>CM066986.1:80753374-82177749 GCA_033977485.1 Hydrangea macrophylla | reverse complement strand
AGGTAGGAGGAATGACATTTGATCCGTCCAAGCTAATCACGAAAGTCGGGGAACCAAGGAAGTTTTATCAGTTACCAGAAAATCCGGGGATCTGTATGCTTGGAAGCCAACCAGAGATATGGGAAGACGAAGTGACGAGGCAGTCAGATTGGTGGGTTCAAGAAAGCAATGATCGGAACATAGACCAGGTAAGGGAGGATGATCTGTGGTATCAAAGCGACGAAGAGGCAAAGGAGGGCCCAAAGACCGATTCAGAAGCCGACAACATTTGGGCAAGAGAGGAGATCGATCATTTGACTCGGTCTAGCAGACTCTTCAAACCAAACGAACTAGAGGAAGACCACCCGGGGAGAGATCAAGACAAGGGAAAAGGGAAGATGAATGAGGAAGAAGAAGAGGATAGAGTCCTCAAGCAGATGAAAAAGACTCAGGCTAACATCACCGTTTGGGGGTTGCTGATTGCCTCCAAACGCCATAGGCAGGCGGTCCTAGACGCTTTGAATCAAGCTGACGTGTCCATCAACACCACACCGGAGGACCTCATAGGGCTGATCGGCAAAATTCCGACTTCGGCTATTACCTTCTCGTCCGACGACCTACCTCCCGGAGGGCCCGTGCATAACAAGCCCTTGTATGTCACCGTCGAATGCTTGGGAAACACTGTGCCTGCCTGTCTAGTGGACAATGGATCAGCCTTAAACGTGTGCCCGTTTCGAACTGTCAAGCGCATGGGTTTGGACGAATCAACTTTCATACCATCTGAGCAAAGGGTGAGAGCGTACGACAACACTCAGAGAACTGTCATGGGCATAATTCTCCTTCGCCTTGCTGTCGGTCCACTTGAGAAGGAGGCCGAATTTCAGGTCATCGACATTCCTGCATCCTTCAACTTGCTGCTTGGGAGGCCATGGTTAGACAGTTTGGGCGCCATACCATCAACAATCCACCAGAAGGTCAAATGTGTTTGGAAGAGCAGGGTCTGTGACATCCTCGGAGATAGCTGGGTTCGTCCGTCTGAAGCTTCATCAAGTGCACCGGTCTTAGAGGTACACCGGTCGTAGGTCTTAGAGGTACAGCTGCACCGGTCTTGCATGGCATTTGCATCACGACAGGATACTGATGAACTCGAATCCCCCCAAACCCGTCTCCTCTTCTTGCAGCTGTACCTCTAAGACCGGTGCACTTGATGAAGCTTCAGACGGACGAACCCAGCTATCTCCGAGGATGTCACAGACCCTGCTCTTCCAAACACATTTGACCTTCTGGTGGATTGTTGATGGTATGGCGCCCAAACTGTCTAACCATGGCCTCCCAAGCAGCAGGTTGAAGGATGTAGGAATGTCGATGACCTGAAATTCGGCCTCCTTCTCAAGTGGACCGACAGCAAGGCGAAGGAGAATTATGCCCATGACAGTTCTCTGAGTGTTGTCGTACGCTCTCACCCTTTGCTCAGATGGTATGAAAGTTGATTCGTCCAAACCCATGCGCTTGACAGTTCGAAACGGGCACACGTTTAAGGCTGATCCATTGTCCACTAGACAGGCAGGTGATCTCGTCAAAATCAAGATATAAAAGTGTGCTTATTTATGCTTTACTTTCAAAAGATTTGTAGTGTGGAAAGTAAAGGTCGAACCCACAGAGATTGTAAACTTTTAATCCTTTAATTACTAAAATCTAATCTATATAGTTATAAGAAAATTGGAAGTTGAATTGATTTAGGTTTTGATTATCACTACTATTTTAAACTATGAATTAAACTATGAATTTATGTAAATAAGATCTAAAATTAAATCTAAGTAAACTTAAATGCAAAATTGGAAATTGATGTAAATATATGGAGATGGAACCTAGGATTACAAATCCACCACTAACTATGCATTGAGGGTCTAAACCTCTTATTCTAAGTTCTATGTTTTGGATAGTTATGATCTATTGTAGCTACAAGCCCAATAGTATTGTCAAGAAGATATCGTTAGTTTAATCTAAACATAATCCATCTACGGTTCACATGAATCATCTACCTATAACTAGGGTGTAGCATAACTCATCTTTCCTAAGCATGGATTATAAAAGAATTAAACATCACAATCACATAAGCACCATTGTATGTAAATACTCCTATCAATCACAGAAATCAAGGACTATTGAGTTCAATAAGTATAAGGAAAAATCTAAGACAAGAATAGATCCAAAGTACTCTTGATTATTAACATTAAAATCTGATTATATAAAATCCACCAACATACAATCACTATCCATAAACATAAAATCTTAAAATAAAGAAGAGTAGAATCCCCCTTTACATAGCTAGGGTTTCATTGAAACCCTAGATGAGGAGTTTAGTTGCTCATAGTAGGTGAAAGCATGAAGATGTAGTTGATGTAAGCCATTAGAGACCTTCCTCTTGCCTTCAAAAAGTGCTGAATGTATGTATTGATGAATTGCTTTCAAGGTGTGTAACCCTTAAAAATCATAAAAACTAGATATATATAGTTTTCCAAGGTTTTTAGAAGCCTCTTTCAATTCGTATTGCACTCAAACAGCAGTTAATTCCAATCTGGACGTCTTCAGGTAATTTCGTTTGCACAGGACTCTTTAGAACACTGAAATACGCAACTTTGGTTTTTACACATATCGCGAGAGCGGGTCGCGCGAGCGCGACATTGGGTACCTCGCGCGCGCGGATCGCGCGAGCGATTTATGGGTTCTCGCGCGAGCGGATCGCGCGAGCGATTCTTGGATTTTCGCGCCCGCGGGTCGCGCGCGCGAAGTGTCTTTTTCAGCTTCTTTCTTCCTGCTTTTTCACCTTGTTTAACCTCATATACCTGTTTTCTTCTAAAACCTGCTAGAAAATAGAAAATATAGTAAAATTACATAAAAACAAGATAAAAACGACTAACAAATGTGAGTTAGGGCTTATAATTGGGATTTGTTCTCTCCCGATCACATCCCCAAACCTACATTTTGCTAGTCCTCGAGCAAAAAGAAAATAAAACTACAAATACTAAAATTCCTACTCCATTTTCGTATGGATAACGATTGCACTTAGCCTGTGCAACAAGCCTTTTAAACCTCTAGGTGTCCCTAGTCGGACGAGTGAAGTCTCGTGAGGGTTCTCGTCAACAAGTCACCCACAACCATATGTATTAACTTGTAAAGATTTTATTCAAAATTTTAAGTATCACATTCCTTTTTAGATAAAATCAACCTCAAATGAAACTTTTAAAATTATCAAGAGTAAAACAATCATATGCCTTCCTACATTATAAGAAATAAGCCGAAAACATATATCACCAGAATCAATAGAATATATCGAAGACTCGCATGTGGGTGAAGTAGTAGTCAAGTGGATACACAGCAACTATGAACATGGAATATAAACTAGATAACTATCTAGTTATGCTTCGACTACAAATCTCACGTTGTTAATTACACTCTAAAATAACATCACTTTGAAACAGGTGTAATCACTCATTTAGATATATGCGAGAAAGAATTATTAAACAAAACTAATAAATTCGCATACTACTCTCAACAACGAACGACACGACAAAAATAACATAGTCTCATGAATAGATATCGATCGTCAAGCAAATATCATTACTACCATGCTTTTACTTCCTTTTCCTTATCGGTCACATATCCAAATCATATTTCCATAGAATCGACTAGGACTTTATACAGGTTGTAATGTTGGTCAAGGGTTAAGGCTTAGAAAAGAAAGGTAAAAGGGATTCAAAAATGTCCGTGAGTATCTAGGAATAGTCTTAATGTGTAACGCAAGGGCTTTAATATCACGACTATTTATATTACTTTTTTTTTTTTTTTTGATTATTATCTCTTTCAAGAGAATCATATCCCTTCTTTTTTCTTTCTCTTTCTTTTCTATTTTTATTTATTTATTTTTTCTACTACTCCATACATCGTACTCATTTTTTTTTATAGTCGTTTAATAGCCCAATTTCTTTATGCAAACTATTTTCTAGCTACTCTTGGACATAGGGTCGGTACTATTTAATAATGGCGAACTCCATATCGGAGTGGGTAGGATAATAGGTGAACAAAGAAATGGCTTATTTACAAACGGCTCAAATGGGTTAACGAGGGATATAAAAAAAAATTATAAAGGGTATGCCAAAGGTCAAAAAGGGTTATTAGAACAGATGGCCTAATGTCATCTTCTAAGGTTACATGATTTTTCAATGTTATAATATAAAAGGAAAATATACATATATTTTTTCTTAAAACATGGTAACTCTAATACTTACTCGACTTTCAATCAAAATGAAGAAATAATGAGACTAATCAACGAGATAGCGCGATGTGTCAAAGAGATTCGATAAATTTAAACCCTCACAAAGAATAATAGGCTCTAAAGCTCACCGGGTTTAGTCTCCACACTTTTTACTATTTAGAAATCCAAGTTATATTACAATTCAAGGTTAATATGTATCCATATAACTACGTGCAGTGCAACAAGATATCCAAGTATAAGATATAACACAACGATTCTAAGGATATACAATTCTCAAGACGTATTCTCATAACTTCGATAGGCATTCGATTATATACTCTCTTAATCCTCAAAATTTCAACGAAATGTAATTATAATCAAAAGGGACGCAAAATTTGAACAATATTAAGAAACTGAATTTATTTATTTATAGAACTACTACAATGTTTATTTTTTTTTTATTATTACTACTTCTACTTCTATTTTTATTTTTTAATTTTTTTTTCAAATGAATTAAACGAACTAATGTTTTACAATGAATTAAAAGAACTAACAAATCAACGAAATAACGAATAAACTAAAACTAATAAAAGAAACTAACAAAAATAAACTGAAGTACTAAAAAGTATGAAAACAAAAACTATACGAATAAAACTAAACAAAAACACTAAAATGAAATATCCATGAACTCTCCCCCAAACCAAATCACTGCATGTCCCTATGCAGAGGGGAACATGACAATGACATGGATGCAGTCCGCATAGAAGGTCACCAGGACGTCCACTCCACGGAAAATATCTGACGGAAGCTGTACGCCAGATCGATAGTACCAATCCACAAGCTCCCACTCTGGATGCTCCGCAGGGTCGAACGATGGTCCTACCACATCAAAATCAGCATGTAAATCCAGACTCTGATCCTCCTCAATCTCCTCAACGACACTCGGACCCAAATCCACCCTATCATCCTCAGGACTGGAATACGGTGCGAATATCGAAGCAACGTCCTCAGGAGACCAGTCAGGGTGACCCGGACGTTGTCGAACAACGTCCGGCACATAATCAGGTAGGTTCCTATATGGATAGGTAACCTCAGGTGAAAGCACACTAGACTCAATAGGGTCAGATAAAGAAATAGCAGCGACGCCTGAGACAACATCCTCATCGTCATCCTCGGTCGAGGACTCGGCCGACTCAGACAAAGACGACTCGGAGGATGTAGGGGGAGCGCCATAAGGGCCATCAAGAGAAGTAGGGTCATCGCCAAACATGTCATCCTCGTCAGAATAATCAGAATAACTTAGAATGGGCCTACGAGGACGACGACGACACCAGCCGGGACGACCGACCGGGCCGTCAGGTTTGGCTAGCCTAGGACTAAGTATAGGAGTATCAGAAGACGAGCTGGAATCAGAATAGTAACTCGACTGGCTAGACAACCTATCAGGTGAAGTGGGAGGGGAAATAGGATGATCCATAGTGAAAAGAGGAGAAGGAGAAACGAGGATTTGGGTACTGTATGTCTATGTAGTAGTGATATGTCCTGAAACATACAAAACGTCACAACTGAAGCATAATTAGCGTAAGGTATTAGTCATGAAAAACATAGGTGATATTCAGGATTATATTAATATATACCAAAAATGATCTACCCATGAATGTATAAACCTAAATTATTAAGCAGTTACATGTTCTGAGATTCAATGTAGTGAATAAATTAATGTTTAATCATATGGATCAAGATTAACTCATATTCACTTGTAATTAATAATTCAGAAAAATTAATGGAAATTTCAGCATAATTTCCCCCCAAACCTGAGTCTAAGCGATTCCTGTTTAGCGTGCAATGGGTTTGATAATTACGAATTACTAACTGACTGCTTGTGAAGTTATGATAAGTAATGAATTAAAGCATTTGAAGCAGTACATGATAATCAACTCAGTGAAGTAACTATGATGTTCCAGACATATAGCAAACCACAAAACAAAAGAAAAGTGCAAAATAAATTATTTACAGACCCAAAGAAAATAAAATAAGAGGAAATAATCGAAACCGGTCGAAGCCGGGTACAACAAAATCCTAATAATAAACAAAAGACTAAATAAACAGGAAAAGTAACAAAATGAAATAATATACAGGCCAGAATGTCTGAAAATGTCTAAAACTCCCCATCCAAATACATGAAAAAGAGAAAAATAAATGTCTGAATACCCAATCACCCAACCCAACCTAGACTAATCCTCACCCCCCTCAATCAAAGCCAGCTCCAGCCCTGTACTCCCCTGCCCCGTAGTACCATCACCATCCCCATCACTGTCGCTCCCATCGTCATCCTCACCAGCATCCCCAGTCTCCTCCTCCTCGCCCTGCACCTCACCCTGCTCCTCCTCTGCCACCTGCTGTGCTGGTCGCGGGAAAGCCGACTGAAATGCAGCCTCGCCCTGTGCTAGAATGTCATCCAGCTGGTCCGGATGAGCCAGCTGAAAATATGAACGCATATAGGACTGAAGCCGCAGGGTCTCTCCACGGAAGGCACAGACGTCCCCATATGTCCAAGCATAAGGAGTATCCTCCGGGGGAGGGGGACGCTGTGCTGCCTGCTCGCGACGGGCCTGGGCTGCCTCACGTGCCCTCCTAACCTCCAAATCTAAACGATCCAGGCTCAACTTCCAATCGGCGGAAGCGAACTCTGGGATATGTGCGTCAATAGGCTCATCGACAGGGATAGGAAAGGCCTTAGCCCGGAGAATGGCCGTGATGGTGCGAGGATAGGGCAAAACGGTCTTAGGGTCGATGGCGTTATCAATGGCCCGAGAAGTATGGCGCATGCCATCCATAATAACGAGGCCAGGATGGAACCAATCACTACGGTAAATGGCATGGAGGGCGTGGTGGATTGCCTTGGTCCGTTCTTGCTCGTAACCAAGGGAGTACAGGTTTCGTTTAAAGACATGGTCGACGAACCACATCTGGCGGGGCATATGAGATCGTCGAATAGATTGGCCCGAACCAGAGCGGCCGCCACACATGTCCTGAATGATATGAATGAAGGAGTGGGCTTTATTGAGGACGTTCAATTTTGGGACTTGGTAAGAATGGGAGGGGAGTTGGAGGATTTCGGCGATGTTGTCTGGGTTTAGGGTGATGTCGTGGCCGTCTATAGTAGTGGAGATAAAGGCGTGTTGGCTGAGGGATTGTTTATGGTAACGTAAGTTTTGGTAGAATAGGCGGACGATGCGAGGGTAACTGATTAGGTCTGGGTTTCTAAAGTATAGCTGTGGGGCCAGCTTTCGGGCTACTAGGTTACTATGGCCCCACTTCGTGTCTTTATCAGACGCGAAGTACTCAGCATCTATAGTGGCCTCGTAATTGAGGCCGCGGGTGGCGTACTTAGGGCCTAGTTCGTTTGGGTTAGGGTCGTTTGGGGGCGGTGGTGGTGGGTCAGTCTGTTTTTCCTTGCCCTTGGTTTTTTTCTGTGGCAGTTGGGACGAAGAAGCGGATCGTACGGTTCTTTTGGTCATATTTTAAAGAGAAGGTACGGATTTTTAGAAAAAAATTGAAAATGTCGGCTTTAAAATAGGTCTATGCCCAGAAAAAAAAAAAAGACAGGGATAGGGGGAAAGGGCACCTGCAAGAAAAACAATCCAGTCAAGGGACACAATCAATCATATATTCAACATTTCCAAAGAAATTGGGGTTCACGGGGGAACACCCAGCAACTGTGAGAAGAGTTAGCCCCTTCCCACCCACTGTCCCGTCAAGGGCACACACTTTGCGGCAAGTCACGGGGTACTTGCCGCGTGTTTATTTTCAATGTGCATTACTAAATAAGCGATAATGATACAATTACTGCCTTATTTACTTCACTCCCCATGTGATGATGGCTAGTTTATTTTACGTTACTGAATTTTCGGAATTTATGAAATCAACTTCAGATTTAAGCAATTGGGAACTAAAGTCTAAGTCTGCATATGAGCATTTCACTTTAAACGAAGATATAGATGTGAGTTGAGCTAAAAAAAAATTGCAAGTGTGCATTCAAACTTATGCCTAGAGTGTTATAGTCCAAAATGTGCCAACAATGTAACACACCAACCATCAATGTTTGTGAGATTAGAAGTGGAAAGATATTGCACGTACAAGGGTAATTTCATACAGGGCATGGATTAATACATTAGGACCGTAGCCCTCGAGTCGATCTCAGAAATTTAGTGTAATCAGAAAGTTAGGATTGGCATTATAGGTGAACAGATTGTTAGTAAGTCTAGTGTCACGACCTAGATTTAGTTTACGATCACAAGTTGAATTGGGTTCCTTCACCATTAAAACAACTATATGTTTAGCTAAACTGGACTTCAAAGTGGATTTCAATTATGTGAGTCCGGAATTCATGTAGTTAATGGCGTATTACGAAATTTGGAAAGTAAAATCTATGGTGAATAATGGGCATTTTAACATAAAACGGGAATTTAGGTGGGAATTGATACTCTATAAGTTCACATGTTCAATTCAACTAGCTCATAGATTATCCAGGTCCCAGTGGTGTCAATATGTTAAAACAGAGATCTACATTGTAAGTTGAAACATTGTTCGTCAATAGAAAATGAAGTAATGCTATACTAAATTGACTTAGTGTTACCTTTAAATGAGAACAACCATAGTATATGGGCCCTATCTTTCAACGTAGTTTCCATATTTACATGAAAATCTTAAATATAGTGGTATAATCCCAATTAAGATTCTGATTTATCTAAATTAAGGACAACCCAGGGGTATGGGATTTATTAAACACATGTGTGAATTCCAATGTGCCCACTTGGTCATCTTACTGTGTTCTAATTTCACATTGTTCATGATTTTTAATTGTATTTGAACATATAAATGTGAATTAAATTTGAATTCTAAGGGTTAACAGATTGGGAAATGATTGTTGCATCCACACTGCGTCAAATATGGAATAGGTCACAAATTCTTATGACTTTGGTAGAATCACACCCTAATCAGAGAATAGTCCCCCTATTAACTTTAAACCTTAAACATTGTATAATTCTTTAGGTGCGGAGCTTACATACAAAACTAAATAGAAAGGGGTAAATAAAGATCTGCATAGTTACTCAAAACCCCGATCAACATTAGCCCCACATTAATGAGAATTTTAGCCCCAGATAAAAATCCCTGAACAGTGTGTGTGATCTGTGTGAATCATTGTATACATGGACAACGGTAGCTAGAGTATAGACATATGAATGTACATATGTGGGTACTGAAATTTCCTAAACACCCCAAGCCCTAATTCATCCACATGAATACGGTTTATGTGTTATTCACAAATCTGAGTTCAGGTTTGGGGGTGTGTGCTTCTGTGTGTGTGAAATATATATCAATGGCGGTTCATATAAATGGTTATATAAAAATCAAGAAACACACAAAATCTCCAACCTTGAAATCTAATCAGTGTGTGTGTATATATATGAATCAAGAAACCCACAAAATCTTAAACCTGAAATCTAATCCGGGTGTGTATGTGAATATAGATATATGTATATATATCTGATGTATATCTATATATATGGGTATAGATGTACCTGTGGTGGACGATTCGAGATGAGGGGGGGGTTTCTGTTTTATCGCAAGTATCGGCGGCGATGCCACGGCGGTTGCGGCTCGATGTGGTGGTGGTCCGGTGATGGTGGACGGCGTCGGTCTGGTGTATGGTGGTGGTAGATGATGATGATGGGTGGTGGTTTGGGGGGGGGGGGGGAATATCGCAGGAGAGAGAGAGAGAGAGAGAGAGAGAGAGAGAGAGAGAGAAAGACGTAGAGAAAGAGAGAGAGAGAGAGGACAGTTCAGAGAAATTAGGGCACGGCCCTGTATTTAAAGGGAGGGGTACCTCGCGCGAGCGAACCGCGCGAGCGAGCCTCGCGCGCGCGGATTCCTCCGCGAGGAAAAGCTGAGGTTCCTTTTTATGTTTTGAAAAAAAAAATGCAAAGTGTTAACATCGCTCGAGCGGGCCGCTCCAGCGAGGGCCTCGCTCGCGCGATTTCAAGCGCGATCAGAAGCTGAGGCTTCTTTTAAGAAGCTAAATCCAATTCTTGCTAAGGGACAATCTCGCGCGCGCGGACCGCTCTAGCGAGGGTCTCGCGGGCGCGATTCCTGGCGCGAGAAAACACTGAGGGTCCCTTTTTAGACTAGTTAAAAATTTTAACTAAGGGGATATCTCGCGCGAGCGGACCGCGCGAGCGGGCCGCGCGCGCGAGATGCCAATTTTTCATTTTTCTGTTCTGTTTTCTTGTGACAATGTTCTATAATTCAAAATTTCATCTTTTGGGTGTTTACAAACTCAGACATTGGCCAAAAACTGCTAAATAGTGTACAAAAATGAAGAAAATTCTAACTAATGCTTGGGTTGCCTCCCAAGAAGCGCTAAATTTTACGTCGCTAGCTCGACCGATGCATGTGCTCAATCAAGATAGACCGGATCTACCAGGTCTATAGACTCAATTTCTCTTCCATCTGTCTCCTCTGTTCGATACAGCTTAAGCCGTTGACCATTTACTTTGAACGGTGTTCCACCGTTCATATCTTGAATTTCGATCGCTCCATGCGGGAACACTTGCGTTATAGTAAACGGACCGTCCCATCGGGATCGTAGCTTTCCCGGGAATAATCGTAATTTCGAATTGAACAACCAGACGCGTTGCCCGACCTCAAAATTCTTTCTTAAAATCATTTTATCGTGAAAAGCTTTAGATCGTTCTTTATAGATTCTTGAATTCTCGTACGCCTCGTTTCTTAATTCTTCAAGCTCTTGCAATTGAAGTTTACGATGACATCCTGCCGCTTTTATATCTTGGTTAAAAGTTTTCACGGCCCAATATGATCGATGTTCGAGTTCTACTGGTAAGTGGCACGCTTTTCCAAACACTAATCGGTAAGGAGACATCCCAATAGGGGTTTTAAACGCTGTACGATAAGCCCAAAGCGCATCGGTCAGTCGTTGTGACCAATCTTTACGGTCTGGACGTACCGTTTTTTCTAATATACTTTTGACCTCCCTATTAGACACTTCAACTTGGCCTTGGGTTTGTGGATGGTATGCGGTTCCTACTTTGTGGGTGACAGAATATTTTCGGACTAGGGCTTCGAAGTAACGGTTACAGAAGTGTTTACCCCCGTCACTTATAATCGCTCGTGGCGTGCCGAATCGACAAAATATATTATCTTTAATAAAAGAAACCACAACTTTATGGTCGTTGGTTCTTGTCGCCACTGCCTCCACCCACTTAGAAACATAGTCGACCGCGACTAAAATGTATTCGAAACCACAAGACGAGGGAAACGGACCCATGAAATCGATGCCCCAAACGTCAAATAGTTCTATAATAAGGATTGGGGTCATGGGCATCGCATCACGATGTGACATGTTCCCTGTTTGTTGGCAACGTACGCAGTTCTGACAGAATTCATGTGCGTCCTTAAACAATGTTGGCCAATATAACCCACTTTGGAGGACTTTAGCGGCCGTACGACGGCCACCAAAGTGACCTCCGCATTCCAGAGAATGACAAAAATTTATTATGGATTTGAATTCACTTTCCGGAACACAACGTCGTATAATTTGATCAGAACAGTGTTTAAACAACAGTGGGTCGTCCCAATAGTAATGTTTAACTTGAGAGAAGAATCGATCTTTATCTAAACGAGACCATTTGCTCGGGATATGTCCCGTAGCTAAAAAATTAACAATGTCACTGAACCACGGACGATTTACGGTAGATAACGCGAATAATTGCTCGTCTGGAAACGAATCCTTTAGAGCGGTAATATCGTTTGATTCTATAAGAATTCGTGACAAGTGGTCAGCTACAACGTTTTCAGAACCCTTTTTATCCCGTATTTCATAGTTAAACTCTTGAAGGAGTAAAATCCATCGGATTAACCTAGGTTTCGTTTCTTTCTTATTTAGCAAATGACGCAATGCTGCATGGTCAGTATAAACGATGACTTTCGAACCCAATAAATACGAACGGAATTTGTCAAGGGCAAACACAACCGCAAGTAATTCTTTTTCAGTTGTTGTGTAGTTCAATTGCGCATCATTTAGTGTTTTACTTGCATAGTAAATCACATGAGGGATTTTATTCACTTTTTGTCCTAATACCGCACCCACGGCATAATCTGAAGCATCACACATTAATTCAAACGGTAATGACCAATCAGGGGACTGGATTACCGGAGCCGTGGATAGTAAGGTACGCAACGTTTCAAAAGCTTTCAGGCAATCATTGTCAAAGACAAAAGGAACATCCTTGGCAAGCAGGTTGCATAAGGGGCGTGAAATTTTGCTAAAATCTTTGATAAATCGTCTATAAAAACCAGCGTGACCTAGAAAGGAACGTATCTGACGAATGGATGAAGGCGGCGGAAGTTTGTCTATTAACTCGACCTTCGCTTTATCAACCTCTATACCTCTTTTGGAAACAACGTGACCCAAGACTATTCCCTCCTGAACCATGAAATGGCTCTTCTCCCAACTTAATACTAAATTTGCTTCCTCGCACCGGGCGAGGACTTTTGTCAGATTTTGGAGGCATTCATCGAATGTAGGTCCGAAAACGGAGAAATCGTCCATAAATACCTCGAGAAATTTCTCTACCATATCCGAGAAAATTGCCATCATACACCGTTGAAAAGTTGCCGGTGCATTGCACAAGCCAAACGGCATACGTCTGTAAGCAAAGGTTCCAAAAGGACAGGTGAACGTTGTCTTTTCTTGGTCATCGGGGTAAACGGGCACCTGGTTGTAACCAGAGTATCCATCTAAGAAACAATAATAGCTCTGACCGGACAAACGTTCAAGGATTTGATCAATGAATGGAAGGGGGAAGTGATCCTTACGAGTCATCGTGTTAAGTTTTCTATAGTCAATGCAAACACGCCAACCGGTAGTTTGACGGGTGGGTATAAGGTCTCCCTTTTCGTTGGGTACAACCGTAATACCTGATTTCTTTGGGACAACCTGAGTTGGGCTGACCCAATTACTATCGGAGATCGGGTATATAATACCGGCATCTAAGAGTTTTATCACTTCCTTCATAACCACTTCTTTCATATTAGGGTTGAGACGTCGTTGCATTTCCCTAGATGGTTTAGCATTTTCTTCTAAATTTATTTTATGCATGCAAACTGACGGGTCAATTCCTTTTAGATCAGCGACCGTCCATCCAATCGCCTTTTTATGATCTCCTAGAACTTTTATTAGTTGTATTTCCTGAAGTTCAGTTAAGTTTGACGCTATTATAACAGGAAGGGTTGCGTTATTCCCTAAGAATGCATATTTTAAAGAATCCGGCAACGGCTTAAGTTCGAGTGTTGGAGAACACTGAATGGATGGTAAGGCCGGTTCATGTGCAAGTGGCGGTAAAGCTTCTATTTTAGGTTTCCATGGAAGTGCATTGGTTGTGTTTGCTGATTCCAATAGAGTGTTTACATCTTCAATATTTGTGTCAATGTTGAAATCATTAAAATTGAAATTGACAAGCATGCTTCCAACGCTTCCTTAGTCAACATAAAAGGCGCTGCCTCTACGACTAATTCGTCAATTAAGTCTATGGCATAGCAATCTGCCTCTTCATTATCTCTATATGGTTGATTAGATGCATTGAAGACGTTTAAACGCACGGTCATGTTACCAAAAGTTATATCCATTACACCCGTCCTACAGTTAATAATTGAATTAGCCGTAGCTAGGAAAGGGCGTCCTAGAATGACTGGAACTTGTTTACTCGCATCTAGGACGGGTTCGGTGTCTAGTACGATAAAATCGACCGGATAGTAGCATTTATCAACTTTTACCAATACATCCTCTACTACCCCCCGTGGAACTTTAATTGACCTATCGGCTAATTGTAAGGTGGCCGCAGTCGGTTTCAGTTCTCCTAAACCCAAATGTTCGTAAACTGAATAGGGTATCAAATTCACACTTGCACCTAAATCAAGAAGAGCCCGGTGGATGTATTTATCACCTATGTGACAAGCTATGGTTGGAGTACCCGGGTCTTTATATTTAAGAGTGTTAGTGGTAAATAGGGAACTAACCTTTTCTGTTAGGAACACTTTCTTAGATAGATGGTTTCTGGATTTCCTTTTCTGAGTGCATAGATCCTTTAAGAACTTAGCATACGGGGGTATCTGTTTAATCGCCTCTAGTAGGGGGATATTGATTTTGACTTCTTTAAATATTTCAAGTATATCTTCCGGTTTCGTGCTCTTTTTAGCGAAGTGAGCTGGGGCTTCCCCACTTGGTGGAAATGGCATCCTAGGCACATAATCGGAAGGGTTTACTGCTTTAGATGGTTTATTTGGTATCACAGGATTAGCGTCTTTTGAAATTGGATTAGACTTCTCTTCCTTTTCATCCTTTTCCTTTTCTTTACCTTTATCTTTTCTCGCCTCGGGAGGAGGTACGACCTCCTCAGGACGTTCAGTGGTCCTTGTTGAGACAGCGTTAACCTGATCACTCGCCGAACTCACCTCATACTGACCTTTAGGATTTTGAACAGGTTGACTTGGTAATTTTCCCTCATTACGTCGATTCAATGTATTAGCTAATTGTCCCATTTGAGACTCTAATTTCGCTACAGATTGCGTATGGGAATTTACAAGTTGAGACTGCAATTGTGATTGGGCCTCTAAAGTTTTTAGTGATGCCAACACGCTCTCTTCGAAGGTTTTATCCCTAGGAGGATTAGCACGGAAGGGAGGCTGTTGGTATTGACTTTGTTGGTTCGGAGGCGGCTGATACTGATTAGATTGTGGTTTATACGCATTCGGAAAATTAGTCGTATCGGGTTTTGAGTACGGTTTCTCACTATTGGAGTTCCAAGAAAGGTTCGGATGAGGTCCCCAGGTCGTATTTGGTTTATAACCCGTTGGGTTATAATTAGGTCGTTGGAACTGTTGAACCGCATTTATATGCTGTTCTACAAATTCCGGGAACTGAGATGCGGATGGACATGCTAAGGTTGAATGTGACGAATCTGAGCATAACTGGCATACTTCAGTAGAAGTAGGTGGGCCTTGCATACGGCCCATCATCATAAGTTGGTCCATTTTTCTATTTAGTTCTTGAATTTCATATGACTGATTAGACTCAACTTTCGCCTCTCTCTTTGGATTAGGTAGAATGTGTCCTTCAGGGCGTACGGATACCGCTTGATGCATCGAGTTTTCACTTAATGTTTCAAATATCTTCCATGCCTCATCGGCACTTTTGTGGAGGAACGTCCCCGCACAAATAGCATCGACGGTATTTCGAACGGCAGGAATTAATCCTTCATAAAAAACTTGCACCAGCTGCCATTTAGGTATCTGGTGATGAGGGCAAGAACGTAAGAGTTCTTTAAATTGTTCCCAAGTATCGTAAAGTGTCTCCCCATCTTGCATTGTAAAATTAGTTATTGATTTTCTAATCTGATTCGTTCTAGTTATGGGGAAAAACTTTTGTAGGAACGCAGTTTGCAACTCATCCCATGTTCTTATTGAATTTGGTTCCAACGATTGGAGCCAATACTTTGCTTTATCTTTAAGTGAAAACGGAAACAGGCGCATTTTCAATTCATCATCTGTTAAGTTCTGAATCTTTAAAGTCGCACAAATACCCTGAAATTCGCCTAGATGATTATAAGGGTCTTCCTTAACACGCCCGTGAAATGACGGCAGGAGCGCAATAGTTGAGGATTTAATTTCAAAATGAGCTGCCGTCACTTCCGGCAATGCAATACACGATGGTGGTGTATAGGCCGTAGGAGTGAAATAGTCCTTTAATGGTGGTGGTGGGGGTATGTTAAGATTATCCCCCTCATTCTGATTATTCCCATTATTCCGGTTTTGTCCAAAATCGGCCATCGGAATAGGTTCGATTTTTATTGTTTTAGTTTTTCTTAGGCGATTACGCGTACTACGGATTTCTAATTCAAATGAAGATGACGGTTCCGGAGTGGACTCGTCGTCTAACATCAACCGAGCTCTCGCAGCTTGGGTTGATGACTTAAGGCCTCTAAGTGTACGTTCAAGTTCGAGATTAAGCGGATTTAATTTAGGATTAGTTGAACGAGTACCAAACATACACTAAGGGTGGACTCAATAAAAGAAAACAAAAATAGCTACGCTAATAACCAAGCATGCAAGCACACAAGACTAATATGATGCATGAATTTATCCTGTAATGCAATGACCGCATCAAGCCCAGCGCCCCGGGTTTCCTAGCTAATGCAGTGCTCACTCCACACCTACCCTAATGCAAGTAATGCGTCACAGCGCTCTGACTTACAGTGGTTGATGCGAAATTTAAAAACTTAGCGAATTTACTTGTTTATGATTTTTATTGCAATTTTCTTTTCAGGTTCGCGTAAGCTCCGTTGACGTGCACAGCTGCTCCACTCGAACGTACTAGATCTTGATGACTGGTGAACTGCAGGACAAGGATAAATTTAGCGACTCAAAAGTAAAACGAAAAACAAAGAAAATAAAATGGAAACTAATATTTACTAACTAAGTAAATTATGATTCTAATAATTAACGGCAAAAGTTATTTCAATCCCCGGCAACGGCGCCAAAAATTGATCTCGTCAAAATCAAGATATAAAAGTGTGCTTATTTATGCTTTACTTTCAAAAGATTTATAGTGTGGAAAGTAAAGGTCGAACCCACAGAGATTGTTAACTTTTAATCCTTTAATTACTAAAATCTAATCTATATAGTTATAAGAAAATTGGAAGTTGAATTGATTTAGGTTTTGATTATCACTACTATTTTAAACTATGAATTAAACTATGAATTTATGTAAATAAGATCCAAAATTAAATCTAAGTAAACTTAAATGCAAAATTGGAAATTGATGTAAATATATGGAGATGGAACCTAGGATTACAAATCCACCACTAACTATGCATTGAGGGTCTAAACCTCTTATTCTAAGTTCTATGTTTTGGATAGTTATGATCTATTGTAGCTACAAGCCCAATAGTATCGTCAAGAAGATATCGTTAGTTTAATCTAAACATAATCCATCTACGGTTCACATGAATCATCTACCTATAACTAGGGTGTAGCATAACTCATCTTTCCTAAGCATGGATTATAAAAGAATTAAACATCACAATCACATAAGCACCATTGTATGTAAATACTCCTATCAATCACAGAAATCAAGGACTATTGAGTTCAATAAGTATAAGGAAAAATCTAAGACAAGAATAGATCCAAAGTACTCTTGATTATTAACATTAAAATCTGATTATATAAAATCCACCAACATACAATCACTATCCATAAACATAAAATCTTAAAATAAAGAAGAGTAGAATCCCCCTTTACATAGCTAGGGTTTCATTGAAACCCTAGATGAGGAGTTTAGTTGCTCATAGTAGGTGAAAGCATGAAGATGTAGTTGATGTAAGCCATTAGAGACCTTCCTCTTGCCTTCAAAAAGTGCTGAATGTATGTATTGATGAATTGCTTTCAAGGTGTGTAACCCTTAAAAATCATAAAAACTAGATATATATAGTTTTTCAAGGTTTTTAGAAGCCTCTTTCAATTCGTATTGCACTCAAACAGCAGTTAATTCCAATCTGGACGTCTTCAGGTAATTTCGTCTGCACAGGACTCTTTAGAACACTGAAATACGCAACTTTGGTTTTTACACATATCGCGCGAGCGGGTCGCGCGAGCGCGACATTGGGTACCTCGCGCGCGCGGATCGCGCGAACGATTTATGGGTTCTCGCGCGAGCGGATCGCGCGAGCGATTCTTGGATTTTCGCGCCCGCGGGTCGCGCGCGCGAAGTGTCTTTTTCAGCTTCTTTCTTCCTGCTTTTTCACCTTGTTTAACCTCATATACCTGTTTTCTTCTAAAACCTGCTAGAAAATAGAAAATATAGTAAAATTACATAAAAACAAGATAAAAACGACTAACAAATGTGAGTTAGGGCTTATAATTGGGATTTGTTCTCTCCCGATCAGCAGGCACAGTGTTTCCCAAGCATTCGACGGTGACATACAAGGGCTTGTTATGCACGGGCCCTCCGGGAGGTAGGTCGTCGGACGAGAAGGTAATAGCCGAAGTCGGAATTTTGCCGATCAGCCCTATGAGGTCCTCCGGTGTGGTGTTGATGGACACGTCAGCTTGATTCAAAGCGTCTAGGACCGCCTGCCTATGGCGTTTGGAGGCAATCAGCAACCCCCAAACGGTGATGTTAGCCTGAGTCTTTTTCATCTGCTTGAGGACTCTATCCTCTTCTTCTTCCTCATTCATCTTCCCTTTTCCCTTGTCTTGATCTCTCCCCGGGTGGTCTTCCTCTAGTTCGTTTGGTTTGAAGTGTCTGCCAGACCGAGTCAAATGATCGATCTCCTCTCTTGCCCAAATGTTGTCGGCTTCTGAATCGGTCTTTGGGCCCTCCTTTGCCTCTTCGTCGCTTTGATACCACAGATCATCCTCCCTTACCTGGTCTATGTTCCGATCATTGCTTTCTTGAACCCACCAATCTGACTGCCTCGTCACTTCGTCTTCCCATATCTCTGGTTGGCTTCCAAGCATACAGATCCCCGGATTTTCTGGTAACTGATAAAACTTCCTTGGTTCCCCGACTTTCGTGATTAGCTTGGACGGATCAAATGTCATTCCTCCTACCTCTAAGAAGTAAAGACCCCGCGGTGGCGGTACAGCACGATGGTTTGGCAGAGGATTCTTGGTGACATTGGGGGCTTTGACAGGCGGTTCGGATATCACCTTGTTGTCGATGAGGTCTTGGATTTCATGCCTCAACCTCATACACCGATCCGTCGAGTGGCCCTTTTGTTTATGATATTTGCAGTAGAGATCTCCTTTGAAATGCGGCGGGAGCGGACTCGGCGGGGGTCGAGGTTCTAGCTGACGGGATGCCCTTTTGCTAATAGCCTGTCGAGGGCGGTTGATAATGATACTCCCAAATCCGAAAACTTCCTCAGTGGCTTATCCTCCCCTCCTCTTGGATGGTTTCTGGTGATATCGAATTTTCTCTCCGGCTCGCTAAGTGCATTGACATCGGTGGGGCCAGAGTGACCTCCCGAATGCCCTCCATTCGATCCATAACTAGGCCTCCGATATCGGTTCTGGGGTTCTTCCTTCTTGATCGTTCCTTCTTGAATCGCATCTTCGATTCTTGTCCCCACATCGAACACCTCAGCAAAGGTATTGATCGACTGGAACCTCATCTTCTCCTGGTAGACTGGTTGTAGGTTTTTCATTAACATCCGGATTTGATCTTTCTCGGACGGCCTTTGCACCATTTTCGCAGCTTTCCCTCTCCATCGGCTCAGGTACTCAGCAAATGATTCTTTGTTCCCTTGCCTGGTCGTTTCTAGGTCCCGGACAGTAACATCCAAATCCTGATTGTATTCGTACTGTGCTACAAATGTCTTAATCACTTCTTCCCACACCCTGGTTTTGCTTGGTTCGAGAGTAAGATACCAGGACAGAGCGGCTCTAGTCAAAGTCTGTTGGAATAGGACCGCCATCATAGATGTGCTCAAGCCGCTTGGTTGGAAAGCCCCAATACACATTCTTACGTGGCTGCGAGGATTGCCGGTCCCATCAAATTTGTCAAAAACCGGCATCTTGAACCCAGCGGGCAGTGTTTCGCGTACTCCATCATACAACCCTTCCAGTTCCATCAGATAGGTATCCACCCCTTGAGCCTTGCGCATTACCCTCTCCAACTTTTCTATCTTCTCGGTTAGCAGCTTCTCCTTCTCATCTTTCTCTCTGTCTCTGTTGGCCCTTAGTGCATCATTCCAGTGTGCCTCCTGGTCGTCGAACCAATCTCCGTCCCCTCCTCCCAAAGGTGGGTCTATAATGGGTGGAATCACATGCGGCGGCGGTCGGCGATTCAGCTCTTCTATCATTCCCATCATGCGGTTCATGTTCTTGGCTTGTCTCCTCATCTGTTCCGCTTGCTGTTCGACTAGTACCCTCAACCCGACCATCTCTTCGTTATTTCTTTCTTCGGCCATGTCAGTGTATCCCCTCCTTACTAGCCTTGCCGTAGGATCCCTAAACCACGCTCGATTTGCTATTTTTGCTCCTACAACAAATTTTAAAAATTTTCCTTTAAAATCTTTTATTACAACTTTCCTTTCATGCGGATGCGATGCGTGTGTGCCTATTCTATATGTCAAAGAAAAAGAAAACCCTAGTCCTAACACATAAGCACATAAGCACATAAAATCCTTACCCATGTCAGGTGTGCTAACTTCTCTTTTCATTGTGACCCTTTTTACCCTCCCAGGTTTGAAAATTTTAGGGTTTTTGAAATTCATTTGGGAAGCATTTCTGATGAAATCTTTAGAAAACAATTTTCAAGAATTTTGGACCATGCTTTTCAAAAAGTGATTGTTTTGAAAAAAAATGTTTTAGCGGGTGAATAGCCTTGGTTTGGTTTTGAAAAAGTAAACTCCCAGGTTTTCTGAAAGAGTGGTTTTAAATAAAGGCCGTGGAAATCTTTACCCCTTTTTCTTTTTTTCTTTTTTTTCTTTAAAAGAAAAGATTCTCTAGGTAGAAGGGTCACATGATCGGATTATCACCATACTTTTCATGGGTTTGGATGCATACAAGGTCAATAATGCTTAGCTAACACGATATAAGAAGTATAACCTTATAACCAAAGTTCGGCATGTTCCCAAATGTAGTGGGACATAAGAAGGAATTGCTAAAAGGTGGTTAAAGGGTTCTACATCTTTCATCAAGCAAGCATTGTCATCATCTCAAATAATCCCCTTTGGGCATACAAAACTCCCTAGCACATAGTCCTAATCGAGAATTGATTTTCTAAGTTTGAAAGGTTCTATGGAAACTACTATGCAAAAGCTGGGTTTTGGTCAAATAAGGGACCCTTGACACACATCCGATAGGATGCTTAATATACCAAATCATGGTACGAGATCAAGGGTGATCACACAGTCTCATGATGACTTGACCGACCGGGTTGCCCCGAGCCTCCAAGGTCATAGTTCCGTGCAATCGACTGGCTGGACATGCAAGTGAGATGCAACAGGCATACAAAGATTAATTAATTCGATTAAAAGGATGTTTTTCAAGTCTAATCCTCAAGTGAACCCAAAATCAGAATTCTGGTCTGCGAAACCAGAGATTCTGGGTTCGATCCCCAGCAGAGTCGCCAGATTGTGGATATCGCAGGTTGACTTACCCACAGCTTTTCTTAAAATCTTTTCTAAATTTCAATTTCAAAAACAAATGAGTCGCCACTTAATTTTTAAAAGAAAAATTAAGAAACCATTTAAAAGGAAACTGATCTTTTGCGAAACCAAAGATTAAACTAGGTCCGGGGATTATGGAATGAGAGAGGAAGGAGCCTGCCGGACTAAAACACCCTCTCTCATCCTATCTTGCGATAGACCTCTACTCAACATCCACTTTTAATCGAATTATTAATTTAAGTGTGCCCTCAACTAATACATATATATATATATATATATGTACATTACAAAAGCATGTCCAAAGGGTGTAAAATTGCTAATGACAGAAAATATCATTCATAAGCCACATATGTCAAATAGCAAGCAATATGATGTGTAATAAGGAACGAGGGAACTTACCCGGGATCCGGCTGCGGATATTAAACGTGCAATGCATGCGATTAAATAAAACCTAGGAAAAGAGTCTCTAATCCATATATACACATAGGACAAATCTTAATTCCAAGGTGTCGCGCATAAGGTCGAAAATCAAATAAAATCAAGGAATTTAATAAACTAGAGGGGGATTGAAAAATCGTACCTTAATAGCGCTACAAAACAAAGGGTTAGTCCACATGATATGCAAAATATGGTGTTAGAAGTAACAATCCTAAATTTCTAGCTTAAATTTATCTAATGTAATAAAATTCAAAGGAAATAAGTACTAATTACAAGTGTCAAACCATATGGATGAATATATACATGGACAAGGATAAACTATGAAATACTCTTAAACTTTTGAATTCAAGCCCAACTAATCATTATTAAAACATGGTTTAAGTCTTGGGTCATAGAAAAGTCATTTGGACCACTATTTACAAAGTTGGTCAAATGTGTCATAAAACTCTGAAAATTGCATAGAGCAGACCAGAAATGTAAGAAAATAAAAAGCACGTCTCTCATGGTTTGATGTTGATGAATTTTGGACACAAGATGCCTCTGTGAGTCTAGTTTCCAAATCAAAAAGAAAATCAAAGTTTCAACGGTCGGATCTCCGGGAAAAGGACAATAACCAGACATCACTCAGAGATGTACAACTCTCTGTCCAGAGATATTGTTTGATTTTTTAAAAATAGCAAAAAAATCAGAAATGCTTTGTTCTTTTTAGGGTGACTTCCTAACACATTAAACCTCATAGAAAAAATTATTTGGGGTCATAAGCACTTCATTAGAACTCTGATTTAACTATTTCAAAAGAGTGTTGCTGTTCTGAAACTATTCTGAAACTCTGGACAGATTATTGTTGCTTCACAAAACTCATGATCAAACCATTCTAAACATGAAGCCAACTTAAAACAAAAATTACAGTGGTAGAACATTGTGTTATTGACACTTTCCCGTTGTTTTCACTTGATTTCAACGGTTAGATTTCGAACTAAAAATCTTTGATCAAAAACAGTTTGTAAACTCACTGTTTTCATTTGTCAAGTTCAACTTTTATTTGGTAACTCCAACTACTAAACCATAAGGTTGGGTTAAACCAAACCACTTCTCATACCATTTGATGGTCATTGGAGACTAAAACTTTTATTTTTCATAGACTTCAAGTGAAGTATGGATGGACTTCATGGAATCTACAAGATAAGGAATCTAAACCATGGAGATGGGCTTAGACTCAAAACTACATTCTCCTACCATTTGATGGTCATTGGAGAGGGAGACATGACTACTACTCATGAGTCTCAAAGGAATATAGAAGGGATTCCCCAAGACATCAAGTTTAGAAGACCCAAATCATGAGTATGGACTTGGATCCACCTATTAAGTGGTGATCAAACTTTGACTCCCATGTGAAGCATAAGCCTACATGGGATTCAAAAGATCATGCTCAAAAGATCAAGAGAGATATTGAAGATCTCCAAGACCCTCAAGAGAAGAACATAAACAAGAAAATGGAAGAAAGTATTGGAAACAAAAGAAACTCCTAAGCTTATTTGATAGACAAAGTAGATGATGAAAGGTTTTAGGATTAGAGATTTTAAGAGAAGAAAGAATAAGCTAATAATCTATGGTTAGAGGATCAACTCCAAATTATCCTCAAAGTTTTTTTTTCTTTGAAGATCTTCCAAACTCTTCTAATTCTCAAAAAATGTTGGTGAAGTGGTAGTGTATTTTTTGTATGTGTTCTCCCCTCCAATCTTTTTCTCTTGATGCTTTTTAAGGAAGATCCCTTCTCTTTTATAGGCAAAATTACCAGGTATTTTTTGTGAATTTCGGAGCAAAAAACAGGTGTAATTCTCTCATTTGGTGGTACAATGTGTACTTTCTGAAATTAGACAGACTGCTGCCCAGCGCGGCAGTCCAGAACCTGTTGCGGCAGTCCGTGACTGCCGCTGCGGCAGTTCATGACTGCCGTCGCGGCACTACATGACTGCCGCACGGCATTCATCAACTGCCGCGGGAATTAATGGATTGCCGCGTTTTTGTCAGTCTTACTTTATCAGTTTTTTGTTCTTATTCGCATACGCATACGTATTGCACTGCAAAATACAGACTTTAAAAGTGAACGGCAGTCAGAAATGTGGCGGCACTCGGTGAAAGCCGGACCGGCACTCTCTGACTGCCGTGCGGCACTCAGTGAGTGCCGCGGCAGTCTTCCGTGTGCCGTTTTAAGCTGAGGTTCCCCTTTTTAGGTCTTCCCCTTTTTGAAACAAATTATTTTTGAAGATCCTTTCCAAAAATCATAAGACATCAAACACACACACATATATATAACCCTCGAGAGATTTTATCTCCTGCAACGAGTGATTACAGAGCATCCGCTGGTGTAAGGGTTAACTGGCCCCTGGCTCCGTAACCGTTGTGACTTGTGGTATAGTCTGTCGTATTGAGATTTTTAAGTTGATATATATTGACAACTAATCTTGCACTATTTGACCTATTTAAATAATGTATTATTGATTAAAATGAATTATTAGTCTGATTTTTTGTGTCCCTAGATTAGTCATGCAAAACAAACCATGGCGTTGGAGCTTTTTATTTTTAAATTGACTTTCATTTGGATAGTTTACGTTATAAATGTTAAAAATTTGGAAGGGTCAATTTCTAAATAAATCTCCAAATGTTAAAATTATATATACATCTCACAAATTTTCAAAAATTTTGAGGGGCCTCTACACATGGATCTGCCGACCTAAATATGCTTTGCTTCCGAAGCATACAAGTTAGATTATCTTTCCTTTTGAATTTGTACCTATATCTGACTTCAAAGGCCTGCCCTGCATCTTAAACTCTACAAATGACACATTAAATTCAAAAGAGTTGCACTTGTAACAATCGTTACTCTCTCTCTCTTCACCAAGAGGGTAGTTGTCATAATTCAATGTGGTTGCGGTATTGAGGGCCAAACAATTTGAACACTCTCAACTTTTCTTGTCTTTCAATTAAATATGCCCTCAAAAGAAGGTAGTAGACAGTAGTTCTCTATTTCCTTTTGAGGCAAGACTATAAAGAGTCTGTAAAGTTGTTTTTGACAGATGGATTGAAGCTACCCAAAGATGAGCATTAACAACTCGGAAAATGTTAGATTCACACAGTGAATCATACTTTTCCTACACACAGTTTTAAATATATGTATTATGTGTTGTATAAATAAGACACAAAAAAGTGTAAAAAATTCAAACATAAGATACAAGTATTTAAAATTGTGTGTAAAAAAAAATGTATAATTCACTGTATGAGTCTAGTAGTACTCTTAAGAACTCTCCAAACTCCAACCTCTCTACTACGTGGTAAATCATTTAAAGGGTGATGAATTTGCATTTTGAAGCTCCATTTGCCTTCTCAAAAGTGAGGAGAGATAAAATGTGACTACCCAAAACAAAATTGCTCTAAAACTCTCTACTAAGTCAATTCAGGAAAAAAAAAAAAAAAAAAGAGTTAATTACACTCATTTCCTCTGTGTTTTGCTTTAATTACACGAACCTTCCTCGTATTTTAAAAAAGTACACAGACCTCACTTAAAATTAATATTCTATAACACGTTCTCCTTTAAAATTAATATTTTGTAACACTTTTCCCTTAAAGTGTAAAAAAATAGTAGGTATAAGGAGGTTCGTATAATTTCCTAAAATACAGATAGAAGTCATATATGAGAAAGAGTAATGCTATGCTTCCCAAAATTTTTTTTTCTCCAAAAGTGTTTATCAACACATATGACAGTGAGACCCTCTTCAATACTAATGGGAAACTTGGGAGTCATGGGACCACTTCAATATCAACTAATCAAAATCAACTAAGCACACTGTCACATGTGTTGAGAAACACTTTTTGGAAAAATTTTTGAAAAACACTGCATTACTCATATGAGAAAGGAAAAGGTTACACTGTGTTCGGGAGTTTAGGAGAGAAAAGAAAAGAAGAGAAAGTCATAAGTGATGAGAGAAAAGAAAAGAAAAGAAGAGAAATGATGATTGTTTCTTTCATGTTGTTTGGAAGTTTAGGAGAGAAGAGAAAGTTACTTTCTTTCCTCTTGTTTGGGAGTTGCAAAGAAAAGAAAAGAAAAGAATAAAAAATTATCAATCTATCCATCAATTGTACCTTTTTATTTTTGCAAAGAGAGGATGAGAGATACCAATGAAGAAGAGCCGGAGAGTACCCAGAAGCTTGTGGGAGACGTGCTTGTGATTAAGTGAGTTTTTGTTTTTGTTTTCAACGTATATAATAGTGTATTATATTAACCCTAGGACTTGGATGGAATTTAAATTTATTAAGAATTAAATAAAGGATGTTATGGGTATTAATAAAAAATCATTAATCCTCACTTTCTTTTCTCTCTATTTCTTCCCAAATTGGAGAGAAAGAAATAGAAAGAAAGTGGGGGTTATTTTTCTCTCATTTTCTCTCCCTTTCTTTCCCCACTAAAACTCGCAAACGAAAGAAAGTGAGAGAAAGTGAGGTACTTTCTCTTCTTTTCTCTCCATTTTAAAACTCCCAAACACAGTGTTAAAGTGGTCAGTCTCTCATATGATAAAGCCGTTTATTGTCATTGAAGGAGAAAATAGCCATTAATTCAATCTGGAATCTTCAAAAATCCAAAGCTCCTTTCTCATATACTCATTATATCCTTACGGACCTTACCCTATGAGAAATGAAAACTGAATTCATAATCTGGAAAAAAAGGCACTCCACCTCAAGAATCAAACTGAATTCATTCATTACATCTACATAAACACAATATATATATATATATATATATAGGATACAGTTCTGCAGCATCTATTGAACGTAATGCCAGACCCAACTCAAACAGCACTAAGGGGAAAATATAGATTAATTTGCAAGATTTATCCAAACAAGCCCCATATATATAGACATCAAACTAAACATATACTCCATAGAACAATCTATTTATATATATATATATATAAAGAAAACCTAACCCTCAAGAGATTTTATCTCCTGCAACGAGTGATTGCAGAGCATCCTCTGGTGTAAGGGTTAACTGGCCTCCTGGCTCTGTAACAGTTGTGGGTGTAGTAGGACCTACCGGAGCGAGGGGGGCACGGAATCCGATTCGCCGACAGAGCTCCGTACGAAATGTAGTAGTACCTGATCGTCCTCCAGAACAGCGATCTACGCCCAATCCCAACTTCCGAGTCATCCGAGTCCGATTCCCCGAACTCCTCGTCCTCGTACAGTGACATGGCCGATTGCCAATCGAGCCCGTCGGACACGAGGCTTATGGTGGTCTCGTCGGCCTGGGCATGAGCGAGAGGGGAGTAGAGGAAGGTTATGAGGAGTAGAGAGAGGAGGAGGGGCTTTGTTGGGTATGTGGACGACGCCATTGATCTTTGCACAACAATATGGGGGTTTAGAGAGAGAAACTGGAGAGGTGGTGAATTGCTACTTTCTCTCTCTTTCCCTCTCTATATATATCCATATTTGAGTACATAATTCAGTATATTTGTTTCAGTACATTTGTTTGTGTCGTTCTCTTTCACATTAACAGTAAAAATAATATAAAATTATAATTTTGTCAAAATTATTTTTACTATTTATAATTATTTTTACTGTTCTTATAAGGAGAACAACATCAGTCACACTAAAAGAAGAGAAATATTAGGCACACACTCTAAACCACACCCCAAACCACATTCCTTGCTTTAAATGCATGTACTTTGTGTTATTTGAATTTTTCACACTTTTCTGTGCACCACTTACACAGCACATGATACATGCATTTAAAGCAAGGGTATGATTTATAGTGTGATTTGAGATGTGTGCCTAGCATTATTGTTAAAAGAAATATATTGATGTTTTTTTTCCCTACATTTGAGACAGAGTGAGGGAGAGGAGAAATTGTCAAGTCTTAGTGTACAAGGACTATGTGCCATACTTTTAGAGAATCAGAAGTTTGCCAAATTTCTATCTCAAAATTATTTTTTAAATGATTTAGTAATGGTGTTAGGTCTAATATGATGGGATCAATTGAATTTTGATTAGAAATTATTTACTTGACCTACTGTCACATTATTTGAAAAAATATTTTGAAATAGAAATTTGGAAAAGATAGTGTTACTCAATTAGTTCACTCAAGTACCACATTAGATGAGCAAATAAGACCTACCAATTTGTTCATCTATTTGTTTATTTAACAAACGACTCTTTTCTATTACCGGAATATTCATGCAATAATATTTCAGCGTCAAGTACTCTTATTCTTAGAATATCTATAATGGGCAACTTAAACTTAAGCTAAGTTATGGTACAAGTTTTAAAACACTTGAAGTGGTGTAGTAATAGAACGACACACTTATGGTCTGGCACTCCCCAAGCCGTTTGGGAAACACTTGGCATAGTGTGTGCCGTGTGGTGGTGATGGTTAGTGAAACGGCACAGTGTGTACCTTGTGATGGTGTGATGGCACATTGTGTGTCATATAACTTGCACATTAGTGAAACTTAAGCGTACCACAAAGTTAGATTCCACTAAATTCCACTATTCTATAAATTAGGTAACCGCACACCATTGTTAATGGTTTTGTCCTAAGTTGTCATAAGTTGCAATATTTTAGGCTTTAGCCCATTGTTGATGCAATAAGGCTAGACCCACACAACATTCCATACAAAATAATTTTGGCCCTTGATTCCAGTTGGTCCTATGTGGGGAACAAATGGGTCCCACACACGACCTACTAAAATCAAGGGGCATGATTGCTTTGAATGAAATTTTATGTGGAATATTGTTTGAATGTAGCATTACTCTTGAACTTGTTGATGCTCTTAGAGCATCTGCAGTGGGTGGTTTTATACCACAAACTTAAGGAAACTTTGCATTGTACACTTGCAGTGGTGTAGGCTAAACATTAAACTTAGGGGATGAAACTTAGTGAAACTTAAGTTTGTTGTTCGCTTAAATTTCACTATTGTACAAGGCATACGGTAAAGGGTGTGCCGTGAGAGCCCAAACGGCACACACAAAGCCGTGTGTCATCCCACATGGCACACACTGTGTCGTCCAATTCCCAAACGGTACAGTCTCAGCCGTTTGGGGCTTTTGCCTTCTTCGTCTTTTTTTTTTTTTTTTTGTGTATAAATGTTACTTTTCATATAAAACGATACTGTTTTGTCGCAAACGGCTTTGAGAGTGCCGCTTGAGAGGCACACCAGTGCAAGTGCACACAGCTTGTACAACAAACTTAAGCTAAGTTTTATTTAAATTTGTTGTACCAACTGCAGATGCTCTTAGGGGACATATGACTCCATATTATTGTAGCATTAGTTAACTTCGTGTGACGTGCACACTGAATAACTTTCTTGAGAGAGAGGATGTGGGGTCTTGGAGTCACGAGTTGTCATTCGGTTACAGCTGTAGAGTCTGAAATGATTCAGTGACCCCTCAATTAAAGGCGAGTCAGTCTAGTGTCTGATTATCGTGTACACAACACATCTCAATCAGAATTCATCAGTTTTTTCTTTCGGGTGGTTGCTATTTGGAATAATTAAGGGCTCGTTTGGTAACGTTGTCGTTTTCTGTTTTCTGTTTTTATTTTTGTTTTTTAGAAAACGAAAATTGAAAGCACGTTTGGTAACGTTTTTGTTTTTTTGTTTTTAAAAAACGTTTTCAAATTTTGGATAAAAAATGAAAACACCAAAAAGTCATTTTGAGTTTCCTGTTTTTGTTTTTTTTTTTTTTTTTTTTAAAAAAACAAAAATGTTACCAAACAAGTTTTTGTTTTTTTTTTTTCAAAAAAAAAACCAAAACTGGTTTTCGTTTTTAAAAAACTGAAAACTCAAAACAGGAAACGTTACCATGCGAGCCCTTAAATTTTAGTTTATTTTCCGTATAAAATTTAAAAGTCAATTTATTATTAATTTTTTTAAAATTAAAAATATCAAAAGAATTTTTTTTAAAAATAAAAGTCATCAAATTTATGTGATAATTTGGAACAACTCTTTGAAATGTTGGGATTAAGACTAACTCTTTAAAATACAAGAAGCAACTCGTTTTGAAGTCGAATATAACTCTTCACAATATTAAAAGTAATTATCATAACATTTTAAAATAATTATTTAAAAGTCGATGTTTTTTTCAATCTGTTGATGACTTTTTTTATTTATTCTTAATTATTCATGATAATTTTTTAATTTTAAAATAAGTAGTAGTATGACTTTTAGATTTTTTACAAAACAATTGACTTAAATATAAATATCTCATTTTCCACAGGTGGAGTACTACGAAGACACGCTTGCATGTTCGCGGCTGGTAGTGTTTGGGAACGGACACAGAAGAAGTTTCATTATTTCAATTGACGCCCTTTATCTTTCGTGTCATTATTAAAGTGGCAAAAATTGTGGCTCTCTTTATATAGGACTATGAACAATGTTATGTGTACAGAAAAACTGCACACAAAAATCCTGGCCGCAGGATCAATGGGACTTGCTGCCAAAATCAGAAGGACCTGCTGCATCCTGTGACCAGGATCTTTCTGTGCAATTTTACTGTGAACATATCATTTCTGATAGGACTATAGAGGAGTACTAATAAAATTGAAAAGAGTAATACTTGGGGCACAACCAAAGCCACAACCTTTTGCCCACAACCTCCATTTTGTGTCTATCTCTCTCCTAGTGGGCATTGTGGGGTCACTGGCACTGTGGGATCCATCAAGAGAGAGATAGACACAAAATGGAGTCCACAGTACCAGTGACCCCACAATGCCCACTAGGAGAGAGATAGACACAAAATGGAGGTTGTGGACAAAAGGTTGTGGCTTTAGTTGTGCCCCAAGTATTACCCAATTGAAAATACACGTCCGGTGGGACTCGAACCCTCAATCGTCTGATTAGAAGTCAGACACCTTATCCATTAGGCCACGGGCGCTTAATTCTGCCTTACTTGCAACGCATTTTTAAAAAACCTCTTTTATGTTGATACATATTTCTTCATAGTTATATTTATTTATTTATTTTTATTATTATTTCAAATTATACTATGTTTCTCAAATTTTATATTCCAAACGAGGTTACTAACCCGTGTGGTAATTATGCTGGAAGTAATGAAAGCAACGTTTCAATACATCTTGAAAAATGTAAGATATGAAAAAACATGATGAACTTTTCTATATTTTAAAATGAACAAATTCAAGTTGATCAGTTTCTCTATTAAATTGCTTTTAAAAATGCTTTACAAATTAAAAATGATCACATTCAAATCCATGGACGCGCAACAAGGTCTATGGGTTTCTCATCCTCTCTCCTTGTCACGTCTCGGAATAGTAAAAATAGAGAAAAATTAATTTCCTTTTTGGGTCCATAGGAAATGACAAGTGAAAGTTACTAATAATCCACACCATGCAGTACTAGTCCAACTAAAACCACATGAACAGTAAACAACTGAATATAAAATAACAATATCACTATTACAAAACATCAGAGTGTAGTCCTCAGGATCACAACAGGTCTGGAGACAACATATGCCCAAGTACCCGTTAAAGTAAAATATAGTTCAACAGAAATATAAAACTAATATAATATCTTTAGTATTCAGCTGGCATAAGGATAATCGTCAGCATAACAGTCTTTTCCAGCGTAACCGGCATCAGTGGGGCCATCCTCGGCGTATCACCTTCAGGGTAGTACCCATCATCGTAGGTTCCATCACCTGCATTGTTAAGGATAGGGTAGTCTAGACGGAGAATGTCTATGCAATAAAGGCCGTCAACTTACTAAAAGCTCAGTGAGAACTAACACAGTCTCATGAAAATAACGAAATTACTAATTCTGACCAATATATAACAGTGATACTAAATATATCTCTTCTCTTTTACTTAGACACATCACTAATCGATTCTCATCAACCTCCTACTCTAAGACTGATTGTACCAATTTTCGACTGACTATCTGGAATTGATTATATCATCACGACATACCAGTGCTCTTATTCACCGCTTTACCGCTTTTAAGAACTCTTGCAAGCACTCATACCTCATTCTCATATAACGACTAGTCTATGGACGTACCAATACTCTTGTTCACCGCTTTTATAAACTCGTACTGTTCACCGCTTTTAAGAATGCTTGCGAGTGTCGCACATACATAGTTCTGGTAAATACAAATCATGGGCATGCCACAACTCCTGTTGTTCACCGCTTTTAAGAACTCTTACTGTTCACCGCTTTTAAGAACGCTTGCGAGTACTGTGCACCCATAATTCTCACGATCCTGATCAAATCCTTCTGACTCACTTATCGGATTCAACATGAGTGAATCATCAGCTCGACTCACACAATCTCGAAACATACTAATCTCCCACTGACTCAATCACCAGTTAGTCAATGCTACCCAGTGTTATTATCTCCACCTATCTCGTTATCGCATCGTACTATCATCAACGTTCCGATCCGACTACGTTACTCACCATAAATATCTAAATCTCATTATCGTATCACATTACCTCCGTAATCCATAATATCACATAATAGGAATATGAAACAATAATTAAACAATTACGTATTATGAATTATAAACTAAAGGAACACATCCATGTTCTGCTAGGTTCAATCGATTGAAGTCATCTCAATCGCTTGAGGAAAGTTACGCTAGATCGATTGAGGAATTCTCGATTGATCGAAGGGGAGGTAGTCTCGATCGATTGAAGAAAGTTCAATCGCTTGAGACTCAGGGTTGTTCGATCGATTGAACTCAGTTCGATCGGTCGAACATCATCTTCTCCAGATTCTGCAGTGAACGTGCAGATTTTGGTGGGGTATGTTTGGGTCATTATTAATACGTCCAGAAATCGAAAAACATCACAACTAAGCTACTGAGTGAGTTTGGAACTCACCTAAAGTCGTTAAGGGCGCGTTTGGCTCGTCAAGCTTTGAGCTTTCTCTCTTTCTCTCTCTCTCTCTCTCTCTCTCTCTCTCTCTCTCTCTCTCTCTCTCCAATGGCCTCTCTCTGCTTCTCTCTTCGTCTCTGTCTCTACTTTTCTTTCTCTTCTTCTTCTTCGTCTTCTTCTCTCTCCCCCAAGCTGTGTGTATATATATATGTGTGTATATATATGGATATATGTGTATAATATATATAACACAAGCACACACACTCTCTCTCTCTAACTCTCAAGTTCAACAAACTCCTCACACACACGAACATAACCATATATATAGAGAATGGGGTGGGCAGGTGGCTGTTTCTGCGGGAAACTGGGAATTCAAATGATTACAAGTTCGATCGATCGAAGGTAGTTCGATCGCTCGAACGCAGATGGGTCTGGTTAGATTGACTGAAAAAGAGTTTGATCGATTGAAGTATGGACCACGTATTAAATTTATGTCGGCAGGGTTTCGATCACTCGAACAGGGCTTGATCGCTTCAACTTTAGAAAGGTTCTATCGCTCGAAAAAACTTCGATCGGTCGAAGGTTAAAATATTCGATCGCTAGAACATGGTTCGATCGCTCGAAGGTGAAACTTCATGAATTGCCAAGGGAAGTATATAGAATCTTTGTGCATAAATGCTTATTGAAAATATAGGATATTACACTCCTTCACACACCTTTCTTGATTGTCCTTCACTCAAGCAAGCATTTGTGGTATTTTATTCTCAAAACCTTCTCAAATCATCCACTAAGAATTCCAAATTGCAAAAAAGCCAAAACGAATATACAAAATAGAAAAGCAACCCAACGATAAAATTCCAAATCAATCAGCAGTAGCCAAAATGATTGCAATTGGAATGCATATCCAATATAAAGCATAAAACAAACTAACTGGATACTCCGTAATTAATTAGCTATGAAACATAGGGCCTGTTTGGGATAGCTTATGCTTTGCGATTCCGATTGCGATAGCTTTGTCAGAATAGAATAGGACAATTGTGGTGTTTGAGTAGTGTATTATAAAAGTGGTTATGGTAGCATAATAGATTATATAAGTGTCTGATTACCTAAATGAAAAAGGGATTTTCAATGTTCAAAAGACAATTGTGCCCTTATATTGTATTGTTATTATTTAACACTAAACCGTATCTAAAATTTACTGTAATTGATTATGTTGATATATACACTAACTGTTAATACATAGTAAGTTATATAACTAATCCAAATATTGCATTAAGAAAATAATTATTATAATAGTATTAATAACTGATACACCCAGAATTGGCTCTACTCTACGACCGGGCAATTTTCAGCGACCTACCCCAAGCGGCTCTACACAGTGACAATACCTCTCGGGAACCACTTGGCTCGCCCAGAAACGCATCTCAAACAACTCGGACTCCAGCAGTTTCCTAAGCCAGTTAGGAAATCTTCCAGATACGAATAAACTGTTTCCTAATCAGAATAGGAAACCATCTGAATATGCAGCTACCATTAAGGTTGTCAATCGTTTCTAAGCAGACTAGGATTCTTTGTATGAGTGGGTCTCTATAAAATAGACCACTCACCCCCATTAGGGGGGATCCCAATCAAAATCTCACCAAGAGAAATACACTACATCGTCTAGCCTCTCCCAAGAAATCCTAAACGCCATCATGTACGGCCGACCCTTGGTAGTTCCAGGCACCATTATTGGATCACCAAGGTCCCTGCAGTAGTTTTATTTCATATAGTGGAAGTGCTCAGACACACGCGTGGACGTAGGTTCCTTCATTAACAGGGTCGAACCACATACAAAAAACCAGCCTCTCACTGTCCATCCCTCCTTAAACTGCTCTAATTCATCTTAAGCAAATTTTGGCATCATCAGCTTGGTGCCGTCTGTGGGAACATGACAGATTTCCCAAAAAAAATCTCTTAACTGACTGTCATGCCTCCGAAGAAAAGTAAGAAGGCTGCCCAACGGGCTGACCGGGCTATCCCGCCAGCCCCGGCGGTCCTAACACCGAAGCAGATCACTGCGACCCTCGCACAACTCTTGAAGATCCAGCGTCAAACCCAGCAACAAATCGAAGCCCTGCTAGCCCAACAAAATAATATTCTAGCAGCTGGAAAATAGCCTGGGAACGTTGCGCATGGTCGGGAACCGACTCTAACCAGACAACATGCCTGAGCCAACCCATTCCGTGTGGAAGACACCAAAAACATCAACGGTATGCGTGCTGCCCGAGAGGAGAGACATGAGCATATGGCCGGGGAATCCATCCAGGGTTACTCGGTCAAGAGCCGAGGTATCCTTAGGCACACAATGAACCGGAGTCATAGCCGAGCTCGATCCCAGGGGATAGCGTACTGCCAGGAGAAGAAAGCCTCTTCCACTGACCCGACCTACGTCCCGGATACCGTCGGGAAAGTGTGTTGGCCCATATCAAGGATTTGGAGAAACAGAGCGACGGGCTGGCCAAAGACCTAGGCCAGAATCCTACTCAGGACAGTGTCAATACCGAGACAGAGTCACCATTCTTTAGCTGATTCACGAGGTTCTCCATCCCACGAAAATTGAAGCAGTCTCGCCTAGATTCATACAACGGCTCGGGAAGCCCAGTCGATCACATCAGACGTACAAGGCTCAGATGGCTCGGCCGTGCAATGGTTCCACTCCCTAAACCCCGATCGGTCAAAGATTTCAAGCAGCTAAGCAAGTAGTTCATCAACCAGTTCATTGCTATGCTTGAACGGCCAAAGCCTGACATACAATTGCTGACTGTCAGGCAAAGGAATAATGAGTCCCTCAAGGAGTTCACCGACAAGTTCAACCAGGAGATGTAACACCCTGTATTTCTTTTCCATTAATAAATGTTTATTTCAATTTAATTTCTATTTGAAATATTTATTTGGGGGTCAAATCGTAATTTCCAAAAATATAGAAATGCTTTCTATGGTTTTAAAATCAATATCTATATTTTTATACAACCCGGGATTTAATTCCTACGATAAAATAATTTTCTGTATTCTATTTTTAACCGTAAAATACCATTTTTATGTTTTAATCTGCGTCTACACCGCAATTGGGTGAGGGAGCACGTGAGCTCAACCTCACCAGATGAAATCCGGTCATTGCTTGGGCTCCAAATAATTTTAACAGTATATATGTGTGTATATCTCTCATTCTCTCCATAACTCTCACAGTCTCTCAATTCACTCTCTATCCCTCTCAATTTCTCTATTACTCCCTTAACAAAAACACACACACTGGTTATATATGATACATACATACACAAACACATACATAGTCATATTTATATATCACAATCAAGAGAGGAAGACGGGAAGAAATTTCTAACAACGGAATTCTCGACGGAAATTCTCGGTCTCAAATTTTCAGTCTAAATCACCTCTGTGAGTATTATAAACTCACTCGCCATGTTTATGTATGTGTATTTCAGTATATATATGTGTGTATATGTGTATATATATGAAATCACCATTAAAGCTTGAGAATTGGAGTTTTATAAATCTTAACCAAAATCAATTCCGTGAATTGGGAATGAAAGATCTTAGTCCCAATAAGCTGCGGTTCGAATACTACGGCTTAATTCATCCGTATTGCGACGTATCGTTGATTTAAAGTTTTGTCACCTCTCGATTTTACGTGAAATCCGAGAGCTACGATTGAAATTAGTTTAAACCGATCACGTATTCATAATCCTTGCGGAAAAATGAAGAAATCCATATATTATATGTCTTGGTTGAAGCAGAATTGAGAAATGGGTCAAAAACAGGCTTCAAACTCGTAACAGCGGAGAAACTGCTTATACCAATCGATTGACATGTCATCCAATTGATTGACATGTCATCCAATCGATTGACACTTTTGTCAATCGATTGACATTTTTCAGCACTGACGACTTTTACTAAAACGGCCATAACTTCCTCTAGAAAACTCGAAAACGCGCACCGTTCGAAGCGTTGGAAACTAGACTCAAAGACCTTTAATTTGATGTGTAATTCACCTATAAAAATTATAACTCATTTTTAAGGGCATTGCTTCAAAGTGAACCTGCTTGTGTACTAGTAACTGTAAAAGCGTATTAAAGTAGTTTTGATGAATTTTACCTGTTGTTTCGTATATGACTTGATAATTTAGATCATGGGTACTAACTCGATGATTCTAAGGACGGTGCACTTTGTTAATAAAGAAAAGAAAAACAGATTATAAAAGCGAGATTTGGATAAATCAATTTAATCAATAATAATAAGCTGGTACAGAACCCTGTTTGAAAAATTAAGTTAAAAAAAGAAAGCTAGAAAGACTTGATTTCTCGTACATTTGTTTGGTGATAGTGTTGTGTACGACTTACATATCGATCGGATAGTATTCCTGGTATCTAAGGCGCGCGTTTCGGATATTGATCGGATAATATTCTTGATATCCGAAGCGATGGTGATAGTGTTGTGTACGACTTAGATATCGATCGGATAGTATTCCTGGTATCTAAGGCGCGCGTTTCGGATATTGATCGGATAGTATTCCTGATATCCGAAGCGATGGTGATATTGTTGTGTACGACTTAGATATCGATCGGATAGTATTCCTGGTATCTAAGGCGCGCGTTTTGGATATTGATCGGATAGTATTCCTGATATCCGAAGCGATGGTGATAGTGTTGTGTACGACTTAGATATCGATCGGATAGTATTCCTGGTATCTAAGGCGCGCGTTTCAGATATTGATCGGATAGTATTCCTGATATCTGAAGCGATGGTGATAGTGTTGTGTACGACTTAGATATCGATCAGATAGTATTCCTGGTATCTAAGGCGCGCGTTTCGGATATTGAGCGGATAGTATTCCTGTTATCCGGAGCGATGGTTTATTGTGATCGGCCCAGATATCGATCGGATATTATTCCTGGTATCTGAGGGGATAGAGTGGTGCGTGACTTCAATATCGAGCGGATAGTATTCCTGATATTGGAGGCGATAGTATGGTGTGTGACTTGGATATCGATTGGATATTATTCCTGGTATCCAAGGCGACGATGTATTGTACGATCTAGGTACTGAGCGATTATTACTCCTGGTATCTGAGGTGATGTGTTAGTTGATTTGAGCTATAAAAGAAAATAATTGGTAAGATAAGATGTTACATGATTCATGTGCGATTACGTATTTATTGCTTACTATATTCCCCCGTGACTTTTGTTAAAGTTGGAACATTGAATCTATTGTTCTATCAGTTTATATTGTACTATTGATCATATGCTTATATATACATTGTGAGCACATGTTTATTTTACTCACCAGCTTTCATAAGCTGACGGCGTTGATGCGTCCTGGACTCTTTGTCCAGATTTTCAGGGTCAGGAGCAGCCAGGGTATTTCGACTATGCTAGTTAGAGGCAGGGGACTTTCCAGGAGGCTGTTTTATATTTCATATGTCTTTTAATTTGGGGTTGTAATAGACTTTATGATAGATTTGAATAAGGATGTTTGTGCCTAAGATTATGACTGCTGTAATAGTTTAGTAAGTTTTAATTTTGGAGCTTATGTTTATTAGCATCCTTCTCTTTAGAAATGTTGTTTAAGTTATTCATTACAGGGACAATTGGTCATACTCACTTGTCACGACCTACGAGTCCATAAAGGAAATTAAATGTTTTCCTAAATTATGCTACGTCGGGGCGTGACAAGAGAAGCTCGGGATCTATGATCTTGATGAAACCGTCGCAATTACAGCCTTCTGCTCGGGAGTTCAACAACATACCAAGTGTGGCATGTCGTTTCACATAAACCGATCGAAAATCTTGGTTGAACTCGTAGAGAGGGTCAAAAAGTATGTTGACATTGAAGAATTTCTAAAGACCAAAGAACCAGGGCACTTACGCGACGAGCCTTCAAGAAATAAGTGAAAGCGAGATCAGCCCGAGGGAAGCGACGCAAAGAAGCCCTGATATTTTTGGCAGTTCTTTTAGTTCACAACGGTCTGGGTGCGATAGCCTCGACTCGACCTCTAGTTCACATTGGTCTAAGTCCGAAAGCCCCGACCCGACCTCCAGTTCACATCAGTCTGGATCTGATAGCCCTAACCTGACCTCCAGTTTACAGCAGTCAGGATCTGTCAATCCCGACCTTGCCTCCAGCTCAAAATAATCAGGTGCCCGGTGATCCCAACCCGACCTGCTGTCTCCAACAGACCAGACGAGTCCAACTATAATGGTACTTTTTTCGACCATAGCACAAAGCTCAGACTACCAAAGGGTTGCTAAAAAGATTCGGATCGGCAACTCCTCGTCGATCCCTAGAGCACCCGAAAAAGACCTCGGGTTCAACTCCTGAGGCACTAAAAAGACCTTGGGCTCGACCCCGAGGTAACCAAAGACCACTATTACGCAGCTGGAAAAAGACCTCAGGATCACACCCGAGGCACACAAAAGACCTCGGGATCACACCCGAGGCACCAAAAAGACCTTGCGATCACTCACGAGGCATCGATTTCGCTTAGGTCCATAACCTATGATGGGGAAAAATCCCCCTAGGTGGCTGATGATAGCAACTTCAAAAGACCCTGGAAATACCAATATTCTAGGTCGGTTACCTACAGTCATAGCCTCTACAGACCCCTGTCGTAGCAAAAGCTTGGGGGGCTGGAAGGAACAATGAACTAAACAGGCAATCACACCGGTTATTTTTAACTAAGTCAAACTCTTAGACAACCCGAACACCTACAATACTCAAAGACACCAGCTCCACTTAGGTCCAAACCGACGATAGAAGAAATCCTTTTAGGTTGGCCCACGATAGAGGAGCAAAAGGACCCTAAACCAACACGCTTTAGGTTGGCTCCACCAACATGGTCAAGCTCTTCTCCCAACAATATTGACGAAGGTTGGTTGGGCGAAAGATAGCCATCCTGGGGAGTTAACATAAAAGGACCCTAAAGCCATACGCTTTAGGTCGGCTTTCAACATGGTAAAATTCTTTTACCCACAACCTTGACGAAGGTTTACGGGCAGAAGATGACCATCCTGAGAGCTAACTCAAACGAAAGACTCTGAATTAGGCCAAGTCTCAACTCAGATAATTGCAAGCGGCATCAAATAGATTTCCAAACTTGCCCGATGTAGCATCCGGCCAACCATGGAAATGGAGGGCAACTGATACGCCCAGAATTGGCTCTACTCTACGACTGGCGATTTTCAGCGACCTACCCCGATCGGTTCTACACAGTGACAATACCTCTCGGGAACCACTTGGCTCCCCCAGAGATGCATCCCAAATAGCTCGGACTCCAGCAGTTTTCTAAGCCAGTTAGGAAGTCTTTTAGATACACATAAAAAGTTTCCTAATCAGAATAAGAAACCATCCGAATATGCAGTTACCATTAAGGTTGTCAATAGTTTCCTAAACGGACTAGGATTCCTTGTATAAGTAGGTCTCTTGTATCCAAAAAAGAAACCACTCACTCCCCATTAGGGGGGATCCCAATCAAAATCTCACCAAGAGAAATACACTACATCGTCTAGCCTTTCCCAAGAAACCCTAAATGCCATCATGTATGGCCGACCCTTGGTAGTTCCAGGCACCCTTGGTAGTTTCATATAGTGGAAGTGCTCAGACACACACGTGGACGTAGGTTCCTTCATTAACAAGGCCGAATCACATACAAAAAACTAGTCTCTCACTGTCTCTCTCTCCTTAAACTGCTCTAATTCAGCTTAACCAAATTTTGGCATCATCAATAATAGTCTTTGTTACTAAGTATACAATTTTATCTTATTTGTAGTATATGTTTAAGGTGTTCTATATTTAAATTAGAGTAAAATCATAATTTTAAATGAAAACAATTTGTCCTAACTATGTAAAGTGGTAGTATAAACTCAATTGTCCTATGTGTTGGAGATTTGGAACGCTTGTGATTTCCCTTAAAAGCTACGGGTAGAAGCGAAAGTGTGTGATTTCATGGAATGGCATCTATTTAATTTAGATCGTAAATTGAGTAGGGATGTAAGAAATTTTCAAAAAACTGAATCGACCGATAAAAAACAATCGGTTTAGCAGTTTTGGTCGGTTCTAATACTCTATGGTCGGTCTGCGATTTTGAAAACTAAAAAAATTGAAATGTACATTCGGTCTGTGGTTTGTTGTAGCAGCAGACCACAACCGACCGAACTAATATTAGTATTATATATAATTTTATATTACACATATATAAATAGTGTGTTTAGAAACCCTAGCAGCCTCCATTTCATTTTTGGGTCTTTGACTGACTTGAGAGTAGAGAGACTGAGGGTGTGTTTGACAACCCAATTAAGTGCTGAAAATTTTCATTTTTAGCACTTATTTCTTTTTAGTGCGTTTGATAACATACCACTTAATTGAAAAAGTAGCCAAAAATCCATTGAAAACTTTAAGTGAAAATTTTCTATTAAAAATAATCACTGAATGCAGTTTATTACATTGCTTGAAAACTGTTTTAGTACTTCAAATTCAGCACTTAATTTTCAGTACTTAATTTTCAGTTTTATCAAACACACCCTGAGAGACTTGGAGAGGGAGAGTGATTCGTGCCCAATATTGCATTTTTTACTACATGTTCTTTATTGTATTGGACACGAATTATAACTTAACCGGGAGATTTAATGGGTGAATTTGTGCGGTTGTTGTTCTTCTTGATGTTCTCTCTTTACTAATAATACCCCTTTTTCTTATACGTAATTGAGGCATTGTTGGAGGCCTTGTTGTGAGGAATAAAGGAAGAAGTCAAAAGCTACCCGAGCGGATCGATCTGCCCCTTTCACTTGGATCGATCCGCGCGTTTTATAGAACTCTCTGCCCAGAAATCCGAATGCGGATCGATCCGGATTTTCAACGCGGATCGATCCACGTGTTTCGCTGACGATTTTAACGGCGAATTAAAGAAGCGGATCGATCCGGATTTTTGCCTTGGATCGATCCGCGGCCTCTGCTGATGTTTTCTTCTTTTTATTACAACTTTGCCATTTTGTTTTGGGGATATATATAGTTAAAGATGAGTTTCTTGGGGGAGATATAATTTTAGTAAGTTTTTAGGTTTTTTCTCTCTTAGGGTACAAGCTCTCCTTCTCTCTAATCCTCTCATCTCTCTCCCTCATTACTCCTCATCTACCATTTTTCACTTCCATTTATTGTTAGAGAGAAGAGAGTGTATATGTATTGAATGGTTGAAGATTTTATTAGGGCAAGTTTTGGATTTCTTATGGCATTTATGGTGATTTCATCTAGTTGGTATAATTCCTCTTTCCCTCTCTTGAATATTGTTACCATTGTGATTATGAGTAGCTAGACTTTCAAGGTTGGGGATCATAAACCCACCATTGGATCTATGTGTATTTTATTGTAGGACTCTCACACTTTGTAGCATAACTAGAGTTCATGGGGGTATGGTTTGATGTTTTGAGACCTCACTTCTAATGTCAAGCATTTGAAGTGATTAAACCTCTAAACTCTAACCCTACACCCATGTGTTGCATTGGAACATCCATCTAACATGTTGGTTGAATACCACATGCTTGATGGTTTGCCACAATGGGATTTTCTACCCTAGAATGTGCTTCAAGTGTAAAAGTCATGTGTTGCTTGGTCCAAGGTGGGGGAATGCTCCCCAACCTCAACTTCTCCATTTACAAAACCCCCAAATCTTTACTTAAGCTTAGTTTTGTTCAAAGTTACTTTACACCTTCGAAATAGCCATTATAGTTAATCTAAGAACAATCGAATCAACCCCATAGTCGAAAAGACTCATTTTTATTTCTTAGTTTGTTAATCGCTCTTCGCATTATAATTGTTTATTAAGCGCCCACCAAGTATTGTTGCACTCCAATCCCTGTGGACTCGACACCCTATTTCCACCATACTACGTTTTTAATAGGGTTAACAAAAGAACTTGATTGTGACTTAATCAGAGAGAAAAACCCTACTCTCTACCCTCCACCTCTATACCTCATCGCCAGCCTGCCGCCACCACTTCACCCTCATATCACCGGCCCGACCACCTCCACTTCACCCTCCTCAGCGCCTGCTCGCCGCCACCACCACTTTACCCTTTTCCTCCTCTCTTGACACTGGCTGACCCCAAGGTTTGATCTCACACACACACACTCTCTCTCTTTCTCTTTCTCTCTCTCTCTCTCTCTCTCTCTCTCTCTCTTAGTCTCTTAGTCTCTTAGTCTTTGTTTGTATCTTGATTTTTCAGTGAGTTGGAAATTTTGCCATAACAAGTTAACAACCCAAGGTATGAGTTCTTCTACTTCTTCTTAATTGATTTCTGAAAAAAAAAAAAATTTGTTGCTAAATAGATTTTTATTTTCTGTTTGTTGGTAGATTTTTGAAGATTTTTGTAGATCTAAAAATGTGAAGATTTCTGTAGATCTAAGTTCTAGATCTGTATTTGAAGATTTTTGTAGATCTAAAAATTTGAAGATTTTTGTAGATCTAAGTTCTAGCCGGAAAAACGAAACCCACCATGATTGTAGATCTAAGTTCTAGCCAGCTTTGGTAGAATTGCTAAAAAAATGCATTCAAACCATGATTGTTTTTGCGATACTTTGCCAAACAGCCCAGGTATTGCAATGGACAATTTAAATGCACGATTGGACTCCCAATCGTGTTGTCCAAACAGCCACATAGCAACAGCGAAAACCAAGTCATATAACCCATTTACCATAAAGTGATTAATTGTGAAGTGTATTAGATTAATAGGTATGATATGGTCAATAAAAAATGAAATGTGACACCTTGCTGAACACCTTAATATATATATATATATATATGTGAATGGAAGAAATGAATGTAACATAACTAATATGAAGGAGTCCCGATCCTCGGCCGCGAGCTGTCAACGTGGTGCTGGCAGGACTACCCGATGAATATTTTTGTATTTTTAAAAATTGCAAAAAAAAAAAAAAAAAAACCATTGTATAGTTTTGCTAGCACCATGTAGGCGTTGCCGAGGATGCTTAGACAATATGAAGATAGAATTCGTATTAAACTCATGTAACATCTTCATCAATCATCACACCTTCTTTTTGACTACCCGTCCCAATATCCAAGAAAAATCAGAAAACCACTTTGCCTAAGTGTCCCATCTTCAAACAAAGAGACATTGCTATTCTACCTTTTTTTTCCTTCTAATTTCTGTCCAACCGTATCAATTAAAATATTAAAATTAAAAAAAAAGTTACATGAAAGACATAGGGTTCGTTTGGTAAAACTAATAATTAAGTGCTGAATTTTAATTACTGAAAATTTTAAGCGATTGAATTTGCAATACTGAAAACAATATTTCAAGTATTGAAATAGACTGCATTCAGTGATTAATGTCGCACCCCAAAAATGATCCGGGTGGGACGGAATATAGGATGTGGGTTTTGAAAGTGATAATGTTCTTTAAAAAGCAGAGGGGCCTTTGTTCAATTTTACAGAGTCGTCACCTAACTGATTTAAAGACGTGTAGGCCATCTAAAAGATTTTAAAGTAAAGTAAAAGGCCCACTTTAAAATGTGTGACTATGTGAAAATGATCTGCTTTAACAAAGAAAGGGTTCGAAGGCTCGATTATGTTAGGGGAAGGTGTTAGGCACCTCTAAATATCCCTCGAAAGGGTAACCACGCTACTTTGGTGTCATATCGGCTTTTAAATTAAGTAAAAGTGAAAGTGTATTAGAAAGTAGGAATTGGGTTTTTATTTGGTGCGACCGAACCCCTCATGGCCTGCCTACGTATCTCGAGTTTAATTGAGAATTAGGTCATGTGTAGTTCTCCCTATTAAGGGAGGAATTTTAAAAAGTGAATTGGGTTTGGTCTTCCTATTTTCCTCAACGTGAGGTAACAAAACCAGAAGTAAAGTGTGGTTTTCCTGTCTAGATTGACAAAACTGGAAGTAAAGTGTGGTGTAGCCGGGAACTTTAGCCTAGGGCGATGTTGTAATACCCTGTATTTTTGGAGTGTATTAATAAATATAGACTTTATACTATTTTTGGAATACTTGTATAACTTTTCATTTTCCTTTGGTTAATTTTGTTTACCAATTAATTGCCTTTGAATACGAATCGATTGCTATTCCAACGATTGCCATCCTGCCGACCTGAGTTCATTACATGGCACCAGCCTAATCGATTACCATCTTCCCCAATTGATTGCCTTAAAATATCTGATGCCAATTGTTTGCCATCAATACCAATCGATTGCCATCTGTAGAGACTTGTTTTCAACTTTGATTCGTGTATTGACACTGTCACGACCCATCCCACTACGCGTGGAAATAGGACACGTGGCACGCCATCAAGGCTTATCCAGTCCCATTAAAGTAAAATAGAAGCGGAACTTTATTAAAATCCATTAAAATCAGAGTTATAAAAAGTTTTGTTCAATTGAAACCTGTCCAAAAGAAAACAGTTTTGAAAACAGAGGTCCAGTCGACTGATCGAGGGTCCGGTCGACTGGTGATCTCCAACAAAGAGGTTTCAAAAAAAAATAACAGCCTATCCAGTCGACTGTGTCGGGGACCCAGTCGACTGGTGCCTAAAATTTTCAGTCGACTGGAAATGTCCGGTCGACTGGTACCCTAATCCAGCAGAATGTCATGGCCTGGGGCTCCATTCAGTCGACTGTTTTCTCAACCCAGTCGACTGAACCTCAGACGAAACAAGGCAGTAACCAATACAACACAGCGATCCAGTCGACTGGATCAAAAACCAGTCGACTGATCTCTATCAGCAACTCAAAACTGCAGTTTTTTTTTCCAATCAAGGTTCTCCCAATTTCAAATCAACATATATTCACTCTATTCCATCATTCAAAAACATAATTTCAAGTGCGTTTACTAGGGATTACAAGTACTAAATCTAAGTCCAGATTATTACAACATATTACAATTTTCCAATCCTTATACTAGTTTAGGATTTAAAACAAAAACATATACAAGTATGATTTCCCCGGCGTTCATCGGCCTCACTCATCGCGCTTCTTCTTGTCTTTCTTCTTACCTGCAATGGAGTACATCTCCACTGCTCAGCTATATGCTGAGTGCACAAGTCTAACATGTGTAATATATAACAAAACATGCTTTCATTTCATAAATCATATCATTAGTCTCTAGGGAGAAAAATACGCATTCATCCGGTAGCGGCAAGTCCAAGCCTTAAACCGCGATACCAATGGCAAGTCCAAGTCTATCAACCATTGTATCCACCAGTGCCATGGCAAGTCCAAGTCTATCAACCATGTACAGTAGCCGTCGCTACTAAATTCTCAAACATCGAGAAGCTTACCCCGGCATGAATTTGTATAAGGCTCCCCTTTGACCCACATAGACAACTCAACGTGCTCGCGTAAATTTAGACATGCTTTTCATAATTTAGCGCGTGCATAATTAACGGGCCTACAATTAACACATGGATTTTGCCCGGATCTCAATTTCATCGTCGAAATATAAAACATGTATTTCTCTATATTTCACAAGTTAGGACTTCATACCTCGTGCGATTCCCCCCAAACTTTGAAGGATCGACTAGGAGGTTAAATAAACGTCGGATTTCGAATTTGAGAAAATTCCTACAAGTTTATACCTGTTTTTCCCAAAAGTCTAGAAATTAGATTTTTACAAAAATTGGCCAAACACGGCCTAAATAGTATCAAAACGTAGATCTCACCTCCACGAGTTCAAATATTGAATTTGGTGAAAATCTGACAGACGAACGGTCGTCGTTTGTCGTCGCAAAGCCCGTTGGCTCAATCTTCTTTTCTCTCTCCTCTCTCACAAGATATTTGTGTGAGTGTTTGGATGAGATTGAAATCTCATCCTCATCTATATATAGGCAAACTTTCTGGGAATTACGTTTACCTCCCCGCAAGTTTCTCAAAACTTCTAATGAGCTCTCGAAACTTCGCACACGTTCATTTTATAACTTTACAAGTGAAAACTATAAATTTCAAAAGTTTCCAACTAAGTCTCGTTTGGGTCTAAAATAGCGTCTGAAACTAAATTCTGTGGAATCTCTACACAACCTACCTTTTCAATTATGTGCCACTCACGTTCTCACCACAGTTCTCAAAATGATATAATCAATATCAAAGATTACTAGAATTATACTACACAGGTATAATTACTATTCACAGGAATACCAGATACAGTCAAATAACATTTAATTCATATAAATGCCATTTACTCATGCTCATGCCATATGAATTGCCATGTTCCTGTGTCCTCACTGACACCTTACCGTTGACTCACAGTCAACCCTATCACCATTATCAATTAACATTGATAAACTCTCAATTTACAATTATGCATGATAAAATTATGAATTCTTGGAACGGGTGTGACAGACACATGGCAACTCATTTTTCTATAAATATGAGTTCATTCATTACCCTTGGTATGTTTGGTTCAGTTAAGTTTGAGAGAGAGTGATATATATAGTATATACACACAAACATACATACATCCATCCATATATACAGATATACACCTACATACACACTCTCTCAAGGAGACAGAGAGAAAGAGAAGAGGAAGAAGAGAAGAAGGAAGAAGAAAAGAGAAGGAGAGACAGAGGAGATAGAGAGACATAGACAGAGAAGAGAAAAAGAGAAAGAGGAGAGAGAAAGCTTAGAGATTTCTAAGTCAAACACACCCCACACTCAACTTGGTGAGTCTTTACTCACATGATCTCCTTATAAACTATTTTTACATGTTTTGGGGATGTTTAGATGTGCCAAACACATCCTTAAGACGTTTATATATTCTATTTTACGAATCTACTGGAGAAGACGAAGTACCAATCGATTGGGACTCCCAATCAATTGTCGTCAGTTGAGTTCCAATCGATTGGATAGATTTCTAATCGATTGCCATTAATTGTAATCCAATCGATTGCCAAAGTTTGCAATCAATGACATTGTTTTGGATGCAATCGATTGACATGTTTTCTCAATTGATTTTTACATATTTTATCCCAATCGATTGACCATTGTCCCAATTGATTGGCATTTGCAGAGCATGGTTAGTTCCTCTTGTTTATTATATAAAGGGTTCAATTGTTTGATTCTTGATTCAGACTTCCATTATACGATTATGGGTTGATAATGGATAATGTGACAATAAAGATACGTATGATTAAGAATAATGGATTAACGTGATGATATTAGATACCATACGGTTCATGTATGAGTTCGATATTTGTTCATTTTAATCAGAGTAGTCAGGCCACAATGGGGCTGTCATGTAATTGTTAGTGGTATAACGATAGGTAGGTTTGCTAAGTTCTGGGATGATTACAGGAAGAGCTGTTTCCCAAATGCGGTAGATAGACGAATGTGTCTATGTGTCTATGACATGCGGTGGCTGGGAGAACATGTATTCTCATGCGCGGTAGATGACCTCTACGACTTACGGTTACGCGGTAGATGGTGTTTATGACTTGCAGTGGATGGGAGTATGTAGCTGACGATAAGTCGTGGCAATAGAATTGATGTGTCGATGCTTGAAGCATTAAATTCCTGACATGCGGTGAACTGTGCATATGTTCTTAAAAGCGGGGGATGGACTGACGTATTATCTATGACTTACGGTGTACACAGTAGATGACCTCTATGACTTGCGACGTTATGCGGTAGATGGTATTTATGACTTACGTTGACATGGTAGACAGAGCATTGGTGTATCCAGGAGTTTTACAATCAAGTATGTTCCAAGGGTCAGTACACGATGAGTCTTTTATTAACAAGATGATAAGGGTTGAGTCAACGACATTGGAATAAAGAGAAAGATACTAAAGTAACACTATATCCAGACACTTTCATATCCTGTTATTACGTTATATCATTGGTACCATGTAAGTTTCTATTCAGTTAGCTCTCAGTAAGCTGACGGCTATTATTGCCCGGACATTACCCGTTCAGATTACCCTGTCCCTCTTAATACAGGTGATGATGCGTGATGATGCCAAAAATTGGGTAAGAATAAGAAGAGTAAGACAAAGAAAGTTTGTATGTGGTTCGACCCCGTTAACTAGGAGACCTACGTCCACGTTGTGTGTTAGAGAACTTGCACTATGATATGAATGTCGCCGGGGGTCCTCGGTGAACCAACAGGCTTGGAGCTACCGGAAACTGGCCAGGCAGAGTGCGTGTACTGTATAGAAATAGCGATTCTATGGAGTGAGAATGCGATCCCCTTCAATGGGGGTGAGCGGTCCCTTTTATGGATGCAAGAGACCACTCGTACAAGTAAGAAAAACTGATTAGGAAGCTCAATCTATTTACAATTGATTAACACAAATCATGGGGGTTTCCTAAGTGGATTAGGAAACAACTTGTACTTTCCCTTAGTCTTCTAGTCGGGATAGGAAACTGTTTGGAATCTTGCAGAGCAAGTCACGAGACACGCCCGGGCTATATTTACCGTGCGATGAGCCTGTACCGTATGCCCAAACTGTGGACCCGGACTGGGCAGTCTTGGCCGAATGACCTGGGATGACTAAGCAGCAAGCGCCCTTTTTGGATGATTCGGCATTTCCTTATTGAGGTGGCAGTTTGATTTTGACCTGATATTTTTGTAACTATTAGCTGCCCCCATTTTCGAGACTGAAGTAATGCTCTATTAGATGAGCCTTGAAAATCTGTGCAACCCGGTAGACCGCTTGGGACCCCTTTCCGGGATGTTACTTGGGGCTGGACCCACCGCCTTGGCCAGCCGGGAGTTGGACCGGATGGTATCCTCGGGAACCTGGGGTCGGTAGTTGCCACGAGTCAATGAATGATTGGTCTAGTTAGGATCCAACGAGGTCGATGTGAGTGTTACCGAACAATCGCATCGTAACTGGACCGTCACATCGTACATTTAATGCACGCGCCTTTTGAGGCATCACTTTACGTGCCAAAGGTAACAGTTGTCGGATGATTTAGGCGGGAGAATTTTTTGGCCGTTGGATCTGATTTGATCTGAACCGTACATGCTTCATTTATAAAGGGTACTTGCACATTTCTTCCATCCCTGCTATTCAGAGATAGAGATTACCGAGCAGTTTAAAAGAAACAAGCCGCCGATCAAGCATCCCGAGCTCTTTCTGTGCTTAATTCTTGTAAATCTTCATCTCTCCAGCCTTGTAATTCTCTGCATTTTTCTCTCCTTCCCTTCTTCTCTTTTCGAGCGAGGCTGGAGAATAGGAATCCATTAGGGCTTATGAGGGAGTGGGACTTTTTCTTTCTTAGGTTCATCTTTCTCTTCAGATCAAGTAGTGCAACAGGGAAATTGAACCTCAGGTTATCCGGGGGTAGTTCTGACCGAGTGCCACCTTACTCTGAACACCTTGTATACTTTGACTTTTAGGCTCGTAACCTTGCCTCCTCTGTATCTTAGACTTAGAGTCCCTGACCCCTACCTAGGTCACTGGTTATTCCCTCATCCAGTCACAAGAGCCTTAGAGATGTGCCATTCTGGTTTTGACTCGTCTTCCCGGTCGAAGGACGAGCAGTCACGGTCAGGGACCTTGGACACAAGTTTGGACCCACCTTCTGTGACCCTGTCTGACCAGTACAACAAGGAGAGAATTCCCATCTGGGTGTCGGATGATTAGGTGGGTCAGGGGACCCCAGTAGCCTCTGTCTTTCGGGGCTCAAGCGACGAAGCGCTGGTCTCAGGTAGTCCTGAAGTGGCATTTGCCTGTGAGTTTATTCCTTTCAGGTTGCATACCCAGGACCTTAGTCGGATTAGGGATAGGTACGCCATTCCCGACCACTGTTCCTTAGCCGTACACGCCGGCGGGACTCACCTCCACCATCTGGGTTTTGTTACTCTCTATGAGGATGCCCTTATGGCTGGCTTCTGTATCCCCCTCCATCTGGTTGCCTGGGATGTTCTGATCTATTGGGGATCACTCCCGGGCAGTTAGCCCCGAATGGTTGGAGGTTTCTGATGGGGGTCCATCTCTCTTTGGCCCCAAGTCTATGGGTATGAACTCACCCTTCAAGAGTTCTTGTGGACCCACCGACCGTTCCCTGTACATGGGGAGGTCAGGGGTGAAAATCATCAACTGCCCGAGCAACAACAAGGGGTAGAAGAACAAGTTCTTCCAAGTGTCCACCCCTGGCCTTTATGAGGACGCCCCTGGAATCCAGCTGAGGACCTTCTTGGCAGGGGAGCTGAGGAGTAAGCCCGTCCAGCATCTCTTTTTTGCTTTCCTTTGGTCTTACTGTAATCCCAGAACTAACTATTTTGTGCTTTGTTTTGCAGAGCATTCCCAAGGAGTGACAGAACAGGATCAAGCACTTGGAGAACTTGCCTACAAATGTCTGGAATGTGCTGACCCGGTCGGGAGATCAAAAGGTAACTTACGATCCAGATCAGCCCGTTGAAGCCCCTATTTTTCCTCCAATCATCCCTGGTAACCTTTCGGGCGAATTCCTTAGCCTCGGCTACTTTTCATTGCTTTCCTGGTCACTAACTGCACAATCTTTCCCTTCGCAAAAATGGGTCCCATGAGAGATCCAGAGTTGTTGAGGACCAGACAAACCGCAACAACTACCTAGATGGCGGAGAGAGGGAAAAGATCGACCGCCGAGGCCGCGGGTAGCGATCGCTCGCTCAGGCGGATAAGGCATAGAACGGCGGCTCCCCAGGAACTAGGGGAGATGTCTATTCCATAACTGGTGGTGGTGCAGGACACCACTCCTAGGGCGGATCCACCATCTGGGACGCCTTTGGGAGAATCGACGAAAATTTGAGAGAGGGTCAAGCCGGATCTTCTCCCGAGTCAGGTGGAGATGTGTGCCAACATGTCTCCCTAGGCTTTCCAATGGTGGCTATACAACTTTTCCCACTCTGTAAGTACTTCCTCCGCCTCCTTCTTTGTTCTTTCGTCTTTGTGTGGGAATAACTGACCGATCTACACTTACTTTTTGTAGGTCAGCTACATGGCTGCTGGGGCCGAGTCCTTCTTGCCCTCCCTGGCTAGGAAGGACACTATTTTTGAAGCTGCCCTGTCCAAAGAGTAGGCAACATTGCAGGCCAAGGAGACTGCCCTGGCCATGGAGAAGGACAAGGTCAAGGGCTTGTCCCTGAGCTTGGGCGCAGCGCAGGCGGAGTTGGCGATCGCCTTGGCAGAATTGGAGGCCGCCCGGGCAAACCTGGCGGTGGCAGAGGCTCGGGAGAAGGCTCTGGCCGAGACACCGACAGCATGATCTACCAAAGAGGCCTTCGACGATGGCTTCTTTCAGGGCTACGAGGACCTGAAAATAAGGTTAGCCTGAGACCATCCCGAGTGGGACATCTAATCGTACGAAGGGATGGACTCGGACTACTAGGACGTAGGGCCCTCCGCTGCTGAAAGTACTGCTGCTGAGGCTCAACCGGCTGAGGATGTTGCTTTGAGCGGGGATGCTGCCCAGGGAGGAGAGGCTGGAGAGACTGAGGATGTGGTCGTTGTGGACGACCTTTAGTTTCCAATCTTGTGTCTTTCTATTACATGTATTGCTGTTGTGTTTTTTTTTTTTTTTTTTTTTTTTGGGGGGGGGGGGGGGGGGGGAAGCTACTACAACTGCCCCAGGCATTGTACATATTTTTGGTGTTAATGAAAAGGTCCTTCTAGGCCGCCTTTTGCACCAACCGTTTATATTTTTATACTTGCCTGTGTTTATAATTGCCTGTGCCTGATCAGTTGTAAGCTGTGCAAAAATCCTGCCTTAGCAAAAGTTTTAGAAATGTGACCGGTGGAGAACACTCGGTCTTCTGTGAACCCGTACTCTCAAACTTCTCGAACCATTGACGGCTTGGAGGTTTGAAGGTCCCGTCTAGTGTTGTGTTGGGTTTTGGTCCCCTGTTACTACCCGGACGGTTTCTCTGGGCACTGTAGGTAATTAGGAATGTCTTGGAATTCCAAATCCTATTAGTGCTCGGTGTGATTCCCTATTTTAGTCTAGTTCCCCATGCCCCCAAGCTTTTGTTAAGGTGGGTGTTGGTGGAGGGAGTGACCGTAGGGAATCGACCCGGAACGTTGGTAGTTTCGAGGTCCTTTTAAGTTTTCTATCATTAGCCACCTAGGGAGGGTTTGCCCCCCATCGTAGGTTCGGGGCCTAAGCGAAACTTATGCCTCGGTGTAGACACCCCAATTTTGACCGACCGTCGAATTCAGGGGATGGTTACCTCTAAACCGATGATGACATTGTCCGGCAAAATTCGAAGATTATTTTTCCAACTGATTCAAGTTCCTCAGATGAATCTTTAGCTCCAATTAAATTTTCAAAAAGAAAAGGGAGAAATCGGATGTTCGGAGAAAACCCGAATATGAAATACGTATGAGAAAAAAGGCAGTTTGAAAATTAATTTCAAAGTGGATAAATATAAAAGAATTTCGGAAAGGAAATAAAAAGGGAGAGAGGCGAAAGGATTTTTGAAAAAGAAAAGGAAAAGAAAAGAAAAGAGAAAAAAGAAGAAGAAAAAGGGGATATATATAAGAAATCTATATATGTAAGATCGATTAAATATAAGTATATACTAGTATATAGGTATATTAGTATAATCTACTAAAGTGTACTAGTATTAAGTATGTATTAAGAATATATTTGAAAAAAAAATAAATAAAAGGTTGGAGATTCTATTAGCTGTGGCACGCGAATGTATTAAGAATATATCCGAAATTACCAATTTAACCCCACTGAAAATGGTCTATATAAAGAGACCTTCACCTCCATTACAAGGATCCCATAATCTTCTCCCATCCTCCTAATCTATATGCAAGAGATATACAAGAAATATTGAGAGGTTGGAGAGAATTTTGAAGAAAACTAAGAGATTTTTGAAGAAATCAAGAAGAGTTTGAAGAATTGGAAGAAGGACTTGGAAGAACTTGGAAGATTTTCTTCAAGTATCAAGAAGAATATTGAGGTAATTAGAGGTAACCATTTAACTTTACATAGATTTTAGGTTGGAAACTCAATCACAATTCATAGATCTAGGACCTTTTACACATTTTTAAAAACTCTCTTCTTACCCCATTTCGTCATACACCACATAGAATTGTGATTGAATCCTTTATTGTGTTCATTGATTTGGATCTAAATAAGAGCTTTAGATTTAAAAGTATGCAAAAGAATTTTCACTTGGATTTTATTTAGACCTTGATTTACTTCCTTTATCTCTATATTCTCCTTGAAATCCATGAGATCTTTAATATCTCATTGGATTCTCTTTGGTTTGATCGATTAGTCTCCTATGATCTTATAATTTATATGGGGATTAAGATAGGTCATAGTCATATCCATATGATTTTTGTCGGGTTTAAGTCTTGATTCATGACTTGAGTCTTTCAAATTGAATCTCATAGAGTCATTCCTATATCATATGAGGTTCATGGAAGTTTTGGTCTTACTTAGTCTCCAAGGACCATCAAGTTAAGAGAAGAATAGACTATAATAACTCCTATCTCTCAAGGATCATCAACCATAAGGGAGAGATTGACTTAATATTCTTTCATGAATGTCAAGTCAAGATTGATGCAGTGAACTCATGAACTCACTAAGATCAAAGATTTTTTTATTGTCATGGTCCATGAGAATTGGGTGAGACCAATTGGAGAGTGTTCATAACTCATATATCTACCACCACATTTTTTGTTTTGAAGAAATTCTATATTTAAAATGGTTTGGTCTCATGATTTATGAGTAAGTTACTCTCTGTCCAGAATTTTAGAATAGTGAGTCTGTTTTAAATAAAGTAAATCAGAGTCTTAATCAAGCTTTTTTGACCTCAAATAATTTTTTTCTATAAGGTCAAATGTGTTAATAAGATCCTCCAAAAAGATCAAAGTCATTCTGATTTATTTAATATTTTTAGAAAATCATACATAAACTATGGACAGAGAGTTGTGGATCTCTGAGTGCTGTCTGTTTTTTGCCCAAATCCTGAAAATTGAACCGTTAGATCTTTAATTTTCTCTCTAGGTTAGAAACTAGACTCATAGAGTCACAACATACTTAAAAATCATTAAGATTCAACCGTTGCAAGTATTTTATTTCTATTTTTAAAAGTTTGGTCAGCTCTCTGTAATTCTAACAATTCTGTCACAGTTTTGATAAATCTTGAACAACTCTAATCTAATGGTCTCCGAATGTCCTAAGATCTAAATCATGTTTTAAATAATGTCAATTAAGTTTAAATCCAGAGGCTAGATGATCCAAACTAGTGAATATCTCATAGCTCGTGTTAATAAATTCATTCATATATATTGATACTCATAAGTAGGACTCACTCTTGGTTTAAGTTGCACTTCATTGAACCTAATTGAACATGACTAGGGATTCCTTATGATCATGTTGGGGCTATGGCATCTCTATATGGACATTACATTGGCTCCTAGTTGAGACTTGTATATCTATAGAGGTGCTATGGTTTCAATTAGTTAAAAGGAATTCATAGTTATGTCAATTACTCATCTACTTGGTAGATTTAAGCTAGAAGTTTAGGATTAATTATTTGATATCATATCTTGTTTGAAGCATGTTGACTAATCTTTATTTTGTAGTGCTTTTAAGGTACAATTTTTCAACTCTTTCTTGAGTTGATTTATCTCTTGATTTTATTGATTTTCGACTCCATGTGCGACACCTTAGAATTAAGTCTTGCCTTATGTGTGTATATGTGATTAGAGATCATTTCTTAGGTTTTTTTCATTTGTATGCATTCACATTTAATATTTACAGTTGGATTCCGGGTAAGTTCTCTAGTTCCCTATTTGCATATCATCTTCACTCAAAATTCGCACAGTACCAGCCACCGAGAGCCGGTAGTTGATGCATTTTTGGATCATGCTACGTTTGCCACAGAGGGCGAAACTCCCATGGATCAATTCCATCGGGAGCAATGGGGTCAACATAACCCCGCTCCTCCACCCAGGTACCCGCCGCATCAACCACCTCCTTTTCAACATCCTTACCCCCCTCCACCTCCGCAAATGGATCAAACCTTTGGGAGAACGATCGGGGATTACCTTCAACCCGAGACCGTGTCTTCCCCATCTTGCATAACATTCCCGTACAATGCGGGGGTGTTTCGATTTAAACCAGGAATGATCAATCTCTTACCCAATTTTCATGGGCGAGAGAACGAGGACCCCTACAAGCATATTAGGGAGTATGAGGACATATGTGGGACGTTTGAACAACAAAGATGCACACCCGAGCTCATAAGGCTCAAATTGTTCACATTTTCCCTCAAGGATAGGGCGAAAGATTGGTTAGTGACCCTACCCCCAAATTCCATAGGCTCATGGCCGGAACTCCAAAAGCAATTCTATAAGGAGTTTTTCCCCATGCACAAAACACAAGCTTTGGTCAAACAAATTCAAAATTTCTCCCAGGGAGAGCACGAGACCTTTGCTGAGTGTTGGTTGAGATTCAAGGATCTCCTTAGGAAATGCCCGCACCATGGTTTTGACAAATTCCGTCAAATTTCCATTTGTTATGGGGGGTTACAACCCAATACAAAACAATTGATCGAAACCATGTGCTCTGGGAGTTTCTTAACTCTAGAAGCCGAGCAAGCCGAAGCCCATTTAGAATATGTCTATGAAACTTCGCGTGGGTGGGGTACATCTAACCCTCATGACCGTACACCACCGGTCACTGTAGCCCCTTTGAATCACAGCCTCTGTCAAGTGTCGAATGAAGCGGGTTCCATTTCCGAACTCACTAGAAAAGTAGAGGCTTTGGAATCTCAAAAGGGCACCATTGGACCCAATCCTCTCCCGATCCTCGCACCGATCAATCCTTTGCATTGCTACTTATGCTATGATCCGGAGCACTCAACCAATGAATGCCCCGTCCTTCCTATCCTCCAAGCACAAGCTTTGGAGCAAGCATGTGCACTTGGGATGAACATTAGGCCTAGATTCAATCCTTCCCAAAATGATGCCTACAATCCTCCTGGAAGGTGGAGTGCTTCGGGGCACAATTACCATAACAATAAAGGGGCAACAGTAGTACCAAATGCTCCCCCACAACCATACTATCCTCATCAACCGCCTCCACCTTATACCCCTCCGAACTTTGGTCCACCAAACCCTCAATCCCAAGGGCCACATTTCACCCAAAATCAAGGGGCGCATCAACATTCAACCCCTTATGTGCCCCCTCACAAGAAGAGTTTCAAAGATCCTAATCATGGTGGCTTGTCCAAAAGAATGAGCCAACTTGAGCAATCTATCCAAGCGATGTAATCATCGCACGCTCAAAGCATGCAAGCGTTACAAGCTCAATTGGCTCAATTACTCCAAAATCAACAAGTTGTTGACAAAGGAAAGCTTCCGGCGCAACCATTTCAAAATCCGAAAGGTCAAGGGACTAATGGAGCCTCAAATTCCAATATCGAACATCTAAAAGGAATCACCACTCTTTGAAGTGGAAAAATTGTGGACAACAAGGTCCAAAAACCTCCCCAAGAACCACAAGTTAGCTATCTCCTGGGTAGAGGAGAGGCCGAACTCAATGAGGGGGACTCATTACCCCCTAATGTTGAAGACTTGGAGGGGGACTTGTCAAAGGCCCCCGACTTCATGGACCAAGAGTTTTTGAATCCCGCTCCCCCATTTCCTCAAAGGCTTAAGAAAAAGGCCGAGAATAACAAGAATCATGAATTCTTGGAATTGTTCAACAAAGTGGAAATCAATATCCCTCTTTTGGAAGCCATTAAACAAGTCCCGGCCTATGCAAAATTTCTTAAAGACCTTTGCACTGTCAAAAGGAAACTCAATGTTAAGAAGAGTGCTTATATGGCCGCACATGCGAGCTCCGTTATTCTTAACGAAGTTCCTCCAAAATATAAGGACCCCGGTTGTCCTACTATAGCATGTGTAATTGGACAACACCAGATCGACAGAGCACTCCTTGATTTGGGAGCTAGTGTCAATATACTTCCTTATTCGGTGTACGTCCAATTAGGCTTCGGCGAACTTAAAGAGACTCGTGTCACTTTACAGATGGCCGACCGCTCGGTCAAGATGCCACGAGGTATAATAGAGGATGTTATTGTTCAAGTTGGTAACTTCTACTATCCGGTGGACTTTATTGTACTTGATACACAACCGGTCGTGAACGAGCAATCGCAAATTCCTATCATCTTAGGTCGCCCATTCCTCGCTACCGTGAATGCATTGATTAATTATAGGAATGGCCTTATGCGGTTGACATTCGGAAACATGACGGTGGATGTGAATATCTTCTCACTCTTTAAGCAACCCGACCTCGAAGAGGAGGACGGTGATGGGATTTATGAAATCTCTCTCATTGATTCGTTGGTGCAATATTTTTTTAGTTTTTCTAGTGGTTCCGATGTTAATGATTCTTGCATCACTTCTTCTCTTGATCATACTTATGTGCTTAATGATAATATAACTCGCATTGACCATGTTGAGAAATGTTTAGTTAGTGACACTACCATTGTTGGGTGTTCTCATGAATTCGAAAGAAAGAATGAGTTGAGTGATGAGGAGAAAGAGAGTGAGGACGTGGTAGGTGTTGTGGGAACTGTCGAGGAGGCCAAGTGGACCTCCAATTTCGAGAGATTACCCCTGAGGGATAGTTTTCCTCTTCCTTCTAATGTCGTTACGCCAAAGCTCGAGCTCAAAGTTTTACCAAACGAGCTCAAGTATGTTTTTTAGGGAGAAGATGAGAGCTTTCCGGTGGTGGTTTCTTCCCAACTTGACCCTTGTCAAGAAGGGAAATTGATGACGGTTTTGAAAGAGCACAAAAGTGCTATAGGGTGGTGTGTAGTGGACTTGAGGGGCATCTCTCCGAAGATTTGCACCCACAATATTTATCTAGAGGATGAAGCCAAGCCTTCGCGTCAGATACAAAGGAGGCTCAATCCAAAAATGAAAGAGGTGGTGATGACCGAAGTCATCAAGTTGTTGGATAATGGGATCATATATCCCATTTCTGATAGCGAATGGGTGAGCCCGACCCAATTGGTTCCCAAAAAGTCGGGGATCACGGTAGTGGAAAATGAGAAAGGGGAGCTAGTGCCTACGAGGACTACCACGGGATGGAGGGTTTGCATCGACTATAGGAAGTTGAATACGGTCACACGAAAGGACCACTTTCCGCTACCCTTCCTAGATCAAGTCCTTGAAAGAGTGGCCGGGCACAAATTTTATTGTTTCCTTGACGGGTATTCGGGATACAATCAAATTGAGATATCCCCCGAGGATCAAGAAAAGACTACCTTCACATATCCCTATGGCACGTTTGCCTATAGGAGAATGCCTTTTGGGCTATGAAATGCACCCGCGACCTTTCAACGGTGCATGCTTAGCATTTTTAGTGACATGGTGGAGAAATTCCTTGAGGTCTTCATGGATGATTTTAGTGTTTTTGGCGATTCTTTCGACAAGTGCCTCGAGAACCTTGAGAAAGTTCTAAAAAGGTGCATTGAAAAGAATCTTGTGCTTAACTGGGAAAAGTGTCACTTCATGGTGACACACGGCATCGTCCTAGGCCACATTGTCTTAAGTGAGGGGATGAAAGTTGACAAGGCTAAGATTGATGTCATCTCCAACCTTCCACCCCCAAAAACCCTTAAGGATGTTAGGTCATTCTTAGGTCACGCAGGTTTTTACCAGCGTTTTATCAAGGATTTTAGCGCTATCTCGCGGCCCATGTGCCAACTCCTCGCGAAAGATGTCGTTTTTGAATGGTCCCTCGAGTGCCAAGAGGCATTCGATAAGCTTAAGGAGTCGCTTACCACCGCACCCATAATGCAAGCCCCCGATTGGAACCTTCCATTCGAACTCATGTGCGATGCTAGTGACTATGCGGTAGGGGCCGTGTTGGGGCAACGTAGAGACAAGAAGCCCCACGTCATTTACTACGCTAGCCGGACCTTAGATGATGCCCAAATCAACTACTCCACGACGGAGAAAGAGTTGCTAGCGATAGTTTTTGCACTCGAGAAGTTCCGGTCATATGTGGTAGGATCACCGATCACTTGTTTCACCGATCATGCCGCTCTTAAGTATCTATTCTCCAAGAAAGATGCTAAAACGCGCCTTATTCGTTGGATCCTACTTCTCCAGGAGTTCGACCTCTCCATCAAGGATAAAAAGGGGTGGAGAACGTTGTCGCAGATCATTTGTCACGTTTGACATTTGATCACAATCATATAGATCCCATACCCATTCAAGAATGTTTTCCGGATGAGCAATTGCTTAAAGTCTCCACTCTCTCGTGGTATGCGAATGTGGTAAATTTCCTTGTCACGGGCCAATTGCCTCAAGAATGGTCCACTCAAGACCGTGAGAGACTTATGTTGATGGCACGATCGTTCTTTTATGATGACCCTTATGTCTTCAAATATTGTGCCGATCAAAACGGTCCAGTCAGGCGATGTGTGCCGAACGATGAGATACCGAGCGTGTTGTCGTTTTGCCACGACCAAGCATGTGGAGGACATTTCTCTTCACAAAAGACCACTTTCAAAGTGCTCCACAGTGGCTTGTATTGGCCCACAATATTCAAATATGCACATGCCTATTGCAAGGCATGTCCTCGGTGCCAACTCCTCGGAAAAATCACCAAGAGGAACTCCATGCCTCTAAACCCCATTCTTACCATAGAAGTTTTTGATTGTTGGGGAATAGATTTCATGGGACCCTTCCCTAAATCCAATAATTTTGAATACATCTTGGTGGCGGTCGATCACGTCTCCAAATGGGTTGAGACCATACGATCTCGGACCAATGACCATAAAGTGGTTTTGAAATTTCTCAAAGAGCATATTTTGTCCCGGTTTGGCACTCCAAAAGCCATAATTAGTGATCAAGGGGTACACTTTTGTAATTCCCCTTTTGCTCGCTTGATGGAACAATATGGCGTAACCCATAAAGTCTCTACCACTTACCATCCTCAAACAAATGGTCAAGCTGAATTGGCTAATAGGGAAATTAAAGGAATCCTCGAAAAGACGGTCGACCCGTCGAAAAAGGATTGGTCCTCTAGGCTAACCGATGCGCTTTGGGCGTATAGGACGGCCTATAAGACGAATTTAGGAATGTCCCCCTATCGGTTGGTCTACGGGAAGGCTTGCCATTTGCCGGTCGAACTTGAACATCGAGCTTATTGGGTAATCAAGAAGCTCAATTTTGATTTTAATGAGAGTGGTGAGAAGAGAAAGCTTCAACTCGATGAGTTGGAAGAAATTCGGAGTGAACTCTACGAGAGTTCTAAAGTGTACAAGGCACGTGTTAAAGCATTTCACGACAAGCGGATTGTTCGAAAACAATTCGTTGTTGATACCAAAGTGCTTTTGTACGACTCACGGCTACACATTTTTTTGGGTAAGTTGCAATCCCGTTGGATTGGCCCTTACATGGTGCATAAAGTTTATCCTCATGGAGCCGTGGAAATCCTAGATCCCAAAGATGGGACCATCTCTAAGGTCAATGGGCAGCGGCTCAAACCTTTTCTCGAGGGATTTGACTCCGAGTTGGTATCAATCCCGTTGGAGGACCCCACAGTTGGGGTTGAGTAAGCTCTCGTGAGTTATACTCTCTTTTTGTATGCCCAATGATTAATGCTTGGCATAATTTTTGTTCTTATCAAAGTTCTTGTCATCCATTTGTTTTTTTTTTCTAGTTCTACATCCATACTTAAGGTTTCATGACTGCTGGGAACTAGGCGGATCGATCCGCCCTTATCACATGGATCGATCCGCCCGTTTTTGCAAAGTCTCTGCCCTGATTTGTGAGTTGCGGATCGATCCGACCTTATCACATGGATCGATCCGCCCGTTTTCCAAAGTCTCTGCCCTGAATTGTGAGTTGCGGATCGATCTGAACTTATCACATGGATCGATCCGCCCATTTTTCCAAAGTCTCTGCCTAGAATTATGAGTTGCGGATCGATCCGGCTTCTTCACGCGGATCGATCCGCGAATTTTCAGAGTCGTACTGACACCGTCTCGTGGGAGCGGAGCGATCTGGCTTCTTCACGCGGATCGATCCGCGAGGCCGAAAAACTATTTTTTTAATCTCTTTGAGGGCTCATTTGTTTGCACCATCTCTCATTTCTCTTGAGCCCCTTTTACCCCAAAAAATTCCACCCCTTCTAAAATAATCTTTTCAAGCTTTTTCTTCCAAGATCCACACAAGGTAAACTTTGCTCTTTGTTTTCCTTTCCATTAACTTGTTGTGAGAACATGTTTTTGTTCAATTGGTTGGGTGATTTCTTCATTTGTTCACTCTTTTACACATCAACCCTTAGAACTGTGATCTCTTACATTTTTGCTTGCATGATTAGTGGTTGAAAGCACTTAGTATGTTGTCTTGTTTGTTCTTCATTTTGTGATGATTTTGGGAGAGGGATACACTTCACATCTCCTAATTTACCCACACATTTCCATAGTGCACACTAGGTGTTTGACAAAATTCTTGTTTGATTGCTTCCCTTAGTCTTGGCATTTGATCGTCATGATTTCTCGACTCGTGCATTTGGCTTATGTTTTTGCTAGACTAGGATTGCTCTTTCTTGTGCATTCAGGTACGTTAAACACATTGATCCCTCTTTTGCTTACATTCTAGTAGAGCATTCCCCATACGCGTTTTATAGATCATTTTCTTACTTGTCGTGGGTGCTCTTCTTCTTCTGTACAGGGACAATGGTGTCTGCTCTTAAGTACAACCGAACCCAACTTACCCCGGTAAATCGGGGATTTGAGGGCTTTAGGGCGCGGACCGAGAAGACTTGGTATGAAACTTATTTCTTGAAGAAAAAACCTATTTTGCCCGAGCACCGCGTGGTTTTTGCCGACTTCCCGTTTAAGGTTGAGGCCATTTTCCAGAGACGCCGCTGGCTTTCCCAACTTGAGTATTCCGAGGGGTACAATGAGACATGGGTTCGGATGTTTTATGCCAGTATTGTCACCACTGGGGCTCACTCTTTTGAGGCCTATGTGCGGGGCATTTCCATCCCCGTAACCACCGCGTCTTTGGCTGTGTTAATAGGCATCCCGCACGTTCAAAATCACACACAGATGATTGCTGACCCAGAACAGGGTCCCTCCGCCCATGATATGGCCACTCGCTTTGTCGGCCAGCCCACACAATGGATCTCTGACCAGTTAGCTCCCTCCTCTTTTATTAAATTATATCGTCTGGTTAACCTCATTTTGACGGGGGCAGTGACACCCACCAAGCATAAGACTGTTCGGAGGGATCATGGTGCCTTGTTGTATGCGGTGTGTGATAACTCTATACCGATCGACTTTGCTACTATAGTGATTAATCAGATGATTGTCTCTTCTCTCGACACCACCACCTCAGGCAGCCTGCCCTTCCCTACACTCATCACCCGCCTTTGCTCTCACCATGGGTGCAACGCCTTAGACTCTGACCTTTTGAAGCCTGCGCCTTCGCCAATCAACTCTACTACCATCTCTAAGAGTGATGCGCAGATTCTTTCGCATTCTAAGAGGGCGAGGACCGAAGAGGGTCCTAGTGGTGCGCGGGAGGAGGAGGCCGGCCCCGCTTATGACATGTCTGAGGTGTACCAGCGCCTTGACAGTTTAGAGGAGGAGCAGTAGAGGCAAGGCCGGGACTTGATGGGATTACGAGGAGAGGTTCAGGATTTCCGTGGGGAGTATCAGTGGGACATAGGCATGATGATGCGCTTCCAGAGCGATTTCTTCCAGATGCAGTTCCCTGGCGCAGACGTCCCCTACTACTTCCAGAATCCTTACGGTGGTTCAGGTGATTATGGTGGCGCTGGAGGTTCGGGTGCTTACGGTGGATCGGGTGGCCAAGGCGGTGGTGGCGACGACGTGGATGATTAGCCGGATTTGCCTCAAGTTCTAACTCCATAGGATCTAATTGTAGTGCGTTAGCATTATTTCTTTTTAGTGAGTTTAGAATTTGTTGGTTTCTAGGGTTGACAATTGTGGGTGTGTTTATCGTGGTGTCTGTTTCTTTTGGGAACTTGTTGGATATTTGGTGATGGTGTGGATGTTTTTACTGCTTTTCTTTATTTGTACTTTGTGGATGCTTTGAACTCTTGTGTTGTTGACTCTATGGCTTATTGCTTACTTCTTTACTCTTGTGCCATGTCAACTTCGTTTTTCTTTTTCTTCTTTTCTTTGTGTATTCTACCATTGCAGGCACAGTTTTACCGCATGCTTCCGTTGGAGTCCGATAATATTGTTCTTCCCCTTATACTTTCTTGTTTCATTGAGGACAATGTTTGGTCCTAGTTCGGGGGTGTGAGAGCCTGCTCTCCATTGCAATTGCAAGTTTTGGATTAAAAAAACAAAAAAAACAAAAAAACAAAAAAACAACTCGTGTTTCCAATGATTTTAGTATAGTTGCCCCGTGCTAATGCCGATCAATGACATTTTTCTTGAGAATGTTCTTCTGATTTTAGTATATGACATTTTGTAATCCTATTAGCTCCATTACTATCTTGGTCATAGTAAATTGCATGAAGTTTAAAATCTTGGTTTATCAAGCACGTTGCATGACTACTTGTGTTAGGAGGGTGTTTAATGCAATTGTCATTTGGAAATTGTTCGAAACATATGTGGAGACGATGCCTTTGTGAGCTTTTGATCCTTCCTTCCATTGTTGAGTGTTACATACTTCAATTCTCTCTTTTTGAAAAATATACATAAGTCGTAGATAATCTCATCTTCTTGTTTGATTATTCATTAGAGGAATCTTTTTGTGGAATGCAAAACTCTTGCTTGCCTGTCATTGTAGTGGATAACTAAGAATCACATTGTCCGAGAAAATGATTTTAGGTCCTTCCTTTTACCATTTCTAGCCTCAACCACACATACCCTTCCTTCACTTAACCATACACCTTCCATATCCACGTTTGAATTACATTTGTGGGATATATTCGCATGAGATCGCGTGTGTAAAGTTGTAAAAGGGATTGAACCATGTTGGTGTGAGAGCCTGCTCTCCATTGCAATTGCAAGTTTTGGATTACAAAAAAAAAAAAAGGCTTCATAGTCAATTGTACTTCTCTTTTTGAGCTTCAAAGGAATATTTGTGGATGATTCATCTCTTGTGGTCTTCTGTACCCATGCATTCCAATAAATCCCAAGTTTGTACTCAAACATCTCACTTCATTTTCCCTTGTCCTTCACCTCATATCGCTTTTCACGTTACAACCCCCTCAAGATCTTATTTGATTCTCAAGTTTTGTGATTCGGAGTTTGAGACTGTCATGACAAGTAGTTAGAGTTATTTCACATCCTCTAGTGAATAGTATCTTTCATGAGATTAATTTTTACTCGTTTTTCACGCATACGTTTTTCATCATGGGCATAGGTGTGGCTTTGGTTTCCATTTTCATTACTCTGTTTGCCCGCATGCCTTGAGTGTATTACCCACGAGCGATTCATTTTTAGAGTGTAATACCGGTGAGAATTGAGTTGAAGCGCGTTTTAAACGAAATTCGGATTATGAAAGCATTGCCATCTTCTTGATAGTTGTAGTTATGCACTTCACACCACACACGCATCCAAGATTGAGCTTAATGAAGTTTATCTAATAATCTTGATAGTTTGAGAACTTTTTGGATTTGCGTGTCATGTGTTAAGTCTTTTAAAAATTCGTGAGACTATGTTGAGTGTCGGCGTTAAAAAGTGGGCAACTATCATGAGGAAACAAAATGTTTGTGGGAATCATTCCAAGAACCCTCCGGAGACAAAACTCCGCCTCTACGGGTAACCTAGAGGTTTAACGGCTTGTTGCATCCGCTAAATGCAATCGTGTTCCCCACGAAAACGGTTTATCTTCCATTTTAAATAAATTATTGTGCAAGGTTATTCTTGAATCTCTTGCTTTTTAGCTTTGTTGCTAAGAGACTAGCAACATGCTAGTTGGGGAGTGTGATTCGTGCCCAATATTGCATTTTTTACTACATGTTCTTTATTGTATTGGACACGAATTATCACTTAACCGGGAGATTTAATGGGTGAATTTGTGCGGTTGTTGTTCTTCTTGATGTTCTCTCTTTACTAATAATACCCCTTTTTCTTATAGGTAATTGAGGCATTGTTGGAGGCCTTGTTGTGAGGAATAAAGGAAGAAGTCAAAAGCTACCCGAGCGGATCGATCCGTCCCTTTCACTTGGATCGATCCGCGCGTTTTATAGAACTCTCTGCCCAGAAATCCGAATGCGGATCGATCCGGATTTTCAACGCGGATCGATCCGCGTGTTTCGCTGACGATTCTAACGGCGAATTAAAGAAGCGGATCGATCCGAATTTTTGCCTTGGATCGATCCGCGGCCTCTGCTGATGTTTTCTTCCTTTTATTACAACTTTGCCATTTTGTTTTGGGGATATATATAGTTAAAGATGAGTTTCTTGGGGGAGATATAATTTTAGTAAGTTTTTAGGTTTTTTCTCTCTTAGGGTACAAGCTCTCCTTCTCTCTAATCCTCTCATCTCTCTCCCTCATTACTCCTCATCTACCATTTTTCACTTCTATTTATTGTTAGAGAGAAGAGAGTGTATATGTATTGAATGGTTGAAGATTTTATTAGGGCAAGTTTTGGATTTCTTATGGCATTTATGGTGATTTCATCTAGTTGGTATAATTCCTCTTTCCCTCTCTTGAATATTGTTACCATTGTGATTATGAGTAGCTAGACTTTCAAGGTTGGGGATCATAAACCCACCATTGGATCTATGTGTATTTTATTGTAGGACTCTCACACTTTGTAGCATAACTAGAGTTCATGGGGGTATGGTTTGATGTTTTGAGACCTCACTTCTAATGTCAAGCATTTGAAGTGATTAAACCTCTAAACTCTAACCCTACACCCATGTGTTGCGTTGGAACATCCATCTAACATGTTGGTTGAATACCACATGCTTGATGGTTTGCCACAATGGGATTTTCTACCCTAGAATGTGCTTCAAGTGTAAAAGTCATGTGTTGCTTGGTCCAAGGTGGGGGAATGCTCCCCAACCTCAACTTCTCCATTTACAAAACCCCCAAATCTTTACTTAAGCTTAGTTTTGTTCAAAGTTACTTTACACCTTCGAAATAGCCATTATAGTTAATCTAAGAACAATCGAATCAACCCCATAGTCGAAAAGACTCATTTTTATTTCTTAGTTTGTTAATCGCTCTTCGCATTATAATTGTTTATTAAGCGCCCACCAAGTATTGTTGCACTCCAATCCCTGTGGACTCGACACCCTATTTCCACCGTACTACGTTTTTAATAGGGTTAACAAAAGAACTTGATTGTGACTTAATCAGAGAGAAAAACCCTACTCTCTACCCTCCACCTCTACACCTCATCGCCAGCCTGCCGCCACCACTTCACCCTCATATCACCGGCCCGACCACCTCCACTTCACCCTCCTCAGCGCCTGCCCGCCGCCACCACCACTTCACCCTTTTCCTCCTCTCTTGACACTGGCTGACCCCAAGGTTTGATCTCACACACACACACTCTCTCTCTTTCTCTTTCTCTCTCTCTCTCTCTCTCTCTCTCTCTCTCTCTCTCTCTCTCTCTCTCTCTCTTAGTCTCTTAGTCTCTTAGTCTTTGTTTGTATCTTGATTTTTCAGTGAGTTGGAAATTTTGCCATAACAAGTTAACAACCCAAGGTATGAGCTCTTCTACTTCTTCTTAATTGATTTCTCAAAAAAAAAAAATTGTTGCTAAATAGATTTTTATTTTCTGTTTGTTGGTAGATTTTTGAAGATTTTTGTAGATCTAAAAATGTGAAGATTTCTGTAGATCTAAGTTCTAGATCTGTATTTGAAGATTTTTGTAGATCTAAAAATGTGAAGATTTTTGTAGATCTAAGTTCTAGCCGGAAAAACGAAACCCACCATCTCTGTAAGTCTCTCTCTCTCTCTCTAGTTCATCTCTATAATTTTTCACCTGCTCCATTTCCAGAATATTTCATCAAAGCATGGTCAAGTTGAAGTTTAGTGGTTGGAAGGCACGTGGAGTTAACTTTTTGGGAAGATCTGGATGGTGTTGGCCAAAGAAATTTTGGACATTTGAATTTTAATATTTTGTACTTGATGTTCTTAGGTTTGATTTTTTCTTTGCTGGAGATGTTCTAATGTGTTATTTAGATTTTTTTTTATTCTAGTCTCTAGATGTTTTAATGTTTTGGTGTTTGTTGGACTTAAAACTTATGTTTGATGTTATTAAGTTTAAGTTTAAAAATATATATTTATATATATGTATAGTTTGGCTCCAGTGCGCACTGGGTTTTTAAGCCTTAAAAAACCGCGGGTCAGCGGGGCGGTGGGACTGGGCGTGGGTCAGTGGGGCGCCCCGCGATTTGTTTAGGCTTAAAAATCCAGTGCGTTCACCCAGTGCACACTGCAGCCAAACTCTATATATATTTGGCTGATCCAGTTAAAGTATGCTGGATGCTAAACAAATTTTTAAGATCATTTGTTACTGTACTTTATTCGTGGTTTGTTTTATAAAAAATTGGACTAAGGTAAACCCCATTGAAAACTATAACAAATCAGGGCCATGTGGCCCAAAAAGAATATAAAAAAGGTCCAAATGACCCAAAATGGCCCAAATCTATGTGGAAAATGACCCCACAAAATTGGCCCACAAAGTAACCCAAAATCGACCGCAAACCCGATAACCAACCGCTAGGAAAATTGGTCAAAAAAAAAAACCGACCGCTTCGGTACTCGGTTAAAATCGGTTTTACAAAACATAAAACGAATGTATCAGTTTGGTGAGGATTTTAGCAAAAAAAACCGACCAAACTGACTGTTTACACCCCTAAAATTGAGAGTGATAGGCCAAAAGCTAGGTTAAGCCAGCTTTGGTAGAATTGCTAAAAAAATGCATTCAAACCATGATTGTTTTTGCGATACTTTGCCAAACAGCCCAGGTATTGCAATGGACAATTTAAATGCACGATTGGACTCCCAATCGTGTTGCCCAAACAGCCACATAGCAACAGCGAAAACCAAGTCATATAACCCATTTACCATAAAGTGATTAATTGTGAAGTGTATTAGATTAATAGGTATGATATGGTCAATAAAAAATGAAATGTGACACCTTGCTGAACACCTTAATATATATGTGAATGGAAGAAATGAATGTAACATAACTAATATGAAGGAGTCCCGATCCTCGCCCGCGAGCTGTCAACGTGGTGCTGGCAGGACTACCCGATGAATATTTTTGTATTTTTAAAAATTGCAAAAAAAAAAAAAAAACCATTGTATAGTTTTGCTAGCACCATGTAGGCGTTGCCGAGGATGCTTAGACAATATGAAGATAGAATTCGTATTAAACTCATGTGACATCTTCATCAATCATCACACCTTCTTTTTGACTACCCGTCCCAATATCCAAGAAAAAATCAGAAAACCACTTTGCCTAAGTGTCCCATCTTCAAACAAAGAGACATTGCTATTCTACCTTTTTTTTCCTTCTAATTTCTGTCCAACCGTATCAATTAAAATATTAAAATTAAAAAAAAAGTTACATGCAAGACATAGGGTTCGTTTGGTAAAACTAATAATTAAGTGCTGAATTTTAATTACTGAAAATTTTAAGCGATTGAATTTGCAATACTGAAAACAATATTTCAAGTATTGAAATAGACTGCATTCAGTGATTAATGTCGCACCCCAAAAATGGTCCGGGCGGGACGGAATATAGGATGTGGGTTTGAAAGTGATGTTGTTCTTTAAAAAGCAGAGGGGCCTTTGTTCAATTTTACAGAGTCGTCACCTAACTGATTTAAAGACATGTAGGCCATCTAAAAGATTTTAAAGTAAAGTAAAAGGCCCATTTAAAAATGTGTGACTATGTGAAAATGATCTGCTTTAACAAAGAAAGGGTTCGAAGACTCGATTATGTTAGGGGAAGGTGTTAGGCACCTCTAAATATCCCTCGAAAGGGTAACCACGCTACTTTGGTGTCATATTGGCTTTTAAATTAAGTAAAAGTGAAAGTGTATTAGAAAGTAGGAATTGGGTTTTTATTTGGTGCGACCGAACCCCTCATGGCCTGCCTACGTATCTCGAGTTTAATCGAGAATCAGGTCATGTGTAGTTCTCCCTATTAAGGGAGGAATTTTAAAAAGTGAATTGGGTTTGGTCTTCCTATTTTCCTCAACGTGAGGTAACAAAACCAGAAGTAAAGTGTGGTTTTCCTGTCTAGATTGACAAAACCGGAAGTAAAGTGTGGTGTAGCCGGGAACTTTAGCCTAGGGCGATGTTGTAATACCCTGTATTTTTGGAGTGTATTAATAAATATAGGCTTTATACTATTTTTGGAATACTTGTATAACTTTTCATTTTCCTTTGGTTAATTTTGTTTACCAATTAATTGCCTTTGAATACTAATCGATTGCTATTCCAACGATTGCCATCCTGCCGACCTGAGTTCATTACATGGCACCAGCCTAATCGATTACCATCTTCCCCAATTGATTGCCTTGAAATATCTGATGCCAATTGTTTGCCATCAATACCAATCGATTGCCATCTGTAGAGACTTGTTTTCAACTTTGATTCGTGTATTGACACATGGCAACTCATTTTTCTATAAATATGAGTTCATTCATTACCCTTGGTATGTTTGGTTCAGTTAAGTTTGAGAGAGAGTGATATATATAGTATATACACACAAACATACATACATCCATCCATATATACATATATACACCTACATACACACTCTCTCAAGGAGACAGAGAAAAAGAGAAGAGGAAGAAGAGAAGAAGGAAGAAGAAAAGAGAAGGAGAGACAGAGGAGATAGAGAGACATAGACAGAGAAGAGAAAAAGAGAAAGAGGAGAGAGAAAGCTTAGAGATTTCTAAGTCAAACACACCCCACACTCAACTTGGTGAGTCTTTACTCACATGATCTCCTTATAAACTATTTTTACATGTTTTGGGGATGTTTAGATGTGCCAAACACATCCTTAAGACGTTTATATATTCTGTTTTACGAATCTACTGGAGAAGACGAAGTACCAATCGATTGGGACTCCCAATCGATTACCGTCAGTTGAGTTCCAATTGATTGGATAGATTTCTAATCGATTGCCATTAATTGTAATCCAATCGATTGCCAAAGTTTGCAATCAATGACATTGTTTTGGATGCAATCGATTGACATGTTTTCTCAATCGATTTTTACATATTTTATCCCAATCGATTGACCATTGTCCCAATTGATTGGCATTTGCAGAGCATGGTTAGTTCCTCTAATTTATTATATAAAGGGTTCAATTGTTTGATTCTTGATTCAGACTTCCATTATACGATTATGGGTTGATAATGGATAATGTGACAACAAAGATACGTATGATTAAGAATAATGGATTAACGTGATGATATTAGATACCATACGGTTCATGTATGAGTTCGATATTTGTTCATTTTAATCAGAGTAGTCAGGCCACAATGGGGCTGACATGTAATTGTTAGTGGTATAACGATAGGCAGGTTTGCTAAGTTCTGGGATGATTACAGGAGGAGTTGTTTCCCAAATGCGGTAGATAGACGAATGTGTCTATGTGTCTATGACATGCGGTGGCTGGGAGAACATGTATTCTCATACGCGGTAGATGACCTCTATGACTTACGGTTACGCGGTAGATGGTGTTTATGACTTGCAGTGGATGGGAATATGTAGCTGACGATAAGTCGTCTCAATAGAATTGATGTGTCGATGCTTGAAGCATTAAATCCCTGACATGCGGTGAACTGTGCATATGTTCTTAAAAGCGGGGGATGGACTGACGTATTATCTATGACTTACGGTGTACACAGTAGATGACCTCTATGACTTGCGACGTTACGCGGTAGATGGTATTTATGACTTACGTTGACATGGTAGACAGAGCATTGGTGTATCCAGGAGTTTTACAATCAAGTCTGTTCCAAGGGTCAGTACACGATGAGTCTTTTATTAACAAGACGATAAGGGTTGAGTCAACGACATTGGAATAAAGAGAAAGATACTAAAGTAACACTATATCCAGACACTTTCATATCCTGTTATTACGTTATATCATTGGTACCATGTAAGTTTCTATTCAGTTAGCTCTCACTAAGCTGACGTCCGTTATTGCCTGGACATTACCCGTTCAGATTACCCTGTCCCTCTTAATACAGGTGATGATGCGTGATGATGCCAAAAATTGGGTAAGAATAAGAAGAGTAAGACAAAGAAAGTTTGTATGTGGTTCGACCCCGTTAACTAGGAGACCTACGTCCACGTTGTGTGTTAGAGAACTTGCACTATGATATGAATGTCGCCGGGGGTCCTCGGTGAACCAACAGGCTTGGAGCTACCGGAAACTGGCCAGGCAGAGTGCGTATACTGTATAGAAATAGCGATTCTATGGAGTGAGAATGCGATCCCCTTCAATGGGGGTGAGCGGTCCCTTTTATGGATGCAAGAGACCACTCGTACAAGGTAAGAAAAACTAATTAGGAAGCTCAATCTATTTACAATTGATTAACACAAATCATGGGGGTTTCCTAAGTGGATTAGGAAACAACTTGCACTTTCCCTTAGTCTTCTAGTCGGGATAGGAAACTGTTTGGAATCTTGCAGAGCAAGTCACGAGACACGCCCGGGCTATATTTATCGTGCGATGAGCCTGTACCGTATGCCCAAACTGTGGACCCGGACTGGGCAGTCTTGGCCGAATGACCTGGGATGACTAAGCAGCAAGCGCCCTTTTTGGATGATTCGGCATTTCCTTATTGAGGTGGCAGTTTGATTTTGACCTGATATTTTTGTACCTATTAGCTGCCCCCATTTTTGAGACTGATGTGATGCTCTATTAGATGAGCCTTGAAAATCTGTGCAACCCGGTAGACCGCTTGGGACCCTATCCGGGATGTTACTTGGGGCTGGACCCACCGCCTTGGCCAGCCGGGAGTTGGACCGGATGGTATCCTCGGGAACCTGGGGTTGGTAGTTGCCACGAGTCAATGAGTGATTGGTCTAGTTAGGATCCAATGAGGTCGATGTGAGTGTTACCGAACAATTGCATCGTAACCGGACCGTCACATCGTACATTTAATGCACGCGCCTTTTGAGGCATCACTTTACGTGCCAAAGGTAACAGTTGTCGGATGATTTAGGCGGGAGAATTTTCTGGTCGTTGGATCTGATTTGATCTGAACCGTACATGCTTCATTTATAAAGGGTACTTGCACATTTCTTCCATCCCTGCTGTTCAGAGATAGAGATTACCGAGCGGTTTAAAAGAAACAAGCCCCCGATCAAGCATCCCGAGCTCTTTCTGTGCTTAATTCTTGTAAATCTTCATCTCTCCAGCCTTGTAATTCTCTGCATTTTTCTCTCCTTCCCTTCTTCTCTTTTCGAGCGAGGCTGGAGAATAGGAATCCGTTAGGGCTTGTGAGGGAGTGGGACTTTTTCTTTCTTAGGTTCATCTTTCTCTTCAGATCAAGTAGTGCAACAGGGCAATTGAACCTCGGGTTATCCGGGGGTAGTTCTGACCGAGTGCCACCTTACTCTGAACACCTTGTATACTTTGACTTTTAGGCTCGTAACCTTGCCTCCTCTGTATCTTAGACTTAGAGTCCCTGACCCCTACCTAGGTCACTGGTTATTCCCTCATCCAGTCACAAGAGCCTTAGAGATGTGCCATTCTGGTTTTGACTCGTCTTCCCGGTCGAAGGACGAGCAGTCACGGTCAGGGAACTTGGACACAAGTTTGGACCCACCTTCTGTGACCCTGTCTGACCAGTACATCAAGGAGAGAATTCCCATCTGGGTGTCAGACGATTAGGTGGGTCAGGGGACCCCAGTAGCCTCTGTCTTTCAGGGCTCAAGCGACGAAGCGCTGGTCTCAGGTAGTCCTGAAGTGGCATTTGCCTGTGAGTTTATTCCTTTCAGGTTGCATACCCAGGACCTTAGTCGAATTAGGGATAGGTACGCCATTCCCGACCACTGTTCCTTGGCCGTACACGCCGGCGGGACTCACCTCCACCATCTGGGTTTTGTTACTCTCTATGAGGATGCCCTTATGGCTGGCTTCTGTATCCCCCTCCATCTGGTTGCCTGGGATGTTCTGATCTATTGGGGATCACTCCCGGGCAGTTAGCCCCGAATGGTTGGAGGTTTCTGATGGGGGTCCATCTCTCTTTGGCCCCAAGTCTATGGGTATGAACTCACCCTTCAAGAGTTCTTGTGGACCCACCGACCGTTCCCTGTACATGGGGAGGTCAGATTCTTCTCTCTAGGGGCCGGGCAGGGGTGAAAAATCATCATCAACTGCCCGAGCAACAACAAGGGGTAGAAGAACAAGTTCTTCCAAGTGCCATACTATTAACGTTGAAGATGGGGAAGGTTCCTCGATAAAAAGCAATTGTTAAGGTTGTGGCGGGATATAAAGCACATAAGGGTAGAAACTTATTTTTTTTTTCTTACGATCTATAATCATGTGGAATAAATCTATAAATTTGAGAGGTGTTAGTAGATATCTTTGGAAGGTGCTAAGTTTTATAAATTTTGAATATGTTTCTTATGATTTCCTTTAAAAAAAAGTTTGTTATATTTATGATTTGAGGTGCTTTTCTAGAATCATTTATTATTTGTCTTTTCTAATCATTTACAATGAGTTCTGAAGTCGAATTCTAAGAGAAAGATGAGTTTTTTTTCCGTTAAGATTGAGCTTAGATCAATTTTCATAGATAACTCGTGTTTACTAATTTTGATGTGGTATTGCATCTAATTAATGCTATATAATATATATAGTAGGTATGGTATTACATTCATTTAAACCATTCAACATTTGTTTAAATTTATGAATGTAGAAAATTAGCAATTATATACATAATTATAGTATATTGACGTTGTTATGGAAAATTTATACAATAACATTTGTTAAGATGAGTTTTTTGAAGAATAAAATGGGAGTTTGTTCGTTGATTAATTATATGATAATCATCTTTTGTAATTTATATTGAAGGAAAGTAACTGCTTTTTATATGTTAGTAGTAGCCGTAACTGCTTTTTATATGTTAGTAGTAGCCGATGACAAATTTAGGATCAATGCAACAAAATGTTGGTATAAAGCTGGATGTTATTAATCAGGAAGAGCTAGTTCGAGTTTGATATATTTCGAATAGTTTTATACGACTTGTAGATTTTTTATTTTTCTGTAGTGTGATAATGAAAGTATGGAAAATTCTCCAATACCTAGGACATAAAAACAACTAATCTAGCACATTGAGTATAGCTGTTTGGCTACGAGTTAAGTATTAGGCACTCCAATGTATAAGTCGAGTATTCACCCCACTCCCTCATCCTTGTAATATAAAATAAAATAAAAACTAAGAAATAAAAAATAAAAAAACCCAACTAATCTCAATCCAAGAAAATCATATGGTTCTATTGCTACATGTAATAGCTAGGAACTACGTTTGAGATATAAAATTTAGGAAGTATAGCATAAATCTCCTTGTTTAGTAATCAAAATGGTGTGTTTGATAACTCAATTAAGTGTTGAAATTGAAAGTTTCAATACTTCAATTAAAAAAATTCCACTGAAAACAATCGTTGAATTTCAGTCTGTTATAGTACTTGTATCACTATTTATACTATTACAAATTTTTTTTTTTCTGTAAAAGACTATTACAAATTCAGTAGCTTAAAATTTTTAATACTTTAAACTCAGTACTTAATTTTTAGTTTTATCAAACAGGCACTAATAAAAAATAACATAACGATACAATGTATTAGGCCTCATACTTTTTAAGATTTACTAATTAAATAATAATCATGAAAACTATTATAATTGTACTTGTGTTAAGACTTATTATTGTTGATGTTTCACACACCCATAGGACTTAAAAAGAGTAATACTAAGAGACATATCGCAAGTATATTTATTTATTAGAAAATCCCTACAAGTAACTCTCATAAGTTTAAAACTCCAAAAGGTTTGACTATTTTCTAAAAAGGACAAAAGGAATCTTGTCAGTGCTCACACGATATAAGTGCACGTACCATAGAAAATCCCATGTGAACATTACCCCTTCACGCGGGCGTTCTTGGTTTTTAGCCACTCACACCGTGTGAGTGGCTGTACCATATCATATCCATTTCGAAAAAGTTTTTTTAAACTTTAAACCCCCATAACTTTTGATCTATAACTCTGTTTCTTACAAATTTTATACCGTTGGAACCGTGTCGACGAGAGCTACAAAACTAGTACCATTGTTGATACCTTTTGAGAAAAAGAAAAAAATTCTTATTTTTACATGTTATGCTCCAGACGAACCTAATAAAATTTTCACATAATATTTGTGTATGAGTTATTGAATTTTCACGTAATATTCACGTATGTCAAGTTCATATGATGTGAGAAAAAAAAAACCGAATGTTCACTTTGTTCTTAAAGAGAGTTTTAGTGAATTTTTACAAGAATTTTGCATTTGTTTAGATTGAAAAACTATGTTTTATAATTGATTTGTGAAATTTGATTTTTTTTATAAAGGAAATATGCATTGTTTAATATGAAAGAGAAAAAAAAAAGAGTAAAATTTCACTTTGGCATATATGAATATTAAGTGAAATTTCACTGAACTTGTACATGAATATTAAGTGAAATTTCACTGAATTGACACTTGAGGGACTTTTTAACAAAGTAAGTATCAAATTAGACCTTAAACTCTAGAGAGTTATTTCTAGCGACCTTTGGGATAGTTCACTTAACCTACTAAGTGAAATCTCACTAAACGAGTATACGAATGTTAAGTTTAACTTCAAGTTTTTCAGGAAAAAAGCATGTACGGGTTCATTGAATTTTCACTTAATATTTATGTATGCCAAATTTATATGTTTTGAGAAAAAAAGTAAAAAAAAAGACGAATAGCAATAAAGCCATTGCTACCTCATTAAGGCTTAGTTTGGCCCCATTTTGGTGCTTCTCCTTTTTTAAAGCACAATTTCATGTTAATTCATTTGGTAACTAGTTTGTTAGCTTTGCAAAAATGGAACTTAGAGCTTTTTTGGGGAGAGTTTTTAAAAGCTCTAGAATTGAGTGAAATTTCACTTAATATTTTATGTATATCAAGTGAAATTTCACTTAATATTTTATGTATATTAAGTGAAATTTCACTTATTATTTATGTATGTAAAAACATGAAAATCTTTTTTCTCAAAAATATCAACAATAAAGTTAAAAAAAATACAAATTTTAACAAGAATTCCTGCATTTGTTTCGGTTGAAAATTTGAGTTTTATAATTGATTATGAAATTTGCTTATTATAACAAAATATATATTGTTTAAAAAAAAAAAAAAAATCACCATGCCAACATGAATATTTAGTGAAATTTCACTTAACTCATGAACATTAAGGCTTAGTTTGGCCCCCATTTTGGTGCTTCTTCTTTTTTAAAGCGCAATTTCATGTTAATTCATTTGGTAACTAGTTTATGAGCTTTGCAAAAATTGAACTTAGGGCTTTTTTGGTAGAGCTTTTAAAAGCTCTAGAATTGAGTGAAATTTCACTTAATAATATTTTATGTATGAGTAATATTTGGGACACAACCTTCATACAACCTCCCCAAAAGATGTGTCTATCTCTCTCCTGTGATGTCACTGGACCCCACAGTGACACAGGAAAGAGATAGACACATCTTTCGGGGAGGTTGTATGAAAGTTGTATGAAAGTTGTGCCCCAAGTATTACCCTTTATGTATATCAAGTGAAATTTCACTTATTATTCATGTATATAAAAACATGAAATTTTTTTTTCTCAAAACATATCAACAATGGTACTAGTTTTGTAGCTCTCGTCGACACGATTCCAACGGTATAAAATTTGTAAAAAATGGAGTTATAGGTTAAAAGTTATGGATGTTTAAAGTTTAAAAATATTTTTCGAAATTAGAAATACTACAGTACGCTGCTCGCACAGTGCGAGCAGCCTTTGGGAGAAGATGGGCGAGTGGGCGCACGTGGGGGCGCGTGGGCAGGCGCGTGGGGGCTGAATTCATGCACGAAATTTTTTATGGTGCGCGCATTTATACCGTACGAGCACTGATTTAGATTCCATTTGTCATTTTTAACAAATGGTCAAACAAATTGGAGTTTGAAACTTATGAGAGTTACTTTTAGGATTTTCTAATAATTCCCCCTTTATTCTTTATTTATTTATATATAATAGGATTTACTTTAAATTATCAACAACTATTGTGATAGATGAACAATATAACATAATTAATGTTCATAAGACATTTTTTCTTCTTCTGGATAATGAATCCTAATGTATCACGCCTTCATAGTTACAATAATTTTCTTTCATGATAATAACTCCTAAAGTGTCATACCCTTAGATTTCTAAACTATGAATCCTACTATCACTAAACTCTTCTTACAGGGGCTCAATTTTATTCAAGAAAATATACTACAAAGTTACCTGGTTCAATTAGAAATTAGCTACAAAAGATAGCCATTGTGAGTTTTAGTATTTTGTTAGCAAGTATGTGATTGTATATCTACAGATTTGTAGATGGAACAGACCAAAATTAACCAACATTAAAAGCAAAAAATTATAAGCATTGAAGGTGGTCTCACTACCAATGTGTTTACCAACACATGTGATGGTAGAACCACCTTCAATAATGATGGGACCACATCAATATTATCCAATAAAATCAAGTGGGTCCACTGCTACACATTTTGGTAAGCATATTTAGAATGCAAATTTGAGAATCATAATAGTACTCTAGATTTTATGAGAGTAATCATTATTTTAGATATTTAAGAAGGTGAAACATGAAAAAAAAAAAAAAAAAAAAAAGAAGAAGAAGAAGAAGAAGAAGGAACCACTGTCCATCAACGTTAGTGTTATTAGAAAAAATTGTTATAATGTAGAATTGACTTATGGAATTAATCCCTAAAGTCCACTATTAAAAAGACAATTGGTATTAGGTAATATCTATGGAGTCCACCAAAAGAGAACTCCATAGGAACATGACATAAAAATCAAGGAACAAACCAATCAAAGTTGGTTTGTAGAGTCCATTAAGGCCAATAAACGTGAATTTTCATCCAGAAAAAATAAATAAAAATTAAAAATTAAAAAATACCAAACCCAAAAAAAATAGGACGCTCGTGGATACACTAAAAAAAAAAGTGGCATACCAAACTTATTAAAACTCTAGGGAAAATACTTAAGTAAAAGTGCACCGATTGATAAAAGTGTAAAACACTTATACACATTGGTACACATTTATTTGTAAATTATAGACTATAGATAGATATATACGGAGAGGCTCTAAAGTGAACATGGTCGAGTGAACTTACCTAGTAAACCTGACTTTTAAGCCTAAAGAATCTACGCATGGGTCGGCGGGGTAACCCGCGGGTTCTTTTAGGCTTAAAATCATGTTCATTGGATAAGTTCACTCGACCCTGTGCACTTACGAGTCTGGCCGTATATATATATAAATATATTATAGATAGATATAGATATAGATATGTGTGTGCATGTGTGTAGCTATATGTATTACACAACTATAGTAGCATAGCACCCGAGTGACATCCTGATATTTCATGTGGCACACTTCCTACGTTGCCATACAAATACAATACAGACATATGGTATAGATGGTTTTGATTCTCATCTCTCTCTCTCTCCCCAATTATAGTAAAGTCATTATTGGCGATAAATGAAGATTACTAAACTTATATACAAACAAATCAGGGAAGAAATGTTTCCTATCAAAATAAAATAAAATAAAATAAAATAAAATAAAATCAGATATAATAGTGCTCCATTTAAGGCAATTAACACTCTTCAAATTTCACCACGCTAAAGACAACATCTTTAATACGTTGTACGTTATTTGGTCACATTTTTATTAAATATTTTGCCTACAAGTTTGACCACAAATTGTTCCCAGCGAAAGAAGAGGGTGTTTGGCATTAGTTTTTGGAGATTGTTAGTGATTATGGAATTTCAAAAGTTATGATGAAACTGTTTGAAAAACTAAATTCTATGATTCAATCGCAAGAAAATATGAGCTATTCGCACAAATTAATTTGTGAGAAAACAAAAGCTTCCTTGGGTTCCTCATATCAAAAAAAAAAAAAAAAGCTTATTCCTTGGGTAGATTTTGGCCTAAAGTAATTTTTTTGGTGCCAAACGGTCCGAAGTCTCACAAAAAACTGTAAATTTGAAAATAAAAAATTTGTAATTTTGTGAAGCTACTAGACCAATGTCCATGTTGTGCATGGGGGAGTTAAATTTTAATCAACAATCATATGATTTTGTAGATCCGAATCACAGACCCACTAAAATTCGAGTCACTATCTCTGTATTTTTTGTGCTTCTTCTGTCTTATAACTCAATTTCCAAAACACGTTCTGACCAAACTTTTGTCGAATTTTCCAAAGACTAGTTAGTGAAATGTTGAGGGGTAAGGTCCATGCAACAAATGTAAATATAAGCAATTAAAGTGTATTAAAATTAAATAAATTGGTAGCAAAGTGGTACTTTAGTTAAAATAGCTGTCAAAATGATTACCACTGCTGGAGATATGGTCTGACATGGGAGTGCAATTGCTTCCTTAAAACCTATGTACTTTGGACTAAAGCGCAATACTTAGCAATTCTGTTAAAATTAACAAATCAATTGAAACTTATTTAGGGAGTACTTGTCACTTTGACCCCCCCTACGGTAAGAACATTTATTAATTTGCCCCTTGTAAGTCTCAAAAGTGTCAATTGTCAATAATACCCCTTGAGGACCGTTTAGTAGCTTCTTTTTTCTTTTATGATATAATCACAAAAAATTGTGATTGGTATAAATAGCTCTCGGCCCATTGCAATTACGGATGCTATTTTTTTAAAATAAATTATTTTAGCTTTTAGAGTTCGTAATAATTGTTAAACTCCAAAAGTTGTGCCAAATATGGCATATGCGCGCCCCGTTAAATTTAACTGATTTTTTAACCGTTTCATTTTAGTCCGGAGTACAGGGGTATTAGTGGTAAGATTTAAAGTACGGGGAATAAAGTGAAAAATGGACTAAGTACAGAGAAAATATCTGTAATTAACCCTTCAACTTATAAACCACAAAAAAAAAAAAAAAAAAAAATAGAAAAAATTATATGTAAAGAGGAAGGGAAAAAGACACACAAAACTGAGCCATATGCATGTAACATCTGTTTTACATAAATAAACCACATACTTCGTTGAAATCGAACCGATTTTTTTTATTCCATATTATTAAATGGAGGAAAGAAGAAACAATCCTCTTGTCATCAACCTTCCCTTTTGAGAAGGATGAACAAACCAATTCCAAAGCCATTACTAATGCTGATAAGGGGAAGCCCCTCAGATTTCTTAGCATAACCATCAAACAGTTGGTCCAAAATCCCACTCCCAAAATACTTTTTAAAAGTTTCCTGTAACCCTGATCTGCATTCTTGCTTACTGGCATATGGCATTGGCCTCGGATGTATTTCCTCCATTCTTACAATGCTAAAACACCCATTTTTTTGTACTATTTTCTCAAGCTCATTTGGAGATGGGCTATATAGGGGCATGTTAAATAGATCCAGCTTGTCCTCGCTTATTATTCCCTGCAAAAATGTTGAGAGGAAGGATGTGTTACATTGAAATATTATCTTGAGAGCCCCAAATCAATTGGGGAATAGTGACTAGAGAAAAGGATCATACCAAAAAGTCTGTCCTTACAACTTTGGAAGCTGTCAATTATCTAGGATTTGAAGTGTCAACCCATTCTTTTGTTCTAAAGTGTGACTTGGGAATCATGGGGTTGAAACTCAGAAACAATAGAACATGAAAAATAGTATTTTGGGCTAAGACCAACAATGCTAGAAATGCCGAAATGTGACTCGTAAGGGTCCAAGTCCAACAGTCAAAATCCACAGCTTCTCTATGACCTATCCTACTTTTTAATTTTCCATATCTAGTGATTTCTCTTTCTTTCCTTTAATTGTATTTTTCATTAGAATTCTGATCAACCTAGTTGAGTATGATGGCAGATTATCTTTTTGTTAAGTTGTGGAGACTGATCACCTTTCGACCTTGAAGCCACTACGCATAATGGGGTCTCGCTCGGAACCGTTTGGGGTGTTTTCAGAGCAGTTCTGGGCCTGGCCCGTTTGGCAGATTTAGGTCAATGATTACTTGTATAAATACCTTCTCTCCGTCCCTTGTAAACCCTGGCAGCAACGGATTAATAAAAAATCTCTCTCTTTCCGCCGTGGAGTAGCACGATCATCCTGATTGTGTGAACCACGTAATATCTTTGTGTTGTTTCTTTGTTTTCGTGTATCTTGTGTTGTGTGTGTTCATCGATTTTTACCTAACACTTTTCAATCAACATTATCCAGAATAAGTGTTGTTACATTAATTTCGCTGGTTGATACCACTAAATCTGTCATGCCCCTAATAACTAGAAAAACCAACAAATACCTAAAATATTCATGTTGAGTAATGCTAGGTACACTTAAAACGGGTCACTTACATAATACACCATTTCCAAAATTATTCGATTGTTACAAAACAAAGTTCGAATTAATTTCAAAACTGTCAGGACACATCCACAGGTGGATAGTTTAGGTGCACAAAACCGGTGTACTTAACATTTCTCATTCCTGTTTATTGAGGTTATGTATGGTGAGTTAGAATAAGAGTACAGAGCAGATAAAGAACATGTGTCCACTTTGTTTTTGCTTTACCTCATTAACCATGTCTACAAGGCTAGATTCCAATGGCTCAAAAAGTGGTCCAAGCGACGACTCCCGCGGAAGTGTACCCCTCGGGCGGGCGGGAATCATAATCGCCATTAATCCTCGAGGAACGAGCTCTTCTGCCCGGGCACCTAAAAAGACTTCCATGTCCTTTGCAAACTGTGCTGAATAAGCCTCACCAACTTCCTTTGGAGCATTGAAGTAAAAAATCCTACCCTTATTGCAAGAACCAGAGTTCAAGTCACATAGCTCTTTTGGCAGCCTTGAAAGCCAATGAACTGCATATGCAGAGTAGACAAAATTCAAAGAGGCCTTTGGGAACAATCTGCCATGAAAAGAGCCTGGAATTCCATTTGCGAAGTATTGCCTATCTGTGGGAAGATTGGCAAAGAGGGTATTGAAGTCATTTGAAACATGGTCATTGAAGAACACTTGAAATTCAAGTGGGTCAGAGTTTGGGCCTGATTTGGCTTTGTATTGGTGGTTTATGACTTCTATTAAGTCCTCCATTGCAGTGAAGGTGTTGGGTCCAATTGAACAGCCCAAATCAACAATTCGAAACTGGTTTGAAGTGAAAGAGTCATCTGATATATCGAGGTTTTGTGTAACTGCCTCGGCTAACATGGCTTTTAAGTGATCGGCACCCTCTTTCTGCAAAAAAATACACCCGTCAAAGTGTACATGAACATTATAAACAACGTACAAGTATGTGACCAAAATATTACTCAATATTAAAATGTTAATTACATAAGATAAATTTTTAAAAATATATATTGTCATTTCAAGCTTTGAGATTGTTAATATAAAGGTATGACACTAAAGTTATAGAGGTATTAAAGACTTCTTTTTTGTGGTCTACACCTTCGGTATTCAGAATTACACTGGACTCCGACTAATCCATATCGAGTTGGAACCACAATATTAAAGACTTCTGGTAGTTTCATAAGAATCTCAAGAAAGTAGATAAGATGGTATTTCTGAGATCAGTTTCAAGTTTGGATTGGGGGCTATTTTCGAAGAGAAATGCTATGCCTCTCAAATTTCTATCCCAAAAGTGAGGCCAGACTACAGTATACCCCTTTAGAAAAAATGGGTGAATGTCAACCCCTCATAACTTGAACCACATTTCTTATAACAACAAAGCCACATTTCTCATAACTGAGCCACATTCCTCATAACTGAACCACATTTGTCATAACTGAATCACATGTCATAACTAATTTTAATATATATTTTTAATGATTTTGATGGTGTGGTTGATTGTGAGCCGCAAGTTGTGGGGTTGACATTAATCCCTTTTTTAGGGGGTGTATGCTAGATTTTCCCTTGCCGATAAACAAGGGGAAAAAAGAAAATACATATATATATATATATATATATGTATATGGGAAAATCTAACATACACCCCCTCAAAAAGGGGTGGATGTCAACCCCACATCATGTGGCTCAAATTGAGTCACATCACCAAAATCATTAAAAATATTAAAATTGGTTATGACAAATGTGGTTCAGTTATGAGAAATGCGGCTCAGTTATGAGAAATATGGCAGCACTATATGAGAAATGTGGTTCAGTTATGATAAATGTGGCTGGGGGTTGACATCCACCCCTTTTTTGAGGGAGTGTATTGTAGTCTGACCCCCAAAAGTGTTTCCCAAATGATGTGGTAGTAGGGTCAGGTAAAATCAAAATTCAACCGGTCCTAGTGTATTAGATTGGCCCCACTGCCATATCATTTAGGAATCACTTTTGGGATAGAAATTTGAGAAGCATATAGCATTACTCATTTTCGAAACCAATTATGTGATTCATTTTTTTTTTTTTTTTATACTTACCTGGATCCGGACTGGATACACACACACCCCACACGCACACCTGTACACCCTAGCCTCAACCCAATTCCAAAGCCCCACACTGGCTCACAGCAAAGCCTAATAATGGTCACTCATTACGACTGAAGAATAATTGGGGGACAAGCAACTAGAATCCCTTATGGTGATTTGAACCCTTTCTCACTACAACCTGCTCAACAAACTAAGTATGTGATTCATGGTGAACTTATTTTATCTATATTCAAGTGCTTGTGACATCTAAACATGCAACATCAAAACACACCCCCACACCCCATATGCGTAGCAAAGTCATGTAAAAACAACATGATATGAGTGAAGTTACCTGAAGGTTGGAATTCTTAGCATAGCTGTATGGGCCATCTCCACCAGCCATGGGAAATGATTCTTGTGCTCCAAACTCGTCCATCTCTCTCTCTGATGCAAATTAAACCACAGAAGTTTGCCAACTTTTCAACTCCGTCTCTCTACATAATGTTTTGGTTATGCTCTAATGTTTCAACTATACTCCTATATAATAAGATCAACTATTGTTAGATCTGCATATGTGCCACAAAAGTTATTAATAAATACTAAGGGCTCGCATGTTAACGTTTTCTTTTTTTATTTTTAGTTTTTAGTTTTTTTTTTCCAAAACAGAAACCAGTTTTTGGTTTTGATTTTTGAACATTGAGAGACCTCGTGTCACTTTCACCAAAATTTCATGATCCGTCAGACGATCGAACTGGTATATCGCCCCCGAGGGGTTTATGACGTTTTTGTTTTTAAAAAATATGATAACTAAGTTTTTTGTATTTTGCGATATGTCCCCAATTTTAAAAACATTTTCTTGTAAAACAAAAAAACAAAAATGTTACCAAACGCAACGTTACCAAACGAGCCCTAAATAATTCTATCATTCCAAGAATATCATGACATACCCCATATAATCTGAAAAAATGTGAACATTAATGTTAACAGTTACCGTGCAATTTAATCCTTCTATCACACAATGTCACAATTAAATCTTTTGGGTAATGGACATGCTCATCAAACCTAGATTTAATTTTATGTTCTCAATTTAATTGATTGGTGAAATTAGAAAAGTTTTTTCTAATTGTCACCCTGCCTTGGCCAAGAAACTTAACAGAAACCTATAGTATTTCTTTTCTTAATTTATCTTTCTTTTTTAGTTGTTACTAGTCGATAATCCGTGCAATGCACGGATTGTACGCTATGTAAATCCATTGCAAAATAGTGGTTTAACTCTTGACTTGACACAAATTGTATAAAACAATTTTGATTATAATACAATATATATCTTGGTTTAAATGGATGAATAATGTCATGTTTCTTAAATTTGAATCCCAAAACTTACGCAGGAATTGCAGCCAGCAGCAAACTTTAGAAGTGGACTATCCTAAATATGGAAATCATAACATTACTTCAACAAAATTGGTGATCCTAACATATATATATATATATATATATGTATATATATATATATCGTCTCTTAAACAGACCAGTCCGTCAACGACTGATTTTTAGCGACGACATTTTCATCACAAAATATATATATATATATATACACACACATTTTTAGCTACAAAATTCCTTCGCTAAAAACTAATCCGTAGACAGACTGATCCGTTTAAGAGCCTGGCTATATGTATATATATACTCCTTCGTCCCAGTTTGTGTGTCCCTCTTTCTATTTTAGAATGTCCCAAAATTATTGTCCACTTACAATATTAAATCGTCAATTTTTAGTTATTTTCCAAAACTACCCATATTGGGTTGACAAACCAAACTATGTTTTTAAGCACCTAAGGGCAATTTTGAAAAAGTCAGTTATTTATACCCCATGTGAAGTGCAATCCTTGTGTTTCCTTATAATTTTGGATTCCCAAAAGGACACATAAAATGGTACAGAGAGAGTATATATATATATATATATATATGAAAGATTCCAATTAAAGTCAGGTATATATGAAGTACTCACAATTGCTTGAAGGGTGACAAATATGGCAATATTTAAATACCTGTAAAAGAAAGTAACAAATCAACAAAAAAAACAGAAATGATAACAAATCTACCAACTGAACTGAATCTCAATACATTAACATATCCAACTTTGAGAAGTATCTCGCGCTTAATGATTGTAAAGATAGTTTATATACATATAAAAATTAATTTTGGAAAAGTGTTGGCAAAGAAGCCGCCGAGCAAGCAGAGAACCAGAGAGAGAGAGTATAAAAACTTTTATAAAGAAAGAGAAGATAAATGGTTCATCTATGTATATATATATATATATACTAATGTTGGTGGGACTAAAGCCTTTCCTAAAGGCTAAAGGCTAAAGCCTACAACCGGCACCTACGTGGCAGCCTATATTTTCAACATGCAAGTTTACTACGTGTCACTGCCAATAGAAAACTTCAAGTCGGCCTTTCCTCAGGCCTCCAACTGGCAACTACGTAGGGTGGCAATTCGGGTTCTTGTGTTATAATTGTGCTATTAATCGGATTGTGTGTTTTGAGTTTGATTTTTAGTTTTGAACGCTATTTATCTATAGTACAAAGTACTTTAAATTAATCTATCATGTCGTATCGTGTTCAGATTGTCTCAGTAAAATGGATTATCATGTCAAAAATTGTCACCAGCCCCTACAACTATGTGGCAGCCTATATTTTCAGCAAGCTTACCTACTTGTCACCGCTAACAGAAAGTTTCAGACCTGTTCTCGTACAAGAGAAGAAGCACAGAAAAAACCAAACCCTATATTTCTTCTCGAGTTGTAACAATCCAAACCTTATTGAAGTTTTGGAGGCGATTTGGCATACTACAGTCTAAAGGAAGAGGTATTTATGCTACATGTATATAATCTATTATATACATAAGATAAGAAATAGGTAACAACAAACTGCCACCAAACTTATTTATGACAGCCCACTATGTCAAGAAAGAGACAAATAGCTCCCATGACTACTTAGAATATCTCCAACCCAAGCCCTTCATTTTTTTCTTCCATTTTGGCATCTCTTTCATCTTTGAAAGAGATGGCCTCACCTTTTCTAGAAATGAACTTCAACCATCCTTCCTTCATTTTACTATTCATTTCTTTAAATCACTATTCTTTTATTCAACAAATCTTAAAATCTATTCATTTCTTCACAACTTTAGACATTATTTCATTTTCTTATAAACTATTATTCAAACTTAATTAGTTCATTTTTTTTTACGAAGTGTAATTAATTATCTACATGTGATGATTTTTTTACGAAGTGTAATCAAGAGTGATGATTTTCTTTAGTATCTATATTACAAAGTGTAATTAATTAATTACATATTTCATAAAAATTATTATGTTGGATATAATTTTTAAAAAGTGCACAAGCTATAAATTGTAGTTATTAAGTATTAATATATATATATATATATATATACAGTCAGGCTATAAAGAGGGCGTTCTTTATTTATTAAAGAGAGGACCTCTGTTTTGGCCGTCGGATCGTGTTTTCATTAATGGCAGTTTTGTCATTTCACAGTTTTTTAACACAATCCAACGGCCAAAACAGAAGTCCTCTCTTTAATAAAGAGAGGTGGCCCTCTTTAGAGAATCTTTGTATATATATATATAAGAAATGGGATATAAGTGGAATTTTATGGAAAGAATTTGGGACATAAGTGGAATTTATTGGGATGCATAGTGAAGGAGGTTCCTTCAAAATATTTTGGGTCTTCATTTATGAAGACTTACTATTCATAGCTTCAAAAAATTTCTTCATTTTAGCATCTTATGAAGGTAGGTTGGAGTGGAGAAAATGGAAATTGTCTTCAAAATTTGAAGATTTGAAGGCTTGGGTTGGAGATGCTCTTAGTCCCTCATATCTTGTAACAAAACCCTTCAATCCATCAACCAATCGATTCAAACACAGTTGAAATTCAACTGTAAAACGACCAATTTGTAAGACGAAGTGACCCAATTCGAGATTTTAAAGACCCAGGTACCGAATCGAAGAACAGCAAAATATTGGAGTCGATCGAGTTTTGTGGTGGTGATTAATGGAAAATTTACAATTATGAACCAGTAACTCTCTGCCTTACAGAGAGAATTGCTTTACATAGGCGCAAAGAGAGGGGAAGAGAGATAGAGTTTTTGTGTTCTTTGGTGTTTTGTTAGGTTAAAGGCGAGTTTGGTGTTTTCTAACTCTGGTTCTCGGGTCTGGTTCAGTTTACCCGAGCTTAGACCCAAACAGACCCAAAGTTTTTTTAGTTCAGGCAGACCCAAACCACCGGGTCAGTTCGGTTCGAGTCTTCAGTTCATGGGTATTTTGTGCACCCCTAAATTCTTACTTTATGGTGGTTGTAGTTATTAGTATTTAAGAGGAATAAAGATATCTTTTGTTTCCTAAAACAACACAATTTTTTTTGGAGGATTTGGGTTTCCTCGAAACAACCCACTTGAATATTTCTCTCTCTTCATTTCTTCCTTCTACTTCTCTAATTAGCAAGATAGGCAAGCCAAAGGCTACCTCTTTTTCCAATTTTAGCCAGTACGTACCAGTTTGTCTTTTACCACCTGTATCATTTGTTTGATAATTATTTCCGTCTTCCGCTAATGAATTGTTTGCAGCTACCCTTCTCTTCTTCCTTGCATCTCTAGTATTCTGAATATAAAGTTCGATCTCTTTCCTCATCACTGAACAACGCGTACCAGTTTATTTTGTTTATCTGTGATGCCATTTTTTTCACCAAAAGTTTGTGTACAATTCACTGAATCAAAAATAATAAGTTCCAATTAAGAATAGTACTACATGCAGGCATATGCTCATTCATAGTTCATACAATCCAATTATGTAAATATGTCAACCACTTTAGTATTAAAATGGTTCTTTTACCTTGTTTTGTAAAACTAATTCGTAATTGTTAGACTTTAATGGATTAAAGTAATGAAGAAAATAAATATGAAACTTATATATAATGTAATTCTTCATACAATATTTATTTGCAAATACGAAATGTAGAATCATATCACATAATCATAAGAATGAAAATGTGAAAAACCTTGTATGATTGTATTGTTAGATCAGGAGTGTTGAACTAAGCCTTGTTTTGGTTGCATGTACATACACAAATTAGTGGTTCATATTTTTCCACTTATATCGTATAGTGGTTTTATATAATTCATTCTTTGTTTTAAATGTATTGTTTTACATGTATATTGTGACACTAACGTTAGTACAACTTTTGATAGGAGAGCTCCCTGCCCATCTATATCTATGATCTACCTGAAAATGTTTGCCTTTACTGATTGATTCAAACAAAACCTAAGAAATAGTAGTTGGCATTTTTACTTATTTTCTTACTGGTACTCATATTATAAGTACTAAAGATCAAATAAAAAATAAGAGAAAGAAAACAAAAGGACACTAATTAGTGATATCATGATATGTGACATTGCCTGGGACCAATTTTTTTAAAGCCAATAGATTCATCACATGGTACAATAATCTATAACATGTAATTCAGACCCAGCTTGGTAGTTCTTTCTGAACTTTAGTTTTAATTCATTTGTCAGAACACACTGTGCATTGCTATTATTTTTGCACCAGTTGGTGGGCCAGTGTGTTCCATTTTTTTAGGGTTGCTAACAAATATCAACTTATAATATTTGACTTAAAAAAAACCCATAAATTACTTCGAATACTTCAATGTGGATTAATTACCAAAGGCAAATTAAGTCAGCTTCGGCAATTTTAGCTCAAGTCAGTGAGCAAAGTTGTGAAGCAACAATGGAGGAAAATAAAAAAAATAAAAAAAGAAACTTTGGTGATTATGCTATTAATTCCTAATCACAGAAGTCTACTAAACCAAAATCAATGTGAATGTGAGATTAATGGATGTCAATTCCTAATCATAGAAGTCAACTGCAAAAATGATAAAAATTATTTATTTGCAGACAGATAAAATTCCAAAATGAGGCTGCAAATTACCTATTTTTGTAAAGTTTCCAAGTCTAATGCGTAGATCTCGAAAAAAAAAAAACATGAAATAAAAGAAATAAAAAAAAATCATCCAAAAAGCCCAAGAATTGAGAAAATTATTGGCGTTAATACAAACAGATAGTATTATTTGTTGTAAACAGATAAAAAAATATATTAGAATTTGAGTCCGGAAGTAAAACAGAAGAATAATACGTACATCTATACATGGAGAGATTATTATTCATTCAATTTTTGCAATAGGCCTAGAATTCACAATCAGAAGTTAAAAAAGCTCAATTCTTAAATGCACTGTAAGATCGTAAATAGATCTAATTTACTAATCTCTAAAACAAAGTAAAAATATATATAAATACATGCTTGCAATTTTATCTCAAGTCAGTGACCAAAGTTAATGGAGGAAAACAAATTAAAAAGAAACTTTGGTGATTATGATATCAATTCCTAATCATAGAAGTCTACAAATTAAAGAGTGCATTTTGCTCATCCCAAAATTGCTCACCATTTGCTCATCCTCCTATCCCATTGGCTAATGTAGTGTGGTCCAGTACTTTACACCATTAATTAATTCTTATTTAATACTGGGCCTCACTGCATGAACAAATAGAAGAGGAGGATGAGCAGAGGGTGATCAATTTTGGGTTGTACAAAAATGTATTCCAAATTAACCAAACCAAAATCAACATGAATATTTTAATGGATGTTAATTCCTAATCATAAAAGTCTAGAGCCAATGGATGGGTCCCCAAGAAGAAGGAAAAAAAAGGCAATAGAATTAAAAGTGAGCCAACATTCTTATCACTATAGAGTCCTAAGTGTACTGCCAATAGAATTAAATGTGAGCCAACATTACTTAAAGGAGTCCTAATCTATTAGTCCACTAACTTTATCAAATGTAATACCAAATTCTCAATGGTATAAGATTCCTTCTGCTCAATCACGGTTGAGCATGTAGTAATTGTGAAGGAAAAAAAATTATTTAGTATTGTTATTAAGTTGTAATACTGTAGGACTCTTATGGATGGACTAAAAAAATGGCATACTAAACTTAATAAAACTCTGAAAAAAAATCACTTAAGCAAAAGTGCAAAAATCACGTCAGCAAAAGTACACCGATTGATAAAAGTTCAAAACACTTAAGGCCATCGGTGCACTTATATAGATTATAGATTATAGATATAATTAAACAAGCCCTTATCAATCCTATTAAAGAGATTTTTCACGAGCCTACCATATAAGCTTTAATCGACGAGCCTTATCGAGCCGAGCCCATGTGTGCTCAAGGTTGGCTTATTTATTAAACAAGTTTTGTATTCAAGCTCGAGCTTGGCTCGTTTATTATACGAGCCGACCCGCGAGCCCTTGTTGAGTGACTCAGCTCGTGTACACCCCTATGTCCAGGTAAAGACAGTAACATATCATCTAGGACAAAATATTTTTTCAAAGATAGCAACATGCCACTGTCACAAAGACAGTGACAATGCATTATATTGGTCCGACAATGACATGATATTATTTTACTTTTTCATTTTTTCATAGTCAGTATGGATATTGTTTGGTAGATCTTTTCTTCTAGATTACAGATTGATACACCCAAAATTGTCCAGTGCTCCCGACCTCTAGACCTCCAGGTCCGACCTCCCAACCTCTAGTGTTCCGGGTCTGACCTCCAGGTCCGAGTTCCCGACCTCCAGGTCCGAGCTCCTGACCTCTAGTGTTCCGGGTCAGACCCCGACCGACAGACCGGGTTCGACCCCGACCTATGGGTCAGAATACGCAGTCCAATTATAATACAGTTCAGGTCCAGCTCAGCTAACTCAGAGGCGCGTCCCAAACTGCTCGGACTCTAGCAGTTTCCTATACCAGTTAGGAAACCATCCAGATTCGCATCAACTGCTTCCTAATCAAATTAGGAAACATTCCGGATATGCAGTTGTCATCACAGGCTCTCAACAGTTACCTAATCGAACTAAAATGCCTTGTAAGTAAGGACTCTTCCTTCTATAAAAGGGTCTTCCCATCCCCCTCAGAGGGGGATGCAAATTTTATACTAGCCCTAGCATATTGTGTTGTCTTTCTCCCTAGAAACTCTAGAGTAGTCGTGTAAGGCAGCCCCTTGATAGTTCCAGTCTCATTGTTGGATCGTCAAGGCCACCTACACAGTCACTGTAAACAGATTTCTATCTAGTGGAAGCACTGACACACAAGCACACGTGGAGGTTCCTTCATTAACAGGGCCGAACCACATACAAACACGCTGCCTATATTTCTCTTTTCCTCTCTTCTATGCTTTTAATATGCTTGTAAACCCTAAATCCGACAACAAAAATTGCATCATCACAGATAATAAATTTTATTCAAAATGGAGTTGTGGTTTGAAAGTTATGACATTTTTAAGTTAAAAAAAAAAATCTGCCTTGAAACACGTGTTGATGTGTCAAAACAGCATGTTCTACGTGTGTGTGAAATTGGGGCAAATTTATCAATAGCCTTATTTTCAGTTTAAAAATGGACTTAATGCCAAACAATTCAAAAACTCATGTCCTTATCACTGTAAAAAAAATGGGCTGGACTTCTCTCGGATTACAGTCGCTATTAGAGACTTCTGATTAATTTTCCTTATATTATTTCAGTGCATTTGATAATACACAGCCTAATTGAAAAGTAGACAAAAACCTACTGAAAACTTTAAGCAAAAAACTTCTACTGTAAAAAAATCACTGAATGCGTTCTATTCCAATTGTTGAAAATTATTTTGTGTACTACAAATTCATTAGCTTAAAATTTTAAGTACTTGAAATTCAATACTTAAATTCTAAATTATATCAAACAACACCTTAGTTACTTTCTTTGAGTTTGAACTGTAATTGATCCACGTGTACAAGTGTGTCTATGTGTAGTACATGCGACACAATAACATCTCAAAAAAAAAAAATTTTGAAAGGTCACGTATCATTGGCTCAAATTTTTTTGGCAAAATAATTTGTCATTTTCACTTATCTTCCTTCCTTATTTTACCGGGGGCTTGCAAGTTGAAACTTATTTGGCTTAAAAAAAAAAAAAAAATTAACTGGACAGATACGGTGAAAAGCATAGGGAGATTGGGAGTTATAATTGTGGAATGGTTTAAAATCCTTCACTAAGTATAAATAGTTATCCAAACAAGTGAGACAGCCTAAAAGACCCAGATCCCCAGTTTTTCAAGTATAACTAAGATCCCACAGATTGACTAATTCTTTAGCCCACAATGTAGCCCTATGGGCAGCAATTTCTCTAAGTTTTTAGGTCTATACCGGTTGACGACATTCCTAGCTATGTGTTAGAGGAATGGAATCAAGGGGGATTGTGACCTTATGGTTTTTTGTCTTGTTTGTTTGTTTGTTTCCTTCTTTAATGAAATTTCTCTTAGCAAAAAACAAAAAGTATAACTAGTCAAAAATAGATTCCAGCATCACATGATTCCGAGGAGTTCTCCAATGCACAAAGTACAATTGTTTTATATAGTAGTATCTTTCATAAACATTTCCCCAGTAATGATGCAGGAATATTGAGCTAATTGAAATAATCTTTCAGGCTTCCGACATGTAATGATAGCAAATTTAATTAGATCCTTCTTGTAACCTTCCATCATCAACGACGGCAGTGCCCCTTTTGCGGTTTTCCATCCTGATCAAGTTGAAAATCAAGATCTAGAGTAGAAATGTAAATATCGTAAATAAAAAATAAATATATAAAAAAAAAGTGGCAAAATAAACAGTAGTGAGGGAGAGTCGTAACGTGTTGCATATTACCACTTTGCAATATCAATGATATGAATCCCCTCCATGTCAGTGCCGAACTTATCACAGCTGGCCAAAATGGGGCAGCATTCTCAGACCAATCTGCTACTTTGATATCCTGTGTTAGGCCTGTGTCAAATCATTTACTTCAACCATTTATTTTATGCATAAAACTGTACATAATTGATAATGCAGTAACCAGAATCGGTCCAAATTAAAGCAATGTTGATTTGAGACTCTGGACAGTTTTCGCAGGGGGCTAGTTAAACAAAAACCAGGTGTCTGCCTCAAAAGTTGATTTTCAATCTAAATATACGCATGCATATCACTCCTAATGTTCAACTCATGCTAAATGAGTTGTTAGTAGATGGCCTCGAGAGTCGAGAGAGAGGGACTGAAGTAACTTAACATAATCAGCAGTAGAGCACAAAGTCGGAAGATAATAAAAGGCATCACATATTTTGTCAAGTAGCTCTTTATTTCTCCTCTGGCCGTAAAGATTCTTCAGAAGGGGAGAGAATAATCCTGTGGCACCATGTCACTATTATTATTGTGGCTCCCGGTGCTGCTACTCGAGCCAACTCACCAACAAACTACTACCAGTTAAAGAGTGTGTGTGAAGACAGCAAGAAAAGACCAAGTCAATTCACTGGGAATCACAAAGCATGGATGATGCCAATATCTCTATTGGTCCAACGACTTGAACCGGAATTAACTAACTGAATAGAGGTAATGGTTGAGGACAGAACCTTTGATTTGTCTGGCATGTGTTCCGATCCCCACTCTCCATAGATCAAACCAGATCAAATTGTGCATCCATCAGGAAATGGTTGATTTAAGGCATCAGCAACTTGAATGAAACCTGCTAATTTTTCCCCACTGTCAGATGACATAATCCAGAACTACTATTTCTTGGTTAAGACTTAAAAGAGATAACAATAATAAGACTTTTAACAGTATATGTAAATGATGCAGACATCATTGCCTCAAAAAAAGGTAGAATAGGTTACAGAAACAAATAGCTTCAAGTGTGAGAACCATAAAGCTCAGCTCACACATACCATATCTCGCCTAATCCTTGGGCAAGAGCTTGAGCCCTTTGGGCTTGGACAGGGCTTAGGGTGATGCCTTGGCATTTGGCCCCAAATTTGCTAGCCAGGTGGTATCTAGAGCTGCCTCCTATCCCGCACCCGACATCCACTATACTCTTATTAGGTCTCTTCATCACTGGATCATCCGCAAGTCAATTTAATAAAACATTAGAACCAATACATACACAATGCTTACTTTTATTATAGCACACATGCTCACGGATACGACACGACAAATCCTAAAAAAAATTTGCATGTCCACGAAGTGACATGTCCGTGTGTCGGATACGATACAACATGCGACACCTTACCTTCTTAGAAGTGTCCATGCTTCCTAGATAGACGGGCATGCATGCGTGCTTGCACGCACAGAAGAGTACATAGATGACAATTATGACTACACACACAGAGCAGGGAGAGAGAGGCGTGGACGTCTTCAAATTAGACTCAAGCATCAAATAATCATCAAAGTCGAGTTAGAGTCCATTTGTCAGATTGGAGCCATCTTTGTGAAAACCACTTCCAAGCAAAGTCACCGAAATGTTGATAATGTAAGAGCTAGGGGTAGTTTGAAGTTCGTAATGGTGAGTGGTTAGTCCCATTAGACAGCTAGGATCCTCAAGATAATGGGGGACAAAATAAACTGAGACAGTCATTGAGCCAAACTAGCACCCCAAGAATGTGTCTCCGAGCCCGTGTTCATCTCATATGCTAGGAAGTACCGACACTCCAAAGGAGTGCCGTATTTGTGTCCGACACACCTCCGACACCGACACCCCGACACGACTTCGACACGTGTCGGACACGCCAAATACGTGTCTAGAATTTTTTAAATATATATGAATTTTTTTTTTCGACACGTCTCCGACACACCATCGACACGGCTCCAACACTTATTCCTACACGTTATGGGTTTTTAAAAGAGGAATCTTAAATGTTGGGGGCAAAAGTATTATTATGTAAATTAAGGTTGTAAAAGAGGGGTTTATGTTAAAAAGTTAAGACAAGTAATGGCAAATAGAAGGATTACTAGAAAGATGGAGGATTGAAAATTAAAAAATAAAGCAATAAAGTTGATCTTCTATGCATCTTGTTGCTTTACCTTATATGCATCTTGTTGCTTTTTGCCCTCTTTTTTTTTTTTTTTTTTTTTTTTTTTTTAATGAATGTTATGATATTATAGTTGCTTTGTTACTAGTGCTTAAATGGTAGAGTTGTTAATTTGTATTATTGTTATGATATTTTCATGTTGAATTGTTATTTAGAGGTGATTTATTTAACATCTAGTTCTTAGTTATTTTAAGAACATTGCTATTTTTATGTTGTATCGTTACATATAAAAATATATGTATAATTACTACTTTCCGTGTCGTGTCGGCCTTTTTTTAGGATTTGCCTTGTCGCTGTATCATATCGTGTCGTGTCTGTGTCGCCATTTCCTCGGTGCTTCTTAGCTCATATGAAGTGAATCATTATGCACAAGTAGAGGAGGTAAACCAATCACAAGAAGTGGAGATAGAGTATGACCCAATCCTAAGGAGGGGTAAACACAGTGCCATATGGCGACAGGTTGCTCAGATGATCTTCAGTATCAGCAGTACGATTGATAAGAGAAATTAATTTTATTCAACTTGCATATTCTGACCACATCTCCTCTCTCTCTCTCTCTCTCTCTCTCTCTCTCTCTCTCTCTCTCTCTCTCTCTCTCTCTCTCTCTCTCTCTCTCTCTCTCTCTCTGAGGTTTAAGGATCTTCCCTCTTGATCGAGCAACTCAGTTAAAATGATATAATTGTGATTAATCCCAATGAATATTCAATTAGAGCATTCAGTTCTATACTCAGTAGAGTCTGAATATATCCTTCACCAAAACGAATAACTTAACCATGCAAGCATGACTTCATCACTTATCCCCATATAAGTGCAAAGTTCTTCAGACCCATGAACGTCTTCAAACAATTAATCTTGGTTAATATCCTAAGTTCACAACCCTTTCCCTATTGATTGGATTACATCCAGTATTACAAAAATCAATTATCTTAAAGGCGACAATAACGATCATAAAAGCAGAAATAGATATGGGAATCATTAATCATTGTCGCTTATAATCAAAAGTACAAAAACGTTAAGACTATGAGGTATTGTCCGTTTGCTTGAGAGCTGGTTTCCATGCTAATCAAAGTATATTTGTCCCATTTCTGCCAATAGCATCAGCTTCTCTCCTTGATGATTGCCCAAACATAACTAACATTGGATTACACTTAAGCAGCATGCTTTGCTAACGACAGTATTGTTGAGATTTAGGCAGCGGAATTAAACAAGCACACAATAAAAAGGAAAAATAACAAGGGAAAAGAAAAGAAATAACACAAGAGAATTCTACGTGGTTCGGCAAAACCCTGCCTACGTCCACACCCAAGAGATGTTCCTTTGCTATTGAGAATAAAAATGGTACAAAATACTTGTTGAATTAAATCACATAGCCCAACCCCCCTTTGTACTCCCACACTCAATACCCCAAAGAAAAATCTCTCACACAATACTATTTTTTCTTCTCTCTACCCGAATAGTCCAGCCGAGTGTGTATCTACTACATATATATCACACACCGCACATATATATATATATATACAAACCATACACACACTGCCGTAATTTCCTAGCCCATGAAGACTTCTTCTTCACGCCACTTGATAAGCACATGGCTAGGCTTATACAAATCCTACTAGTATTAGATATTATCCAATACAACATATGCTTATCAATTTATCCGGCTAGCTCATCAAAAGGAATTTTAGTTTCTTTTCTTTTGACTATATGGGGATGGACCCCACAAATCTCCACCTCCATACCCATGAGAAGAGAAGAAGAAAAAAATATCCCACCTTCAATAACCCGTCAAGATGTCTAAACCATTGGCCTAAAAAACCCAGTTACACACACCGAATCAACATAGTCCGAATTTGATTCACCATGGCCAATGAACATGTGTAACCGTCTTCCATTAATTTTACCCATTAATGCCAGAGTAAGGTCTCGATCCACCCCCTCCACCACCAGCAGTATTTTTCCCCTCACCATCGTCTGCTCCTTGGAAACCTGTCACCCGTGTTCGCCTCCACCGCAAAAGAAACACGTCTAGGGTACCCTTTTTCCTGTGCACTCCGTTTCCAAACACCAATCGAGTTTTTCTTCATTGTACTTCCAATCAGACGATACAACCCACCACACTTTTCTCCCTTCATAAGAAGCATGCAGCCATGTGTGATTTTCATGGCTCCACCTGCAGCAGAATACCTGCACCCCATGGAATCCATCTGGCTTAGTGATAATAGATTTTTTTGCATCTTTGGGAGATATCTCACACCACTCAAAGTACGAACCACTCCATCGAACATTTTAATTCTAACCGTCCCAATACCCATAATTTTGCACGAGAACTCGTCACCCAATGACACCTTCCCCAAATTACCCTTTTGAAACTCATTAAAATATTCCCTCCTGAAGCATATATGGTTTGTTTAACCAGAATCCAAAATTCAATCATCACGAGAAATATTGTGCATACCTTCGAAGACTGTGAGGACATCTCTATCATCTCCCAATAAAACCAAAAAACGTTCACCATCGCCATCTTTCCTACCATCATCCTTCCCTTTATGTTGAGGACAATATTTCTTGATGTGACCCAATTCTTTGCACAGATAATATTGAACTTCTCTCCTTCTAGAACTAGATCTAACCCTGCTGTTGCCTTCAGATCTATCTTTCGTCCTTCCCCGATTCCCACTTGCTACAGCCAAAGTAGCTTCATGTCCACCCTCACTAGTTGTCCTTCTCTGAGTGTCGTGGGACACTAGTGAAGCCTCCACCTACTCCAAAACCACTGTATCTTTACCATACAGCAACGCAGTCACGAGGTAGTTATATGAATCTGGAAGAGAGGTAAGAAGTAGGAAAGCTTTATCTTTTTCCTCAATCTTGACATCAACTTTCCGCAGTTGATCCAAATACCCGTTGAACACACTCATGTGTTCCATGAGATCCCCGCCTTCTTCCATCTTCAGCCGGTACAACTGTCGCTTCAGATGCAATTTGTTAGTCAAACTCTTGGCTATATAGAGTTTTTCCAACTTTTCCCACAAGCCTGACGCAGAATCTTCATCCATAACATTATTGATAATGTTATCAGCAATACAGAGTCGGCTCGTGCTAACACACCGCAACTCCAACTCCTCCTACTTGTCATCTCTCATGGCCTCCGGCTTTCCATCCTTTCCCTTCAAAGCCTTGTGCAAGCCTTGTTGCACAAGAATGTCTTTTACTCTTCTCTGCTAGAGAGTAAAACTGCCCTTTCCATTGAACTGCTCCGCCGTAAATTGTGAGTTGATCATCACCTTCATGGTAAATTGACTGGCACACCAAACCTTGGCTCTGATACAACTTGTTGAGTTTTACGCAGCGGAATTAAACAAGCACACAATGAAAAGGAATAATAACAAGGGAAAAAGAAAAGAAGTAACACAAGAGAATTCTACGTGGTTCAGCAAAACCCTGACTACGTGCACACCCAAGAGATTTCCTTTACTATTGAGAATAAAAATGGTACAAAATGCTTGTTGAATTAAATCACATAACCCAACCCCCCTTTGTACTCCCACACTCAATACCCCAAAGGAAAATCTCTCACACAATATTATTTTTTCTTCTCTCTACCCGAATAGTTCAGCCGAGTGTGTATCTACTACATATATATCACACACCGCACATATATATATATATATATAAACCATACACAAACTACCATAATTTCCTAGCCCATGAAGACTTCTTCTTCACGCCACTTGATAAGCACATGGCTAGGTTTATACAAATCCTACTAGTATTAGATATTATCCAATACAACATATGCTTATCAATTTATTCGGATAGCTCATCAAAAGGAATTTTAGTTTCTTTTGACTATATGGGGATGGACCCCACAAGTATCTTATATTACCCAATATACTAATCCATTACATTCACGTCAATGAAGCAATGAATTTACAGAGCAAACGAGATAAAAGTTATAGAGGAAAAAAAATGTAGAGTACCATCCATAGGATGGGTTGACAATGAAAGTTCATTCTATGAGGGAAAATGTTGAGTTTCAGGGGCTTGAATTTCAGGCTCCTCGGTAAGTTCGTGAAATAGCTGGGGAATAGGCTGCTTGATAAAGGGATTCAGGGTATAGTTTTTATAAACAAGCTAATTCCAAGCATATATGAGCATAGGCGGTCCCAGACTAGGTGCCCCCCACCCCACCCCACAAGCTTTGCAAAAATCATTTTTGTATATTATGTGTGTGACATTTCTTGTATTATTGCCCCCTTCTAAAATGTGTAACTTACCCGTTCTAAACTCATAAATCCCACTTTGTTCCTTAAATTTTTCTTAATTCTAACCCAAATAAATATCTTTTTTTTTTTACTGCTTGTATTTTTGCCCCCTCCTAAAATGTGTAACTTACCTGTTCTAAACTCAAAAATCCTACTTATTCCTTAAATTTTTCTCAATTCTAACCCAAATAAATAACTTATATACGCAATTAGCCTCAAATAGATAAGGACTTTTTTTTCTTTTTCTTTTTGATCTTACCTATACCTGGATTATGGTTGGACACACACTCACACACACCCCCAACCCAACCCATCCCCATAGCCCCTCAATGCCCCAATACAAAACCCAACAAGGGCTACACACATACTGAAGAATAATAGGGACAAGGACTCTCCACCTCCCCTCCCCATTGGGAAAGGAGGTGATATCACTAGGCAAGAGGGACCTTGGTAATAGTTAAGGACTTGATGATGCCAAAATTTGGGTAGGAGAATAAGGGCAGTTTAAGGGGGGAGAGAGAGAGAGAGAGAGAGACCGGTTTTTTGTATGTGGTTCGGTGAAGGTACCTACGTCCATGTGTATGTCTAAGCACGTTCATTATACTGTTAAAAAGTCGGGGACCTTTGGTGAACCAACAACAATTTGGAGTTACCAGAGGTCGGCCGGGCACGATTATGGTTGCTATAGAAGTGGTCTGTAGACTAAAAAGTTGATCCCTTTCTATGGGGGTGAGTAGTCTCTTTTATAGATGTAAGAGACCTACTCGTACAAGGAGGCTAATCAAATTAGGTAATACAATCATGTTTAGAATGTGATTGACACAAATCAAGTGAGTTTCCTATTTGTATTAAGAAACTTTCCATACATGCCATTAGTCTTCTAACTTGAGTAGAAAACTGTCTGGAATATTCTGGGGCGTGTCTCGTGGGCCTGGCTGGACTACACCCGTACGAATCGAGCCTATACTGCATTCCCGACCTATTGGGCGGGGCCTGTTGATACTGCGTGTACCGCTCGGGGTGGGGGCCGGTCGTTGAGTAGAACTGCTCGTAGAGCCAATTTCAGGCGTATCAGTTGCCCCCCATTTCCAAGGTTGGCTTGATACTATATCGGGGCAAGTTTGGAAATCTGTTTTGATGCCACCTGCCCTTGTCTGAGTGCTCGGGAATTGGCTAAGAGTTGAGACTTGCCTAATTCAGAGTCTTATGTTTAAGTTAGCTTCCAAGATGGTTATCTTTTGTCCTATAAACCTTCGTTAAGGTTGTTGGTAGAAAAATTTGACCATGTTGGAAAAGCTGACCTAAAGCGTGTTGCTTTAGGGTCATTTTTACATTAGCTCCCATGATGGTCACCTTTTGCCCAGTAAGCCTTCGTCAAGACTGTTGGGAAAAGAGGCGACAATGTTGGTAGAGCCGACCTAAAGTGTGTTGCTTTAGGGTCATTTTTACTCCTCTATCGTGGGCCAACCTAAGAGGTTTCAGTTACCTCTATCGTCGGTTTGGGCCTAAGTGGAGTTAGCGCCTCTAAGTATTGTAGGCACCCGGGTTGTCTAAGAGTTTTACTTAGTTAACTCCAAGGCCTGTAAATACTCGGTGTGACCTCCTGTAGTCTTTATCCGGTCTTCCTCCCCAAGCTTTTGTTGAGGTAGGTGTCACGGGATCAATCATTATAGGTGGCCGACCTAGAACATTGGTAGTTCCAGGGTCTTTTGGTGCCTCGAGTATGATACCGAGGTCTTTTGGTGTGCCTCGGGTGTGGTTCGAGGTCTTTTGGGGTGCCTCGGGTGTGATCCCAAGGTCTTTACGGGAGCTCTCTGGGCAGTCTGTGAAACCTCGTACTATGATCGAGCAAAAGTACCACTGAGAGCTTGTCTGGACGATTGGAGACAGGAGGTCGGGTTAGGATGACCGAGCCCTCGACTGCTATAAACTGGTTGGGCTGGGAACCCTGACCGTTGGAGACTGGAAATCAGGTCGTGATCGTTGGACTCCTGACTGTTGTAAATTGGAGTTCGGGTCGGGATTGCCGGACCTGACCGTTATGAACTGGAGGTCGGGTGCGAGCTGTCGGACCCAGACCGTTGGTTACTGAAGGAATTGTCGGAACTACTTGTCTTCTTTGCATTGTTCTTCTCGGCCTGATTTCGCTTTCGCTTGCTTCCCGAAGGCTCGTCACTGAAGTGCCCGGGGTCTTTTGTCCTTAGAAACTCCTCAGTGTCTACATATTCTCTGACCCTTTCTGTGAGTTCAACTAAGGTAGCCGGCCAGTCTCTGTGAAACGATGCAGCGCACTTGGTGTGCTGAACTCCTGAGCAAAAGGCTATAACGGCTACTGTCTCGTCTAGGTTGTGGACTTGAAGTTTTTGTTGGTTGAACGGATCGGTATAATCCTTCAATGACTCTGCCTCCGCTGCCTGACAGTGAGTAGCTAGGTGTCAGGCTGTGGTCGATCGAGCATGCCTTTGAATTGGCTAATGAATCGTTTACTGAGTTGCTTGATATTGCTGACCGATCGGGGCTTCAAGGAGTAGAACCATTGAACGGCTGGGCCCTTTAGAGTACTGGAGAAGGCCAGGCAGTACAGTTCGTCGATGTTGGTGGCCAGGGCCATCTGAACCTTATAGGTCCGGACGTGGTCAACCGGGCTTCCCAAGCCATTATAAGAATATAGACGAGGTTGTTTAAATTTGCATGGGAGGGCAAACCTAGTGATTCGGCTAGAGAACGGTGACTCTGTCTCGGTATTGACATGAGTGGCATTCTGGCCCAGGTCTCTGGCCATGGCGTTGATCCGTTTCTCCAAATTCTTGATACGGGCCACCACACCTTCCCGACCGGTATCCGGGACGTAGGTCGGGTCAATGGAGAAGGCTTCCTCATGGCGGTATACTATCCCCTGGGATCGAGCTCAACAATGACTCCGGTTGATCGTGTGCGTAAGATCACTGGGGCTCCTGACCGAGCGACCCTGGACCGATTCCCGGGCCATACGCTCTTGCCTCTCCTCTCGGGCAGCACACCTACCGTTGATGTCTCTGGCGTCCTCAACACGAGACGGGTTGACTCGGGCACGTTGTCTGGTCAAGATCGGTTTCCGACCGTGCGCAGCGTTCCCTGGCTGTCTCCCCGCCACTAGAAGATTGCTTCACTGAGTCAGTAGGGCTTCGATCTGCTACTGGGTTTGACGCTGGACCTTCAAGAGCTGTGTGAGGGTCGCGGAGATCTGCCCCGGTGTCAGGACCGATGCAGCCGACGCCGGGGCCGGCGGAACATCCCGGTTGGCCTGTTGTGCAGCCTTTTTACCCTTCTTCAGAGGCATGACAATCAGTTAAGTGATTTGCTTCTGGAAAACTGTCGTTTCCCACAAACGGCGCCAAGCTGATGATGCCAAAATTTGGGTTGGAGAATAAGGCAGTTTAAGGAGAGAGAGAGAGAGAATGAGAGACCGATTTTTTGTATGTGGTTCGGCCCTGTTAATAAAGGTCCTACGTCCATGTGTGTGTTTGAGCACGTTCACTATACTGTTAAAAAGCCGGGGACCTTTGGTGAACCAACAACAGTTTGGAGCTACCAGAGGTCGGCCGGGCATGATTATGGTTGCTGTAGAGGTGCTCTGTAGACTAAAAAGTTGATCCCTTTCTATGGGGGTGAGTGGTCTCTTTTATAGATACAAGAAACTTACTCGTACAAGGAGGCTAATCAGATTAGGTAATACAATCCTGATTAGGATGTGATTGACACAAATCAAGTGAGTTTCCCATTTGCATTAGAAAACTTTCCATACATGTCATTAGTCTTCTAACTTGAGTAGGAAACTGTCTGGAATATTCTGGGGCATATCTCGTAGGCCAGGTTGGACTGCGCCCGTACGAACCAAGCTCGTATTGCACTCCCGACCTGTTGGTCAAGGCCTGTTGATACTGCGTGTACCACTTGGGAAGGTTGGGATTAGGGTTAGGTTTTGGTCGGGATGGGTCGGCACATGAGCTGGGTGGGTTAGGTGGGCTTCGGCACAGGCTGGGTTGGTGGATGGAGGTGCAGCGTAGGCTAGGAAGTTGGTGGGTGAGCTGCGAAGGCCAGGGTGGTGGCTGGGGCTTCGGCGCAGATAGGGATGGTGTGTGGTGGTGCGGCGCAGGCTAGGAAGGTGGTGGGTGAGCTGCGAAGGCCTGGGTGGTTGGTGGGGCAGCGGCGCAAGCAATGGTGGTGGTGGTGGTGGTGCAGTGGATTAGGGTTAGGGTTTGAGGTGTGGCTCTGATACCATGTTAAAGGACTAAATCTTCCGCTTTATTTGTCAAAACGACGGTAGCAAGCTTTTCTCCCTCATCCACATTCGTCTCTCCCTCTTCCAGAATATAGAGCCCCTGTGTCTCTCTACCACTGCCAATCACCCTCTTCATGATAAGATCCTGAAAGACACAATGAGAAGGAAAAAAATGTTACAGAACAATTCAAATCCCGAGTAATACGACTCAAGAATAAGAGATTATGAGAGAAACTAGGAACATGTAAAACAGAAGTCAAGGATAAAAGAGTGACACGAATAAGACCTTTCCCCGAGACGGAGGAAAAGGTGCCATCGGCAATTCTAACTTTGTCTTGACCTGAACTGGGCTTATAATCACAAAAAGGATCAGAAGAACGAGACATTTGGTTTGAAGCACCTGAATCAATAATCCAATGGGATGATGAAAGTGAAAGAAAAGCTCTTGCGGACGTGACAATGTTAACTGATTGTGCAAGTGGGGAATTAGTGGACAGGGGGAGTTATCAGAGACTCGTTGGTAAGCTCATTTATCTGTCTCATACTCGTCCAGTTGCTGTCAGTGTTGTCAGTCAGTTCATGCATTCCCCACGAGAGTCACATCAAGATGCTATTTTCCAGATTCTGTGGTATTTGAAATGTGCCCTGGAAAAGGCTTGCACTTTACGAGACATGACCACCTAAGGGTGGAAGCTTACACTGATGCAGATTGGGCTGGTTCTATTACAGATAGGAGGTCCACTTCTGGGTACTGCACGTTCGTAGGAGGTAATCTAGTTACCTGGAGGAGTAAGAAGCAGAATGTAGTAGCCAGGTCTCGTGCGGAAGCTAAATTTAGGGCTATGGCCGAAGGAATTTGTGAGTTATTGTGGATCAAGTCTTTACTGAAGGACTTGAGGATTGAATTGATAGATTCTATGAAGCTATATTGTGACAACAAAGTAGCCATCAGTATAACTCATAACCCTGTTCAACATGATAGAACAAAGCACGTGGAGATTGATCGCCACTTCATCAAAGAAAATATTAGTAGTGGTACTATTTGTGTTCCCTTTGTGAAGTCTTGCGATCAAGTTGCTGATGTTCTCACTAAAGCCGTTGAAAGTCGTCTGTTTCATACTATCCTGGACAAGCTGGGAATGAGAGATATTTTTGTACCGGCTTGAGGGGGAGTGTTAGAGTTATTTAGTTATTTGTTCTTATTTTGCTATTAGTTCAGAGACCTATTTGTAATATTTCTTTTCTTCTCCTTTTGTGGTTAATATAAAAGGTTCTAACTTATGTTAGAAACCTAAGCTTTACCAAAATAATAATCTAACAAAAGGAACCCACGACTAGCTAATGTGGTTATTAGTTACTACAAATTGGAGTACCTTGCTTCACTCAGGCGAGCACCTTTTTGTAGCCTAGTGGCTTAGGCCATACAATATCTTAGACCGTTAATACCGCTTTCACACTTAACTAAATTGCTCAACATACACAGAAGCGTGATATTTTAAACCCTTACACAAGATTTTCTAACAGTTGCCAAGTGGGAAGTTTTGATTTTCTCCAAAACAACCAATAATGGTGTGCATACACTCACCACCTCACCCACTGTCCCATTACCAAAGAAATGTCCCCTAGTAAAGCCAACAACAATAGTACGTGACTCCAACCAAAAGTAAAACGGTACAAGGGCTCATACAAGCAATCAAAATTTTTGTCAAGCATTGTGTAAAGCTCATCAAAACTTCACTAAGAACAAAAAATATAAAAAGAATACTTTGGGTGCATGTTAGTTTATGCTTGAGGGCCTATAGCTTGTGCATAAGCAGCATCTCAATTTGTCAAGAATGGCAGCTCTGCTTCAAATCTAAGGATTTCTGTTTCATGGGAATAAAATCAAGGGGTCAAATTTGCACCTGGTCCAGCCAGCCTCCTCGTATCATGGATGGTTTCAATTTTAGGTATTGGTTAATGGCCTTTTGTCTATTCACACTTGCTCCCTAAAGTCTAAACTTCCATTTGAGATGCATGGTCCAAAATGTGATACACTTCCATTTGGGAACTATAAATTTAACAATTCAAACACACATATGGCCCTACGTTTTGGTAATCGATTCCAAAATACAAATTCTTAGAAGTAAATAAAGAATTTTGCTTGATAAAATTGTTCATCCTGATTACTTGTCAAAAGCTAAAATCTTACAACAGCCACTTTAAGAAAGAAAACACAAAAAGGAGAACTATTAGGGTCTTTCCAGTTCCACACTTTGCAAAAACGAAATCACAACTGGATGGTGGCTCTTTATTTTGCCATCACTGGTCCAAAAAATCATTCCCCACACATTCAGAGAAACCTAAAAATTTCCCATACTCATATCTTACCACTTTTTACAGTGTTAAGTGGTGTACCATGCTCCTTTTCTTGTTCCACGTTACCCAGGCTTGTAGTATTTTAATACATTCTTCCCGGATCAAATATCATCTTTCAATTCACAGTAATGTCAATAGATTCAAGCCATGGGGATCCACCATTAGCTTTTACTTGTGGTAGATGATAACATCGAACCTATAAGGCCCTAACCGCCCTTCCATGGCAGCTTAATATCTTCACCTTACCAAGATGCTACGTGGCTCTGGGTTTTTGGCTTTAGAACTGTGGATGAGAACAACCTCAGATGCTACTCTTCACATAATATATAGGGAGAATAAAGCAGGATAATGGAACAAGTTAGCTTCTACTTCAGATTCGTATTGGATGACAGAAGTACTGATGCAGCAACCACCAGAACAATGTAAACATTAGGGATTTTACAACGCCTTTGAGGCCTACATACTTATTGTCCAGCACTTGATAAGTGAAAAGCTAGTTTAGAATTGTCACTTGAAAGCTAAAGCATCTGTGACAAGGCATCTACTCTACACTCAAGAATAACACTAGGCAGATCATTACGGGGGACAAAAAGTTGCCAAACTAAAAAAACCTTGCTTTAAGAACATTTATAATCAGAAACTATGGTACTTTAGTCAATAAAGCGATCAAAAGAAAGAGTTTGCAGTCTCACCAGAACCATAGAGCTCCATAACTTCTGCAATCTCTTTAATTCAGACAAACCACGAGCCCAAACTTCACCATTTGGTTCAGCTAGTTCATTCCTTGTGACAGATTTGGCAACGTAACTCAGAACATCATCCTCCTTATAAAGGCAGCATGTATGGATCTCGCAGAAATGCAATCACTGCAAAATCGATAAATAACATAATACCTCTTGCAAGATGGAAGATCAAAAGCCCGCTTGGACATCATTTCTGGCAACAATTCATGATTCTCATTCCAGAAACTCTGCTGACCATTAAGAATGAATTCAGAAAGAGGTTTGCGGATGGGGGAGGAATACAAGTTCAGGATCTCACTTAGAAAGATAATCTGTACTAAAAGGTAAAAACAGACAACATAGATTCTCTGTGTCAAACTTTATAACTATAACAATATGGATTTTAAAATAAAACAAAAAAAGAAAAGAAAAAAAATACTACAATTATGCACCTTGCCATTTAAAAATGTGGGAAAACATTAAACACACTAATTAGCTACTTCTTATGCGCCTCAATCTACATGCTCTTAGCCCCTAACCTGAATATGACAAGTAAAGAGGTGAGTGACCACACTGAGCAATGCTGCTTCAACATATAGCTCATGCCAGACAGAGCAGATACTTTTTCTGATGTCTGAAACACAAACCTATGCCAACAAATGTCCAACGTGCTGGATCTCAAACATATTAAAACCAACAGGGTAAAGAAAGAGAATTTTTAAAAGAACTCACAAAATCTTAACCAAGACCCATACAACTACAATGTGATATAACTAAACAGCACAACTAGGAAAAGCAATGTCTACACGTCATTTAGGAGGAGAAAGAAGTTTAACCTCACTGCCATCTTCATTTAGTATGAAGCTTAGAGGCTCCGTCGATATATGTTGGACAATAGCTATCTGGATAACAACTATTCCATCAGATTGGCAAGTATTTTATCAAGCTGATTCCACGAGTAGAGAAACAGCCATGGATGCAACAAGAAAAAAAGTAATAAAACCAACATGGCATTGCATAACAACCTTCAGAGCTCTAATAAATGAAGTCAAAGTTCCATCCTGCCTTAAGCAGTAGTTCCTCAAGAAATTTGCCACCTTGTGGCCAAGACTAAATCCGCAACACTGTCTCACAAGAACAGCTTCGACAGTTGCATCCATTCTCTCAGATGGAGATCCCAAAATGAACTTACGAGGGAACAGGCACTGGAGTGCTTTGAAGGAAGAATGGATTTAGGAGCATTAACAGTTGTTGCAACTCCCATTATTAAAATTATTGGAATCTTAACCACCCATTCACTGTTGACAGAAAAACAGTAAGCATGTACAGACTGGCGTGTATATATATATATATATATTAATACACTAATAATCATCTGCTTAGTTTTGTGGAATGAAGAAAAAACAACAGATGTAGAGCAACGATTATTCCATCCGTTGTAATTCAAAGAAGACTAATCTCCCCTTGCAGGGTCACTTTGGTGTTAGAAGATTGGCAAGTGAAAACCTGAAAGTTCTCCATCAAGACATATACATGCATAGCATAATTACTGAAGCATTTATCCTTAGAGCAGTCAAGTCCAAGAATGGTATACGTTGAACCTATGCAACCCAATTAAAGCAATTACATCATGAAGGTATTCCGAACCTCTTCATACTGCTCCTCTTAATGGTGAATGAAAATAGAAAATTAGTTGCGAGGGGTTCTGAGTGGCCCCTATTAGAGACCACAATTACCGCATATACATTTTACAGTCCAGGTAACGAGTGATAAGATTGTCATCAAAAAAGTAACGAGTGATAAGATACCACTGGAGACTGGAGAGGATCCAAAGAGTGCACTAAATCAAGTGGTTTACTTGATATGCTCTACTCATAAGCCTCCTCCGATATATATAGAATGATGCTAATACTTCAGAAGTGCTTAAAGTGAAACAATAGCACACAACATAAAATGTACATATCCGTGCAAACTTTGTGCTTATTTTAAAATAGCACTAAATAGGTTCCAAGTTGAGACCAACAGACTCAACCTCAAGAAACGCTCAACAAACAGCCGATGAGGGTTTTTGTTGAGAGTGAAGGGGTTTTAACATACCTCAACATTAAGATGAAGTCGGACAAGACAGGCCCATAGCACCTCTCTATATCATCAATAACTACGACCATTGGTTTATCATAGTTTCCATGTTCACGTACGGTACCATAATGCTAAGATGGATATATCAGCCAGCTGCATATCATAACAACACATGATCTGAAAAGGAAGTTCACCAAATAAACCAAGACTAAATTTATATATATAGAGAGATCTTTTGGCATTACTTACTTCCAGGCTAACCATTAAAAATTGTCTCAGCAAACCTCTGAGACAACCACCAATTCCACTTTTAGCAGAGAAGTCCAGTGATGAAAGATTAGCCACGTGGCATCCATGCGACTTTAAGGCTTAGTTTGGCCCCCACGTGGTGCTTCTCCTTTTTTAAAGTCTAATTTCATGTTAATTCATTTGGTAACTAGTTTATGAGCTTTGTAAAAATTGAACTTAGGGCTTTTTTGAATGGAGCTTTTAAAAGCTCTAGAATGGAGCTTTTAAAAGCTCAAGGTTACTTTTTGATTTCATGATGTCTTTTTGAAGAGTAGTGTGTCACTTGTATAAAATTATTAAAGAACTTAGTAATAAATTTCATAAGCTCCTTTTAAAAAGCCACGTGGGGCCAAACTAAGCCTAAATGTAGACCAAGGTCCTTAAATGTTAATAGATCATCAACGAATTCCACATTCTCTGCACATCATTTTGCTCTCATAAAATTGGAAGTTCAGAATAAATAAACAGAAAAGAAAGGTAAAAAAAAATAGTTCATGTAATAAGGGAGGGCCATTTTCTTCTCTCCACATGACATGAACTGTCATTTATGTATTTTATTTTATTTTTTTATTTATAAAGAATTAAAAGCTAACTTACAGGTGAATACAAGCCCAGTGAAAAGCTGTTTAGACGTAGTATGACCAGATAATCCACGAGTACGGATTATGTTGAACGACTCGTGAACCCAATGAAGCATATCGTTAAACACATCAACATTCATATTCCTTAAAACACCCTGCAAGGACGAACAGATAATAATAATAATAATGAAACTCAACTTGGAGTTAAATTATTAGCTCCTAACAGTTCCAAGTTAGTAGAACTTTGTGTTGTTTTCAGTTCTTAAAACTCTTTTTTTTTTTTAATAAACAACAAAGAGAAGTGGAAACAAATTGGAGAAAGAAGAGAGAGAGAGAGAGAGAGAGAGAGAGAGAGAGAGAGAGAGAGAAACCTTGATGGTTGACTCAACTTTAGACCAGACATGATTGATAGTCTCCTCCCTATAGCAGTCTGTGTGGAGCTGCTCGGATGAAGATAATAAATCTATCCTTCTTTCTAATTGATTTATTATTTGTGTCAGGTTTAGGAGGCGACCCCCTTCCCCTTATGAAGGATGAAGAATGCTGGAGGAAACTCACCATCTTGGGCTACAACCATGCGAGCACCGCTCAAAACCCGGCTTCATTCTGATCCTGAATAGAGAGGAACTCTTCCAGATGCTTTGGATTCTCAATACAAAAATACGAAAGACTCTCAGACTTCTTCCGTTTCAAATGTGAGCGAATTAGTCACACGCGAGAAATTCTGCTGATTTGAAGTGAAAGGGCATAATCACTAATCAGGGCTCAAAACCTAGAGATTGTTTTCAGCATTTTCGGATGGGTGAGAATCGGCGACTAGTAGTAAGGAGGCCATTGATGCTTTTTGACGAGGAGTAAGAGAGAGAGAGAGTAGTAGCAAGGAGGCATTGGCTCCAACTCCAATGCTATTTCTCCGTTTTGGCGGGAAACAAAGCAAGCAACACAGCATGACAAAGTATTGCCGCAGGGCAGAACTATGAAGAAGTAGGCATGGGCCCAGTCTTGCCGAAGTTTTTGCGGCCTACTCAGCGATTTTTGAAGTAGCTCCTGAGGGGCATAAAACGTCATCTTTGAAGGTACTCTTCTTTTACCAAAAAAAAAAAAAAAGGTATTTCTTCTTGCGTACCGTCTTTGTTTTGTGTGACTGAGAGTCTTACTCAGATTAGACCATCTCTAAAGGGAGATATCAAATTGAGTAATATTTGGGACACAACTTTCATACAACTTTCATACAACATTTCCAAAAGATGTGTCTATCTCTCTCCTGTGATGTCACTGGACCCCACAGTGATACAGAAAAGAGATAGACACATCTTTTGGGAAGGTTGTATGAAAGTTGTATGAAGGTTGTGCCCCAAGTATTACCCTATCAAATTTTATACATCAAAGTACACTTTGATGGGTTAAAGGCAAAGTTGATGTAGGCTAAAAGATAGAGGTCCCCAACCGTGTGCATCAAATGTGAATTTTTTATTATTTTTGTGACTTTACCAAACTAACCTTCTACTTTCCCACTTAACTCCCACTTTCCCAATTGTTTTGGGACCACCCTCTCACTAGCACACACATATTACAGTCCCATTTCTCTCTCTCTCTACCTACGAAACTCACTCCTTGCCCTATCTCATCTCTCTCTCTCTTTTCTGTTTTGCATGTGGGTTGTGGTGGGCCGATGATGGTGGATTGGGTATTGATTTTGAATTTTTGGTAGAGATTCACAGTCCCACTATCTCAATCACACCATCGCCGACCCCATGGCCACCACCGTCGGAACTCCCATCCGATGTGACCACCAACACAATTCAAGTAGCTGATTGTGTGAAGCGCACCGAGATGGAGGATGATTGGCCGAAGATTGATGGTGTGCTCCAACTGGAGATGGAGGATGATGGTGCTTGGTGGTGGCCGATTTAGGGTTTTCTTAGCTTGATTTAGGTAATTTTTGCAATTGACTTTTATTTTGTTGAGCCGATTTAGTTTCTTGGTTGAATTTTTTTTTCAATTTCTGAGTTGTTGAGTTTGGTGATAGAATTTAGTTTCTTCTTAATTTTTTTTCTTTTTAATAACAAGTTACAAAATCTGAGTATGAGATTTAAGTTTCTTGACCGTTGGGGCTTTGATTAAATTATTCAAGGATTGTGTGATGTTTGATTAAAATATTGAAGGATAAGATTTGATGGCATGTTTAAATCGCAGCATTGTTGCTGTGATTTGAGGAATCCAGCAACTTTGCTGCACCATTTGTTGTGCCCGTTGGAGCAACAATTTCTCCACTTTCACAGCAACTTTGCATTTGCTGCAGTGGTTGCCTCAGGGTTGGAGATGGTCTTAGACTTTGGAAACTCCTATTCTTAACAGCAACAAGTTGTTGGCCAGCTCTTTTAATTTTTGGAAAGTTATCGAAGTGAGTAAATCCGCTAATGGTATAGTACACAAATTAGCTCAATGGACTATGAATTGTAATTGTTTTGGACAGTACTTGAGGAAGACCATCAAGGGGGGTTAGTGATTTTTTTGTTTTCTCTATTTTTTGTTCAATGTTACTATCTTCCTTAGCAAAAAAAAATAAAAAAAATCAATAATAAATGGTGAAATTGGGTCATCGATGAATAAGAAATCTCTAATAAAGATAGCCAGCGAATTAAACTTAGTGTGTGTACGTTACATATATGTGTATCAACAACATCTAACGAGCAAATAAAGCTTCTAAATATATATATATATATATATATATGTGTGTGTGTATATATATATTGTGAAGTGAGATTAGTGATATATAGAAAAACCTGGAGATTATTTTCAGTATTTTCGGATGGGTGAGAATCGGCGACTAGAAGTAAGGAGATGCTTTTTGATGAGGAGTGAGAGAGAGACGTTTTAGGGATTTTAAGTGGGCTCCAACTCCAATGCCCTTCCCCCATTTTGGCGGGAAACAAAGCAAGCAACAACGCATGACAAAGTATTGGGCTAGGCCACAGGGCAGAACTATGAAGAAATAGGCTTGCCCAAACCCTACTCAGCATAAACATCTACATTAGTATTAGATGCTGAGTTGTGCCTAAAATTCTTTATCTCTCCCTTGGGTTCCGGCCCAAATTTTTTCTTGACAAGATAGGCCTAGATTGAAGTACCTTATCTTCTTTACCAATAAAAAATAAATAAATGTCTTTTTGTTATTAGGCTTTGTTCTATTTGTTGGTTGGGAAGGGTGTCTCTCCTTCTCTTGGGTCGGATAGCCTCCCTTCCCTTGCTAGAAGGTGATCTTTATGTTTTTGTGCTGATTGTTTGTCCAGAGGTATGCCCCTTTGATCATTTTGTAGATGTCGTTTGGTTTTTCTTTTTATTGATTAACCCTTTTTTCGAAAAATAATAAAAATAATAATAATAATAATAAATACCTTCTCTATTTCTCTTTAAAAAAACGCAACTGGAAAATGTTCATTTTTGTTTTATGGTTAGGTTTGTTTTGAATCGCTAAACCAGGTAGGGGTCTTCGTTTGGGGGATCCCTTGTCCCCATTATTGTTCATTCTCTGCTCTGAAGTCCTCTCTCGAATGCCAAATCAAGAATTTGATAATGGGTGCATCAAAGGCAAGCCAGGAACAGCCCCTCCTTCAACCACCTCCTCTTTGCGAATGATTTGATTGTTTTTGGAAGGGCTCATCTTGATGAAGCCAACATTATCTTGAACTGCATCTCCAATTATGGCTCGTGGTCTAGACAAGATATTAATCATAACAAAACCAAGATTCTTTTCAGCAAGAATATGTGTAAGGATGTCACCCGGGCAATTTACTGCGAGACAGGACTGAAAAAGGCTCCCCTAAACTCTAAATATCTTGGCCTTCCTTTTCAGATTATTGGCACAAAGAGACAAGTTTTCACTGGGATTCTTGAAAAAATTGTAAAGAAGCTTCAAGTGTGGAAATTTGATTCGTACTATGGCTCAAGCTATTCTACCTTATACTATGTCCACTTTCCCTCTTCCCATTACCATCTGCACAAGATGGACAGACTTTTTTGCAACTTTTGGTGGAGTCACAAAGAGAATGGGAAAAAAAGGATTTGTTTGAAAGCATGGGACAACATTTGCCTCGCAAAGTCTAGTGGTTGGTTAGGTTTACAGCGCATGAAGGACTATAACATAGCACTTCTCACATAGCTTGGTTGGCAAATCTTGACCCAAGAGGGGAAGTTATGGGTTCAAGCTGTCAAAGGGAAGTATTTCCATAATTCTAACCTCTTTCAAGCAAAAAAGAAAAGCAACTCGTCGTGGGTTTGGCAAGGTATCTTGAAAACAATACCTCTTCTTGAGAAAGGTACTTGTAAGCTTCTTGGCAATGGGACTGATATTAACATTTGGGAGAATCCTTGGGTTTCCTCTTTACCCAACTTCTGCCCAATTCGCAGAACTCCTAACAGGCCGCCTTTCGGTTCATGATTTGACTCTCGATAATGGTAATAGCTAGAATTCTAATCTTATTCATGATACTTTTGATGACGTCTCAGTTGAAGGAATCTTGGGCATTTGTCTTCCGACTGGGAGGTAGTGTGATAAGCTTATTTGAGCTCCTGACAATAAAGCTTATTTTTCAGTTAAATCCGCGTATCTCACGGATCAAAAATCTAGACTTCTACAACCCAACAGTGTTATTGCTACTTGTTGGAATAGTCAGTGAAATGCAAAGATTCACGAGAGGCACAAGATCTTTGTTTGGAAGGTAGTATCCAATGCCATCCCAACAAAGGAGGTTCCTGTTTCTCTTTTTCATATTGATAATCACTTTTGTCCTCTTTGTAAGTTTCCGATGGTAAGGGTTGATCACCTTTTCTTGGGGTGCGATCTTACTCGTATAATCTGGCGCTTGTCAAAATGGCCTCTTGACACTTCAATGTTAATCGAATGGAGGAATCAAGAATTGGGTCAATGTTGTCTTCAACCCCACGACTAGGATTGGTATTGCTCTTTAAGGATGCTCTGTATTTTGCAATCTTTGTTGTTACCCTTATGGAACAAGTTTGGTACCTACGAAACTAAGTCCCTCATCACGGAACTACTGTGGAAGTCCTTTTCTAGAAAACTCGTATTGATTTTATGACAAAGGAACATTTATCAGCCCAACGGAAAGCCTTCACTAAAGTCACTGCCCCTGCTCAATGTTGGATCCCTCCTCCCTCGGATTGGATTAAAATTAACTTTGATGTTGCAACAAGAGACCACTCTTCTGCTCTTGCTGTCATTTTCAGAGATGATCAGGGTTATGTTATTCATGCAAAAGTTTGGAAAGAGGGAAGCCATGGACCCCAAGCTTGCCGAAGCCTTTGCGGCCTACTCTGCGATTTCTGAAGCAACTTTCGTGGGACATAAAAACGTCATCTTTGAAGGTGATTCTCTTCTTGCGTGCATGCCTTTGTGTGACTGGGAGTCTTGCCTAGATTGAACCTTGGAAACTCCTATTCTCAACAGCAGGAAGTTGGTGGCCAGCTCTTTTGATTTTTGGAAAGTTATCAAAGTGAGTAGATCCTCTAATGGTGTAGCACACAAACTAGCCCAATGGGCTATGAATTGTCATTATTTTGGGCACATCCTAGTTGATGAGATTCCTCCTTTTGTTCTTGAGGAAGACCATCAAGGGGGTTAGTGATTTTTTTGTTGTCTCTGTTTTTTGTTCAATCTTACTATCTTCCTTAGCCAAAAAAAAAAAGATAAAAAAAAATCAATAATAAATGGTGAAATTGGGTCATCGATGAATAAGAAGTACTCTATTAAGAGAGCCAACGAATTAAACATAGTGTGTGTACGTTACATATATGTGTATCAACAACATCTAACGAGCAAACAAAGCTAATATATATATATATGTGTGTGTGTGTGTGTGTGTGTGTGTGTGTGTGTGTGGAATGGGATTAGTGATATATATATATAAAAACCTGGAGATTGTTTTCAGCATTTTCGGATGGGTGAGAATCGACGACTAGTAGTAAGGAGGCCATTGATGCTTTTTGATGAGGAATGAGAGAGAGGTTTTAGGGATTTTACGTGGGCTCCAACTCCAATGCCCTTTCCCCATTTTGGCGGGAAACAAAGCAAGCAACAGAGCATGACAAAGTATTGGGTTAGGCCGCAGGGCAAAACTATGAAGAAGTACGCTTACCCAAACCCTACTCAGCATAAACATCTACAATATTATTTGTAGCATTTTCATTAATTGTTAAATGTAATTTCAGAATTATATTCCTATTACTTGTTTGATTTAACAGAAATTTTTCGTTTGGGGTCACAACGTAATTCTTATAAATAGAGTAACGTATGTCATTAGTATTTATATCGGTATTTCAGAAAATATTTACTATTGATTCAAACTGTATTTCTATACAATCGAAAATTTATTTCCTACGCCAATATAATTTTTCTGTATTTTTATCGGGATAATTTTTTGGTGACAACTTTCATACAACCTTCTAAAAGATGTGTCTACCTCTCTCCTGTGATGTCACTGGACCCCCCTGTGTCACTGTGGGGTCCAGTGACATCACAGGAGAGAGATAGACATCTTTTTAGGAGGTTGTATGGAAGTTGTATGAAAGTTGTCACCAAAGAATTACTCTTTTTATCGCGACTACGGACGCCGCAAAAATACCTGTTAATGAACAAAAACTGTCCGCGCCGCGATTGCACTCCCACAGATTTGGTATTCTCCGTCAAATCAAATTTGACATTTGCTTTTAAGCTCATTTAAACCAACCAATGATGATGTTAGGTTTGTTTGGGAATGCAATAAGCCTATGTGTTAATTTTGTGACATAAGCTATTTTCCCAAACATCCTCAAGATTCCTAGACAACTTACTTGTGCCTTGTTTGGCAATGCTTATATGGTGTGTGTATACTTGTCACAGCCCGGTCCCACAATAGCAGAATCGGAGCCCGTGGCACGCCACCGAGGCTAAACCAATTCATTAACGTTCCCAAAATTAGGTTTGAAGAACACACGCAGCGGAAAACAAAGCACATTTTAAAACTAGAGGTTCAGTCGACCACTCAGTCGACTTCTCAGTCGACGGAGGAAGGCAGGGATTTTAATAGCAATTACAGTCGACTGAGACTGGGGTCCAGTCGACTGCTTTTACCAAAAATAAGAAAAATAGCTGAACAACACTGTCCCGTCGACTGCTCCGTCGACTGCCCCGTCGACTGCTCCTCTGACAGCAGCCAATTCTGCAGAATTTCAAGTTTAAAAGCTTTCTAACTTTCACCAATGATCACCCACTCAATCCAAACTCAAACCAAAGTAATCCTAGCTGTATTAAAACATTTCTAAAGCAGGATTACAACATGTCACTAACTATTACAACGGTTTAAAATCCATTCTAACATACCAAATTAAACATGGGTTAAAACAACCAAATTCTTATTACAACATTCCTATTATCCCAAAACTACGAGATTATCATTCAAGTTGCCTTCCAAGCGAACTCCCAACCCACGTACTCGCTTCTGCGATTCCTCGCCAGCATTTATACCTGCAATGGTTATTTGAATAACCACACATATTTTGATTTGTTTAAGCTAAAGCTTAGTGAATAAAACAACATATGCATATGAATGATAAACATGTCCGCATTCACATCTCTACATTTCATACTAGTCGCCGGAGACTCACGTGCCCGTCCATACTCCCAATCCGCGACTCCTCGCCAATAAGTCCACGCGAAAGGGTAAGACCCACGATTCTTCTCTTCAATCGTGCGACCTTAATGCCTTATCGGCTCCACAAAATGGCACGGTGACCACGTGCTTCTTCTGACCCACATAAGCAACTTAACATGCTCAAATACATATCACCATACTCGCGATAATCAAAACATATCACCGTGCTATTGAGCCTACTTATCAATATAAATGCCCAATATGAACTACACAATATATCTCTAAGAATTAACACATGATATTCACACAAAACATGAATACATGTCAAGAAATCATTCCAAAAACATAGTTGAATCACTCACCTCCGATTTACGCGCTTAAACTTCGATTCAAAGAAAACTCGTGCACAAAGAACGTGCAGAAGTCCGTCTAGTAAAATTCCTATGGATCAAAATTTCATTTATCAACTTTTATGAAAAATTCTAGAAAATAACTTTTCGGAAAACTTAGCCAAACAGGTCCTAATAGGTATCAAAACAAAGCTCTTACCTCGAGGAGCTCGAATATGAAATATGGGAGAAAACAGACTGACAGAAGGTCGTCGTTTGGCGTCGCAAAGCTTGAAGCAACCAAATCTCCCTCTAGCCCCCCTTTGGCCTCCTTTTGGAATTTTAGGTTAAGACTTATGAAAATATCTCAACCATCTCTATCTATATATAGGCAACTCTTTTGGAAATTACGTTTACCTCCCCAAGAGTTTTCCAAACTCCTAATCAGTCTCTGAAACTTTCTATACAGCTTATTCATAGCTTTACGAGTGAAACCTCAAAATTATAAAAGTTTTCGACTAAGTTTCGTTTGGTCGCTAAAACGCGAATTTCTATATGACGTTTCCGAAGTTGCTAATTAGCCTTACCAAATTAATAGTGTGTTCATTCGTTCTCACCAGGATACTAAATCTAACAACAGAAATATATTCTAAAACAGAAAATAATACAGATATTAAAATACACAGGTAAACATTTATTTTCAGATAAACATTTAAAATGTTCCACAGTGACCGTCTCATACTCGGAGAGACTTCACAAACAATAAATCCTCAATCACAACAGTTTCAAAGGGCTCTCTAATACAGACACCCAAATCAACTCGTGAGTCAAAACTCACTCAACCAAGTGTCATAAGACACGCCACATCACATTATCATGCATGACAATGTAATGCAAATGCAATAACACAAATGTGGGTGTTATAATACTAGTGCTATAAGCTAAAATTTGCCAAACACCTATACATGACCCCTACCTAGCTAAACAACCCCTACAATCTAAATTCTCAGCAGATTGTATATATGAATATATATATATATATATTTACGTATATGTATATTATAGATTAAGAAAATTTGAAAATCAAATAGTTTGTAGAGTGAGGGAAGGAGAACTTGGAGGCCAAGTTCAAGAGTTCACTTTGTATACAATCTCTCTCTATTACACATACTGCACAATACAAACTGAATTTCCAGAGAGAAAAAGAGAGAAACACAGAGAGTTATACAAAAAAAATTCTAGAGAGAGGAAGCTCTCCACCATAACCAAAAGCTTGAAGTGGGTATTTTGATTTTCTTTCTCAACAAACACACCATCTTCAATCACAGTGAGTATTACTAACTCACTTAGAAATGTATTCCATGCCTTATTTACTGTTTGTATAGCTTAAGTTATGAATCACCATTGTTGATTGTGTTCTTGAAGTTCATAGCTTGAAAAACTTGATTTTTCCAAACTTAACCAAAATTCGTTTTGTTAGATAATAATGATAGATTACAGTCCCTAGAAGCTATGTGTAACATTTTAGAGCTTAATTCATTCATATCGGTACGGTTCGAATTGATTTAATCCGATCGCATCTTCGCGATCCTTGCGGAAAAATGGAGAGAATCATATATTATAAGTCATGTTTGGATTCGGATTTCAAAATGGGTCAAAATCAACCTTTTAAAATCAAAACAGGGGAGGAAAACGAAGAAGAAGACGTCTCTGTGCTTTTTCGCGCGCGCGACCTACGCTCACGCGAACGCGAATCACGAGAGCGACCCGCACGCGCGACCTGTGTAATTCCCACTATCCTGGAACTTTTAAAAAGGATTTGAAAAATAGGTGTATCGCGCGCGCGGCCCGCGTGAGCGACATCTCGTTCGTGCGACTGCACATTTTTATGGTTTTTGTCTGCTTTCATATAAGGAACTATTTGGAAAAGATTTTAAAGGTTATTAAGGCACTGTTTGGGAAATATGTTATTTTAAAATCCATTTTTAAAAGATTAAGTTAAAAAGACTTTATTTTCTCGTATGCTCGTTGTTGTTACTTCCCAGGAATTATGTATTTCCCGCATAAGTCATGTGACATGCATATTAAAGTCGAGTTGACATGCATGGTGTGTGATGGTGAGTTGAGAACAGTCGAGAGTGTGAGTTATGTTTCATGGTGACCTTAATTATCCCAGGTCGACTCAGATACCGTAGGTTAATTAAGAGGATTGAGCCCAGGTCGACTCGGATATGGCATGCTAGTCTGATCATGTCCAGGCCGACTCAGATACGGCAGACCAATCAGGTTATTACAACCTTGAATGTCTAGGTACGTCCAGGCCAACTCAAATACGGTAGACATATCGACAGAGATTCTAAACCTAACGGCCGTGGGCCGGTGGTTCAGGGGAACTGTTTGTGTTGGGTTTCGTAATTGAGGTAAAAGAGCTAGTGAAGTGAGTTAACTGCATTGTTTCATGCATGGTCACATGTTGTATTGATTGAATATTATTATGTTGTCCTTTTGTTTCTCTTTAAATACGAATTTACTCTTGTATTTCTAATATGTTGAATAGTAAACCGGTGAAACGGAAACGGTAAGAAAGTATGTTTTACATTACAAGTATATGTTTTTAATACTCACCAACTTCTTGAAGTTGACAACGTTGATGCGCCCTGGACATTTATGTCTAGGCTTTTCAGGTTATGATTAGGATGGACTATATGACTATGCAAATTGAGAACAACTAGTCGTGAAGAGAAATGATTTAAATTCTGCTTTTATTTATAAACTGAACTTGTAATAAGGATTGATGTAATAGATATTATTATTGGTGCAAGGCGGAATGTGTCTTAAGATTTCCATTATCTTTGAAAAAATTTATAAGCCTTGATTGCTCTTACTCTAATTTAAGTTATTATACTGCTTGACACTTGGGAGGGAATTGATTCTTCAAACTGTCGTAACATATGGGTTCATAAAAGGAATTAAATGATTTCCCTATTTATGCAACGTCGGGGCGTGACAGTATTAGATGTTGAGTCGTGCCTAAAATTCTTTGTCTCTCCCTTGGGCCTCAGCCCAAATTTTTTCTTGACAAGATAGGCCTAGATTGAAGAACCTTCTCTTCTTTACCAATAAAAAATAATTAAATGTCTTTTTGTTATTAGGCTTTGTTCTCTTTGTTGGTTGGGAAGGATGTCTCTATTTCTCTTGGGTCGAATAGCCTCTCTTCCCTTGCTAGAGGTGATCTTTATGTTTTTGTGCTGATTGTCTTTCCAGAGGTATGCCTCTTTGATTCTTTTGTAGATGTTGTTTGACTTTTCTTTTTATTGATTAAACCTTTTTCTGAAAATAAAAAATTTTAAAAAAAAGTACATTATCTAGTTTTCTTTAAAAAAAATGCAACTGGAAAATGTTCATTATGTTTTATGATTAGGTTTGTTTTTAATCGGTTGGTTGTGATTTATTTGTTCAATTTTTATTACATAGGTTTTAGTTTTAAAAAAAAAATAATAATAATATGCCTTAATTAGTTTTCCAATTTTCCGCTCTTTTTTTTTTTAGAGATTTGAGAGACAGTGTTCCATGGCTCGAACACTCTGCACTCACATTAGAGTTACAACAACCCTTAGATTTGAGAGAGACAGTACCATGGCTCTCTTTTTTCCACTCTTTTTAATACCCAAATTTGCATCATCTACTAACAATAACAAAGTAAAAATATCACTTTTCTCTATAACATATGGAGTGCAGTTTTGCTCATCCAAAATTGTTCACTCTTTGCTCACTCTTTTTTCTCATTGGCTAATGTAGTGAGCCCCAGTATTTTACATGATTAATTAATTATCATTTAATATTGGGCCACACTGCACTAGCCAATGAGAGATGATGGTGAGCAAAAGGTGAGCAATATGGGGGTGATTCTAACATATTTTCGATATAAAATAATGACTCATGAATTGGAGGATTCAAGCAAAGTGTCACACGGTAGCGGACCCTAGGATTTTGTGTTTGGGGGCTAAGTTCATCGGATATAGTTAACAAGTTCCATGTAGGGGTTCAGGTTAGCGCCCTCGAATCAAACTTTTTTTTGTCTATATATACATATTGCAAGATAAAAGAGTCAAAAGAGTAGTTGTGTTAATAAGATTTAGGCTTTGTTTGTCTCACGAGCTGGGTAAAGGGGTATTACTCTTCCCATCACTACAACTAGAGATTATTAATGTCACAGCACTGGAGTAAATAATCTTCCATATTTGGACTGTTAAGTTGATATTGGCAATTAATCTAGCAATATTTGGCCTACCCAAACAACATACTACTCCAATTTTTGTGTCCATAAACTAGTCATGTAAAACAAAACGTGGCCTTTGACCTTTAATTTTCAAACTGACTTTTATACGAATGATTTATGATGTAATGTTTAAGTACTGAGAGTGCCAATTTCTAAAATAATTTCAAAAGCTTACAATTACCCGACGTAGCAAAAATAGGGAAAATTTTCATTTCCTTTTTTGACCTGTATGTCATGGCAAGTGAGGGGATCTATTGTCCTATACTTAGCTTAAGCAATAATAAACAGAATATATAAAGCACCATGGAAGACAAAAATAATAGTCATTGCAATTAATTTAGTTAAAAAAAGTTATTACATGGTTATCAATATCTTAAGGCACAACCGCCTTTTTCGTAAACAAGCATAGAAATATAGGAATACACTCATATATAGATAAACACAAATAAAAGGGCGATGTTACACATGCCCCCACAATTGTTTTGAAATTTTGGGGATATACGTGTACGTAGCAACATGTAATTTATAATTTCCATATATTAAATAAAATATTAGTTTTATTTTATTACTGTGTAATAATCATAGAGATTATATTATTTTAATAATTAATTAGCACCTGTGTTGTTATTTGCAAATTCACTACTTTAATTTTGTAACCTCCAGTATTTTTATCTACAATATCGCATAGAGACTGTGTCCCAGATATACCCTACGATTTGGGATAAACCACTTATTAATCTTCCCTGATCATTATTTACACTTAAAGATTTTAATCATTGTGTTTGTGATTTTTTTTACTAAAGCTAACTCATAATTGAACTAACTTAACTACATACTAAACTAGCCTAACGGACTGACTAAATCAATCAAACTAAAATCAATGAGTGTCTGTATGTGGCTAATTTGTGTGAGCATTGTGTACGGGTTTGGAGCCACAAATTGTGAGCCTGGCTACCAAGTTTTGAATGCTATACATATACTTGTGTATTAAAACACACACAATGCACAATACTCTTATTCTCTCCCTTTTGCCCTCCCTCAGTTACACACACAAGCACATACTCTCTGCACTATCAATTCCATTCACACACAAACTGAAACAAGAGAAAAGAAAGAGAGAAAATACAGTAGAGGAGAAGTAGAGAGCTCTCAAAGCCGAAGTAGAGAGCTCTCAAAGCCATAGCCATTTTATAGCACGGAGTATATTTCGAAAACATTCGAAAATTATCGGCAGCTCAATCCTAAGTAATTACGAGCCAGTGAGTATTTTAAACTCACTTTCCATATAATTCAAGCATGTATGAAAGATAACTTGGGTTTCAAATATGTGTGTGTGTGTATATGTATATATATCAATGGTGGCCGAAATTAGTAGTACTGTAAATGTTGTCGAAAATGAATTCCGTGAATTGAAAATGATAGATTAGAGTCTGTAGAAGCTTAGTTTCAAACCTTAGACGTTAATTCGTAATGATCGCGGCGAACGGTAGATTTTAAGTTTTGGCGACTCTCGGTTTTTCACATATTAGTAGAGCTACGGTATGAAAACTTATATTTTTCATAATCTATGCAGAAATACGAAGATAATGGTATATCACAACCCTCGTTTGGTTTAAGTTTGTAAAACTTGAAAATCTCTCTGTAACTAACAAGCTGGAGGTTGAAGACGAGGATCCAGAGTGCTCGGGATCCGTTGATGATAATGGTATATTGATGCGTTGTTTAGCTATGTTTGTGAAAAGAAAAAAAATACACAAAACCTTCATTTAGGCACTCAATTTTTGTTTTAATGATTTTTTTTGTAACCAGTTTACATCTTGAAAGAGCAATTTCTGATATTCAAGACTATGAATTTTGTTCCAAAAAATTCATTAATCTATTGCTTATACGTGCCTATAGATATTAGATGTCCATATTCTCACTAATATGAGAGCATCGACAATGGGATGAGTTTGTAGGAACTTAGTACAACTTAGGGTAAAGCCATTAACAATGGGGTGGTTTCAGGTAATGTATAGGATACCTGAACTTACCAAAACTTTGCTTTGTGGAACACTAAGTTCGAGCTAATGTAGGGAGTAACGGTACGCACAAAGCCGTGGGATTTGAGACGGAAAAGGGTGAGTCGCGAGCATCACAAAACGGCACACTAAGTGCTACCCCACCCACACGGCACACATAGTGCCGTCCACAGCCACACTACACAATGTGTGCCGCCCCATAACACACGGCACAATGTGTGCCGCCCTATTAGCCGTGAGCATCACATAGTTAGCAAAATGGTGTATGAATACACATGTACACAGAATGAGAAATCAAACACTAAGGTTAGGGTTTTTCAACAAGGGTGAGATAATGGAATCGTGAGACCAATTGGAAGGACATACCTCCGGGATCTTCGCCTTCAAGAATAGTAGGAATCGCCGGTGACCTAGAGGGAGGGCGAGACACGATGGCTGGGCGAGTTGGAGCCCTGTACTGAAGCTTCAAAAACCAAATTGTTCTTTGATGGGCTTGATTCTTTGTCCCATTCACTAGAGAGGGAGGGCGAGATAGAGAAAGAGAAGAGACACAGATAGAGAGAGAGAGGAGACGGAGAATGTCACGCCCCGGAGCAGCATAAATAGGGAAAAATAAATTTCCTTTATGGGTCCATAGGGAATGACGGGTGAATGACCGCATTGTCATCTACTCAAACCAACAAACACCACGATAGGGAGGATGCTATTCATAGAACATAACTTATTAACGTAATCAGAGGCTACATCGGAAATATAAAAGGTTTGGAAGCAACAGATGCCCAAGTACCAATTATAAAAGTCTACTAAATCTATTACAACAGCTGGCTTAGAGTCTGAAACCCATAACAATACTAACAGCAGTACAAAAGATATACCAACTAACTATTACAAAGCTGCACATCTTCGTCTTCAAGCCTTTAGCTCCACGTCTGGCGAAACATCAGTCTCCCGTCTTCACTACTTGCCAAGCTCTAGACATTGGAATGTCCAGGGCATAAACGCCATCAGCTTCGGATACAAAGCTGAGTGAGTACATTAAACAACACTCCTCACCGTTATTGTTTAGCATCTTAAAATGCGGTTAATCTCTTATCAATGACGTCACTCACGGACATAGCAGAGGTCTTATTAAACTATGCATGAATTCATCGATAACAGGAATCATATTAAAAATGACAAAGATAAAGACCATGGCATATATATCTCATCACGTATTCACTAAATCCAAGTATGTAACTGTGCAACCACCCATGCATCTACCTTTACGTCGGGACGCTGAATCCGCGACTGAACCTTTATCTCATCATATCCGTACTCATATTCATATCTCTATCCATCTCTGTATCCATACGTCGATACAATAATGCCAATCGGAATCACCCGACTAGGCAATAGGTCCCACCATCCCTTGATAGGGTTACCGGTCGTCTACACGGTACCACCTATCTGTAAACGATAGAACGGCACATCGGACGTCTTCAACGATGCGTATACCCTCACTGGTCGTCTACACAGCTGAGAATACATTAGAGCACTAGCCGGACGTCTTCAACGGTACACTGGACGTCTTCAACAGTGCATACGCATCACTGGACGTCTTCAACAGTGAGAGGCACACTAGGAACTCTAACCATCCCACGTCCACCCAGCTCGTCAGCCGTTGATCCAATGGATCCCAAGTACATATATCTCATATTCCACATAAGTCACATATCCCATTTCCATGCTGATGCTCAATTCTCGATTCTCATCATCTTCTTTCATCTCCGTTATAACACTATCTCATTTCTCATCAGATTCTCTTATCTCTTCATAACACTATCCCATGCATGCTGACCACATGTTGTGCAATGCTCATGCTTTAGATACAAGAAATACCACATGCTCTGTATTCATCATATCTATTGTTACTGATTATTTACATGCTGTTGTGTTCCATTCTACTATTCAGTTCAACAATATTATCATGTAAACAGTTAAACAGTTCATCTCATAACAGTGTTGCACTATCTCTTAAATTAACAATATCGCATAATGAAAGCATGGATCAACATTTAATCAACTAAATAGTTCATATTAAAATCAACAGGAATTAATCATGTTCTGTAATCTTCGATCGATTGAGGTCCTCTTGATCGATTGAAGTCAAACTCAGTTCTATCGATCGAAGAGTGTTCGATCGATTGAGGAAAACGGAAAGTTCGATCGATCGAGAATAGTTCGATCGCTTGAACATCATCTTCTACCCAGAAACTGGGCAGCGACGAACAAAGGTCTCGGGGTCACAATATAAATGTTCTAAACTGCAGAAATCATCCTAAAATCATTCTTCGAGTGAGTTAATGAACTCACCTCTCTCCGGCGTTCCGGTGGCGGCGTTTGAAGCTCGACGGCGACGGTGACTATGGTGAGCTCGTTCTCTCTCTCTCTCTCCTTCTCTTCTCTGTCTCTGATCTCTCCTCTCTCTCTCTGTCTCTGTTCTCCTCTTCTTCTTATTCTCCTCTTATTCTCTTCTCCTCTCTTGGTCCAAGAATATATATATAACACACACACATACGGTTATATATATATGTATGGAACACACATACACACACAATCTCTCTCTCTCTCTCTAACTCTAAACTGCCAAACACCACACACACACACACAAAACATACATATATATAGGGAGGCAAGAGAGGCAGGTGGCAGAATACGTAAACTGGAAATACAACGTTCGATCGATCAATTGAGAATAGTTCGATCGATTGAAATGAGTTCAATCGCTCAAGAAAGGGTACACGTTACAGAATCAGGTCGGCAGAGTTTCGATCGCTCAAAGTATGTTCGATCGCTCGAGAATGACAGAAGTTCGATCGATCGAGATCAGTTCGATCGCTCGAGAAAGATTCTTCACCAAGGGCTCACACAAGCATACAGGGTCTTATTTATATAACCATGCATCCGAAAATACAGGGTATTACATTATCCACCACCTATCAAAAGATTTCGTCCTCGAAATCTGAAGCAGTAGCCCCTCAAATAAAAACACAAATCATCTCGAAAGACATACTCTAACATGCTCAAGTTCTCGTTTTACATAAACGATCACATCAGCGGCCAAAGGGTTAAGTTCTAAACACGCGATGCAAAGTTATCAATGATCTATAAGTGCTAGGGTAATAACTATCAATCCTCGGGTTAGCTATATGAAAATTCGTATGTCAAACTTCGAGAAAAGGTTCTAGGTAGCATAATCAAATCCTCTTACAAAACGGAAACAGTTAGTCCCAAAACACAGAAGATTCCTTCCTCAAGTCGAACTCTATGGTGTGAGGGTTCTAATCTTATCTAAGTTGTAAAGAAGCGTTGCCGTCTACTCTCGTCCCCGAAGATGCTTCATACTGTACTGACGAAGTCTCTACTGCATCATTAGTTGACTATCTCCTACCTCTGGACTTCTTGTTATAATTGTTAGCATCCTCAGTCGGTCTCTTGATGTACACGACGTCCTTGTTAACTCCAATATTGTCACCATCATCCTGTAGTATGCTGACTTGAAAGCATTATGACTCTAACATCGTAGTTGTTGATTCGAACTTCCTTACGTGTCTCCAAATTCCCACGTATTATTAATATACTCATCTCTCGAGTTTGTACCATCCATTGAATACTCATTTTACTTCCACGTACTAATCAAATAGGTTATGCAGGACTACATACTGATATCGTGAGTCGTTCTACTACAAAACATCTCGACTAGATAAAAGTAACAGGCGATCGGTGTTGAAAACATTCTTCTGCGATACTCTTTTGAAGTTCTGGTGCTGTCTCTGCGTTACTTGTATCTTTTCTCGTATACTCGCAATCTTCTAGTTCCTCCCTTCTTGTCAATGCAGTGTCTCTAGAAAATTGAGATTCCTCATCTCTAATCTCTGTCCAACATACCAATGGTTGGTGTAGTCTTTCGATAGGGAGGCAATTGACGTCATATAAGGATGCAAAAGATGTCATATGGGGATGCAATTGGTGTTATACAGGGATGCAAATGATGTCATATTTATTCTTGGAAAACTACTGTCATAGATGATTATTGATCAATGCCAAATGGGGTGTTTGGGTATCTACAATTTATGGTGTAGGCTAATCCTCTTACAATCAATTAAACGGATGCAAAACTTTCTACAATATCGGAATCATATGTAATACATGATGTAGGTGATGAGGGTTGTACCTTCTGTATATCGTCCTTGTCTAAGTCGAGACCAATTATTTGTATGGCGAGTCTGCCCTCGTGATACTTGTTGCAACGGAACATTGTGTTGCATCTCTAGTTCTGGACAAAACTTACGGACATGACCAAATTTACCGCAGTTGAAACATCGTATTCCCCGTCCATTAGATTTCCTTACCGCTCTGCATTCTTGGGAATGGTGTCCCGGTACTCCACAATTGTAGCAGATATCTCGTTCTCTGTGCTGTGTTGGAGTCATCATTGGTTCTGATTCTTTCTTGTCGTTCCCTATCCTCTTACGCTTCTGGCGGTTGCCTAAGTAATTTCTGTATATGTTTCCTTGTTGAACTTGGTTGGCTGCCAACACAACCTGACTGTCTCTTCCTCTCTGATCTGTTATGAAAAACTGATCGTTCTCTGGAAATGCTTGATCAAAGTGTTGTCCTTCACTAATCTGAGTGTCGTCTTCCAGTTTCGTTGCCATTTCTACCAAAGCTTCGAAAGATTGATCTAAATGCCCTATAGTCATATGACGAATATGCGGAACTAGTCCTGGATGATATCTTTTGATCTTCCTTCTTGGTGTATCGATCATATGCGGTGCAAATCATGATAGCCTCTCGAATTGAGGTGTATATTCGGGCACTGTAAAATAACCTTGAACTAATTGGATGAACTCCATTTCCCTTTTGTTCTTCTCAGATTCTGGAAAGTACTTTTCTAGAAATCGAGTCTTGAATGATTCCCAAGTCATCCTTCCTACAGCTTCTTTTCCTATCGTAGCTTTCACTGCGTCCCACCAATCTGCTGCTAGAACGTCAGTTGAAATACAACCAAATGTCTTTTCTCAACGTCAGTACATCCAAGTACCTCAAATATCAATTCTATCTGGCGAATCCATTGCTCAGCTTGCCATGCTCCCGTTAATCCGGTAAAGGTTCCTGGTTGAAGAGCACGAAATTCCTTTAGCAGCTTGACTCTCGTTCTCTGTGCTTCATTGCCGATGACACGATCTGCACGATTGATAACTTGTTCTATGCGACGGATGAAAACTCCAACCATTCCTGTTGGATCTATCTCAGGAGGTACTATATCAGATACTCCATTCAGCTGGCCCTGGTTTCCTTGAGTCGTCCTAACCATAACGAGTGCTGGTAGGGTTCAGTGTCTCTACCTACAAATGAAAAACTATTCGGTCAGACGCATTCTATCTTACAGCTCAGGTAAGAACATGCGGTAACAAATAGTACCACTATATAATACGATCACACTAAGCAATACAAATACCTCACATAAATAATAATATTAACCACAGAGGTCAGTCTATCTACCAGGTACGCTTAAATGTATCTATGCTCAAGACGAAACTACAACTTCTACGCTTAACGTCAAATCTTAAACATTCTATTTCTATTCTCAGGTTCCAAGCTACGAGTACTGCTCAACTAACATGTGATTCAAGGTAACAGGATAATCTTATCCATAACCTCTTACTATTTCTAGGACATACTGACTGTTCCGAGATCGCTCAGGAATTCATCAGCGTCTAACATCCAACGGCTCTATATTTAGGATCTCCACCACCCCAACTAACTCTCGATGCTTGTTCTCCGTGAACTCAGCTATCCATATTCTTATTGGTTCCAACAGCTACTACCTTCCAAAGAAACATTCTCAGACGGATTCTTCCAACCTCTTCTCTGCGTGACAAGATAACAGTTCTATCTCATCGCGGCTAATCCTCATGCTACCGACATTAACTTAGAAATCAGGTTCTAACACAAAAGACAAGCGGTTGACAACTAAAACCTAGGCTCTGATACCAAAAATCCTATCACGCCCCGGAGCAGCATAAATAGGGAAAAATAAATTTCCTTTATGGGTCCATAGGGAATGACGGGTGAATAACCGCATTGTCATCTACTCAAACCAACAAACACCACGATAGGGAGGATGCTATTCATAGAACATAACTTATTAACGTAATCAGAGGCTACAGCGGAAATATAAAAGGTTTGGAAGCAACAGATGCCCAAGTACCAATTATAAAAGTCTACTAAATCTATTACAACAACTGCCTTAGAGTCTGAAACCCATAACAATACTAACAGCAGTACAAAAGATATACCAACTAACTATTACAAAGCTGCACATCTTCGTCTTCAAGCCTTTAGCTCCACGTCTGGCGAAACATCAGTCTCCCGTCTTCACTACCTGCCAAGCTCTAGACATTGGAATGTCCAGGGCATAAACGCCATCAGCTTCGGATACAAAGCTAAGTGAGTACATTAAACAACACTCCTCACCGTTATTGTTTAGCATCTTAAAATGCGGTTAATCTCTTATCAATGACGTCACTCACGGACATAGCAGAGGTCTCATTAAACTATGCATGAATTCATCGATAACAGGAATCATATTAAAAATGACAAAGATAAAGACCATGGCATATATATCTCATCACGTATTCACTAAATCCAAGCATGTAACTGTGCAACCACCCATGCATCTACCTTTACGTCGGGACGCTGAATCCGCGACTGAACCTTTATCTCATCATATCCGTACTCATATTCATATCTCTATCCATCTCTGTATCCATACGTCGATACAATAATGCCAATCGGAATCACCCGACTAGGCAATAGGTCCCACCATCCCTTGATAGGGTTACCGGTCGTCTACACGGTACCACCTATCTGTAAACGATAGAACGGCACATCGGACGTCTTCAACGATGCGTATACCCTCACTGGTCGTCTACACAGCTGAGAATACATTAGAGCACTAGCCGGACGTCTTCAACGGTACACTGGACGTCTTCAACAGTGCATACGCATCACTGGACGTCTTCAACAGTGAGAGGCGCACTAGGAACTCTAACCTTCCCACGTCCACCCGGCTCGTCAGCCGTTGATCCAACGGATCCCAAGTACATATATCTCATATTCCACATAAGTCACATATCCCATTTCCATGCTGATGCTCAATTCTCGATTCTCATCATCTTCTTTCATCTCCGTTATAACACTATCCCATTTCTCATCAGATTCTCTTATCTCTTCATAACACTATCCTATGCATGATGACCATATGTTGTGCAATGCTCATGCTTTAGATACAGGAAATACCACATGCTCTGTATTCATCATATCTATCGTTACTGATTATTTACATGCTGTTGTGTTCCATTCTACTATTCAGTTCAGCAATATTATCATGTAAACAGTTAAACAGTTCATCTCATAACAGTGTTGCACTATCTCTTAAATTAACAATATCGCATAATGAAAGCATGGATCAACATTTAATCAACTAAATAGTTCATATTAAAATCAACAGGAATTAATCATGTTCTGTAATCTTCGATCGATTGAGGTCCTCTTGATCGATTGAAGTCAAACTCAGTTCGATCGATCGAAGAGTGTTCGATCGATTGAGGAAAACGGAAAGTTCGATCGATCGAGAATAGTTCGATCGCTTGAACATCATCTTCTACCCAGAAACTGGGCAGCGACGAACAAAGGTCTCGGGGTCACAATATAAATGTTCTAAACTGCAGAAATCATCCTAAAATCATTCTTCGAGTGAGTTAATGAACTCACCTCTCTCCGGCGGTCCGGTGGCGGCGTTTGAAGCTCGACGGCGACGGTGACTATGGTGAGCTCGTTCTCTCTCTCTCCTTCTCTTCTCTGTCTCTGATCTCTCCTCTCTCTCTCTCTGTCTCTGTTCTCCTCTTCTTCTTATTCTCCTCTTATTCTCTTCTCCTCTCTTGGTCCAAGAATATATATATAACACACACACACATACGGTTATATATATATGTATGGAACACACATACACACACAATCTCTCTCTCTCTCTCTCTCTCTCTCTCTCTAACTCTCTAACTCTAAACTGCCAAACACCACACACACACACACAAAACATACATATATATAGGGAGGCAAGAGAGGCAGGTGGCAGAATACGTAAACTGGAAATACAACGTTCGATCGATCGAAGTGAGTTCGATCGATTGAAATGAGTTCAATCGCTCAAGAAAGGGTACACGTTACAGAATCAGGTCGGCAGAGTTTCGATCGCTCAAAGTATGTTCGATCGCTCGAGAATGACAGAAGTTCGATCGATCGAGATCAGTTCGATCGCTCGAGAAAGTTTCTTCACCAAGGGCTCACACAAGCATACAGGGTCTTATTTATATAACTATGCATCCGAAAATGCAGGGTATTACAGAGAAAGAGAGATGGATGAACCAGAGTTTGATGGCCTAGATTCTTTGTCCCCTTCACCAGAGAAGGAGGGCGAGACACTGAGAGAGAGGAGACACAGAGAGAGATGGAGGAACCATAGAGAGAGAGAGAGCGCTCGTCTTTTTTTTTTTTTTTTGGGTTCAAAATTGTAACCGGTAACCCAAGTACCAGGTAAAAAGCTTCAAGGGCCAAGATTATTTGAAATTGATCTAATGGTCATAAACAAGGGGTGTATGTCATCCTTTTAACAACGGGGTGTATTGTAGTCTAGCCCTTCAATTAAAATGTTACTCCAAGGGGCCTGAGAACAATTTCGGATAGAAAGGGCAGCACAGAAACAGAGACGAGAAGGGGGGCCGAGCGGCGCGAGAGAGACAGAGAGAGAGAGAGAGTAGTGAGAGAAAGAGGGATCTGCCTGTAGGGCTTTTTGAAATTCCGAAACGAGCAAAGGTCAGTGAGCGTATAATTTTTAAATAAATAATCAATCTTCATCTTCCTGCTTTTTAAGGTATTGTCGATTTTGCTGTACCTCGCAAAATGGAGGAAATGGTGAGTTTGTTTTGGCATATGATGATGATGATGATGATGATGATGAAAACGATGCTTGTGTGTGAGAAAGAGGTGTCTCTATTGTGTGCAGGGGTCGAGTGTGAGAGATTTATAGAGAGAGGTGAGATCGAGAGCCAGAGCGACAAGGAGAGAGAAATTGAGTGTCAATTTTGCTTCTTACGTCTTGATTTCCTCTAAGTATTGTCTTCGCGAGATGTCGGACAGAAAGCTTGTGGTAAGTCTCTGCATTTCGAATTTCTTAGCTTTGTCCCTTTTTTTTTTGTTGTTTTTTTTTTGTAAAGTTGCAATCTTTGGTTGTAATTATTGATCTGTAATGTATTTGTTTATATCTTATAGGTATTGGGTATCCCATGGGATGTGGATACGGATGGTTTGAGGGAATACATGAGCAAATTTGGGGACTTGGAGGATTGTATTGTGATGAAGGTTAGTATGTATTTACATTCTAGTAGTTACTAGTTTTAAGATTTTGTATGTACTCGGACATGAATAATATGGGGGTATATAATTAATTGTGTTTGCCCTGCTGGGATGTCACTAGGAAAGCTAATATTGGGTGTCTCTCCGCTTTGATTAATAATGGGTTTACAGAAATGTCAGCGTTTTACTGTTGGGAAAGCGTGGTAGCTGTTATGATTGAATGTCTTTTTCGATGTATTGTTGAGAGTACACAAGTATATAAAGGAAAATCAACATGCTCCAAATTTTGAGAAGTCTTACTTGATTATGCTATTAGGAGAAGCAGTAACAGAAGATTCAATTGCAGTTTTCTGATGTCTGATGGAGCCTTGATCTTCTATGTTTTGTTGGCTTTCAAATGGCATTTTAATGTTTTGTTTGTGTCTCTTCCTGAATAAGTTGATTGAACCATGTGCCTTCAATTTTGTTTACTGCTTCCTTTCCCTATGAATCGTTGATGATGAGATGTTTTTGTGTTATTACTGCTTCATGGCACCCGCTGGCGCACACACACGATAACCAAGAGGCGTTAATAAGTGGAATGTCCATTTGCCATTTAGTTCTACTATTTCTGTAAATAATGGCAGAGGGGGATCACATAGAGTGTCTGTCTGCATCTCAGGAGTCCTGCAGGTTATTTCTTTCTTTGTTCTGTGCGTCTTCACACTGAATTGCTTTCATCCTACTTGGCCGAGCTCCCTACGGGAGGTAACTCTGTAATCTATCTCGACCAAAGGGAGGGAGAGATTATAGAGTTGGAGGGTAGTGAGCGAAGCGAACGGTCTTTGTCTTTGATCTTTGATTGATAACAATATTGGTTTTCTTGTTGCTAAATTTGTATAATGAAAATATCCCACTAAAAAAGCCAACATCAAAAACTTGAACCCACTGAAAGCAACATCAAGGACAAAGAGCTCTTCTCTTAACCCCGATTTAAGCAACTAAATAAGTCTTCATTGCCATGAAAGAGCTGGAAGGAAGGAGGTAACCCAAAGGAAAGAGCCTTTCCCGTCCCGCCATTCCGAGATCTAGAGGAATGGAATAAGGGACGGCCCTCTCTTAGGCAAACAGGGAGTTAAGTCACTTGTGTGTTTGTGTGTGCGAGAGAGAGAGAGAGAGAGAGAGAGAGAGAGAGAGAGAGAGAGAGTAATGCAAAATATGTGTAGCATAGAAGCCTGAGATCCTTAACTACTCAGCAACTAAATTTGCTTAAACTGTTGTTTCCCCCTTTGAATTTACTCTTGAAGTCGAAGCACCGTGACTGTTAAGTTCCAATTCTCAGGAATGGAGAATGAAAGGTGTCATCACCTAACATATAGTAGTAAGTCTTGACATCTCTTTTCCCCCCTTATGGATTTGGGACAGGCATTCATGACACTGGATGTAGTTCTTATTCTCATCCTTTAGAGTTGAGGTGGCCACTCTTTTGCTTTCGCAGTAATAATTGTATTGTGTGTTAGAGCCCTAGCTAATTTGTGTTAGAGGTTTGATGTGTAGAGAAGGAAGAACATAAGAGGATTGAATCTGATGGGTTTGTGGTAGATGGCCCAAGCCCTTTTTAACCTACTGGTAAAATATTCCATAACTGTATTTTGTGTCCTTTTGGATGATTGTATATGTAACTTGGTTTGCAGATGCAAACTCAAAACATTCTTTTTTTTTTGGTTCCTTTTTGTTTGGTTTACTTTTAAGTATTGTTAATTGAAGGAATTTATCTTTTTACCTGCTTGTGTGCTTTAAGGAGCGGTCTACTGGGCGTTCTCGTGGGTTTGGATATGTAACATTTGCTTCAGTTGAGGATGCCAAGGTACATTGTGTTAATTTCTAAATCAAATATTGACTGCGCACTTTTTCCATGCATTTGGGTGGGTTTCCTTGTCTTGTAGTGTTTTGTTACCTTTTCATGAGTAGAATTGAGATCTGCGTTTCTGGATATTTCATTTCCACATTGCCGTTTCTCACGACTAACTTTTTTTTTTTGCCCCCCCTCTCTGTTTTGGTATAAATAAGAATGCATTATCAGGTGAGCACTTTCTTGGCAACAGGATCCTGGAAGTGAAAATAGCAACACCAAAGGTTTTGTTCTTTACTTGTAAATCGAAGTTGCAATTTTAATTTTTCTTTGTTTTGCTGATCAATTTTTTTTTATGGTCAATGGTTTTCCTATTGTTGGAATTGAAGAAAATTTGTTGTGATATTATTTTGAACTTTTATCTAACTTATATTTTCAATGTTATGTTTACTTTTGGCAGGAAGAGATGAGAGCGCCCTCAAAAAAAGTCACTAGGATATTTGTGGCCAGGATTCCACTATCTGTAACAGAAGAAACCTTCCGTAGGTAATTGTTTTACTGTTTAGATGATTGTGGGACTATATTTTGTTAGTAGTTTTGGACGTTATTCATGAGCCACTAAGTGCCTGTTTGGGTTAGCTGAAAATTAAAAATTAAGTGATGAATTGTGGATTTCGAGAAAAAAAGAGTCATTGTTTTGTAAAATGGAAGTGTTTGGGTTGGCTTAAAATTTCAGCACTTAAGCAAACCAGCTGAAAATTAATCTGAAAAACGTAGCTTCTTTTTCAAACAATCACGTAATTTCACGTTTAAGTTGTTAAAAGACAAAAAATATTTTAAGGCTTTAAATAAGAACTTTAAATATTTTATTTCGTCATTTTATACAAACAATCACTTTTTCTAGCTTGTTTGCCAAACTCTCTTGTTTTTTAAGTGATGAAATATTTCAGCTAACCCAAACACCAAAAAGCTTAATATTTCATCACTTAAAAAACAATCACTTAACATTTCATCACTTAAAAGTTAAAAGACAACCACTTAATATTTTAGCTAACCCAAACGGGCTCTAAGAGGTCTCAACTTGATGCTTATTTATTTATTTTTTTCACTCAATCGTTTTGCAGTTATTTTGAGACTTATGGGGAGATAACAGATTTATACATGCCAAAGGTTAATCTCTGTGTGTGTGTGTGTGTGTGTGTGTGTGTGGATGTGTGTGTGAGTTGCTCGCAAGCTTGTTTGCATAGTCTTTGTGTAATTTCGCATGACGTTTTCTTGGGGTGTAATTATATAGTAATATCATCAGGCAAAGGAGTGTTATTTGTTTTCAGGATGTATTGTTACCCATATCGTGGTTATTATTTTGCAGGATCCAAGTACCAAAGGACACCGTGGAATTGGATTCGTCACTTTTGCAAGTGCTGGTCAGACATCTTATATGTGCTACTTATATATCATTTTTTTTTACAATGCCTATGAGCATGGACAAAGTTACGCCGACACGTTACCTTCTTAGAATTGTCTGTCCCTCCGAGCTTAATACTCTTAGCTTCTTGAATCTCTTGTTCATTTTGTTGATAAAATATACGTAAATGAGTTTATCAGGGTTTTCATTCAACATTTGGTCTAAGGGTGATTATAGAGGAACAGTAAATGTATGGAGACGGGGAAGTCGAGGAGGGAAGGTCTTGGGAGAATCATTAGTTAGGGCGGGTGTTCAGTTTATTTGCCGAAAGGAAATGAAACTCTTCTATATTTTGTTACCTTTGTAGTTAAGAGTCTTAAGACTTCCACCTCTCAGAGAAATTATTACTTGATCTAGTTGGATTACTTGGAGTGGAGTGCTGCAGTCATTATGAAAGCTTATACATGCTTGTAAAATCCCCTTTTCCCTGTCCAGGAAAGAGTGGAAAAATTGTCAGACTCGCAGTCTCTGAGTGTATCTCATACAATTAGTATACACATGATAGTTATTTGAAGAAGTATCTTCGCCTCTATGAAGTCAAAATTAGTTGGGTTTTACAAGGAGATCTTTTGAAGAGTGAAGTTTAAATGTGACGACCATGATTTAGGTCTAATCCATTATCCATGTAATATTGGCATACCATTTGGATGGTTAGAATACTGATGTACTTTCAAATTTTTGTGTGTGTGCGTGTCGATTGATAGTTTCATTATAAATGTTTCCAAAGAGATGAGTGTTTTTTTGGCATACCTCTGTATGAAAAGAAAAAATACTGAACAATTGCACATAATTTGTATCTTTTTTCTTCTTTTGGTTGGGGTCAGTGCGGTGGTAAAGCAGAAAAGTGTAGAATCTAGAGGATATGCATTATTTGCACACGTTCCTGTGTTATCGTCCCGCATCCACTGCCTATCACTGCTTTATGCATTGTTGAACTCTTTTGATTATTTTTTGCAGATTCTGTGGATAATCTGATGGCTGAAACTCATGAATTGGGAGGTTCTACTGTAGTTGTTGACCGAGCAACACCCAAGGCAATTTATAAGCACCATTAGCCTTTTTACTTTTGATAATATTTGCTTGTTTTGTGGGCAGAGTACTCGCTATTGTGTTAGATATTCTAGTCTGTAATGTTAAACCTGTGATATCCTGTAATGCACTTTGCTTGGATTACGGGTAGTTTTACAAAGGTGTCTTTACCTACATTTTTGGACTTTTTGGTTATTTATTTATTTATTTTTATTTTTATTTTTTATTTTTGTGTGTACTCTACTGTTGATTATTTTGCTCTGCAAATTTGTATTGTCAGGAAGATGACTTCAGACCAATTGGCCGAATGGCGCAGGGTGGTGGATATGGTGCATATAATGCTTATATCACTGCAGCAACTAGATATGCAGCACTAGGTGCTCCTACTTTATATGATCATCCAAGCTCTATGTATGGAAGTAAGTTGCGTTGCAAGCAGTGTCTCGAAAGAAAACTAATTCTTTGCCGAGTATGCACTTGTGCAGTTGTTGGGAATACAATTCGAGTGTGAATTCGTATCTATTGTTTCTTCTGTATTAGGAGGGGAATCCGCTCGAGGAATGGGCAAGAAGATTTTCGTTGGCAGGCTTCCTCAGGAGGCGAGTGCTGAAGATCTTCGCCAGCATTTCGGTAGATTTGGCCGTATTTTAGATGTTTATGTGCCGAAGGTAAAATAACTCTTTTTGCGATGCAATTGATGGTTTGATTACAGTTAATTAACTGACATGCGGATCTTTATTTCATGCAGGATCCTAAGAGAAGTGGCCACAGGGGTTTTGGGTTTGTGACCTTTGCTGAAGATAGTGTTGTAGAACGTGTGTCTCGTAGGTCTCATGAGATTTGTGGACAGCAGGTACTTTATAGAAGTTCTATGCCCATTGTGTTATTTTGCCATTTATGGTTTTGATGTTAAGAGTTTGTGCGTAGGTGTGTTTCTTTGGGTGATGGTTTCAGGCTCTGTAATCAATTTGAAAGTCAGAAATTAAAACAAGTTTGTGAGATGCTTCTTAGACCATTTATTCCTTTCCTGAATGGGAAGTTTTTACACCCCTGTTAGATAGTTTTGATGTTTCATGTTCTCGAGATGCTTGTGGAACCTCTTTTTTTTTTTTTTTGTTAATATAAATTTTCTTTTCTGTTTGGTTTCTGCATGGTGTGGCTTTTAGAGATATATTACATGTGTTTGGCATGAAATAGCAGGATTAAGAAATTGAAATTCCCCATTTTACGATAGAACCCCTTTCTTATTTGCCTTTAGTGGCTTAAGGATCAAACTTAAGGGACATCATTGGTGTGGATGCATGAATTCTATGTCTAGGAATATTCTCACAACTAATTTTTGGGGCCTGAGGTTCCTTGATTCTCATGGTGTACCTTGGTTATCTTTCGGCTTCACTTGAAGTTTTACAGGACAATGATCAGCTATTCTAGAACTACGTGTCCTTGAAACCATGCTATTCACAGCCATGTTGCGATTTGTGAACCTGACCTTCACATTTTTCCCCCATTTTGACTTGCTTTGCAGGTTGCAATAGATTCGGCTACACCGCTTGATGATGCTGGTACAAGTGCGAATGTAATGATGGATAATGCTGAACCATTTGGAGGTTTTGGTGGTCCAATGCGTACTTATGGCAGGATGTATGGAAGCCTGGATTTTGATGATGTAAGTCTAGAAAGTTTAAACCCAGTACATGACCTATTTACAAAAAGATACTAGTGTTAATGTGCATTTTCTTTTGAGAGTTACCGTGTTTTCTGTTACTTTGTTAGGAAAAATTTGTGTTGATCTTTTCCATACTTATGAGATATTTCACGGTTCACACGTGACACTACCCCCACCCACCCGAAAAATGAAGGTCCCAAAAAAAATGGAAGGCCCGAAACTCGTACAAGAAAATAAACCAGTTGTGGTTTTGTCCTGTAGCATTTTTAGACACTATGTATGGTCTGTATCTTTTAGACATGAAGTTTTATTTATGCTAATTTTGCATTGACTGAACGGAGTCTTGTATTCGTAATTTCAATAGCACTTTAGTAGGGTCTTTCTTTTTAACACATGTTTAGCCAATTAGTTTGCTGAGAAATATTTGATTAATGCTTTAAGATTGACTTCATTCCATTGTGTCCAAGTACAAAATTCTTTTATTAATCCAATAGGTCTTATTTTATTTTAATGAATTTAATGTGATGTCCAAATTCCCTCCTTCCACATTTTGGGGATTGTAATCTCTGTAAACTACAGATCTGTTGTATGGAATCGTCTACGATACATCCTAGTGGTTTAGGATGTATCATACATCTCAATTAGGTCCTAAAATGTTGGAACTCAGATCCCATTATGTTGTAAGTAGGTTCCAAAATGTTGCAACTTTGAACCACTTTGGTTTATAAAACAAATTAGTTTTCAAGTTGCAACATTTTGGGACCAAATCCACTAGGATGTACCATAGATTTGATATTCATGTGCATATGCGCATTTTGGATTGTTGCTTTGACATCTTGGGTATGGTTTTATGTAATATTTGGTGAAAGATTGAAATTAGATATTCAGAACAAAGAGTTCTGCATTAACTTAAGCTTACTTTTCGTTTTTTTTTTCTTCTTTCTTTTCGGTTTTGCAGTGGGGGGGTTATGGTGGCATGGGAGGAGGGAGACCTTCACGATCAGATGTGAGGTACAGACCATACTAAAGATGGGTGTTGTGGCTCTGGACGAAGCAAGTATCGGTGCCTCGGAAGTTATAAAGTTGGTTAAGATTCTGTGCTACATTTGCTACGCTACATTTGCTAATCAAATTTACTTAAAAGTACTTGAGACAATTGCTCGACTTTGAAATTGTTGCTCAGTTTATCTTTCATTTAAGTTTTTAAATTCTGAAATGATTAATTTGAGGTATACAACTTTTGCTTAATTATAATACTGGCAATCAGTCTGCAAGTGATTTTCATTCATTATTCACGTTCCCTGGAAGTACTAGGTTGTGTTTAGTATTCTTGGTGGAGTAATGCTATGATTCCTAAATATGAATCGCAAATGCTTTGCCAATTGTCACAGCATGTGGTACAATTGTTAAAGTATTCAGATTTAGGTTTCAAATTTGGGAAGCATAACATAATTTCTTCTTGGTGCACTCCAGATCCAGTATCTGGGTTGTGGTTTGGTTGAAGTAGCTATACGTACAAATCCATTTATGGATCTGTATGCTCCGATTTGACCAGGGAGTTCCAGAACAGGCAGCTGGACCCCCTGGAACTGGATAAGTCTCATTTGATGTCGCAACCGATGTTTAAAACATGTTGATTTGATCTTGTGTGAAACACTGAAAGAGCAACCTTATTGATTTGATCATGTGTGAAACACTTAAACTGAAACTGAAACTGAAACTGAAACAACGTGCTGGGTTTGACTCTCAATTGATCATTAAAGTGAGTTAAATAATTCTTGAGCTGGATCTATTTTTTTTGGTTAATCTGAAAGAAAAACAGAGAGAGCTTCCTCTAGGGAAGTTTACATTACATCTGTCCGCTAAAATAGCAAGTAAAAGAGAGCTATGGGGATTATCCAAAAAGAAACAAACTTAATCCTGTCTAGTACCTAGGTTGGCGAGATGGTCTGCGCATTTGTACCCTTCTCTCAACGTGCGAGTGATAGAACAATTACAACTAAGTAACAAAAGTTTACAATCCTCAATTAAGGCTCTAAGAGGACAATTCCCAGCATTGCTCTTCAACAGCAAGCAAGAAATCTCTGAGTCCGTTTCCACTGTAACCTCCTCCATGGTCTTCTCTTCGGCTATTAGAAACCCCCCCTCCTCAATTCCGCCTCTCCCTGGATTCCCTTTGCTAGCTCCATCTGTGTTAAGTTTTATTTTACCTGCTGGAGGTAGACACCATTTAATCAAAAGGTCATTATGTTTTTACTTAAAACCAAAATTAGAAATCAGGAGAAGGCATTAGAGATCTCTAAAGCGGAAATCTGGATTCTTCTCAACAAATCAATTTCTTTAGTCAATAAGCTGTTGAAAATGTTGTGGCTCCTTTCTCCTTCCATGGGTTCCAAATACCTGCAGCAAATAATGTATTCCAGGGAATATTAGCTACAGAGCATGCTGAACGGATATTCAAATTAGTCTCATGCCATATGCCTCCAAAGGAACTTGGAAAAATCTTGAATCACTTTCATGTGTTTCCAAATGGTTTTTGAATCAGTGCAGTCCCTTAGAATATGTAGAGCATTCTCAACAAGGGCATTACATCTCCTGCATTTAGGATTATCAATAATCTTTCTATTGAATCTTAAGATTGTTTGAAGCAATTGGACCATAAATAGTGGGAACCGCAGGATGAAAAGAGAGATTCTGATAGGACTTTGTAGTAAACTTCAAGTTACTGGAAGGCGCCAGGGATGTCCTGTATACTATACAACCACAGGGAGGGGAGCATACTAAGGCTTGGTTTGGCTCTCACGTGGCTTTTTAAAAGTAATTTATGAAATTTATTATTAAGTTGTTTAATAATTTTGTACAAGTGATGTTCAAAAAAACATCATGAAACCAAAAAGCAATCTTGAGTTTTTAAAAGCTCCATTCTAGAGCTTTTAAAAGCACCTCCCAAAAAAACCCTAAGTTTAATTTTTGCAAAGCTCATAAACTAGTTATCAAATGAATTAACATGAAATTGTGCTTTAAAAAAAGGAGAAGCACCAAAATGGGGGCCAAACTAAGCGTAAATCATTTTTGAGGATACTAGAAGGGTGGCTCACTCACTCCGTGAGTGCAAATAGGAGAGAGACAAATGTGAAGAAAGCGAGAGACGTGGGTTAGTGGGTGGGTTGATTTGTAGACACCCCGATTTTGACTATCGAATTTAGAGGGGTTATTACCTCTAAGTCTGATGATGACAATGTCCGACGGATTCGAAAGTCTTTAAGGTAATTCAAGCTCTACGGAAATGTTCTCAAATCTCAAAGCTCTGAAATTCAGAAAAAGACTGGAAAATACTGGGTGTTCAGAAAATTTCGGGTGTAAAATACATATAGGAAAATATAAAATCAAGTTTGGAGGTATTGTGAAAAAAAATAAAAAATGGGTTATTATTTAAACCATTTTGAGAAAAGGTTTTGAAAAATAAAAAGAAAGGAAAAGAAAATTTTAGAAAAGAAAAAAAAAATCCACTACAGGCCGACATACGGCAAAGCTGGCGGCACTCATTAAGTGTCGTCCTGGCAGTCAATGAGTGCCGCACCGACACTCAACGACACTCGTTGAGTGCTGCGGACAACTCACTGAATGCCGTCCGCTGTAACAGATTATTTTTTTAGATACGTATTAATTCCATTGCACATGAGTTGTTACCCCGAATTTACTGAAATAACCCTTACAAATGATCTATATAAGGAGATGTTTATCTCCATTACAAGGGTTGGAACTTGGTGGAACCCTTGTGAAGGCAAAAAAGCTAGTGAATTACTTGAGTTTTGAAGAGATTGAAGACGAACTTTGAAGAAAAGTTTGAAGACTTTGAAGATCTTCATACAACAAGAGGAAAGTCTAAGGATTTTGGAGGTAATTCTCTTATTTTTTATAGCTTGCTCTTACTTTATATTCAATCACAACTCATAGAATTCATTAGGATCTTTCACACAATTTTCAAAAAGTCTCTTCTAATCTCATTTCATCACACACCACTAGAATTGTGATTGAATTCTTTCTTGTATTTGTTGATTTAGATCTAAATAGTTTTTGGTTTAAAATAAAACAAGTTTTCGAAGTATAATTCAATTTGGATCATCAATTGAGACTTGACTTCATCTCCTTTTTGTTCATATTCTTCTCTTGAGTTCCATAGAATTTTCTATATTCTATTGGAATTTCTTGAGATTAAATCCTTTAATTCTCTATAATTCCATAATTATGAGAGGGTTAGAGAAGATCTAAATGGTACTCTTAGATAATCCATGAATCTAAGCCTGTGCCTATGGCTTTAGTTCATCCATGTGGAGGCTTATGAAACTCTTCATGTTTCATTGAAGTCCATAGAAGTTGAGCTTCCAATCCTCAAGGATCATATATTTGGGAGAGGGGTTAGATGTGGGTCTAGTTGTTCTCTTGATTTGATTATTGAATTCAAGTGCTCTTATTCACTTAAGTGGTTACAAGCAGTATGAGAAAATTAAGTTCTTTTTTTTTTGGCAAAAGTTGTATACGATTCTTTGAGTCTTGATGAGTTTGAAACGGGTTGGAAAGGATTGATTGAAAGGTATGAACTTCATAGAAATGACTGGTTGAATGGTTTTTACATTGAGATGCATCGATGGGATTGATGACCCCAAATTATGAGCCCTAATTGAGGATAATTCACCGATCAATCTGTTTGCTGTAATTTGCGCGGGCGTGCCAGAACCAGTCAGTGGTTCGGTGTGTGTGTGTGTGTGAGCGTGCAAACTAATTTCCTATCTGCTTGTGTCAGTGATACACAAGGCTTTGATGAATCTAACTTCTAAACGGGTGATTGTGTATAGTAAGTAGGAAAGTACCCTCACTGTAAGTCCTTTAGCAGTACTGAAGCACACAAGCTAAAAAGTATCAAGTTTAACAGGTAAACAAAATCACAAACGGTTTAATAAAACAGATTTTATTAATGCTTGGAAAAACTAAACAGATCTCAAGAACACACCAGAATAGGCTGATTATTCAAAAGAACAAAAAAAGAAAATAACAAAAGGACAGACCTAATTGCTATTAAAGCTGAAAAAACAAAGACTTGGAGAAAGTGCTTTGAATGCTTCGAATATGCTGAATACTGAATACTGTGTATGCTGTTTTGAGAGAGACGCGGAGTCCTTTGCTTGGATGGCCTGCCTCTTATTTATAGCGGCCTTATACGATTTCTACTTGGACAATAATTCCTTAACTTGCGCCCCAAGCTGATTAATTGATTGGCTGATTGAAGACCTTCCTTATCCATGACTCAATTGAATCAATCCCTTCAATTTAGGGATCAGACGCCTCAATCCAACTGGCCATGTACAGATCCTTTCCTAAACGGACTCTTGTTTCCAAAACTCCCAAAGATGACGACATCCTGCCAGCTGTAGACAACACCGCCTTCAACTCAGAGTCAATCGGCCTCATTACTGATTCTCCTAGATGAATCAGGCTCTATCGGTTTCCATGCCCGATTACCTTTCTTTAACCGCCCATGGCCAATCAGACTGCTACTTCCATCTTTCATTACGCAGTGTCTAATTAGGCTTCCTGTCTTTCATCATCGGGCTATCAACGCACTAGGTTATGTTTCCCCAGAGCCCGATAATCCTCACCCATGTTCAATCTTTCAACCGGACTCTCCTTACCTTACCCAACATCTATCATCGGTCTCACGGCTATACTCGAGTCCGATGGGTCATTGATTGCTTAGCCCGGCCTCTCCTTCTTTCAGCTCTACTCAATTCGGGCTCAAAGACCATTGACGGTTTTTGGGTACAAACAATTGCCCCCCAAAAGGTCATATCAAACGTCCCGCCTTGATTGATGTGACGTTTTGAATTTTAAAACTTACCACGCATCAGGCATGCGGCGAATGTCAGATTATGGAGAATCCCACCAGTCACTCCCCATTTAATGCGTCATGATTACAGCCTCGTGGTATTTAAACAGCCCTTCTTTCAAAAACCCTGCTCACATTTGCATTCTTACGCTCTCTCTCTCTCTACATTAAGCAAAACAAAGCTTCTCTCTCTAGACCTCCATCTTCTCCGGCGAACTCTCTCCTTCAGACATGGCGCCTAAGACCGCTCCGGCCACCTCAAAAGGCAAGAAAACCTTCATTGATGCTCCTCCACCGCAAAACCGATGCAAAGAGGTTAGGGCTTTAGCCAAAGCGCATGCCGCCGAGATCTCCACTGATTATCTCACTCCCTACAGTTCTTCTGATGGCTCTCCAGTAGCCCCGTGCCTGGGAGCGGCATTTCTTGGCCACCCTCCGGCGGCTTTTCTTCCATTTTTTCCCCCGGTTGAGAATGAAGCATTCCTTCAAGTCCCTGCTCACTGGAACAAAGTCCAGAGTGCTAACCAGCCAATTTGAGGATGGCCGACTCCCGCCGCAGACTGGGACAAATGGGTGACCAGGGTTTCGGCCTCTAAGGCCGGTGTCTGGAAGCAAACAGGCATTTATGATGCCATAATGCTCAGTCGGTCTAGAATAGAGATAGACCGACTTCTTCTTCTTTCTGCTCTATTATTCTGGTCCTCATCTTGCAACGGCTTCCTTTTCCGTTGTGGACCAATGGCTCCCACTGTCAAAGACATAAGCTATTTGCTCGGCCTTCGCCCCCATGGACAAGAAATCGTTCCCGGGCTCGACGTTGGAACGACCAGCTTTGTCTATCCTCAACAAGAAACTGTCAGGGATGGGGCCGTTTCACACAGGCCGATTACAGCTTTTGGAGGCTTTCTAACTGCTTGCATTGGGGCAGACGAGACAGAAGTGTCCGATGCAGAACACACTGCCTTCCTCATCTATTGGCTCAACAAATTTCTCTTCTGCTCGGCCAGCTAAGCCATTACTAAAGAATACACAACCTTGGCCTTGGCTCTTGCATCGGGGCAACCTTTGGCCATGGCTACGCTTGTTTGGGTGCACTTGGTCCGAGGCATAACAGATTTTGTCCACTCGGGCTTCGGAGCTGGTGGTAGCCCGATATGGGTTCTCCAACTGTGGCTGCATTCTTATTTTCCGGAGTTTCAACCCACTATCCGTCAAGTGGCCGATGTTCCCATTTCCGCTGTCCAGTTCATGGACGTTTCTCCTTCTTCACACTCCTTCGAGGAGTGTTTTACTTTCTTCTATGAAGGTTGCTCTGCTCGGGATGTAACCCTCTTTACCCCATTCTTTTCACTTCAATTCTCTTCTTTTCTTCAACTCTCTAATAGGTAACACGGCCTTCCATACCAAATCATCTGTACAAAAAGACTTCTCCTTCACCCTCTTGTTATAAGCTCGGGCTGCCCGTTGCTTTTGCACTTTTAATGAATCTAAGGCCGTGAGCCTCACTTCGTCAATCCCTTCCAATTCAGCTATCATAGCCTTTGTGTACTCAGCGGGCTCTAGCTGATTCTGTAAAGCCCTTCTAGTCGATCGGACTGTAACTTCCATAGGTAACATAGCGTCATGCCCATAAGTCAGCATGAACGGTGTAACCCCAGTACTTGACCTTTTAGATGTCCGATAGGCCCATAATGCTTCGGACAAGAGCTTGTCCCATTCCCTAGGATTTTCCACAATCATCTTTTCAATGATCCCCTTGAGGATCTTATTAGTGGACTCGGCCTGACCGTTAGCCTGTGCATAATAGGGCTTAGAATTGAGAATTTTGATCCCCCTACTTTCTGCAAAGGCCGACATTTCTATCCCTGTGAACACCAATCCTTGGTCGGCCGTGATTGTTTCCGGAAGGCCGAACCTATGGATAATGTGTTCTTCAATGAATTTTATGACGGTAGCTTGTGTCACCGTTCTACAAGGTATGGCTTTGGCCCACTTAGTAAAGTAGTCCGTAGCCACTATGATAAAATAATGCTGGCCCGATGATGGCGGTAGGACTTTGCCAATTAAATCCATCGCCCATCCTCTAAACGGCCATGGTTTGATTACGGGTTGCAGCTCTTTAACTGGCACATGCTGGATCGGACCATGCTTCTGACAAGGTTGACAACCCTTGGCATAACTAATACAGTCTTTCAACATGCCAGGCCAGTAATAATTGTATCTTCTCAGCAACCACTTCATCTTTGTGCCGGACTGATGCGCCCCACAAATACCTTCATGAACCTCGGCCATAACCTGCATGGCCTGTTTCTTCCCTAGACACCTCAAGACCACGTCGTCACCGATCGGTTTCTTGAATAATTCTCCATCCAGTACCACGAATCGGACATCAAATAACCTAACCCTTCGGTCTACCCTGATATTTGGGTGATTCAGGTATTCAATAATGGGGATTCTCCAATCGTCATCCTCCATCAAGACCGAATTGGTAGTAGCGTACCAACCTCTCTTTGCAATGGACGGTAATGATCGGACATGAACCGTGATAAGTTGGTCTTCTGCACTCTTCTGGGAAGATGAGGCTGATCCTATTTTTGCCAACTTATCGACCTCGGTGTTTGTGGTTCTTGGAATGTAACTCACGCTAATATCATCGAACGCCTCCATGAGTTGAGTAGCCACAGCGTGGAACGGGCAAAGCTCCCAACTTCGTATCTGAAATTCTCCGGCTATCTGTCCGATCACCAGCCCTGAGTCTCCCTTGATGTGTACGGACGACGCTCCCATTTCAAGGAGTATTTCGAGTCCGATTATAAGTGCTTCGTACTCGGCCTGATTATTAGTGCATTTGAAATTGAGCCGAAAAGATATTTTTATCTTTTTGTACTTGGGCGATACAATCACCACACCTGCGTTTTTGGAATCGTCAAAGATTAACGTCCATGGGACTAAGGACGTGCTCAGGACTTTGGGTGTTGAAGGCAGTTCTCCCAAATCAGTAGGATCTGGGTGATCAGCCAAGAAATTGGCTATGGCCTGGCCTTTCACCGATTGCTGCGATCGGTATTGGATGGCAAATTCCATTAAGGCCAGGGTCCATTTCCCAATTTGGCCTCTCATAATCGGTCTTGACAACATATATTTTATCACATCAATTTGACATATTATGTAAGTTGAAACAGGAAGCATATATGTTCTTAACTTTTGTGAAGAAAAATACAATGCCAAGCATAACTTCTCAATCGGCGCATAGTGCTGCTCGATTGGAGTCAATATTCTACTTAAATAATAAACGGCCTGCTCGTTACCTTGCTCATTATCTTGAGCTAGCATACTACCTATAAAGTAGTCAGAGGCCGATATATACAACTTTAAATACCTACCCTTCTTGGGTGGCATTAATACTGGAGGAGTTGACAGATATTGTTTGATCCCCTCAAAGGCTTGTTGATGGCTGTCTTCCCACTTGAAGTCTTCATCGGTCTTGATCTTCAATAGTGGAGTCCATACTTGGGTCTTCCCTGCGCAATTTGATATGAATCTTCTTAAGAAATTGATCTGTCCGAGCAATCTCTGAAGCTCTTTCTTATTAGCAGGGGGCTTTGCTGCCTGGATAGCCCGAGCCTTATTCTTGTCAATCTCTATCCCCCTTTGATGTACTAAGAAACCTAAGAAGTTCCCTGCTGTAACGCCGAATGCACATTTGAGAGGGTTCATCTTTAGTCTGTGAGTCCGCATTCTTTCAAATGCTTTTTCCAAATCCCTCAAATGATCGGCGTTACCTCCTGACTTCACCACCACATCATCTATGTAAACCTCCATGAACTTTCCGATCATGTCATGGAAGATTGAATTCATTGCCCGTTGATAGGTGGCTCCAACGTTCTTCAGCCCGAAAGGCATGGCAACCCACTCAAAGGTTCCAATTGCCCCCGGACACCGAAAAGCAGTCTTCGGGACATCCTCTTCGGCGATGTAAATCTGGTTATATCCCGAGTACCCGTCCATGAAGGACAAAATTTTATGCTTTGCTTCCGAATCGATTAACTGATCGGCCATGGGCATGGGATACTCATCTTTTGGGGTAGCTAAGTTTAAGTTTCTGAAGTCAATGCAAACCCTCAGCTTCCCATTCTTCTTCACCACTGGCACCACATTCGAGACCCATTCAACATATCGGGCTGTCCGAATGAAGCCAGCGTCCAATAATCTCTCGATCTCCTCTTTCACCTTTAGTGTTACCTCCGGTGACATGTACCGAGGTAGCTGCTTGAATGGCCTGAACCCCGATTTAATTGGCAATTGGTGTTCCACCAGCTCCCTTGATAAACCAGGCATCTCGTCATATTCCCAGGCAAAACAATCTTTGTACTTGTGAAGGAGTGCAATCAACTCGGCCTGACACTGAGGATCCAACATCTGACTTACATAGGTAGGTTTGTGCTCTCCTTCTTTGCCTAGGTTGACTTCCAAGAGAGGGTCTTGGACATCGGCCTTTAGATCATCCAGCTTCGCCGTGGCCGTTTCCAACTCGTCTATCTGAATCTCTTCTTCCTTTGGCGCTTCCTCTTCGTAGATGCAATCAGCCAAATTGATCATTCCGTCACAAGGGCCGATTTCCAATCTTCTGTCGGTCAGGAATGCACACCATCTGGCCATGCTGGCCCTCAAGGCCAGCAACTTTTGCTCTTCAATTATTAGAGTATTCATGGACATCTTGTTCGATGATCTCAATCGGCCTTGAGTCTACTGTCCGACTGAGATTATGAAAATATGCTTTGATGTCCGACGAACTTCCTTTAAGGAAGGTCACTGAATTTGGTCTTCCCATTTTGTTGCACCCCAGCAACTTAACTGGCCCGATGTCATCTTCATATAAGACAGCATCAGCCGTCTGCACCCGGGCTACAAATGGCTTGGTGTCTGCTCCCACTACTTCTACCTCATCACCTCTCCAGAAAATCAACAACTGATGGAGCGTGGAGGGGATACAATAATTTGGGTGTATCCAATCCCGGCCTAGTAAAGCATTATAGGCCACTGAGGTTTCCACAATGAAAAAAGCAGTCATGACCGTTTTACTGCCAACGGTCAATTCCAGGGGTAGGATACCCTTTGTTCTTGAAGGTGCCCCCGTGAAGCTCTGGACGTTCATTTCGGTCGGAATTAATTCTGACTCGGATTTCTGTAGGATCCTCAACATTATTTGAGGCATGATGTTAATGGTAGACCCCCCATCAACAAGGATCCTGTTTATTGGGACGCCCTCAATGTGCCCTTTCACATACAAAGGGTTCAGATGTTGGGACATCTGGTGTGTTGGCTTTTCAAACACCACTTTAACTGGTGCGGTCTTCACTCCTTCCTCAGTCTGATGTCCTTTCGGCCTTAAGATAGTGATCTTAGGCCGATCGGTCTGTCCATCGGTGGCGTCTACATTTTTGCTCGTGGCTTCCACCACTTTAGGCTTAACGGTCTCTCCCCCGTTCCAAAAGATTTCTTCTATCACGGCCGAGTCTTTAGCTAGGCCTTCTACCACATCCCCTTCCATGGCCGATGGCTGGTCTGGCTTGGCCCTGAAGGACATAGGTAGTGTGAACACCATGTTGGATGACAAGCCTAATGGAATCGTCCCGAATTGTATTGGCGAAAAACTTGAGTCTGACATTTTTCCATCGGACTCCACAATCATCTTGTCCGATGTAACTCTACCTTCTTCCTGTGATTTTTCCTGTCGGACTCTTTCCCTTGGGTGCTCAGTATCATGGCGCCTCCCCCTAGTTGAAAGTCCTTGGTCATCAGGACCCTTGTGTTCTGTAGGTTGAGGGTTTTCAGCCCGATTCATCAAGAACTGGCGTTCCCGCTCGGCCTGTCTCATTTGCTGATACCTTCTTTTCTGGGACTTGGTATATTGTGGCCGTGCTGGGAATTTAGAGTGTTCAGCTCTATGCCACTTCTGATCTTCTACCCGAGGTGGTAGCACCATTCTCGGGCTCCTGCTAGAAGTTGATGCTTGTATCTGAGGCCTTGGAATCGTCTGAGAACTTCTTGCCCCCAATCGGCCAGATTCGCCTAGGCCGATTTGTTGCACCAATGGATGTTTTGCCCGCCACTCGGGCTTGGCCTTTCCTTGCCATAGTAGTGACAATCTCTCATAAACAGACCGTCTCGGGCTTGATTTCCGATTTTCATGGCTTCTCGGCCTCTTACTCGGGCTCGAGACTTCCTTCTTGACGTCAGTCTTGCACCTCGGGCAGAGGCCTTGTTCGATGAATTCCAGCTGTCGCCGTAGATCAGCTATCAGATTGTCCGTACTAGATTTGGCCGTTTCTTCCTCGGCCTTGTGGACTTTCTCCTTGCGTTCTTGATAGCTCTTCTGGAGGTCATGTATTGTCACCTTCGGCCCATCAGTGGCCGAAATAGTAATTTGTTTACCCTCCCTTTGTTTTGGCACAAGCTCTCCGTCAGACAAGTCTATCTTCGATCTCGGCCTTGAAAGCTTGGTTAGATCGGGCATCACCATGTTAGTGCCCGTAATCTGTGGAAAAGGATTTGAATCGATCCCCATAGCTTTGTCCGAGAATTTGAAGACTCCCTTCTCCACGTTCTCCTGTATAAAATTACGAAAAACAACACAATTGTTAGTATAGTGCTTCTAAGAATTGTGCCACTTACAGTACTCTTTATTTTTTATGTCATCGGCCTTTGGGATCCGATGACCTTCACTTAGCTTGATCACTTTATCGGCCAACAAGGCATCGAATATCTGATCAGCCATGGTTATATCAAAAGTGTAGTTTTTTCCTGCCTCGAACGCCATTTTCTTTGCAGCAGCGTTATTATTAACAGGCTTGTTCAAGGCGTTGCATACGATTGGCCGTTTGCAAATCAACTCGGCCATATCGCTTTCTACTTCAAGGTCACACTCTGCCAAGTGGACCTCGTAATTAGGATCCTTATAATAAGTCCCCTTGGAGGAGTTCTTGTTCTCCTGCTCGTCCAAAAGGATACGCTCGTAGCGACCGGCCCGTGTGGCAAGCTCGAATAGGTCACGGAAATCAGTTCCCTCAAACCTCTTACGAAGTTCGAAGGACATGCCCCCCATGGCCATTTTTGCGTATTCTTCCTCGGGCAAGACTGTCTTGCACCGATATTTTACCTTACGGAAACGGGCTATGTAGGTTTCCACGGTCTCCCCTACCAATTGCATCATCCTGGACAGATCTGCCAGCGATGTCTCGGGCTCAGTCCTGTAGAACTGACCGTGAAATAGCTCTTCCATCCCTTGCCAAGTTAACACCGAATTGGCTGGGAGATTCACGTACCACAAAAACGCCATGCCCGTTAGCGAGTTTGGGAATAGTCTTAATTTTAATGGGTCACTGTGACCCACATGGCCGCATTGAACAATAAAACGGCCAATGTGCTCCACTGAAGACTGCTCACTCTCTCCAGAAAATAAAGTGAAATTTGGTATCTTGTACCCCTGAGGAAATATGACTTGGTCAATTTCAGGGGCGTACGGCCGTCTGTATGTCGGCCTTTCCAGTCTTCGCATAAACGGGCCATACTCTTCGTGTATGGCCGCTACCAGCTCCTCCCTATTAATGGGTTGAGCTACGGGCTGAACATTCCTTATCGGGGGTACCAACGGCGGCGGCAATTGCTGTTGGTTGTTATTGGCCTGATGGGGCCAAAATCCGCCGTTGTTCCTCTGCCCCCCGTGCGCGTTACCTAGGGGCTGTATGTGGCCGACTGAACTTTCAGTGTGGCCTGTAGCCCTACCAAAAACTGGTGTTGCCGATCCATTGGGATCGGTGACTACCACTCCGCTAGCTATACCGGTCTGTGACTCAGCTTGCTTGCCTGAGCCATTAACATCCCTAAGGTTCGGACAGACATAGGGTGGGTCATTTGGCTTATCGGACTCAAGCAGTGTGCCAGAACCCGATCCGTTGATTTGTTCTCCTCTGCTTCCGGCCTTATAGGTTTTAACCAGCCTTCCGATTGCTTCCGTCAGGCAGTCCAACTTTATGTGGGTGGTCCTGGTTTCTAGGACCAGCTCAGCCTGACTTTTATGAACATCGGCCGTTTGATTCATGACCGATTTGAGATTGCCCATAGATCCTATGAGCGCGTTGTACTCCTGCCACATGGGCTCTACGTTAGCTCTCATGGCTTCTGAAATTGCCTCAAGAGTGACGCTGCCATCTTGTGGAGAATGGCCGGTGCTTTCCTCCACAGGTGGGTCCATGGGAGGATCGTCCTGGCCGTTCTTTGTCTGCTTATCTTTCTTCGGAGGCATGGTTTGACACTGTGTGTCCCACCGGGCGTGCCAAATTTGTTTGCTATAATTTGCGCGGGCGTGCCAGAACCAGTCAGTGGTTCGGTGTGTGTGTGTGTGTGAGCGTGCAAACTAATTTCCTATCTGCTTGTGTCAGTGATACACAAGGCTTTGATGAATCTAACTTCTAAACGGGTGATTGTGTATAGTAAGTAGGAAAGTACCCTCACTGTAAGTCCTTTAGCAGTACTGAAGCGCACAAGCTAAAAAGTATCAAGTTTAACAGGTAAACAAAATCACAAACGGTTTAATAAAACAGATTTTATTAAATGCTTGGAAAAACTAAACAGATCTCAAGAACACACCAGAATAGGCTGATTATTCAAAAGAACAAAAAAAGAAAATAACAAAAGGACAGACCTAATTGCTATTAAAGCTGAAAAAACAAAGACTTGGAGAAAGTGCTTTGAATGCTTCGAATATGCTGAATACTGAATACTGTGTATGCTGTTTCGAGAGAGACGCGGAGTCCTTTGCTTGGATGGCCTGCCTCTTATTTATAGCGGCCTTATACGATTTCTACTTGGACAATAATTCCTTAACTTGCGCCCCAAGCTGATTAATTGATTGGCTGATTGAAGACCTTCCTTATCCATGACTCAATTGAATCAATCCCTTCAATTTAGAGATCAGACGCCTCAATCCAGCTGGCCAAGTACAGATCCTTTCCTAAACGGACTCTTGTTTCCAAAACTCCCAAAGATGACGACATCCTGCCAGCTGTAGACAACACCGCCTTCAATTCAGAGTCAATCGGCCTCATTACTGATTCTCCTGGATGAATCGGGCTCTATCGGTTTCCATGCCGATTACCTTTCTTTAACCGCCCATGGCCAATCAGACTGTTACTTCCATCTTTCATTACGCAGTGTCCAATTAGGCTTCCTGTCTTTCATCATCGGGCTATCAACGCACTAGGTTATGTTTCTTCAGAGCCCGATAATCCTCACCCATGTTCAATCTTTCAACCGGGCTCTCCTTACCTTACCCAACATCTATCATCGGTCTCACGGCTATACTCGAGTCTGATGGGTCATTGATTGCTTAGCCCGGCCTCTCCTTCTTTCAGCTCTACTCAATTCGGGCTCAAAGACCATTGACGGTTTTTGGGTGCAAACACAATCCCTATATATATATATTTTTATGAAAACCAATCCATTAAGATTAAGAGGAAATAGACACAAATTCATTGACCAACAGATGTTTGAAGCAAGAAGATAAGCAACTTGGTTGCAATTTCTATGAACATGAGCAAAACGAGTGTCCCCAACACTTTGTGCAAGATCAATTTTGCCCTAATTGATAACCCCTAATTGCAAGCCCTAATTGAAGCATCCCTGAGGGTGGATGGCAGATCTTGAGAGGGAGGATAAGAGACCGCTGCCTTCGTCTCCCGGTCTTCCCAGTCGCTGTCGCTGCCGTCGTCTCCCCAGTCACTGTCACCACCTTCGTCTGCAGAAGAGAGAGAAATGGGGTGGAGAGAGGGAGAGAAGAGAGAAATGGGATTTCAGAAGAGAGAAAGATATTGATTTAGTAGAGAGAGAAACCAAGAGAGTAAGAAGATAAGAGAGTGAGAAGAGAGCTTCTGTGGGGATCTCAAGAGAGAGAGAGAGAGAGAGAGAGAGAGAGAGAGAGAGAGCAAGGGTGTAAGAGGAAAGAGAGAGCGGGAAGATGAAATGGGTAGGGGGGTTTTGACTGGGTTGCTCTTGGGTTAGGAGATTGGGTTTACATGTTGGGTTAAGTTGTGGTCCCACTATGCCACATCAGTTGTCACCTAAGGTTGTATAAGTTAGGTTGTGTGAAAGTTGTCTCCAAAGTATTACTTAAAACGAAATTTGGGAAGTCAAATATGGATATTCTCGAATTTTCCTATCAAAACATCAATCTGCATTTGAGTTTGGATTGGAATTGAATTTTGATTCAATTGAAGTAATTGTAAGCCTATTTATTTCTGGTTCTAAGACCAGTAGATCTGGACGTCGACTCGGTTCTTTCAAATTGTTTCTCATTACTAAGAAAATGTAAGATAAAACACAAGCTTGTTTTATAGCAATAGTAATTAATCATCATTGTTTCAAGGTCAATCTATTCACCAGTCTTGATAATGACTTAACATAACTAAAGAAAAGTTAATTGTATAAGTTAAAGTTCCTCGGGCTTACACATGCAAAAGCAGTTGGAAATTTATACATTTCCTTCTTGCTGGTTTTATTCATTGGTTACCACCATCATGTGGGTGAGATAGATCATTTTGAACATGTAATTCTTTCCGCAAATTCAATGACCATATGGATATATATTTTGAAGAAAAAAAATTGCAAGTCACAATCACCCAACTGAGTTATCAACATAGCTTCACAGATTAAAGCACTTCACATTTTCTTTTGCCAGTGGTTATCCCAAGAAAAGGCCAATCATTTTGGGTGATCAATATTAGTTGCTTGCGCTGCCTTGGAACTTCTAACCATATATCCTAACTAACATCTTTAAATTTGCAACATTCCTTGAACATCTAACTGCAGAAACTCATGTAAGTAATGTGATTTCTTTCCTACAAAATTGAGTAAAGTGATTTTACAAAGTTCTTAATAACCAATAGTAAAAGCAATTTTTATTTATTTATTTATTTATTTTAATGTTATGTTAGAGCCAAGAAATGTCATGATCACGACTGTCTGTAAGAAAAGTGATCAAGACAAGACCGCAATCTATTACATAAATATACCGAGACAATATTCTCTTATTATGTTAGAGCTAAAATGCTATATTCATACCAAATTTCACACTTAACATATTCTGACCCTTAATTTATATGAATCTTGTGTAGAATTTATGTGGGATCCATATAGGACCCAAAGGTTAGGATATGTTAGGTGTGAAATTTAATGTAAAATTTAGTGTGAGTGTAACATTACTCTTGTTTGAGATACACTCATCCGTCACATTACAAGATATGTTTTGTAATACAGAGCCGTCTAGAAAGATTATGTTGTAGAATCTAGGCCTTATTTGTAAAAGAATTTCTCAGAAGAATAAGGGGAAATAAATTAAGCGAGGTGTGGAATAAAATTCATGTTATTACAAATATATGTACTATATGAAATTATGAATTATAGGCAATGAAATCATTTGAATGTTTTAAATGGTACTACTGCTCCATAATAAATTATGAAAATGTTGAATATTATAAAATGGTAGCACGTGCTTCCATAAGTTGACAAGGGACAACACTAGAAAATACGAAAATAATTACACCGATCTCCTCTAAGGTATGACCAAAATATAGAGACTCACTTCCGGGTTAAAAAGGGAATTTTCCCCCAAAGTCCTCTAAATATACTTTTTTAGTATTAGGTCTAAACCGTTTTTAATAAAAAGTCCATATGTTATAAAAGTTATGTGAAATTCACATAACTTTTGTAAAAAATTGAACTAGTTATGTTAAATTTCACATAAAAAGTTAAATAAATTTCACAAAACTTTTAAAATATAGGAACTTGATCCAATCAAGTTTCAGCACTAGTCATGGAGTTTTGACCAAAATAAAAAAATGAGTTATTTTTTAAACTCAATTAATCTAAAATGAGAGACTTTTCACTCAAATTTCTATTTTAAAAATTGCACTGACCCTCCTTGAAGTTTGGTTTGAGGATCACCTTTCTCATTTCTTTGGTCACTGGTTGCTTATTACTAAAACCAAATGCTCTTTCAGTTGCAAATTGTTTTCTTGCTCCTCAATCGCAAGAGGTTGGGAAATCCTTTGGACTTAGAGCCTGTTTGGGTTAGTTGAAATATTAATTGCTAAAACTTTAGGTGCTGAAATTTTAAGTGCTGAAATATTAAGCTACTTTTTTTCAGCTGGTTATTAGTTTAATTTTTCAGCTGATTTTAAGTGTTGAAGTGAGCTAACAAAACACTTCCATTTTACAAAACAATCACTTAATTTTTAAGTTAACCCAAACGGGTCCCTAATGGTGGCTCATTGAGGGTGAATACCATCAACAAGATAATATTCCATGGTTTATTGATGGCTATTGATGGTTTAGTTAGCAAGAGGAGCTTGGCCTACGGTGAGCTCGTATAAGGAATGAAATGAATCAAGAATGTTAATAACATTATGAGATCGATGAATACCCCCAAAAACATGCCATATCCATAAGTCATACGACGCCACTACATCAAATATAATTATCGGCTTATGTACATACCTAGTGAACCGTCGATCTCACCCAGTATGACAATTCTTTCACTGCTAGTGTATACAATCCAAACTCTCTCACATTTCAAGAAATACACATTTCTCTTCTTGACGTAGCAGTTTGGACATGTTCGCCTAGGTTGCTAGTCTTAGAAATTCTTCTTCGTAATGCCAATGGTTCATAGACAGAATCTCTTCAAAAATTCAATAGTTGTGCTTTCACCAACTCTCACATACTCAGTCAACAACATCCACATGTATACCATATGCAAGCATCCTAATTGGTATAGTCATCTTTTGCAAATCGGATAACCCAGTAATGCATGCAATGTCAATCTTTTGGATGAAGTAGGTGATCGGGGATGAATAGTTCCCAATTACTAATCCTAACTAACCTTTATTAGTCTCTAGTAGTTATTATTTAGTGGATATTATGATTGTTTTATTATATTTCAGGTTTTACAAGTATACAATCAAAATAAATTAAAAAGGAAGTCTAAAAGAAGAAAACAATGTAATTAGTGGTCATGGAAAACTTTCCTTACTCAAAAGGTGATCTTGATAAAAGAAGCAGCTCGGAAAAGGGCATTTTTGACATGGAATACTTTGGAATTTTGAAGTTTGTCCAGAGATAGAACTTGTAGTTCAATGAGTTACGGTCGCGTTGCTTCAAACCTGCGTCAATCGGAGGTCCGACCAAAGAGATATGCCAATTCTCCCATCGGTACGCAGAGTAGAAAAACGGTTTCGCGAGCGAAGCGCTCAAGCGGACCGCCTGAGCAGCGCCTGCGCGATAAAAAAAGCAGAATAATACAAGGACGCAGAAAAGACTAATTTTAGTGTTTAGGAAACCTCCTAATCTTAGGAAACATATATATATATATATATAAGATATATAATCATTATATACAATTTTTGCTCATATTCCATAACCTAGAAAGAGAAAAAGGTAAGAAGAAGAAGAAGAAGAAGTCCAAAGTTCTCCATGGATTCCTCTTCAACTCCATTCCTTCCACTCCCTCCATGGCCAACTAATCATCAGTTCTAGGGTTTCAATGAAACCCTAGCTATGTAAATGATTCCTATTTATGTTTTTCTTTTAGATCCACTTGTATTCATGGATGATGATTGTATGCTTGAAGATTTTTATATGAAGTTATACTTTAATGTTTAAATCATTGTTTTCGAGATTAATTCTTGTCTTAGATTTATTTTGAACTCAATGTGCTCAACAATTTATATTTTCAGTGATTATATGGATTGTTTGCATACAATGGTACTTATGGAATTGTGACTTTAATTATTGAATACTCCATGCCTACGAAAGATGGAGTGTGCTATAACCCTAGTTTAGTGTAAGATACTCCATGCCAACCGAAGATGGAGTATGTTGGTAGTTAGGTTATGATTATTCTCTTGAAGGAGGAATCGAGCTGGTAGCCACGATTCTCCATGATCATCCAAATACAGTAATCTAATTGGATGCATGAATATTCCTTTTATGTAACTAATGGTGGATTTGCAATCCTAGATCCATTCTCTCATACTTTTCACAGTGTCTTAAATATTGCTTTAATTAGTTTAAATTGCTTTCTAATTTAGATAGTTAATTTAACTCTTTTTAGTTAATCTTAATTCAAACAAACAATCAAAAATCTGTTTCCTCTAAATAAATTAGAATTAGGGTTATAAAATTAACGTAAATCCGTGTCGTAGTCTCTGTGGATTCGACCCCTGCTCATCATTATCTCATTATTTTTAGTAGGGTGATTTTATCTTGATATTGACAACATCAATAGGCATCACCGTTTGTTAGATTGCGTTGAATAAAAGGAATAATAATGAGCGATACATTCTAAAGCATCTGTGAAAGATGTTGATCAGGTAGATGGGTAACAAAGTAGTCAATAGTTAGTTATTTATTTCCAGATATGTATAGAACTAACATTTGCATAGTTGGTCGATTATCTCATTGCATTTTTCTATTTTCAAACTTAGACGCCTCAACTTTAACCACTTTGATCTTCATCAGATGAAAAATCATCAAAATCTCATCTCAAAATTGATCTTCTCAGATTACAGCTCATTGCAACATTAAAATTATGAAAAAAAAAACCAAATAATCCACGTTGAGAATGTAGAATGTAGTGTGTAGGTAGAGAAATGATAATTTTCATAGACGAGAAAAATGTGATTGGTAGATAGAATAATTATTGGAAATCGTTAATGGAAAGATGAATGATAGGGGCTAAAAGATTGGTGGTTCTAAAAAAAATGAAATTTTGGATGAAATGTACCATTAGAACAAAATTGTCAATGGTTAACATTTTGATCTTGTAGCATTGCCATATTAAAATGTTAGAAATTTGGTAAAAAAATCCCTCATATTGGATTATTTGATTTTAAAGGACAGTACATTTCAATTTTTGGTTAGAAGTCCCTGATGAGTGGAACTTTATAAATCAAATCTGTGTCACAAATTTTTTTGGGGGGGGAAAATTTTACTAAATTTCAAACAATTAATTCTGTGAAATTTAAAAATTTTCATATAACTAGTTATGTGAAATTATCTGTTGAGTGACTTTTTTTTGGCAAAGAGCTTGGCATTTAAGTCTCATCCAAGGTATTGGTTTGTCGTTCGAACCTCCCCCTCTCCATGTCATAAAAAAATGTAAAGGGGGGAGGGGGTGGGGTGGTTGTTGGACCTAAGTTTTCCATATAATTTTGACACGAAAATGTAGCACGTTGCATTTGGGATGCTATCAAGGATCAAGGCGTGCAATTCAAGTAAAATAAAAAGAAGAACACTGGGTGATTTTTCTTATTTTCTTTTTTATCCCGTTCTAAGATACTATTGGTTCATATATGCCACACATACATACTTATACACGTAGACGAATCACACTTTACAAATAATAGGAAAATATACAACGGAAAGCTCTTTTTTTTTTCCATGAAAAAATTCAGGTAAATATCCAAATCACAATAAAAAAAAAACAGTAAACACTAATAAAAATCTAGTAAACATCAACATGAGAGATTTTTGTGAGCTGACTAAGAAAGGTAGGGACTAATATAAAAGTATCACGTCGCTTCGAAATCTGCATGATTGGTTCACTATTATTTGTAATTTCATAGTTCACTAGGCGATAACCTGTGATATGCATGGAGGATTTTTAAATTGAGAGAAGTGACTTGTTATAAAAATGTAATTAACATACTACTCAAAGCTTTTATATTTATCAATTTTTAGACGAGGATATTCTTCTAATGGCTACAAAATACATCTTTTTACAAAAGATTTTTTAAGATTTAAAAAGGACTTAGATTTTTTCAAAAGATGTTGAAAAGCTAATCCAAACGCAACCAATTGTGTAAGTAACCATCAGAAGTTATTCTTCTAATGACTACAAAATATAGCTTTTTACAAAAGATTTTTTTTTAAAGCTTTAAAACATACAGATTTTTTCAAAAGATGTAAAAACATAATCCAAACACAACCAATTATGTAAGTAACCACTCATTAGTGATTGATAAAAAATATTGAATTTTATGTAGTGTATAGATCAGTAACAAACATATATTTAAAGAATGAATTAACGCGAACAACGAACAGCAGTTATGGTTATCTCTATCAACTCTTCCTTTTGCTTGTGCTTGTCCTCCATCTGAGTCCTGGAATGACTTAACTTTTTACAGCTTTCACGTGAACCCATTTGTGGGTGTATGGCTAGCAAGTTTGATTTAGTCTTGAGGGATACTTTTTTGCCAAGTAGTTTGTCTATATTTATAGCAAATTTGGGGACATATATGAGAGTTATCTATTTTAGTGTTTTTTTTCTCCCTCGGTAAGTGAAAAAGATTACTTAGATGTTGTAAATATATATTTGCTAATTCTCAATGTAAATTTAAGATGCTAATATTATAAATAAATAAATATCATTGAGGGAGTAATAGATGGTGAGTGTATGGCTTATAAGGGTGATTTAGGCTCCGTTTGATAAAACTGAAAATTAAGTGCTGAATTTTAAATATTGAAAATTTTAAGTGATTGAATTTGTAATACTGAAAACAATATTTCAAGTACTCAAATAGACTGCATTCAGTGATTATTTTCAGCTAAAAATTTTCACTTATAGTTTTCAGTAGAGTTTTAGCTGAATTTTCAATTAAGTGGTACGTTATCAAATGCACTGAAAATAAATAAGTGTTGAAAACTTTTATTTTCAGTACTTAATTGGGTTATCAAACACAACATTAGTTTTGTGTGATATTTTTGGGAACAATAATTTGATTTTATAGCAAACTTTGGGAACATAAAAGTCATCTATTTTGATGATTTTTTTTTTTTTTTGAGTAAGTGAATTTTTTTTGGATAGCCTTATATAATTCTCAATTTGAATTGAAAATTTAAATGTAACCACTTTTTTTAAAATATGCATAAATTATATAAAAAATTGAAGTTTTTTCTCATGCCGCCATGTGGCGCTCTAAGAAATGAGAAAATAGCTTTACTTTTATGGAGAAAACTTTGGTATGTTGGGTGGTTTTGGGTGTATATACCCAAACCACTTTGCCATTTGTCAAGCTTGGAGTGGAGAAAAAAAAGGAAAAGCTGGGGATGTTAGTGATGGTTGCCTGATGCGCAATAAATGGAGTGATGGCTGTCTGACGCGCAATAAATGCTAGGAAAACCTGCTATGGCCGGTTTTGAAGCGATGCTTGTTCCTTGATCAGGAACGATTGATCCATCCCATGAAATGTTGTTCCATTTTACATGTTTGTTCTGTGGTGAGAAACAATTGTTCCATGTTACAAATTGTTGTTCTCCGTGGATTGATTTGTGTGTCAATCATGCAAGAGATTTACTTTTATGTATTAAAACTTGTACAATATCAAAAAAAATTATTTTTGATGTATAAGTGTGAGTGATTTATTATGGCTATATAGTTACATAAATTATTTTAAATCGCAACCATATTAAATCTCCAACACAACTTTGTTCCAAAGACCATAAAGAGTTGTTCAAAAAACATGTTAAGCTTGTTCCAGCAATAAAAAAACTTGTTCCCTCCACAAAATTAAAGTTGGAAGCTTTCAGTTGGTATACCTACTTGATGTGGTACTTAATAATTATAGGATTTAAGGTAGGTAGTTGCTTTAATTACATTAAATCTCAGTCATGTTAATCCCCAACACTACTTCAACTTCAGTTAAAAGAAACTTGTTCCCTCCACAAGGCACAAAGTTAAGAGATTTACAATTATGTATAAAATCTTTTACAATATCATAAAATTTGACTTTTGATGTATAAGTACGATCGAGTGATTTATTATGGGTAGGTAGTTTCTTTAATTATATTAAATCTCAGTCATATCTAATCCCCAACACAACTTTGTTCTTGAGACCATTAACATTTGTTCCAAAGGCATGTTATGTTTGTTCCACCAATAGAAAAACTTGTTCCCTCCACAATCGATTGGATAGGAGGGCAATCGATTGGGATACGTCGTGGATTCAGGTCGTGATTACAACAAAACTTAGAAGAAACAAGACTTTCTCATTTTAGGAACAAAACTTAGCAATTATGGAACAAATATTTATGATGAAGGAACAAATCTTTCTCATATTTGGAACAAAACTTAAGTTACACTATTGTAATGTACTTGCTATACCAGACCTAATTTTAATACTTAACCCCTTCGGTGGGTTAATTTTGGGGTTAACTGCCTATGTGAGGTTAATTTTGACACTTAAACTCTCCTATGTGAGGCTTATTTTAATTCTTAATCCTCATGTGAGTCTATTTTGAGAGGATATTGCTCCCTCCATTCTAAATACGTGTCTATCTTTTATTTTTTGGATGTTCCAAAATAAGTGTCCACTTTTAAAAGTCAAGTATAACTTTTACATAAACGTCCTATAATACCCTTACAATAAAGACAAATCACATTTATGTGTGGTCAAAAAATAATTACAAAAGTTAAACACCGTACCTATCACATTAAGGATAAAATAGAAAAATTGTTATCTAATGAACCAAAAAAATGAATACAATATATGTTTCTTAAACAATGTGTAAACTTATAGTGGGCATTTATTTTGGAACAAAGGGGAGTAGTATTTTTACTTTTGTCCAAAACCACAAGGGGGTTAAATGTCTACTTTTGAACCACAGGGGGTAAAGTGAAAATGAACCTAACCACAGAGAGGTAAAATATAATTAGCCCATAAAAATAATATAACTATATAATATACAAAATACCGCAAAAAAATGTGTACATAAAATTTAAAAATATTTTTCTATGCATCGCACGAGTTTTGATTCTTAGTATTACCATAATTCTACATAGTCATCAAAGTAGGAATGCTTTAGGAAACCACTTACTCTTATTTGACCTATAAGATAAAAGTTTAAATTGGAAACATACTACCATTTAAACTCAATATATATGGGATATGTATTATGTGGCACATACAGATAAATAGATGTGTTAAATACATTTTATCTCTTATGGTTGGACTCATTTTTACTTTACCCCCTGCTTCAAAAGTTGCCACTAACCCTTGTGGTTTTGGACTAAAGTGAATCTGCTAACTTTTTTCACAAAATTGATGAAAATTCTATAATTGGCCAAAAATGCTTAACTTAGCCCCCTCCGTGAGGATAATTTTGGGGTTAATTCCCTATGTGGAGATAATGTTGTCATTTAACCCGGCCAAGTGAGGCTAGTTTTTTACTCCTAATCCTTTTGGGGGGGCTAATTTTGGGGCTGTCTACCTATGTGAGGGTTAACTTTGACACTTGAACTCTCCTATGTGGGGCTAATTTTAACACTAAATCCCCATGTGTGAATGTTTTAGGAGAAACCTTTGTAGTTCCATTTTAATTCAAAATCACTAGGGGATTAAGTGTGAAATTTTAAACTATAGAAAATAAAGTAAAAATAAACCCAACCAAAATGGGTAAAAAGTAATTAATCCTAAATAAACATTGAGCCTGTTTGTCTGTGCTTATGCTTATGCGATCTTGATCGTGATTGGTAGAACTGCTTAAAAGTAGAACTGCTTATTATGGTTTGGGTGTTTGGTTAATATGTTGTGAATTGATCAAATATAGAGATAATCTTAAAAAGCACCCCTCTACCTGCTTATAGTCAAACTGCTTTTTGGACCCAATCTGCTTATGTTTTTGTTGAAACAAACAGATCAATAAGCAGGTTAGGCCACCAGAACTGCTTAAAATGGTCAAATAAGCAATAACAAACAGGGTCATTATCTTACAAAGAGAGAGAAATGGGTTTGTTTGGTAACCCCTGAAGAGGTAAAAAGGGAGAAGTTATTCAGTGAACCCGTCACGCCACGTCAGTATATTAACGTGGCGTGATCATTTAATTTTAGCCACCCACTTGCCGCTTACTTTTAAGAAGATTATGACAAGTGGTTATCATATTTAGTAGAATTTCAAATTTTAAATAGAGTAATATTTGGGGCACTAACAAATTCTACTAACACTTACTAACACACTCTATCTCTCTCCAAGTGGTATTGTGGGATCCGCGGTGGGCCCCGTAGTACCACTAGGAGAGATATAAAGTGTGTTAGAAAGTGTTAGTGAAATTTGTTAGTACCCCTAGTATTGCCCTATTAAATATGATAACCATTTGTGTAATGGTCCCCCTGAAAGGAGGGGACAAGTATGGTCTGACGGGCTCATTGAATCATTTCTCGTAGAAAGGGGCTGGGTGTGGTTTTTGGTACAAAACCATGTGTGGCTTTTATTTTAAATTGGGGGATATATATGGACGGCAATGATGAGAGATTGGTTTGGGTGTATATACACCCATACCGCCCAAATCGGACCAAAGTGGACGCCTACTTTTATATATGTTTACAGATAGATATCCACTGATTGGCTACTAATCCTTCTTACCCCACCACCGCCATGTCCACCATCTATTTCTCTCTCTCACTCTCCTCACACACACACATCAACAAAGTACCCATTTTTCTTCACAATTGTCTATTCACTTGTTTTCTCAAAAACCCATTGGCAATTTGGCACAAACATTCAAGAAACTTGAAACCCAGAACTCCAAACTTTTTGGAGTTTTGAGAATAAGAAATGGGTTCAACTGTGTTTTACAGTTCAATCAACCCATCAACACCACTTTTCTCAAGAACCCACTTCCCTATTCACATCTCCAAACACTTCTCTCTAGATTTACTTCACTCCACACACTGCAATTTCAACTTCAGAAACAGAGAAAAAAATGGGCAAAGAATGAAGAGAACAAAAAAGGTAATTAGAGCCACCGTGACTGAAACCCCATCGGTTGGAGTTGAGCGGAGGAATCTGAGATTGCTGGTGGCCGGAGGTGGGATTGGTGGGTTGGTTTTTGCTTTGGCGGCTAAGAGGAAGGGCTTTGAGGTGATGGTGTTTGAGAAGGATTTGAGTGCTATTAGAGGTGAGGGACAGTACAGGGGTCCCATTCAGATACAGAGTAATGCTTTGGCTGCTTTGGAAGCCATTGATTTGGAGGTTGCTGATGAGGTTATGAAAGCTGGTTGTATTACTGGTGATAGGATTAATGGACTGGTTGATGGCATTTCAGGCACTTGGTAATCTTTTGTTTTCTTCTCCCCAATATGTTTTAATCTGTCTTCTTAGGTGTATACTTGTTTGATTAATTAAATTTTCGGTAAAGTAATCCCTCATGCTAGATTAATAGACAACCCGTTTTTAATTTTGTTCAAAAGTCTGTGATTTGTGAAACATGATCAATTTGAATTAACTAGTTATGTTAAAATTTCAAATATCACATTGTTGAAGCTTGATATATATTTTAAGGCACATTCTCTATCAGCTTAAACTTTTGGAGCAACTAGTGACTTTACATGGTATCAGAGCCGTGTTATGGGGGAGGTCCTTCGACCCTCCATCCCCAGCTTTAATGAACATATTTGCACTTGTTGTTTTGATCCATTATAACGGAGCTAGGTTTGTTTAGTTTGTGTTTCTCCACGTGAGGGAGTTTGATGAAGCTTGATATATATTGTTGGATCTATTCTCTTACAACTTAAGCTTTTGGAGCACCTAGTGACTTAATATAAGTTATGTGAAATTTCACATAACTAGTTATATAAAATTTTTTTTGAGGGACTTTCTACTAAAATAAAAAATGGGTTGGACCTAAGACCAAAAAGTCTATTTTATAGGACTTTTGGCTAACATTCCATAAATTACTTTTCCCTTTTTTTTTTTTTTTGGTCTTTTTCATTAATTAATTAATTATTATTATTTTTAAAGTATGTGTGGCATATGTTCCCTTTTGATTTCTCTAGCTTTGATGGGTGGTATGGTCTATGTGACCATGTCAAAGAATGGGTGCAAAATGTTGGTATTGGAATATTTAGGATCAATAACAAAAAATTCATAGTTAAAAGACATTTGATATATAGGTTTAACATCAGAGTTTCAAAATTGTTTGTAGTTTGAAACTTAAGCATAAAAAAGAAGACAAGGGCAAATCAAGAGTGTTTTTATTTAGTCTGGGACATTGAAATAAGCTGTGGGTATTTTCACTCTTTCAGAAGTGCTCGGTGCGTAGCTCACTCATTTGGATGTGGAAACGATAAATTGTGTATGCAGATAACCAACAAGTATCCGATTGTTGATTTGGATGCGCACACACTAGTCTCAGTCTGCCAATGAATTGATCAAAAGACCAAGCCAAACTATGTGTTTTAGACGAAAATATAAGTAGTTAACATCAGTTTGACTACCCAAAGGCAATGCAAATTGAAGAATGAAAATCATTCATTTTTAATTGAGTTCCTCTAGAAGAGCTTATTTTGTTTTAAAGCTGGCTTTTCCCGAAGGAAGTCCAACCACAAGAAATGATACATAGTTATTTATATATATCAGGTACGTCAAGTTTGATACATTCACTCCTGCAGCGGAACGGGGGCTTCCAGTCACGAGAGTTATTAGCCGCATGACACTGCAACAAATCCTTGCTTGTGCTGTTGGGGAAGACGTCATTATGAACGACAGTAATGTTGTTGATTTTGAGGAAGATGGTGATAAGGTAATCTATCCTTGAAGGCTCTATTTGGTCCATGGATTTATTTATGGAAAGGAAACAATAAGGAGACGCTTTACTTTGTTCGGTTAATAAGGAAACTAGCGAGAAACAATTTAAAATTTCTGAATTTTGTGAGTTATTTACCTTCCTTTTTCCTTAAGTTACAATTATATTTTGAGAAGTTTTAATCTTTAATGATATTTAAGAATGGAGGAAAACATAAGGGAACTAGTTTTACTTCTTGTTTTCCTGTACTTTATTTTTTTGTACTTCTCTGAATTCGCAAACCAAACAAAGCCTATAGCTTTGACATTTTCCTTTCCCTATCGAAAAATTTAGGATTGGCCTCTCATTCTCGTCTTTGTAAAAATATGTGGCATAGAAAAGTTCTTTGCGATTGTTCTATTGTTATGTTTCTTACTCTTCGGAAGATGAGTTCTAACTACTTCATCCACAAGTTTAGGTGACTGTGATTTTGGAGGATGGACAGCGATTTGAAGGTGATCTTCTTGTTGGTGCTGATGGAATATGGTCAAAGGTATTGTCTTAAACTTATTATATATTGTCTTCTCCAGTGGATTTTTTCTTTTCATGTATTAATTATACGTATAAAAAATTGTATATATATTACAATATCTGTGGTGGTGGGACATGTGCTAATTTGCCATGGGTGGAGATGTTCTATTCTGTATCTGGTGTAATAAACTGCAATAGCAACCAGCTATACCGTGGGCCTATGTAGCACGGGTACGGACACGTGACACGGGTACGATATGATACGGGTACGGGGGTACGGCAATTTCCAAAAATGTAGGGTACGGGTACGGCTAGGGTACCTTGAATAAAAAAATATTTGTAAAAGCATACTTTTAATAATTAAAAAAGGAAAAAAGAAAAAGAAGAAGCGTATTAGCAAATAAGTAGTCTAAGAACTAAACAACATTGTTTTAGCATTACAAGTCCACAACATTAAAGGAAAAAAATATATGAATAAAAAAGAAAAAGAAGAAGCAAGTCCACGAAGTACCCACGCCGTACCCCCCATAGTTATACCCCCCATAGTTTTCAAAAAATGCCATCTGACCCCGTGCCGTACCCACGAAGTACCCATGCCGTACTCACGAAGTACCCGAGCCGTACCCAAGTTGAATCCTGCACTTAACATTACTAGAACACCGCTAGAGGGGTACCCGACACGTACCCAGGAGTATGGTACGGGTGTCGGTGTCCCCCAAGTATCCGGTACGGGTACTTCACTCAAAATGGAGTACCCATGCTTCTAAGCCGTGGGCTATCTTTTGTCCTGCAAATGCTTATATATATATATTTGTATATGTGTGTGTGTCAGATGTTTTGCTTGAAATTTTTGATAATTCTATTCTGCTTGAATAGGTAAGGAAAAATCTGTTTGGGCCAAAGGAAGCTACCTATTCAGACTACACATGTTATACTGGCATTGCAGATTTTGTGCCACCTGACATCGAGTCCGTCGGGTAATGTTCTATTTCATTATTGCTTTGGGATTATATGTCACTTTTTATCTTCATTGACTTCTTTACTGTGGGTTATACTTTGAATTTAAATTCTCTATCTGAAGGTACCGAGTATTTCTGGGACACAAACAGTACTTTGTTTCTTCGGATGTGGGTGGAGGAAAGATGCAGTGGTACGCGTTCCACAAGGAACCACCTGGTGGTGTAGATAGTCCCAATGGTATATATTCTTCAGATTCTTGAACTCATGTAGATTCAAATGACTTTAACAATCATCTATGTTACCCTGAATCGGGTACGGGTGTCGGGTACAGACTCGGGTACGGTGTCAGGTTCGTCCTATTTTTAAAAATTTTACACTATTTTGAAGGGTTGGAGAGAGAAGTACCCTTATCCGGGTGTCGTGTTGGGCACGGGTACTCTATGCATTATGAAGGGTCCGGGTAACATAGCAGTTCATATATGTTTCGGATGTTATTAGCAAAATATACATGTGGAATGCCACCGTAGATATAATTCATTGTTGCTTTGTAATTATTCTAAAAGATACCAACTTTCTAAGCTTTTTGTGTTTTAGTGCATCATATTATAATGGTGGTGCTTCATCAAACATATCAAATTTCTTGGATTCTAAGAGGCTGTTTGGGCAATACAAGAACCAGTTTGTTGTTCAGAGAAGAACCGGTTCTAAATAGTTTGGTGTTTGCGTAGCTGCTGTTTGGTTACACAGGAGTACGTGCCCGATTTTAAAAAAAAAAGCCGCAAGAACTGGTTCTTTTTCAAACCAACGCAATACTGATTTTTCGTTGAAAACAGATAAAAGAGGGAGTCTGAACCTGATCCTGTTCCAAGCTTTCCCAAATAGGACCTATTTATTAAGAAGTCCTAATTTTAACAGAAGATTTGCGGCCATCACAAAAATTTTGAATTGGAAATCTTTTTTAGCAGAGTCTCATAATGTCAACAAGAATATGGTTTTGATAAGTGGTGCTCTTTATAGTCCAATATTCTTTATCTTGTTTGCAGGTAAAAAGGAAAGGTTGCTTAAAATATTTGAGGGCTGGTGTGATAATGTAATAGACCTGTTGCTTGCCACGGACGAAGAGGCGATTCTTCGAAGAGACATATATGACCGTGCACCAACTTTTAATTGGGGAAGGGGTCGTGTAACCTTGCTTGGAGACTCTGTCCATGCAATGCAACCGAATTTAGGTCAAGGGGGATGCATGGCCATTGAGGTACAACTTTCTTTGTTACATCTCGATACAATATTACAATACTGTCCCCATTAGGACAGAAAACATTATAAACTAGTTTACTAAACATTATCTATATGTATGTTTTTCCGTGACGAGGAACCCCCGAGGCCGGGCAAAAGGACCCGAGTCAGGTGAGTCTGAGGATATTGCCCCTAAGGGGTAACACGCCATAGTGGGGATTCGAACTTGCAACTTGTGCTTACTGCCACTCAAACTAACCCCTTGGGGTTGCATTATAACTTGAACATTGTCTTTTGATTAATATTATGTTTGCTTGATGTATGTTTTGTTGAGATCACATGATGTACTAAATAGTTTGTTTTTCTGTATTCGAATTGAAATATGTATATACAAAAATAAGATCCACATTATTCTTTTTTTTTTTTTGGGAAAGGGAAGAGGGAGGGTGGGGGGGGGGGGGGCGGAGGAGGGTGTGTTAGGTTTAACGTTATTCTGTAGGTGATTAGCAATATTCTACGTGCGAAAAAAGAATTATGTGTAACATTCTTATTAAATATCCAAACTTAAATAATTAGATAGTTTTTACTGTGAAGAAATTTCTACAAGATAACTGTATTGATTAAATAGCTATCTATAGTGACTTGAATGCTGATGAAGGACACCTTGCCAATGACCCAAACATTTCAGGATGGTTATCAGCTAGCTCTGGAGCTTGATAAAGCTTGGAGGGAAAGTACTGAGTCAGGAAGTCCTATAGATGTAGTCTCGTCTCTAAGGAGGTACTATACAATTTATTTGTTGAATATATAAAGAAGAAACATATAAATTGAGGTTGAAAATCTGTGGTCAAGTAACTTTTAGAAATGGGATATTTTTTCATGATTTCAGAGAAATTTGTGAGTCGTCATTTTATGAGACATTCATCCCAATCACTATGCTCTTTATAAATATGTTATTGTTTCTTGCATTTGGAGGACTTGGAGTTTATGAATGGAATTACTGTTAAGTCACAAATTGCTCCAAAAGCAAGGTGTTCGAGAATGGGCTCAACATGTATATCAAGGTTTAACACCCTCCCTTGCGTGGGACCTCATCTCGCACGTGGAGACATAACAAACTAAGCAAACCGAACTCCATCACAATGTCGACAAATAACAAAGTGCAAGTATGCACACCAGAACGGGGACGGGGATTCGAACCCAAGACCTCCCACAAACTAGGCTGATAATATTTAAGTCACCAATTGCTCCAAAGCTTAAGCTGTTAGAGAACGGAACCAACAATGTATATCAAGGTTTAACAATTACAGTAGACTCTTTTACGACCAAATCTCTTTGGTGACTACCTATTTTGATTTTTCCTTTCCCCAGCTATGAGAGTGCTAGAAAAATACGAGTTGCTGTTATCCACGGATTGGCAAGAATGGCTGCAATCATGGCTACAACTTATAAGCCATACTTGGGTGTAGGACTTGGTCCCTTGTCGGTATGAACGTTTCTTTTTCTTCTTCTTGGTAATTTGTATGAACTTGTCACAAGTACGTGACACTGAATAATTAAAATAAACTTTAGTTTGCGATGCCTTTTTTCATGGATTTCATTTCAGCCTTTTGTCTGTTTTACAGTTTTTGACGAATTTTAGGATACCACATCCAGGAAGAGTTGGTGGGAGATTTTTTATCGACATTGCAATGCCTTTAATGTTAAGTTGGGTCCTCGGCGGTAACGGGTTAGCTCTGAGAGGCCTTTTATTCTAGCAATTTTTTCTACCATTATTATCTTCTTTCGTGCTCTATCTTGATTTCCTTCCATTGTTTATTTTAGCGACACATCAGAGTCCATTCTGAGCAATGATTATAACAAAGAAAACCGTCAGTGATAAATCTACTATATTCTCTAGAACTTGTGAAAATTAATGGTCAAATGCAAAGTTTTTAGCATTAGAACCTTTGTAAACTCCGAGGTACTGAAAATAACTGTCATATTGAAGAAAGGTGCTTTTAAAATGTAAGATTTCTTACCATCAAATTTAACCAAGGAATAATTTGAATAAGCTTCAGAAATATAATCCTAGCAAATAAAGTTCATTTCCATTTCTAATCTTCTTGAAGTGCACTTAGTGTTGTGTTGCCTTTTGTAGCTCAAAGCTTGAAGGGAGATCATTAAGTTGCAGACTCTCAGACAAAGTATGTTGCTCAAGGACTAACCATCTTAACACGTCTTTTGAAACTAGCTTGGATTGTTAGCTCTTTGTATATTCAATTACAAGTATGGAAATTAGTTTATTGTTTGGAAGCTAACATGTGGTCAAATATGAAGGCGAACGATCAATTGCAAACATGGTTTGAGGATGATGATGCTTTGGAACGTGCTATTTGTGGAGAGTATGTGTAACGATTCTAAAATATGTGAAAATTATTTGTGGTATATCTATAGTCATATACACTTCATGATCATAGTTGTGAAGTCAACCTTGTTTGTTTTGTAGGTGGGTATTATTCCCATGTGGAAAAGTGAGTGGTGCTCTGCAACCTATTGTCTTAAGTAGGCATGAAGAAAAACCCTGCCTAATTGGGTATGTGCCTTTAACTGTGAATCTTTATATTCTGTTCCATGTATGTGTGTGTGTGTATAGAGATGTATGCGAGTACAGTAGTTAGAGTGCACCTAATCTATTCCTCCAAGCATTAGGCTCAGGAAAGGCCAAAAAGAGTAAGTTGATGTCCAGATTGTAGTGACATATCTAGTACATGCATTGCTGCTAAAGTAAAATGTGTACTATCTGAATAGTAGGGCCTGTTTGGCAAATCACATAATTGCGATTGCAATTGGCTCTCTAAAAAAATTCCCAACACCATGTTTGCTTCCCTAAGCACCCCCACCACATTGCTTATTGAAACCAATTGTGCGATTCGCCTCCTTAAGCAGTTGGCCCTTAGTCATATTGTAATTGTATGGTACATATAGTGTATAATTTGAAATTTTGTTCAACAGATGAATATCCAGATCCAAACTGAATTGCAGTGCAATAGGCTAATCATTTCTTACAAAAAAGTTTCAAAATGAATAAGAAAAGAAATCTTTCACAAAAGAGTTCTCTCATTTTCCTTTTTAATTTTGGATCGAACCTTAATTGAATATTTAGATTTGATGTGATAATCAGTGGATGTATTGGATATGTAAACCATTTAGTACAGAAGCTAAAAGAAAGGATAGAAGAGAAATTATTTTATTTTATTATTATTTTTTTATTATTATTTTTTTCCTGGAGTGGCTACTGTATTAAGTGTATTTTTTTAGAAGTCTGTTGATACCTTGAACAAGAAGGGTAATATTGTATTTTCACTGCAGGAGTGTATCAAATGCAGATTTTCCTGGTATATCAGTAGCCATACCTTCACCCCAGGTATAAATTTACCTGTTCAATTTTATTGCTAGTAGTGTTCTTTCTCTCCCCTTTTTCAATGCTAAAGTAAGAAGGTTTTCTTATCTCAGGTTAGCAAAATGCATGCTCGAATAAGCTGCAAGAATGGTGCGTTTTTCCTAACCGATTTGCGGAGTGAACATGGTACATGGATCACTGAGTAAGTCATGGAAAATATGAATACATACATAACTTTATATGTATATGTTTGTATAGCTTATCCTTTTTCGTAGGATATTCTCAAATCTTCGTTATGTTTATTTTTTTTGCAGCAATGAGGGGAGGCGATATCGGCTGCCGCCAAACTTTCCTTCTCGTTTCCATCCAACGGATATTATTGAGTTTGGTTCTGATAACAAGGTGATTTTTATTTTTTCCTTTTAACACATTTTGCTGCATACATATCATCGAACGGTGACTGCACTTCTTTGACAGATCAATCTTAAGAACCAAATTGTATCAAACTTGTATGGTATTTTTCTATATCTCTAGTTCTGCTAACAACCATTTCCAAGCAATTTATTTCCATCAACAGATCTCTGTTGAATTTGGTCAACTAAGAGCCCATTTGGGGCCAAAAATCACTTAATAAGTGATTGTTTAGAAAGCTGTGGGCCTGTGACCGTTTGGATTAGTTTTTTCACTGCTTTTCAAAATCTGGTTCTTTTTTAATTCTAAAAAACAGTTTTTTTTCCCTTCTAAAAGATGCAATTGATAGCTTTTAAAAAAATTTCTTATTGTAAAAACAGTTTATTTTTTCTTCTTCTAAAAGATGCAATTGATAGCTTTTTTAAAAATTTCTTATTGTAAAAAAAAATGGTTATTTCTATAGCTAACCCAAACGGGGTCTAAGTGGGTTAGAGTCTTTACCTATGTAACCCAGACTCGGGTATGGGTGTCGGGTGCAGGTGTGTTTCTAGGTATCAGACCTCTTCTAAATCTAAATCTTAGGATCTGGGGCCGTGTTTAAACATTGGATACGGATATGCGGACACCTTCTGAACGTATAAACATACTATGTTTCTTAATATCAATAGTTAGAAATCTCTTTGCCCACAATTTTAAGCTTCTTTTTACCTTTTCAACATCACCTGTGGAGGATCCAAGTGTCCGAATTGGGTATGGGGGTCGGACACGGGGATCGGGTACTTGGGGGTAGTGGGAGAGTCCAGGTAACATAGGAGTCTTTACATATCATTAATGGCTTCTTTTCCTTGGGAATTCATAAATGGCTTGTTTGAACATGGCATGAAATTGGAGTTAAAACCATTCGTTATTCGTAGAATTCGTACTAACATATATTTTATTGTTTTTGGAATGTGAATATGTCATTCCCTAATATATATGGATTTATACATATTACATTTCAAGTTTGTATTTGTAATCTTGTTTAGTTACCTTTTGCTTGTGTATATAATCAAAATTCTGAAAACATGAATTTCTCTTCTGCTTCATATGCTAAGCACAAAAACAATGAGATTTCAAATCTTTTGTGGCCTTCAAGTTCGGCTTCTATAATATTCGGAGAAAAGGAAAGAAAAGAGTAGATTTTCATTTTCATTTTCGTTTTTGGGATTTCAATTATTTGGGCTGCTTTGCAACTGGCATATCCAGGAAAAGATTCATACATGGCACTTATAAGTCATAACACACACACACACACACACTTACTTTCTCGTAAAACTAGCTTGTGGTTCCAATCACAGACAAGGGTACCTAAAAAAAATAAAAAAAATACTTTAAATACGAACATTATCGTAAATCTGAGCCTTGAAAGATTGTGCAGGTAACGTTTCGAGTAAAGGTGGTGACAACAAGATTACCTGAGATTGCAGGGAAGAAGGAAGGAAGTGAAATTCTCCAGACGGTATGAGAATTTTCGACTAAAATGTTCTTTAATTCGAGAATTGAGAGATACACAGAAACTGTACAGCATATTTATTTGGAGGCAGCAAAGCCATGTAAAGCTGCTACATTTTGCTGTATATATAGGATCAAAGTGTAGCATCATCACACAGAATTTGACAGAAAGTCCGGTTCTTTTTAAGCTGGAGCTGAATTTGTTGTTTGTAAATTCTGAAATTGTTTCAATACTAATAATTCAAGTAAAGAGATCGAGCAAAAACCATATCGATTATCTATCATGGTATTCCTTTTTAATTCACCTTACAAGTGATTTTGTGGGGCATTTTGGCGTGTAAAATTAGAGTTTGCTGATAAATAGGATTATTAAGATCACCGAAAGATAGCTGTTGGAACACAGTGGAGCTGTTAGTACACATAATAAGAGCAAATTGCGTGATATATGATAGATCTAAAAATTTTCACCTTTAGGGTCCATTGTTTAGTGTCATGCTAAAAATTTGGGCTGACAGGTGAACTCTGCTTAAGTGCAACCATTTGGAAATGACTTTTTTGTTTTGTCATTTTGGGTCAGATTGGTAATCCTATTATCTAGAATTGGAACTGGTTAGTTGGACCAAATTCATCAACGCTCAAGCTTTATATTCCAAGGTCCAACTATTTTTTTTTTTTTTGGGATGACGAGGACAATCCCTCGTCTGTCCTTCGGGACTGTGGATCCCCTCAAGTATTTCAGACGGTTTATTTACTCCGTTTTTATTTTATTTTATTTTATTGAAGTAGAACTGGGGCAAACCATGAGTACGTGCTCTGACCCTACATCACACGCACCAATTAATTCAGGGAGGTAAGGTAGCGATAGGATCCGAATCCACACAAAATTGGACCAATTTTTTTATTTTTATTTTTATGTCCATCTTAAGGTCCATCGCTCCAACTATCTTACTTCCGCCCCTGGAATTGTTTTGAACCTCTGACCTCCCTTAGCAAAGCCAAAGGCTCTGGCCAACTTAGTTAGAGCAATTGCTGTGGCGATGGAAATTGTAGGGTATAGGTTAGGGTACTTTCTGGTACGAGTTTTGGGAGTGCCACAGTGGTGTAGTAGGCAGCCAGTTGAGGGAATGTCGGCCCCAATTGAACCGGTAGAGGGTTTGCCAGTTGGTGCCAAACAGCAGAGGCACTTCTGGCTCTCTCGAACGGCAGAGGCTCTGCCGGCTACTCTCCCATATGGCTTTCCCTTTGCCGGCTAGCCCCCAACGACCACATTTGGGGCTATTTAAACAAGCTTGTGTTTTTTTTTTTTTTTTTTGGTTAACTAAAACTCCACTTGTTCAACAATATATTTCCACAAGAGTTTGATTTTTTTTTTGGTAGAAGTCAGTTATTTTCAATCCAGGTTTTTAATACTTTTTTTTAAAAAAAGCTTTTTAACTTGGTTTATAATAAAGTATTTTGTAGTAAAATTTTCTATACTAAAGTTTTTAATGGTAGTGTTCTAATATTATTTTTTCAATCAATATTATTATTGTAGTGTCTAGTAGAGTAAATTTGAGATTTGTTTTCATAATTGGTGTTATTTGTATAATTTTAAAGTATTTTATACAACCATGAACTGATTATTCATTAAAAAAAAGTAATGTCACGCCCTGAATAGCAATTACAACGCAACTCAAAAAAGTAATTTCATTAGGGGAAATTTAATTATTTCTTTTTGGATCCGTAGATCATGACAAGTTTGACTATAGATGTCCACATCACATTCTGATAAGGATAAGGTTAATGCGGAAGGGACTAAAGTATAGACTTATTCAAATCAACTCCAATCCCATTACAACGCAACTCAAATACTCGGGCTTCATGGCCTTATTACAAATATAAGTCCAAATCAAAATACAACATAATACATAAACAACTATAAACGTCTTCTCCGTCCTTAAGTAGTAGAATAGTAGCCTTCTCCAACTTCCGCTTGGTGCCTTTCCACTCAAAATTCTGGACATTTGAATATTCAGGGCAAACGTCGTCAACTTGTGAAAGCTGAGTACATATGCTAACCATATATGATATTCATAGCACGTGATAACATGTGAATTGAATTATAGGATCATATATAGAAATAACCGTACATAGATAATTCAACTAGTATGAATATGCAAGATCGTATATGATCATATCCAACTATTCTCCAATTACTCACAGAACCATCTCCCCTCTTCCTACAACCAGACCTTTCTCATTATCACATTTCTTTATCTTGTGTCAACCTTTTATCTCCTCATATCATGTCAACCTTTTATCGCTTCATCTCATGTCAACTTTTTTCAACACGAAGTCAGTCATTAGAATAGCATGATCGAAAGCCGAATGATTAATATGCTAGCATGCTCTAAAGGCGAATGATCAACATATGTTGTTGAAGATAGCAGCATGTTCTCAAAACCGATTAATTATCAAAATATTCATAATGACTTTCCTTTTATGAATCCAGGAATACGAGTGCTCTAAACCCGAATGGTTAATATGCTAGTGTGCTCTAAAACCAAATGATCAACAAACGTTGATCAAGATAGCAACGTGTTCTAAAAATCGATTAATCAAGAATATTCCGGATCATAGTCTCAAGAGTTAACCTAACTTTCCACAACTTGTCTTTACTGTGCAAGTCACCTTACACCATAATGCCACGACCCGTCCCGCTATGCACGGAAATAGGACACGTGGCACGCGACCAAGGCTTATCCAAACATTAAAATAACTATGCGCAGCGGAAAAGAACTTTAAAACAACCCTGAGTATTTAAAACTTTAGGAACATTACCCTCTGAGTTGTGAAATTCGTTAAAATCAGAGTTATAAAAAGTTTTGCCAAAAGGAACACTGTCTAAAAGAAATCAGTTTTGAAAACAGAGGTCTAGTCGACTGGATTGGGAATCCGGTCGACTGAAGACCAAAAGCAGAAAGGTCAAAAGTCCAAAGGTCCATTCCAGTCGACTGTGGCTGGGGTCTAATCAACTGGGGCCTGCATTCTTCAGTCGACTGGATCCTCCCAGTCGACTGTGCCTCTAGCAGTTCCAAAAATCCACATTTCTGTAAAGGGGTCCAGTCGACTGAAACATGGTCCAGTTGACTGGTTTTGCCATAATTAAAAGCAGTAGCCAATTTTGCACAGTAGTTCAGTCGACTGATCGGGGACCTAGTCGACTGGTTCTGGGCAGAAATGCCCAATCGGTAGCAAATCAGAACAAGGTTCTCCCACATTGAAACTAAGACAATCACAATGATACACTCAGGATTTAAAACATAATTACAGACGTTCGAATACAGAATTACATTACTACGGAACTAATCCATGATTCTATTACAATCTATTATGACTTTCCAAATCCTTATACAAGTTTAGGAAAAAGGAACAAAAATGTAAACAAAGTGTTTCCTGTTGTCTCATCGGCCTCACTCCTCACGCTTCTTCTTGTCTTTCTTCTTACCTGCAATGGAGTAAATCTCCACTGCTCAGCTATATGCTGAGTGCACAAGTTCTAACATATGTAATATATGATAAACATGCTTTAATCTCATAAATCACATCTATAGTTGCTAGGGAGAAAAATACGCCTTCGTCCGGTAGCGGCAAGTCCAAGCCTTAAACCGCGATGTCAATGGCTAGTCCAAGCCTACAACCATTACATCCCCAAGTGCCCTGGCAAGTCCAAGCCTTAAACCATGCACAGTAGCCGTCGCTACTCAAATTCTCAAACATCGAGAAGCTTACCCCGGCATGAATTTGTATAAGTCTCCCCTTTGACCCACATAGACAACTCAACGTGCTCGCGTAAATTTAGACATACTTTTCACATTTGAGAGCGTGCATAATTAACGGGCCTACAATTAACACATGGGTTTTGCCCGGATTTCAATTTCGTCGTCGAAATATAAAACATGTATTTCTCTATATTTCACAGGCTAAAACTTCATACCTCGTGCGATTCTCTGCAAACTTTGAAGGATTGACTAGGGGGCCAATTAATCGTCGAATTTTGAATTTGAGACGATTCCTACTAGTTTATACCCGTTTTTTTTTCCAAATTCCTAGAAATTAGCTTTTTATAAAAATTAGCCAAACATGGCCTAAGTAGTATCAAAATGTAGATCTTACCTCCACGAGTCCAAATATGAAATTTGGTGAAAATCTGACGGACGAAAGGTCGTCGATCGACGTCGTAAAGTCCGAGGAATCAAATCCCCTTTTCTCTCTCCTCTCCAACGATATATATGAGGTTTGTGAGAAATGAAATCTCACCCCCACCTATTTATAGAAAAACTCTTCGGATTTCGCGTTTACCTCCCTGCGAGTTCCTCAAACATCTAGTTAACCCATGAAACGTCGCACACGTTCATTTTATGCCTTTACGAGTGAAAATTATAATTTCCAAAAGTTTTCGACTAAGTCTCGTTTGGGGTCCAAAATAACGTTCGAAAACTAAATTATGTGGAATCTCTACACAACCTACCTTTTTATTTATTGTGTCACTCACGTTCTCACCACAGTTCTCAAAATGATATATAACAATATCGAGATTACCAGAAATTATACTACACAGACATAATTCACTATTCACGAAATACCAGATATTTCAAATAACATTTAAATCATGTAAATGTCATTTAACCATGCCAATGCAACATGAAGTGCCATGTTCCTGTGTCCTCCCTGACACCTCACTGTTGACCCATAGTCAACCTCATCTCAGTCCAATTATCAAATAACATTGATTAAACTCACAGATTCAAATATGCATGATAACACTATGAAATTCTGGAACGGGTGTGACAATGTACAACAATGCATGCATGTAATCATCCTATATGTCATGTAGTAATATACGATTTCGGCAGTATAAAATATGAGTACAAATAGTCTATAACAGGGCATGTGTATAACGTGAATTCTATAGAGTCATATGAGAATCTGGCAGTACAGTAACATAGGTACAACTTATTAAACCATATGGTATAACAGGTAACTTAGCATAACGTGTATTAACTCAAGGTACAATATAGCATAGCAGTAGGTACAACTCTTCCTAGCATGTGATTTCAATTGAAAAACTTATAAAATAGCATCATTTAATCTACCAGAACTTTCCATTAATGGATTGGTCCTTACCAATGGATTGCTTCCTTACCAATAGATTGCTAACCTTACCAATCGATTGCTACCTCACCAATGGGTTTATCCCTTACCAATCGATTGCTATATTACCAATGGATTGCTACTTTACCAATCGATTTCTTCCTCATCAATGGATTGCTACTTTACCAATTGAATATTGCTAATCTTACCAATCGATGGATCCTTCACCAATCAATTGCTCCTTTACAAATTGATTGCTTACTTAACCAACCGATTGGACTTCGTTTTCAACCTTTAGACGCGGGCAAAATTGCAAAACTTACCATTTTTGCATCTTAAGTCATGGCAACACTAAAACAAACCCTAAAACTCTTCTATGTCATCATATATCATATTAGAATACTTACAAGTGATGGTTCATTCTCCAGTTAATCGGCGTGACTCGTCGAAGTTTTCGTTAATCCCAACAATGGCTTCCAAGCTCCGTTCCTCAACCGTTTCTTCTCCCATTCGAATGCAAAGCTCCGTCAGCACTCCGAGAAGTTGTTCGGTGCTTGGAAATTAAGCTAAAGTGTGTGAGTGAAGTTGTTGAAAATATGAGTGAATTCAAAACTCAAGAGGGGTTTATATAGGCAATATCATCGCCTCTCTCTCTCTCTCTCTCTCTCTCTCTCTCCCCTCCATAAATGAGTTTCTAAAAATAGTAGCAGCTTACTAAGCTACTTAATTAGGAGGATGTGTGGTGGTGGTTCATTGTTCATCGTGAAGAATTCCAGCAGACAGAGTTTCGATTACGAAGTCGCAATTTGTGTTACAAACATGACATCATTTTGATGACGTGACATCATCATGGTGATGTCGTTGCCCTTGGTTCACATGTCGTCTTGATTTGTTTAAAAGCTAGTAAATACAGGTTCAAAGTGTATTCTAAGTCCAAATATGGGACCAAAGTGGTACCCAAATCTGTAACCAATCGCCACGTAAAAGTCACTAGATTGAATGACTTAATAATATTATTAAACTAATCACCGTGGTATTTCTAACACAACCATGTATTTAAAAGTACGATAACTAGTATTTCAAAATACAATATTGGTCATGCCCAACTTGACCAGATCACAGAACATAAATCATATAAAATATTATTAAAATATAAAATCACTAAATAAAATATTATTTAATACTATAAAATACACGTGGAAATTCAGGGTGTTATTTACAAGTACTAAGCGACGGTCTACGAGCATCATGAGTATACAATAAGTTAGTAATTAACAAGAAACTATGTGTAATACCCGTAAAATTTCGTTAATAAAATCTATCCCCGTATTTTTGTTCGTATTTTCAGTGTCTCGATTTTGTGAACCCAGAAAACTAGTTATATATAAATGCGCATTTAATTATTATTTCTTAGACTGCAAGTTACGGACCCGGACTGACTATTGCACGTGTATCCGTAAAATCTGTATCAAAATTTGACTGCGTAGCACGTGGATTCTAGCGACGACTAAGCAATACATATTTGGAAATTGGAATCTTTCCTAAAATGGGAATGTATTAGCCTAAGCCTACCTTAATCCATTGGATAAGTACACTTCCCAAACACCTAACCTCTACCCGCTGGACATTACCCACACCCCTCCATCGCCGGCGCACACTCCCCCACCCCCTCTCAAATCTATCACCATCATATCCTCTCAAAACAGATTGCAAAATCTATGTATATATATTTATGTGTGTGCATGAGAGTTGAGAGACAGAGAGGGTCACCGAGAGTTGAGAGAGTAGAGACGCAGAGAGAGGTGAGCTCGCCGGAGACGGAGAAGGAGAAAGGAGACCCGAAGACCTTTAAGGTAAACTCCACCCCCTGTTTACTCCAATACACTCACACACCCTCGTTGACCTTCACGAACAAACCAAACAGAGCCTTAAGCTCTGGTAATGGCGGAACTGCCATTAAAGCTCCCTCACCGGAGCTCGAAATTTCAAATCAACTAGAACCCCTAAAAACCATGCCAAGCTGACCCTATAGGTCCCAGTTACCCTCCATGAACAGTTTGAAGATTTAACCACGCTTGGTTAACCATGCAAACCATTATCCTCAAAAAGACCAAAAAGAATAATCTCACAGTGGGTTAGGAAAATGAATACACCATTGTCCCAGCTCCTAGTATGTTGTAGAGGACCCCGAACCGGTCACTTTGGCGCTGGAATCACGCATTTCCATGGAGAAATGCGTGAGCTATGGAGAGATGAAGATTTCCGGCGAGATACACGTCGCCGGTGTGGAAGGTTGAAGAAGAAGAAACCCGCAGGTCTCTGGTTATATCGTTTACCCGCTGGGTCGGGTCGGGTTCACTAATGGGTGGGTTTACTTGTTAGTTTAAATGATTTTGGGTTCGGGTTATAATAATTAAAATGGTAGTGTATATGGTAGTGTATAATAATTAAAATGTTAGTTTAAATGACTTTTTAAGTTGGATCAGCTTCTGTGTGTATATGGGTAACCCAATGGATCGGGTTGAATCTGGGTTGACCCACGGGTCTTTATTAAGGTGTTTATTATATATAATTAATATGATAATCATTAATTAAGTCATTTATATATTTATAATTATTCTATTAATCCTGATTAAGGTTTTTATAAACTGTTTCAACAATAATTAGCTATTAATTTAATCTGTTAACTGAGATTTAGTATATAAATATATTATATATTAATTATTATATTTTGTGTATGATAAATAATTATAAATAGTTATGAATTATATATATAAATGGTTTTAAATAGTTAAATTATTTTGAAAAATAGTTTTAAATACTATAAATAAAATTTATATATTCTGAAATATTATTTTAAATAAAACAATATTCCGATATTATGAAATTATGGATTATTCTTATATAGTGTATTTATAATTTTTTAGTTGAAATAAATAATAAGTACTTGTGTTAAATTAAAATAATTAGGTAATAAATATCTAATGTCCATTTAAAAGTACATGAAAATTTTATTAAATTTTCCGAAGGTCTAAATGCCCTTGTTTTATAAATTAATATTTATAAAACCAAAACTTTAGTATTTCTAATAAATTGTTAATTATTATTAAAAGCCCAGTTCGTTTATATTTAAATTATTTAAATACCAAACGAACTCCGAAAATTATGAGAAAAATACCACTGGCCTATTTTAAGGTCTAAGCATGTAATAAAAATATTTGTGAGGGTCAAATGTCTTCCTAAAATATACTTTATTATTTGGGTGTTCTTAAATGTATTATTAGACGATTAAACTTCAGAAATTCATAATAAATAAACTGTAGCTCAGAAAAATACGCGGTCAGTTCCCAGAGTCTTAGAATAACGTCTAGAATATTCCCTTAAAGTTTGGCGACCTTTCGACACGGTAAAAAATACAGCTTATCTTTAGGGCCCAGACTGGTATAGAAAACCCAGTCTTTTATGCGACGGACTCCGATTTGAGTCTAGTCAATGGCGTTAGACTCAGAATGATGTCCAGATCATCATGTTGAGGTTTAGGAACCCACCCGGCATAATTACCCTTATGCCCTTGATTTTAGTACGCTTATTAACCGTCGTTCCATGAATTCATATGCTTTGTAGGGACCACCGCTACGCTTGTTTTTACGCACCCGCTTCAAGGTGAGTCGTCCTAACTCACTTGGTATATTATAGAATTACTATTTGTGCAATTATAAACATCCAGTGTGTCATGTGTGGACATAATTGATAAGTATTATATATGTGTACGTTCAGATGTACTATTTATATGATGAATGCATGTGTAAATATCCAAACTCCATGCTCAGATATTAATTGTTGTTATACAAGATTATTATGCTTCACAAATATACAATCACATGGACATTCATATGAACGTAATTGAGTCATGATGTCAATGTTGACGTCTGCATGGTTAGTCAAGGGGACTAACCCAGTCATGTTGTCATACATGTTGAGTGGATCGTGGAGGTCCGTATGGTGCAGTCAAATCAATGGGTACAACGATGTAATGCTATAGGGCCATGCTAGGCGACGATAGCAATGTAACCATTGAAGTGGAACATGAGTTGATGGTTGATACGCTATAGGGCCATGCTAGGCGACGATAGCAAAGTATCCATCTGAACTTTGAATACAATAGTTACCTATAGTTACCTTTCTAATGCTATAGGGCCTTGCTAGGCGATGATAGCGCTGTAACTATTCTATTCTCCCCGCAAGGTCACGAGGACCTAAGAGTCCAATGATTACACTCTTTTTAAAACCAAAATTTGCTATAGGGCCCTGCTAGGCGACGATGGCAACGTAATCATTCTACTCTAAGCTAACGACGTTACACTGGTAATGTAACAAGTCACATAAGTCAGTTGTGGTGTCTGTGGTCGAGTTAAAGTCGAATATATCGATACTGCATTTTGTCATCATACTACCATGTCATATGTTCATTAATGTTATTTCAAGATATTGTTTTATCTATATATAATTAAATGTATTAGGAGTGATCGGTTAAGACGATTTCACATAGCTTCAAAAGCTAACGGCTCCTTCCCTGTCCTGGACATTTTACGTCTAGGTTATTATGAGGAGGACTATCAAGGTAACCCTGAAGGAGAAAATCACTATCATCAAGATGGGAACTATCAGGAAGGTGATCCTGAGACAGACTATCAGGAAGAGTATGATAACAAAGGTTATGGGTTTTCCAGTTAGAAGAAGGACTCTGGCCTACTTTCGCATTAAGATCTCCTTTATGTTTTAAACAGCTATATTTTGTTATGTAATAATTTATGTGGCGTCGATCGCCCAAACCTATCTTTTGTGGTTTTCATTTGGAACTTCTGTAATAGCTTTTGTAGCAAAACACTTTAAGTTCTCCCATGAATACCATTAGACGCTTTTGCAATTCCTTACTCTGATATATATTATGTTAGTATGTTACACGGACAGGTCAGTTTTATGTAACTCGTCATCCCTACGGGTCCAGAAATGAAATTTTAAATTTTCCCTATTTTTGGTTACTCCGGGGCGTGACACTATGTTACACACTTTTGATTTAGTTCTTACCCAATCCACTTCATTTGTTTCGTTACCTTGAGTTGAGCCATAAACGTGTTCAATCTTCAATGCGCACATCATCATTGTTTGTGAAATCATTGAAAATGTGATTGCACACTTCCACTGTTCCGTTTAATGTCAATTTCTAAATGAGCGCTGTGCTCGGATTGGATAGTGTTCCAAAACGTCGAACCCGGTTGACTATGCCGACAATCGGATTTGTACTTACCTTCACATATGTGTGACACATAATTTCATCTTCAAATGGTCGCATGTTTAACTGTCTAACTCGTCCAACCATGTTTGAGAAAACACCACAATTACTCACAGAAAGCAAATTTGTGTTAAACCGATGATAGTTTAGTTTTGAATGTAAGATTTTGTGGAGGAAGGTCCTACTATATATATACATACTGATCTGAAATTTATTTTAGTTTTTTTTCCCTGCTCGTTGGAGCCAACGTTAACATAAAAATTATCATCGACTACATGACAAACAGTGGAGGGAGTGCCGGCTCAGCCTTTGCTCTCAAGCAGTAGAAGTTCTGTCGGCCAAAACCCAAATGACAGACACATTGCCGGCCAGCTCTAGCCGGCTTTCCCTCTGTCGGCCTGCCTCCCAACCAGCACACACTCTGCCGGCCGGCCCATGATAAGAAAATTAGTGATATACTAAACTTCGGTTTCCTACACTTTCTTACCCTAATTTCCCCTTTAACTACACCACTGTGTATTACCGTAAGCTTATAACTACCCTAATTACTACTGTTGTTGCTCTTACTTCTTAGGTAGAATCCAACTAGTCACTTTGGCCCAAACCTGCTTGTGTAATTTAAAGAGGCAATAGAGTACGGAGAATCTCATGTTCCTGACAATAAAAACCAATTCTTCATTCCTACTTTAATGCAGACTTTTAATGAGAAAATGCACAGGTTGAAACTTTTTAATCTAACTTAAGTTATGGCTGGTATGTCTTTGTCAAGCGAACTTCTACTATACTCACAGGGGCGGACCCAAAGAGGGACCGGGGAGGGGGTTTGAAAATTTTGAGGATCTATATAGAATTTTGAAGATTTGATAATATTATATATAGTGGCCCCCCCAAATTTGTGACTTTACATGTGGAAGTTCTTAACACATAGTGTCCACTTGACTTTCATTATGTTAAAATGGTGATGTGTTAAGAATCACATTTGGGGATAAAAAAATTTGGGAAGAATAACATTGCATGATTAATAACAATATCCACTAATGTGACCATGTGACATTAAAAGTCCCTATTAATAGTGAAGGGAAAGAGTAATATCCCCTTATTCAGCTCAGGAGATAAACAATGTCTAAATCAAATTTGCCACAACTACTTGGTCGACTCTTTGTCTCACTTAAAAATAAAAAATATGTATGAGTGACCCAAAAAAAATTCTCAAGGACAACCCCCGCATGGAACTTGGTCCCCCCTAGCACAAAATCCTGGATTCGCCACTGACTATACATACTGGTGGTTTGAGAGATACCTTACATCTCAAGTTATAATATTTTGACAAAAAAAATGTTGTAAATTAGAAAATCACAACTTTCAAAAACAATTATTTTTTTAAATGATACAATATTTTAGCACACAAATAGAACATTTTAACACTAATAAAACTACTAGAATATATGATCTTAGATTTATAGAACATGTCATACAATCTTTCCATTATCAAGTCGAACTTTGGTCAATACTACAACCAAAGATAACCTCATCTTGGCGAAAGCCTCAAATACACAAATTTAACTTGACTAAAAAACGTAAACCAATAGGTGTTGGATGAGACTATATATTATTTAACTTGCGTGGGGCATTTAACTTCACATGTGACCCCAGCAAAAAGCAAGTAGTAAAGGAAAGTCAATCATATTATTAAGGACCCATTTTTTTCAAAACATACACATGAATTGGATTCTCTATTTTTTTCAAAACATACACATGAATTGGATTCTCTATTTCCAATTAGGATTATATATAGACTGACTTTTTCTGATTATCATAGTTTCATGCCTAGTTATCATCATAATTTTGGTGCCAGTCACTTTTGTTGATTTCAATTTTCTCCACTATTTAATTACTATCAAACCGAACTACTTGAATTTACCATTAAACCAAGAATAGCAATTCAACCTATGTATAAAATATGTGTCATATATATGTCATAGAAACACTCTTATCCACGTGAATCAATCTCACTTTAAAATAATATAAAATAAAAAGTACTAAAAAAAAAAAAGTCAAATTTTATTTATTTATTTATTTATGTAAACCGAGAAGTATACCTATAATACGTCCAAATACACCAAAACTTCTTCAATAAGGTCACAATTGACAAAGCTGAAACGTAGGCTTACAGTGATGTACAAATTAGCATATGCTATTAGGGATGGACACGAGCAGAGTCGCTCAACAAGGGTTTGAAGCTCGGTTCGATAAAAGGCTAGGCTCAGCTCGTTCATTTGAGCTCGTGAATACGATCAATTAAGGCTCGTGAGCGATTCTCGTGAAAAAGCTCGTTAATAGGTTTTATAAAGAACTTGTATAGTGGCTTTTATATATATATATATATTATAAAACTATATAATTTTAGAGAAAATATGACAAACCTCGTAAATAGGCTTGATAAATGACTGATTTATCATTAAGCTATATAGTTTTAAAGGACGCACGAAAAGCTTGTTCCAATGCTCGCGAGAAATCTCACGATCACTTAAAAACACGGCTCATTTGAGCTCTTGAGTAAATTCGTAAAAAAACTCACAAACAAACTCGACTCGTCTCGGATCCACCACTATATACTATACAAGAAATAAGATGATAAAGTCTGAAGCAACCCTTCCCCTTAATGTCAAAGGTACGAGTGGTCACCATCCAAACCTTAAAATCGCCCCCACAATGTGTATCTTTGTATGCACCCCATAACCATCAACACCCCCAATGTTCAACCCAAGTGGTTGCATCTCCCTTGGCTTGACAATCCTAAAACACCACCAACATCAGCAATGAGACTTATTAGACCCCTCTACAGGACAAGTGAGCCCCACCTTGGCCTCCTAAAATTGGAGAAATTTTTGGTACAATAAGGGTACCATGTGGTATGTATACTTGGCACCCTCCAGTCAACGGGAGTGAAATTTTTGGATAGAACCCACACCTAAAGTGGGACCACCAGCATATAGAAATTATGGTTCCAACCAAAAAAATTCATAGCGATTGACTGGAGGGTACCACGTAGGCATACCACGTGGTACCCCGGCCTCTATGGACCCAAAAGATTCTCCTCAAGCAGATAGATATGACTACCAGTTAGGCGGAGTCCGGATTTAATACGAGGAGGGGCAAAAATATAAGATGTTAATTGAGAAACCGTTAACCCCCTTGTGCTTTCGCGTACGTGAAACCGTTACAGAATCTAACGGAAATTGTCAAGTTACTAAAATACACCTCAAACTACAGTGGGGTAAAGTGTGATCGGGCCAAACCATAAGGGGTTAAAGTGTAATCCACCCTCGAAAAAATTGATGCACCTTTATAGTTTTTAACACTCCCCGTTATATTCTGTAACAGTTTCACTTTATCCAAAAACACATGGGGGGTTAAGTGATATCTTATAAATCCCATGGAATAAAATATCATCGGATCAAACCATAGAGGGTAAAATATAATTAATCCTAAAACATATTGACCTGTTTATGATCCAAATTCATTTATGTCAAACCCAAACTCGCTAACTCCTTTTCGTGTTAAAAAATTTCCTCCCCTAACTTAAGATGTTTAGAGTACTGAGTTGAAGCCATAGAGAAATTTGACCAAAATTACTGTAAAGTCCGATCAATCTAGCTCTTGTCTGAAGCCAAAGGCTCTAGCCAACTCTTGTAGGTATGCCTTAGTTGGTTCACAAATTTGTCTTTCCCTAGCCCAATCTCCAATTTCAAAAGACACAGCGCCTCTTTCTTAGACCATCTTCAAAGGCAAAACATCAAACGATGTAGCAAATGAGTGATTTTGATGGTCTGAGGCAAAGTTGATGTGTTATTTTTGATGTTACAAAGTGAGTCACTCCAACTCATACATCAAAGATGGTATATTTTAATAAATTTTATTCTTTTATCGATTATTTATATTATGCTCATGTTAATGTACTTTTGTGGTTTAATAGCGTTTTTTATTGCAAATATATGACTTTTTTAATAAATAAAAATAAAGCAATTTTTTTTATTGTATATTTTGTTTTTCCAATTAAATTGAAAACTTAATGGGTTTGATTGGTCCACTTTTATTGTCAACGAAATATAAACACCCTATAATTTTTAACCCATTTTACCTAAACTGCTAAATCCAATACTTCCCTCTCTCTTCTCATCTTCAGGATTCTTCTCTCTCTCTCTCTCTCTCTCTCTCTCTCTCTCTCTCTCTTTGAATAAAATAAGCTGGGAAATTATTTGCCTCAGCTTTGCCTTCGCAGCAATGTTGCTGCAATTTTGGATTGCAGCAAATTTTATTGCACCTGTTGATGCGTCCATTGGAGCATAAATTTTTGGAATTGCAGCAAAGTTTGCCTCAAAATGGTGTTTGATGTGTGGGTTGGAGATGGTCTTAAATGTCTCTCCAAAGCCTTGTACTGTGTAAATGTTTAGCGTCACTTTTCCCTATTATTTTCCAAATTCCAAGGAAAATAAAAGGAACACAAATATATCTCTCTCTCTAGAAAGAAGAAATTTTCTCAGACATTTCCCAGTCACTTGATTAATTTTGAGCTCCATCACCCTGAGAAGAAAAAAAAGGGGGGGTTAATTGCAATTTGCACCCCTGAAGTTGGGATAGTTTTGCACTTTGCATCCTAAAGTTTCAAATTTGGCACTTTGCACCCCTAAAGTTTGGGGTGAAATGTGTCCCATTACATTCCCATTTTGCCCCTGTATTATCAATGTAATTACTAAAATGAGACACATATCACCCAGTGGAGGCCTAAGTGAGCATAAATACTCTCTAATTACATGTAAGCTTCTTTCATACAACCAAGTTGATATATATATATATATACATATATATCAGTTTTTTGTGACTTCATTAATGTAGTAGGGGTGTATACACGTCGAGCGCTCAATAACATATGTTTGCAAGGGCTTGCTCGGTTCGGTTTGACTGATTTAATAAGCAAGTCAAACTTAAGTCTAGATTACAGGCTCGTTTAATATACAAGCCAAGCTCAAGCATACTATGAGCTCGACTTGATAGAACTCATCAATATGGTTGCACTTTAGGCCGAACCACAGGAGGTATTAGTGCAAAAATTTATAGCACAAGGGGGTAAGTGCAAATCATCCAAACCACAGGGGGTGTAAGTTTATTTAACCCTTTTTTTCCTTTCTAATTACATTGTATAACAGCTATATTCTATATTATGAGTAATGCTTTGGAGCATAACAAATCTCACAAATAAAATCCACAAACACTAACATGTGTCAATCTCTCTCCTGGTGGGGGTCCACCGACACTATGGGATCCATTGAAATTGTTGTCCACTGAGGAGAGAGATAGACACATTTTGGTATTTGTGAATTTTGTTTGTGAGATTTGTTATGCTCCAAAGCATTACTCTCTGTATTACTCATAATTCAATAACTATCAAGTATACTTGAATTGAAGTTTTGAATCCTTTCGCTTTCCAATTTTTTACCCCCTTCCCCCCTCTTTTTTTTTCCTAGTACAACAACCCAAGGACTCAATCTTCTTTCTAAAAAATTAAAAAAAAGACTTTCCGGTAGCCAGTTAGTTTGTTATTGAATGTCAGGTTTAGCTGAGTCAGCCAGTTTTTCGATTCTCTTCATGAGTTCCGGCGAAAGCTTCTTCGAAACCTTCATATCTTTCTGGGGTTGAAAATCTAACCCTAAAGCATCAGACACATCCTCGGAGCTCCACCCAGATTTCAGGAGCGAATCCAAAAATCGATTCGCTTTCAAAAGCATAGCATCGAGTACAGCTTGATTGTCCAACAAAACAATCTTGTCATCGAAGAAACCAGAAGGCGACACGTGTACGATCTCATCAATGTCCGATTCGCCCCAACCGCCTTCTCTCAAAACTGACCCGATTTGCACCATATAAGTATCAACCCATTTTGGCATTTCAGACCTGGTAATTTCGAAGTACTTCTCCGGCGACGAACACGAAGACGACGATGAGTTTGAGTTCTGCCGCCGTTCCATGGCGGCGTCGCTCCAAAATTCAATCCATCTCGAATTTCGTTCATTAGTGACGGAATCAAAGCTTTTCTGAGACAAATTTGATGACGAACCAAAAGAAATTTCACACGCTGATCGTATCTTGGAGCTAAACAATGAGGACTCTTGATTGAAAAAGTTTGAGAGACCGTAACCATAACAACAGATCCGATTCTTATCGACGAAGAAAATTGGGTTTCCGGCTGAAGAGGTATTACAAGGAATGTAACAATGGTCGAAAATTGGTATCAAAATAGGGACTCGTTTGATCAATTTTCTAGCAATTTTGAGAGCTTTTTCCTGGTCGGAGGGTCTCGGACTCCAAGACTTGGACCAGGGAGTGTTTCGTGAAATGTGGAAAGAGATTGCAGCGATGGGAAGGTCTAGTATTGATCGGAGTTGGAGCCGAGCCGAGCCGCGCCGGTGGCGCGCCAGTTGGGAAAGCCTGGTGCGATGGGTAAGCCTGCCGAGAGAATGGCTTTGAGATCTGGAGGGAATTCGAAGTCGAACTCGGCTTCAACTATGGCGAATTCGGCTTGGGTCAAGCCGGGTTGGACTTGGGTACCGATATTTTTTAGGTGGGTTATGACTTTATTGGCGAGGGAAGTGTATGAGAGGTGGCTGGTTTGGACGGGGTCCAGGGTTAATGGGGTGGTGGCGGCAGCTCGGGCGGAGAGGCGACGGAGGCCGGCTATGTGGGCTAGGTTTAGACTGGTCATTCGCCGATCGACGTCAACCATGGTGGTTCGACTAGATTGATGTCTGCTTTGATTGTTGAGAGAGAAACTCAATCTATTCAGTTAGCCAGAATTTGGTTGTCAAGAAATGGTATGTTTTGTCTGTTGGTTTTAGAGAGAGAGAGAGAGAGAGAGAGAGAGAGAGAGAGGGGGGGGGGGGGGGGGAGGACAATGATAACGATGAAGTGGAAAATGGAAAAAAAATTGGAGAGAGGTTGCGTACTTATTATAGTTGGGGGATGGGAGTGGAGTGGACCCCAGTTTACTATTTTTTTTAATTTTATTTTTCACTTTTTTTTAGGTCATCAATTAGGGGTTTACTCCCGTATTTTGACTTTTGTTCAAGTCACCCGAGTACTTTGATTTGTGTCACATAACCCCATTTATTTTAAACTATAGTGAAAATCACAAAATCTGTTAAAGTGGGAATGAAATGACAAAAAAAGCCCTCATATTCTGCATTTTCAGAAACCAAAAACTCTAACATGCTCTCTAAGCCTTTACTCTTCAAATGCCAAGGAGCTAAGCCTTTACTCTTCAAAAACCTAATATGGATACATATCTTTATATGTGTATGTTTGCATACCTTATCCTTTTCGTAGGATATTCTCAAATCTTCATTATGTTTATTTTTTCAATAATGCTAGACCCACACAACATTCTATACAAAATTTCACACAATACAATCTTGGCATTTGATTCCAGTTGGCCTCATGTGGGGAACACATGTGTCCCACACAGGACCACCGAAATCAAGGGACATGATTACTTTGTGTGGAATTTTGTGTGAAATATTATGTGGGGTAGCATTACTCTTATTATTATTATTTTTTTTTGCAGCAATGAAGGGAGGCGATATCGGCTGCCGCCAAACTTTCCTTCTCGTTTCCATCCATCGGATATTATTGAGTTTGGTTATGATAACAAGGTGATTTTTATTTTTTCCCTTTTAACACATTTTTATGCATATCACCGATCAGTTACTGCACTTCTTAAGAACCATTGATAGGTTTTTCTCAATTGACATAGTTCAAACCTGGGCCTACAGTGATGTAATACAAGAAATAAGATGGTAAAGTCTAAAGCAACCCTTCCCCCTTAATTAATGTCAAGGTACGTGTAGTCACCATCCAAACCTTAAAATGGCCCTCACAATGTGTATCTCTGTATCTACCCCATAACCATCAACACCCCCAATGTCATTCAACCATGGTGGTTGCGTCTCCCTTGGCTTGACAATCCTAAAACACCACGGTCACCACCAACAGCAGCAATGAGACTTATTAGACCCCTCTACAGGACAAGTGAGCCCCATCATGGCCTACTCAAACTGGAGAAATTTTTAGGTACAGTTAGGGTACCATTTGACATGTCTACTTCATACCCTCCAATCAACGGGAGTGAAATTTTTGGATGGACCATACCTAAAGTGGGACCTCCTACATTTAGAGGTTGTGGGCCCCAACCAAAAAAAAAAAATCCATTGCTATTGACTGGAGGATACCACGTATATAGGCATGCCACGTGTTATCATCGAGTAGTGCTAGGTACACCCAAATGGGATACCTAAATTATTCACCTGCTGATGTGAATTTCCAAAATCATTCATCAGTTACCAAAGAAAAAATTTAAATTATTTTCCAAAATGCTATGACACATCAACAGGTTGATAGTTTAAGTGTCCCGTTTAACTGTACCTAACATTACTCGTTACCATCTATGTACCCAAAAGCTTCTCCTCAAGCAGATACATATGACTACTAGTTAGGCGGAGTCTGGATTTTATATGAGGATCGAGGGGCAAAAATATATATAAGAGTAACAAAAGTTTCTAATTTCACAAGTTTCTAATTTCACAAGCATGGGAAGAAAAAAAAAATGCATTGCTTTCATACACTAAAAAACAACACACAAGCAGATGGTAAAGGATCTACGATCTGTTTACTTAATTTATGTTAACTAGTTCCATAATTCTATTTCTGCAAGTATATAATTTAATTATATATATGTACTAGGTTCTTTTTGGAATGAGTGGAGATGTCAGATATATAGAATTGGAACTGAATACAAGCCACATTGATAATTATGTAAAATAGAAAGAAGACGATTTGGGAAGAAAAAAAAAAGTAAAAATTATAACTCTAGTTCTTAAATTCACATGTCTCCATATCTGTCTATACGGTGAATCTATGGAACAATCACTTCTTAAAAAAGTTAAATGTGTATCTAAACTAAAAATATTAAAATAGTGTTGCTAAAAAAGTTGAAAGTATGTATTCATGATAAAGACATAATGTTACATTAGGTACGTAAGGCGGAGGGAAGTAAGGAATAAAGGGAAAGGAAAGCGGGGATTAGGAACGACCAGATTCTAAAAGTATTAACCTCTTATTAATTTCATAGCTGAATCAAATCATATAGCATTGTACCTACAACTACGTACTAGCTAGGCATTTTGTGAACAAGATACAAGGAACGACTAGATTCTAAAAGTACCTCAACAAATTAAGGTCCAAAATGAAGACCACTAGAGAAGTTAGTGTAAGCATTAAATTAAAGGGTTCTTTAGATTTCAGTTTTTTATTGTAGTATTTTTTAAAAATTGATCCATTCTATAAGTCAATTTAGAAATTAGTCCCTCACCTGTTTTATGACTAAAATACCCTCACTCCCACAAATCAGGGTTTTTAAATACCCACTCCCACAAATCAGGGGTTTTAAATGCAAAACCCATATAACTATATATAATCAGGATTTTGAAATTCAAAATCCACAAAATACATACATATATATATATATATCTTATAAAAATCTAGAAATTGACCAAACCAGTGAGAGAGATAAATAAATAATTAAATTTCTCACTAACCATAAATGAGAAATTATATATATTATGGTGAGAAATTCTCACCAAATCACGAAGAGAAAAATATGGGTTTGAAGGAAAAATTTGTCACAAAAAAAAAATCATTTCTCACTGATCATAAATGAGAAATTACAGTATATGTTATGGTGAGAAATTCTCACCAAATCAAGGAGAGAGAAATATGGTTTTGATGAGAAAATTTCTCACAAAAAAAAAAAGAAAAGAAAATCTCACTGACCATCGCTTGGTTTGAAGGGAAAATTTCTCACCAAAAAAAAAAAAAATCATTACTCACTAATCATAAATGAGAAATTACACCATATGTTATGGTGAGAAATTCTCACCAAATCAAGAAGAGAAAATATGGATTTGATGAGAAAATTTCTCACAAAAAAAAAAAAAAATCTCACTAACCAACGCTGGAAGAGGTGACCCACATATCCTAATCTCTATCTCTAAAACTGGGGTTGGTTTTTCTCTATCTCTAAAACTGTTGAAGGTGGGATGAGAAGAGATATATATATATATATATACATATAAACAGATAAAGGAGAGGAGAGAGAGAGATCGTGAGATGAGAGAGAGAGATTCAAAACAGTCATTACATCTCCTAATCTCTTTTACATGGAGGAAACCCATGTGGACACAGATTTGAAAAGGAGAGGAGATATATATATATATACATACATATAAACAGATAAAGGAGAGGAGAGAGAAATAGAAACCTACCATTCTGGAGAGAGATTAATATAGAGAGATGACCCATTTAATGGGTAGTAAATGAGAGAGAGAGAGAGAGAGAGAGAGAGATCGTGAGATGAGAGAGAGAGAGAGAGAGAGAGAGAGAGAGAGAGAGAGAGAGAGAGAGAGAGAGAGAGAGAGAGAGAGAGAGAGAGAGATAAAATTGCATTTAATTATTACTCTCATAAATTTAAAATTCCTAATTTAAAATTGATGATGATATATATATATATATATATAATGATGAGGATAATTTTGTCCATAAAAAATACACAGATTTGGGGCAAAGGACTAATTTCTAAATTAAGTATTAAATGAGGTATCTATTTATATACATCCAATATCAAGGGTACCAAATCCACAATAAATGCATATTGAAGGTCCAAAACTAATATTTCTATAAATTAAATTAAAGTGCTTAGGATACTTACCTCCAGCCATGTTGTTATAGCACTGTTGATGTGAATGAACTTCTGCTTGATCACGGAACTGCTTGATTATGAAAGAACCGACCCTCACACTATTTGGTTTACTGTATGGTGAAAGTTGGATATGGGTTTCCAGCCAATCGTTTTGTATATCATTCTGTAAGGATGGTTGTCACAATGTTTAAATTTAATGCACAATAACTTTCTACCATCAAGAAAGTTGGGACAATTCCAAATACCACTTAAAAATATATTCTGTAGAGATGAGATTGGGTTGTTATCTCATATCTTATCACCAAAGAGATGACTATATCAAACTAGGATAATATAAAATATTTAAATAATATTTATCTTATAAAATATGTGTGCCATACTATCATACGTTTACAGTTATGAATTAAGTAGAAGGCCCACCAAGAAAGCTTCTAAATGCAGAACTTTGACATGATCATAAATTTCTACTATGATTAGAGTAATGGTGCATAATTCTACAATGAGTAATACTTGGGGCACAATCAAACACATAATTTTTGGGACACAACTCAATTAATGTGTCTATCTCTCTCCTGTGATGTCACTGGACCTCACAATGACACAGGAGAGAGATAGACACATTAATTAGGTTATGTCTCAAAAATTGAGCGTTTGGTTGTGCCCCAAGTATTACTCTTTTACAAAATTTTTTTTTGCTAGAGGTTAAAGCACCCGCAGGCGCCAGACATACACACACTTTCAAACAGCCAGGGGGGGGTCACAGGCCCACATCAAAGGGACTTCCTCCTATAGTGTTTGCACCTAAAAAATACACTTTTTAAGTCAAAGTTGGTATAAGGCCGATTGAAGTATTTTAATCGGACTCATAAGGCCGATGGAAAAATTAACGGCTAAGTGACTGGTTTCTTGCCATCGGGCTGATCATTATTTGATCGGGCTCACTACCATTTCATCGGGCTGCTACACAAAGTGGACCTTACTTCAATATGGCTGTATTGCATCGCCATCGGGCTAGCGCCTTTGCTCACTCGGACTGATCACTCTTTGGTCGGGCTGACTAATACATAAATTCAGACTTACAGACCGATTGTGTAAATTGTTGCCAAACGTGGTAGGGCCAAGTCATAGTGATCGAGCTTGGCTTTAATCTATCGGGCTTGGCTTTAATCTATCGGGATTGGCTTCAATCTATCGGGCTTGCACCAAATTTGGCCATCAACATGACATTCAACTATCTTTTGGAAAGTGCCAAAGAGGGCCCACCAATGATATCAACTTTCAAGTCAAATTGGCCTTAGTCAGTTTGATCGGCCACTACATAGTTGTCCTAATTTGGTAATTTTCATTTACTCGGACATGTGTCACTTTATTAATTGTTGGTAGCAAGTAGGCCAAAAGGTGTTGCTCTGTATAATCATGTCAAGGTGCCCTGGGTATAATGATGCCACATCCACGTGGATGAATTTAATGCCTATAGTCCTGCTAAGCCATGTTTGATTTTCATCGAGCTGAAGTATGTTTTGCCTTTGGTTTGACTTGGCCACCGTTGGAAAGTTGATATAGACTCTGTCATTTTTGGGAGTTTATTATCCTATGAACTCTCAAAAGTGATAATATATTGGGAAGATAATATTATCACAATGTTGATTTGGTAAGATAATATTATCTGATAAGGGAGATAATATTTTAAGATATTATTATATTTTGGGATATTATCAACAAGTCATGAGATAATATCAACATATTATGGAAGATATCTTTTACTTGGAGGGGAAGTTAGCCGAACCAAGCCTATATTTGGACCAGATTCAAGCTGCATATACATATATGTATATATTCGAAGATAATTATGGAAATCAAGAGCAGATTAATTTGGGAGATAAATCTGGTAAAATTTACCAGATTATTGTTCTTTGAAGATCAACATGCCTTATCTATACCAGTTATGGCCGCTATAAATCTGCAGGCAGGCCAAGCAGTCAAATCACCCCGCGTCACTTCGACAAAGCGCATTCTAAACAGCATTCAACATGCATTCTTAGTTTTAGGCAAATAAAAGCAGTCTTTTATTTTCTTTTTATTTTCTTAGCATCTCAATTACATGCTTTGTAATTCTTTTCTACAATTAAATAAAAACATGCTTTTTATTTAATATCTCTTTGCTACTTTCCATCACTTGTATGGCTTGTGCGTTTCAGTACTGCCATAGGATCTTAGGCCAAGGGTACTTTCCTACTTGGCTATCACAATCGTTTTGTTAGAAGTCAGATTCCATAAGCCTTGAGTATCACTCACTCAAGCAATATAGGAAATTAGTTTGCACACACCGAGCCCGTTAGGCTCTGGCACGCCCGCGCAAATTATAGCAAACAATTTGGCACGCCCGGTGGGACAGCCAAGTGATGAGCCATGCATACACTAAAGCATGGCTATACTTCTACAACAACCAGATTGGTTGGCGGAATGAGTCAATACGCCAACTTCACGAAGAAATCTATCGTCTCTACAACGATGGATGTTGGAATGAAACTGGTCATCTTTACAATGAGATAGACCGTTTTGAGGCCGACATACGATTTTTCAATCAAGAAATCGGCCTCCTCACAGCTTCGAGTGGAGCTGATGAACCGCCGCCCGAGGGAAATTCGTTCATGTCTCTAGGCGATTTTCTATACGGTGACTGGCGAAAGAATCTAGTTTGCGACAACATTCTTCGTGCTCTTGAAGATATGAAGGCGCACTCGAGAGAACAGCAGGCAAAGCTTAGCCGGTTTGAAGAAGACACGAAAGCAAGCCTGGCAATACTGGAGGCTCAAGGGCAAAGGATCGAACAATTTTTAAAGTCACGACAACGGCCCGAGAAGGCCGATGTTACTGCTCTAAATCAAGAAGCCGATGTCTCTGGTCATCTTGATTCCACGCTGTCCAAGCCGCTCGGGGGGCAAGAAGACGGCGAAAAAATAATTTTTGATGAAGAGCCGAATAATCTTAAATCGGCCATAGAGTCCCTCACTGACGACGAAGAAGATGATGAACCGCTCGGGGGGCAAATTCAAGATGAGCCTCACAATTTTGTTGAGGCCGAAGAGGAAGAGTGTGACAGGCCGAGTGATCCCGTATCGGCCATAGACTCTTCTAGTGATGAGGAGGACGATGATGAAGACCTCCTTGTTGATGAAGAAATCGGTGATGAACCGCTCGGGGGGCAAGCTTCGCCGAGACCGATTAAAACTAAATCGGTCCATGAAGTTTTTGAACATGTTCCTTTGAGGAAACTTAGCCTCAAGGAATTGTTCAATTTTTTCGGTCTCTTCATTGTGACCGATTATTATTTTTATTTTAAGCCAATTAATTATTTGGCTTGGATTGATCTACATCCACGGTGGCTGAGTGGATGTCACCAAAAACTTACGGTTATTTGGTGGCTATTTTTGCAACAATGGTACTATCAAACAACTGAAAAGGTGCTGAAGACCGGACTGAATTAATTCAGTCAGTAGTGCTATTCGGACTCACAAGACCGAAAGCAAGAATAATAATAATAAATAAAGAATGCTGGAAGGATGCTTGGGATGCTGATCAGACATAGAGGCCGATGGGGTACTTTCAGAAGTGTGTAACAGTTGTGGTGGAGCCCGATTATATGAGGTAAAGTAATTGCATGTCTCAGTCATGCTACACAGTGAGATATTACACACGGGGAGCCCGATTCATTCAGAGGTGTTACACGATAGTTGCAACAATTATAAATCGGTCTCTTGGCCAAGCCCGATGTTAGTCCAAAAATCATCGGTCTACATGATGAGCCCAATCGCAGTCTAAAGGTAATCGGTCTCGAGATAAATATGGCCATTCAAAATTTCACTTGCTTTTATTTTAAACGGCCAGGGGGGCAATTGTTTACACCTAAAAAATACACTTTTTAAGTCAAAGTTGGTAAAAGGCCGATTGAAGTATTTTAATCGGACTCATAAGGCCGATGGAAAAATTAACGGCTAAGTGACTGGTTTCTTGCCATCGGGCTGATCATTATTTGATCGGGCTCACTACCATTTCATCGGGCTGCTACACAAAGTGGACCTTGCTTCAATATGGCTGTATTGCATCGCCATCGGGCTAGCACCTTTGCTCACTCGGACTGATCACTCTTTGGTCGGGCTGACTAATACATAAATTCAGACTTACAGATCAATTGTGTAAATTGTTGCCAAACGTGGTAGGGCCAAGTCATAGTGATCGGGCTTGGCTTTAATCTATCGGGATTGGCTTCAATCTATCGGGCTTGCACCAAATTTGGCCATCAACATGACATTCAACTATCGTTTGGAAAGTGCCAAAGAGGGCCCACCAATGACATCAACTTTCAAGTCAAATTGGCCTTAGTCAGTTTGATCGACCACTACATAGTTGTCCTAATTTGGTAATTTTCATTTACTCGGACATGTGTCACTTTATTAATTGTTGGTAGCAAGTAGGCCAAAAGGTGTTGCTCTGTATAATCATGTCAAGGTGCCCTGGGTATAATGATGCCACATCCACGTGGATGAATTTAATGCCTATAGTCCTGCTAAGCCATGTTTGATTTTCATCGAGCTGAAGTATGTTTTGCCTTTGGTTTGACTTGGCCACCGTTGGAAAGTTGATATAGACTCTGTCATCTTTGGGAGTTTATTATCCTATGAACTCTCAAAAGTGATAATATATTGGGAAGATAATATTATCACAATGTTGATTTGGTAAGATTATATTATCTGATAAGGGAGATAATATTTTAAGATATTATTATATTTTGGGATATTATCAACAAGTCATGAGATAATATCAACATATTATGGAAGATATCTTTTACTTGGAGTGGAAGTTAGCCGAACCAAGCCTAAATTTGGACCAGATTCAAGCTGCATATACATATATGTATATATTCGAAGATAATTATGGAAATCAAGAGCAGATTAATTTGGGAGATAAATCTGGTAAAATTTACCAGATTATTGTTCTTTGAAGATCAACATGCCTTATCTATACCAGTTATGGCCGCTATAAATCTGCAGGCAGGCCAAGCAGTCAAATCACCCCGCGTCACTTCGACAAAGCGCATTCTAAACAGCATTCAACATGCATTCTTAGTTTTAGGCAAATAAAAGCAGTCTTTTATTTTCTTTTTATTTTCTTAGCATCTCAATTACATGCTTTGTAATTCTTTTATACAATTAAATAAAAACATGCTTTTTATTTAATATCTCTTTGCTACTTTCCATCACTTGTATGGCTTGTGCGCTTCAGTACTGCCATAGGATCTTAGGCCAAGGGTACTTTCCTACTTGGCTATCACAATCGTTTTGTTAGAAGTCAGATTCCATAAGCCTTGAGTATCACTCACTCAAGCAATATAGGAAATTAGTTTACACACACCGAGCCCGTTAGGCTCTGGCACGCCCGCGCAAATTATAGCAAACACATAGACGGCTGATGGGGAAACAAACCCCCATCAATTCCCCACAAGGGGAATCGAACCCCCCACCTTCCACTTAAAAGAGATGGGGTAAGACCAGCTGGGATAAGACACACTGTCTTACTCTTCTACAATTTGACGCACAGGCATCATGTTGTGTCATATGGTAATCGTTAGTTGTGTGAGGGCTAGTATGATTTCTTCATCATTACACAAGTGTATTTTGTGTTGACGTGTCCTATTTTGTGTCTATCAATGCGTGTATTTTCAAGAGAAGTGGTAGGCACACATCCCAAATCACACCCCAAACCACACTATATGTTTTAAATGCATGTACTCTGTGCTGTTTGAATTTTTCACACTTTTCTGTGCACCACTTACACAACATAGGGTACATGTATTTAAAGTAAGGGTGTAATTTGAGGTGTGATTTGGAGTGTGTGCCTAGTATTATTGGTATTTTCAAAGATACACAAACATGATACCAATAAATGGTGTCAAAATTCTCAACCTTGCACCGACCTGTTTATTAGACATGTTAGACGTATCAACATATATAGTTAACCCGTGTTAGTTGAAGCTTTAAATTGTAATTGGGGAAAGTACTTGTCTTCTGTAATTGTTCATAGTTTACGAGTTTGGTAAATTTGCAATGTGGGACAAATAAAGTAGAGACCTCTCTCATAAGTTAAAATGATTTCTAAACTTTTATGGCCTTTCTGGGCGAATTATCTTGACTCGAGTTCTTCTTTTTTAATTAAATGTGGTGAGTCGTGTTAACTAGGTTGACATGATTAAAATTTGAACATGATTGAGATATTAATCTTGTTAAAACATAGGGTTAATTACAATTTATCCCATATGGTTTGAACTGAGAAAATTTATCTTTTTGTAGTTTAAAAGTGATCACTTAACTCCAATGATTTACTAAACACCTTTGTGTTAATTCCAAAAATTAAAAAAATAACAAAAAATATTTTAAGCAATTAAATACATGTACAAAACACAAAAATATATACTCTAAAATATTCCAAAGAATTAGATAATTTACCAAAAACTATCTGTGTGTCTCACATAGTGTACTAAACACTGAGAAATATAATATTACAAAAATACTATATTTTGGATTTTTTGTTAAAAAATTAATTTAAAATTGTATAAATACATAATTTATACTCATGAAAAATCCACATATACTGAGATAATTTCTCAAAAATTCCCACAGCCTCCAATATAGTGTACAAAACACTAGATTTAAAATAATATTCACAAATATTATTTTTTGAAATTTTTATTCCAATTTTTTTTTAAAAAAAAAGGAAGTTTAAGGCACCTTTAAAAGATTATGTGGTAATTTAATTATCTTATATAATAAATTCCAGAATTCAAAGAATCTAATGATACACTTTCCACTGTCAATTGGAAGAACAAAACAAAGGACTACAGGTGTACAGCCACAACTACACTAGGAGTCTAGGAGTTACTATTCATGCACAGGAGGATTGTTTGGTTGCACTTCACAATATCCAACAACAAAAACAAAAATTTGTGCCAAACAAAACCTTATAGACTTGCCGAACTCCTACAAGGCTACACGCCCCCAAAAGCATGAATGATATTAGACCATCTCCAACAATGACAGCAAACCATTGCACCAAAATTATTTGATGTGTCATGTCAGCAAAATGAGCTCCAAAGGGAGCATCAAACAGCAGCAGCAACTTTGCTGCCCTTGTCAATTGCAGCAAAGTTGCTACATTTGCCTATTGTATCAAATCTATTTTTTTAGAATAAAAAATGTGGGGGAGAGAGAGAGAGGGTGGTTAGATGATTAAAAGTGATTAAAAAATTTGAATATAAAAAGATGACAAACTAAAAATATATTAAAATAATTAACATTTGGTGTATCCTTTGGAGAGCATGTGTGTGATTCATGAGGCAAATGTAAATTTTTGCATCAAATGAGTCATTTGATGTGTAAATTTTGCCTTCTCCTTTGGAGATGCTCTTAGGCTTTGTAATTGTTCATCTTCAACCAAGACATATATATATTTATACACACAGGGCTAGCCCTGAGATGACCAAAATTGGCCGAGGCCTCAAGCGAATTTTTAAAGGGGCCAAAAAAATGAGGCCTCTACACTAAGTTTCATTGAAATTAAAAAAAAAAAAGGCCTAAAAATGATAAGTTTCATAGAAATTTAATAGAAATTAGAAGAAAATAAGCCTAAAAATGATAAATTTCATAAAAATTAGAAAGAAATTAAGAAAAAAATAGGCCTAAAAATGAGGCCTAAAGTTGAGGCCCCATGCGATTGCTTTGAAAAATAGGCCCAGGGCCAGCCCTGTATACACATATATGTGGTAATATTAAGCCATGCACATTAAAATCCAATCTCGGAGTCTAGTAAAGTTGGCAAACAAGGCCTAACAAAACAGGTCGTCTCCAATTATTTACAGGGAACCTCTTCTTCCTTAGAAGAATCAAATCTCCATAGATTGAAATGTGTCTCATTACATTCTCATTTTATCTCTGTATTATCAATATAATTACATCAATAAGACACATATCATTCAGTGAAGACCCAAGTGAGTAAAAATGCTCTCTAATGACATGTAACCTTCTTTCATACAACCAAGTTGATGTATATATATCAATTTTTTTGTGACTTATTCATTAATGTAGTATATGGGTGTATACAAGTCGAGCGCTCAATAAAACATGTTTGCAAGGGCTTGCTCCATTCTGCTTGAGTGATTTAATAAGCAAGTCAAACTCAAGTCTAGAATACAGGCCCGTTAAATATACAAGTCAAGCTCAAACACACATGAACTTGGCTCGATAGAGCTCGTGAATACGTTCGAATAAGGTACGTATATAAGTAGGGTTGTGAAAAAAACTAGTGAACACACTTGTCAATGGCTTGTTTGTTGACTTATATATATATATATATATACACATACATCTGTTAAAAACAATGTAGCTTAAAAACAAGCCAAGCTCAAACATATATGAGCATAGCTCGGGTTCGACTTGTTAATAAACAAGTGAAACTCAAGCCTGCATTTTAGTCTCTGTTTAATAGAAAGTAAAAGTCAAGCATACATGAGCTCAATGTGACTCCTTAGTATCAAATGATTCAAATGACACCTAAAATACTACGATAAAAAGACACATTGACATTGTTACTACTAAGTTGTATTCCCTCCTTCCCATAATTAGGGTCATGTATTCGATTTTAGGATGTCCCAAAATTATGTCCAACTTTCAAAAGTCAATGCACATTTTTCAATATTTTTCCAAGTTTACCCTCACTACATCAGGTGAATGGTCTTTCATAAGAGTCAATTTTGGAAACATATATCTTCATTTATGCAATGATGATGTTCCCTTAATAAGTTGAGTTCCCAAAAATAGACTCAAAATATAGAACAGAGGGAATATCTTAAAAAAGTCACTATCCGCATGCACCAAATCAAAATAAATCACATATTTTTACTCTCATTGAGATCTAAAAATAGTTGCATTACATCATACAATCAAAAGCACATTCATGTAATAGCATTTTTTTTTTGGGTTAAATGCACTTACACCCCCTATGGTTTGGTTGATTTGCACTTATCCTCCTTGTGGTTTAAATTTTTGCACTAATACCCCCTGTGGTTCAGACATTAAAATTTGCGAACGGAGCGAGCTGAAATGACCAAATTACCCCCCCAAGTCTTCATAATAGTGTTAAGAACAAAATTTGTTTACTTCAGTTCGTTTATGGAGAAACATATGGTTTTGAATTAGGTGAGAAATAATCTTTGATATTTTCTAGGATTTTCTCGGTATAGGTCATGTGCTTGACCTAAAGAAAATGATTTATGACTTATTTTCCTTTTAATATGGCTTTCTAGGGAAAAAGGGTCATTTTACCCTTCAAATTAGGGCTCCCAATTGTAAAACCATTAATTTGGATTGAAAAAGTCATAGTTGTACTTTAGTCCGAACCACAAGGGGTATTAGTGCCAAAATTTATAGCACATGGGGTAAGTGCAAATCAACCAAACCACAGGAGGGTGCAAGTGTATTTAATCCATTTTTTTTTCCCTTTTTAGTACAACAACCCCCCATACTCAATTTTTTTTCTAGTACAACAACCCACTTTCCCATATTTCTGTTCCCCATATTTACCAAAAAGAATTAAAAAAAAAAGGCCGAAGGACTCAATTTTCTTTCTCAAAAATTTAAAAAGAATCCTTCCGGTAGCCAGTTAGTTTGTTATTGAATGGCGTGTTTACTCATGATCGGTAAACTGAGTCAACCAGTTTTTCGATTCTCTTCACGAGTTTTGGCGAAATCTTCTTTGAAACTTTCATATCCTTCTCGGGTCGAAAATCAAACCCTAAAGCATCGGACACATCCTCGGAGCTCCACCTGGATTTCAGGAGCGATTCTGAAAACTGATCCACTGTCAAAAGCATAGCGTCAAGTACAGCTTGATTGTCCAACAAAACAATCTCATCATTGAAGAAACCAGAAGGCCACACGTGTACGATCTCATCAACGTCCGATTCGCCCCAACTGTCTTCTCTCAAAACTGTCCCGATTTGCTCCATGTAAATTTCAACCCATTTTGTCATTTCAGACCTAGTAATTTTGAAGTACTTCTCCGGCGACAAACATGAAGACAACGATGAGTTTGAGTTTCACCATCACCGTTCCACGGAGGCATCGCTCTAGAACTCAACCCATTTGGATTTCATCCACCGGTGACGGAATCAAAGCTTTTTCAAGGCAAATTCGATGACGAACCCGAAACATTTAAATCCCTGACCATTTTTTGGAGCAAATCTGAGGTGGGTCTGAGCTAAACAACAAGGACTCTCGACTAAAAAAGTCTAAGAGATCGTAACCACAACAACAGATCTGATTCGCATCCACAAAGAAAATTGGGTTTCCGTCTAAAGAGGGATTACAATGAATGTAACAATTAATGGGTGAAAATTGGTATCTAAATAGGCACTCGTTTGATAAAATTTCTAGCAATTTTGAGAGCTTTTTTCCGGGTCGGAGGGTTTCGGACTCCAAGTCTTGGACTAGAGAGTGCTTTGTGAAATGTGAAAAGAGATGGCGGCTATAGGGAGGTCTAGAGATGATCAGAGTTGGAGCCAAGCTGCACCGATGACGCGCTAGTCGTGGAAGCCCGATCCAATGGGTAAGCCTGCAGAGAGAATGGCTTTGAGGGAATTTGAAACTGAACTCGGCTTTGGCTATGGCGAATTCGGCTTGGGTCAAGCTGGGTCAGACTTTGGTACCGATTTTTTGAGATGGGTTATGACTTTATCAGTGAAGGAAGTGAATGAGAGGAGACTGGTCTGGGCGAGGATCGGAGTTAATAATGTGGTGGCGGCGGCTCGGGCAGAGAGGCGGCAGAGGCCGACTATGTGGGCTAGGTTTAAACCGATCATTCGCCGATCGATGTCAACCATGGTGGTTCGACTAGATTGATGACTATTTTGATTGTTGAGAGAAAAACTCAATCTACTCAATTAGCCATAATTTGGTTGCCGAGAAGTGGTCTGTTCTGTCTGTTGGTTTGAGAGAGAGAGAGAGAGAGAGAGAGAGAGAGAGAGAGAGAGAGAGAGAGAGAGAGAATGAGGAGGAGGACAGTAATAATGGTGAAGTAAAAAAAATGAAAAAAAGATGGAGAGAGGTTGCGTACTTATTATAGTTGGGGGATGGGAGTGGAGTAGACCCCAGTTTACTATTTTTGTAATTTTATTTCCTCTTTTTTTTAGGTCATCAATTAGGGGTCAGAAATGCTACGCACACATTGTAAAGCACACCGAATTCCACACTAAGGATTTCTAAACAAAATTTTAAAGTTTGTGGGGTCTACCACCTCTCTCTCTCTCTCTCTCTTCAATAATTTATTACGTAAAACACCAAAATCCCCAAATTACCACCTCCATTGCCTGGTCTGCTACCTCCTATATTTATTTCCATACCCTCTCTCTCTCTCTCTCTCTCTAACCAAATCCAAAATCACAAAGATACCAGGATTAACAGTGTTCATGGCCGTTGAAGCTAGCCACCTTAATCTCTTTCCTCCACAGCTCATAACAATTAATAGGTGCTCTTAATTCTTTTTCTATCAGTGTTTTTTGGGATCCAAATTTTTTACTTTTCTCTCTCTCTCTCTCTCTCTCTCTCTCTCTCTCTAGATTTGTGTTTTTCTAACATGGTTTTGAAAATTTTGTAGAGATATTATGAAAACAAATGATGGAAACACAAATCTACACAATACGACCACCCAAATGGGATTTGGATTTCCTTTCACCCGAAAATTGCCTGAGTCACTCTTACTATTCAATCAATACTCAGTTTCTGATTCACTTCTGACGGCGAAGACCTCTATGAATTCTGATAGCAGACTCACACACAATCTTCTAAAGAAGCGTTCGAATACACCAGCAGCAATCGGAGATTGATATTATGTTTTCTGAATATGTGTGAATTTGTGACTGGGTTGTCTCTGTTTGATACCCAAACATAGGTATTAGGGGCTCTTTTGTACCATATACCCAAGTACTTGTTCTTGGTGTTGCCAAAAAGAGAAAAGAAGCCTAGTTCAAATCTTTGGTTCAAAGAGACTAAAGGATGTCTCTCCATTTTCATTTACAGATTAATTACTTGGAAATATTGGATATTGGATTAACAAAGAAATGATATTAGATAGTACTTAATCAATTAATTGCCAAATGTGAGAGACAAAAATAAAAAAATAAAAAGAAATGGTGAAAGGAACAAGAGAGAGAGACGCCCGTCGCCCCCGGAGTCTCCGGGGCAATCACCGTCGCTGCTGGGTGTGGGGTTTGGGAAAGGTCTACTAGGTGGAAAGAAATGAAGAGAAGGGATTCAATTTGGGAATTTTGGTGTTTGGGTAATAAATTACTGGAGATAGAGATAGAGTGTGTGAGAGAGAGAGAGAGAGTTTTGGTGTTTGGGTAATAAATTACTGGAGAGAGAGAGAGGTGGTGGGCTCCACAAACTTTAAAATTTTGCTTAAAAATCCTTATTGTGGAATTCAGTGTGCTTCACAATATGTGCCTAGCATTTATGAATAGGGGTTTACCCGTACTTTGACTTTTGTTCAAGTCACTTCAGTACTTTGATTTGTATCACATAACCCCATTATTTTAAACTACAGTGAAAATCACGGAATCTGTTAAAGTGGCAATAAAATGACAAAAAAGCCCTCATATTCTGCATTTTCATAAACCTGAAACTCTTGCATGCTCACTAAGCCTCTACTCTTCTGAAACCTAATATGGATACATATCTTTATATGTATATGTTTGCATAGCTTATACTTTTCTTAGGATATTCTCATCTAAACTTTCCTTCTCGTCTCCATCCAACGGATATTTTTGAGTTTGGTTCTGATAACAAGGTGATTTTTATTTTTCCTTTTAACACATTTTGCTGCATAAATATCATCGATCAGTTACTGCACTTCTTTGAGCAGATCAATCTTAAGAACCCAATAGTTCTGCTAACAACCATTTCCAAGCAATTTATTTCCATTAACAGGTCTTTGTTGAATTTGGTCAACTAAGAGCCAATGTGGGATTATTAGTTTCTTTGGGGCCAAAAATCACTTATAAGTGATTGTTTAGAAAGCTGTGAGACTGTGGCTGTTTGGATTAGCTTTTTCACTGCTTTTTTAAAACTTGGTTCTTTTTTAATTCTAAAAAATAGTTTTTTTTTCCTTCTAAAAAATGCAATTGATAGCTTTTTTAAAAGTGTATTATTGTAAAAAAAAAAATGGTTATTTCTAAAGCTAACCCAAACGGGCTCTAATCATTAATGGCTTCTTTTCCTTGGGAATTCATAAATGGCTTTTTTGAACATGGCATGAAATTGGAGTTAAAACCATTCATTATTCGTAGAATTTGTACTAACATATATTTATTGTGGACTTGGCTTTGCAAGTTGAGTCCATGGGCGAAGTTTATTTTGTGCCCGCATTTAATGGGTTGTTTGCTCCGTGGTGGCACGATGATGCGCACTCATGGAGTTTGTATCGGGATTACACAATTTACGAACAAGTCTCATATTGCTAGGGCGGTGCTAGAGAGTATGTGTTTTCAGGTGAAGGATGTGTTGGATTCAATGCACAAGGATGCAGGAGAGAATGGAGAGGTTTAAAATAAGAAGGGAGAATTCTTGCTTAGGGTGGACGGTGGTGCTACAATTAACAACCTTTTGATGTAGATTCAGGTCCATTCTTTTATTCAGATTTTCACTTGGTTTATTATTTATGATTTACAATGAACAGTGCCACCATGGTAACTAGTTTGCTTTCCCATGTTTGTTGATGTTTACCTTCCCTGGACCCCGCACTATGGGAGCTTCGTGCACTGGGTTGCCCTTTTTGTTCCCTAAAATCAGTCAATTTTTCCAATGTTACTATTGTATGTATATTCTAGCAATTTTGATTGTCTTGAAAGTTTTGTTGGTTCTCTTACTCCTACGTCAGACTTGTAGTTGGGTAATCCAGTGGTAAGACCAGTTGACATAGAGACAACAACTCTTGGAGCAGCCTATGCTGCTGGTTTAGCTGTGGGTGTTTGAACAGAGGAAGAGATCTTTTCTTCTGGGGAAAGGATGAAAAAAGCAACTATTTTCCATCTAGTATTGAGTGAGGTATCAAGGAAGAAGAAGGTAGAGTCTTGGTGTAAAGTTGTTTCAAGGACTTTTGACTTGGCTGATGATCTCTCCCTTTAATCCTTCTCGCCATTATTCGTTGGTCCTTCCTCTCATCCTATATATCTTCCTTTTTTCTATTTAGATGTTTGTGTGCTTCTGAATTATAGTCACATTTTTCTAATTTACTTTGAAGTGATTTATGTCATAATAAATGTTTGATTTCAAATAGATAAAGCAAAGAGCCCACATCGTCTCCTCTCCACACTCTGGGTAGCGTTTGTTCCTAGGGTTTCTTCCCTCCTTCTTCCACCTCCATCCATTTCTTTCTCACCCTTTCCATCCTTTGGATCTACCCAATCTGTTTTCTTCCTTCTGTCGCTCCTTCCGCTCGGTTCTATTTTTGTTTTTTTACCCCCTCCCTCCTCTTTCCATGCTTGCCCTTCTCCAGCTTTTTTCGTTTTGGTTTACTGAATTGCTGTTCTTCCTTGTGGTGGAGTCCCTATTTTCGGATAAGAAAGAGTTCTGATGTGGGTGGTGTTCTAATGAGGTTTGACTGATTTCTTTATGCCTCTTTTCCTAATTGCTTCTCTGTGGGTTAGGATTTCATTTTGGGGTTTTTCTCCTTTGGTCCCTCTGTTCTTTGGTTCATCTTCCCTGGTTCTATTTTTGTGTTATACCTTCTGTTGCTTTCGGTGGGTTTATTCCCAAATAAGCTATCCTAGACCATCTTCGGCTCCGACCAACTGTTTTAGTTCTCTCTTAATTTTCTCTTTCCTCTTCCCCCTTTTAGACTCTCGAATTCCACTCTCTTCTCTCTCTCTCTCTCTCTCTCTCTCTCTCTCTCTCTCTCTCTCTTTTCCTTCTATTTTTGTGTAGTTGCCCTCTCCCTTGCTCTGCTGCTTTTCTGGCCCCCCCTCTTGCCATATGATAATTCTCTCTTGGAATTGTCGTGGCTTAGCTAAGTTAGCCCGTGATGGGGCAGTCAGTACTCTCAAGGATTTGATCAGAGAACACCATCCTGCATACATTTTCTTATCGAAAACTAAGATAACTTATGCTAGAATGGCTCTAAGTTTGTCTCAATTGGGTTACCCCAATATTTCTATGATCTCGGCAATTGGTACAGCAGGTGGTTTTTGTTTGGCATGGTAAGATGGTGTTGATTTGGTTACGTCGGTCAGTGACGATAATTCGATTAATACTACCTTCTTCTCAGATGCTCCCTCCGAAAGGTGGGTTCTCTTTGCAATCTATGGCCCTCCGTATTGGGCAAAATATGGAACTCTAGCAGTTTTACAAAGGGTCCATGGGTGGCACTAGGTGACTTCAACTGTATTTTGAATCAAGGTGAAAAGTATGGGGGTAGACCTTTTTCGAGCTCATCTTATGGAGGTTTGCTTGGGTTTATGGATAGATTTAGCCTTGTAGATTTGGGTTTCTCAGGTAATAGGTTCACATGGGATAATGTTAGAGGCTTCGAGGCCAATATCCGACAACGTTTGGACCGTGGCATTGCAAACTTAGATTGGAAGGAACAGTTTCCAAGAGCCATAGTGCGTCATCTTCCAATTTTATGCTCTGACCACGCCCCAATTATCCTTAACACTGCTGGAGATCAGGTGAGGAATCCGAGATCTTTTAAATTTGAAGCCATGTGAATTAGAGATGAAGGTTGTGTTATGATTGTGGAAAATATTTGGCAGAGAACCCATGCAAATGGTTCACCCTCTTTCAGACCGTGTCAAAAATTTCTACTGTAAAAAGGGCTCTAAAAGATTGGAACAAATGCCACTTTGGGAAAGTTCAGACAAAAATTAAGGAAGCTAGGAATCTCATCGAGTGCTTACAATCCCAAGATCAATCTGAGGAAAATTTGGTGAGGATCTGAGGGAGTAAATTGGAGCTTGCGGAAAATCAAAAGAGAGAGGAAATTATGTGGAGACAAAAGTCCCGTGTTCAATGGCTAAAGGAAGGGGATCGAAACACTTGGTTTTTTCATGTGTCTACCATTATTCGAAGACGTAGAAATGCTATCGATTCCATTCTCCTTGAGAATAACACCTGGACTGATAACTAGGAAGTCATCTCCAATGCCTTTATTTCCAAATTTCAAACAACCTTCAAATCCTCAAATCCGATGTTCCCACCGGATTTGGAAGGTTTGATTCCCAAGATTATTACGGAGGAAGATAATGTGCAATTGTGTCGTATTTCGGAGGAAAGTGAAATCAAAAGGGTTTTTTTTTTTAAATTGGCTCCACAAAAGCCCTGGGCCCGGATGGTATGTCAATCTTCTACAAATCGTTTTGGAACATTGTTAAGGGTGATATTGTTGCTACTATACATAGCTTTTTCGGGGGGGGGGGGGGGGGGGGGGGGGGTTACTCAAAAACCTCAATCACACTAATATTGCCCTCATTCCAAAAATTGGTAGTCCTTCGATTACCAACCATTTTTGGCTGATTAGTTTGTGCAATGTCATATACAAAGCCATATCCAAAATCTTGTCTAATCGGCTTAAACCCTTTTTGGACAAAATTATTGGTCCCTAATTTCAATCTGCTTTCGTCCCTGGTCATTTAATCCAAGATAATAGCATTGTTGCGCATGAAATTATCCATTCCATGAAAAATAGAAAAGGAAAAAAAGGGTCTCATGGCTATTAAATTTGATATGGAAAAAGCTTATGATCGTATCGAATGGTCTTTCCTCCTCAGGGTTCTTAAATGCTTGGGTTTCTGTAACACTTGGTGCAGGTGGATTAGTCAATTTATTTCCACAGTTTCATTTTGTATTCTCATTAATGGCCACCCAAAAGGTTTTTTCAAACCTGAAAGAGGGCTCTGTCAAAGAGACCCCCTTTTACCCTTTCTTTTTATCCTTTGCTCTGATGTTTTGTCCAGGTTACTTATTAGGGAAGCTGACTTGGGAAACATCAAAGGTATAATGGCAAGTAGGGGATGCCCTTCGATTAACCATTTTCTTTTCGCTGATGATCTTTCGATTTTCAGCCAAGTAACGCCCAATGAAGCAATGTCTATTCTCAGTTGATCAAGCAAAATCAAAAATTCTTTTCAGCAAGAATTTATATCCAGATGTTGCTCGTTCCATCAAGAGGGAAACAGGATTAAAAAAAGCTCCTTAGAATTCAAAATATCTTGGTGTCCCCTTGGTTGTAATGGGGAGCCGAAAATGGGCGGTTGAGGAAATTATTGATAAGGTCAAAGGCAGAATCCAGTATTGGAAAGCTAGAACTCTATCTCAAATGGGTCGGGGAACTCTTATTAAATCAGTAGCTCAAGCGATACCCATGTATTTTATGTCCTCTTTTGTTCTCCCAGTGACCACGTGTACCAAACTTGACTCTTTGTTTTGCAACTTTTGGTAAGGTCATGAGGAAGGCAAGAAAAAGATTTGTCTCAAAGCTTGGGACTCCATATGTAAGCCAAAAAGTGCCGGCGGGCTGGGTTTTCGGCATATGCAAGACTTCAGCCTTCCTTTTGCTTCAAAGTTAGGTTTGCATATTGCAATGTGGGGAGAAACCGTGGGTTCAAATCCTTAAAGCCAAGTACTTCGGTAAAACTTAGTTCCTTTGCTCGACTAGTAACAGAATTCTTCATGGATCTGGCAGAGAATTCGTAAGACTATGCCCCTTCTCGCTTCAGGTACATGTACTCTCTTAGGAGATGGGGAGCAGACCCAGGTTTGGGATTGTCCTTGGGTCTCAACCCTCCCTTCTTTCAAACCCTGTGCAGACTTCCCCTCAAACATGAGTTTCCTTCAGTTCGTCATCTCATGATGAATGATGGTGAGAGCTAGAACATCCCTCTTCGCCGAAAAACTTTTTATCTTGAATCCATGGAAGCTTTCTCCAAATTCGGTTCCCTTCAAGGAAAATTTGTGACAAGTTAGCTTGGTTACCCAATAAAACAGGATCTTTTTCAGTTAAATCAGCTTACCTCACAGGTCAACACAACAGATTTTTTGGGGCCCGTAACCATAGCTTTATCACTTGGAAAAGCTATTGGAAAGCAAAGATCCATGATCGCCATAAACTTTTTCTTCGCCCATGCTCTCCCCTCAAAGGATATTTTAGCTTCTAGATTCCAACTTGAAGGCACTTCCTGTCCTTCGTGCAACCACCCGTCTGAAAGCTCTGATCACTTTTTCCTTGGGTGTGTAGTCTCTAACGTTTTATGGATAAATTCAAAATGGCCCCTGAATCCTTCCTTTTTCTTGGGAGATGGCATTGAGAGGTGGATTCTCAAAATCATCAACCCAAGAGCCTCTCTTAGTACTCCGTCTCATGATGTGCATGAGTTCTCTATTTTTGCTGTTGTGATAATGTTTCAGATTTCGACCTTCAAGAACAAGGTCTTGCATGACGATTACAAAAACTAAAATTTCAGAGTTGTCTCTTCTTATTCATGTCTTATTGGATGAGCACTACAAAGCTCAATTTGGTCCTCTTCGGGCTGTCTCAAAGCTCGGCTCCCCATCCCCCCCCCCCCCCAACCCCGAGGTCGCCTCATGCTGGTTGGGTTAAAGTGAATGTTGATGTCAAGGTTAGAGATGGTTTGGTTTTGTTGGCAGCTGTCTTTAGAGGTGATTCTCACCTTCTCCATGCAATCACCTCTAAAGACATCACTATGTCCCCTGTCCAGACAGCAGCAAGCGCTATGTTGTATGCTATCAAATAGGCCTTTCGGTTGGGGTTCTCTCAGGTCATCTTTGAAGATGACACTGGTATTGTGTGTGACAATCCTAAGATTCACACTTTGGAGCCCGGCTGGGCTTTTGATCACATAATCTTGGAATGTCGTGATTACTCGCAAAACATTTTGTCTTTTGGTCTGTTTTTTATGTTTCGAGGCTTGCAAATGTTGTTGCCAACAATCTAGCTAGGTGGGCATCTCTTTGTAATTTTTATTGGTCTGTGCCGATTGATGATTTCCCCCGTCTTCATTTGGAGATAGGCCCTCAATCGGACTTTATTCCGTCTTGTAACTCTTCACCTTAGTAATATATTTGCCCTTCATAAAAAAATAAAAAAAATTAAATAAATGTTTGATTTCAAGTTATTGCTTCTGCACCTCTTACTAATTATTTTCGAATTTGCTCCTTGATATATACCATCCCCAAAAGTAATGCATGCACATCTAGTCACAGAATAGGTTTTCTACAAGGGTGGCATGAATCCTAAGTCGTCTTACCACAGTGGTAGAATGTTGGCATGCATGATATATAAAAGGAGCTGGGTCAAGAATTCAATTCTCAATGCTATAGATAGAAGAAAGGAAGGAAGGAAATAAAATAATGGCATGGAACTGTATTGTGAACCGAGTGTCAACGTTTCGAAACTCAAAAACAATCTCTATCATGTAAAGGTAATTTTGCAAATATCCGACTCTACCAGGTCTCTCGGTGGAGGGTGCTTCAAGCAATGAGTTTGCCCATTAAGGGCACCATACATAGCAACTACCAACTAATTTATAAATTCATGTAGTCCACCTGTATCATACAGAAGTTGATCCATTTTAGCATTACTAGGTAGGAATTCAAAATTTAAAATCACACAAATGTTCTAGCATTTTCATCTAAACAAATATCAGTCACCCTACCCTCCAAACAAGGACAAATAAGTACCAACAATAAGATTTAAAATGCGGACGACAAATTAAAAATAGCAAGCAATCACCATTTCACAAATTTGACATTGCTGTCACTAGTCATTAGAAAATGTCCAGGTAGTAGCTGCTATAACATCCTCTATTTTTTTTTTCAAAATAAATGAAAAGCTGGACGTGGTTTCTTTTTGAGCAGGAAGTTCAAAATGCATCTACAAACAAATCAGAAACATGAATATATGAGCAGGAAGTTCCAAATGCATCTACATGAAATTTATTCTCTACTATAGATGTGAGTGAATAGAGAAAATTGTGTGATGAACATACTCACAAAAATTCTTCAATGAGATGAAACCACTTTATCTCCATAAGGACATAATGTTTGTTGCAAAAAAACCTTGAAGAGAAGAGAAGAAGAGCAAACACCCTAACTATGCACATCATACTTTATCAAATAAATTCTGGAAATGTTTACCAAGCTAAATTATACATCAAATAAAGTCAGACACAATAACCACTTAAACCAAGTGAACATGAATCTGGTATACTTAATTAACATCCAATCATTTTAGTTATTCTCTAAACCTCTACAAACTATTTCAGATATAGTATAGAATAGTTGTCCAGAAATTATTTTTAATGAGAATTTACTAGAAGATAAGATCTAAATTTGAATTACTTCAATACAAAAAGTCGAAAGTAGGTACAAAAGAACACTTTCAGGAAGATGCACTTAAAACTTTGGGTTAATTACATCTTACCCTCTATGGTTAGGTCCATTTTCACTTTACCCCATGTGGTTCAAAAGTGGACACTTACCTCTGTGATTTTGGACTAAAGTAAAATTACTAAGATTTTCTCTAAATAGCCTCAAGTGGGGATTAAGTGTTAAAATTAGCCCCATAGAGGAGAGTTTTAAGTGTCAATATTAACCCTACATAGGTAGTTAACCCCAAAACTAGCTCCACAACGGAGTTAAGTCTTAAAATCAGCCCCTCATAGTTTAGTTAAATGACAGCATTATCCCCAAAGAGGGGGTTAACCCTAAAATTAACATCACAAATGGGGTTAAGCTCGGTAATATTTTTGACCAAGTTGGAATTTTCATCAGCTTCGGAAAACTTAACAGTTTCACTTTAGTCCGAAACCACAGCAGGTTAATTGTCCACTTATGAATCATAGGGGATTAAGTGAAAATAAGCCTAATCAAAAGGGGTAAAATAATTAATCCTAAAACTTTTACTTATGGTTAAAAGTTTTGCACTAAAAATCTAATTTTACTTTAATAAATATATGGTTAAGTAAAAAAGGTCCTGTCCTATACACAAAAATTGAATGCGTATAGCAAATAAGCTTATCCCCACCGGCTACAAAGAAAAAAGAGAATACAAGTACAACAATAACATTTGCTATGACAATCAATGATAAGAAATGAAAAGGCAAGCAATCCCCATTTTATAGAGTTGCCATTATTCATAGGCATATTACCAGCTAACTGCTACAACATTCTGTGTTCATTTGTTTTTCAAAAAACACAAACAAAAACATAGGACACCTGATCTCCTACTGAATAAATCACAGACGAAATAGTAAAATGAATATATAAGTTCTTCAATGAAATAGAACCACCTTCGCCGCCAGTAAGGGTTAATATAAAGAATAGCAGCAAATCCCAACAAGATCATAACATATGTGGCGGAAAAACTTGAAGAGAAAACCACAGGATCAATTTCATACCATTTTCCATCACTTTCATCTGAATTTGCAGGTGGCACATATGGGGGGGTATCAACAAAGGATGTGCAGTTTTTCTCTATCATTTGTCCACAGAGAAATGGATTCCCTTCATAGCTGCTCGCTTCGAATGTCCCAAACTGTTTTTTCATGTCTGGAATTCTACCGGATAAGTTGTTGTGAGCCACACTGAACACCTCCAAAAAATTCAGATCAATCAGTTCTGAAGGAATAACTCCACTCAAGATGTTATACGAAAGGTCTAAGCTCTCTATTTGGGTAAGATCAGAAAAAGTGTTTGGTATTGTTCCTATCAAGTAATTGTGGGATAGGTTCAAAGCAAGAATTGAACTTAGCTTTCCTAGTTCAGGTGGGATTTCCCCTGTTATGTCGTTACACGATATATCCAATCCGGACATGAGGTTGAGGATGTCACCTTTATAGGAGCCAGACAGATGTTTTGTAACAAACTCGACTTGTTCTTGTACATCATATTCATTGCCACCGTCGCTGATGTTTAACTCCTTCCAATATAAAACACTTCTATATCTATAAAATGGATATCCATATTCTCCAGGAAAAATTACTTGTACAGAAGTGAGATCAGTGTTATATATCTTCCCAAAGCTAATATTGTGGAAGCAATTCGGTATGGACCCATGAAAAGAATTTCTCGAAAGATCCATAATCCCGATCTTACTCAATTGACACAAGTGATTTGGAATCAAACCGACAAAATGATTTCCACCCAACAAAAGAACCCTCAAGTTTGATAGTGCACCAACGGAAGGGGGGATGATCCCAGACAAATTGTTATCTCTCATATCTAGTGTCAATAGACCCTGTGAATTTACAAAGCATTTTGGTATTGACCCTGTGAATTTGTTCCCTTGCAAATGCATATGTTCCACGTTGTTCAAGTTTGAACAAGAAGGTAAAGACCCCAAAAAAGAGTTATGAGAGAGGTCCAAAAATGATGTAAATAATGAAACCTGTTCAAATGGGAACCGACCTTTGAATGAATTATTTCGCAGAATGAGTGTTGTTAAGCTCGTCAAGTTTCCAATCCCGCTAGGAATCTCACCTGACATGCAATTGTTGCCAACATCCAAAACATATAACTCAGAGCTTTTGAAGATTACATCTGATAGTGTTCCAGTGAAGCAATTATTTTCCAAATGCAAAACCCACAATGAAGCCAAGTTGAAGTGAGTTGAAAATATTTTTCCGCGAAATCTGTTAGCCGACAAATTCAGAACATGCAAACTGGTGCAGCCTGCAACCACCTCATATGGTACTTCTCCCGAAAGTTTATTGAAGGACAAATCCAATATCCATAACTTAATCATGTTGCCAAATGAAATTGGGATAGTACCTTCAAAAGCATTTCTCGATAAATTTAGGTACGTAATGTAGGGAAGCATCTCTCCGATGTTTTTCTGAATTTGCCCACTTAAGCGATTGCCAGATACATCAATCGAAGTTGTCTGTACATTGCGATATGTTGGCGGAAGAAATTGACCAATGAAAGAGTTATTCATCAGAAATAAAATTTCTAATTTTGTATTGTTGTCAATCAACCAATTGGGGAAGCTTCCGTGTAAGCTATTGTAGGAGAGATCGATTACCCTTAGATCGTGCTGGTGAAGGAGAAAGTTTGGAATATCGTGCGATAGCTTGTTCAGATTACAGTTTGATAGTACAAGGACCTTCAACTGAAACATTGGAACCCAATCTTTATCTGAATCTTCGGTTTCTATCTCGAATTGCTTATTATCGCTTTTGAATTGAAACACTTGAAGATTCGAATGATTGGCAAGTGAGCTGAATGAGAATAAACCCCCAAAAAGATTATGACTGAGATCAATGTACTCTAGGGATGTGAGGCTGCCTAGAAGAGATGAAGAAACATTCCCGGTAAATTGGTTTTCAGAAAGATCAAGCAGCCTAAGATTTGTCAAACTGTTTAGACAAGGAGGAATGATCCCTTCAAAGCTATTAGAACTGAGATCTAACTCTCGAAGTTCCTTCAATTCACATAAACCTGCAAAAGCAATTAGTAGAATGAAAACTTTCACCCATTGCAATTACATATTTATCCTCTTCAATATCAACACATTCCACTACGGGTATACAACCTTCATTTTGTGTCTATCTCTCTCTTGATGGGTCCCACAGTACCAGTGACCCCACAGTGCCCACTAAGAGAGAGATAGACACAAAATGGAGGTTGTGCAAAAAAGGTTGTGGCTTTGGTTGTGCTCCAAGTATTACCCTTCCACTAATACATCAATATGCTGTTTTACACACTTTTTCCAAACTTTTTTCATACTTTTTTACACCCTATGCTTTAAATGCGTATACTTTATGCTATTTAAATTTTATACATTTTTTTGTGTACCACTTACACAGCATAGGATGCACACATTTAAAACTGAGTGTGAAAAAGTGTGTGAGTCAAACATTTTCTACATCAATATTGATACATGTACCGAGAAAAAAGTCATTTTAGTCGCAAACGGAACATAAAGGTTGTTCCAACACGAGATGGTTGTGTCCCATCTTGCTACAATATTATTAGGGCATGTTTAGTACACATGGATGGAATAAGGCAGGAATGGTATGGACAATGACACATTTTTTTTTATTACACGGGGTAAGAGAATGTTCGAACATAGAACCTAGATACACAGGAAGACACTAAGTGCTAGCCCTTTGCCACTTGAGCTATAAATCCTTGTAAAATAGAATAAAAGAATAACGAATGTGAATAGTCATTTCTTTGTTTGACTGAAGTCCCAAGAATCCAATATCAATTACATTCCACTTTTGATTTTAGCAATCAAATTAGAGGGATGGAATTAAATAGAAGTTAAATATTTAATATTTGCAGAAAACATTTATAGTACAGATATTCAATATCGATTAAGTATTATACTAATATTCAATATTTGTTACTTATAAATATTTAATCTTTTTTCTTTTGTAAAAAACCAAATATTTTTAATCAAGTCTATTTTAGTGACTGTTTATACCTACATTTTATGGAATATCTTGCAATGTTTTTTTTAGAAATATTTATGTTCTTACGGATTTCTAAGTTCAAGAATATATATCGAATATTCTCATGAAATATTTTTCAAATGTATAATTTTCTTAATAATTTTTAGCCTAAAGATATAATATTTAATTTTGATAAAATGTTATAATATTTTTAATATTTTCTAGTCCAACTCAATATTGAATCTATTTACAAAATATCTTCTAAGTCTCTAATATTTTCAGTAAATACAGTTTCATTTTTTGTTTTTAAATATATTATTAGTCAAATATTTTAATTTAATATTTTATGATTTATTTTTTGGTATTTTAATAGTATTTAATCCAAATATTAAATTGTTGAAAAGCAAACTGATGGAGAATTTCTGGGTAACATTCTACCTCACTTAGAGGCTAGGGCCTTATATTTATAGGGAATTAGAGATGACAAATTACATGATTTACGACCAGAGAATTATCAAGAAATAAAACATAAAATAAGATCTAATTTGGAATTTATTCCTAAATATTTTAACATAATTCATGATACACAAATCATGAGAAGATTATGAAACATTCTTCAACACTCCCCCTCAAGCTGGAGCGAGGATATCAACTAAGCTCAACTTGTCACAAATATAGTCTTTTGCATTTGGGAAAAAATGTATAGAGCAGCAAGCCGAGAGAGCCACGAGAGCCAAGAGTCGCTAGGGCTAAGAGTGCCCTGAGGGTGTAGAGTGCCACGGGGGCCAAGTGTGCCGCGAGGGCATAGAGTGCCAAGAGAGGTTCGAGAGCGTGTAGTGCCATAAGGACCAAGAATGTCGAGATTGTGTATGCTAAATAGATGTCTGGCAGGCAACAAGATTGCCACCCGCTGGCGAAGCGGAATGCGGCAAAGGAGATTTCTTGGAGCTTAGTTGTAACATCCTTGCTCGAGAATGTGGTATTAGTATCATATAAAATGTATTAATTAGTGTTATTAAACACTTGTGATGGTTTAAGATGGGTCACAGACTCACCAGTGATACAAGTGTTCCGTTGGAGACACAATTGGAAGTTCCACTATGGATGGGACAGTCTGGACAGATATGAAAATGGGACCCAGTGAGGTTTAAAATGCATAATTTGCATTTCTGTGCATTTATGTGCTTAAATGGTTAATTATTTAAGTTATTTAAATATGTTATTATTATCTATGATCTTTGTACGGGGCCTGTTTGGGCACCCTATGAGAGCGCAATATTAACACCCGCTCCCACGGGCTGAATTTAATTGCATTTAGCATGCATATTAATACATTATTAATGATGTGATTACTTGTGATAAGTGGGTATTAACTTACTAAGATGGTTAAGGGTATCCAGTTAGGAACCCAGAGTTAGGCCAAGTGGCAGTCCCAGTTTGGGACAGTTATGATAGATCCCTGTGTGATGGGACAGATATGCGGAATAATTCTTATGTGATAATATGTTTATTAAGGCATATGTGAATATCATTATTATGTTTTTTAAATGACATATTAATTGTTAGAGACCACTTCTGTGGCCATTAGGGATACCTTTGTGAGGGTGAATTGGACACGTTGCATAATTAGTAGGTTAATTAGCAACTTTATAAAATTATCTGAGACCACTTATGGGACCCATACGTGATATAGACAAACACCCACTTAAGTTAGGGATAATTTTAATAAGTTTCATTAACTAGTAGGGTGTAATTACAAAACTGATCAAACTTGGTGGAGGCTACTTTAGAAATGCAAAGTTTGGAATTACATGTTGATGGACACATGTCCATATGACTCACTAAGAGTCTTCCTCCCCATATATCTCTTTAGTTAGGAACTTTTGCAGAGAAGAGAATTGACGGAAAATTGACGACGGAGCTCGACAATGCTCTCGACGTCAAACGACGTGTTATTTGACGTTCAATTTCAAAACATGCTACATATTCGGACTCCTGGAGGTGAGTCTAACGCAATAGTACCATTCCTATCAATTTCTAAGACAATTTTTCTATGCCTCAATTTGGGAGCTTAGCTCATAACTTGTTAATTTGGTATCTGATTTATACTTGGAGTTTACTAGGCTTGTAATTTGGCTATTAGGAGCGAAATCCTTGAGGTGAGTGACAATAATTATGGAATTGGGATAATTGTATGTTTTAGACTATCTTTGTAATGACAAGCATGCCTAATTAGCTTGAATTTATATGCCTAGCATAATTTTAATAGCTCATGTGTAATTTGTGATATTGTACTATGAAATGTATACTTGAGATGTGGAGTTGTCTAATTGGGTCAAAGGGGAACTTGTACTTGCCATCAAGAATATGACTAGATGCCGATTTGGCCATGAGGTCGTACGTCTGAATGAGAGAGGCGTGGGTCTTGGCTAGTCGCGCGGACTAATGGAGTAGTCGCGGACTAGTGTGAAAGGTTGGTCGGTACTTGCGTTCTTGGAGACCATAGTTATGTGTAAAAGATGAGATTAAGCATTTCTATTATCCACATGCATAATTGTTGGCATTCACAAGCATACAGCTTATATAGTGTAGTGGTTATTGAATAGCCATTATAGGTGATAAATATGGAGCACCAAAGAAATGAGGAAATGGCAATGGAGAGGAAACGTGGGATTTTGGGAGTAGTAGTGCTAGCTTGTAACCTTTACGTCTTGGCAGTTCAAACTTGTAATATGGTTGGGATTAGTTTTATATTTGGGAATGGTTATGGCTAATGTTGTTAATTTCATGTTTTTAAGACTATAAACTTGTGTTTTGTATATGGCTTAAGACTATGGTTAGAGTTGTAACTTGGGAACTTATAACTTGTAATAGCTAGTTGGAGAGTTTGACTCATGTAACATATGGTTTATATCATAGTTGTTAGTTTGGGTATGGTTGCGACTCTTTTGTTCTTGTTTGATTTGGTTTGGGCGACGAACTTGGGGTTTCACTTCTACAGTTCAACTTAATATGGATTTAGTATTTGAATTTGCTTTAACTTGTTTTGATGGTGGACATGAACTCTTGGAGCCCAAGAGATTGACTTATTAGTGTTTTCACATGTTCTTGGTTTAAACTCAACGATTTGAATGTTTTAAAGGTGGTTAAATTCGAAGTGGTTGAGTGGCCTTAGGCACAAATATTCTGTGGCATGGGAAGGATTCTGCCCAGGGGTCATTCGACCGGTCGAATGGGGCAGCTCGATCGGTCGAAATACCCCCTGATCCTCTATTTGTTTTACCACTTCGGGTATTTTGTTTTACTAATAATTAAACATGTGGGTACCTTTGGGACCCCTTTGAACTGTAAAAGTGTTACTTTTGAAAAAGAGTCTCGTTAGGGTGTGTTTGGATGAGTGTTTGTAAAACATCTTTAAAAAATGTTTAAAATATGTTGAGTTCATGAGCCAAAACTTTTGCTAATGATTTTTATGGAACTTTAATGTCATAGGATGTGCCTTGGTGGCGTGCCACGTGTCATAGAATCGTATGTGCGCTTCCGGGGTGTGACATTTAGTGGTATCAAAGCAATAAACTTTGAAACTTTGGGGTACAAGAGACGACGACTTGAGTGAACGTGATCATAATGAGTCGTTAGATGCATTGCATAATGCATATGAATATGAAATATGAATGCTACATGTTATATTATCATAGCATGCATAGTATTTATGTGAGTTGATTGATAGGTAAGAAATGGTCGACCCAAATCGGGAGCGTTCACCTCACTCGAGGATGGACCACTTGGATGATGTAGTGAGTAATTTCGTGAGATCAGTAAGTGATCGGGTATTAGTGCCAGGTTAAGGACCAGCGAATCCTCGACCACGATAGGAACGGGGAATCATTGAACAGTTCTACAAATGAAAGCCAATTCAGTTCGAGGGAGGTCCAGATACATCATTAGCGAATCGATGGTTAATGGACATGAATCGTGTATTTCGGGCGGTGGATTGCACTGATGAAGAAACGATTATGTGTGCAAAGTTTGTGGACTAACCAACTTGGACAAGGACCGCCAAAGTCATGGAGAAGATTTGAGAAAGAGTTTAACAAGAGGTACTTTCCGGCGTCCGCGAAGCCACAAATGGATCAGGAATTTTCAAATCTACAACAAGAGGACATGCCCGTAAATGAATATGCCAAAAATTATAATGACCTACTCCATTTTGGTTACCGATCTGTGCCAAGGGAAGTAGACAAAGCTTGAAAGTTCGAGAAGGGATTGAGGGACAATATCCAAAGTCGTGTGGACACCCATCAACATCGAAGCATAGCCGATGTGTAGGATGTGGCTCTAATAGTAGAGAGAGATATTGAGAAGTTCAGGCAAGGACAACAAGGGAAGCGAGTATATGAGGAAAAGGGAAAGGGGCAAGGGTTTTCTAAGAAAATTTCTCACAGGGTTCAGGTTTCGATAGAAGAAATGAAGGGACAAGTGTCTACTAGGGGAAAAACACTCCATTGTGCCCGACATGCAATCGACGACACGTGAGAGTTTGCCACCTAACTTTGATGTGCAATATTTGTAGAAGTTGGGGCATGTTGCAAGATTTTGTCCACAAGTTAGAGCCCAGAGCACGGGAGGTTCTCATCAAGATATGAGAGGAAGATGCTATACTTGTGGGGTACCGGGACATCATTCCAAAAACTGCCCAACGAAAAAGCAACAAGGCACAAGCTCTATGGCTACGACCAGGGCAAAATCTGGAACGAATGTGGACAAGGAAAAAGGAGTATGTGGAGCCAAGGCAAGGGAGATATTATCAGTTGGCACCGGGAGATGTTTCTGCCACCGACTCTGTTGTATCAGGTATATTACCGATTTGTTCACATCCAGCTCATGCTTTAATTGATTCGAGGTCAACACATTCATTCGTTGCATGTGAATTTGTTAAACATCTAAATAGCATGTTCGAACCTTTTGGATATGATGTATCAGTGTCCCTACCTCTAAGTAAACCTATGATGGCCTCTTCGGTCTTCAAGGCATGTGATATTCGGGTTGATGATACCTTACAGTTGATTTAATACCATTGGTTGTTAATTACTTCGATGTGATTCTGGGTATGGATTGGTTATCTGTGAACCAAGCCTCTATTGATTGTGAATGGAAAAGATTTATTTTCTGACCACCACGATAGGGAGAGTTTATCTTTCAAGGAATTGGTGTCGTAGTACCACCATTTTTAGTGTTAGCAGTTCGAGCGGGCAAATTATTAAAGCAGGGTTATCAGGGCTTCTTATGTTCTATAATAGACACGCGTGTTACGGGTACTAAACTGGAGGACATATCAGTGGTACGGGAGTTTCTGGATGTATTTTTAGAAGACTTGCCAGACGAATTGATAGATCGAAAAATTGAATTCACTATTGAAGTAGTCTTGGGATCACAGCTGGTATCAAAGACACCGTATAGAATGGCACCGTGGAGCTCAAAGAGTTGAAAATTTAGTTACAAGAACTACTAGACAAGGGGTTTATCTGACCTAGTGTATCGTTGTGTGGTGCACCAGTTTTATTTGTCAAGAAGAAAGATGGAACCATGGGAATGTGCATAGATTATCGTGAACTAAACAAACTAACTATCAAGAACAAGTATCCGCTGCCCAGAATTGATGACTTATTTGACCAACTCTAAGGAGCTCAGGTATTCTCCAAAATTGACTTGCGATCGGGTTACCATCAACTGAAGGTGAAAGAGGAGGACATAGAGAAGACTGCATTTAGGACCCGTTATGGCCACTATGAATTTCTAGTCATGCCATTTGGGGTTACAAACGCACCAGCGACATTCATGGATTTGATGAACCGAGTCTTTAAAGATTATTTGGATGAGTTTGTAATTGTTTTCATCGACGACATCTCAATATATTACAAGAGCGTATAAGATCATAAAAGACATCTCCGGTTGATTCTACAACGATTACGAGAGAAGAAGCTATTTGGAAAGTTGAAGAAAAGTAGTTCTGGCATTGCATTTTTGGGGCATGTAATATCAAAGGAAGGGGTGTCACAGAAAATTGAAGTCGTAGCTAATTGGAGTCCGCCGTGAAATGTACGTCACGCCCCGGAATAGCAAAAATGGAGAAAAATAAATTTCCTTTTTGGGTCCATAGGGAATGACAAGTTAAAGTCACTAATTTTCCACACCACTCAGTACTAGTCTACAAGATAAACAGGAATAGTAAATAACTGAAATATAAAAATAGTATTACTATTACAAACATCAGAGCATGGTCCTTAGGATCACAACAGGTCTGGAGACAACATATGCCCAAGTACCCGTTAACTTAAAACAAACAGAGTTCGACAAAACATAAACTAGATATAACTATCTTTAGGTCTTCTGCTGGCATAAGGATAGTCGTCAGCATAATACTCCTCTCCAGTATATCCGGCATCAGTGGGGCCACCCTCTGCATAATCCAACTCAAGGTAGTATCCATCACCGTAAGTTCCAATACCTGTATTGTTAGGGATAGGGTAGTCTGGACGGGGAATATCCAGGCAAATAAAGGTCGTCAGCTTACTGAAAGCTGAGTGAGAACGAACTAACACAGTCTCATAGAAATAACGTAATTACCCGTCATGCACGATATAAAGCAGTGAGGTTAATAATATCTTTCCTCTTTTATTCAGACACATCATTAACTGATTCTCATCATCTCCAACTCTAAGACTGACTATACCAATACCAACTGACAGTACTAAACTGATTATATCATCACGACATACTAGTGCTCATGTTCACCGCTTTTAAGAACGCTTACTGTTCACCGCTTTTAAGAACTCTTATGAGCACCATACATCGCTCTCATATAACGACTAGTTTATGGACGCACCAATACTCATGTTCACCGCTTTTAAGAACTCTCACTGTTCACCGCTTTTAAGAACGCTTGTGAGTATCGTCCGTTCATATTCAATATGCATCAGTACTTCTTGCTAGCACAACACATAATGCTCACATCCCACACAAATGTGTTCACGACCAACTCATGCTACTGACACACTTGTACTGACGGTCCATAATACCCCACTGACTAAAACACCAGATTTATCCAATGTTATCCACCAACATAACTCAAACCTTATCTCGTTATCGCGTTGTATTAATACTAACATTCTGAACCTGACTACGTTACTCACCATGTTATCTCAATCTCATTATCGTATCCCATTACCTCCGTAATCCAAAATATCACATAATAGAACTATGAAACAACAACTAAATTGTTACGCATTATGAATTATAATCTTAAAGAAACACATCCATGTTCTGCTATGCTCGATCGATTAAAGTCAACTCAATCGCTTGAAGAAAGTGATGTTCGATCGATCGAAGTATTCTGGATTGATTGAAGTGAAGATGGTCTCGATCGATTGAAGTCATTTCGATCGATTGAGACTCAGGGTTGTTCGATCGATTGAACTCAGTTTGATTGTTCAAACTTCATCTTCTCTAGATTCTGACAGTGAATGCCCAGAATCTGTAAGGGCATGTTTGGGTCCTTTTTAAACATACAAAAAATGTAAAACATCACAACTAAGCTATTGAGTGAGTTTAGAACTCACCAAACATCGTTAAGGGCGCGTTTGGCAAAGCTTGAAGTTTTAAAGCTCCTCTAATGGCTTCCTCCTTTCTCTCTCTGCTCGATCCTCTCTTCGTCTCTGTCTCTCTCTCTTTCTCTTCTTCTTCTCCTTCCTTTCTTCTTTCTTCTGTCTCTCCCTAACTGTGTGTATATATAAATAATATGCCTATATATCTATATATGGATGTGTGTGTATAATACATATATAAACACAAGCACACACTCTCTCTACTCTCTCAGGTTTTCCAAACACATCTACATACACGAACACAATGTATTTATAAAGAAGAGGGGGTGCAGGAGGATGTTTTTGTAGGAAACCTGGAATCCTGATGATTACACGTTCGATCAATCGAACGTCCTTCGATCACTCAAACTCAGATCGGCCAGTTTAGATCAATTGAAAAGGGGCTTTGATCGATTGAAGTAGAGACCGCGTATTAAATTCAGGTCGGTAGGGTTTCGATTGATTGAACGGGTTTGATCGCTTGAACTTTGGGAATGCTCGATCGCTCGAAGATAAAATTTCACATATGATCAAGGGAAGTATATAGAATCTCTGTACATAAATAATTATTGAAAAATATAGGGTATTACAGTGTATCGGAGGTACGGAGCTTTTTGGGATTAGCAACACCGATGACCCGATTGATGAAAAGAGACGTACCATTCGTTTGGAGTCTAGAATGTAAAGAGAGCTTTATAGTGATGCTTCGCATCGGGGACTGGGATGTGTCTTGATGCAAAAGGACAAAGTCATTGCCTATGCTTCACGACAACTGAGACCACATGAGATCAACTACCCAACATATGATTTGGAGTTAGCAACTATGATTTTTGCTTTGAAGATTTGGCGACACTACCTATATAGGGAGAAGTCATGTAAGATTTACACCAATCATAAAATCTTGAAATACCTTTTCACCCAAAGGGATCTTAACATGAGACAAAGGCGGTGGCTAGAGTTAATGAAAGACAATGATTTGACTATCCACTACCATCCGGAGAAGGCCAATGTAGTGGCCGATGCATTGAGCAGAAAGTCGATAAGTAATTTGATCTATGCCTTGACAACTCAAGAAAAATTAGTATGAGAAATGGAGCAGTTGAAACTAGAAGTGATCCCGGAGACTAAAGGTGCATTAATGTCAACTATCATTGCACAACCATCATTAGTTGATGAAATTTGAGACAAGCAACTCCAAGACCCAGCCCTAAAGAAGATTTGTGAAGGTATACCTGAGGGTAGACAGCCAGAATTCACTTTTGAAAACGGAATGTTGAAGTTTAGGAATCGGGTTTGCATACCCAATGTTAATAGAATTAAGGAGACAGTTCTGGAAGAGGCTCATAACACAAAACATTCAATTCATCCGGGGAGTACAAAAATGTACCCTGACTTATGGGAAGTTTATTGGTGGTCAGGAATGAAGAGAGAAGTAGCATAGCATGTAGCTAAATGTGTGGTATGTCAGCAAGACAAGATAGAACATCAAAGGCCAGCAGGACAGTTAATGTTGTCACTTATACCGGAATGGAAATGGGAGAACATTATAATGGACTTTGAATCGGGCTTACCTAGATCAAGGAAGTCGAATGACACTGTGTGGGTAATTGTAGATCGATTGACCAAGTCAGCACACTTTCTGCTAATTAAAACAAATGATCCGATGAAGTTAGCAGAATTATATGTACAAGAAATTGTGAGTTTGCATGGAGCTTCAGTGTCGATCGTTTCTGATAGAGATAGCAAATTTACATCACGATTTTGGTAAGGATTGTAACGAGCTATGGGTACTAAATTGAGTTTTAGTACAGCATTCCATCCCCAGACCGATGGTCAGTCAGAGCGAGTCATTCAGATATTGGAAGATGTGCTGAGATTATACGTGTTAGACTACAAGCGTGATTGGGAGGAACATTTGCCTTTAGTAGAATTTGCTTACAACAGCAGCTATCAGTCAAGTATTGGAATGGCACCTTTTGAGGCTTTATACAGACGAAAATGTCGATCACCAGTTTGTTGGACTGAAGTGGGGAAAAGGAAGTTCATAGGGCTTGAAATTGTTCAACAAACTATGAAAAATATCAAAATGATATAGCAATAGTTGCAAACGGCTCAAAGTCGATACAAAAGTTACGTGGATCTAAAGAGAAGATCGATAGAGTTTGATGTAGATGACTACGTGTTCTTGAAAGTGTCATCTACAAAAGGAATGGTACGATTTGGGAAACGAGAAGAATTGAATCTGAGATATGTCGGACCATTTGAGATTATTGGGAGAGTTGGATCGGTGGCTTATCGGTTAGCGAATGTGCATAATGTATTTCATGTATCAATGCTTCGGAAATGTGTATCGAATTCGAGTCAAGTGATTGAACCAGAACCATTAGAAATTAGAGAAGACTTGACATACATCGAGTATCCAGTCAAGATTCTTGACAGAAAAGAACAAGTATTGAGGACAAAGACTATTCCATTAGTCATGGTATTGTGGCGGAATCACTCGGTTGAGGAAGCCACATGGGAAACTGAGAAGGAAATGCGAGAGCAGTATCCGCATCTGTTCGAGACTTGAGATACAACGAGTTTGGGGACAAAGTCCTTTTTAAGGAGGGGAGAGATGTAACACCCGCTCCATCGAGCAGAATTTAATTGTATTTAGCATTCATATTAATACAGTATTAATGATGTAATTACTTGAGATAAGTGGGTATTAACTCACTAAGATGGTTAAGGGTGTCCAGTTGGGAACCCAGAGTTAGGCCAAGTGGCAGTTCCAATTTGGGACAGTTATGATAGGTCCCCGTGTGATGGGACAGATATGCGGAATAATTCTTATGTGCTTATATGTTTATTAAGGCATATGTGATTATTATTATTATTATGTTGTTTTAATGACATATTAGTTGTTAGAGACCACTTATGTGGCCGTTAGGGATACCTTTGTGAGGGTAAATTGGACACGCATAATTAGTAGGTTAATTAGCAACTTCATAAAATTATGTGGGACCACTTCTGGGACTCATACGTGACATAGAAAAATACCCACTTAAGTTAGGGATAATTTTAATAAGTTTTATTAACTAGCAGAGGCGTAATTGTAAAACTGATAAAACTTGGTGTCGGCTACTTTGGAAATGCAAAGTTTGGAATTACATGTTGATGCACACATGTCCATATGACTCACTAAGAGTCTTCTTCCCCATCTCTTTAGTTAGGAACATTTACAGAAAAGAGAATTGACAGAAAATTGACGACGAAGCTCGACGACACTCTCAACATCAAACGACGTGTCGTTTGACATTCAATTTCAAAACAGGGCTACATATTCGAACTCCTAGAGGTGAGTTTAGCGCGGTAGTACCATTCTTATCAATTTCTGAGACAGTTTTTCTATGCCCCAATTTGGGAGCTTAGCTCATAACTTGCTAATTTGGTAATTATACTTGGAGGTTACTAGGCTTGTAATTTGGCTATTAGGACCGAAATCCTTGAGGTGAGTGACAATAATTATGAAATTGGGATAATTGTATATTTGAGACTATCTTTGTAATGACAAGCATGCCTAATTAGCTTGAATTTATATGCTTAGCATAATTTTAATAGCTCATGAGTAATTTGTGATATTGTACAGTGAAATGTATACTTGAGCATGTTGAGTTATCTAATTGGGTCAAAGGGGAACTTGTACTTTTCATTATGCTAGAATGTGACTAGGTGTCAATTTGGCCATGAGGTCGCACGTCTGAATGAGAGAGGCGTGGGTCTCGGCTAGTCGCGCAGACTAATGGAGTAGTCGCAGGCTAACATGAAAAGGTGGTCAGTACTTGTATTTCCGGAGACCATAGTTATGTGTAAAAGATGAGATTAAGCATGTCTATTATCCACATGCATAATTGTTGGCATTCACAAGCATACAGCTTATATGGTGTAGTGGTTATTGAATAACCATTGTAGGTGATAAAGATGGAGCACCAACGAAATGAGGAAATGGCAATGGAGAGGAAATGTAGGATTTTGGGAGTAGTAGTGGTAGCTTGTAACCTTTACATCTTGGAAGTTCAAACTTGTAATATGGTTGGGATCAGTTTTGTATTTGGGAATGGTTATGGCTAATTTTGTAAATTTCATGTTTTTGAGACTATATACTTGTGTTTTGTATATGGCTTACGACTTGGTTAGAGTTGTAACTTAGAAACTTATAACTTGTAATAGCTAGTTGGAGAGCTTGACTCATGTAACATATGGTTTATATCATAGTTGTTAGTTTGGGTATGGTTGCGACTCTTTTGTTCTTGTTTGATTTGGTTTGGGCGACGAACTCGGGGTTTCACTTCTAGAGTTCAACTTAATATGGACTTAGTATTTGAATTTGCTTTAACTTGTTTTGATGGTGGACATAAACTCTTGGAGCTCAAGAGATTGACTTATTAGTGTTTTCACAGTTCTTGGTTTAAACTCAACGATTTGAATGTTTTAAAGTTTGTTAAATTCGAAGTGGTTGGGTGACCTTGGGCAAAATTCTGCAGCAGGGGAAGAATTCTGCAGCAGGGGAAGGATTCTGCCCAGGGGTTATTCGACCGGTCAAAAGGGGCAGCTTAACCGGTCGAAATACCCCCTGATGGGTACCTTTGGGACCCCTTTGAACTCTTAAAGTGTTACTTTGAAAAAGAGTCTCGTTAGGGTGTGTTTGGATGTGTGTTTTTAAAACCTCTTTAGAAACTGTTTAAAATATCTTGAGTTCATGAGCCAAAACTTTTGCTAATGGTTTTTATGGAACTTTAATGACATGGGACGTGCCTTGATGGCATGCCACGTGTCCTAGAATCATATGTGCAGTTCCGGGGCGTGACACTAATTGAATATGTTTTATAATTGGTAAGTAATTAGTAACTTCAAAAAAATAATTGGGACCACTATTGGGACTCATAGGAGACATGGACAAAGACCCATTTAGAAATTGGGTAATTAATGTAGTTAATTATGGTTGTAATTATAATATTTACAAAAACTGAAGGGAAGGTAATCGTAATTAGAGGAAGAATAAGCTTCTTTTCGAAGCTTTATTAAACAAAACAAAGTGTGTGTCGGCTATTCATATCAAGCTAAAGAGAGAGAATCGAGAAAGAAAGGAAGTCGACGGAGTTTCGTTCAACTTTTGACGCTGATTTCTTCGTTGTACGGCGTCCGTTATCAAAATCGAGCCATATTGGGTACCGAGAAGGTGAGTCTAATGCATTCATGTAGTTTATTTTCACCTTAATCGTCATATTTTGGTGACCCCAATTAGTCGGTAACACGGGATTTACCGAGTTTATGTAGGAACACATTTGGGCTTGTATATTGAGATAGCTTTGCCTATTATGAGAATAGATTACGATAGTTGTACTGTTTGGGTAATTTATGGTAAAAGTGTTTATGGTGATAGAATAATTATGTAAGTGTTTGGTTATCATAATGAAGAAGTTATTTTGAGTATTTAAAGACAATTGTGCCCTTCTATTAGAATACTATTATGTTACTGTTGTACACATACATAATTTAATATCATAAATATATTACTAGTTATTATTTTAAAAAAAAAATTTATTTAGTAACTGTTTGCTCTATTTTTCAAACGTGTGTAAACACAGTTTTCCTAAAAAGATATTGAGTGATGCATGGAAATATTCATACTTCTAACTAACGATTGTGAGAACGAGTAGGAAAATTCCCTCGCTCTAGGTCCATAGACAGTGTTGAAGCACACAAGTCTAGAAGTGATGAAAGAAAAATAAAGGCAAACTTTTATTAATTGAAGGAAAAGAGATTGCAAGAAATTAGTGTAAAAAGCTAAGTGAGAAGCCTAAGAAAAATAAACGGAACGCTTTTAGTTGCCTAAAACTAAGAGCGCTTTGTAGAGAGCATGTTGAATGCGGTTTTTGAGAGGTGACGCGAAGTCCTTTGCTTGATGGCCAGCCTAGGCTTTTATAGCAGCCTAGATGAATGGATAAGGAAATTCTTCCATACCAAGATAAGGAAGGTTTACCATAATCATGATAAGAAAACTTCAAATTCATTCCTTATCTTATCCCCATCACCAATCTGATTGAAAAGATTGATTGGATAACGTCGGCCTCATCCCTAAAATCTCGGGGGCCGACCATGAACATCTAGAGATATGATAAGCATAGACTTGGAAAAAATCCTTTATGTTGCTGATTCTCCACACAAGATCTTTACCTGGGCCGAACTGATTGTGCTACTTCGGCCTGCTTGATGAGGTTAGTATGTGTGGGTGAACATCTGGCCTCTAACCGGTCTGGCTCTATCTTGGAGTATCACCCTAGTTAGCCCGAACACACTTCAAATGTCATGCTAGCCTGAAGAGATAAAACCTTAATCTATGCCTTAGCATTTTTCAGCATGAGATACTGGTCAGTTCGACAACATAAGACACTAGATCGGGCTATCAGTGATTATTCCAGTACACCTTAAGCCTCTGACTACTCAAACTATACTCTGCCAACACGCCCTTCGGGCTAGGCATATGCACTTCAGACTGAAGCTACTTCTACCACAAAGCTGCTCATCATCCAAAACCACTCGTTCGAACAATATCAGTCCGAAACCCATGTCCTCAATGATAATCCTAGTCCGAGTACCATGTCTTCAGCCTCTATCCTACTGCCATGTCGCCCTATCCAAAACTGACCGTTTTTGGGTGAAAATAGTAAAATAATTAATTAGGTAAATATACTATATAATATAATATTTAACAATGTATGATGAGAATTGTATTAATTATTTTATATAACTAGAGTTTTTTAAAAGAAAATTGCACAGTAAAAAAACCAAGCATAACTCATTTTTAATGCAACTTTTAAATGCTAACTTTAGGCGCCACTTAGTAGATACCTTGGGAGTGCAAAAATTGGTTTGTCCCACATCGCCTAAAGATAAAGCATATGTGTTCTTGATACAATGAGTTCTCACATGACTAAGTGCTTGTCTAAGCAATTGAATGGGATATTTGGGCAAAAACCTATAAAATTTTTGGGCCAATCTCCTACTAGAATGGTGTAGATGCTGGGAATTACCTGAAAATGGGGAGGGCAGGATGGTCTTTAGCAATTAACTGTGAACCAACTTTGACTGTGTTCTGGGCTTAAGCTCCCATCTTCCAGCTTTTGCCCATTGGGAAAACTAAGCAAACATTGCGATGGATCTTTAATTACCAAACGGCCTGCTTCTGCGCTTAGGTACTCGAGATTTGAAACTCGGTTTTTTTAACACGTTGTAATATAGTTACATGTCGACTTTCGCGTTTGGGTGCCGAAGAGGTTTTTAAACATGTAATATAGTTATATGTCGACTTCAGACTCGTGGAGTCAAGTTTGGGTGAAGTTTGTTGTGCTTCTTCATATGATAAAGGAAAATGGAAGAGTTATGTTTATATGTTGATTCCTTGGGAGATCATGGATTTTGGTTTGAATTTTGAGTTTCAATTTGATTCCTTGGGAGATCATGGATTTTGTACCATTTTATAAGTAGTTGGGTTGTGATCCCAACTGATTTGGGATGATATGGATGCAATATGGAAGTGTTTTGCTGTGGTTTAAACTTGTTCAAAACCAGGGCATCTCGGATTATTGAAACTGTGTACCTTTGGACCGGTCCAACGGCTCCAATCGAAAGGTACACCGCATGGTTAATTTTGGTCCAGGTATCACTGGACCGGTCAAATGTACTTGTTCGACCGGTCGAAAGCTACACTAACAGCCTTTTTATGTTTTTTTTTTGTCAACTTTTAACTTGCCCAAAAGGTACCTCAAGGGACTCTAAATCCCACAAAATTTTAATATTGGTATTTGAATCCTTCAAGGGTTATTATAATGGAGTTTTATTCAAATTTTCAAAAGGATTGGTTAAACATGTGGTGACTTTTGTAACAAGTGTCTAACTTGTTTCGGAGCGTTAATAATATAGAATTAGACCTAGGAGGGGTCTATGTTACCCAAACTTGGGTACTGGAGTCGGGTCGGACACTTATCCAAGTTTCATATACTTTCATGATCCACAAATCATGAGAAGATTATGGAACATTCGTCAACATTAATACCTTATAAAATATTTTTCAGTAAAAGTTTTACATTTATAATGGTAGTCATTCATTCCTGTGGGAATGGAAATGTCATTCCTTTGGCTTGGTAGAGAATGCACATTTCTGCATAAGTGGGAATCGCCATTCCAAAAGGATTGCCCATTCCATTATATACAATCACTAGATACAAAGCCCATGCAAGCACGGGATAGCAAATAAGAATCCTCTTTGTAATAGTTATTGCTTTACATTTTTAATCATAAAAACTGTTTTTGGCAAATATTTTTTTATTTGATACTTACCTGGATCCAGACTGGATACACACAAACACACACACATAGCCCTAACCCAACCCCAAAGCCCCACAACAAAGCCCAACAAGAGCCACACATTCCGATTGAAGAATAACTGGGGGGGGGGGGGGGGGGGGGGGAGGCACAAGCAACTAGAATCCCCTATGGGAGTTCGAATTCTTTGCCTCCTCACTGGGAAGAGAGAGACTATGCCAATTGGACTACAGCCCGCTCGGCCTATTTTTGGCCAATTTTAAATTTCTAAAATTGACTCATTTTTTTTTCTTTTCTTTTTCTCCTTATTTTGCGATTGAAACACAAAAACAGATTTGTCAAATATATTCAGTTTAGCTTTTTGGAAGAGTTTTTGTTGCCAATCAAGACTTAAGTGTGTGTAGGTGAAAAATTAGATTTAAAAGCCTTTTGTAGTTACAAAAAAAAATATAAAAAAAATGTATCGAAAATATAAATTAAAACATATAAAACAGAAGAATGATTGTCACGAAGACACGTGGCAACCATGATTCCATAGTATAATATAGATATAAGATACCCAACACAGGAATGAAATGAACATAGGAATGATCATTTATTTCGAAGGTTATTCCTGGCTACCCAAAGTGCCCTTAGGGAATTACTAATTACACCAACAAATTTAATTATACACCCACATGTACAACACCAGATGCTGCATGTACCCCTCCCCGTAGAACGTGGGTGTAGAACAAATTAGGCAGGTGATTCAGCAGCTTACATTATTTAAACCCAAAGGCCGCGTTTGTTTCTCGACACTGAGGGAGCGACTCGCGAGAAGGGACTAATAGTTCATTTTAATTGTCTAGTCCTTTGTTTGGGTACCCTTAAACATGTTGGTATCCTTTGTTTGGGTACCATTAAACTAAATAAACTCTATAAATTAAATATCCTTTGCTAATTGCTACAAAGAGGAACAATTAATACAACCTCCCAGTGGCCCCATATACTGCTTATTCAATTAAAGTTGACATTAATCCAAAACAAATTTGCCATACCCACAGTGGACTATCAAACTTAAATGGACTATTAGTCCTCCACTGCCTTTCAGTTTCTCGCTTATTCCTAAGTTTCTTCTTCCAAATTATTCCAAATTATTTCAAAATTGTATGTCCCTGTTTTACATAACTAAGTGTTCACTACTAAAATGATCATCCTCTTTATTTATATTTCAAGTGCGGTCCACCACTTAATTTATTATAAATAACAAAAATGGATAGTCACTCTTTCTAAATTTACCTTGATTGGCGGGTAAAGAACCATTAAGCTGATTGCCAGCCAAAGATAAAGCCTTGAGAGAAGATAATGCTCCAATAGATGGCGGAATACTTCCAACAAGACCATTATTACTCAAGTCTAAAACCTGCATATGATGGAAAGATGCCAAACCTACAAAACAAACTAATAGGTAATATTGATAAAATATATATACACACACACACGTTTGGGACTAGTAACCAGCGTTTATAAAAAAAGGTTACAAGGTTTAATTTAAGGGACTAAACTTCTTACCTTGCATTGGTAAGGTTCCGTTGAAGGTTTACAATTGGGATGTGTCATATTAGTTTGTAAAAGAATTCAACAAGTGTCACATTTTCCTTCATATTGTAGAAGGTTTACTATGGTACATCAGTTTACCATGAAAGTCTCTAAAAGAATTTAATTTTCCTTGAAAATATCACTAAGTTTACAAAGAAATTCAAGACATGAAGAGTTCAACCTCATACGGTGAAGTACAACAAACACTTTTAAGTTTTTGTTTAAAGTACAACCCCGCCCACCCCCCAACCCCCCTATAAGATTAAAAAAAAGCATAAATTTATCATACGGCAAGGATTTAGAGATACACAGACCTTGGTCATGAAGCTGTCCCTCCATTTGGTAATTGGATGCCAATGATAGAAATTTAAGGGACGGGAGAGCATCACCTAAGAGACTTAGGATGATGCTGTTGTTGAAAGAGTTGGCGCTTAGATCTAGGTGCCTCAGCATGGTCAACTTTGACAATGTTTTAGAATCTGAAATTTATGTGACAGACAAAATCATTGACAATCAAATCCAACCAATAGGATACATATCAGGTTATTGAGAGTGCACTCCTCATTTCAAACATCTTCCACGTTTAATTATGAGTAATGCTATGTTTTTCAAATTTTTTATCACAAATCATCATCCCAAATGATGTGGCAGTGGGATCACTGTGGGACCATTGGATTTTGATTGAAGGATGTTGAAGTGACTAGCTCCACATTGGTCCCACTGCCACATTATTTGGGATGAGAATTTGAGATAAAAATTTGGGAAGCATAGCATTAGTCTTTAAATATTTTCCAATTTTGGCAACACAAAATCCATAGCAGCAACTCTTTTGCTATGCCATATCACCAATTCAAGCTCCAAGGGACGCATCAAACATCCACAGCAAACTTGCTGCACACCTCTCATTCGCAGCAATCTTGTTGCATTTGCTTGTTGCATCAAATCAAACCAATATTTTAGAATAACAAATGAATCTAAAAATCCCAAAATCCCAAATCCAATCTGAGATAGAGAGTAAAAGTTGGTAAAGTGAAAAAATAAAAATAAAAAAAATTCCAATTGGCTATATATAATTGGAGATGGTGATCTTGCTTGATAATGCAAATTACATTTTGGCACACCAGATTTGCCTAACCCTTGGAGATGGTTTTAGGGCTCTTAATTGGGCCGGACAAGTCCGAAATCTGTTTGTTCAGCCCGCTAAATTTTGGGCCAATTTTTATATGGGAGTGAGCTAAGCCAAGCCGAGCTTGGAGAAAATTTCAAAGCCTGAATTGATTTTCGGGCTCGGGCTGATATAAGATCGGCCCATTGATCTAGGCTCGACCCGAATAACTAGGTATATGTATTTGTAAATCTATGTATATATATATATATATATATATTTGTAATATCACATGTGTTCAATTGGTCTTTATTGTTGAATTTATTCAATTTTGTTTTAAAGTTTATGAATTAACAAAGAGTAATGCAATGCTTAATTCTCAAATTTCTATCTTAAAAGTGCTTCCCAAATGACGCGGTAATGAGGTCAAGTCTAATACAGTGGACCAGTTGAATTTTGATTGAAATATCCAAGGATGGATCTAGGTAAGGGGGGGTGGGGCAATGGGGGCGACCGCTCCCCCTTGATTTGGAAAAAAAAAAAAAAAACACTTAATTATATTAGTATTATTCGTAAATACATGTTATATTAATTTCCGAATATGTTTACCTGGCCCCACTGCCAGATCATTTTAAAAGCACTTTTGGGATAGAAATTTGGAAAGCATATCATTACTCATTAACAAATTATTTACGACTGTCAATTAACATAGTCAGACTTTTCTTCGGCTTACAAAAATCATAATACACATAACCAAAGTTTTAATTCAGGGCGGCCCGAGCTCGGGCCGAAGCTCACTCTAGCACATTGAGCTAAGCTCAAGCTCACTTAGGCTTGATTCAGTTCGACCCGAATTGATAGGTCTTACCCTCTTAAACGACACGTGTGTAAGAACAGTCTTCAAGTACTAATATGTTGTTAATTTATACAATAAATAAATAAAATTTCTGTTGGAGTACTATTTTAATAAATAGTGTTAGGGTAAATAAAAAGAATTATTTCTTCTAAAGATTATGGTTGAGATGCTTTAGAGAAGTAGACATTGGGTTTTGAAAATGGGTCAATGTTTCATTTCTACTAAATGACCTTTATGACTCTTAAAGTAACATTTACATTTTATGTTCCAACATGTGGGAATTGTTTTGTTGAAACATGTGTAATGTTAAAAATGAAACGGGACAGAAAGTTCAACGGCAAAAAAATAAATAATAAAAAAAAGACCGCTTGGACAGATTTATTTTCTTATAAATATATATATGTATATTGGCTTAGTCGTATATCATATGAAGGCAGATATTTTTCCCCAATTTGATCTTGTCGTCAAACAGAAAATTACTCCCTTATCTTGTGAATTTTCAAGTTTGAGACTAAAGAAAAAAAATTAGCGTGTTTCTGTTTACAAAATAGAGAGTTTTTCAATTTTTAGTTACCGAGTAACTATATCAGAAAGGGTGTTTAGTATACCAGTTTTTCTTGATGCAAAGAAGAAACTGAGACAGATGTGATTTTGGGTTATTTTATCCTAGAGACGGCGTGGCAAGTACGAACTGCTTGCACACTTTGGACAAAGCCTCAAAATGTCTTAAAAAGAGCGAGATCCGCGACTCGGCCCAAGATTTATCAAAAGACTACTAATCCAATAATGTAATGACATAAGGTCAGTTTATCCAATCACCAATGGCCTGTATGGGATAGCTCTTTTGGGGTCACCAATCACAGTGTTTATTTAAAAAGCTGTGACCACTAAGATTACCTTTTTTTTTTATAAAGTTTTTTGAGGTAAACAATTACTTCAAAGTAATTGTTTAAAGAATTGTGACCATTTGACTTAGCTTTTTCACAGTTTTTTTAGGTCAGCAATCAATTGTAAGTACTTTACCTTTATATATATATATATATTTGATTGAAGATTAGTTGAAAGTAATTGTTTAAGAAAAGCTTTGACCGTTAAGAATAGCTTTTTAGAAGTTTTTTTTTTTTTTTTTGGGATGAACCATTTATACTTAATTGTTTAAAAAGTTGTGACCATTTGGCTTAGTTTTTTCACAAATTAGTTGGGACCAACAAAGTGACTGTTTAAGGAGTTGTGACCGTCTGTATTAAGTTTTTCACAACTTTTTGTAAAAAAAAAAAAAAAAAAAATTAAAATCTGATTTCTTTTTAAAGCTAGAAAAAAAATAGCTTTGCTAAAGAGCTCTAATTTGTAGCTTTTCAAAAATAATAAATAAATAAATAAAACCTCTGATTCCAACAGTGAGAATTTTAAAAACTAGCAGAAACGGACATTAATTTCGCAGTAAGGTCAGTTAAGATCAATGAAAAGCTTTGCCATATTCAGAGCTTTCTCACGTTCTTGGCAATGTAAAGGTATATATGGCATACTCTAGAGAGCAAGTCATGAGTTGAGTAAGAGAGAGAAGACTTTATACATGTATTACTACTAGAATAATGTTTGTAAATAATCAATGAGCGTAAAAGTTTTAAGGGGACAAAAAAGTAGTACTAGAATAATACTTTGGTCGTATGAACGGTACTAGAATAATACTTTGGTCGTATGAACGGGTACGACCAAAGTATTATTCTAGTACTACTTGGAGACTTAAACAAAATCACTATGAGTACGATATTTGTGACAAAGGTTCAATTTTTCTAACCTTGGTGCAATGTTATGTGATTTGGTTTCTAATTTTATGACTTGATGACAGTTTTACATGTGCCTTCCTCTGAGTCACACATTTTGGTCGTATAATACAACCAAATCACTTGGTCGTATCATAGAGTTCTCCTTTATAACACCCATAATTGTGTTATTGCATTTGCATTACATTGTCATGCATGATAATGTGATGTGACGTGTCTTATGACACTTGGCTGAGTGAGTTTTGACTCACGAGTTGATTTGGGTGTCTGTATTGGAGAACCCTTTGAAACTATTGTGATTGAGGATTTGTTGTTGTGACGTCTCTCCGAGTATGAGATGGTCACTGTGGAACACTTTAAATGTTTATCTGAAAATAAATGTTTACCTGTGTATTTCAATATCTGTATTATTTTCTGTTTTAGAATATATTTCTGTTGTTAGATTTAGTATCCTGGTGAGAACGAATGAACACGCTATTAATTTGGTAGGCTAATTAGAAACTTCGGAAACGTCATGTAGAACTTCGTGTTTTAGCGACCAAACGAAACTTAGTCAGAAACTTTTATAATTTTGAGGTTTCACTCGTAAAGCTATGAATAAGCTGTATAGAAAGTTTCAGAGACTGATTAGGAGTTTGGAAAACTCGTGGGGAGGTAAACGTAATTCCCCGAGAATGTTACCTATATATAGATAGAGATGACTTAGATTTTTCATAAGTCTAAACCTAATTCCTTAAAGAGGAGGCCAAAAGGGGGCTAGAGGGAGATTTGGTAGCTTAGAGCTTTGCGACGCCAAACGACGACCTTCTGTCAGTCTGTTTTCTCCCAGATTTCGTATTCGAGCTCCTCGAGGTAAGAGCTTCGTTTTGATATATGTTAGGGCCTGTTTGGCTAAGTTTTCCGAAAAGTTATTTTCTAGAATTTTTCATAATAGTTGATAAATGAAATTTTGATCCATAGGATTTGTACTAGACGGACTTCTGCACGTTCTTTGTGCACGGGTTTTCTTTGGATCATATTTTAAGCGCGTAAATCGGAGGTGAGTGATTCAACTATGTTTTGGAATGATTTCTTGGTGTGTATTCATGTTATGTTTGAATAGCATGTAATTAATTCTTAAAGATATCTTGTGTAGTTCATATTGGGCAATTATATTGATAAGTAGGCTCAATAGCACGGTGATATGTTTTGATTACCGCGAGTATGGTGATATGTATTTGAGCATGTTAAGTTGCTTATGTGGGTCAGAAGGAGCACGTGGTCACCGTGCCATTTTGTGGAGCCGATATAGGCATTAAGGTCGCACGATTGAAGAGAAGAATCGTGGGTCTTACCCTTTCGCGTGGACTTATTGGCGAGGAGTCGCGGATTGGGAATATGGACGGGCACGTGAGTCTCCGGCGACTAGTATGAAATGTAGAGATGTGAATGCGGACATGTTTATCATTCATGTACATATGTTGTTTTATTCACTAAGCTTTAGCTTAAACAAATCGAAATATGTGTGGTTATTCAAATAACCATTGCAGGTGTAAATGCTGGCGAGGAATCGCAGAAGTAAGTACGAGAGTTGGGAGTTCGCTTGGGAGGCAACTTAAATGTTAACTTTGTAGTTTTGGGATAATAGGATGTTGTAATAAGAGTATTTGGTTGTTTTAAACCATGTTTAACTTGGTATGTTAGAATGGATTTTAAACCGTTGTAATAGTTAGTAACATGTTGTAATTATGTTTGGTAATGTTTTAATACAGCTAGAAATTACTTTAGACTGAGTTTGGTTTGAGTTTGGGTTGAGTGGTTGATCTTTGATGAGAGTTAGAAAGCTTTTAAACTTGAATTCTGCAGATTGGGCTGCTGCCAGGGGAGCAGTCGACTGAGCAGTCGACTGAACCCCTGTGTCTGTTAGCTACTGCTTCTTATTTTAGCAAAGTAGTCGACTGGACCCTTCAACAGTCGACTGGACCCTGCCCTCAGTCGACTGGACCCCCAATTTCAGTCGACTGGAATTGCACTCAAATCCCTGCCCACTGCCGTCGACTGAGCAGTCGACTGAGTAGTCGACTGAGCAGTCGACTGAACCTCTGGTTTTAAAATGTGTTTTGTTTTTCGCTGTGTGTGTTCTTCAAACCTAATTTTGGGAACGTTAATGAATTGGTTTAGCCTCGGTGGCGTGCCACGGGCTCCGGTTCCGCTATTGTGGGACCGGGCTGTGACATTTAGTGGTATCAGAGCATAAGTTTAGAGCCTTGGGAACGAGTGACGTTATATATGCTGAGTGACGTCGAGTGGAGTGTGTAATTGTAAAGATAATTGTTATCATTGTAGAAATGCTTCATGTGTTAGCATTTGTTGATTGTGATGAACTGTGCACATATATCTATATTGTGGCATAGCATGCATGGTCATTATGCATTGAACTCAACAGGAGAATATTTGAAACATTATGGCTGATCCACCAAGAGAATTGTCACCGCATTCGCGGATGGACCAAATAGTAAATATGGTGGGAAATTTCATACAAGCGATGAGTGAAAGAGAACAGATGAACGTTCAGCCTCCATCAGTGGAAATTCGTTATGTCAATGCACCACCGGCACCGCGACCTCAACACACAATCGTGGAACAGTTTCATAAACGAAAACCGACGTTGTATCATGGGCAAGTTGACATAGATTTGGCCGATCATTGGATGATGGACATGGAAAGACATTTCCGTCAGGTAATATGTACCGATGAGGAGAAAATTCTATGCGCATCCGATACGTTGATGGGCGAAGCATTGGATTGGTGGAACAACGTGCTTGAACAAGGGAAGCCAACCACGTGGGAAGCATTTAAAGAAGAATTCAACAAACGTTTCTTTCCGCAATCTGCTTATACTCAGAAACGCCAAGAGTTTGCGAGTTTGGTTCAGGGAGATATGACCATGGGTGAGTATGTTTCTCGTTTCAATGCTTTGTTGCGATTTGGCAAGACTACTGTTCCGACTGATAGGGATAAAGCTCGTAAGTTTGAGGAAGGGCTTAGAGAGAATATCCGTGGCCGTGTGGACATGTTGCAACACCCGACCGTTTCTCTAGTCGAGGAAGCCGCCCGTATTGCTGAGAAAAGTGTCGACAGATATCGACAGGGACAACAAGGGAAGAGGGCAAATGACAGTCGGGGTAAGAGTCAAGGGAATGCGAAGAGACCGTTCACGCAAGGTTCAGGATCGAATATGGGTAGTCAAGGAGGAAGTGTGTTGGTTGGAGATTCGAGACCGTTGTGTCCAACATGTAACCTGCGACACAGAGGAACCTGCTACCAATTGGTCACTTGCTATTTTTGTAAACAATTGGGGCATGTGTCTAGGAATTGTCCTTTGAACACAAATTCGACTACGCCAAACACAACCTCGAACACAAGGAGCTACAACCCAGAGATGAGGGGAAAATGTTTTGACTGTGGACAACTGGGACACATAGCGAAGAATTGCCCGAGTAAGAGACAACCGGGAATGAGTACCGGTGCATCGAGTGTGCCAAGCGGGTCAAGGGTAGAACCTCGAGTGGATAAAGGGAAAGGAATCGCGCAACAACAAGGACGATACTTCCAGCTCAGGCCGGGGAATACGGATGATACCGTCGTATCAGGTATTCTTCCTATTTGTTCGTATCCTGCACGTATACTTATGGATTCTGGTTCAACGCATTCATTTGTATCACGTGATTTTGTTAAGCATTTAACTGGTAAGTCAGAACCGCTAGGATATGATTTGTGTGTATCATTGCCTAGTAGCGAACCGCTAGTTACTTCTTCGATATTCAAGTCATGTGAGATCAAGATAGGTGATAAAGTCTTGAGTGTTGATTTGATCCCGTTGACGGTAAACTACTTTGATGTTATCTTGGGTATGGATTGGTTGTCGGTTAATCAAGCCAAAATCGATTGTGAACAGAAACGGGTTAGTTTCTATCCAACAGGGCTAGAAGAGTTTACTTTTCAGGGTAAGGGAGTAATGGTACCGCCGTACTGGATATCGGCGATTCAAGCAAGTAAGATGTTGAAGAAGGGTTGTTCGGGTTTCTTATGTTCAATTGTCGACACGCGAGTTTTTGGACCACTAATAGAAAACATTTCAGTAGTTCGAGAATTTCCAGATGTTTTTCCTGATGAGTTACCCGACGTATTGATTGAAAGAGAGCTTGAGTTCACAATAGAAGTAGTACCCGGGTCACAACCGGTATCCAAAGCACCGTACCGAATGGCACCGATAGAGTTGAAAGAATTGAAAGTTCAGTTAGAAGAACTGTTGGAGAAGGGTTTTATCCGACCGAGTGTTTCACCGTGGGGAGCTCCAGTATTGTTTGTGAAGAAGAAAGACGGGACAATGCGTATGTGCATCGACTACCGGGAATTGAATAAGTTGACCGTCAAGAACAAGTATCCGTTGCCGAGAATAGATGACTTGTTTGATCAGTTACAAGGGGCTCAGGTATTTTCAAAGATTGACTTGAGATCCGGTTACCATCAGTTGAAAGTCAAAGAGGAAGATGTTGAGAAGACAGCCTTCAGGACTCGATATGGTCATTTCGAATTTTTGGTTATGCCGTTTGGAGTGACTAACGCACCAGCTGCTTTCATGGACTTGATGAACCGTGTTTTCAAAGATTATTTAGATGAGTTTGTTATCGTGTTCATAGATGACATCCTAATCTACTCCAAAAGCGTAGAAGATCACGAGTATCATTTACGATTAGCTTTACAACGATTGCGTGAAAAGAGATTATTCGGCAAATTGAAGAAGTGTGAGTTTTGGTTGACCGAGATAGCTTTTCTTGGACATATAGTGTCGGCAAAGGGAATTTCTGTAGACCCTCAGAAGATAGAAGCAGTTACCAACTGGGCGAGACCAACGAATGTGACAGACATCAGAAGTTTCCTAGGATTAGCTGGGTATTATCGGAGATTTGTAAAAGACTTTTCGCGTATAGCAATGCCGATGACACAGTTAATGAGGAAAGATATTGCTTTTGTTTGGAGTCCAGAATGTGAAGAAAGTTTCCAAGAGTTGAAGGGTCGACTAGTGAAAGCACCAATATTGGCCGTTCCGTCAGGGACTGAAGGATTTATTATTTACAGTGATGCTTCATATAGAGGTTTAGGTTGCGTTCTTATGCAAGGTGATAAAGTCATTGCATATGCGTCAAGACAACTTAGACCGCACGAGAAGAATTATCCAACTCATGATCTAGAATTGGCCGCCGTGATTTTTGCATTGAAGATTTGGCGTCATTATCTATACGGAGAGAAATGTGAGATCTATACGGATCACAAGAGTTTAAAGTACTTGTTTACACAACGAGATTTGAACATGAGACAAAGGAGATGGCTAGAGTTGATGAAGGACTATGATTTGTCGATTCAATATCATCCGGGCAAGGCGAACGTTGTCGCCGATGCTCTTAGTCGCAAGGTACCAACCAATACCGCATCGGATTTGACTTCTCAGAAAGAATTGATAAGAGATATGAAGAACTTAGAACTTGAAGTGATTCCGAGGATTGAAAGTGGTTTTATGTCGACGATGGTGGCACAACCACTCTTAATTCACGAGATCACGGAGAAACAACTTCAAGACGTAGCTTTGAAGAAGATTTATGATGAGATTCCAATGGGCAAACAACCGGGATTCACGTTTGAGAACAATGTGTTGAGATTGAGGGGTAGAATTTGTGTACCTAGTGAGAAAGAGTTGAAGCGAAACATCCTAGAGGAAGCACACAACACAAAGTATACCGTTCACCCGGGAAGCACCAAGATGTATAGAGATTTGAGACATGTTTATTGGTGGCCGGGAATGAAGAGAGAAATAGCACGCTATGTTTCACGATGTACGAGTTGTCAACAAGTAAAGGCCGAACGCCAAGTACCCTCGGGATTGTTACAACCGTTACCGATAGCCGAGTGGAAATGGGAGCACATAACAATGGATTTTGTTAGTGGATTTCCGAGGTCGAAGAGATCGAACACTATTATTTGGGTGATTGTTGATCGTTTGACGAAGTCGTCGCACTTCCTACCACTTCGAACGACTAAGCCAGTGACGTTAGCTAAGTTGTATATTCGCGAGATTGTGAGACTACATGGTATCCCAGTTTCTATCGTTTCGGACAGGGATAGTAGTTTTACATCGAAGTTTTGGAGAGCCTTGCAAGAAGCAATGGGTACCAAATTGCATTTTAGTACAGCCTTTCATCCTCAGACCGATGGTCAATCAGAAAGAGTAATCCAGATTTTGGAAGACATGCTTAGGCTATGTGTACTTGATTTCCAGGGTGATTGGGAAGACCACCTACCATTGATTGAGTTTGCTTATAACAACAGTTTTCAGTCAAGTATTGGAATGGCTCCTTATGAAGCTTTATATGGTCGTGTATGTCGTTCACCAATTAGTTGGACAGAGGTGGGAGAAAGAAAGATTGAAGGGCCGAAAATTGTACAAGAAACGACGGATAAGATAAAGGTAATTCGACAACGGTTACTGACAGCTCAGAGTAGGTATAAGAGTTATGCCGATAAGCGTAGACGACCGTTGGAATTCGATGTAGGAGACTTGGTGTATTTGAAGGTGTCACCTTCAAAGGGGATTACTAGATTTGGGAGATACGGGAAACTCAACCCGAGGTATGTAGGACCTTTTGAAATCATTGGAAAGGTTGGACCCGTAGCTTATCGTTTGAACTTGCCGAGCGAGTATGCTCAAGTTCATAATGTGTTTCATGTATCGTTGTTACGCAAACAATTAGTAGAAGATAGAGATCAAGTGATGACTCCGACATCGAATGAGATTCAAAGTGATTTAACGTATGTCGCATATCCGGTAGAGATCTTAGACCGGAAGGATCAAGTCTTACGAAATAAAGTACTAGCGAAAGTGAAAGTGTTATGGCGTAGCCAAACTACGGAAGAGATGACGTGGGAGATAGAAGATGAGATGCGTACTCAGTATCCGCACCTTTTCGAGACTTGAGGTATAAGTTTGGGGACAAACTTCTTTTAAGGGGGAGAGTATTATAACACCCATAATTGTGTTATTGCATTTGCATTACATTGTCATGCATGATAATGTGATGTGACGTGTCTTATGACACTTGGCTGAGTGAGTTTTGACTCACGAGTTGATTTGGGTGTCTGTATTGGAGAACCCTTTGAAACTATTGTGATTGAGGATTTGTTGTTGTGACGTCTCTCCGAGTATGAGATGGTCACTGTGGAACACTTTAAATGTTTATCTGAAAATAAATGTTTACCTGTGTATTTCAATATCTGTATTATTTTCTGTTTTAGAATATATTTCTGTTGTTAGATTTAGTATCCTGGTGAGAACGAATGAACACGCTATTAATTTGGTAGGCTAATTAGAAACTTCGGAAACGTCATGTAGAACTTCGTGTTTTAGCGACCAAACGAAACTTAGTCAGAAACTTTTATAATTTTGAGGTTTCACTCGTAAAGCTATGAATAAGCTGTATAGAAAGTTTCAGAGACTGATTAGGAGTTTGGAAAACTCGTGGGGAGGTAAACGTAATTCCCCGAGAATGTTACCTATATATAGATAGAGATGACTTAGATTTTTCATAAGTCTAAACCTAATTCCTTAAAGAGGAGGCCAAAAGGGGGCTAGAGGGAGATTTGGTAGCTTAGAGCTTTGCGACGCCAAACGACGACCTTCTGTCAGTCTGTTTTCTCCCAGATTTCGTATTCGAGCTCCTCGAGGTAAGAGCTTCGTTTTGATATATGTTAGGGCCTGTTTGGCTAAGTTTTCCGAAAAGTTATTTTCTAGAATTTTTCATAATAGTTGATAAATGAAATTTTGATCCATAGGATTTGTACTAGACGGACTTCTGCACGTTCTTTGTGCACGGGTTTTCTTTGGATCGTATTTTAAGCGCGTAAATCGGAGGTGAGTGATTCAACTATGTTTTGGAATGATTTCTTGGTGTGTATTCATGTTATGTTTGAATAGCATGTAATTAATTCTTAAAGATATCTTGTGTAGTTCATATTGGGCAATTATATTGATAAGTAGGCTCAATAGCACGGTGATATGTTTTGATTACCGCGAGTATGGTGATATGTATTTGAGCATGTTAAGTTGCTTATGTGGGTCAGAAGGAGCACGTGGTCACCGTGCCATTTTGTGGAGCCGATATAGGCATTAAGGTCGCACGATTGAAGAGAAGAATCGTGGGTCTTACCCTTTCGCGTGGACTTATTGGCGAGGAGTCGCGGATTGGGAATATGGACGGGCACGTGAGTCTCCGGCGACTAGTATGAAATGTAGAGATGTGAATGCGGACATGTTTATCATTCATGTACATATGTTATTTTATTCACTAAGCTTTAGCTTAAACAAATCGAAATATGTGTGGTTATTCAAATAACCATTGCAGGTGTAAATGCTGGCGAGGAATCGCAGAAGTAAGTACGAGAGTTGGGAGTTCGCTTGGGAGGCAACTTAAATGTTAACTTTGTAGTTTTGGGATAATAGGATGTTGTAATAAGAGTATTTGGTTGTTTTAAACCATGTTTAACTTGGTATGTTAGAATGGATTTTAAACCGTTGTAATAGTTAGTAACATGTTGTAATTATGTTTGGTAATGTTTTAATACAGCTAGAAATTACTTTAGACTGAGTTTGGTTTGAGTTTGGGTTGAGTGGTTGATCTTTGATGAGAGTTAGAAAGCTTTTAAACTTGAATTCTGCAGATTGGGCTGCTGCCAGGGGAGCAGTCGACTGAGCAGTCGACTGAACCCCTGTGTCTGTTAGCTACTGCTTCTTATTTTAGCAAAGCAGTCGACTGGACCCTTCAACAGTCGACTGGACCCTGCCCTCAGTCGACTGGACCCCCAATTTCAGTCGACTGGAATTGCACTCAAATCCCTGCCCACTGCCGTCGACTGAGCAGTCGACTGAGTAGTCGACTGAGCAGTCGACTGAACCTCTGGTTTTAAAATGTGTTTTGTTTTCCGCTGTGTGTGTTCTTCAAACCTAATTTTGGGAACGTTAATGAATTGGTTTAGCCTCGGTGGCGTGCCACGGGCTCCGGTTCCGCTATTGTGGGACCGGGCTGTGACATCCTTTGACTACTTTTTAACTTTTTGAATGAAAATACAAAAATTGTGAATGTACGTAGTTAGATAATATTTTGAGAGCATTTTTGCTCATCCAAGTATCTCATTGAGTAAGTATGCGAGACCACCACTTTTCATGGAAAAAAAATAATAATGTGAAGTTATGGGTTCCATAGGCTCACCTAATGAGACAATTGGATGAGCAATTTTTGAGTAAGCAATGTTCTATAATATCTTTAATCGAATGGATAACATGGAGTAATAGTTTATGCGTAAAGCATCCACAGTGGGTGGATTATACCATAAACTTAAGCATAGTTTGGACGGGGGACGCTTGCAATGGGTTAATGGTACAATAGCGTACAACACTGAAACTTAAGGAAACTTAAGTTTAATGTACCGCTAAGTTCAGCTATTGTACAAGACTGACGGCACAATGAGGACCGTGAGGAGCCAAACGGCACACATTGTGCCGTGTGATGTCCAGGCGGCATTATATGAGCCGTGTGATATCACACGGCACAATGTGTGCCGTGTGAAGTTGCCACTTTTTGATATCACACGGCACACATTGTGCCGCCTACTCCCACACGACGTCGTTTGATATCACACACGGCACACTGTGTACCGTTTGATATCACACACGACACTCACATTGCCGTTTGAACAAATACCTATTGCGAGTGTATTTCATCTGTACACTAAACTTACCAAACATCAGCCTTAAGTTTGCTATACCCGCTGTGAATGCTCTAATGCAAAACGAAACGTGGGTAAGTCCAATTGTCTTGATAGATTGGAAGTGTTGCCTTATATTCAACTTCTCTTCTCTCTCCTTCATTTCAACGTTTAGTAAGGGAACATTTGGGCACTCCAGCAATGCGAAATTTTGATATTCCCAAATATATATATATATAGTAATTATAGATATTGTTAAATCACCAGTTACTCAAAGAATACGAAGTTGGAACAAATCATTCTATTAGTGAAAATTAATCAATGACCAGATTGACTACATCGAATAAGTAATTACTGACCAAATTGAAGGAACGGATAATTTATTCAATCACTTAAAAAAAAATTAAGATTTGATTTTCCCGACGAGGATCAAGTGCGGACCCTAGCTATGGGACGGGTCATTTTTAGCGACAAAAAATGTTGCTTTTAGCGATGAAAATTTTCATCAATAAAAATCATTGTTTTAGTGACAAAAATTTTCGTCGCTAAAAGTGGTCCTTAGGTCCGCTTAAGATTTGGACTGTTGATTTCCCAATCCAATCCACTAGAGTATAAATGGATTGACAATTAAGCCTCAATGGTATGAGCAAATATGTATACATATATGTCTACCGTGTGTGAATGTCTCTGTGTGTATGGGTTGGGGGCACAAACATATACTCTAGGTTCCTAAGTCCTAACCATTCATAGTTAAGTTGAACCTGAGAAAACATATTTTTTCTGCGTATTTTTTCTTTTTAAAGTTCTTGAGCTGTAAACTAGGACGGATTTGTGGGCAAAATGCGTTGGAATTATTTACTGACATGATCTAAACTGATATATGTGCTAAATAAGTGGGTAAAAAAAATAAAAAAAAATAAAAAAGATAATGGCAAAGTGGGGCTACGACCTTTTCATTTTAGTTGTGTTTAAATTTTTGAGAAAGTAAGCTAAATTCCACTTCTAGATAAGGAATGAACATCCTTTCTTTGGATCCATTCCTTGTGAACCAAACGGACCCTAATTGAATATATTTAATATTTATATCATCTGAGTCCCCCCTAGATTGCATTCGTGGTCAGAGACGGTAATTGATTGTTCAGGTTTTCGCTTCTAGTTTTCTGCTTAAATCCATCATCATTACCACATTGAATATTTAAATGTTGGAGCAAAAATTAATAATAATAATAATAATCTAAGGAGCCATGATATATATACAGCGGTGGTAGATCAAATATTCCCACTATCATGTATCCGCTACCAACAATTATTTTTCTAGTAAGCATTAGGTGATCCAAAACTTTACCTTCCGCTTTTGGGGAGTACTCAAGTTCATTAGATCCTAAATTCAGCACCTTCAAGTTTTTTAGAACTGATAACTCTGCCGCACAAAAATGGAAGAAGATAAAAATGAGAAACAAACAAATTGTAGATATTTTTGAGAAATTAATTTACAGGTAGACATGCCTTCAATAGGAAAGAAACCTCCCAACCCATTACTCTCAAGATTCAGATTGGTAAGAGATGTGAGTGCACTCAGACATAATATGATGCTCTGGTTGAACCTGTTTGCCCCAAGAGATAAGGTCTGTAGCTTTTTCAATCGTGATAAGCTATCACAACCTGCAAGATACAATTGGATAATAAACGATTATTTCTCTAGTACTCTTGGTTTAATCAGGTTGATTGGAAGGTTAATTACAAGTACGAGTTGGATAAAATTCTGAACTTCAATCCTGTTGTTAGTACTTACAAGTTACAAATACCACACGTGCTTTCTTTGTTAGTTTACTCTCTCTTTGTGCAGGAAGATCAAAATTTTAAAAGGGAGAGAGAGAGAGAGAGAGAGAGAGAGAGAGAGAGAGAGAGAGAGAGAGAGGATTACGATGCATAATATTGTGTTGAGCACTAACATGTTTAAATGTTCCTTTTTTCGTTCTTACCCTTTCGGGGCAATGGCTATGACGCAGCAATAGATTTGAGATAAATCATTTTTGTGCAAAGACATCGATACTACTTGACGTACTCGTACATCTAGAGACATGTACCAACAGGTATGAAGAATGGTTACAATGTTTTGAGTCCTTTGTAAAAGTTTTGGAGGCCTAAATAAAACCACTATGGGTATGATATTTGTGACAAGGGTTCAATTTTTCTGACCTTTGTGCAATGTTGTGTGTGATTTGGGTACTATTTTTATGACTTTACTGTTTTACATGTGCCTTCTTCTGAGCCCAATGTCGGTCCTGAGTTTTGGGGGACCCTATGCGAACTCTAAAATATGGGCCTTAAGGCTATACAAGGGTTCGGGGTAGTGCTCCCGGAGCGAATTTATTAGGGTCTACTTATACATAATTATATATAAAATTGATTTTTTATCACATCTGCAATTGGATTGGATATAAGGGCACTTTAGAGGTGGGGGCCGTAAGCGGTTGCTTACTTTGTTTACCCCCCAGGGATAGCCCTGTCTGAGCCACACATTTTGGTCGTATAATACGACCAAATCACTTGGTCGTATCATAGAGTTCTCCTTTGACTACTTTTTAACTTTTTAAATGAAAATACAAAAATTTTGTGTGTAGTTAGATACTCCCTCCATCCCAAATTGTTGCGCACTCTTTCTATTTTGGACTGTCCCATAATGTTAGTCCATGTTGAAAAGTCTAACACAATAAATTTTGAATCTTTATTGTTTTGCCCTTTCTTTTTTCATACCTCTAACTAATCTAAATTCATTTATGAGGGGCAAACTTGAAAAATTGATGTATAAAAGTTTGACAAAAGTATAATCATTGTGTTCCTTTAAGAAGTTGAATTTCCCAAAAGTGTCAAGCAATTTAGGACGGAGAGAGTAATATTTTGAGAGCATTTTTTCTCACCCAAGCATCTCATTGAGTAAGCATATGTGGGACCACCACTTTTCATGGAAAAAAAAAGATAAAATAATATGAAGTGATAGGTTCCATAGAGCAATGCTAGATGCACTCCCAAATGCACAACTCTGCTTAAAATTATTGAACCTCGTGCTGAAAAATCTGTAAACAAAAAAGGAGGTGTGCAGAGTGTGCAAGCTTTTCAGCACGAAGTCCAACATTTTTAAGCAGGGCTGTGCATTTAGTTGTGTATTTGAGAGTACATCTAGCATTACTCGGGTCCCATATACTCACCTAATAAGGCACTTGAGTGAGCAATTTTTGGGTAAGCAATGCTCTCTAATATCTTTAATCGAATGGATAACATGAAATAAAAAGTTTTATACATAACGCAAATCAAAACGTGGGTAAGTCCAATTGTCTTGATAGATTAGAAGTGTTGCCTCATATTCAACTTCTCCTCTCTCCTTCATTTCAACGTTTAGTAAGGCAACTTTTGGGCACTCCAGCAATGCGAAATTCTGATATTCCCAAATATATATAGATATATATATATAGAGTAATTATAGATATTGTTAAATCACCAGGTACTCAAAGAATCCGAAGTTTGAAGAACAAATCATTCTATTAGTGAAAATTAATCAATGACCAGATTGACTACATCGAATAAGTAATTATTGACCAAATTGAGGAAATGGATATTTATTCAATCACTTAAAAAAATTAGAACAAGATTTGATTTCCCGGCCCGACGACGATCAAGAGCGGATCCTAAGGGACAGACCATTTTTAGTGCCAAAAATGTTACTTTTAGCGACGAAAATTTTCGTCACAAAAAATCATTGTTTTAGCGACAAAAATTTTTGTCGCTTAAAACCGCATTTTCGTCACTAAAAGTGGTCCGTTCCTTGGGGTCCGCTTAAGATTCGGATTGTTGATTTTCCAATCCATTCCACTAGAGTATAAATGGATTAACAAGCCTCAACGGTATGAGCAAATATGTATACATATATGTCTAGTGTGTGTGTGTATGACTGTGTGAGGGTTGGGGTGCACAAACATATACACTAGACTCCTAAGTCCTAACCATTCATAGTTAAGTTGAACCTGAGAAATATCCTTTTTCTATGTATTTTTTTTTTTAAGGTCCTGAGCTGAAAGCTAAGATGGAATTGTGGGCACAATGCGTTGGATTATTTACAGACATGATCTAAACCGATATATATGCTAAATAAATAAAAATAAAAAATAAAAATAAAAAAAATAAGGGCAAAGTGGGGCTACGACCTCTTCATTTTAGTTTGTGTTTTAAAAAAAAAGATAATACTACTTCTAGATAAGGAATGAGCTTCCTTAAATTTTAATCCTAGTTGAAACTCATTCCAACTTACTTTCCTTACTATTTTAAGCACCAAGCCGAAAATGTAATACCACGGAACTTAGAAGGAGATTCTTTTCTTTGGATCCATTCCTTGTGAACCAAACGGACCCTAATAGAACATATTTAATATTTATATCATCCGAGTCTCCCCTAGATTGCATTCGTGGTCAGAGATGGTAATTGATTGTTCAGATTTTCGCTTCTAGTTTTCTGCTTAAATCCATCATCATTACCACATTGAATATTTAAATGTTGGAGCAAAAATTAATAATAATAATAATAATCTAAGGAGCCATGATATATATACAGCGGTGGTAGATCAAATATTCCCACTATCATGTATCCGCTACCAACGATTATTTTTCTAGTAAGCATTAGGTGATCCAAAACTTTACCTTCCGCTTTTGGGGAGTACTCAAGTTCATTAGATCCTAAATTCAGCACCTTCAAGTTTTTTAGAACTGATAATTCTGCCGCACAAAAATGGAAGAAGATATAAATGAGAAACAAACAAATTGTAGATATTTTTTAGAAAGTAATTTACAGGTAGACATGCCTTCAATAGGAAAGAAACCTCCCAACTCATTGATCTCAAGATTCAAATTGGTAAGAGATGTGAGTGCACTCAGACATAATATGATGCTCGGGTTGAACATGTTGTCACTAAGAGATAAGGTCTGTAGCTTTTTCAATCTTGATAAGCTATCACAACCTGCAAAGATACAATTGGATAACAAACGACTATTAATTCTCTACTCTTTGTTTAATCAGGCTGAAGATTAGTATCTTCGTAATTAAAGCAACTAGAATAAAATCAATGGGTCTTTCATTTGGATTGGAAGGTTAATTACAAGTACGAGATGGATAAAATTCTGAACTCAATCCTGTTGTTAGTACTTAGGGCATGTTTGGTACGCAGGAATGAAAATGAGTTGGGAATGGAATGAGTTCAAGAATGGAATGAAACATGAATGGAATAGGAATGAACATTTCATTAATATGCTTGGCTACATACCTAGGAATGGAATGACACTAAATTTTAATTGAATATTTAAAATATTTAATAAATTTATTTTAGTCAAAAAACATAAAAATTTATATAGCAAAAAAGGAAAGATGAGAAGATTAAGTAAAGAAAAAGGAAAGTTGAAAAAGTTGAATTTACCATATCGGGTTAAATAAAGAAGAAGGAAAGTTGAAAAATATTAACATAACCATATTTAGTCATCACATTAGGAATGGAATGGTCATTCCTTAGGTTTTGAACATTCTGGACACTACACGGCTGACATGCAACTTTGGACATCTGGATGAATTTCTTTTAGTGAAGAAACACACTTAATATGCAAAATAGTAAATAAACATTTATGGGTTCTATCTATTTGACCATATTTTAGAGAATACTCGTGAGGCTTGTTTGTCTGTTCAGTCAATCAAAGTGACAAACAAGAGTGAGCTTTGCAATATTTGAACACAAATAATTGGGGTAGCTAGCAGCAATCATTATTAATTGTTAGACAATTGGTCCAAATTGTAGTATGGAAAATATTTCGTGACATAAACACAATAGAGTTTGTTTACTTTAAGTACCAAGTCATTGAATCACAAATTACACGTTTGAAGAATTGAAGACTCAAGCTGCACATCGAAGCCATCAGTTCAGAGTCGTCATTTTCAATGTAATTAGTAAGAATACTTGGATACTTTTGCTAGGATTGGCTTTCACACTCACAAAATATACTTCAATACATTTTAAATTAAATGTGTTGGAATTTTATTTTTCAATATCATAAAAAATGTGAGTTGCAATTAAAAAAAAAACGGACACCAGCGTCCAGATGGCCTTCCGCATTTTAGTCAATTAAGGAAATAATATTTTTTTTAAATTGGACAATTGTCCGAAGGACCGTCCACATGACTTCCCTATGGTCGTCCCGTTGAAAATTTTATTTATAAAGTTTCCTTAAGCGGAGTGCACTATCCGCTTGGACATCTGGAGGGGTGCGCCTAGGTGTCCGAACGGTAGTCGTAGCGTCCGAATGGTCTCGAAAACTATATAGATTATTCTTTTTAAAACCTAGTACACACCTTTTACATACAAATATTGCGAGTAAATTTATCTAATATTTTCAGCATTCTTAGTTTCTAACCCACTTTAGATCACCTTTCATCATAGAGGGTTGGTAGCAACACAACGGCCGATTCGTGTATGTCATTGAGAGACCGAGGCTTGGAGTTGAAGCTGCGAGAGGCTATTCGAAACGAATTGAAGGAGATTACAAGTGCGGCGTTGAGTGATTCAAGACTGTAATTCAGTGCGACTCTGGTGAGGACTAAGCAGGTCGTAAGTTTTTCGTTAATCTTTTATAGTGGAACTAGCTGTAGGTGTGGTTTTTACCCGTATTGAGTTTTCCACGTAAAAATCTGTGTTATTGTGTTTGATTTACTTTCTGCTTTGCACAAGCACAATTTGCACGTGACTATACTATTTACGATTCTGTTTTTAAAATTAAAATTGAACCCCAGGTCAATCGGTATAACAGTAGGTCATTTTTCATCAATAGCTTTCATCACAAAACCAGCAACAAGTTATTGTAGGTTTCTCCCATTCTGTTGGTAAATAAGAATTTTAGTTTTACCTTGTTTCGTTGATGTATTAGCAAGTCCATTACTGCTTAGATCCAACATTTCCAAGTTCTCTAGATGTGCTAGTTCTGCATGCGGTTGAATAACAGATGAACAATGATAGTACTAACAACTGAACAACAAACAATAGTAACAATTTTGAAACAAAAAAATATTTTAAAAATCTGAAAAAGGTAATAATGAATCTTTAGAGAGAGATGTTAAAACTAATCTACCATCAGGTGGAAATGATCCATTTAATTCATTTGCTTGCAGATTCAGCCTCTTAAGGGAAGTGAGTACACTCAGAGACGATAGAATGCTATTGTTGAATCCATTAAAAGAAAGACTTAAAACCTCCAGTTTTCTCAACACTGAAAGCCTCTCAAAACCTGCAAGAAAATTAATGCTCGCTTTGAGTAACACTCCTATATATGGATCTTCCTTATGAATTTAAGGAACCGTAACAAATAGGAACCAAAATATTTTGGGTGGTTTGAGTTAAAGAACATCCGGGTGATGAAAACGAATAAGACAAATTAGTAGTACCGGCCAGTTTGTTCAATTCTTTTATTCTCCCTTTCTATAATTCGTCTCTCTCCAATATTCTATACAATTTTATAAACCCACGCCAAAAAATCCCAACAAGTTTGAGAATTTCACAAACTTTTCTTGTGAAATTTCTCAAAACTTAAAAAAGTTTGCGAAATTTCACAAGAAAAGTTTGTCAAATTTCTCAAACTCATCGAGACTTTTTTGAAACTGGATGGAATTTTTTTGCCTAGAGTTACATTGAGGAACTTTTTACCAAAAAAGTTTTCATTGTATCTTTTAACCAATTACTTTTCCTAACGGGGGACTTAACACTAATTAACCCAAAATAGAAATTAAAAAAGACATATAACAATATATACATATATACAGTTCGCTTCTTGTGCGGACGTCCGCAACTTAATAAGTTGCGAGCTTCTGTTTCCAGTTATTAGATCCAGTTTTCATTAAGGGTATTGTAGTAATTTCACAGGATCCAGTGACTGGAAATAAAAGTTCGCACAAGAAGAGGTCTATATATATATAATATGTGTAATCAGCCATTCCCAAATTTAGAAAAGAAAAAAAAGAAGAAGTTACCTGTAATACTCCGTATATTGATCTAATTGTAATTCAGCCCTCCTTAAATGGCGTCCCATCACACCCTTTCTTATCATTTCTCAATAAACTCCAACTCTAATTTTTTTACGATCAGTCAAGCTTTACCATTACAATAAACGGTCAATGTCAACTCTTTAAAAACAAATTGTTATACAAAAAAAATCCTACCCAAAAATATGAATAAAAAGACCCCAAAAACTTATGAAGGTGTGGCACTTCTCCACCCTCTACTAGCCCTGAACCCCCATATACATCTGTCACTCTATTCATGTCCATCCATTCCTAGTCCCCCTAAACAAAAATCCTGGCTCCGTCCTTGCTTTCGAAATCCAATTGTTATACAATATTACAGTTGTACTTTGCTTGTGTGCACAAATATCTCAGCCAAACTATGTGTTAGTAATTATGAGGCCAGATGATATTGACTGGAGGTCTGTCTAGCATATATAGGTGTTCCTACGCTTCCACACTACAATTAAAGTTCGTGCCTCTCAGATTATCTAATTAATTAATTGGCCTTAGCTTTCACTTGACAAGAAGAATTACCATTTAATTTAATCATGACCCCTAATCCTATTCATGATCAACAATCAATTCGATATCAATCATCTTTTTTAAATGGTAACTATTCTTCTTGTCAAATGATCATAATACAGATATCAATCATCTTTTAAATGGAATTCTTTCCCTTTCTATTTTACAATTACTAACAATTTAGACTAGTTCATAAGAGAATCAGTTCTAAAGAAAACTAGTCGTGTTTGTTCACTAGTTTAATTAGTACCTAAATCACAAATTGAAAGAACTAGTAAAATCATTAAAGAAGAGGCCGGGGTTAAATATGTACCTTCATTCTCAAACCAACCCCCAAACAGATTATAAGACAAATGTAGACTTTGCAGCTCTTCAAAAGGAAGAAAGAGGGAAACATTTATAAGCCGAGTCATGTTGTGACTTTGCACCTCTTCTAATACAGAACGCCAATTATCGTAAAAAGATAAATCCTGTATGTTGTCCAAAGCTAGCTCAACCACATGGCCTGTGGCATGGTTGCATGTGACTCTTTCCCAGTCACAACATGACTCGCTCTCTCTGCCATCAATCCAGGTAGGAAGAAGATTATCTGCATCAATCCAGGTACGACGATGAAGAAGATCAAGATTATCTTCAAATTGAATAAGGCCAATTGATGATTTGAAGAAAGCTTTAACTTCCAACAAACCCATCCTCTCCTCCTCAAAGCAACTATTATATCCACTGATTTCAACCAAAATTATCAATACCCACAAACCCCACTTCCCGAAAAGCCTCTCCATTTTTTTATTCTTTTTTTTTTTCTCAACTACACAAAACTATGTTGAACTACTTACTTGAGTTACTTCTGCCGGTTCTTCTCTTTTATATATATATATATATAATATAAATATACATATAGGGAAGATATCATTCTAGGTTGTATGTATAGTGCATGCTCATTGGGACCTATGACTGAGAATTTCCATATGGTACTTGTATCATAGGTCTTTCTTTTGAGAAATTATCTCATCTGACAGTCAACACTCCATTGACTTTCACTATAATTTAAGTAAGGGTAATGCTAGGGCACTAACAAAATCCACTAACACTTACTAACACACTCAATCTCTCTCCTAGTGTTACTGCGGGGTCCACTGCGTACCCCATAATGCCACTAGGAGAGAAATAGAGTGTGTTAGTAAGTGTTAGTGGATATTGTTAGTGGCCCAAATATAACTCTTTAAGTATTCTGTGAGTATCACACAAGTCCTACAATAATGTATAACTCACAGTGGACATCACACGGTGTGGTGATCACATGGAATAATTTCTTCTTTCGCTAAGGTCTATTAAATTAAGGTCCAGCAATTACTCGCAGCACTATAAAGTCTCTCTAACGTGTTAGAAATTTTGAATTAGATGCAAGCATGTAACTCAAAAGACTGAGACTATAGTTGGGAGACTTTGGTGGTACTTTAAGACTTGACTTAGACGACTTAGACTTCCAAAGATTTCTATTTCAAAGGAAAAAAGAAATACAATTATCTGAATGATTTCTACATATCCATTTATAATTGCAAGAATATTTTCTTTTAAATTTAAGGTGTTGGGTACAATACTGGAGAACTATTGTTGTTGAGGCATTTTGTCGAACAATTGATAACAAGACCGAATTGACTAACATGTAATGAGCTGTAGATGAATGACTACTATCAATACCCAGTGTCATTTTCTAACCCAAACCAACGTACATTGAACGCTTAACTTTTAGAGAGAGAGAGAACCTGCCAAAAGTCTTACCCGTGAAAAACGAAATGATTAGGATTCCTTTAGAAATTTTTGGGTACATTTTGGTGTACTACGTACGTGGCATGCTTACTTGGAAGTTTTCAACCAATGAGAGTGAATATTTGGGATAGGACCCACACCCTACCACGTGGTACCTGAAGGTACGTACCCAAAAAACTTCTGTAGGTACCACATGGTAATCTTCCTTTTACTTTACTGGTGGGACTAGTTTTCCATCTTGTTTTCATTTCCCCTGTATTTTCTCTCACAAAATCCATGAACCAAACAAAACCCAGGAGTGAATATTCATGTATCCTGAAATCTTTCTTTTTCTGCCTTTAAACATAGGAAACACCTTAGCAATTTCATGGACGAAGTCACATAGTGAACCATCCAATCTGATCGTCTTGTGTGATTATTTTCGTTTCTATTTATTTTTCATCTCTCTCACATATCTGTGTGATATTGGTAAATCATTAACAACTAATTAACAAGCCAAGCCTCAACCAATTTGGGAAGGTTTCCAAGATCCAACAGCACACTACATAGGAATTTTTTCGTGCCAATGAAAATGTCCAACCCCATGACTCAAACTATGCCTCCTCAACACTGGACCACAGGCTGTAAAGCTCACCAAACAAGAGAGGCCCTCTCAGAGAGGAGAAGCGTGAGAGAAAGAATGAGAGGGAAACAAACAGATCATAACACAACAAATCAAAAAGATGTCCAAGAAATAACCACTAACAATTTGCAGCAGATCAAAGAGATGTCTAGGAAATAATAACTAACAATTAGCATCATAAAGAGCCCTTTTGAGATAAAAGACGCACACGGTGATGGTCAAGAGCCAAGACTCATAAGGCAAGAAGGCCAAGATGGATGAGGTGAGGTATCAAGTCCATGTAGTTGTCCTACATTGCCTGGAGAGAAGATCCTCGACTAGCAACAAGGCCTTTTAAACCGTGATGAATTTAAAGTAAGGAACTTCGCAGTTAAATGTGCTGCTAGATGACCTCCTGAGAATTCCTTGTGTTTAAACCAAAAGCAAGGACATTGTTGCAAGAAACATACAATGAAAGAAAACATGGAAAACATACAAAACACAGCCAACATAGGGAAATCACTAGGCAAGTAGAGACCAGATGCTGCAGACCAACTCCCTAACAATGCTGAAACCACCCTGCAGAGAACAAAAAGGACCGGTGAACGGGCAAGACAAGGCCGACAAGACTAGCCAAGAAAGAGACAAAAATTTTTTTTGGTAGTATGTATACATCATGTATATTACAACATTGGAAAACTAAGCTTTATATAAAATGCAATACTAGAGAACCTATAGCACAAAAAGAGGCTGGAGCCTAACAAACGCCACCCAAGCAAACTATGGACGCCAGTTTGAGAACTCTATAAGATAATCAAATGATCGTGTAGTACTCCCTTCAGTTAGACGAACAGAGGACAGAGGTCAAAAACAATGTTAAATAGTAGCATCATAAAAGAAAACAATCTTCTCGGATCAAATACTACTAATTATGTCGAAGTTGTCAAGCAAAAAGAACTAATCATAAAAGAACACAATCTAAAGAGAACTAAATCATAAAAGAACACAATTTCTTGATTCAAATGCTCATAATTATCTCGAAGTTGCCAAGCAAAGAGAACTAATGTCCAGAAAGGGGGAAAAAACCAAAAAAATGGAATGATGGAATGCATTAAATAAACTTTTATTATCAAACCAAAATTGCAAAGAAATAAAATTTAATCTCTACATATATTACTTTGAACATCCCCAAGTGGGCTTCTCAATCAATACACCTTGAACTAATTATAAGTGAACCCCTCCCTCCTACATTTCTATCCCGTTAGATTGTGGTGCGCAGAGAGAGATTTCTCTGAAAAAACTTGAGAACAAGAGATGAACAGCGTAATACATTTTCGATAACATCTGTTTAAGTTCTTCTCTTTCATCGAACCAACGCACAGATGGATTGCTGATTGTACAACCCATTGACCCCAGTTGTGAATTGTTGTTTCTTTCTTCTCCGCTTTGTAACAACTACAAATCCTTCACCGTCCCCATTGGTACCCTTATTTACATCTACTGTTTCTGGGTTTTCTCTTTTACCCATTTGGGAAACTGAGTCCTCTTCAATCCCGTAGAGAATCTTTATAATAGCACTGTCATTGGCAATGGCTTCCGAAGAATTTTGCGAATAACCAGACTTTTTCTCACTAATTGCAGACTCGTTTTGAACTGACTTTACGATGAAGCTAAGCAGCATCTGTCTTGCTAGTTCTGCTTTCTCTGCATCTGAACTGCCTTTTTTCAGTATGCCATTTCCAACTTCACCGTTGATCTTCTCTTCATTTGAAGACTCTTTACTCATATCTATTGATGAATTTGCATCAGCTGAAACTTTTGAATCCTCACTTGTTGGATTTACTTGCCAGGCTCTTCTGGGTACGAATTCCGGGGCATTTGGGTTCATGAAATTTGGAGAAGTGAACCCATTTCTGCCCTTGACAGGGTTTTGGCATTTCAAAAACCCATGTTTCATACGGAACGAATGGCTGGTTCGGTAGTATAGAGGCGACCGGGGCCCACAAGGAACTCTAGCAGCAATTGGAGGGAACGCCACCGGGCCCACGGGCTCTACAAGCATGCCTTGGATAGCTAGTACATCATAAACACTTGTTACTAAAACCGAGTTTAACGGCTGAGCCAAAGGGAAAGCACTTGGATTGAATGGTGGAGCTGAAGCTTGCTACCATTTGTTTCTACCAGCTTTTCATCACTACTCGAACCCAAATTCCGCTCAATTTCTGGGTCAGATTTTTCTGATTCCGTTCCACTTTCGTGAACGTATTTTCCTCCTCCACCGTCCAGTATTGCTTCTTCTACTGCACCCTTGTCACTTCCATCCTCCTTCATTGATTTAGATGCAAAATCATCTAATTGGGTATCAAGTTTTTCCTTTTTCAGTTCTTCTACTCTATCAATGAAAGGCTTCAGAATTGTACCGGGTGGCGCCACCGCTACTTCTTTGTATGACAGAGACTTTGAAGCCATGGCAGTGAGGCTGGCATGAGAGGGGGAGATTTTGGGGGAGACTTTAGAAACTGAAGCTTTTGATTGCTTCAGATTAATCAAGTCTATCGATATTGTCTTAGGCGTTGTTTTGGGTCCCACTAGAATGGCTTCTCTCCTATAGCTACTGTCTTTGTAGACGGAGTATTCGGAATTGCTTACGTTCAGCTTAGCAAGATCTGGTCTTCTTCGGCCAAATTTACGGCCAGCACCATTTCCGGATCGCAATTTCGAGCTAGCCTCTTGCCAGCCTTCATCAGAGCTGGTTTGTTGGACAGCATAACTAACTGTATGGTCATGTTTGGGGATTTCACTGTTCTTCGGTTCTTTTAGAAGAATCTTGCTCGGTTTATCCTCCTCTGTATTGGTTTCTGCAACTAATATGGACTCTTCTGTGTGATCGTGAATCATGGAGTCATCATTTTATTCATCATGCTGCATTTGGTGCAATTTATCACTAACCTGCGACACCTAATAGATTATAAATGAAAGAGAGATTAGCATGTTTTGTCTTCTGATGTGGAAAGGGGACCTCGAAAAAGCTTTTTCAACAGGAAAATAGAGTGAAAAAAATTTTATATAGCTCAGAGAAAAATCATCTAGGAAGGTCCACTGATATTTTAAAATTTAAACTATTGGGTAAACTATAAAGAGGTGGTAAGCTTTGATAAGAGTTACAAATTTTAATCTTAGTGTTAAAAATCAAAACTAAAATGTAAAGCACCTGCTTTTGGTAATTTTTGAGAAAGTAAGCAAGCAAAAATTTACCTTAGCACGTCTCTTCCTCTGAGCATCTCCTCCCTTTGAATCCTGATCAGGACTTATGTAATCAAGTAGATCCGAGACACTGCAAAAAAGGGTTAGAGGTTTTGGTATGCCATGAACTAGACACACGGTATAAAACTAAGTACTTTGGGAATACCATATCAATACCTAAGATGGCCTTTGCTAGCAATGCCGTCTGGCTTTGGAGTTCCATTTCGTGCCGCTTCTTGCTGCTCTAGAGCTTTCGATTCAAAGTACTCAAGCCACGGGGCAGCATCCTGCATGAGAACACAAAAGTATACATATAAATCAGATATACACAAATGTAAGGTTCTATTGTGATAGTATGGACTGCAACACCCTTTTAGTTCACTCAGTTGCAGATTACAATGCAAAATTGATGGCCAACTAGCTCATTCAAAATATACTTTGTCCCACAGATACGAATAGGGGACACGGATACGACACATGCGGACACAGAAACACAACGAATCTAGAAAATGTAGGATACAGAAATGGCTAATAAATATTATATTTCTTAATTAATTATACAACATACCATACCTTGTCCACTCGCCTTTCTTAAATTTTCAAAGAATCTCATTACTTATCTCCCATGTTAGTTTATTAAGATTTTTAGCATGGAATTTTTAAAACAATTCTAAAGGAGCCACCATGCCATGTACACTCCCATGTTGGCTGCGTGTCCCACACGTGTTCAGCGTGTATCCGATGTAACCAAAAAAAGATGGAAAATTAACACACATTTTCTTGTGTTCAAGACATGTCAGCGCGCATTTCCGTGCTAGATACCAAATATATGCATGTACTCTTAACATGTTCTTAGCAAGTTCGATAACTAGTATTTGATTAAGTTGTATCCTTTGGTAATAGAAAGAGGTTGTTAGACATGTCAAAAGGCTTACAATATATTAAAAAAACATCAGCCCCTATATGTCCTGTTGAAAATAATAATCGATTAGAATATTTTAATAGATTATTATTTACAACATGTCCAAACTCTAAAACAATTTGTTTGGAAGTTCACTAAAAACAAAGCAGGAAATTTTAGTCTCCCCTTTTAGCATATCAACCATTACCAATAAGCCAAAATGGAAATAGATCACCATCAATAAAAAGCGATAATAAGCACGTATTATAAACACGGAAGTGTGGTCACCTGAGTACGAAGATCTTCTTGCCCCAGTTTGGCTTGAAGAATCTGTAATGTAGTTTGTTCATGCTGCACACTGAGCGAATATGCTTCCATCAAGGAAAGAACTATGGCTATTGCATGATAGCTAGCAGCAGTCTGTAAAACAAAGTTATAATTGATTAAAACACTCAATTCGGAGTAGATACATTTTTATAAATAAAAGCACGTGTATACAGATAGTGGGACCTGTATGTGATCAGCTCCTAATAATCTTTTATTGCATTTAAGGGCTTCATGCAGTTATCTAAGAGCAACGTGAACATTTCCCATGCCCTCTTCCATCATAGATGTAAGTTGCAGCTGTGTTTGGATGAGACAGCCCACATGTAAAATGAAGAACAGAGCATGGTTGACATATCTGCCAAACATAATGCACAAGCTTTGATCAATAAAGCCAAATAATGGAAATAGAATAAATACGACAATATAAAACTCTCTGAACTGCGATAAAAGATATATGTGAATAACACAAAAGCGAACAGATTAAGAGCCCGTTTGGGATAGCTTTTTCTGGGACAACGTCTCTTGACCACTTTGGTAAGCTTTTTCACAGCTTTTTAGGAAATCTGATTCCTTTTTAAAAGCTAAATTTTTTTTTTATTATTATATAAAAAGCTTAGCTTTTAAAAACTCTCATTCCAAAAGTCTGAAAAGGAAACCTAGGATAGGGAGAAAAAAACTTGGTGTATTGTTGCGAAATCACGCAATAATACGAGAGTGAAAAGTGGACAAAAGAAAACAGATACCACACACACACACACACACACACAAAAAAAAGAAAAAAAAAAGAGAATATACATATATATATATAAAGACAAGATTTACATGGTTTGGCAATAATGCATATCTCCAAGGGCGAAGCGCAACAAAGAAATCAACTAAACAAAGATGATGATACAAGGGAGTCCCAAAAATCCTCTCACAATGGAAAACACCAACTCGTGCAGCTCTCTCCACAAAATTATCTCAAATGATACATTTTTCGTCCCCCAAACCTTAAGGGCCTGTATAGGAATGCTTAAAAAAGGAACTGGTTCAGTCCCAGTTTTACTTACTACCTGGATCTTATGAGAACCAGGGTTATGTTGGTTTGACAAAGAGCTAGCTTTAAATGAGATACTAGTCTGGACACGGACTCAGATGGACATTCACCAAACACTTGAACTTATAAAACCGGTTCAGTTATGTCCTGTACAACCAGTTCTTTGCCTTCCCAAACAGCCCCTAAAAGGTGAAACTGGGCCACAATCTATGGTCCCTGCCACCCATTCCATGGCCTAAGGCTCACAAAACATTCTCAACAAGAATCTTTGGGATTTTATTTCAGGTCGGCTGCAACTGGATCTAGATTGCAGGACAAAATAAGGGTATATAGCATCTAGAACGTATGGCCCTATTTAGAGCAGATAAGTAGGACAAATATAGCTGACCCCCCCAACAATTGGGACAATGCAACGTGAGCTATTTTTACCCAAATTTCATCTTCTGCTAATGGTGTAAGTAACAAGAAATATACCATAGTCAGAGAGGAAATAGATTGGACAAATAAAACACAGAGCAAGAGACAGTTAACTTACTTCAAAGCCAATTCAATGTGTTGGAGACGATAGTAAAAAACAGAAAGATCCCCATAGCTTTTCATCTTATCTGGATGGTCAAGTCCGAGTTCCCGTTCGTTAATATCCAAAGCCTTTTGTTGGTATATTGTTGTCTAAATAAAGTAGATGTTAGAGTTAAATGGTGAAGCAACAATATAATTATCAGTGAATATATAAACAAAAGTGATAATTAGAAGGGGGAAAATATCATCAAAAGTGCAATATTAGTAGATTCGTGTTACCTGATTAAAATCTCCAGTATGATAAAGCACTACTGCCAAGAGACAATAAGTGCTCGCAGTCGTTCGATGATGGGGACCACATACAGTTATCATCTTTGCGAGTGCCTTGAAATTAAAAAATCAAACACAAATAGTTAACAGCTTTTGACTTAATTAGAAATGGAGAAAAAGAAGACTAAGGGCTATTTGAATACTTAAAATAGGATCTGGTTCAGTCCTAATCTCACTTTCTATATGGTTTCTATCAGCACAAAGGTTATGTTGTTTTGACAAAGAACAATGTCAAGAGAAATTAGACTAGGCACGGGCTCTTATGCAAGAAATGGACATTCACCAAGCATTTGAATTCATTGAATTGGTTCTTTGCCTTCTCAAACAGCCCTTAAAAGTCACAAACTGAATTAGCAATGGTACCTTTGTTCCATAATTAACAGCATCTTCTAGCTTTCCTTTATCCAGCGCGATCTTGGATGATTCCAGCAGAGCCCACCCATCAGCAGAAGAGCATCCTACATGCTGTAGAGTGTAATTCAAATGTTTAGTCATGGATCATTTAGGTGGTAAACATAGTTCAATAAATTTTATAGAGAGAATCCTACTTTGCAAACGGGAATCATGCTGATAATATCACATTCCTTGAAAGGATTTGAGCTTTCCATATCATAGTCTCTTGGAAACAACTCCAGTTCAACCTGAAAGTGAAAAAGTTACTATAAGATCTTGTATAGTTGTACGTACGTGCAAGGACTTGGCACGTTTGAAATGTAGAGACAAGAGAGGAGAGAGAAAATAAGGAAAGAGAAGATAAAGCTTTGGTGGGCCAAAGTCTCATATAGTTTTTTTTCTCCTTCCTATCTCTTGAAACCAAACAAGGGAAAGGAAGAGAAATTAAAAACTCCCCCATTCTTTCGCCTCCTTTCCTCCAATTCCAACATGGTATGACCATTGTGGCCAAGTAGAAAATTGAGATGTGAATTGGTATACAAAAATTATGAGTCCTGAACCGTATCAGACCGTGATCGTACGATTCACTTTTTTAGAAAATAAATACTCCCTCCGTCCCAAAATTATTGTCACACTTTGGGAATCCAACTTTTTAAGGGACCCTAATTATTGCATGTCTATAACTTTTATTTTCTAAAATTTCCCCTCATAATTAGTGCATGTCGTTTTTGTCTTTTCTAGACTGGATGTAATTTTAATTTGAAGAAGGGCAAAAGAGGAAGTTTGCAAATATTTAGTTTTAACTTTTCAAAGATGACAATTATTTTGGGACATCCCAAAATGGAAAGTGTGACAATAATTTTGGGACGGAGGGAGTAATAAAATATATGTTAATATTGTACACGCATAAAAACAAATGTACAATGCTTAAAATGAACAATATAACAATTTCACACACGTCTCATGCAATATCAATTATCAAGGCTCAAAATAATGAATACTTTCTACTTAAAACTAACAAACTTCTAAGTTCAAACTATGAATCATGAATTGTATCAGGTTGTATCATGTTTCATGCAATATCAAGGCACAAAATGTTGAAAATTTTCCATTCAAAACCTAAAAAGTTCAAAGTTCAAAACTGTAAATGAATCATATGTGTTGTATGAAGCTCAAATCGACCCGTGAGTAGAACAATTCTAACGACCGTGGAAGTTTGAGAAGTGAAATTAAAAGTACCTTATGGCAAAGTCCGCGGAGAACAGATAATTTTCTTAGGTGTTGAACTTCATCTTTTAACCTCCAACCAAATCTTTTGGCTAGAAAGGTTTGTAACCATTGAAACTTGAGATTTTGTGTCACGCCCCGGAGCAGCATAAATAGAGAAAAATAAATTTCCTTTATGGGTCCATAGGGAATGACAAGTGAAAGTCACTAATGTCCACATCACACAGTACTAGTCCAAACAGGAACAGTAAATAACTGAAATATAAACAGTATTATTATTACAAAACATCAGAGTGTGGTCCACAGGATCACGACAGGTCTGGAGACAACATATGCCCAAGTACCCATCAAACTAACACTAAATAAAGTTCAACAGGACAAATAGAAATGTAAACTAGATATCACTATCTTCAATCTTCAGCTGGCATAAGGATAGTCATCAGTGTACCCTCCTTCTCCAGCGTAACCGGCCTCAGTGGGGCCATCCTCTGCATAAGTTCCGTCAGGGTAGTAACCGCTACTGTGTGCTCCATTATCTGTAATAAAAGGGACAGGGAAATCTGGACGGGGAATGTCCAGGCAATAACGGCCGTCAGCTTACTGAGAGCTGAGTGAAAAGAAACTCACAGGGTATCAATGCTATAACGTATAACAAGTTATTGAAACGTCTAAGATATAGTTCTATTACATAATATCTTCTCTGTATTCCAATATCGTAACTCAGCCCTTATCGTCTTATTATCCTTAGATCGAAACATCAACACACTCTGTCTAGGAAGAACAGACTCAATCGTTTAACATATGTAGACATACCATCATTCTGTCCATTTGCTCGTTAAGGATATAAACCATCCACCGCATGTCAGGGATATAACGCTTTGAACAACAGCATATCAAATCTATTGCCACGACTTCTCGTAGTATACCAGTGATCACCCATCCACCGCTCGTTAAGGATATAAACCATCCACCGCTCGTTAAGGATATATCGTCGATCATCTGGCTACCTTAGGACTACATGGTCCTGCTCACTTTTCGCTGCTCGTTAAGGATATAAACCATCCACCGCATGCGAAAGCATATCATGACCAGGCATCCGCCCACGTACTATATCCAGAACTTATCAAACCTACCTAAACACTGTACTTCTATCGATACATGACTTCCTATGTGGCCTGACTACTTTGATTGAAATAAACGGATATCGAACTTAGACATGAACCGCATATATCTATCGTCACTGTATTAATCCATTATTCTTAATTATACTTATCTGTGTTGTCACATTCTCCCTACTAAACCCATAATAGCATAATAGAAGTCCGAATCGTAAATCGAGTATTCGAACCTCGTATAACATAAACTAAAGAAATAAACCATGTTCTGCATTTCTCGATCGATTGAAGTCATTTCGATCGATCGAGGAAAAATGAAGTTCGATCGCTCTAAAGCAGTTCGATCGATCGAACCTTCGATCGATTGAACTCTTCTCGATCGCTCGACTATTGAACCTTCGATCGATTGAGCTCTGCTCGATCGCTCGAACGTCGTCTTCTCCAGCAGATTCTAAACAGCACATAAATGGACGTCTTAGGGACGTTTTTAATACTCCTAAACATATCAAAACTCGTAAAACATTATATTAAGGCTACCGAGTGAGTAAAAACTCACTTAGGGTGGTAAGGACGCGTTTGGCGAAGCTTTGAGCTCCCGGAGCTTTAATGGTGGCCTCTCTCTTTCTCCTCTGTCTCTGTCCTTTCTCTCTCTGTCTCTCCGTCTCTTTCTCTTCCTCTTCTTCTTCTTCTTCTTCTTCTTCTTTGTTTCTCTCTTCTCCTCTCTGAGTATATATATATATATATATGTGTGTGTATAGATATATATATATATAAGAATGTGTATATATATAAACACAAGCACACACTCTCTCAACTCTCCAATTCCAGCAAACCCTCACAAACACACGAGCACAACCATATATAGAGGGAAGAGGGTGTAGGTGGCTGGTTCTGCGCAGAAACTGGGATTCTGATATTTTCATGTTCGATCGATCGAAAGCAGTTCGATCGCTCGAACTCAGATCGGCCAGGTTATGATCGATTGAAAAGGGTTTGATCGATTAAAAATGGGGACCACGTATTAAATTCAGGTCGGTAGGGTTTCGATCGCTCGAACAGGGTTCGATCGCTTGAACTTAAGGTGCTCGATCGCTCGAACGAGCTTCGATCGATCGAAGATTGAATTATATGAATGGTCAAAGGAAGTATATGGAAATCTCTCGGCATTAAATAAATATTGAAAATACAGGGTATTACATTTTGATCTTCCTTCAAGTTTTGTACATCTTCCACTGCACCAAGCAAGAAATCCAAGGATGAAGCTATTGCCGCAGGTAGATCCACAACGTTGTCAACAGAAGCAATAACAGCTTTAAGTATATGCTTGAAAGTTCGAGTGACCATCTCATGAATACAAAGTGACTGTATATGTGGAAGCTTCCCTGAAAGTTCCACCTGGTTTGTACAAAGAATGAACAATTAGGGCCTGTTTGGGCATCCATGAATGCAATGATCATACTTTTACACAGCATTTTAACCAAAAAGATGATTTTTTTTTTTTTTTTGATCAGCAAGAAACATTATCATCATTTGGAAAAATGTACTCATTTAAAAAATGATGCTTAAAATCATGAATTTTGACATTCTAAGAAATATAGAAATGACAGCAAAAGAAGAAACATGGTGAAATCTCATAGTTATTTAATTTAAATTCATTCACGATGATGGATTTCACTTTCAAATAGTACAGTAATTATGAATGAGACTGTTCAATTAAAGTGACAACCAAACATGCTATTAGTTAATATTTTATCTTAATAACATATTAAGAATCACTTGAAGCTTCTTGAGATACTGAATAACCAATACACTAATAACTAATATGAAGTAAGATGTTCCGAAAGAACTCGCATAGTTCAGCTTCATGTAATGGAGAGATAAGCAGTACTAGAGGAATATATGAATACAGATATCATATATGTATTCATGTACTGAGAGAGAGAGAGAGAGAGAGAGAGAGAGAGAGAGAGAGAGAGAGAGAGAGAGATGGAGGAGAGGGAGTGGGATTTCTTTCTCACCAGACGACCCAATGAACGCATCTGCAGTCCTCTTAAATGCATGAAGTCAGTCATTGTAATGTACGTCCATCCACCGGTGAAAGTTCGAGCGATTCAAAATCTGTTACCTAAATAAAATGACAGATTTAGTTCACATATGTCTCATAGAACATTCTAATACTTTCCAATCTCAACAACTTCCATAGTACACGAAAATTACCAGCTTAGGTAAAGCAACTTCATCATAATACGCGTGTGCCATCTTGATGAGCTCCTGCAGTGACTGTTACAAGAGGCAAGTTTGGATATTAGTGTCTCAAAATATTAAACGGCTACATAAGTAAGACAATTGAATTAGCAGAAAAGCAATACAGCTGATCATTTGATGAAGCCTTAGCTATAAAGCATAGAGATTCCACAAAATAGCCCTTTCCATGGCGTGTCCGTATAAGATACTATACACATAATTTTAAAAATATACGGCCTACTTCTAGGGTAATACGAGACCCATATCCAAAATATCTAGAATATTGAGGAAAATTTCTAATATATCATTGTGATAATTAGTAAAAAAAAAAAAAAAGACAGATTCAAATGCAGGGATAATAAATTTTTTTTTTTTTATAGAAGAATTGAGTTATAACCGGAATTTAACTATTATCAACTTAATCCTTATTCTAATTCAATGAAGGTCACTATTAACTTCTTATATAATAACTCTTAACGTTAAACAGTAAACTTGCAACACTTCATATACTCATGCAAAAGATTGCTTCATTTCATGTTTTTGAATATCATGACAAACAGTTACTCTTTAATTTTATATGTCCATATGTACATATATTTCTAAACTTGATGTATCAGTGTCCTAATTAGTAGAATTTGTCACATCTGCATGTCCATCATGTGTCACATATCTACCTAGTGTATATGTCTATGAATCGTAAAGCACTACTATTATATCAATAGCAACCAGTGGCTTTTTGTCCCCCTTTCCCGGGCCAAGATAATAGCTTATAGCAAGAAGCTATATTTAGAGGTAGAAAATGCCATAGATTTTCAACAACTTTATTACAGACCCTTAAATGAAGACCTGTCCCCAATTCTTTCAAACGCAAGAAAGTTTCTTCAGGAATAAATTTCTTCAACTCAGTATCACCATCAGACTCGCCATTATTTCTCTCTCCAGTGTCGCTTCCTCTGGAATCATTTTCCTCATTATTGTCCGTGCCACTCTCACTACTCTGTTGCTTTTCCCTCTTCTTCAGCATTTTAAACTGCTTCCCAAGACTTTTAACCTCTGCTTCAGCCTTGTTATCAATCTCGGGACTTTCAGAACTTTTATCTTTTGGGCATTCCAGCTTTTTTAGATGCTGTATCCAACAAGAACCAAGTTCCCATCTAATAGGCCTCTCGGAAATTTCTTGCTTCTCCTCTAACTTACTCAAGTTTTCTTTAACTACTCTAAGAACAAGACATCTTGAAATATCTTGACTAGTCGGAGGTGATTGGCCTCCTCCTGATAAGTCAGCCCCGCATGACTCATGAAGCAGAACCCTTAAGCTGTAAAAGATTTGAACACAGTGAGTCCATCGAGTCTAACCATATTTTGCTGGCATGTTTGGACTCCCTTTAATGAAAAAAATTACATTTATAGTTTTTAATAGCATTTCATTAAGATATCGTCTTGAATTGATTCACTGTTGGGAAATGGTGGTCAGTTCCAAAATGATGTTTGAAACCATAGATTTTATCGTTCAAGATAACATAGGAATGACCATATTAGGTGAAATATGGGAAAATCTCAAATTTTTTAAAAGCCTTCATTTATGATAGATTTTTGTGTAAAATACTCTATAGCATATGCATTATTGACAAGTCTATTGCAGGATTATAAGATGATAAGGTATGAATATCCAAAAAATAGCCATAAGTACACGAGACAAACGTCTTTGGCGAGACACACGAGAATCTCACTCTACATAGTACATAGTGAGCCAACATTCTCTGGCTATATTTTCCTAACAGGTCACAACATCATCTCATGACCTACGATACCGAAACCAGTCGGACTGGTTATCTCGGTCGCGACCAATCTGAATCATGCTCATGATAGCCACACATAGTTTTTTCCAGAAACAGTCCTTGTTAATTTTAAGAGTCCAAAATACATGCAGCAAGAAAGCAAAAACATGAATTTTCAATTGTCACCAATTATGTCACATCACATCGTGGAATGGACGCTACTACTTCCCCACCACCCCCCCTCCCCCCCAACCTCACGACAAAATTAATGAGTAACAGTAATACTTCTACGCTTGTGGATAGTTTTTATGTTAATTCCAATTTAGATTCCTGTAGTCTTTATATTAGATTTTTCTTTATTTTTTTACCATCAAAAGATGGAACATCATGTTGTCTTAAATAATTCTGATCTGCTTCCCAGCAGGTACAGACAGCAGAAGTATACACTGTATAAAAAAAAGCTTTAATTTTTTTTTTCCAGAAATGTGCAATCCAATTTCTTAATAGAAGTAGTATATACGTATATATGAGTGTATATGTATATCAGTTAAAGTCCATGCGTTTTGTGTGGTGGAACCGGAATTACAGATCCAAACCTGTTAATATTCAGAGCATTGGCTCCTCCATTAGGTTGATCATCAATTTCAATACCTTTACAATTGCAGTGTATCCACAGTGTCTTACAACTACAACGCCCAGTGAGGAGCATCCTGCAGAATCAATTTGTTATTATATTCTCCCCATCAGAGAAAAATGTAAATTAAAAAGAAAACGAGAAAATTGATTTTGAGAACAAGTTTAACATATAGCTAAAGAGGTTCACAAATAGTGAAATGTCTAGTCAATTTGTTTAGTCATCTCCAACCACACTAGCAAAAAGATTAGCCAATTTGTTTAAAGCCCAAGCAAACCCACCTCTTCTTTTCAGCCAAAAAAAACCCACTTCTTCTTCTTCACGGTTTAGAGAGAGAGTGAGTGAACAGATTTATCAATTCAGAATTAGTTGATTGCAATTCAGTTTTAATTCATGAAGTGAAGGAATCATTTGGAAATGCAGAAAAGAACATTTTAAGAACCCACCGACTGTTCAAACCAAAAATGGGTTCACATAATTTGAAGAAAAAACAATGATTCTGTGAATTAAGAACATTTTTAGTTAAGTGGACCTAGAATTTAAGAAACCCAGAAAATTCATACTACAAATGTTACAAATCATTCAACCCACTGTCAAGAAAATGAGATAAAATTTGTTTCTGGTTATTGAAACAAATCTCCTTACCTAATTTCAGCTCCAATCTCTTCATATAAACCCATCAATTGCGATAAGAATTGAAACCCTACATTATGATTGCGCAGAGTCAATTTTTTTTCCTGTAGAAAACAGAGAGAGAGAGAGAGAGAGGCGTTTGTAGAGAGAGAGACTGATATGGTCCATATGGACCAACAACAGTGTGCGCCTTTTTTTTCCTCACCTTGGAATCACTCGGCATTTTGGCTCGCAGATTGGGTACGAGCCATTTTGACTCGTGTGATGGCTCTTTTCATTGGAGATCAAATTTTAGGTCTTGACTAGGCATTTTGGTAATTGAAGAGTTTTTCCTAGTGTGATGACTCTCCCCTTGAAGATGGCCTAACTCGTTAAATTCAAGCTTCTAGACAAACATGGAATATTGTTGAGGTATGCATTCCACTTGAAATTAAATGAGACCATACTATAACACAGTTTTGGGATGGCTGAAACTAAAGACTTGGTGTCAATAGCTTGAATTTAGGACACGATTTACAGGAAAATGTAATCCATAATGGTTCAGCAATGACTCACCCCACAAACCAGGGATGGTCCATTTGGATTGGTTGTGGCTTTTGCTGTTAGGCAAAAGCAGAAGCCGAAGCCCTAATCACAAGGACGGGCAGGTGGGAATTAAGAAAAATCCATTGCTACCTCGGTAACTGGACTCACTGTGCTCAAATCTATCCAGCCAAAACGGGGCTTTTGGGCTCTAAAATGCTTCTTAAAATTAATCTTAACTAGCTAATAGAAGCATTTTGGGTCCGATGAGCATAACTGGACCTAAACATTTGGGGAAGTGATTCCAAACAGGCCAGTCATCAAGTTGAAGTGGTTCAGGACCACTCAATTCATAACTGAAAAACATGTGTTCCAAGAAAGAAAGAGGAGTGCCTGAATCCTTAGCATTCAGATCAGGTACCTCTAATGCAACTGAAAGTATATATATATATATATATATATTGGAGGATAGTAGATGTGTGACCTTAACTCGTCTTATCTGAAGTTCTAGCTATCGCAAAATATTTTAATACCCAACTTAAAACTATTGAAAATGTTCAGAAAAGGGAAGAAATTACTTACATGAACGAACATTCTCATCTGAAATTATCCCTTTAGGTAAACTCCGTAGATCAACTTCCTTAGCAGACCATATGATTAGGTCTGGCAATTGGTTGAACGTGGATAAATATGAGCTGGGTCAAAATAAGTTGGATTAAAATAGTTTCAAAATTATTTATAATCCATGAAAATATAGGTCAAATATGGGTTGACTTGTCAATCCGACCAAAATTATTATTATTATTTTAAAAAAAAAATTTGCTATTTTTTCCTTTCAAAAAAAAATTCAATTAAAAAAAATTTAGAAAAAAATGATTTTTAATTTTTAAATTTTAAAAAATAAAAAATTAAATTAAATGACTATTTTACGCTTCAAATTTCAAAATTTGCTATAACTTGTTAAGACTAAACTATAATAGAACGTCGTCAGAGCCTATGAACTTATTTTAATATTAAGACCATTTGGAGAGCAAAAAAGTATATATATGGTAAAATGACCAAATTGTCATTGGAGTTTACATATAAGAAGTTAACATTGGTAAAATCATCAATTAAAACGGAGTGAACCTACCCTAAGGTTCTTCGACGTCCTGGATCTAATGATAGAGTTCATTTGGTTTGAATCTATTTGTAAAATGACTATTTTGTTCTTCAAACTTCAAAATGCCATAACTTGTTAAGAATAAACTAGAATTGAATGTCGTCCGAGCCTATGAAATCATCCTAATATTAAGGTCATTTGGGGGAGCTAAAAAGTATATACGTCGTAAAATTGACCAAATTGCCTTTGGAGCTTACATATAAGAAATTAACATTGTTAAATTCATCAATTAATACGGAGTAATCAACTCCTATGTTTTTCGACGTTCTGGATCCAATGGTAGGATACATTTGGCCTGAATATATTTGTAAAATAACTATTTTACCCTTTGAATTTCAAAATGTCATAACTTGTTAAGACTAAACTAGAATTGAACGCCGTCAGAACCTATGAGGTCATATTTAAGATAAAGAACATTTGGGACGTAAAAAGTACATATATGGTAAATGACCAAATTGCCATTGAGGTTTACATATACGAAGTTAACATTGCTAAAGTTCTCAAATAATTCAAAGTATCTTACTCCGAGGTTTTTCGACATTCTGAATCCAATGGTGTGGTCCATTTTACCTGAATGTATTTGTAAAATGACTACTTTGCCCTTAAAACTTAAAAATGCCATAACTTGTTAAAAAAGAATCAGGATTTAACGTCGTCAAAGCTTGTAAACTCATATTATTATGAGGAACATTTTGGAACCTAAAAGGTACATAGATCGTAAAATGACCAAATTGTCCTTGGGATTACATATAAGAAGTTAACATTGTTAAAGTCTTCAAATAATACATAGTGACCTAGCCCGAGATTTTCAGCATTCATAATAATATGAGCTTATAGACTTTGACGACATTAAAATTTGATTTTTTTAAACAAATTAGGACATTTTGAAGGTTTAAGGGCAAATTAGTTATTTTACTAAGTAGTTATAAATTTTTGACACAAAAATGCAGTTTACCAAATGCATTTTTTTTTCTCTTTTAAAAAACAAAACTAAGTTACCAAACGCATTATTTATTTATTTTTCTTGAAAATGAACACAAAAAATTCTAATACAAAAATAAAATAATGAAATGGTTATCAAATAGTTAACCATTTTCAACCTATTTTCAAACTATACATTTTATTTGTTCAACCCAGTTTCAACCCACAATGACTTTTGTCAGGTCCAAAGTGGTTATTCTTCAGGTTGGCTTGGGTGGATTGGGGCAACCAAAACTATTTTGCCAGGCTTACTTATATGATTCACCGCAAATAATACATCACACTTCGAGCTTGCATCTGCCGCATCACGCTTTACAACAATCGACAAGTCCCGGAGAACAATTTAATATATTGATGATGCCAAAAATTGGTAGAAGAATAAGAACATTTAAATAAGAGAGATTTGAGTGTGGTTCTGCCATGGTAATGAAGGAAGCTACCCCCATGCGGTGTGTCGGAGCACTTGCACTATGATGTGAAAGTCGCCGGGGGTCTCTGGTGAACCAACAATGGCTTGGAGCTACCAGAAACCGGCCGGTAGATATGAATGCAATTATAAAGTTACAATTCTGTTGGGTAAGAATGTGATCCCCCTCAATGGGGGTGTGTGGTCCCTTTTATAGATGTAAGAGACCACTCGTACAAGGCAAGTCAACTGATTAGGAAGCACAATCTAATCATAATTGATTAGCACAAATTATGGGAGTTTCCTAAGTGGATTAGGAAACAACTAGCACTTTCCATTAGTCTTCTAACTGAAATAGGAAATTGCCTGGAACCCCTTGGAGTGCTTCGTGAGACATGCCAGGCTGCGCCTATCATAGGGTGACCCCGCATCGTGCACCAGACCTGTGGGTCAATCCCGGGCGGTCCTAGATGGATAGCTCGGGATGGTTGTGTGGTGAGCGTCATTACTGGATGACTCGGTGCTTCTTGCTAAGGTGGCGGAGGTTGACTTTGACCGGGTATTTTTGTGTGTATCAGCTGCCCCCATTTCGAAGGCTCATCTGATGCTTATCAGACGAGGGTTAGAAATTAGTATGGCTCCAAATACCATTCGGGAAGCAGCTCGGGAGACTTCGGGTCCGGGTCGGTCATCACAGTCACTAGGTGCTTAGGCCGATCGGTTGAACTCAGGAACTTGAGGTCGGTAGTTGCCATGTGTTGAGGAATGATTGGTCTGGTCAGAGCCTAACCAGGTCGGTATGAATGTAACCGAATAGTTGCATCGTAACCAAACCGTCATATCATGCACTTAATGTGCCACCTTTTGAGGCGTCGCTCCACGTGCCCGAGGTGACAATTGTCGGACGATTTAGGGGGGGAAATTTCCTAGCCGTTGGATCGGATTTGATTTGGACCGTTCGCACTACCTATATAAGGAATACTTGTGCATTTTCGTTATTCCTACTGTCCAACTTCTGAGTCTACCAAGCGGGTTTAGAGAAAAAGCCTCTGGTCAAGACCTCTGAGCTCTTTCCTGCATCTTTTTCCTTTAAGTCTTCACCTCCCAGTTTCAATTCACTGTACTTTTCCTTCTCATCTTTCCTTTTCTTTCCCAAGTGAGACTGGAGAGCACGAATCCACTAGGGCTCGTGAGGGAGTGGGATTTTTGTTTCTTAGGTTCATCTTCCTTTTTAGGTCAGGTAGTTTGTCCTCCCTGGTAGAATGGCTGAACCGGTCAGGGTGTCCCAGGGTAGTATTGACCGCGTGTTATGTTACCCTGAGAGCCTTGTACGCCAGGCCCTTTAGGCTTTTAGATCTGCCCCTCCCCCTGTGCCTTAGGCTTGGGGTTACTGACCCATACTTAGGTCGACAGCTACTGTCTTATACCACCGTAGGAGTCCCAGAGATGTGTCACTCTGGGTTCAATTCATCATCCCGATCGGAATACGAACAATCTAGGTCGGGGACCCCAGACACGAGTCTCGATCTACCTACCGCGACTCCGTCTGACCAACATAGTAAGGGCAGGATTCCCATTCAAGTGTTCGATGATGAGGTAGTTTAGAATCTCTCAGTGCCTCGGTGTCTAGGGGGTCGGACGATGAGGCGTCAGTGCCGAATAGCCCCGATGTAGCTTTTTCTTACGAGTCGATCGTTAGCAGCTTGCGTATCGCTGACCTAGGTTGGATCAGGGATAGGTACAACATCCTCAAACATTTCTCCTTGGCCGTACACGCCAGCGGGGTTCAGTTCCACCAGTCGGGTTTTGTTACTCTTTATGAGGGCGCCGTCATGGCGGCCTTCGCCTTCCTCTCCACCCTCTTGCCCGGGACGTGTTGATATACCTCAGAATTACTCCCTGGCAACTCGCTCTGAACGGGTGGAGGTTCTTGATGGGCACTATCTTCCTGTGGCCCCAGATTCTTGGGTATGAGCTTACTATACAAGAGTTTTTTTGGACACACTGACCATTCCCAGTTCACGGGGAAGCCAACTTCTTTTCGCTATGAGCCAGGCAGGGGAGGAGAATAATAGTCAACTGCCCAAGCAACAACAGGGGGTGGAAAAAATTCTTCTAGGTATCCACCGTCGGGCTCTATGAGAAGGCCTCGGGAATACAGTTGAGGCCTTCATGGGTGGGGAAGTTGAGGAGTAAGCTCCTGCCTTATCTCTTATTTTATTTTACTTTGATGTTGTCATGGAGCTAACTGTCCTTTATTTTGCAGTAGGATCAGCCGACCACCCTACATTTCTGACGAGTGCCAGGACAGGATCTTATCCTTAGCCGAGGACCCCACAGACGTCAACAAACTGCTGACCCGGATAGGGGATCAGAGGACCTTCTACGAGCCCAACCAGCAGTTCAAGGAACCCGTGTTCCCTCCGCTCATCGCTGGTACATTTTCCAACTATTTTCTAATTACCTCACTATTCGATCAATTTTGCGTGCAACTGACCTGTATCTTTCCTTTGTTTCACATAAATGCCTCCTAGAGACGTGGCTGCTTTGAAGGAAAAGGAAGCTGCTTTGGCCACCTGGGCTGGCCAGAGGAGAAAGAGGCAAGGCCCTACTGATGGCCAGCAACTGAAGAGGATCCACAAGGGGCCCCGAACGGGGAAGGAAGTGACCGGGACATCAGCTCCCGGTGTGACTAATGTTGCACCCTCTAAGTGCCCTTCTGAAACCATATTAGTCGGGACCTCAAATCCCCGTGTCAAAGTCGTAATGCCCTCCATGCCGCACCACACTACGGCTTGGATGCTGGCGGTGGAGACAATAGACGAGGTCCAGGCTAGGGTTTAACCCGGGCTGCTTCAAAGTCAGGTGGACAAGTGCTCTAGGATGGGCCCCGAGGTCTTGATCGGGTGGCTATGCAACATCAACTATATGGTGAGTAGCTCATTCATTTTCCTTACGCTCCTACCCACGGTAGTTGATGGCTTCTGTTTCCACCCTGTAGGTTGGTTGTTTGGCGGTAAGGACCGAGGCTTACCTGCCTGGAATGGCCGAAAGATTGGCCATTACTGAAGCTGCCTTGTTTGCTGAGAAGGCGGCTCAGGAGGCCTCTGACTTTGCTCTTACTATGGAGGAGGAGAAGGCGAGGGCCTTGGGGGAAGCCCGGGAGGACCTTGCGGTCGAGTGGGCAGCCCAGAAGGCTGCTGAAGCTAGGGCAGCAGTTGCGGAGGTCAAAAAGGCGGCGGCGGATGCTAGGAAGGAAGCCGCAGAAGCCTAGAAGCTTGCTCTCTCTGAGGTCATTACCGCCCAGGAGGTGGGGGTGAAGGACGCTGAGGATGAGTTTGAAGCTGGTTTCCTCGCAGGCTATGTCGACCTGACCCAGTGGTCGGCTTTCAACCATCCAGACTGGGACCTCTCGGGCTACTCATGGACCGAGTCCGACTATTGGAAGAAGAAGCAGGCTACTGAGGGGGCCGTCGCTGAAGACGTGCCAACTGAGGACGTTGCTGCTGGGGATGGAGTGGTTGTGGTGGACGACTCTTAGTCCCCGGACTGTATCTTTGTTTACTTTCTTTTTGTTCTATTATTTTTTTTAAGGGAGGCTGCTATAATTGCCCCCCAGGCATTGTACATACCTTTTCTAAACAAGTAATGAAAAGGCCCTTTGAGGTCACCTTTTGCAGTGATTGTTTATGTTATTGTACTTCTGCCTCTATGTGTTTATAATTGCCTGTGTCCGACTGGTTGTGAGCCTCGTAGAAACCCTGCCTTAGCAAAAGATTTAGGACTATGACCGGTAGGGAACACCTGGTCTTTAAGGGACTTGTACCGACTTTAAGTTCTCCGAGCAATGGATGGCTAGGTAGTTTGTAAGTCTATATGCCCCACCCGGGGTATTTGAAGGAGTTTTTCCAACCCTGGGCGGTTAACTCTGAGCATTATAGGCACTTAGGAATGTTTTAGAGATTATTTCCATGTTAATTCCAAGTCCTGTTAGTGCTCGGTGTGATTTCCTATTTTAGTTCGATATTCCTTCTGCCCCTCCCCCTAAGCTTTTGTTAAGGTGGGCATGTGCAAAGGAAAAGACTATAGGTAACCGACCTAGAACATTGGCAGTTCCAGGGTCTTTTGTGGTTTTCTATCATCAGCCACCTAAGGGAGCTTTTCCCCATCGAAGGTTACGGACCTAAGCGAAACCAATGCCTCGGTTTATGATCCTGAGGTATTTTTGGTGCTTCGGGTGTGATCCCGAGGTCTTTTTGGTGCCTTGGGTGTAATCCCGAGGTCTTGTGGCTCAATGGAGCACAGGATGAAGAATCATTTGGCAAAAGAATTTTCATTCGATACATAAATAAAACTACTCAGAAAGAGGTACAAAGTTCCTAACCAATACTGATATGTACTTCATTGAAAGTACTTGAGGAGGTGCTATATGTTCTAAGGGTGAGACACGTCCTGCACACCTAGAGGTGTCAATCGGACTGGGCTGGGCCGGGCTCGGTCAAAGCAGGCTCAACCGGGCTTTTGGGCCGGGCCGGGCTTGGGAGGGGAGGGGAGGTGTCCGCCCCGGAGCGATGGCCCGGGCCTACTAGGGCCGGGCCAGGCTTCGAGCTAAGGGGTGGGCTTAGGCAAATATAGTGTAAAAATGTTGGTCTTTCGGGCCGGGCCGGCGGGCTAGCAGGCCGGGCCGGGCCAGGCTCTGGACTAGAGGGCGGGCCGGGCCGTGCACATCATAGGTAGTGTCTGGCCCGGACAGGTTGAAGAGGGTCGGGCCTAGCGGGCCGGGCTTCGGCTTGGGCGGGCTTTTGGCCCGAAAAGGCGGGCCGGGCTCGGGCCAACCCGACCCAATTGACACCTCTATGCCCACCCAGAGTTTGTAACCAATAGGTTCCCGGCCGGTTGACCCGGGTAACCCTGTAGGGTCCTTCCCAGTTTCGCCCCAGTTTTCCGTGGCTCGGGACTTTGGTAGACTGGTTTACCATTTTAAGAACGAGGTCTCTTACCTAGAAACTACGATGCTTGACTTTGCTGTTGAAATACCGAGAGACTCGCTGCTTATTGACTGTTACTTTCAAATATGCCCGATCCCTTTTCTCTTCTATTAGGTCTAGCTCTCCTCTTAGGGCTTTCTCATTGCCTTGTTCACTGAAATTCATCACCCGGTATGTTGGTAATACGAGCTCGGTGGGTACCTGTCATGACACATCACGCTAACGTGCGGAAATAGGACATGTGGCACGCCACCAAGGCTCATCCAATTAATTAAACGATCATACGCAGCAGAAAAGAACTTAAAACAACCTTTAGTATATAAAACTTTAGGAAACATTACCCTTCGAGTTAGTAAAATCCGTATAAAATTTAAAACGAAATCATGTTTCAAAACGGATGAATTTATGTTGAAAAGGGTCCCAAAGGTACCCTAAGAACCAATCAAAACCTTTTGAAAATTTCCGAAAGTGGTAGAAAAAGCATTCTGGCAGGGGGCATCTCGACCGGTCGTATGACCCTTTAGCAGAATCCTTACCAACTGCTGCAGAAGTTTGCTAAGGCATCAAACAACCACTTCTTCCCAACCTTCCAAACATACTCACAACATTTTCCACTTAACCATCTATGCTAGACATACAAGAACGTCATTACGACATGATAGTCTATGAAAAGAAATAATAACGGAACCAGCTAAGGCTTGTTTGGCTCAGAACATAAAAGAACTAGTACAAACCTTCGAAACATTAAATTTTACAAGTTAAACCTCAAAACACGAATCCGAGAGTCCGGATTCATTACAACCAAACCAAAAAGAGTTTTAATACATACTACAACCTTATAATCCATTCCAAAGCTTAAGAGTGAAGTTTCAAGTTCTAACTCCTCAAAATTACATTTTTCATTCAAGGAATGGAAAACAAAAACATAAACAAAAGGTGCATCCCCGTCTTTCCCACGGTCTCACTCTTCACACTTCTTCTTGTCTTTCTTCTTACCTGCAATGGAGTAAATCTCCACTGCTCAGCTATATGCTGAGTGCACAATTTCTAACATATGGATATATGATAAAACATGCCTTAATATCACAATTCATAACAAATAGTCTCTAGGGAGAAAAATACGCATTCATCCGGTAGCGGCAAGTCCAAGCCTTAAACCGCAATGTCAATGGCAAGTCCAAGCCTACAACTATTACATCCCCACAAGTGCCATGGCAAGTCCACTCCTTAAACCATGCACAGTAGCCATCGCTACTCAATTCTCAAACATTAAGAAGCTTACTCCGGCATGAATTTGTATAAAACTCCCCTTTGACCCACATAGACAACTCAACGTGCTCGCGTAAAAATAGACATGCTTTTCACAATTTAGCGCGTGCATAATTAACGAGCCTAAGATTACCACATGAATTTTGCCCGGATCACAATTTCGTTGTCGAAATATAAAACATGTGATTCACCTATATAACATAGGCTAGAAATTCATACCTCGAGCTATCGTCGTATAACTTGGAGGGAACGACTAGAAGCCCGAGTAAACGCCAAAACTCCGATCCTACGCGAAACCTACAAGTTTACACGCGTTTTCCCCAAATTCCTAAATTTAGATATTTATAAAAACTTAGACAAACATGGCCTAAAGACTATCAAAACGTAGCCCTTACCTTGGGGAGTTCAAATATGAATTTTGGTGAAATTCAGACGGACGAAAGGTCACCGTTTGTCGTCGCAAAGCCCGTAGGATTAAATCTCCTTTCTCTCTCCTCTCTCAAGATATTATATGAAGTTTATAAGAAATGCAATTTCATCCACTTCTATTTATAGACAAACTCTTCGGGAATCGCGTTTACTTCTCCGCGAGTTCTCAAAACTTCTAGTTAACTCGTGAAACGTCGCACATGTCCATTTTATAACTTTACGAGTGAAAATTATAAATTTCAAAAGTTTTCGACTAAGTCTCATTTGGGTCCAAAAATAACGTCCGAAAAGTAATTTCTGTGGAATCTCTACACAACCTACCTTTAAATATAACGTGTCACTCACGTTCTCACCACAATTCTCAAAACGATATCTAACAATATTGAGATTACCAGAAATTATACTAGGCAGGTATAATTCACTATTCATGAAATACCAGATATTTTGAATAACATTTAAATCACATAAATGCCATTTAACCATGCCAATGCAACATGAATTAATATGTTCCCGAGTCCTCTCTGACACCTCACCGTTGACCACAGTCAACCACTTATCCTCATTTATCATATATCAATGATAATTCATAAAGTTTCATATCATTCATGATGAAACTATGAAATTCTGGAACGGGCATGACAACTCTCCCCTCCAAAAAGGAAGTTTGTCCCCAAACTTATACCTCATACGTCGAATAGGTACGGATACTCATTCCTCATGTCTTCCTCACTTTCCCATGTAGCCTCTTCAACCGTGTGACTACGCCACAATACTTTTACCATTGGAATCGTCTTAGTTCTCAAGACTTGCTCTTTTCGATCTACAATCTCTATCGATTCTTCCATATAAGTAAAGTCTTCTTGAATTTGTAATGGCTCAGGTACAATGATCTTACTCGTATCTGCCATACAACGTCTCACCATTGACACGTGAAACACGTTGTGCACGAACGTTAACTCCGATGATGAGGCTAATCGATAAGCCACTGGTCCTACTCTCTCTAGGATCTCAAAAGGTCTTATAAATCTCGAGTTAAGTTTCCCCCGCTTTTCAAATCAAACAATGCCTTTCGAATGCGATACTCGCAAGTATATGAAGTCACCTACTTCAAAAACCATCGGTCGTCGTTTTGAGTCCGCATAGCTCTTATAACAACTCTGAGCTACCTTAAGTCACTCCTGAATTAACTACACTTTCTCAGTAGTCACCTGTATTAACTCAGGTCCTAGCAACTTCCTTTCCCCAACCTCGGTCCAACAAATTGGTGATCGACACTTGCGCCCATACAATGCCTAGTAAGGTGCCATGCCGAAACTTGACTCGAACCCATTGTTGTAAGTAAATTCAATCAAAGGTAGATGTTTCTACCAATCACTCCCAAAATCTAAAACACAAAGTCTCAACAGATCCTCCAGTGTCTAAATCACGCGTTCCGACTGTCCAACGGTCTGAGGATGAAATGCAGTACTGAAACTCAACTTTGTACCCATAGCTTTTTGTAGACTTCCCCAAAACCTCGACGTAAAGCTACTATCGGAATCTGATATGATCACGGGTGGTACCCAATGTAGTCTTATAATCTCTCTCACATACAATTCCGCTAACTTCGCAGGCTTAATCGTCTTGATTGGTAGAAAATGTGCTGACTTTGTTAATCGATCAACTATCACCCAAATCTTATCATTCTTATCAGATGATCACGAAAATCCTGAAACAAAATCCATCATAATCGCATCCTATTTCCATTCTGACACAGGTAATGGTTGTAGTAATCCGGTAGGTACTTGTCTCTCTGCTTTCACTTGCTGACATGCCGAACATTCAGAAACATACTTAGTGACTTCACGCTTCATACCATTCTACTAGAAGTTTTCTCGCAGGTTCCGGTACATCTTGTTACTCCCCGAGTGTACTGAATATTTCGTGCTCCTCCAAAAGTTGTTCCTTCAAGTCTTTCACATTCGGTACACATAACCGATTCTCAAACTTTAGAATTCCTTGTTCTAATACCAAACCAGGTCGCTTTCCCAAAGGTATCTCGTCTCTCATTTTGCACAAGTAAACATCGTGAAACTGTTCCCTCTTGATTTCATCAATAATATCAGGGTGTGCTATAATCGCCATCATTAAGCCACCACTAGTCTCTGGAATTACATCTAATTCTAAACGTTCAATTTCTTTTACCAATTCCTTTTGTTGAGTTATTTCATCGGCTAAGTTCCTTAACGTCTTCCGGCTTAATGCATCGGCTACTACATTAGCCTTTCCCGGATGATACTCTATCGAAAGATCATAATCCTTCATCAAATCTAGCTGAGTAAAAATGTACTTCAAACTCTTGTGGTCGGTGAAAATCTCACATTTCTCTCCATACAAATAATGTCTCCAAATTTTCAAAGCATGAATTACCGCGCCCAATTCGAGATCATGTGTCGGATAATTAATCTCATGTGTCTTCAACTGTCTAGAAGCATAAGCAATCACTTTACCACCTTGCATCAACACGCATCCCAACCCTTGATGCGATGCATCACTATAGATCACAAACCCCGTGGTTCCGGATGGTATTGTCAGAATAGGTACTCTCGTTAGTCGTGATTTCAATTCTTAAAAACTGTCTTCACATTCCTGACTCCATTCAAATGTAATTCCTTTCCTCACCAACTTTATCATAGGTAAAGAAATCTTTGAGAAGTGCTCAATAAAACGACGGTAATATCCTGCCAATCCCAAGAAACTTCAATTTTCTGACACTGAAGTCGGTCTTTGCCAATTTGATACAGCTTCTACTATGTGAGGATCAACTGAAACTCCATTCTTGTCAACCACGTGGCCAAGAAAAGTAATACTAGGTAACCAAAATTCACATTTCTTGAATTTTCCAAATAGTTGTTTCTCTCGCAATCTCTGAAGTATCAACCTCAATTGGTTCTCATGTTCTATCTCACTCGGTGAATAGATAAGAATATCGTCAATGAACACTATCACAAAGTCAGCCAAATAATCCTTGAATACTCGATTCATAAGATCCATGAACGCGGCTGGTGCATTTGTAACCCCAAACGGCATGACTAAGAACTCATAATGTCCGTAGCGCAATCTGAAAGCAGTTTTCTAAACGTCTTCGACCTTCACCTTCAACTAATGGTAACCCGATCTCAAATCTATCTTCGAAAAAACTTGTGCCCCACGAAGTTGATCAAATAGGTCATCAATTCTCGGTAGTGGATACTTGTTCTTGATCGTCAACTTGTTCAGTTCCCGATAATCCACACACATTCTCATCGAACCATCTTTCTTCTTTACAAACAACACTGGAGCTCTCCACGGTGAAATACTAGGTCGAATGAAACCCTTGTCAAGTAGATCTTGTAGTTGGATTTTTAGGTCTTTCAATTCTACAGGTGCCATTCGGTACAGTGCCTTTGATACAGGTCTTGAGTCTGGCATTATCTCAATAGTGAACTCAATCTCTCTCTCAATCAATATGTCTGGCAAGTCATCAGGAAACACATCTGGATATTCTCGCACTATCGGGATGTCTTTTACTCTTGATTCGGTTGCTGAGACGTCAGTCACTGAACTTAGGAATCCTTAACATCCCTTCCTCAACAATCCACCCGCTCGGATAGCCGAGATCAAGTACGGTGGCGGCGTAACCCCACTCCCTTGAAAACAAAAGCTTCCATGTATCGGCGACTGAAAATTAACTTCTTTCCGTTCACAATCTATCGTAGCTTGATTAAGAGCTAACTAATCCATTCCCAAAATTACATCGAAATGGTTCACCACAATTGGTATGAGGTCTACTGATTATGTCAAAATCAAGTTCTTATTTAACCCTATTAAAAACGTAGTATGTTGGAAGTAGGGTGTCGAGTCCACAGGGATTGATACAAGAACAACGTTTGGGAAGTTTAGTAACTAGTTAAAATGCTCAAAAGAAATAAATAAGAAAAGATGATGAAAAGGAATAAAAATGACTTTGCGTCTTGCGGCTTTTTGTTTGGTTTTTGGAGGAGAAAAGGATAAATAAATACTAATCTAAAAAGTAATAGGTTGGGATCATTCCCCCCATCTTGGGTCACAACAAGATGAAATAGACTAATGTTTCAAGCACATTCTAAGGTAACATTTCATTGTGGCATATTATCAAACACACGGAGTGCATCTATGTTAAGATGAAGGAAGCTTTAAGATTTCCATAGAAACGGATTTGAAGCTAACGTTTGACTATCAAGGATGCATGACATACAAGATGAAGCCTCTATGGCTTCTAATCCGAATGATTTGTCCACCCTACACTAACTAATCTACTTGGTGGAAAAAATCACCTGTGAAGCCTTCAAAAGATAGTATTTAAAACCCAAGAGTTTGAACAATCAAAGATGCTTGACATCAAAGATGAAGACCCCAAGTTATAAATCCCACACACAACATTTATCAAACACATGGAGTGCAAAACACAAGGTTACATAATATTCCATATGAAATACATAGGGTAGGATTCAAAGTCTAAGTTTTAACAATCATAGTTGCAATACAAATAAGATGAATCCCTTAGTTTTGAATCCTACACAAATGAACCCTAGAAATGCTATCACATTAAATCCAAGAGCTCATGATCCACAACCTAAGTAAATCTAACTAATAATGGAAGACATAACAATATCATCAAAGGAAAAGAGATAGAAAATATACCAAGCCATTAAATCTTCAATGGAGTCTTCAAATTTACACCAAATGAAGAGCAAAATAGAAGAAGAAGAAAGTTGGGAGAAAAAAATTACAAGATATAAGATAACCCTAAAAATCTCTATCTAAATCTATTTATACAAAACCCACACAATGGTAAACTTGTAAATAAAAGAGAGCAGTCTTCAGCAGCCGCGGATCGATCCAAGGCAAAAAGCCGGATCAATCCGCTTCTTTAATTCGCCATTATAATCTTCAGCAAAACTCGCGGATCGATCCGCGTTGAAAATCCAGATCGATCCGCATTCGGATTTCTGGGCAGAGAGTTCTATAAAACGCGCGGATCGATCCAAGTGAAAGGGGCGGATCGATCCGCTCGGGTTGCTTTTGACTTCTTCCTTTATTCCTCACAAACAAGGCCTCCAACAATGCCTCAATTACCTATAAGAAAAAGGGGGTAATATTAGTAAAGAGAGAACATCAAGAAGAACAACAAACGCACAAATTCACCCATTAAATCTCCCGATTTAAGTGATAATTCGTGTCCAATACAATAGAGAACATGTAGTCAAGAATGCAATATTGGGCACGAATCACACCCCCCAACTAGCATGTTGCTAGTTTCTTAGCAACAAAGCTAAATACCAAGAGATTTAAGAATAACCTTGTACAACAACTTATTTAAAATGAAAGATAAACCGTTTTCGTGGGGAACACGATTGCATTTAGCAAATGCAACAAGCCGTTAAACCTCTAGGTTATCCGTAGAGGCGGAGTTTTGTCTCCGGAGGGTTCTTAGAATGATACCCACAAACATTTTGTTTCCTCATGATAGTTGCCCACTATCTAACGCCGACACTCAACATAGTCCCAAGAATTTTCAAAAGATTTTAGCACATGACACGCAAATCCAAAAAGTTCTCAAACTATCAAGATTATTAGATAAACTTCATTAAGCTCAATCTTGGATGCGTGTGTGGTGTGAAGTGCATAACTACAACTATCAAGAAGACGACAATGCTTTCATAATCCGAATTTCGTTTAAAACGCGCTTCAACTCAATTCTCACCGGTATTACACTAAAAAGATGAATCACTTGAAATGGGTAATACACTCGGGGCATGCGGGTAAATAGAGTAATGGAAATAGGAATCAAAACCACGCACATGCCAATGATGAAAAACGTAAGCATGAAAAACGAGTAAAATTTTATCTCATGAAAGATATTATTCACTAGAGGATGTGGAATAACTCTGACTACTTGTCACATCCGTTTTAAACTTTGAATCACACAACTTGAGGATCAACTAGGACCTTGAGGGAGATGTAAAGTGGGAAAGTGATATGAGGTGAAAGACAAGGGGAAATGAAGTGAGATGTTTGAGTTCAAACTTGGGATTTATTGGAATGCATGGATACAAATGACCACAAGAGATGAATCATCCACAAATATTCCTTTGAAGCTCAAAAAGAGAAGTACAATTGACTATGAAGCTTTTTTTTTTCCTTTGTACTCTCACAACAACATGGTTCAATCTCTTTTACAACCTTACAAACACGATCTCATGCAAAGACATCCCACAAATGTAATTCAAACGTGGATATGGAAGGTGTATGGTTAAGTGAAGGAAGGGTATGTGTGGTTGAGGTTAGAAATGGTAAAAGGAAGGACCTAAAATCATTTTCTCGGCCAATGTGATTCTTAGTTCTCCACTACGATGACAGGCAAGCAAGAGTTTTGCATTCCACATAAAAAGATTCCTCTAATGAACAATCAAAGCAAGAAGATGAGATTATCTACGACTTATGTATGTTTTTCAAAAAGAGAGAATTGAAGTATGTAACACTCAACAATGGAAAAAAGGATCTAAAGCTCACAAGGGTAAAGTCTCCACATATGTTTTGAACGATTTTCGGGTAATAATTGCATTAAACATTATCTTAATACAAGTAGTCATACAACGTGCTCGATAATCCAAGATTTGAACTTCATGAAATTTACTACAATCAAGATAGTAATAGAACTAATGGGATTCAACAAGTGACGCATACCAATCTCGAATGAAAACTCAAGACAAGCGTCATTGCCCAGTCATTAGAACGAGGCAACTATACTAAAATCATTGGAGACTAATTTTTTTTTTTTTTTTTTTAGAAAATCATCTTTTCTTTTATTAACAACCAAAACATGCTTGGAGAATTAATGGCAAGAAAAAAATGGAACATCAATATGATGGGTGAATATCCCACAACCCCCCACTAAAACATTGCATTGTCCCTAATGCAATTGGTTCGAAACAAGGACAAATATGAGTAGGGATAGAGTGATATCACCAACAAAAGAAGCGATCCCCGATAAGCACAAAAATGATGTTCCTGCACATAAATCACTACCGAGCACATCAAGCAAATAAAAGAAGAAAATAAAAAGACAAACCAAAACATAAAAGAAAAGAAAATGGAATGATAAGGAGATGATGCGGATGAATTTGAAGGTTAGAATGTTGATTCTACCACTAGCCCAACATGCAAAAGAGAGATAATACTCCTTTAAAAGAGGTGTTCTAGAAAGTTTGGCAAAATAATTAAACTTTGCATTACTATACTATGACTCTATTTTGATTAACATGATTTGCCCACCCTATAACTAAATTACATTAACTAAACTACGTTAACTAAACTACGTGGTGGAGCACATCACATTCTCTTGGATATGAGTCAAGCATCTTAACACAAAGCATAACTATTACAACAACAAGTAAGTGGTAAATTACTACACTATGCAACACCTTTGATTAGAATGACACATCCACCCTACATTAACTAAGATACATGGTAGACAAGTCAACTTCTCTTAGAATGACTCATGTGCAACAATACACCACTTCTATTAAGCACAACTATGTAAGAAATCACGAAAATCAATTACATATGCCAAAAATTTGAAGAACAACAACCAAAGGAGATACTAGTACCTTCCCCATGCGAGACCGATGTGTCATCAACATCCTAGATGGAGGTTTAGCTCTTCAAGAGTAGCTAATCCTTCAAAACAAAGACAAAATAAAAAGATCAAATGCAAAAGGGCATATAATTAGAAACTAAACAACTTAACGTTGTCGCCAATCCTCGGCAACGGCGCCATTTTGATTATGTCAAAATCAAGTTCTTATTTAACCCTATTAAAAACGTAGTATGTTGGAAGTAGGGTGTCGAGTCCACAGGGATTGATACAAGAACAACGTTTGGGAAGTTTAGTAACTAATTAAAATGCTCAAAAGAAATAAATAAGAAAAGATGATGAAAAGGAATAAAAATGACTTTGCGTCTTGCGGCTTTTTGTTTGGGTTTTGGAGGAGAAAAGGATAAATAAATACTAATCTAAAAAGTAATAGGTTGGGATCATTCCCCCCATCTTGGGTCACAACAAGATGAAATAGACTAATGTTTCAAGCACATTCTAAGGTAACATTTCATTGTGGCATATTATCAAACACACGGAGTGCATCTATGTTAAGATGAAGGAAGTTTTGAGATTTCCATAGAAACGGATTTGAAGCTAACGTTTGACTATCAAGGATGCATGACATACAAGATGAAGCCTCTATGGCTTCTAATCCGAATGATTTGTCCACCCTACACTAACTAATCTACTTGGTGGAAAAAATCACCTATGAAGCCTTCAAAAGATAGTATTTAAAACCCAAGAGTTTGAACAATCAAAGATGCTTGACATCAAAGATGAAGACCCCAAGTTATAAATCCCACACCCAACATTTATCAAACACATGGAGTGCAAAACACAAGGTTACATAGTATTCCATATGAAATACATAGGGTAGGATTCAAAGTCTAAGTTTTAACAATCATAGTTGCAATACAAATAAGATGAATCCCTTAGTTTTGAATCCAACACAAATGAACCCTAGAAATGCTATCACATTAAATCCAAGAGCTCATGATCCACAACTTAAGTAAATCTAACTAATAATGGAAGACATAACAATATCATCAAAGGAAAAGAGATAGAAAATATATCAAGCCATTAAATCTTCAATGGAGTCTTCAAATTTACACCAAATGAAGAGCAAAATAGAAGAAGAAGAAAGTTGGGAGAAAAAAAATACAAGATATAAGATAACCCTAAAAATCTCTATCTCTATCTATTTATACAAAACCCACACAATGGCAAACTTGTAAATAAAAGAGAGCAGTCTTCAGCAGCCGCGGATCGATCCAAGGCAAAAAGCCGGATCGATCCGCTTCTTTAATTCGCCGTTATAATCTTCAGCAAAACTCGCGGATCGATCCGCGTTGAAAATCCGGATCGATCCGCATTCGGATTTCTGGGCAGAGAGTTCTATAAAACGCGCGGATCGATCCAAGTGAAAGGGGCGGATCGATCCGCTCGGGTTGCTTTTGACTTCTTCCTTTATTCCTCACAAACAAGGCCTCCAACAATGCCTCAATTACCTATAAGAAAAAGGGGGTAATATTAGTAAAGAAAGAACATCAAGAAGAACAACAAACGCACAAATTCACCCATTAAATCTCCCAGTTTAAGTGACAATTCGTGTCCAATACAATAGAGAACATGTAATCAAGAATGCAATATTGGGCACGAATCATCTACGGTCATTAACTTCTTGCCTAGTTTGATCTTACAGTTCTTATATATAGTAGATGTCATCATTGATTTACTAAGTGGTACAGCAATAGATAGTTCATATCCTAACGGTGCCGATTTAACATTCAAATGTTCAACAAAGGCATGCGATACAAATGAATGCGTAGATCTCGAGTCGACAAGTATGCGTGCTAAGTGTGAACATACAAGCACCATACCTGAGACCACTGTCTCTGAAGCAGTCATATCTCCTGGGTTCATCTGATATGCTCTTCCTTGACGTTGTTCAGTCCTTTGTCCCCCATCATTGGATTGTCTAAGCTTCGACCCATTGGAAGCCATAGAACTAGCTCCTTGCTGAGGATACCTCCTCGGGCAATCCTTGGCTTGGTGCCCAAATACTCCACAATCGTAACACTTGGTTCTCATGTCAGGTGTAGAATTAGTACTACCCCCTCCTTGGTATCTGTTCTGGGGTTTTGTAATGAAACATCGGCCTGAGTGTGGTCGATTACAAAGTGAACACAACGGTATGTTGCTCGGCGTCCTACTGAAGTCACTGAAACTAGAACCAGAGCCTCTTTGAAACGGTCTCTTGAAAGATCCAACATGGTTCCGATCACCACTTTCATTATCCCGCTTACCTTGTTGATTTGTCTCGATCTTTCCCATCCACTTTCCACAACAAGTGCTGTTTGTTGTACTGCACCAACGGTTGAGTGTTCATACGGCTCTACTCTCAGACGAATATTTTTCCTTAACCCTTCTTCGAATTTTCTAGCCCTATTTTCTTCCTCCGGCAGTTAACCTTTACCAAATCTTAGTAACACATTAAACTTGGAAGTGTATTCGGTTACAGTCATATCTCCTTGCTTCAAATTATCAAACTCTCTCTTCTTCGCATTGTGAGCGGCTCGCGGAAAGAATCGGCGATTGAATTTGCCTTGAACCCTTCCCAAGTAATCGGTGCCCCTTGCTCTAGCACATTTAACCACCAATTCTGGGCTTCCCCTCTAAGTATATCATTAGCGTTCTCAATCTTCCCCCTATCTGTCATCGGAATAGATCGAAAAATTCTCTCCATATCCATGATCCAATGTTCAGCGAGTGTAGTATCAGATGTACCATGGAATTATATTGGCATTATGGCAGGAGGCATCTCGATCGGTCGAACGACCACATTCGACCGGTCAAATGACCCTTTAGTAAAATCCTTACCAACTGCTGCAGAATTTTGCTAAGGCATCAAACAACTACTTCTTCTCAACCTTCCAAACATACTCACAACATTTTGCACTTAACCATCTATGCTAGACATACAAGAACGTCATTACGACATGATAGTCTATGAAAAGAAATAATAACGGAACCAGCTAAGGCTTGTTTGGCTCAGAACATAAAAGAACTAGTACAAACCTTCGAAACATTAAATTTTACAAGTTAAACCTCAAAACACGAATCCAAGAGTTCGGATTCATTACAACCAAACCAAAAAGAGTTTTAATATATACTACAACCTTATAATCCATTCCAAAGCTTAAGAGTGAAGTTTCAAGTTCTATCTCCTCAAAATTACATTTTTCATTCAAGGAATGGAAAACAAAAACATAAACAAGAGGTGCATCCCCGTCGTTCCCACGGTCTCACTCTTCACACTTCTTCTTGTCTTTCTTCTTACCTGCAATGGAGTAAATCTCCACTGCTCAGCTATATGCTGAGTGCACAATTTCTAACATATGGATATATGATAAAACATGCCTTAATCTCATAATTCATAACAAATAGCCTCTAGGGAAAAAAAAATACGCATTCATCCGGTAGCGGCAAGTCCAAGCCTTAAACCGCGATGTCAATGGCAAGTCCAAGCCTACAACTATTACATCCCCACAAGTGCCATGGCAAGTCCACTCCTTAAACCATGCACAGTAGCCATCGCTACTCAATTCTCAAACATCAAGAAGCTTACTCCGACATGAATTTGTATAAAACTCCCCTTTGACCCACATAGACAACTCAACGTGCTCGCGTAAAAATAGACATGCTTTTCACAATTTAGCGCGTGCATAATTAACGGGCCTAAGATTACCACATGAATTTTGCCCGGATCACAATTTCGTCATCGAAATATAAAACATGTAATTCACCTATATAACATAGGCTAGAAATTCATACCTCGAGCTATCGTCGTATAACTTGGAGGGAACGACTAGAAGCCCGAGTAAACGCCAAAACTCCGATCCTACGCGAAACCTCCAAGTTTACACGCATTTTCCCCAAATTTCTAGATTTATATATTTATAAAAACTTAGCCAAACATGGCCTAAAGACTATCAAAACGTAGCCCTTACCTTGGGGAGTTCAAATATGAATTTTGGTGAAATTCAGACGGATGAAAGGTCGCCGTTTGTCGTCACAAAGCCCGTTGGATTAAATCTCCTTTCTCTCTCTTCTCTCAAGATATTATATGAAGTTTATAAGAAATGCAATTTCATCCATTTCTATTTATAAACAAACTCTTCGGGAATCGCGTTTACTTCCCCGCGAGTTCTCAAAACTTCTAGTTAACTCGTGAAATGTCGCACATGTCCATTTTAAAACTTTACGAGTAAAAATTATAAATTTCAAAAGTTTTTGACTAAGTCTCGTTTGGGTCCAAAAATAACGTCTGAAAAGTAATTTCTGTGGAATGTCTACACAACCTACCTTTATATATAATGTGTCACTCACGTACTCACCACAGTTCTCAAAACGATATCTAACAATATTGAGATTACCAGAAATTATACTAGGCAGGTATAATTCACTATTCATGAAATACCAGATATTTCGAATAACATTTAAATCACATAAATACCATTTAACCATGCCAATGCAACATGAATTAATATGTTCCTGTGTCCTCTCTGACACCTCACCGTTGACCACAGTCAACCACTTATCCTCATTTATCATATATCAATGATAATTCATAAAGTTTCATATCATTCATGATGAAACTATGAACTTCTGGAACGGGCATGACAACTCTCCCCTCCAAAAAGGAAGTTTGTCCCCAAACTTATACCTCATACGTCGAACAGGTACGGATACTCATTCCTCATGTCTTCCTCACTTTCCCATATAGCCTCTTCAACCGTGTGACTACACCATAATACTTTTACCATCTGAATCGTCTTAGTTCTCAAGACTTGCTCTTTCGATCTAGAATCTCTATCGATTGTTCCATATAAGTCAAGTCTTCTTGAATCTGTAATGGCTCAGGTACAATGATCTTACTCGTATCTGCCATACAACATCTCAACATCGACACGTGAAACACGTTGTGCACGAACGCTAACTCCGATGATAAGGCGAATCGATAAGCCACTGGTCCTACTCTCTCTAGGATCTCAAAAGGTCCTATAAATCTTGGGTTAAGTTTCCCCCGCTTTCTAAATCAAACAATGCCTTTCGAAGGTGATACTCGCAAGTATACAAAGTCACCTACTTCAAAAACCATCGGTCGTCGTTTTGAGTCCGCATAGCTCTTATAGCAACTCTGAGCTATCTTAAGTCGCTCCTGAATTAACTTTACTTTCTCAGTAGTCACCTGGATTAACTCAGGTCCTAGCAACTTCCTTTCCCCAACCTCGGTCCAACAAATTGGTGATCGACACTTGCGCCCATCCAATGCCTCGTAAGGTGCCATGCCGATACTTGACGGGAACCCATTATTGTAAGGAAATTCAATCAATGGTAGATGTTTCTTCCAATCACTCCCAAAATATAAAACACAAAATCTCAACAGATCCTCCAGTGTCTAAATCATGCATTCCAACTGTCCATCGGTCTGATGAAATGCAGTGCTAAAACTCAACTTTGTACCCATAGCTTTTTGTAGACTTCCCCAAAACCTCGACGTAAAGCTACTATCGCGATCTGATATGATCACGGGTGGTACCCAATGTAGTCTTACAATGTCTCTCACATACAATTTCGCTAACTTCGCAGGCTTAGTCATCTTGATTGGTAGAAAATGTGCTGACTTTGTTAATCGGTCAACTATCACCCAAATCTTATCATTCTTATCACATGATCGCGGAAATTCCGAAACAAAATCCATCACAATCTCATCCCATTTCCATTCTGACACAGGTAATTGTTGTAGTAATCCGGCAGGTACTTGTCTCTCTGCTTTCACTTGCTGACATGCCGAACATTCAGAAACATACTTAGTGACTTCACGCTTCATACCCTTCAACCAGAAGTTTTCTCACAGGTTCCGGTACATCTTGTTACTCCCCGAGTGTACTGAATATTTCGTGCTGTGAGCCTCCTCCAAAAGTTGTTCCTTCAAGTCTTTCACATTCGGTACACATAACTGATTCTCAAACTTTAGAATTCCTTGTTCTAATACCAAACCAGGTCGCTTTCCCAAAGGTATCTCGTCTCTCATTTTGCACAAGTAAACATCGTGAAACTGTTCCCTCTTGATTTCATTAATAATATCGGGGTGTGCTATAATCGCCATCATTAAGCCACCACTAGTCTCTGGAATTACATCTAATTCTAAACGTTCCATTTCTTTTACCAATTCCTTTTGTTGAGTTATTTCATCGGCTAAGTTCCTTAACGTCTTCGGGCTTGATGCATCTGCTACTACATTAGCCTTTCCCGGATGATACTCTATCGAAAGATCATAATCCTTCATCAGTTCTAGCCATCTTCTCTATCTCATATTCAAATCTCACTGAGTAAAAATGTACTTCAAACTCTTGTGGTCGGTGAAAATCTCACATTTCTCTCCATACAGACAATGTCTCCAAATTTTTAAAGCATGAATTACCGCGGCCAATTCGAGATCATAAGTCGGATAATTAATCTCATGTGTCTTCAATTGTCTAGAAGCATAAGCAATCACTTTACCACCTTGCATCAACACGCATCCCAACCCTTGATGCGATGCATCACTATAGATCACAAACCCCTCGGTTCCGAATGATATTGTCAGAATGGGTGCTCTCATTAGTCGTGCTTTCAATTCTTAAAAACTGTCTTCACATTCCTGACTCCATTCAAATGTAATTTCTTTCCTCATCAACTTTATCATAGGTAAAGAAATCTTTGAGAAGTGCTCAATAAAACGGTGGTAATATCCTGCCAATCCCAAGAAACTTTGAATTTCTGGTCTTTTCCAATTTGATACAGCTTCTACTTTGTGAGGATCAACTGAAACTCCATTCTTGTCAACCACGTGGCCAAGAAAAGTAATACTAGGTAAACAAAATTCACATTTCTTGAATTTTCCAAATAGTTGTTTTTCTCGCAATCTCTGAAGTATCAACCTCAAGTGGTTCTCGTGTTCTATCTCACTCGGTGAATAGATAAGAATATCGTCGATGAACACTATCACAAAATCAGCCAAATAATCCTTGAATACTCGATTCATAAGATCCATGAACGCGGATGGTGCATTCGTAACCCCAAACCGCATGACCAAGAACTCATAATGTCCGTAGCGCAATCTGAAAGCAGTTTTCTCAACGTCTTCGGCCTTCACCTTCAACTGATGGTAACCCGATCTCAAATCTATCTTCAAAAATACTTGTGCCCCACGAAGTTGATCAAATAGGTCATCAATTCTCGGTAGTGGATACTTGTTCTTGATTGTCAACTTGTTCAGTTCCCGATAATCCATACACATTCTCATCAAACCATCTTTCTTCTTTACAAACAACACTGGAGCTCCCCACGGTGAAATACTAGGTCGAATGAAACTCTTGTCAAGTAGTTCTTGTAGTTGGATTTTCAGCTATTTCAATTCTACAAGTGCCATTCGGTACGGTGCCTTTGATACAGATCTTGAGTCTGGCATTATCTAAATAGTGAACTCAATCTCTCTCTCAATCAATATGTCTGGCAAGTCATCAGGAAACACATCTGGATATTCTCGTACTATCGGGATGTCTTCTACTCTTGATTCGGTTGCTGAGACGTCAGTCACTGAACATAGGAATCCTTAACATACCTTCCTCAACAATCCACCCGCTCGGATAGCCGAGATCAAGTACGGATGTGGCGTAACCCCACTCCCTTGAAAACAAAAGCTTCCATGTATCAGCGACTGAAAATTAACTTCTTTCCATTCATAATCTATCGTAGTTTGATTAAGAGCTAACCAATCCATTCCTAAAATTGCATTGAAATGGTTCACCACAATTGGTATGAGGTCTACGGTCATTAACTTCTCGCTTAGTTTGATCTCATAGTTCTTATATATAGTAGACGTCATCATTGATTTACTAAGTGGTATAGCAATAGACAGTTCATATCTTAACGGTGCCGATTTAACATTCAAATGTTCAACAAAGGCATGCGATACAAATGAATGCGTAGATCCTGAGTCGACAAGTATGCGTGCTAATTGTGAACATACAAGCACCATACCTGAGACCATTGTCTCTGAAGCAGTCATATCTCCTGGGTTCATCTGATATGCTCTTCCTTGATGTTGTTCAGTCCTTTGTCCCCCATCATTGGATTGTCTAAGCTTCGACCCACTGAAAGCCATAGAACTAGCTCCTTGCTGAGGATACCTCCTCGGGCAATCCTTGGCTTGGTGCCCAAATACTCCACAATCGTAACACTTGCCTCTCATGTCAGGTGTAGAATTAGTACTACCCCCTCCTTGGTTTCTGTTATGGGGTTTTGTCATGAAACATCGGCCTGAGTGTGGTCGATTACAAAGTGAACACAACGGTATATTGCTCAGCGTCCTCCTGAAGTCACTGAAACTAGAACCAGAGCCTCTTTGAAATGGTCTCTTGAAAGATCTACCATGGTTCTGATCACCACTTTCATTACCCCGCTTACCTTGTTGATTTTGTCTCGATCTTTTCCATCCACTTTCCACAACAAGTGCTGTTTGTTGTTCTGCACCAATGGTTGAGTGTTCATACGGCTCTACTCTCAGACGAATATTTTTCCTTAACCCTTCTTCGAATTTCCTAGCCCTATTTTCTTCCTCCGGCACTGAACCTTTGCCGAATCTTAGTAACGCATTAAACTTGGAAGTATATTCGGTTACAGTCATATCTCCTTGCTTCAAATCATCAAACTCTCTCTTCTTCGCATTGTGAGCGGCTCGCGGAAAGAATCGGAGATTGAATTTGCCTTGAACCCTTCCCAAGTAATCGGTGCCCCTTGCTCTAGCACATTTACCCACCAATTCTGGGCTTCCCCTCTAAGTATATCACTAGCATTCTTAATCATCCCCCTATCTGTCATCGGAATAGATCGAAAAATTCTCTCCATATCCATGATCTAATGTTCAGTGAGTGTAGTATCAGATGTACCATGGAATTCTGTTGGCTTCTTCCTTGTAAATTGTTCGGATATGGATCTCATACCCCTATTCTCAGGTGGATGTACCACAGTTAATGGTGGTGGTTCAAATGGAGGTGTTGGAGGCAATCGTTCCGCTATATTCTGTATCATATCACCCATATTCCCAATCATTTCGGCCATTTCATTCATACGACGAGTATGCGACGATAATTCTCGGTCATCCATGATTGTCCAACCTGTTAACTCAATTGCATAAACACTATGCATGTATGATAATAATTATCCATGTATGTACAATAACATACATATGCATCAAACATCTCTACAATGTATAGATGCAATCTAGATCATGTGACAATTCACTCAACACTCCACTCGTCGTCGAACGTTCCCAAAGTTTTGTTACCAATTGCTCTGATACCAATAAATGTCATGACCCATCCCGCTAACGTGCGGAAACAGGACACGTGGCATGCCACCAAGGCTCATCCAATTAATTAACCGATTATACGCAGTAGAAAAGAACTTAAAACAACCTTTAGTATATAAAACTTTAGGAAAACATTACCCTTCGAGTTGTAAAATCCGTATAAAATTTAAAACGAAATCATGTTTCAAAACGGATGAATTTATGTTGAAAGGGGTCCCAAAGGTACCCTAAGAACCAATCAAAACCTTTTGAAAATTTTCGGAAGTGGTAAAAAAAGCATTCTGGCAGGGGGCATCTCGACCGGTCGAACGACTCCATTCGACCGGTCGAATGACCCTTTAGCAGAATCCTTACCAACTGCTGCAGAATTTTGCTAAGGCATCAAACAACCACTTCTTCCCAACCTTCCAAATGTACTCACAACATTTTCCACTTAACCGTCTATGCTAGATATACAAGAACGTCATTACGACATGATAGTCTATGAAAAGAAATAATAACGGAACCAGCTAAGGCTTGTTTGGTTCAGAACATAAAACAACTAGTACAAACCTTCGAAACATTAAATTTTACAAGTTAAACCTCAAAACACGAATCCGAGAGTTCGGATTCATTACAACCAAACCAAAAAGAGTTTTAATACATACTACAACCTTATAATCCATTCCAAAGCTTAAGAGTGAAGTTTCAAGTTCTAACTCCTCAAAATTACATTTTTCATTCAAGGAATGGAAAACAAAAACATAAACAAGGGATGCATCCTCGTCGTTCCCAAGGTCTCACTCTTCACACTTCTTCTTGTCTTTCTTCTTACCTACAATGGAGTAAATCTCCACTGCTCAGCTATATGCTGAGTACACAATTTCTAACTTATGGATATATGATAAAACATGCCTTAATCTTACAATTCATAACAAATAGTCTCTAGGGAGAAAAATACGCATTCATCCGGTAGCGGCAAGTCCAAGCCTTAAACCGCGATGTTAATGGCAAGTCCAAGCCTACAACCATTACATCCCCACAAGTGCCATGGTAAGTCCACGCCTTAAACCATGCACAGTAGCCATCGCTACTCAATTCTCAAACATCAAGAAGCTTACTCCGGCATGAATTTGTATAAAACTCCCCTTTGACCCACATAGACAACTCAACGTGCTCGCGTAAAAATAGACATGCTTTTCACAATTTAGCGCGTGCATAATTAACGGGCCTAAGATTACCACATGAATTTTGCCCGGATCACAATTTCGTCGTCGAAATATAAAACATGTAATTCACCTATATAACATAGGCTAGAAATTCATACCTCAAGCTATCGTCGTATAACTTGGAGGGAACGACTAGAAGCCCGAGTAAACGCCAAAGCTCCGATTCTACGCGAAACCTACAAGTTTACACGCGTTTTCCCCAAATTCCTAGATTTAGATATTTATAAAAACTTAGCCAAACATGGCCTAAAGACTATCAAAACGTAGCCCTTACCTTGGGGAGTTCAAATATGAATTTTGGTAAAATTCAGACGGACGAAAGGTCCCCTTTTGTCGTCGCGAAGCCCGTAGGATTAAATCTCCTTTCTCTCTTCTTTCTCAAGATATTATATGAAGTTTATAAGAAATACAATTTCATCCACTTCTATTTATAGACAAACTCTTCGGGAATCGCGTTTACTTCCCTGCGAGTTCTCAAAACTTCTAGTTAACTCATGAAACGTCGCACATGTCCATTTTATAACTTTACGAGTGAAAATTATAAATTTCAAAAGTTTTCGACTAAGTCTCGTTTGGGTCCAAATATAACGTCCGAAAAGTAACTTCTGTGGAATCTCTACACAACCTACCTTTATATATAACGTGTCACTCACGTTCTCACCACAGTTCTCAAACCGATATCTAACAATATTGAGATTACCAGAAATTATACTACACAGGTATAATTCACTATTCACGAAATACCAGATATTTTGAATAACATTTAAATCACATAAATGCCATTTAACCATGCCAATGCAACATGAATTAATATGTTCCTGTGTCCTCTCTGACACCTCACCATTGACCACAATCAACCACTTATCCTCATTTATCATATATCAATGATATTTCATAAAGTTTCATATCATTCATGATGAAACTATGAAATTCTGGAACGGGCATGACAGTACCACTGCCTGAAAACCATTGGTAAGAAAGAATGGTGTTTCTCCTATTGCTGCCGGGGAGTTGTATAAGCCCACAGAAGGGTCGGTAGTTCATCAGCCCAATGTCCCTTAGCCTATTTAAGCCTAGTTTTGATGGATTGCAGAATTATCTGGTTTGTCACCTCGGCTTGGCCATTGGCTTGAAGATGCTCGGGAGATGAATAGTAATTTGATACCCCATAGCCCGAGCAGAACTGCCTGAATAACCAGGTGTCGAACTGCCTGCCGTTGTCAGTGACTAGTACCTGGGAATGCCGAACCTGCTGAGAATGTTTCTTTCGATGAAACTTTCCATCTTTTTCTCAATGATTGTTGCCAAGGACTTAGCTTTTGCTCACTTGGTGAAATAGTCCACATTGATGACGACAAATTTGACCCGGCCTTTAGCCATCGGAAGGGGTCCGACTATGTCGATGCCCCACTGGGCAAACGGCCAGGGGTGAGGATTGGGGTCTAGAGCTCTCCTGGGCGGTTGAACATGGGTGCATGTCTCTGGCATTTGTCACATCGTTTGACATATCCTTGGGAATTCTGGGCCATCATCGGCTAGAAATAACCTTATAGTAGTGCCTTACGGGAGAGCGCCCGACCTCCAACATGGCTCCCACACACTCCTTCATGGATTTTATATAGTATTCCTTGGACCTGAGTTGGGTGGATGCACCAGAGATATGGGATAGAGAACCCCCTCTTAGAGAGGATGTCGTCAACAAGGTGGTATCGAGCTACCCAGTAGGTGGCCCGACAGGCTTCATCCTTCTCGTTCGACATATATCCGGTGGTGAGGAACTTCATGATAGGATCCATGTAGCTGGGCCCTGCGTCAACCAGGTCAACGTGCATACCTTCTGAGTTTGACATACTGGGTTTGGGCAGATACTCTACCCTTATCCCTGGCAGATCCGACTCAGAAGATGATGCGAGACGCGCTAATCGGTTGGCCCTTGTGTTCTCCTCCCTTGGGATCTGTCTGATTAAGAAACTTTTGAGCTGTTTGGTGACCGACCTGACCAGGGCCTGGTAGGCCACCATGTTGTCTTCCTGAGCTTCATACTCCTGATTGACTTGGTTGATAACTAGCTGGGAGTCGCTGTATCCTTGGATTTGCTATGCGCCCATTGAAGTAGCCAACTGCAGCCCAACCAACAGGGCCTCGTACCCAGCTTCGTTGTTAGAGGCTTGAAACCTGAACTTTAGTGCGTACTCTAACTAGATCTCATCAAGCATGGTCAGGATGATCCCTGCCCTGCTACCTTGTTTATTGGAAGACCTGTCCACATAAAGTATCCAGGTCGGGATGTCAAGCTAGAGGCCAGGAGGTAGCCCAAGTGGGGCGTGCTCTTCAATTGTGTCTTCTGGATATGTGATCTCTACAAGAAAGTCTATCACTGCCTACCCCTTGATTACCGTTCAGGGTCGGTAGAATACGTCAAATTCTTCCAACTCCAATGCCCACTTGACGAGCTTCCGGATGTCTCAGGCTTGCTTAGGATCCAGTGGAGAGGTTGATCCGTGAGGACCACGATGATATGGGCCTGAAAGTATGGGCGGACTCTCTAGGCAGAGGTGACGAGGGCAAAGGTGAGCTTCTTGATGCGTGAGTATTGGATTTCTGCACCTTGTAGCACTCGGCTAGTGTAATAAACTGGGAACTGTATCCCATGCTCCTCTCGAATAAGTGTCGAACTTACTACTGAGGGTGACACCGCCAAGTATAAGAATAGGTCCTCCTTTGGTACAGGCGTTGGGAGCAGAGGGGGTGATGTCAGGTACTTCTTGAGTTCTTGAAACGCCTCCTTGCACTTTTTCTGACCATTGAAAAGCTTTGCGGAAGATTTTGAAAAATGGCAGGCACCGGTCGGCAGCTCGGGAAATGAATCTGTTCAGTGCTGCCACCCTTCCGGCCAAACTTTAGACTTCCTTCGTTGACCTGGATGATCGCATATTGATGATTGCTTTGATTTTCTCGGGGTTCACCTCAATTCCCTGCCTACTGACTAGGTGTCCCAGGAATTTCCCGGACGAGACTCCAAATGTGCACTTAGCTGGGTTCAACCTCATCTTGAACTTCCTTAAGATGTTGAAGGCACCTGCCAAGTGCTCGAGATGGTTGTCCTCATCTCGGATTTTGACTAGGAGGTCGTTGACATACATCTCCATTGTTTTCCTGATAAAGTCTTTGAATATGTGGTTGACCAGGCATTGGTAAGTTGCCCCAGCATTTTTGAGGCCGAAGGGCATTACCATGTACGAATACGTCCCCTGGTCGGTGATGAAGCAGGTCTTCTCTTCGTCCCCGGGATACATGCTGATCTGATTGTATCCTGAGTATGCATCCATGAAGGAGAGGAGTGAGTGACTGACCGTGGAGTCCACAAGGAGGTCTATCCTGGGTAGCGGATAGCAGTCCTTGGGACAAGCTTTGTTCAAGTCGGTGAAATCCACGCACATCCTCCACTTTCCATTGCTCTTCTTAACCAGCACAACATTGGCTAGCCAATCGGGATATTGCACTTCTCGGATAGATTTTGCTTTGAGGAGTTTTCTGATCTCCTTATGCACTACTTCCTGCCTTTCCGGGGCCATGCCCCTCCTCTTCTATTTCACTAAATGACAACTTGGATCGGTGTTGAGTCGATGGGACATGACCCGGGATTCAATTCCAAGCATGTCCTCATGGCTCCAAGTGAAGATATCTTGGCTCTCTCTCAGGAACTGTATCAACTTTTCCCTGAGGCTTGGTTCCAGGAAGGTACCAAACTGATTGACCGGTCGGGGAGCTGGGGATCCAGCACCACCTGATCGAGATCTTCAATCGGGCCAATCCCATCCTTGGCTTCCCTCGGATCCATCTTCTGGACATTTAGTGTTTCCGCAATGGCCTCTCTGTGCAGGGAGCCAATGTAACAACTTCGGGCAGTTGCTTGATCCCCTTTTAGGCTTTCCGACCCCTGGGGGTTTAGGAACTTGACAACCAGGTAGTAGGATGACACAACGTCTTTGGCTTTATTGAGCATTGGCCTCCTAAGGATGACGTTGTATGCGGATGGAGCCTCCACTACCATGAAGTTTGCCATCACTGAGACTTGCTGTGGGTAGGTCCCCATCAAGACCGGCAGCTCAATCATCCTGAGCGATTGATTAAACCCGACCAAGGGAGTTGCCACCAATCGGAGCAGGTCCCTTGATATCCCGAACTGATCAAAGGTTGAAGTAAATAGAATATTCGAGGAACTGCCCGTGTCCACTAACACCCTCTTTACTATGTAATTGGCTATGGAGAGCGTCACCACCAGCCAATCATCGTGGGGGCAATATAGGTCCTGTACGTCGTCGGATGAGAATGTCAGGGCATTAGTTGATAGGGAGTTAGCAGATTGGACCTGCATGACATCCGCTTGGGATACTCGAGCATGCCTCTTCTTGGTTGACTGTGAGTTCCCTCCACCCTTTGTTCTTCTGGATATTACGTTGACGATACCGAGGGGCTGTGGCTGCTAGGAAGCTCGGGTGTCTGCCTACGATCGTCTATCTGCAATGACAAACTCAGCGAGATGACCCTGCTCGATGAGCTTTTCGATGGCAATCTTGGGCTTGAAGCAATCCTCGGTATCGTGGCTGTGATCTCTATGGTACTGGCAAAACTTGTCTTGGTTCCTCTTCTTGGGCGGGCTTTTCAGCTTTGTTGGCTTCTAAAGCAGCCTCAGAGCTTCGGCCACAACCATAACTTCCTGGATAGGCCGGGACAGTGGTATGAAAGTAATTGGATCCTGATCCCGACCTCCTCGGGGTTGTTCCTGCTTTGGCTTCTTTCTCGGGCTTTTCTCAGAGCCTTTGCGTTTCTGCTTTGGCCTCGAGGAACCGCCACGTTTAGACTTCAGAAACTGCTTGATATTAATGTACTTTCCCACCCTCTCTGAGAGTTCTACCAAAGTGGTCGATCGGTTATGGTGGAACGACATGGGCACCTTGGTGTTCTGAACTCCTAAGCAGAATGTCACGCCCCAGAGTGGCCAAAAATAGGAAAATTTAAAAATTTCCTTTCTAGACCCGTAGGGAATGACGAGTTACATAAAATTGACATGTCCATGTAACATACTAACATAATATATATCAGAGTAAGGAATTGCAAAAGCGTCTAATGGTATTCATGGGGGAACTTAAAGTGTTTTGCTACATAAGCTATTACAGAAGTTCCAAATGAAAACCACAAAAGATAGGTTTGGGCGATCAACGCCACTTAAATTATTACATCAACCAAAAGATAGTTTAAAACATAAAAGAAGTCTTGATACAAAAATAGGCCAGAGTCCTCCTTCTAATTGGCATACCCGTAACCTTCGTTATCATACTCTTTCTGATAGTCTGTCTCAGGATCACCTTCCTGAAAGTTCCCATCTTGATGATAGTGATTTTCACCTTCAGGGTTACCTTGATAGTCCTCCTCATAATTACCTAGACGTAAAATGTCCAGGGTAGAGAAGGAGCCGTTAACTTTTGAAGCTAAGTGAGATCGTCATAACCGATCACTCCTAATACATTTAAGGATATACGGGTACAACAATATCTTGAAACAGTATTAATGAGCATATGACATGGTAGTATGATGACACAATGTAGTATCGATATATTCGACTTTTACTCAACCATGGACATCACAACTGACTCATGTGACTTGTTACATTACCAGTGTAACGCAGTTAGCTCAGAGTAGAATGATTACGTTGCTATCGTCGCCTAGCAGGGCCCTATAGCAAATTTTGGTTTTAAAAAGAGTGTAATCATTGGACTCATAGGTCCTCGTGACCTTGCCGGGAGAATAGAATAGTTACAGCGCTATCGTCGCCTAGCATGGCCCTATGGCATTCAAAAGGGTAACTATTGTATTCAGATGGATACTTTGCTATCGTCGCCTAGCATGGGCCTATAGTTATCAACCATCAACTCATACATGATTTCAATGAAAACTCTGGCTATCGTCGCCTAGCAGGGCCCTATAGCAGTTTCATCGTTGTTCCCATTTACTTGACTGTACCACTCGGACCACTACAGCCCACTCAACATGTATGACAATATGACTGGATTAGTCCCCGTGACTAATCATGCAGACGTCAACATTGACATCAAGACTCAACTATGTTCATATGAATGCTCGTATGATTGTATAAACATGGAGACATAATAAGCAAGAATGTCAATAATTATTAACTAGTCATGGAGTACACTTAACTAACATGCGTTCATCACATAAGTAAGAATCTCACATTCACCTAATTTATACTTATCAGCTTGTCCACACAGAACGTACTGAGTATATACAAGGAATAATTCTATAATATACCAAGTGAGTTAGGACAACTCACCTTGAAGCGGGTGCGTAGAAACAAGCGTAGCGGTGGTTCCTACAAAGTATGTAAATTCATAGAATGTTGATTAAAAAACGTACTAGAATCAAGGGCATAATGGTAATTGTGCCGGATGGGTTCCTAAATCTCCACATGATGATTTGGACATCATTCTGAGTCTAACGCCATTGACTAGACTCAAATCGGAGTCCGTCGCATAAAACGCTGGGTTTTCTATACCAGTTTGGGCCCTAAAGATAAGCTGTATTTTTGACCGTGTCGAAAGGTCACCAAACTTCAAGGGAATATTCTAGACATTATTTTAAGATTCTACGAACTGACTGCGCATTTTTCTGAGCTACGGTTTATTTATTATGAATTTTTGAAGTTTAAATCGTCTAATTATAATCTTAGAAATACCCTAACTATAATGTATATATATATATATATTAGGAAGACATTTGACCCTTATAATTATTTTTATTAAATACTAGGCCTTAAAATAGGCTAGCAGTATTTTTCTCATAATTTTCAGAGTTCGTTTAATATTTTAAATAATTAAAATACAACCAAACGGGGCGTATAATGATAATTGATAATTATTAGAACTATTAAAATATAGGTTTTATAATTAATAATTTATAATATAAAGGCATTAGGCCTTAAGAAAAGTTGGTAAAATTTTCCTATACTTAAATGTAGCCATTAGGTATTTATTACCTAATTATTTTAATTTAAAACTATCACTTATTATTTATTTAAACTAATGAATAATAAGTAAGCTATATCAGAATAGTTCATAATTTCATAATATAAGAGTATTATCAAAAATAATATTTCAAATTATTAAAATATAATTTATAATATTTTTAAAACCATTTTTAGATATATAAAACAATTTTTAAACCATTTATAACTTATTTATAATTATTTATAATTACTTACTAACATATAATGTATAATAACTAATACATATAATTACTAATTTTAATTAACAGAATATTTAAAACATTCATAATCCATAAAACTGATCATTTAATCACTAATTAGGATTATTAGAATAATTATCACTATATACATAACTTAATTAAGGGTTAATAGATTAATATAATTAACAAACATTAAAACAAGGGCCCACGGGTCAACCTAGATTTGACCCAAACCCAATGGGTTACCCAAATACAGACTCAACAGAGTCCATCATCAAAAACTCGCGGGTCGACCCGAACCCAACCCGACTTTAACGGGCCAACCCAAATAAAGACTCAATAGGGTCCACGGTTAAAACTCGCGGGGTTCAAACCCGACCCTAATCGGGTTCTCCAGTTACTTACTAATTGGTCCAACCCGTCTGCCCAAACCCGGACCCAATTTGAATCACATTCCAACCCGGCCCGATGACCCATACCTGACCCAACAAAATCTGGTTGAATCCGAAATGAAACGACGTCGTTTCATTTAATGGCCTTCGGGTCATTTTTAAAAAGACCCGACCCGTTAGAATTAAAACGATATAACCCTAATTGAAATGGGTTTGTACTATGTTTTAAGATTGGGGTACAACCAATTTAAGCGCTAGGGTTTGGGTGTCTTCTCCGGCGAGACAATCCGCCGCCGGCGTCGCGCGTTTTCGCCGAAAAACTACAAATGGCCATAACTTGGCCGTTTCTCCATAGAAATTCGCGATTCCAATGGAAAAATGACCGGAATCGGCCCCTCTATAATATACTGTGAGCTTAGAACTAGGTTCATTCGTTTTGGGTTCCTACGAATGAATTATTCTTTCTTGGTTTTGAAAGAATAATGCCATGCATGGCCGTCCAAACGGGGTCTAGGCTTCAGGCCGTTCATAGGGGGGTCTTCCTGGGACCTATAGGGTCTGTTTAGTGTAACTTTTAGAGGCCCTAGTGAGGTTTGGGAAAACGAGCTCCGGTGAGGGCTCTTTAATGGTGATTTGTGCACAAACTAGAGCTTAAGGCTCTGTTTGGATTATCCAGAGGGTCTGGGCATGTGTGTGTGAATCTAAGAGTGCAAAATGAACAAAGGGGGTGGGGGTTTACCTGTCTCGGATCTTTCTTTTCTCCCCCTTCAAATTTTCGGCGAGCTCCCTCTCTCTAGCTCCTAACCTCTTCTTCTTCAGTGTGTGTGTGTGTGTGGTGGGGGAGGCAGAGAGGAGAGTGAGGATGTATGTTTGATTTGCTTCCAATTTCTCTCGGTTATACACTCTCAATCCTTAACTCTCATTATATACACAACCTATATACACACTCATACATAAGCATAGCTTATTCACAGATTTTGCAATCTGTTAAACAAGATAGATGGGATTGAGAGGGATTGAGGGGGAGTGCCATTGGTAGGTAGGAATGGCCGGCAGTTTGGGGAAGTGAGGGGTAAAATCTGGTGGGTTTTTGAGAGGGTGATTGGGTAGAGGTTGGGTGTTTAGGTAATGTTATTACACCATAGGTTTAAATGGGTTAGGGTAGTACACATCCATTTTAGGAGAGATTCCTAATTTCCATATTTGGTATGGTTGAGCCGTCACTAGAAATACGTGCAATGCAGTCCAATTTTGATACAGATTTTACGGATTCACATGATAACTCAGTCCGGGTTTGAACTTACAGTCTAATTAACATTTTAAATTAAATACGCACGTGTATATATATAAACAGGTTCTGGAATTAAGAATTTCAAATGCTGGAATTCAATACGAACAAAATACGGGGTCCATATTATTATTACAGAGATTTTACGGGTATTACACAGAAGGCGATGATCGCGATTGCCTCGTTCAGGTCATGAATCTGGAGCTTCTGTTGGCTGAACTGATCGACATAGTCCTTCAAGGACTCTCCCTTCCGCTGCTTGACAGTAAGTAGCTGGAGGTCTTGCTGTGGCCTACCAAGTATGCCTAAGAATTGGTTGATGAAAAGCTTGCTGAGTTCTTTAAATTCATCGATTGATCGGGGCTTCAAGGAGTTGAACCACTGCGTTGTAGGGCCCCTCAGAGTGCTAGGGAAATCCAAGCAATGTAGCTCGTCGACGTTGGTTGCTAATGTCATCTGAGCCTTGTACGTTTGAACATGGTCGACTGAGCTGCCTAAACCGTCGTACGAGTCAATGTGAGGCTATTTGAATTTGCGTGGGATGGCAAATCCTGTAATCCGTTTGGTGAACGATGACTCAGTTTCAGTATTGGTGTAGTTCTGACGTGGCCTCTTCAATTTCTCGATGTGTTTTTCCAGGTCATTGATCCAGGCCTCCATGTCCTCCCGATCGCTATCGCGCCTGAGCTCGGTATGCTCAGTGTCACGCGTGGGCTCGATATGGTAGGTCGGGTCGGATGAAGAGTCTTCTTCTTTAAAGTACGCTGTCTTCAGAGACAGGGCTCGACTCTGGTTCCGATTAATCATGTACCTGAGGTCACTTCGGCTCTTGGCCGAGCGGTTCTTGGCTGATTCCCGGGTCAGTCACTCTTGCCCTTCCCCTCTGGCAGCACGTCTATTGTTGATAATGTCTCTGGCGTCCCCCCTGCGGTTTAGATTAGCCCGACCACGTTGCCTGGTCCTTATAGAATCCCGGCCACACTCATCATTCCCGAGCCACTCAACCTCCTGGGGAGTCATTGGTGCAGTATGGGCGCGCCGCCTGGCGTGTCGGGGTACCTGACCATGCTCGTCATTCCCGAGCTGCACCTCAGTCTGTGGGGGATTATTCTGTCGGGCCAGCAGATCCTCAATTTGTCACTGGGTCTGGCACTGGCCCTCCAGAAGTTGCTCCAAAGCTGCAGTGACTTACTCAGGGGTCATGGAGACTGTTGACTGGACGGCTGGTGGATCCGCCTGATCTGACGGTTGAGCAGTCTTCTTGTTTTTCTTTGGAGGCATGGCGATCAGTCAAGAGATTTGTTGATGGAGAAATCTGTCGAGTTCCCACAGACGGCGCCAAACTGATGATGCCAAAAATTGGTAGAAGAGTAAGAAGATTTAAACAAGAGATATTTGAGTGTGGTTCGGCCCTATTAATGAAAGAACCTACCTCCATGCGATGTATTGGAGCACTTGCATTATGATGTGAAAGTTGCCGGGGGTCTCTGGTGACCCAACAATGGCTTGGTGCTACCAGAAACCGGTCGGGCAGCGTATGAATGCAATTATAAAGTTACGATTCTATTAGGTAAGAATGTGATCCCCCTTAATGGGGGTGTGTGGTCCCTTTTATAGATGCAAGAGACCACTCGCACAAGGCAAGTAAACTGATTAGGAAGCACAATCTAATCATAATTGATTAGCACAAATCATGGGAGTTTTCTCAGTGGACTAGGAAACAACTTGCACTTTCCATTAATCTTCTAACTGAGATAGGAAACTGCCTAGAACCCCTTGGAGTGCATCGTGAGACATGCCAGGGCTGCGTCTATCATGGGGAGACCACGCATCGTGCACCCGACCTGTGGGTCAATCTCGGGCGGTCCTAGATGGACAACTTGGGATGGTTGCGTGGTCAGCGCCATAACTGGATGACTCTTCGTGCTGAGGTGGCAGAGGTTGACTTTGATCGGATATTTTTGTGCGTATCATATATATTATTCCTTCGTACTAGAAGACAGGACTACCAGTATGGCTGAAACAGCTTTGGAGATTGAGACGTCGACAAATAGGCTATGAAGCAAAAAGGCCTTTCGGTCTCAACTTTTGTGATCTCCTTAAGGGGCTCTTCCATCCATCATGGGAGGGCCTAAACCATTTTCTTTGCTATTTTTTTGTTGCTTTCAATAATATGTCCCCTCTTGTAAGGAGGTTTGTCCCACTTTGTTGAGGGTTCTGTCCCTCCTTGTTGGGAGTTTTGTCCCTCCTTGTTGAGGGTTTGTTTTATTTTTTGTTCGATTTTGTTGATTGATGCAGCTAGATCTCTTTGTCTCCGTATTCCGTAGTTGGATCTGGCGTTGTTTCACACAGATCTGTGTTAGATCTGTTATTTGTTCGGGCCCACTTCCTAGTTACGGTGGTTTTAAAGCTTGGATCTTTGCTGTAGTCGTTGGCAACTTTCTCCTTCAAACGGCTCAGTGGTTGAGCTACGCCACAGTCTGTGATATCATAGTTTTGGAGATTGCAATACAAACCAGAAGATTGCTGTGATTTATCATGTATTTTTTTTCCTTCTATGTTGTATTTGTTCCTTGTGAACTTGCCTTTTGTGAATTAGAATTTTCATGCCTTGCGATAAGAAAAAAAGGCATTTCGGTCTTGAGTTTTGCAAGGAAGGTTGGCCAGTATAGCAAACTCTGTGACCCACGGTCTAAGATCGTATTGACCATATTGTCCTTGGCCCCCTCCATTGCCACCCCAGTTTTCATCTTTTAGTGGAAGGGGAAGGAAGTTTGATGGAGAGTCAACAACAAATGGAGGGACAAACCATGTGTTGGAGCAAAATCCGTACGGAAGATTACCAGCTGGTGACTTAACATGGTATTAGAGCCTTGTTATGTGGCAGGTCCTTCAACTCTCCATCCCCACTTTAATGAGCGTATTTGCACTTGTTGTTTGGATCGATTGTAATGGAGCTAGGTTTGATTAGTTTGTTGTCTCTCTACGTGAGGGAGGGTGTTGAAGCTTGATATATATTGTTAGACCCATTCTCTAACAGCTTAAACTTTTGGAGCACCTAGGAACTTGATATGAGTTCTGTGGAATTTCACACTCCCTCTGTTCCAAAATAAGTGTCCACTTTGAAAGTCAACTACAATTTTTGTATAAACTACCTATAATATCCTCACAATAAAAGACAAGTATCATTTCCTAGGAGAGTGAGAAAAGGAAAATGAGTAAGAAAATCAATGTCACATCAACGACAATATGGGAAAGTGAAAAAATGAAGGACAAAAGAGATAAATATAATACACATTTCTTAAATATTGTGCAAATTGGTAGTGGACACTTATTTTGGAACGGAGGAACTTACTAGTTATGCAATTATTATTAGGGTAAATTGCATTTTGCACCCTCAAACTATACCATGTTTTGCACTTTGGTCCCTAAACTATTATTTTTCGCATTTTGGTCCCTCAACTATCATTTTGTGGCAGTTTGACCCCCCCGTCACTTTTAGTGACAAAAAAAGTCACTTTTTAGTGACACCAAAAGTGACGCAGAAAGTGACGGAGGGGGCAAACTGCCACAAAATGAAAGTTGAGGGACCAAAATGCGAAAAATAATAGTTTAAGGACCAAAGTGCAAAACAGTGTATAGTTTGAGGGTGCAAAATGCAATTTACCCTTATTATTATTATTATTAATTTTTTTTTGAGAGAATTTCACATAAAAGTCTATTTTATAGGACTTTTGGCTAACATTCCCTTAATTACTTTTCCCTTTTTTTTGTCTGTTTCATTAATTTTTTTATTTTTTTTAAAGTATGTGTGGCATATGTTCCCTTTTGATTTCTCTAGCTGTGATGGGTGGTATGGTCTATGTGATTATGTCAAAGAATGGGTGCAAAATGTTGGAATTGGAATATTTAGGATTCAATAACAAAAAAATCATAGTTAAAGACATTTGAAATATAGGTTTAATATCAAAGTTTCAAAAATTGTTTGTAGTTTGAAACACAAGCATAAAAAAGAAGACAAGGGGATCTTAAGAGTGTTTTTATTTAGTCTGGGTGTTGGGTTTAAAGTAATAACCCAACTTGTATTTGAGGTCAATTTGTTAAAGCAAGCAAGAGATTAAGAAAAAAGTGAAGAAGATGAATTGATTAATATGAGAGCAAGGCAAAAACGTGAGTAACAGGGGAAGCAAGGCAGTGAGTTAACTACCCACTGCTATAAGTTTCTTTTATATATTATATATCCTTTTTCTTTGAGACCAAGAAAGGGGATACAAAAGGTCAAAGTTCTAGAAAGCAACATTACCAAAATAGACATGATTTAACTAGAAATTACAACTACAACTTGGTCATTACATATATATATATATATATATATATTAGTTTTAACACTCCCCCTTAATGCCAAGTTGTAACACCCAACATCTCCCTGCATTGCTGGAACTTATCTCTTGGAAGTGCCTTTGTGAAAATGTCGGCAATTTGTTCTTCGGATTTGCAAAACTTCAATTAAATTTCACCTTCTTCGATTGCATCTCTTATGAAGTGATGCTTGATTGCAATGTGCCTAGTTCGGCTATGTTGAACTGGATTTTTGGCCATGGCAATGGCAGATTTGTTATCACAAAACAACTCTGTTCCTTCTCTTTGTTTCTCTCCAAAATCCTCCAAGATTCTTCTCAACCAAATAGCTTGCGATGTTGCTAGAGATGCTGCCACATACTCTGCTTCAACTGAGGATTGAGCCACTGCTTGTTGCTTCTTTGAAACCCAAGAAAATATACCAGAACCAAGAGTAAAAGCATAGCCAGAAGTACTTTTCATATCATCTATACTACCACCCCAATCACTATCACAATAGCCTTTCAACTTTGGTTCACAACATTTTTCATACATGATACCAAAGTCGGTGGTGCCACGAACATACCTTAGCACTCTTTTCGCTGCTCCAAAATGAATTTGGCTAGGTGAGTTCATGAATCTTGAAAGCAAACTTGAAGCAAACATAATATCCGGCCTTGTGGCTGTGAGATTCCTACCAAACTTCTATACAATGTAGCATCAACCTTCTCTTCACCATCTTCTTTCAACAACTTTTCATGCGCTACAAGTGGTGTTGCCATTGATTTACAATTTTCCATTCTAAATTTCTTCAAAATATTTTCAGCATATTTCTTTTGAGAAATAAACACACCATGTTCCTCTTGATATATCTCAATACCAAGAAAGTGATGAAGCAACCCCATATCACTCATTTCATACCTTTTCATCATCTCATTTTTGAATTCATTAATTAGGTTCTCATTGTTACCCGTGAACACAAGATCATCAACATAAAGAGCAACTAGAAGAGTATCGGATGTACCTTGCTTCTTCACGTATAGAGTCGGCTCACTCTTGCTTTTCTTGAATCCTTTTTCAAGGAAATAGCCATCAATTTGGCTATACCAAGCTCGGGGTGCTTGCTTAAGACCGTATAAGGCCTTTTTTAGCTTGTACACTTTCTTTTCTTCACCCTTGATCTCAAAACCTTGTGGCTGCTCCACATATACTTCTTCTTCTAATTCTCCATTCAAAAATGCTGATTTAACATCATGTTGATACAAGGACCAACTTTTATGGGCTGCCAAGGCAATAAGAGCTCTCACGGTGTCAAGACGAGCTACCGGAGCAAAAGTTTCATGGTTATCTATCCCAGGCTGCTGTGAGTAGCCTTTTGCAACAAGTCTTGGTTTGTTCCTTTGAATCAACATTGTATTTCACTTTATAAATCCACTTCAAACCAATGATTTCTTTGTCCCGTGGCTTGTCAACAAGCTGCCACGTTTTGTTTTTTTTTCAATAACTTGAATTTCTTCTTTCATTGCTTCCTTCCAAACTTCCTCTTTTATGGCTTCTTCAAAGTTTTCTGGTTCCAGAACACAAAAATTACATCTTTGATATACATCACTTAAACTCTTCATTTTCTTTGGAGTTAAGCTTGGAGAAGATGAACTTGAGGTTTGGCTTGATGAAGAAGAGCTAGGTGATGATGGGGGACTTGCTCTTGGAGAAAAATCTTCGTCATTTTCAACTTCATTTTATGGTTGTTCTTCCATTTCATCAACAATAACAGCCCGCTTTTCAACCTTGTTCTCTTCCCAATTCCATGTGGCATCTTCATCAAATAACACATCTCGCCTTATGATCACTTGGTTGCTTTTCAAAGAAAGCAGCCTATAGCCCTTTGATTTTGAGCTATAGCCCACAAATATGCACCTTTCACTTGTTTCATCCAACTTTCGCCTTTTCTCTTTCGGTATTTGAGCATAGCAAACACACCCAAACACTTTAAGATGATTTACCAATGGCTTTCTACCACTCCAAGCTTCTATCGGTGTTTGGTTCCAAACGGCCTTGGTAGGACACCTATTAATCAAATACACTGCAGTATACACAACTTCTGCCCAAAAGATTTTAGGAAGTTTCTTTTCATGCAACATTGATTTTGCCATCTCCATCACAGTTTGGTTTTTCCTTTCGGAAACTCCATTTTGTTGTGGAGTATATCCAACTGTGAGTTGCCTTTCCATTCCTCTTCTTCACAAAATTTAACAAATTCGTTTGAGGTGTATTCTCTTCCTCTATCACTTCTCAAAGTTTTTATGAAAATACCACTTTGCTTCTCAACAAAACTTTTAAATTTCTTAAATATGCCAAACACATCAGATTTTTGCTTCATAAAGTAAACCCAAGTCATTCTAGTGTAATCATCAATAAAGAGAATAAAGTACCTATTTTGGCTATGAGATGGATTTTGCATTGGTCCACAAACATCCGTGTGAACTAATTCCAACACTTGTCTTGCTCTCCATGCAACTTCTTTTGGAAACGGTTGCCGATGATGCTTGCCAAGAGCACATCCTTCACAAACATTCTGCCTTTCTTCAACACTTGGAAGACCATAAACCATGCTCTTGTGATGAAGTAACTTGAGACTATGAAAGTTCAAGTGCCCAAGTCTCCTATGCCACAACCATGATTGGTCATCCACACTAGCTTTCAAAGCAACATGCTCAACATATTTGAATGTGAGTGGAAAGCTTCTATTTTTCTCCATTTGTATTTTTGCCATGACTTGCACCATTTTTATCACGAATGGTGCATCCACTTGCTTCAAAATCAACTGCATAACCATGCTCCACAAGCTGTCCAACACCAAGTAAATTTTGCTCCAAATCTGGCACCAACAACACATCTTGAATAAATTTAGTTCCTCTCTTGGTTTTAACACCAATGGTTCCTCTCCCTTTTACATTCACCAAAGCACCATTTCCCATTCTCACTTGGGATTTAATTGAAGAATCCATGTTCAAAAAAATTGATTTATTACCAGTCATGTGGTTACTACAACCACTGTTAAGATACCAAACATCCTTTCTTTGCTCAGAAGCACTTTGACATGCATAAAACAAATTTCCTTCACCTTCATTTTCTTCAGAAAAATTATTGTTTTTAAATCTACAATCCTTGGCTACATGACCAAATTTTTTACATATAAAGCATTGTGGCTTCCCCTTAAACCAACAATCTTTCTCAACATGACCATTCTTTTTACATATATTGCATTTTTATGGACCACCCCTTTCATTTGGTCGGCCTTCAAAGTTTGTTCTGCCTCTTCCTCTTGAATTTCTTCCTCTTCCTCTTCCATGTCTACCACCTCTAAATGATCCCCATCTCTCTTGTTCATGCCTGGATTGTTTTGTTTCTTGATTGCTAGAACCAATATTTAGCTTAGACTGAAATGCACTCTCGACTGATTTTTCGGAGCGTCGTGCCAATCTTTCCTCGTATGACTTTAATGAACCCATCACTTCTTGAATGCTTAACTTAGACATATCTTTGGTTTGTTCAATCACAGAAACAATAGGATAAAATTTTGCAGGTAGACTTATCAAAAATTTTCTCAACAACCTGTTGGTCACTAATTTCTTCACCATAGGTTTTCATTTGATTTACTAATTCTGTAAATCTGGATGAAAAATCCTTTAAACTTTCAGCATCATTCATTTTCATGTTGACAAAATCTCTTCTAAGAGTTTGAAGTTTAACACTTCTTACCTTTTGGTCTCCTTCATACTCTTGTTGTAGTAAATCCCATGCTTCCTTGGCCTTTCTTGCTCTTATGATTCTTGGGAAAATCGTATCTGCAACTCCTTGTTGAATCAATGTTAGGGCTTTTGCATCTTTCTTCTTATTCTCCTTGAGTTGCTGTTTTTGAGCATTCGTCAAGGTTGTCGTATCCACCGGATCATCGTACCCGTCTTCTACATACTCCCAAAGATCATAAGACACAAATATGGTTCTCATTGTCACACACCAAAAATCATAATTTTCCCCATCAAAGATAGAAAATTGGGGTTGAGTTCCTTGATTTTGATTGCTTGTAGTTGCCATCTCAATCTTCTTCTTCTAGGGTTTGTTTCCCTAATTTTTGCCCAAATCTTGACCCAACCTTGCTCTGATACCAATTATGTTGGGTTTAAAGTAATAACCCAACTTGTATTTGAGGTCAATTTGTTCAAGCAAGCAAGAGATTAAGAAAAAAGTGAAGAAGATGAATTGATTAATATGAGAGCAAGGCAAAAATGTGAGTAACAGGGGAAGCAAGACAGTGAGTTAACTACCCACTGCTATAAGTTTCTTTTATATATTATTATATATCCTTTTTCTTTGAGACCAAGAAAGGGGATACAAAAGGTCAAAGTTCTAGAAAGCAACATTACCAAAATAGACATGATTTAACTAGAAATTACAACTACAACTTGGTCATTACATATATATATATATATTAGTTTTAACACTGGGACATTGAAATAAGCAATGGGTATTTTCACTCTTTCAGAAGTGCTCGGTGCGTATCTCACACATTTGGACGTGGAAACGATAAATTGTGTATGCAGATAAGATAACCAACAAATATCCGATTGTTTTTTTTTTTTGAACAGCGAATTTCATTTACATATCAAAAAAAGCGATAGAGCATCGCCATTACATGTACAACGACTAAACCCCGAAAAAATAAAGGACCAAGTTCCAATTTGAAACGAACTCCATTTAAGAGTTTCCTGAAAGGAACCACCAAAAAATCACCCCCTAAAAGAAAACAGCAGTGACAAAAACCCCATATCTATCTCACATCAAAAGTCAGCTATAATCCCAGCAAAAATTTAGCCTAACGAAAACCATGTGCAAGCCAAGCTCCATCATGACACAGGATCATGACTGGAAAAGCCGAGACTTTCCCTATAATATCCGATTGTTGACGTGGATGCGCACACTCTAGTCTCAGTCTGCCATTGAATTGACCAAAAGACCAAACCAAACTACGTGTTTGAGAATAAAATATAAGTAGTTACATCAGTTTGACTACCCAAAGGCAATGCAAATTGATGAAGGAAAATCATTCGTTTTTAATTGAGTTCCTCTAGAAGAGCTTATTTTGTTTTAAAGCTGGCTTTTCCCGAAGGAAGTCCAACCACAAGAAATGATACATAGTTATTTATATATATCAGGTACGTCAAGTTTGATACATTCACTCCTGCAGCAGAACGGGGGCTTCCAGTCACGAGAGTTATTAGCTGCATGACACTGCAACAAATCCTTGCTTGTGCTGTTGGGGAAGACGTCATTATGAACGATAGTAATGTTGTTGATTTTGAGGAAGATGGTGATAAGGTAATCTGTCCTTGAAGGCTCTGTTTGGTCCATGGATTTATTTATGGAAAGGAAACAATAAGGAGACGCTTTACTTTGTTCGGTTAATAAGGAAACTAGTGAGAAACAATTTAAAATTTCTGAATTTTGTGAGTTACAATTATATTTTGAGAAGTTTTAATCTTTAATGTTATTTAAGAATGGAGGAAAACATAAGGGAACTAGTTTTTCTTCTTGTTTTCCTGCACTTTATTTTTTGCACTTCTCTGAATTCGCAAACCAAACAAAGCCTATAGCTTTGACATTTTTCTTTCCCTATCAAAAAATTTAGGATTGGTCTCTCATTCTCATCTTTGTAAAAATATGTGGCATAGAAAAGTTCTTTGCGATTGTTCTATTGTTATGTTTCTTACTCTTCGGAAGATGAGTTCTAACTACTTCATCCACAAGTTTAGGTGACTGTGATTTTGGAGGATGGACAACGATTTGAAGGTGATCTTCTTGTTGGTGCTGATGGAATATGGTCAAAGGTATTGTCTTAAACTTATTATATATTGTCTTCTCCAGTGGATTTTTTCTTTTCATGTATTAATTATACGTATAAAAAATTGTGTATATATTACAATATCTGTGGTGGTGGGACACGTGCTAATTTGCCGTAGCAACCAGCTATACCGTGGGCTATCTTTTATCCTGCAAATGCTTATATATATATATTTGTGTATGTGTTTGTGTCAGATGTTTTGCTTGAAATTTTTGATAATTCTATTCTGCTTGAATAGGTAAGGCAAAAATCTGTTTGGGCCAAAGGAAGCTACCTATTCGGACTACACATGTTATACTGGCATTGCAAATTTTGTGCCACCTGACATCGAGTCTGTCGGGTAATGTTCTATTTCATTATTGCTTTGGGATTATATGTCACTGTTTATCTTCATTGACTTCTTTTCTGTGGGTTATACTTTGAATTTAAATTCTCTATCTGAAGGTACCGAGTATTTCTGGGACACAAACAGTACTTTGTTTCTTCGGATGTGGGTGGAGGAAAGATGCAGTGGTACGCATTCCACAAGGAACCACCTGGTGGTGTAGATAGTCCCAATGGTATATATTCTTCAGATTCTTGAACTCATGCAGATTCAAATGACTTTAACAATCATCTATGTTACCCTGAATCGGGTACGGGTGTCGGGTACAAACTCGGGTACGGTGTCGGGTTCGTCCTATTTTTAAAATTTTACACTATTTTGAAGGGTTGGAGAGAGAAGTACCCTTGTCCGGGTGTCGTGTTGGGCACGGGTACTCTATGCATTATGAAGGGTCCGGGTAACATAGCAGTTCATATATGTTTCGGATGTTATTAGCAAAATATACATGTGGAATGCCACCGTAGATATAATTCATTGTTGCTTTGTAATTATTCTAAAAGATACCAACTTTCTAAGCTTTTTGTGTTTTAGTGCATCATATTATAATGGTGGTGCTTCATCAAACATATCAAATTTCTTGGATTCTAAGAGGCTGTTTGGGCAATGCAAGAACCAGTTTGTTGTTCAGAGAAGAACCGGTTCTAAATAGTTTGGTGTTTGTGTAGCTGCTGTTTGGTTACACAGGAGTACGTGCCCGACTTTAAAAAAAAAAAAAGCTGCAAGAACTGGTTCTTTTTCAAACCAACGCAATACTGATTTTTCGTTGAAAACAGATAAAAGTGAGAGGGAGTCTGAACCTGATCCTGTTCCAAGCTTTCCCAAATAGGACCTATTTATTAAGAAGTCCTAATTTTAACAGAAGATTTGCGGCCATCACAAAAATTTTGAATTGGAAATCTTTTTTATCAGAGTCTCATAATGTCAACAAGAATATGGTTTTGATAAGTGGTGCTCTTTATAGTCCAATATTCTTTATCTTGTTTGCAGGTAAAAAGGAAAGGTTGCTTAAAATATTTGAGGGCTGGTGTGATAATGTAATAGACCTGTTGCTTGCCACGGGCGAAGAGGCGATTCTTCGAAGAGACATATATGACTGTGCACCAACTTTTAATTGGGGAAGGGGTCGTGTAACCTTGCTTGGAGACTCTGTCCATACAATGCAACCGAATTTAGGTCAAGGGGGATGCATGGCCATTGAGGTACAACTTTCTTTGTTACATCTCGATACAATATTACAATACCATCCCCATTACGACAGAAAACATTATAAACTAGTTTACTAAACATTATCTATATGTATGTTTTTCCGTGACGAGGAACCCCCGAGGCCGGACATAGGACCCGAGTCAGGTGAGTCTGAGGATATTGCCCCTAAGGGGTAACACGCCATAGTGGGGATTCGAACTTGCAACTTGTGCTTACTGTCACTCAGACTAACCCCTTGGGGTTGCATTATAACTTGAACATTGTCTTTTGATTAATATTATGTTTGCTTGATGTATGTTTTGTTGAGATCACATGATGTACTAAATAGTTTGTTTTTCTGTATTTGAATTGAAATATGTATATACAAAAATAAGATCCACATTATTCTTTTTTTTTTTTTTTGGGAAAGGGAAAGGGGGGGGGGGGGGGTGTTAGGTTTAACGTTATTCTGTAGGTGATTAGCAATATTCTGCGTGCGAAAAAAGAATTATGTGTAACATTCTGATTAAATATCCAACCTTAAATAATTAGATAGTTTTTACTGTGAAGAAATTTCTACAAGATAACTGTATTGATTAAATAGCTATCTATAGTGACTTGAATGCTGATGAAGGACACCTTGCCAATGACCCAAACATTTCAGGATGGTTATCAGCTAGCTCTGGAGCTTGATAAAGCTTGGAGGGAAAGTACTGAGTCAGGAAGTCCTATAGATGTAGTCTCGTCTCTAAGGAGGTACTATACAATTTATTTGTTGAATATATAACGAAGAAACATATAAATTGAGGTTGCAAATCTGTGGTCAAGTAACTTTTAGAAATGGGATCTTTTTTCATGATTTCAGAGAAATTTGTGAGTCGTCATTTTATGAGACATTCATCCCAATCACTATGCTCTTTATAAATATGTTATTGTTTCTTGCATTTGGAGGACTTGGAGTTTATGAATGGAATTACTGTTAAGTCACAAATTGCTCCAAAAGCAAGGTGTTCGAGAATGGGCTCAACATGTATATCAAGGTTTAACACCCTCCCTTGCGTGGGACCTCATCTCGCACGTGGAGACATAACAAACTAAACAAACCGAACTCCATCACAATGTAGACAAATAACAAAGTGCAAGTATGCACACCAGATCGGGGACGGGGATTCGAACCCAAGACCTCCCACATTTAAGTCACCAATTGCTCCAAAGCTTAAGCTGTTAGAGAACGGAACCAACAATGTATATCAAGGTTTAACAATTACAGTAGACTCTTTTACGGCCAAATCTCTTTGGTGACTACCTATTTTGATTTTTCCTTTCCCCAACTATGAGAGTGCTAGAAAAATACTAGTTGCTGTTATCCACGGATTGGCAAGAATGGCTGCAATCATGGCTACAACTTATAAGCCATACTTGGGTGTAGGACTTGGTCCCTTGTCGGTATGAACGTTTCTTCTTCTTCTTCTTCTTCTTCTTCTTCTTCTTCTTCTTCTTTTTTGGGTAATTTGTATGAACTTGTCACAAGTACATGACACTGAATAATTAAAATAAACTTTAGTTTGCGATGCCTTTTTTCATGGATTTCATTTCAGCCTTTTGTCTGTTTTACAGTTTTTGACGAATTTTAGGATACCACATCCAGGAAGAGTTGGTGGGAGATTTTTTATCGACATTGCAATGCCTTTAATGTTAAGTTGGGTCCTCGGCGGTAACGGGTTAGCTCTGAGAGGCCTTTTATTCTAGCAATTTTTTCTACCATTATTATCTTCTTTCGTGCTCTATCTTGATTTCCATCCATTGTTTATTTTAACGACACATCAGAGTCCATTCTGAGCAATGATTATAACAAAGAAAACCGTCAGTGATAAATCTACTATATTCTCTAGAACTTGTGAAAATTAATGGTCAAATGCAAAGTTTTTAGCATTAGAACCTTTGTAAACTCCGAGGTACTGAAAATAACTGTCATATTGAAGAAAGGTGCTTTTAAAATGTAAGATTTCCTACGGTCGCTAGATCGAGTTGACCTTTACGATACCATCAAATTTAACCAAGGAATAATTTGAATAAGCTTCAGAAATATAATTCTAGCAAATAAAGTTCATTTCTGTTTCTAATCTTCTTGAAGTGCACTTAGTGTTGTGTTGCCTTTTGTAGCTCAAAGCTTGAAGGGAGATCATTAAGTTGCAGACTCTCACACAAAGTATGTTGTTCAAGGACTAACCATCTAAACACGTCTTTTGAAACTAGCTTGGATTGTTAGCTCTTTGTATATTCAATTACAAGTATGGAAATTAGTTTATTGTTTGGAAGCTAACATGTGGTCAAATATGAAGGCGAACGATCAATTGCAAACATGGTTTGAGGATGATGATGCTTTGGAACGTGCTATTTGTGGAGAGTATGTGTAACGATTCTAAAATATGTGAAAATTATTTGTGGTATATCTATAGTCATATACACTTCATGATCATAGTTGTGAAGTCAACCTTGTTTGTTTTGTAGGTGGGTATTATTCCCATGTGGAAAAGTGAGTGGTGCTCTGCAACCTATTGTCTTAAGTAGGCATGAAGAAAAACCCTGCCTAATTGGGTATGTGCCTTTAATTGTGAATCTTTATATTCTGTTCCATGTATGTGTGTGTGTGTGTGTATAGAGATGTATGCGAGTAAGTTGATGTCCAGATTGTAGTGACATATCTAGTACATGCATTGCTGCTAAAGTAAAATGTGTACTATCTGAATAGTAGGGCCTGTTTGGCAAATCACATAATTGCGATTGCAATTGGCTCTCTAAAAAAATTCCCAACACCATGTTTACTTCCCTAACCCCCACCACATTGTTTATTGAAGCCAATTGTGCGATTCGCCTCCTTAAGCAGTTGGCCCTTAGTCATATTGTAATTGTATGGTACATATAGTGTATAATTGAAATTTTGTTCAACAGATGAATATCCAGATCCAAACTGAATTGCAGTGCAATAGGCTAATCATTTCTTACAAAAAAGTTTCAAAATGAATAAGAAAAGAAATCTTTCACAAAAGAGTTCTCTCATTTTCCTTTTTAATTTTGGATCGAACCTTAATTGAATATTTAGATTTGATGTGATAATCAGTGGATGTATTGGATATGTAAACCATTAAGTACAGAAAGCTAAAAGAAAGGATAGAAGAGAAATTATTTTATTTTATTATTATTATTATTTTTTTTTCTGGAGTGGCTACTGTATTAAGTGTATTTTTTTAGAAGTCTGTTGATACCTTGAACAAGAAGGGTAATATTGTATTTTCACTGCAGGAGTGTATCAAATGCAGATTTTCCTGGTATATCAGTAGCCATACCTTCCCCCCAGGTATAAATTTACCTGTTCAATTTTATTGCTAGTAGTGTTCTTTCTCTCTCCTTTTTCAATGCTAAAGTAAGAAGGTTTTCTTATCTCAGGTTAGCAAAATGCATGCTCGAATAAGCTGCAAGAATGGTGCGTTTTTCCTAACCGATTTGCGGAGTGAACATGGTACATGGATCACTGAGTAAGTCATGGAAAATATGAATACATACATATCTTTATATGCATATGTTTGTATAGCTTATCCTTTTTCGTAGGATATTCTCAAATCTTCGTTATGTTTATTTTTTTTTGCAGCAATGAGAGGAGGCGATATCGGCTGCCGCCAAACTTTCCTTCTCGTTTCCATCCAACGGATATTATTGAGTTTGGTTCTGATAACAAGGTGATTTTTATTTTTTCCTTTTAACACATTTTGCTGCATACATATCATCGAACGGTGACTGCACTTCTTTGACAGATCAATCTTAAGAACCAAATTGTATCCAAACTTGTATGGTATTTTTCTATATCTCTAGTTCTGCTAACAACCATTTCCAAGCAATTTATTTCCATCAACAGATCTCTGTTGAATTTGGTCAACTAAGAGCCCATTTGGGGGCCAAAAATCACTTAATAAGTGATTGTTTAGAAAGCTGTGAGCCTGTGACCGTTTGGATTAGTTTTTTCACTGCTTTTCAAAATCTGGCTCTTTTTAATTCTAAAAAACAGTTTTTTTTTCCCTCCTAAAAGATGCAATTGATAGCTTTTTAAAAAAATTCTTATTGTAAAAACAGTTTATTTTTTCTTCTTCTAAAAGATGCAATTGATAGCTTTTTTAAAAATTTCTTATTGTAAAAAAAAAATGGTTATTTCTATAGCTAACCCAAACGGGGTCTAAGTGGGTTAGAGTCTTTACCTATGTTACCCAGACTCGGGTATGGGTGTCGGGTGCAGGTGTGTATCTAGGTGTCAGACCTCTTCTAAATCTAAATCTTAGGATCTGGGGCCGTGTTTAAACATTGGATACGGATATGTGGACACCTTCTGAACGTATAAACATACTATGTTTCTTAATATCAATAGTTAGAAACCTCTTTGCCCACAATTTTAAGCTTCTTTTTACCTTTTCAACATCACCTGTGGAGGATCCAAGTGTCCGAATTGGGTATGGGGGTCGGACATGGGGATCGGGTACTTGGGGGTAGTAGGAGAGTCCAGGTAACATAGGAGTCTTTACATATCATTAATGGCTTCTTTTCCTTGGGAATTCATAAATGGCTTGTTTGAACATGGCATGAAATTGGAGTTAAAACCATTCTTTATTCGTAGAATTCGTACTAACATATATTTTATTGTTTTTGGAATGTGAATATGTCATTCCCTAATATATATGGATTTATACATATTACATTTCAAGTTTGTATTTGTAATCTTGTTTAGTTACCTTTTGCTTGTGTATATAATCAAAATTCTGAAAACATGAATTTCTCTTCTGCTTCATATGCTAAGCACAAAAACAATGAGATTTCAAATCTTTTGTGGCCTTCAAGTTCGGCTTCTATAATATTCGGAGAAAAGGAAAGAAAAGAGTAGATTTTCATTTTCATTTTCGTTTTTGGGATTTCAATTATTTGGGCTGCTTTGCAACTGGCATATCCAGGAAAAGATTCATACATGGCACTTATAAGTCATAACACACACACACACACACACACACTTACTTTCCCGTAAAACTAGCTTGTGGTTCCAATCACAGACAAGGGTACCTAAAAAAAATAAAAAAAAAATACTTTAAATACGAACATTATCGTAAATCTGAGCCTTGAAAGATTGTGCAGGTAACGTTTCGGGTAAAGGTGGTGACAACAAGATTACCTGAGATTGCAGGGAAGAAGGAAGGAAGTGAAATTCTCTAGACGGTATGAGAATTTTCGACTAAAATGTTCTTTAATTCGAGAATTGAGAGATACACAGAAACTGTACAGCATATTTATTTGGAGGCAGCAAAGCCATGTAAAGCTGCTACATTTTGCTGTATATATAGGATCAAAGTGTAGCATCATCACACAGAATTTGACAGAAAGTCCGGTTCTTTTTAAGCTGGAGCTGAATTTGTTGTTTGTAAATTCTGAAATTGTTTCAATACTAATAATTCAAGTAAAGAGATTGAGCAAAAACCATATCGATTATCTATCATGGTATTCTTTTTTAATTCACCTTACAAGTGATTTTGTGGGGCATTTTAGCATGTAAAATTAGAGTTTGCTGATAAATAGGATTATTAAGATCACCGAAAGATAGCTGTTGGAACACAGTGGAGCTGTTAGTACACATAATAAGAGCAAATTGCGTGATATATGATAGATCTAAAAATTTTCACCTTTAGGGTCCATTGTTTAGTGTCATGCTAAAAACTTGGGCTGACAGGTGAACTCTGCTTAAGTGCAACCATTTGGAAATTGGAAATGACTTTTTTCTTTTGTCATTTTGGGTCAGATTGGTAATCCTATTATCTTGAATTAGAACTGGTTAGTTGGACCAAATTCATCAACGCTCAAGCTTTATATTCCAAGGTCCAACTAATTTTTTTTTTTTGGGATGACGAGGACAATCCCTCGTCTGTCCTTCGGGACTGTGGATCCCCTCAAGTATTTCAGACGGTTTATTTACTCCGTTTTTATTTTATTTTATTTTGTTGAAGTAGAACTGGGGCAAACCATGAGTACGTGCTCTGACCCTACATCACACGCACCAATTAATTCAGGGAGGTAAGGTAGCGATCGGATCTGAATCCACACAAAATTGGACCAATTTTTTTATTTTTATTTTTATGTCCATCTTAAGGTCCATCGCTCCAACTATCTTACTTTCGCCCCTGGAATTGTTTTGAACCTCTGACCTCCCTTAGCAAAGGCAAAGGCTCTGGCCAACTTAGTTAGAGCAATTGCTGTGGAGATGGAAATTGTAGGGTATAGGTTAGGGTACTTTCTGGTACGAGTTTTGGGAGTGCCACAGTGGTGTAGTAGGCAGCCAGTTGAGGGAATGTCGGCCCCAATTGAACCGGTAGAGGGTTTGCCAGTTGGTGCCAAACAGCAGAGGCACTTCTGGCTCTCTCGAACGGCAGAGGCTCTGCCGGCTACTCTCCCATATGGCTTTCCCTTTGCCGGCTAGCCCCCAACGACCACATTTGGGGCTATTTAAACAAGCTTGTGTTTTTTTTTTTTTTTGGTTAACTAAAACTCCACTTGTTCAACAATATATTTCCACAAGAGTTCGATTTTTTTTTGGTAGAAGTCAGTTATTTTCAATCCAGGTTTTTAATACTTTTTTTAAAAAAAAAGCTTTTTAACTTGGTTTATAATAAAGTATTTTGTAGTAAAATTTTCTATACTAAAGTTTTTAATGGTAGTGTTCTAATATTATTTTTTCAATCAATATTATTATTGTAGTGTCTAGTAGAGTAAATTTGAGATTTGTTTTCATAATTGGTGTTATTTGTATAATTTTAAAGTATTTTATACAACCATGAACCGATTATTCATTAAAAAAAAGTAATGTCACGCCCCGAATAGCAATTACAACGCAACTCAAAAAAGTAATTTCATTAGGGGAAATTTAATTATTTCTTTTTGGATCCGTAGATCATGACAAGTTTGAGTATAGATGTCCACATCACATTCTGATAAGGATAAGGTTAATGCGGAAGGGACTAAAGTATAGACTTATTCAAATCAACTCCAATCCCATTACAACGCAACTCAAATACTCGGGCTTCATGGCCTTATTACAAATATAAGTCCAAATCAAAATACAACATAATACATAAACAACTATAAACGTCTTCTCCGTCCTTAAGTAGTAGAATAGTAGCCTTCTCCAACTTCCTCTTGGTGCCTTTCCACTCAAAATTCTGGACATTTGAATATTCAGGGCAAACGTCGTCAACTTGTGAAAGCTGAGTACATATGCTAACCATATATGATATTCATAGCATGTGATAACATGTGAATTGAATTATACGATCATATATAGAAATAACCGTACATAGATAATTCAACTAGTATGAATATGCAAGATCGTGTATGATCATATCCAACTATTCTCCAATTACTCACAAAACCATCTCCCCTCTTCCTACAACCAGACCTTTCTCATTACCACATTTCTTTATCTTGTGTCAACCTTTTATCTCCTCATATCATGTCAACCTTTTATCGCTTCATCTCATGTCAACTTTTTTCAACACGAAGTCAGTCATTAGAATAGCATGATCGAAAGCCGAATGATTAATATGCTAGCATGCTCTAAAGGCGAATGGTCAACATATGTTGTTGAAGATAGCAGCATGTTCTCAAAACCGATTAATTATCAAAATATTCATAATGACTTTCCTTTTATGAATCCAGGAATACGAGTGCTCTAAACCCGAATGGTTAATATGCTAGTGTGCTCTAAAACCAAATGATCAACAAACGTTGATCAAGATAGCAACGTGTTCTAAAAATCGATTAATCAAGAATATTTCGGATCATAGTCTCAAGAGTTAACCTAACTTTCCACAACTTGTCTTTACTGTGCAAGTCACCTTACACCATAATGTCACGACCCGTCCCGCTATGCGCGGAAATAGGACACGTGGCACGCGACCAAGGCTTATCCAAACATTAAAATAACTATACGCAGCGGAAAAGAACTTTAAAACAACCCTGAGTATTTAAAACTTTAGGAACATTACCCTCTGAGTTGTGAAATTCGTTAAAATCAGAGTTATAGAAAGTTTTGCCAAAAGGAACACTGTCTAAAAGAAATCAGTTTTGAAAACAGAGGTCCAGTCGACTGGATTGGGAATCCGGTCGACTGAAGACCAAAAGCAGAAAGGTCAAAAGTCCAAAGGTCCATTCCAGTCGACTGTGGCTGGGGTCTAATCAACTGGGGCCTGCATTCTTCAGTCGACTGGATCCTCCCAGTCGACTGTGCCTCTAGCAGTTCCAAAAATCCACATTTCTGTAAAGGGGTCCAGTCGACTGAAACATGGTCCAGTTGACTAGTTTTGCCATAATTAAAAGCAGTAGCCAATTTTGCACAGTAGTTCAGTCGACTGATCGGGGACCTAGTCGACTGGTTCTGGGCAGAAATGCCCAATCGGTAGCAAATCAGAACAAGGTTCTCCCACACTGAAACTAAGACAATCACAATGATACACTCAGGATTTAAAACATAATTACAGACGTTCGAATACAGAATTACATTACTACGGAACTAATCCATGATTCTATTACAATCTATTACGACTTTCCAAATCCTTATACAAGTTTAGGAAAAAGGAACAAAAATGTAAACAAAGTGTTTCCTGTCGTCTCATCGGCCTCACTCCTCACGCTTCTTCTTGTCTTTCTTCTTACCTGCAATGGAGTAAATCTCCACTGCTCAGCTATATGCTGAGTGCACAAGTTCTAACATATGCAATATATGATAAACATGCTTTAATCTCATAAATCACATTCATAGTTGCTAGGGAGAAAAATACGCCTTCGTCCGGTAGCGGCAAGTCCAAGCCTTAAACCGCGATGTCAATGGCTAGTCCAAGCCTACAACCATTACATCCCCAAGTGCCCTGGCAAGTCCAAGCCTTAAACCATGCACAGTAGCCGTCGCTACTCAAATTCTCAAACATCGAGAAGCTTACCCCGGCATGAATTTGTATAAGTCTCCCCTTTGACCCACATAGACAACTCAACGTGCTCGCGTAAATTTAGACATACTTTTCACATTTAAGAGCGTGCATAATTAACGGGCCTACAATTAACACATGGGTTTTGCCCGGATCTCAATTTCGTCGTCGAAATATAAAACAAGTATTTCTCTATATTTCACAGGTTAGAACTTCATACCTCGTGCGATTCTCTGCAAAATTTGAAGGATCGACTAGGGGGCCAATTAATCGTCGGATTTTGAATTTGAGACGATTCCTACTAGTTTATACCCGTTTTTTTCCAAATTCCTAGAAATTAGCTTTTTATAAAAACTAGCCAAACATGGTCTAAGTAGTATCAAAATGTAGATCTTACCTCCACGAGTCCAAATATGAAATTTGGTGAAAATCTGACGGACGAAAGGTCGTCGATCGGCGTCGCAAAGTCTGAGGAATCAAATCCCCTTTTCTCTCTCCTCTCCAACGATATATATGAGGTTTGTGAGAAATGAAATCTCACCCCCCACTTATTTATAGAAAAACTCTTCGGATTTCACGTTTACCTCCGTGCGAGTTCCTCAAACATCTAGTTAACCCATGAAACGTCGCACACATTCATTTTATGCCTTTACGAGTGAAAATTATAATTTCCAAAAGTTTTCGACTAAGTCTCGTTTGGGGTCCAAAATAACGTTCGAAAACTAAATTATGTGGAATCTCTACACAACCTAACTTTTTATTTATTGTGTCACTCACGTTCTCACCACAGTTCTCAAAATGATATATAACAATATCGAGATTACCAGAAATTATACTACACAGACATAATTCACTATTCACGAAATACCAAATATTCAAATAACATTTAAATCATGTAAATGTCATTTAACCATGCCAATGCAACATGAAGTGCCATGTTCCTGTGTCCTCCCTGACACCTCACTGTTGACCCACAGTCAACCTCATCTCAGTCCAATTATCAAATAACATTGATTAAACTCACAGATTCAAATATGCATGATAACACTATGAAATTCTGGAACGGGTGTGACAATGTACAACAATGCATGCATGTAATCATCCTATATGTCATGTAGTAATATGCGATTTCGGCAGTATAAAATATGAGTACAAATAGTCTATAACAGGGCATGTGTATAACATGAATTCTATAGAGCCATATGAGAATCTGGCAGCACAGTAACATAGGTACAACTTATTAAACCATATGGTATAACAGGTAACTTAGCATAACGTGTATTAACTCAAGGTACAATATAGCATAGCAGTAGGTACAACTCTTCCTAGCATGTGATTTCAATTGCAAAACTTATAAAATAGCATCATTTAATCTACCAGAACTTTCCATTAATGGATTGGTCCTTACCAATGGATTGCTTCCTTACCAATAGATTGCTAACCTTACCAATCGATTGCTACCTCACCAATGGGTTTATCCCTTACCAATCGATTGCTATATTACCAATGGATTGCTACTTTACCAATCGATTTCTTCCTCATCAATGGATTGCTACTTTACCAATTGAATTTTGCTAATCTCACCAATCGATGGATCCCTCACCAATCAATTGCTCCTTTACAAATTGATTGCTTACTTAACCAACTGATTGGACTTCGTTTTCAACCTTTAGACGTGGGCAGAATTGCAAAACTTACCATTTTTGCATCTTAAGTCATGGCAACACTAAAACAAACCCTAAAACTCTTCTATGTCATCATATATCATATTAGAATACTTACAAGTGATGGTTCCTTCTCCAGTTAATCGGCGTGACTCGTCGAAGTTTTCATTAATCCCAACAATGGCTTCCAAGCTCCGTTCCTCAACCGTTTCTTCTCCCATTCGAATGCAAAGCTCCGTCAGCACTCCGAGAAGCTGTTCGGTGCTTGGAAATTAAGCTAAAGTGTGTGAGTGAAGTTGTTGAAAATATGAGTGAATTCAAAACTCAAGAGGGGTTTATATAGGCAATATCATCGCCTCTCTCTCTCTCTCTCTCTCTCTCTCTCTCTCTCTCTCTCTCCCCTCCATAAATGAGTTTCTAAAAATAGTAGCAGCTTACTAAGCTACTTAATTAGGAGGATGTGTGGTGGTGGTTCATTGTTCATTGTGAAGAATTCCAGCAGACAGAATTTCGATTACTAAGTCGCAATTTGTGTTACAAACATGACATCATTTTGATGACGTGACATCATCATGGTGATGTCGTTGCCCTTGGTTCACATGTCGTCTTGATTTGTTTAAAATCTAGTAAATACAGGTTCAGGGTGAATTCTAAGTCCAAATATGGGACCAAAGTGGTACCCAAATCTGTAACCAATCGCCACGTAAAAGTCACTAGATTGAATGACTTAATAATATTATTAAACTAATCACCGTGGTATTTCTAACACAACCATGTATTTAAAAGTACGATAACTAGTATTTCAAAATACAATATTGGTCATGCCTAACTTGACCAGATCACAGAACATAAATCATACAAAATATTATTAAAATATAAAATCACTAAATAAAATATTATTTAATACTATAAAATACACGTGGAAATTCAGGGTGTTATTTACAAGTACTAAGCGACGGTCTACGAGCATCATGAGTATACAATAAGTTAGTAATTAACAAGAAACTATGTGTAATACCCGTAAAATTTCGTTAATAAAATCTATCCCCGTATTTTTGTTCGTATTTTCAGTGTCTCGATTTTGTGAACCCAGAAAACTAGTTATATATAAATGCGCATTTAATTATTATTTTTTAGACTGCAAGTTACGGACCCGGACTGACTATTGCACGTGTATCCGTAAAATCTGTATCAAAATTTGACTGCGTAGCACGTGGATTCTAGCGACGACTAAGCAATACATATTTGGAAATTGGAATCTTTCCTAATATGGGAATGTATTAGCCTAGCTAAGCCTACCTTAATCCATTGGATAAGTACACTACCCAAACACCTAACCTCTACCCGCTGGACATTACCCACACCCCTCCATCGCCGGCGCACACTCCCCTACCCCCTCTCAAATCTATCACCATCATATCCTCTCAAAACAGATTGCAAAATCTATGTATATATATATTTATGTGTGTGCATGAGAGTTGAGAGACAGAGAGGGTCACCGAGAGTAGAGACGCAGAGAGAGGTGAGCTCGCCGGAGACGGAGAAGGAGAAAGGAGACCCGAAGACCTTTAAGGTAAACTCCACCCCCTGTTTACTCCAATACACTCACACACCCTCGTTGACCTTCACGAACAAACCAAACAGAGCCTTAAGCTATGGTAATGGTGGAACTGCCATTAAAGCTCCCTCACCGGAGCTCGAAATTTCAAATCAACTAGAACCCCTAAAAACCATGCCAAGCTAACCCTATAGGTCCCAGTTACCCTCCATGAACAGTTTGAAGATTTAACCACGCTTGGTTAACCATGCAAACCATTATCCTCAAAAAGACCAAAAAGAATAATCTCACAGTGGGTTAGGAAAATGAATACACCATTGTCCCAGCTCCTAGTATGTTGTAGAGGACCCCGAACCGGTCACTTTGCCGTTGGAATCACGCATTTCCATGGAGAAATGCGTGAGTTATGGAGAGATGAAGATTTCTGGCGAGATACACGTCGCCGGTGTGGAAGGTTGAAGAAGAAGAAACCCGCAGGTCTCGGGTTATATCGTTTACCCGCTGGGTCGGGTCGGGTTCACTAATGGGTGGGTTTACTTGTTAGTTTAAATGATTTTGGGTTCGGGTTATAATAATTAAAATGGTAGTGGGTCGGACTTTTTAAGTTGGATCAGCTTCTGTGTGTATATGGGTAACCCAATGGATCGGGTTGAATCTGGGTTGACCCACGGGTCTTTATTAAGGTGTTTATTATATATAATTAATATGATAATCATTAATTAAGTCATTTATATATTTATAATTATTCTATTAATCCTGATTAAGGTTTTTATAAACTGTTTCAACAATAATTAGCTATTAATTTAATCTGTTAACTGAGATTTAGTATATAAATATATTATATATTAATTATTATATTTTGTGTATATTAAATAATTATAAATAGTTATGAATTATATATATAAATGGTTTTAAATAGTTAAATTATTTTGAAAAATAGTTTTAAATACTATAAATAAAATTTATATATTCTGAAATATTATTTTAAATAAAATAATATTCCGATATTATGAAATTATGGATTATTCTTATATAGTGTATTTATAATTTTTTAGTTGAAATAAATAATAAGTACTTGTGTTAAATTAAAATAATTAGGTAATAAATATCTAATGTCCATTTAAAAGTACATGAAAATTTTATTAAATTTTCCGAAGGTCTAAATGCCCTTGTTTTATAAATTAATATTTATAAAACCAAAACTTTAGTATTTCTAATAAATTGTTAATTATTATTAAAAGCCCAGTTTGTTTATATTTAAATTATTTAAATACCAAACGAACTCCGAAAATTATGAGAAAAATACCACTGGCCTATTTTAAGGTCTAAGCATGTAATAAAAATATTTGTGTGGGTCAAATGTCTTCCTAAAATATACTTTATTATTTGGGTGTTCTTCAATGTATAATTAGACGATTAAACTTCAGAAATTCATAATAAATAAACCATAACTCAGAAAAATACGCGGTTAGTTCCCAGAGTCTTAGAATAACGTCTAGAATATTCCCTTAAAGTTTGGCAACCTTTCGACACGGTAAAAAATACAGCTTATCTTTAGGGCCCAGACTGGTATAGAAAACCCAGCCTTTTATGCGACGGACTCCGATTTGAGTCTAGTCAATGGCGTTAGACTTAGAATGATGTCCAGATCATCATGTTGAGGTTTAGGAACCCACCCGGCACAATTACCCTTATGCCCTTGATTTTAGTACGCTTATTAACCGTCGTTCCATGAATTCATATGCTTTGTAGGGACCACCGCTACGCTTGTTTTTACGCACCCGCTTCAAGGTGAGTCGTCCTAACTCACTTGGTATATTATAGAGTTACTATTTGTACAATTATAAACATCCAGTGTGTCATGTGTGGACATAATTGATAAGTATTATATATGTGTACGTTCAGATGTACTATTTATATGATGAATGCATGTGTAAATATCCAAACTCCATGCTCAGATATTAATTGTTGTTATACAAGATTATTATGCTTCACAAATATACAATCACATGGACATTCATATGAACGTAATTGAGTCATGATGTCAATGTTGACGTCTACATGGTTAGTCAAGGGGACTAACCCAGTCATGTTGTCATACATGTTGAGTGGATCGTGGAGGTCCGTATGGTGCAGTCAAATCAATGGGTACAACGATGTAATGCTATAGGGCCATGCTAGGCGACGATAGCAATGTAACCATTGAAGTGGAACATGAGTTGATGGTTGATACGCTATAGGGCCATGCTAGGCGACGATAGCAAAGTATCCATCTGAACTTTGAATACAATAGTTACCTTTCTAATGCTATAGGGCCTTGCTAGGCGACGATAGCGCTGTAACTATTCTATTCTCCCGGCAAGGTCACGAGGACCTAAGAGTCCAATGATTACAATCTTTTTAAAACCAAAATTTGCTATAGGGCCCTGCTAGGCGACGATAGCAACGTAATCATTCTACTCTAAGCTAACGACGTTACACTGGTAATGTAACAAGTCACATAAGTCAGTTGTGGTGTCTGTGGTCGAGTTAAAGTCGAATATATCGATACTGCATTTTGTCATCATACTACCATGTCATATGTTCATTAATGTTATTTCAAGATATTGTTTTATCTATATATCCTTAAATGTATTAGGAGTGATCGGTTAAGACGATTTCACTTAGCTTCAAAAGCTAATGGCTCCTTCCCTGTCTTGGACATTTTACGTCTAGGTTATTATGAGGATGACTATCAAAGTAACCCTGAAGGAGAAAATCACTATCATCAAGATGGGAACTATCAGGAAGGTGATCCTGAGACAGACTATTAGGAAGAGTATGATAACGAAGGTTATGGGTTTTCCAGTTAGAAGAAGGACTCTGGCCTACTTTCGCATTAAGATCTCCTTTATGTTTTAAACATCTATATTTTGTTATGTAATAATTTATGTGGCGTCGATCGCCCAAACCTATCTTTTGTGGTTTTTATTTGGAACTTCTGTAATAGCTTTTGTAGCAAAACACTTTAAGTTCTCCCATGAATACCATTAGACGCTTCTGCAATTCCTTACTCTGATATATATTATGTTAGTATGTTACACGGACAAGTCAGTTTTATGTAACTCGTCATTCCCTACGGGTCTAGAAAGGAAATTTTAAATTTTCCCTATTTTTTGTTACTCCGGGGCGTGACACTATGTTACACACTTTTGATTTAGTTCTTACCCAATCCACTTCATTTGTTTCGCTACCTTGAGTTGAGCCATAAACGTGTTCAATCTTCAATGCGCACATCATCATTGTTTGTGAAATCATTGAAAATGTGATTGCACACTTCCACTGTTCCGTTTAATGTCAATTTCTAAATGAGCGCTGTGCTCGGATTGGATAGTGTTCCAAAACGTCGAACCCGGTTGACTATGCCGACAATCGGATTTGTACTTATCTTCACATATGTGTGACACATAATTTCATCTTCAAATGGTCGCATGTTTAACTGTCTAACTCGTCCAACCATGTTTGAGAAAACACCATAATTACTCACAGAAAGCAAATTTGTGTTAAACTGATGATAGTTTAGTTTTGAATGTAAGATTTTGTGGAGGAAAGTCCTACTATATATATACATACTGATCTAAAATTTCTTTTAGTTTTTTTTCCCTGCTCGTTGGAGCCAACGTTAACATAAAAATTATCATCGACTACATGACAAACAGTGGAGGGAGTGCCGGCTCAGCCTTTGCTCTCAAGCGGTAGAAGTTCTGTCGGCCAAAACCCAAATGGCAGACACATTGCCGGCCAGCTCTAGCCGGCTTTCCCTCTGTCGGCCTGCCTCCCAACCAGCACACACTCTGCCGGCCGGCCCATGATAAGAAAATTAGTGATATACTAAACTTCGGTTTCCTACACTTTCTTACCCTAATTTCCCCTTTAATCTACACCACTGTGTATTACCGTAAGCTTATAGCTACCCTAATTACTACTGTTGTTGCTCTTACTTCTTAGGTAGAATCCAACTAGTCACTTTGGCCCAAACCTGCTTGTGTAATTTAAAGAGGCAATAGAGTACGGAGAATCTCATGTTCCTGACAATAAAAATCAATTCTTCATTCCTACTTTAATGCAGACTTTTAATGAGAAAATGCACAGGTTGAAACTTTTTAATCTAACTTAAGTTATGGCTATAGGTATGTCTTTGTCAAGCGAACTTCTACTATACTCACGGGGGCGGACCCAAAGAGGGACCGGGGAGGGGGTTTGAAAATTTTGAGGATTTATATAGAATTTTGAAGATTTGATAATATTATATATAGTGGCCCCCCCAAATTTGTGACTTTACATGTGGAAGTTCTTAACACATCGTGTCCACTTGACTTTCGTTATGTTAAAATGGTGATGTGTTAAGAATCACATTTGGAGATAAAAAAATTTGGGAAGAATAACATTGCATGATTAATAACAATATCCACTAATGTGACCATGTGACATTAAAAGTCCCTATTAATAGTGAAGGGAAAGAGTAATATCCCCTTATTCAGCTCAGGAGGTAAACAATGTCTAAATCAAATTTGCCACAACTACTTGGTCGACTCTTTGTCTCACTTAAAAATAAAAAATATGTATAAGTGACCCAAAAAAAATTCTCAAGGGCAACCCCCGCATGGAACTTGGTCCCCCCTAGCACAAAATCCTGGATTCGCCACTGACTATACATACTGGTGGTTTGAGAGATACCTTACATCTCAAGTTATAATATTTTGACAAAAAAAATGTTGTAAATTAGAAAATCACAACTTTCAAAAACAATTATTTTTTTAAATGATACAATATTTTTGCACACAAATAGAATATTTTAACACTAATAAAACTACTAGAATATATGATCTTAGATTTATAGAACATGTCATACAATCTTTCCATTATCAAGTCGAACTTTGGTCAATACTACAACCAAAGATAACCTCATCTTGGCGAAAGCCTCAAATACACAAATTTAACACGACTAAAAAACGTAAACCAATAGGTATTGGATGCGACTATATATTATTTAACTTGCGTGGGGCATTTAACTTCACATGTGACCCCAGCAAAAAGCAAGTAGTAAAGGAAAGTCAATCATATTATTAAGGACCCATTTTTTTCAAAACATACACATGAATTGGATTCTCTATTTCCAATTAGGATTATATATAGACTGACCTTTTCTGATTATCATAGTTTCATGCCTAGTTATCATCATAATTTTGGTGCCAGTCACTTTTGTTGATTTCAATTTTCTCCACTATTTAATTACTATCAAACCGAACTACTTGAATTTACCATTAAACCAAGAATAGCAATTCAACCTAAGTATAAAATATGTGTCATATATATGTCATAGAAACATTCTTATCCACGTGAATCAATCTCACTTTAAAACAATATAATACAAAAAATACTAAAAAAAAAAAGTCAAATTTTATTTATTTATTTATTTATGTAAACTGAGAAGTATACCTATAATACGTCCAAATACACCAAAACTTCTTCAATAAGGTCACAATTGACAAAGGTGAAACGTAGGCTTACAGTGATGTACAAATTAGCATATGCTATTAGGGATGGACACGAGCAGAGTCGCTCAATAAGGGTTTGAAGCTCGGTTTGATAAAAGGCTAGGCTCGGCTCGTTCATTTGAGCTCGTGAATACGATCAATTAAGGCTCGTGAGCAATCTGGTGAAAAAGCTCGTTAATAGGTTTTATAAAGAACTTGTATAGTGGCTTTTTATATATATATATATATATATATTATAAAACTATATAATTTTAGAGAAAATATGACAAACCTCGTAAATAGGCTTGATAAATGACTGATTTATCATTAAACTATATAGTTTTAAAGGACGCACGAAAAGCTTGTTACAATGCTCGCGAGAAAGCTCACGATCACTTAAAAACTCGGCTCATTTGAGCTCTTGAATAAATTCATAAAAAAACTCACGAACAAACTCAACTCGTCTCGTGTCCACCACTATATACTATACAAGAAATAAGATGATAAAGGCTGAAGCAACCCTTCCCCTTAATGTCAAAGGTACGAGTGGTCACCATCCAAACCTTAAAATCGCCCTCACAATGTGTATCTTTGTCTGCACCCCATAACCATCAACACCCCCAATGTTCAACCCAAGTGGTTGCATCTCCCTTGGCTTGACAATCCTAAAACACCACCAACATCAGCAATGAGACTTATTAGACCCCTCTACAGGACAAGTGAGCCCTACCTTGGCCTCCTAAAATTGGAGAAATTTTTAGGTACAATAAGGGTACCATGTGGTATGTATACTTGGCACCCTCCAGTTAACGGGAGTGGAATTTTTGGATAGAACCCACACCTAAAGTGGGACCACCAGCATATAGAAATTATGATTCCAACCAAAAAAATTCATAGCGATTGACTGGAGGGTATCACGTAGGCATACCACGTGGTACCCCGGCCTCTATGGACCCAAAAGATTCTCCTCAAGCAGATAGATATGACTACCAGTTAGGCGGAGTCCGGATTTAATATGAGGAGGGGCAAAAATATAAGATGTTAATTGAGAAACCGTTAACCCTCTTGTGCTTTCGCGTACGTGAAACCGTTACAGAATCTTACGGAAATTGTCAAGTTACTAAAATGAGTACTACTTGGGGCACAATCAAACACACAATTTTTGGGACACAACTTAATTAATGTATCTATCTCTCCTGTGTCATTGTGGGGTCCAGTGACATCACAGGAGAGAGATAGACACATTAATTGGGTTGTATCCCAAAAGTTGTGTGTTTGGTTGTGCCCCAAGTATTACTCTACTAAAATACACCTCAAACTACAGTGGGGTAAAGTGTGATCGGGTCAAACCATAAGGGGTTAAAGTGTAATCCACCCTCGAAAAAATTGATGCACCTTTATAGTTTTTAACACTCCCCGTTAGATTCTGTAACAGTTCCACTTTATCCAAAAACACATGGGGGGTTAAGTGATATCTTATAAATCCCATGGAATAAAATATCATCGGATCAAACCATAGAGGGTAAAATATAATTAATCCTAAAACATATTGACCTGTTTATGATCCAAATTCATTTATGTCAAACCCAAACTCGCTAACTCCTTTTCGTGTTAAAAAATTTCCTCCCCTAACTTAAGATGTTTAGAGTACTGAGTTGAAGCCATAGAGAAATTTGACCAAAATTACTGTAAAGTCCGATCAATCTAGCTCTTGTCTGAAGCCAAAGGCTCTAGCCAACTCTTGTAGGTATGCCTTAGTTGGTTCACAAATTTGTCTTTCCCTAGCCCAATCTCCAATTTCAAAAGACACAGCGCCTCTTTCATAATTGTCTCTCCAAAGCCTTGTACCGTGTGAATGTTTAGCGTCAATTTTCCCTATTATTTTCCAAATTCCAAGGAAAATAAAAGGAACACAAATATATCTCTCTCTAGAAAGAAGAAATTTTCTCAGACATTTCCCAGTCACTTGATTAATTTTGAGCTCCATCACCCTGAGAAGAAAAAAAAGGGGGGGTTAATTGCAATTTGCACCCTTGAAGTTGGGATAGTTTTGCACTTTGCATCCTAAAGTTTCAAATTTGGCACTTTGCACCCCTAAAGTTTGGGATGAAATGTGTCCCATTACATTCCCATTTTGCCCCTGTATTATCAATGTAATTACTAAAATGAGACACATATCACCCAGTGGAGGCCTAAGTGAGCATAAATACTCTCTAATTACATGTAAGCTTCTTTCATACAACCAAGTTGATATATATATATATATATAAGTTTTTTGTGACTTCATTAATGTAGTAGGGGTGTATACACGTCGAGCGCTCAATAACATATGTTTGCAAGGGCTTGCTCGATTCGGTTTGACTGATTTAATAAGCAAGTCAAACTTAAGTCTAGATTACAGGCTCGTTTAATATACAAGCCAAGCTCAAGCATACTATGAGCTCGACTCGATAGAACTCATCAATATGGTTGCACTTTAGGCCGAACCACAGGAGGTATTAGTGCAAAAATTTATAGCACAAGGGGGTAAGTGCAAATCATCCAAACCACAGGGGGTGTAAGTGTATTTAACCCTTTTTTTTCCTTTCTAATTACATTGTATAACAGCTATATTCTATATTATGAGTAATGCTTTGGAGCATAACAAATCTCACAAATAAAATCCACAAACACTAACATGTGTCAATCTCTCTCCTGGTGGGGGTCCACCGACACTATGGGATCCATCGAAATTGTTGTCCACTGAGGAGAGAGATAAACACATTTTGGTGTTTGTGAATTTTGTTTGTGAGATTTGTTATGCTCCAAAGCATTACTCTCTGTATTACTCATAATTCAATAACTATCAAGTATACTTGAATTGAAGTTTTGAATCCTTTCGCTTTCCAATTTTTTACCCCCTTCCCCCCTCTTTTTTTTTCCTAGTACAACAACCCAAGGACTCAATTTTCTTTCTAAAAAATTAAAAAAAGACTTTCCGGTGGCCAGTTAGTTTGTTATTGAATGTCAGGTTTAGCTGAGTCAGCCAGTTTTTCGATTCTCTTCATGAGTTCCGGCGAAAGCTTCTTCGAAGCCTTTATATCTTTCTGGGGTTGAAAATCTAACCCTAAAGCATCAGACACATCCTCGGAGCTCCACCCAGATTTCAGGAGCGAATCCAAAAACCGATTCGCTTTCAAAAGCATAGCATCGAGTACAGCTTGATTGTCCAACAAAACAATCTTGTCATCGAAGAAACCAGAAGGTGACACGTGTACGATCTCATCAATGTCCGATTCGCCCCAACCGCCTTCTCTCAAAACTGACCCGATTTGCACCATATAAGTATCAACCCATTTTGGCATTTCAGACCTGGTAATTTCGAAGTACTTCTCCGGCGACGAACACGAAGACGACGATGAGTTTGAGTTCTGCCGCCGTTCCATGGCGGCGTCGCTCCAAAATTCAATCCATCTCGAATTTCGTTCACTAGTGACGGAATCAAAGCTTTTCTGAGACAAATTTGATGACGAACCAAAAGAAATTTCACACGCTGATCGTATCTTGGAGCTAAACAATGAGGACTCTTGATTGAAAAAGTTTGAGAGATCGTAACCATAACAACAGATCCGATTCTTATCGACGAAGAAAATTGGGTTTTCGGCTGAAGAGGGATTACAAGGAATGTAACAATGGTTGAAAATTGGTATCAAAATGGGGACTCGTTTGATCAATTTTCTAGCAATTTTGAGAGCTTTTTCCTGGTCGGAGGGTCTCGGACTCCAAGACTTGGACCAGGGAGTGTTTCGTGAAATGTGGAAAGAGATTGCAGCGATGGGGAGGTCTAGTATTGATCGGAGTTGGAGCCGAGCCGCACCGGTGGGGCGCCAGTTGGGAAAGCCTGGTGCGATGGGTAAGCCTGCCGAGAGAATGGCTTTGAGATCTGGAGGGAATTCGAAGTCGAACTCGGCTTCAACTATGGCGAATTCGGCTTGGGTCAAGCCGGGTTGGACTTGGGTACCGATATTTTTTAGGTGGGTTATGACTTTATTGGCGAGGGAAGTGTATGAGAGGTGACTGGTTTGGACGGGGTCCAGAGTTAATGGGGTGGTGGCGGCAGCTCGGGCGGAGAGGCGGCGGAGGCCGGCTATGTGGGCTAGGTTTAGACTGGTCATTCGCCGATCGACGTCAACCATGGTGGTTCGACTAGATTGATGTCTGCTTTGATTGTTGAGAGAGAAACTCAATCTATTCAGTTAGCCAGAATTTGGTTGTCGAGAAATGGTCTGTTTTGTCTGTTGGTTTTAGAGAGAGAGAGAGAGAGAGAGGGGAGGACAATGATAACGATGAAGTGGAAAATGGAAAAAATTTGGAGAGAGGTTGCGTACTTATTATAGTTGGGGGATGGGAGTGGAGTGGACCCCAGTTTACTATTTTTTTTTAATTTTTTTTTTCACTTTTTTTAGGTCATCAATTAGGGGATTACTCTCGTATTTTGACTTTTGTTCAAGTTACCCGAGTACTTTGATTTGTGTCACATAACCCCATTTATTTTAAACTATAGTGAAAATCACAAAATCTGTTAAAGTGGGAATGAAATGACAAAAAAAGCCCTCATATTCTGCATTTTCAGAAACCGAAAACTCTAACACGCTCTCTAAGCCTTTACTCTTCAAATGCCAAGGAGCTAAGCCTTTACTCTTCAAAAACCTAATATGGATACATATCTTTATATGTGTATGTTTGCATACCTTATCCTTTTCGTAGGATATTCTCAAATCTTCATTATGTTTATTTTTTCAATAATGCTAGACCCACACAACATTCTATACAAAATTTCAGACAAAACAATCTTGGCCTTTGATTCTAGTTGGCCTCATGTGGGGAACACATGTGTCCCACACAGGACCACCGAAATCAAGGGACATGATTACTTTGTGTGAAATTTTGTGTGAAATATTGTGTAGAGTAGCATTACTCTTATTATTAATTTTTTTTTGCAGCAATGAAGGGAGGCGATATCGGCTGCCGCCAAACTTTCCTTCTCGTTTCCATCCATCGGATATTATTGAGTTTGGTTATGATAGCAAGGTGATTTTTATTTTTTTCCCTTTTAACACATTTTTATGCATATCACCGATCAGTTACTGCACTTCTTAAGAACCAAATTGATAGGTTTTTCTCAATTGACATAGTTGAAACCTGGGCCTACAGTGATGTAATACAAGAAATAAGATTGTAAAGTCTAAAGCAACCCTTCCCCTTAATTAATGTCAAGGTACGTGTAGTCACCATCCAAACCTTAAAATGGCCCTCACAATGTGTATCTCTGTATCTACCCCATAACCATCAACACCCCCAATGTCATTCAACCATGGTGGTTGCGTCTCCCTTGGCTTGACAATCCTAAAACACCACGGTCACCACCAACAGCAGCAATGAGACTTATTAGACCCCTCTACAGGACAAGTGAGCCCCATCTTGGCCTACTCAAGCTGGAGAAATTTTTAGGTACAGTTAGGGTACCATTTGACATGTCTACTTCATACCCTCCAATCAACGGGAGTGAAATTTTTGGATGGACCATACCTAAAGTGGGACCTCCTACATTTAGAGGTTGTGGGTCCCAACCAAAAAAAAAATTCCATTGCTATTGACTGGATGATACCACGTATATAGGCATGCCACGTGTTATCATCGAGTAGTGCTAGGTACACCCAAATAGGATACCTAAATTATTCACCTGCTGATGTGAATTTCCAAAATTATTCATCAGTTACCAAAGAAAAAATTTGAATTATTTTTCAAAATGCCATGACACATCAACAGGTGGATAGTTTAAGTGTCCCGTTTAACTGCACCTAACATTACTCGTTACCATCTATGTACCCAAAAGCTTCTCCTCAAGCAGATACATATGACTACTAGTTAGGCGGAGTCTGGATTTTATATGAGGATCGAGGGGCAAAAATGTATATAAGACGTAAATTGAGAAATATAGTAAGAGCATCCACACTGGGTATAGCAAACTTAAGGCTGATGTTTGCTAAGTTTAGTGTACCGATCAAATACACTCGCAATGGTTTTGTGTTCAAACGGCAAGGAAAAGGCCGTGTGAGATATCAAACGGCATACATTGTGCCGTGTGAGAGTTGGCGGCACAATGTGTGCCGCGTGATATCTCACGGCTTGTGCCGTTTAATATCACACGGCTTACATAAATGCCGCCCAGCTTTCACACGGCACAAGATGTGCTGCCCAGCTTTCACACGGCACAATGTGTGCCGTTTGGCTCCTACAATAGCTAAACTTAGCGCTACATTAAACTTAAGTTTCCTTAAGTTTCAGTGTTGTACGCTATTGTAGGATCGACCCATTGCAAGCGTACCCCATCCACACTACGCTTAAGTTTGTTGTATACTCCACCCACTGTGGTTGCTCTAACAAAAGTTTCTAATTTCACAAGTTTCTAATTTCACAAGCATGGGAAGAAAAAAAAATGCATTGCTTTCATACACTAAAAAACAACACACAAGCAGATGGTAAAGGATCTACGATCTGTTTACTTAATTTATGTTAACTAGTTCCATAATTCTATTTCTGCAAGTATATAATTTAATTATATATATGTACTAGGTTCTTTTTGGAATGAGTGGAGATGTCAGATATATAGAATTGGAACTGAATACAAGCCTCATTGATAATTATGTAAAATAGAAAGAAGACGATTTGGGAAGAAAAAAAAAAGTAAAAATTATAACTCTAGTTCTTAAATTCACATGTCTCCGTATCTGTCTATACGGTGAATCTATGGAACAATCACTTCTTAAAAAAGTTAAATGTGTATCTAAACTGAAAATATTAAAATAGTGTTGCTAAAAAAGTTGAAAGTATATATGTATTCATGATAAAGACATAATGTTACATTAGATACGTAAGGCGGAGGGAAGTAAGGAATAAAGGGAAAGAAAAGCGGGGATAAGGAACGACCAGATTCTAAAAGTATTACCCTCTTATTAATTTCATATCTGACTCAAATCATATAGCATTGTACCTACAACTACGTACTAGCTAGGCATTTTGTGAACAAGATACAATGAACGACTAGATTCTAAAAGTACCTCAACAAATTAAGGTCCAAAATGAAGACCACAAGAGAAGTTAGTGTAAGCATTAAATCAAATTAAAGTGCTTAGGATACTTACCTCCAGCCATGTCGTCATAGTACTGTTGATGTGAACGAACTTCTGCTTGATCACAGAACTGCTTGATTATGAAAGAACCGACCCTCACATTATTTGGTTTACTGTATGGTGAATGTTGGAGATGGGTTTCCAGTCAATCGTTCTGTATATCATTCTGTAAGGATAGTTGTCACAATGTTTAAATTTAATGCACAATAACTTTCTACCATCAAGAAAGTTGGGACAATCCCAAATACCACTTAAAAATATATTCTGTAGAGATGAGATTGGGTTGTTATCTCATATCTTATCACCAAAGAGATGACTATATCAAATTAGAATAATATAAAATATTTAAATAATATTTATCTTATAAAATATGTGTGCCATACTATCATACGTTTACAGTTAGGAATTAAGTAGAAGGCCCACCAAGAAAGCTTCTAAATGCAGAACTTTGACATGATCATAAATTTCTACTATGATTAGAGTAATGGTGCAGTTAGGAATTAAGTAGAAGGCCCACCAAGAAAGCTTCTAAATGCAGAACTTTGACATGATCATAAATTTCTACTATGATTAGAGTAATGGTGCGTAATTCTACAATGAGTAATATTTGGGGCACAATCAAACACATAATTTTTGAGACACAATTCAATTAATGTGTCTATTTCTCTCCTGTGATGTCACTGGACCCCACAATGACACAGGAGAGAGATAGACACATTAATTAGGTTATGTCTCAAAAATTGAGTGTTTGGTTGTGCCCAAGTATTACTCTTTTACAAATTTTTTTTTTTGCTAGAGGTCAAAGCACCCGCAGGCGCCAGACACACACACACTTTCAAATAGCCAAGGGGGGCCACGGGCCAATATCAAAGAGACTTCCTCCCATAGACGGCTGATGGGGAAACAAACCCCCACCAATTCCCCACAAGGGAAATCGAACCCCCACCTTCCACTTAAGAGAGATGGGGTAAGACCAGCTGGAATAAGGCACACTGTCTTACTCTTCTACAATTTGACGCACAGACATTATGTTGTGTCATATGGTAATCGTTAGTTGTGTGAGGGCTAGTATGATTTCTTCATCATTACACAAGTGTATTTTGTGTTGACGTGTCCTATTTTGTGTCGTATCAATGCGTGTATTTTTAAGCGAAGTGCTAGGCACACATCCCAAATCACACCCCAAACCACACTATATGCTTTAAATGCATGTATTCTGTGCTGTTTGAATTTTTTTACACTTTTCTGTGCACCACTTACACAATATAGAGTACATGTATTTAAAGCAAGGGTATGATTTGAGGTGTGATTTGAAGTGTGTGCCTAACATTATTGGTATTTTCAAAGATACACAAACATGATACCAATAAATGGTGTCAAAATTCTCAACCTTGCACCGACCGGTTTATTAGACATGTTAGACGTATCAACATAGTTAACCCGTGTTATTTGAAGCTTTAAATTGTAATTGGGGAAAGTACTTGTCTTCTGTAATTGTTCATAGTTTACGAGTTTGGTAAATTTGCAATGTGGGACAAATAAAGTAGAGACCTCTCTCATAAGTTAAAATGATTTCTAAACTTTTATGGCCTTTCTAATGTGGGGCGAATTATCTTGACTCGAGTTCTTCTTTTTTAATTAAATGTGGTGAGTCGTGTTAACTAGGTTGACATGATTAAAATTTGAACATGATTGAGATATTAATCTTGTTAAAACATAGGGTTAATTACAATTTATCCCATATGGTTTGAACTGAGAAAATTTTATCTTTTTGTAGTTTAAAAGTGACCACTTAACCCCAATGGTTTACTAAACACCTTTGTGTTAATTCCAAAAATTAAAAAAATAACAAAAAATATTTTAAGCAATTAAATACATGTACAAAACACAAAAATATATACTCGAAAATATTCCAAAAAATTAGATAATTTACCAAAAACTATCTGTGTGTCCCACATAGTGTACTAAACACTGAGAAATATAATATTACAAAAATACAATATTTTGGATTTTTTTTAAAAATTAATTTAAAATTGTATAAATACATAATTTATACTCATGAAAAATCCACATATACTGAGATAATTTCTCAAAAATTCCCACAGCCTCCAATATAGTGTACAAAACACTAAATTTAAAATAATATTCACAAATATTATTTTTTGAAATTTTTATTCCAATTTTTTTTTTTAAAAAAAAGAAGTTTAAGGCACCTTTAAAAGATTATGTGGTAATTTAATTATCTTATATAATAAATTCCAGAATTCAAAGAATCTAACGATACACTTTCCACTGTCAATTGGAAGAACAAAACAAAGACTACAGGTGTACAGCCACAACTACACTAGGAGTCTAGGAGTTACTATTCATGCACAGGATTGTTTGGTTGCACTTAACACTATCCAACAACAAAAACAAAAATTTGTGCCAAACAAAATCTTATAGGCTTGCCGAACTCCTACAAGGCTACACGCCCCCAAAAGCATGAATGATATTAGGCTTTGTAATTGTTCATCTTCAACCAAGATATATATATTTATACACATATATGTGGTAATATTAAGTCACAGTCAAGCTATAAAGAGGGCGACCTCTCTTTATTAAATAGAGGATCTCTGTTTTGACTGTCGGATTGTATTTTTATTAATGGCAGTTTTGTCATTTTACAGTTTTTAAACATAATCCAACAACCAAAACAGAGGCCCTCTTTTTAATAAAAAGAGGTGGCCATTTTTAGAGAATCTTTGTATTAAGCCATGTACATTAAAATCCAATCTCGGAGTCTAGTAAAGTTGGCAAACAAGGCCTAACAAAACAGGCCGTCTCCAATTATTTACACGGAACCTCTTCTTCCTTAGAAGAATCAAATCTCCATAGAGTGAAATGTGTCTCATTATATTCCCATTTTATCCCTGCATTATCAATATAATTACAGAAATGAGACACAAAATCACCCAGTGGAGACCCAAGTGAGTAAAAATGCTCTCTAATTACATGTAACCTTCTTTCATACAACCAAGTTGATGTATATATATCAATTTTTTTGTGACTTATTCATCAATGTAGTGTATGGGTGTATACAAGTCGAGCGCTCAATAAAACATGTTTGCAAGGGCTTGCTCCATTCTGCTTGAGTGATTTAATAAGCAAGTCAAACTCAAGTCTAGAATACAGGCTCGTTAAATATACAAGTCAAGCTCAAGCACACATGAACTTGGCTCGGTAGAGCTCGTGAATACGTTCGAATAAGGTACGTACATAAGTAGGGTTGTGAAAAAACTAGTGAACACACTTGTCAATGGCTTGTTTGTTGAGTTATATACATACATACATCTGTTAAAAACTATGTAACTTAAGAGGATACATGAGCTGAACTCTACCCGTTATACGAGTCAATGTTAAGCCTGGATAAAAAGATTATTAAACCAACTAAAGTTTGTACGAGTAAAACTCAAACTTGACTTTCAAGCTCCTTAAATAAACAAGTCAAGTTCAAATATATATGAGCATAGCTCGGGTTCGACTTGTTAACAAACAAGTGAAACTCAAGCCTGCATTTTAGTCTCTATTTAATAGAAAGTAAAAGTCAAGCATACATGAGCTCAATGCGACTCTTTACTATCAAATGATTCAAATGACACCTAAAATACTACGATAAAAAGACACATTGACATTGTTACTACTAAGTTGTATTCCCTCTGTCCCATAATTAGGGTCATGTATTCGATTTTAGAATGTCCCAAAATTATGTCCAACTTTCAAAAGTCAATGCACATTTTTCAATATTTTTCCAAGTTTACCCTCACTACATCAGGTGAATGGTCTTTCATAAGAGTCAATTTTGGAAACATATATCTTCATTTATGCAATAATGATGTTCCCTTAATAAGTTGAGTTCCCAAAAATAGACTCAAAATATAGAACAGAGGGAATATCTTAAAAAAGTCACTATCCGCATGCACCAAATCAAAATAAATCACATATTTTTACTCTCATTGAGATCTAAAAATAGTTGCATTACATCATACAATCAAAAGCACATTCATGTAATAGTATTTTTTTGGGGTTAAATGCACTTACACCCCCTATGGTTTGGTTGATTTGCACTTATCCTCCTTGTGGTTTAAATTTTTGCACTAATACCCCCTGTGGTTCAGACTAAAGTGCAACCATTAAAATTTGTGAACGGAGCGAGCTGAAATGACCAAATTACCCCCCAAGTCTTCATAATAGTGTTAAGAACAAAATTTGTTTACTTCAGTTCGTTTATGGAGAAACATATGGTTTTGAATTGGGTGAGAAATAATCTTTGATATTTTCTAGGATTTTCTCGGTATAGGTCATGTGCTTGACCTAAAGAAAATGATTTATGACTTTTTTTTCCTTTTAATATGGCTTTCTAGGGAAAAAGGGTCATTTTACCCTTCAAATTAGGGCTCCTAATTGTAAAACCATTAATTTGGATTGAAAAAGTCATAGTTGTACTTTAGTCCGAACCACAAGGGGTATTAGTGCCAAAATTTATAGCACATGGGGTAAGTGCAAATCAACCAAACCACAGGAGGGTGCAAGTGTATTTATGTCACACCCGTTCCAGAAATTTATGATTTTGAAAATGCATCAATTGAGATTTTGAAATTATTAATGTTATTAATAATTTGAGTTGAGATTGACTGTGAGTCAACAGTAAGGTGTCAGTGAGGACACGGGAACATGACAGTTCATGTTGCATTGGCACGATTAAATGACATTTATATGATTTAAATGTTATTTGATATATATGGTATTCTGTGAATAGTGAATTTACCTGAGTAGAGTAAATTTTGGTAATTTTGATATTGTTATATATCATTTTGAGAACTGTGGTGATAACGTGAGTGACACGTTAAATAAAAAGGTAGGTTGTGTAGAGATTCCACATAATATAGTTTTCATACGTTATTTTTGGACCCAAACGAAACTTAGTCGGAAACTTTTGAAATTTATAGTTTTCACTCGTGAAGTTATAAAATGAACGTGTGCGAAGTTTCATGGGTTAATTAGAAGTTTGAGAAACTTGCGGGGAGGTAAACATAATTTCCAGAACGTTTGTCTATATAGAGAAGTGGATGAGATTTCACTCTCATCCAAACTTCCAAAATATCTAGAGAGAGGAGAGAGAAGGGGGATTTGGAGCCAACGGGCTTTGCAACGCCGATCGACGACCGTTCGTCCGTCAGATTTTCTCCAGATTTTAGATTCGAACTCGTGGAGGTAAGAGCTACGTTTTGATACTACTTAGGCCGTGTTTGGCCAATTTTTGTAAAAATCTTAATTCTAGACTTTTGGGGAAAATCCAGTAAAACTTGTAGGAATCGTCCCAAATTTAAAATCCGACGATTAATTAGCCCCCTAGACGATCCTTCAAAGTTTGAAGAGAATCGCACGAGGTATGTATTCTAGATCTATGAAATATATGAATTTTCATATTTTGACTATCATTTTTGATACCCTTGGATCCGGGCAAAATTCATGTATTAGTTAGGCCCGTTAATTATGCACGTGAAATTATGAGAAAAGCACGTATAACTATTTATGTGAGCATGTTATGTGTTTACTTGGGTCAAAGGGGAGTTTGGTGCAAATTCATCCGGGGGTAAGCTCCTCGAACCTTGAGGATTGTAATTTTGATTGTGATTGTGATGGAATTGAAACTGTGGTTGTGTCTGGATTGGAGGTTGGCCGAACCAGGACACGGTACCTGGTATGGAGGAAGGCCCAACCAGTGTACGAGATGCGTGGGAGAGGTGGGCCTCCTACGGCATCGACCGGATGAATGCGTACCACTCACCCTAGAGACTATTTTGATGAGTTTAGATGTTTTAAAGCATGATTTGTCATATAAGCATACATTTAGAATTGTACGCTCAGCATATAGCTGAGCAGTGGAGATGTACTCCATTGCAGGTAAGAAGAAAGACAAGAAGAAGCGTGATGAGTGAGGCCGTTTAAGAACACCGGGGGAATCACCTTTGTATATGTTTTTGTTTTAATCCAAAAAAAAAAAACTTGTGTAAGGATTGGGAATTGTAATACGTTGTAATCGATCTTTGGATTAGTTCCGTAGTATTGTAATCCTGTAATTGAATGTCTGTGGTTATGTTTTGAATGTTGGAATTCAGTTATGGTTGTGATTGTTGTTAGTGTGGAGAAGCATGAGATGTTAATTATCAACACAGGGCTGCCTAGCAGGGGAGCAGTCGACTGGACCCTGGATCAGTCGACTGGATCCCGTGTATGTGAGACACTAAAAGTGAATAGTAAGAGGAGCAGTCGACTGGACCCTTTACCAGTCGACTGAACACTGTTGGTTTTTGGCTACTACTTCTAGTAATGGCAAAATCAGTCGACTGTACCATAACTTAGTCGACTGGACCCCTTTTGACAATATGAAATTTTAGTTCTGCCTAACACAGTCGAATGGGGGAAAGAGATCAGTCGACTAAACCACTGTAGATTGTAGATACTGATCCAAATAGTAACCAGTGTAGTCGATTGGGTTTCCTGATCAGTCGACTGGACCTCTGATGAGTATTTTAGGTTTTGGTTTCTGCTAAGTACAGTCGACTGGACCCTAGGCACAGTCGACTGAACCCCTACTTTCAAACTGATTCTTTTGAACATGTTTCCAATTGGCCAAATCTTTTTATCACTCTGATTCCAATGGATTTTTTCAACTCAGAGGGTAATGTTTCCTAAAGTTTTAAAATACCCAGGGTTGTTTTTAAGTTCTATCCACTGCGTATAGTTATATTTATGTTTGGATGAGCCTTGGTGGCGTGCCACGTGTCCTATTTCCACGCGTAGTGGGTAGAACTTAAAAACAACCCTTGGTGGCGTGCCACGTGTCCTATTTCCACGCGTAGTGGATAGAACTTAAAAACAATGACATTTAGTGGTATCAGAGCTATAGGTAACAAAACTTTAGGAATGTTCGACGACGAGTGGAATGTTGAGTGAATTGTCACATGTTCTAAATTGCATTCATACATATTAGAGATGTTTGATGCATATGTATGGTGTTTTACATACATATTATTGCTATTGCTATCCATGCATAGTATTTATGCATTGAGAACTACAGGATTGTAATCATGAGTGACGAAGAGCGAGATCTATCGCCACACACTCGGCGTATGAATGAAATGGCAGAAATGATGGGAAATATGGGGGAAATGATACGGAATATAGCGGAGCGACTGCCTCCTACGCCCCAAATCGAAGTGGAACCAATAACTGTAGTGCGTGCACCCGAAACTAGAGGCAGACCCATATCCGAACAATTTGCTCGAAAGAAACCAATGGAATTTCATGGGACACTTGATACAACATTGGCAGAACATTGGGTCATGGACATGGAACGAATTTTTCGATCTATTCCGATGTCAGATAGAGAGAAGATTGAGAACGCAAGTGACGTATTGAGGGGTGAAGCCCAGAACTGGTGGGTAAACGTTTTAGACCAAGGAGCACCGATTACTTGGGAAGGGTTTAAGGCAGAATTCAATCGCCGATTCTTTCCGCGAGCCGCCTACAATGCAAAGAAGCGAGAGTTTGATAACCTCAAGCAAGGAGACATGACTGTAACGGAGTATACTTCCAAGTATAATGCGTTGTTGAGGTTTGGTAAGGGTTCAGTGCCCGAAGAGGAAGATAGGGCAAGAAAATTTGAAGAGGGTTTAAGGGATAATATCCGGTTGAGGGTGGAGACCTATAAGCATTCGACTGTTGCAGCAGTACAGCAGACGGCGCTTGTAGTTGAAAGTGGAACAGAGAGATCGAGACAAAATCACCAAGGAAAGCGAAGTCATGAGGGTGGTGACCGAAGTCAGGGGGATCTTTTAAGAAATCGTTTTCACGAGGCTCTAGTTCTGGTTTTAATGATTCCAGGAGAGTATGAAGTAATATACCGTTGTGTCCGCTTTGCAACCGACCACACACCGGTCGATGTTTTCTGACCAACTTTCAGAACAGATCTACAGGGGGAAATAGTGTGAGTCCTGCGACCTACCCGCAACTCAAGTGTTTTGATTGTGGTACCTTGGAACACCGAGCGAAGGATTGCCCAAAGAAGCGTTCTCAACAAGGGGCAAGTTCTATGGCTTCTAGTGGTTCGAAGCCCAAGCAGTCTAGTGACGGAGGACAAAGGACGGAGCAACGTCAGGGAAGATCATTCCAGATGAATCCTGGACACGTGGCTGCTACTAATACAGTGGTCTTAGGTATGGTGCTTGTATGTTCACACTTAGCACACATACTCGTTGATTCGGGATCTACGCATTCGTTTGTATCTTATAACTTTGTTGAACATTTGAAAGTTCAGTCCGCACCACTAGGATATGATTTATCCATTGCCGTGCCGCTTAGTGAACCGGTAGTGACATCTACGATATATAAAGATTGTGAGATCAAACTAGGCGAGAAGTTAATGACCGTAAACCTTATACCGATTGTGGTGAACCATTTCGATGTGATATTGGGGATGGATTGGTTAGCCCTTAACCAAGCCACCATAGACTGTAAACGGAAGGAGGTTAATTTTCGATCACCGTTGCATGGGATCTTTTGCTTTCAAGGGAGTGGGGTTACACCGCCGCCGTACTCGATTTCAGCTATCCGAGCGGAAAAGTTATTGAAAACGGGATGTCAGGGATTTCTGTGTTCAGTGACTGATGTCTCAGCGACTGAATCAATAGTAGAGGATATTCCAGTAGTGCGAGAGTACCCAGATGTATTTCCCGATGACTTACCAGACGTCCTGATTGAGAGGGAAATTAAATTCACCATTGAGGTAAAGCCAGACGCAAGACCGGTATCCAAAGCACCGTATAGGATGGCACTAGTAGAATTGAAGGAACTGAAAGTTCAACTACAAGAGTTACTTGACAAGGGTTTCATTCGACCAAGTATTTTGCTGTGGGGAGCTCCAGTATTATTTGTAAAGAAGAAAGATGGCTCAATGCGTATGTGTGTTGATTACCGAGAACTGAACAAGTTAACGATTAAGAACAAATACCCGTTACCCAGAATTGATGACTTATTTGATCAACTTCGTGGGGCACAAGTATTCTCCAAGATAGACCTGAGATCGGGTTATCATCAATTGAAAGTGAAGGCCGAAGATGTGGAGAAAACAACGTTCAGAACGCATTATGGACACTATGAGTTCTTAGTTATGCCATTTGGAGTTACCAATGCACCAGCTGCGTTCATGGATCTTATGAAGCGAGTCTTTAAGGACTATTTGGATGATTTTGTGATAGTGTTCATCGACGATATCCTTGTTTATTCGCCAAGTGAGATAACACATGAGAATCATTTGAGATTAATACTTCAGAGATTGCGGGAAAAGCAACTATTTGGTCATGTGATTGACAAGATTGGAGTTTCAGTTGATCCTCACAAAGTAGAAGCTGTATCTAATTGGCAGATACCGACATCTGTATCTGAAATTCGAAGTTTCTTGGGATTAGCGGGATACTACCACCGTTTTATTGAACATTTCTCAAAGATTTCATTACCGATGACAAAATTAATGAGAAAGGGGGTTATGTTTGAATAGAGTCAGGAATGTGAAGACAGTTTCCAAGAGTTGAAGTCACATTTGACAAGGGCGCCTATTTTGACAATACCATCCGGAACTGAAGGATTTGTAATCTATAGTGATGCTTCACACAAAGGGTTGGGATGTGTGCTTATGCAAGGTGGTAAAGTAATTGCATATGCTTCTAGACAATTAAAGACACACGAGGTTAACTATCCGACCTATGATCTTGAATTAGCCGCAGTAATTCATGCTTTGAAAATTTGGAGACACTACCTGTACGGGGAAAAGTGTGAGATATTCACGGACCACAAGAGTTTGAAATATATTTTCACCCAACGGGATTTGAATATGAGATAGCGAAGATGGTTGGAGTTGATGAAAGATTACGATCTTTTGATTGAGTATCACCCGGGAAAGGCGAATGTAGTAGCCGATGCGTTAAGCCGGAAGACGTCGAGGAAATTAGCCGATGAGCTAACACAACAAAAGGAATTGGTAAAAGAGATGGAACGCTTAGAATTGGATGTGATTCCAGGAACCAATGATGGCTTAATGATGGCGATCATAGCACACCCAGATATTATTGATGAGATCAAGAAAGAATAATTTAATGATGTCTATTTGTGCAAAATGAGGGACGAGACACCTTTGGGGAAACGACCTGGTTTTGTATTGGAACGAGGAACGTTGAAACTAGAAAATCGATTATGTGTACCGAATGTGAAAGACTTGAAAGAGAGGATTCTCGAAGAAGCTCATAGTACAAAATATACAGTGCACCCAGGAGGTAATAAGATGTACAGGAACTTGAGAGAAAACTTTTGGTGGAAGGGTATGAAGCGTGAAGTCGCCAAATTTGTATCTGAATGTTTGGCATGTCAACAGGTCAAAGCAGAGAAACAAGTACCTGCGGGGTTACTACAACCATTGCCAGTGTCGGAATGGAAGTGGGATGAGATCACGATGGACTTTGTTTCTGGATTTCCACGATCGTTCAACAAGAATGATAAGATTTGGGTTATAGTTGACCGATTAACCAAGTCAGCTCATTTTCTACCGATCAAGACGACTAAAATGTCCAAGTTAGCAGCATTGTATGTGAAAGAGATTGTAAGACTACATGGAGTCCCAGCTGTGATTGTATCAGATCGTGATAGTAGTTTTACGTCAAGGTTTTGGAAAAGTTTACAAAATGCTATGGGTACGAAATTGAGTTTCAGTACTGCATTTCATCCTCAAACTGATGGACAGTCAGAGCGTATGATTCAGACATTAGAGGATATGTTACGATTGTGTGTATCGAATTTTGGGGGTGATTGGGAGAAATACCTAACATTGATTGAATTTGCGTATAACAACGGGTTTCAGTCAAGTATTGGTATGGCACCATATGAAGCTTTGTATGGGCGTAAATGTCGATCGCCGGTCTGTTGGACTGAGGTTGGAGAAAGAAAGTTGTTAGGACCTGAGTTAATACAGGTGACTATTGAGAAGGTGGAGTTGATTCAGGAGCGACTCAAGGTAGCTCAGAGCCGATATAAGAGTTATCCGGACTCGAAACGGCGACCGATAACGTTCGAAGTAGGTGACTTTGTTTACTTACGAGTATCGCCTTCGAAAGGCATTATCCGATTTGGAAAACGAGGGAAACTCAATCCAAGATTCATAGGACCTTTTGAGATTCTAGAGAGAGTAGGGCCGGTGGCTTACCGATTGGCGTTATCAGCCGAATTATCATTTGTGCACAACGTGTATCACGTGTCTATATTGAGACGTTGTATGACAGATGCGAATAAGATCATTGTACCTGAACCGTTGCAGATTCAGGGAGACTTGACTTATGTGGAACAACCGGTCGAGATTCTAGATCGAAAAGAGCAAGTCTTGAGAACTAAAACGATTCCAATGGTGAAAGTGCTATGGCATAGTCACACGGTGGAAGAAGCTACATGGGAAAGTGAAGAAGACATAAAGAATGAGTATTCGTACTTGTTCGACGCATGAGGTAAAGTTTGGGGACAAACTTCCTTTTTGGAGGGGAGAGTTGTCACACCCGTTCCAGAAATTTATGATTTTGAAAATGCATCAATTGAGATTTTGAAATTATTAATGTTATTAATAATTTGAGTTGAGGTTGACTGTGAGTCAACAGTAAGGTGTCAGTGAGGACACGGGAACATGGCAGTTCATGTTGCATTGGCACGATTAAATGATATTTATATGATTTAAATGTTATTTGATATATCTGGTATTCTGTGAATAGTGAATTTACCTGAGTAGAGTAAATTCTGGTAATTTTGATATTGTTATATATCGTTTTGAGAACTGTGGTGAGAACGTGAGTGACACGTTAAATAAAAAGGTAGGTTGTGTAGAGATTCCACATAATATAGTTTTCGGACGTTATTTTTGGACCCAAATGAAACTTAGTCGGAAACTTTTGAAAATTATAGTTTTTACTCGTGAAGTTATAAAATGAACGTGTGCGAAGTTTCATGGGTTAATTAGAAGTTTGAGAAACTTGCGGGGAGGTAAACGTAATTTCCAGAATGTTTGTCTATATATAGAAGTGGATGAGATTTCATTCTCATCCAAACTTCCAAAATATCTAGGGAGAGTAGAGAGAAGGGGGATTTGGAGCCAACGGGCTTTGCGACACCGATCGACGACCGTTCGTCCGTCAAATTTTCTCAAGATTTTAGATTCGAACTCGTGGAGGTAAGAGCTACGTTTTGATACTACTTAGGCCGTGTTTGGCCAATTTTTGTAAAAATCTTAATTCTAGACTTTTGGGGAAAATCCAGTAAAACTTGTAGGTATCGTCCCAAATTTGAAATCCGACGATTAATTAGCCCCCTAGACGATCCTTCAAAGTTTGAAGAGAATCGCACGAGGTATGAATTCTAGATCTATGAAATATATGAATTTTCATGTTTTGAATATCATTTTTGATACCCTTGGATCCGGGCAAAATTCATGTATTAGTTAGGCTTGTTAATTAGGCACGTGAAATTATGAGAAAAGCGCGTATAACTGTTTATGTGAGCCTGTTATGTGTTTACTTGGGTCAAAGGGGAGTTTGGTGCAAATTCATCTGGGGTAAGCTCCTCGAACCTTGAGGATTGTAATTTTGATTGTGATTGTGATGGAATTGGAACTGTGGTTGTGTCTGGATTGGAGGTGGGCCCAACCAGGACACGGTACCTGGTATGGAGGAAGGCCCAACCAGTGTACGAGATGCGTGGGAGAGGTGGGCCTCCTATGGCATCGACCGGATGAATGCGTACCACTCACCCTAGAGACTATTTTGATGAGTTTAGATGTTTTAAAGCATGATTTGTCACATAAGCATACATTTAGAATTGTACGCTCAGCATATAGCTGAGCAGTAGAGATGTACTCCATTGCAGGTAAGAAGAAAGACAAGAAGAAGCGTGATAAATGAGGCCGTTAAAGAATGCCGGGGGAATACCTTTGTATATGTTTTTGTTTTAATCCAAAAAAAAAAACTTGTGTAAGGATTGGGAATTGTAATACGTTGTGATAGATCTTTGGATTAGTTCCGTAGTATTGTAATCCTGTAATTGAATGTCTGTGGTTATGTTTTGAATGTTGGAATTCAGTTATGGTTGTGATTGTTGTTAGTGTGGAGAAGCATGAGATGTTAATTATCAACACAGGGAAGCCGCCCAGCAGGGGAGCAGTCGACTGGACCCTGGATCAGTCGACTGGATCCCGTGTATGTGAGACACTGAAAGTGAATAGTAAGAGGAGCAGTCGACTGGACCCTTTACCAGTCGACTGAACACTGTTGGTTTTTGGCTATTGCTTCTAGTAATGGCAAAATCAGTCGACTGTACCATAACTCAGTCGACTAGACCCCTTTTGACAATATGAAATTTTAGTTCTGCCTAACACAATCGACTGGGGGAAAGAGATCAGTCGACTGAACCACTGTAGATTGTAGATACTGATCCAAATAGTAACCAGTGTAGTCGATTGGGTTTCCTGATCAGTCGACTGGACCTTTGATGAGTATTTTAGGTTTTGGTTTCTGCTAAGTACAGTTGACTGGACCCTAGGCACAGTCGACTGAACCCCTACTTTCAAACTGATTCTTTTGAACGTGTTTCCAATTGGCCAAATCTTTTTATCACTCTGATTCCAATGGATTTTTCCAACTCGGAGAGTAATGTTTCCTAAAGTTTTAAAATACCTAGGGTTGTTTTTAAGTTCTCTCCGCTGCGTATAGTTATATTGATGTTTGGATGAGCCTTGGTGGCGTGCCACGTGTTCTATTTCCACGTGTAGTGGGATGGGTCGTGACAATTTAATCCTTTTTTTTTTTTCCTTTCTAGTATAACAACCCCCCATACTCAATTTATTTCTAGTACAACAACCCACTTTCCCATATTTTTGTTCCCCATATTTACCAAAAAGAATTAAAAAAAAAGGCCGAAGGACTCAATTTTCTTTCTAAAAAATTTAAAAAGAATCTTTCCTGTAGCCAGTTAGTTTGTTATTGAATGGCGTGTTTACTCATGACCGGTAAACTGAGTCAACCAGTTTTCCGATTCTCTTCACGAGTTTTGGCGAAATCCTCTTCGAAACCTTCATATCCTTCTCGAGTCAAAAATCAAACCCTAAAGCATCAGACACATCCTCGGAGCTCCACCTGGATTTCAGAAGCGATTCTGAAAACTGATCCATTGTCAAAAGAATAGCGTCAAGTACAGCTTGATTGTCCAACAAAACAATCTCATCATTGAAGAAACCAGAAGGCCTCACGTGTACGATCTCATCAACGTCCGATTCGTCCCAACTGTCTTCTATCAAAACAGTCCCGATTTGCTCAATGTAAATATCAACCCATTTTGTCATTTCAGACCTAGTAATTTTGAAGTACTTCTCCGGGGACAAACATGAAGACGACGATGAGTTTGAGTTTCACCATCGCTATTCCACGGAGGCATCGCTCCAGAACTCTACCCATCTGGATTTCATCCACCGGTGACGGAATCAAAGCTTTTTCGAGGCAAATTCGATGACGAACCCGAAACATTTAAATCCCTGATCATTTTTTGGAACAAATCTAAGGTGGGTCTGAGCTAAACAACAAGGACTCTCGATTAAAAAAGTCTGAGAGATCGTAACCACAACAACAGATCTGATTCGCATCCACACAGAAAATTGGGTTTCCGTCTAAAGAGGGATTACAATGAATGTAACAATTAATGGGTGAAAATTGGTATCTAAATAGGCACTCGTTTGATAAAATTTCTAGCAATTTTTGAGCTTTTTTCCAGGTCGGAGGGTCTCGGACTCCAAGTCTTGAACTAGAGAGTGCTTTGTGAAATGTGAAAAGAGATGGGGGCCATAGGGAGGTCTAGAGATGATCAAAGTTGGAGCCGAGCTGCGCCGGTGGCGTGCTAGTCGTGGAAGCCCTATCCAATGGGTAAGCCTGCAGAGAGAATGGCTTTGAGGTCTAGAGGGAATTTGAAACTGAACTCGACTTTGGCTATGGCGAATTCGGCTTGGGTCAAGCCGGGTCAGACTTTGGTACCGATTTTTGGAGATAGGTTATGACTTTATCAGTGAAGGAAGTGAATGAAAGGAGACTGGTCTGGGCGAGGATCGGAGTTAATAATCTGGTGGCGGCGGCTCGGGCAGAGAGGCGGCGGAGGTCGGCTATGTGGGCTAGGTTTAAACCAGTCATTCACCGATCGATGTCAACCATGGTGGTTCGACTAGATTGATGACTGCTTTGATTGTTGAGAGAAAAACTCAATCTACTCAGTTAGCCATAATTTGGTTGCCGAGAAATGGTTTGTTCTGTCTGTTGGTTTGAGAGAGAGAGAGAGAGAGAGAGAGAGAGAGAGAGAAGGAGGAGGAGGAGGAGGAGGAGGAGGACAGTAATAATGGTGAAGTGAAAAATTGAAAAAAAGATGGAGAGAGGTTGCGTACTTATTATAGTTGGGGGATGGGAGTGGAGTAGACCCCAGTTTACTATTTTGTAATTTTATTTCCTCTTTTTTTAGGTCATTAATTAGGGGTCAGAAATGCTACGCACACATTGTAAAGCACACCGAATTCCACACTAAGAATTTCTAAACAAAATTTTAAAGTTTGTGGGGCCTACCACCTTTCTCTCTCTCTCTCTTCAATAATTTATTACGCAAAACACCAAAATCCCCAAATTACCACCTCCATTGCCTGCTCTGCTACCTCCTCTATTTATTTCCATACCTTTTCTCTCTCTCTCTCTCTCTCTCTCTAACCAAATCCAAAATCACAAAGATACCAGGATTAACAGCGTTCATGGCTGTTGAAGCTAGCCACCTTAATCTCTTTCCTCCACAGCTCATAACAATTAATATGTACTCTTAATTCTTTTCTATCAGTGTTTTTTGGGATCCAAAATTTCTACTTTCTCTCTCTCTCTCTCTCTCTCTCTCTCTCTCTCTCTCTCTTTAGATTTGTGTTTTTCTAACATGGTTTTGAAAATTTTGTAGAGATATGATGAAAACAAATGATGGAAACACAAATCTACACAATACGACCACCCAAATGGGATTTGGATTTCCTTTCACCCGAAAATTGCCTGAATCACTCTTACCATTCAATCAATACTCAGTTTCTGATTCACTTCCGACGGCAAAGACCTCTATGAATTCTAATAGCGGACTCACACACAATTTTCCAAAGAAGCGTTCGAATACAGCAGCAGCAATCGGAGATTGATCTCATGTTTTCTGAACATGTGTGAATTTGTGACTAGGTTGTCTCTGTTTGATACCCAAACATAGGTATTAGGGGCTCTTTTGTACCATATACCCAAGTACTTGTTCTTGGTGTTGCCAAAAAGAGAAAAGAAGCCTAGTTCAAATCTCTGGTTCAAAGAGACTTAAGGATGTCTCTCCATTTTCATTTACAAATTAATTACTTGGAAATATTGGATATTGGATTAATAAAGAAATGATATTAGATAGTACTTAATCAATTAATTGCCAAATGTGAGAGACAAAAAAAAAAAGAAAAAGAAATGGTGAAAGGAGCAAGAGAGAGAGACGTCCGTCGCCCTCGGAGTCTCTGGGGCAATCACCGTCGCTGCTGGGTGTGGGGTTTGGGAAAGGTCTACTAGGTGGAAAGAAATGAAGAGAAGGGATTCAATTTGGGGATTTTGGTGTTTGGGTAATAAATTACTGGAGAGAGAGAGAGAGAGAGAGAGAGAGAGAGTTTTGGTGTTTGGGTAATAAATTACTGGAGAGAGAGAGAGAGAGAGGTGGTGGGCCCCACAAACTTTAAAATTTTGCTTAAAAATCCTTATTGTGGAATTCAGTGTGCTTCACAATGTGTGCGTAACATTTCTGATTAGGGGTTTACCCCGTACTTTGACTTTTGTTAAAGTCACTTAAGTACTTTGATTTGTATCACATAACCCCATTATTTTAAACTATAGTGAAAATCACGGAATCTGTTAAAGTGGTAATGAAATGACAAAAAAGCCCTCATATTCTGCATTTTCATAAACCTAAAACTCTTGCACGCTCACTAAGCCTTTACTCTTCAGAAACCTAATATGGATACATATCTTTATATGTATATGTTTGCATAGCTTATCCTTTTCTTAGGATATTCTCATCCAAACTTTCCTTCTCGTCTCCATCCAACGGATATTTTTGAGTTTGGTTCTGATAACAAGGTGATTTTTATTTTTCCTTTTAACACATTTTGCTGCATAAATATCATCGATCAGTTACTGCACTTCTTTGAGCAGATCAATCTTAAGAACCTAATAGTTCAACCATTTCCAAGCAATTTATTTCCATTAACAGATCTCTGTTGAATTTGGTCAACTAAGAGCCAATGTGGGATTATTAGTTTCTTTGGGGCCAAAAATCACTTATAAGTGATTGTTTAGAAAGCTGTGAGACTGTGGCTGTTTGGATTAGCTTTTTCACTGCTTTTTTAAAATTTGGTTCTTTTTTAATTCTAAAAAATAGTTTTTTTTTTCCTTCTAAAAAATGCAATTGATAGCTTTTTTAAAAGTGTATTATTGCAAAAAAAAATATGGTTATTTCTAAAGCTAACCCAAACGGGCTCTAATCATTAATGGCTACTTTTCCTTGGGAATTCATAAATGGCTTTTTTGAACATGGCATGAAATTGGAGTTAAAACCATTCGTTATTCGTAGAATTTGTACTAACATATATTTATTGTGGACATGGCTTTGCAAGTTGAGTCCACAGGCGAAGTTTATTTTGTGCCCGCATTTAATGGGTTGTTTGCTCCGTGGTGGCGCAATGATGCGCACTCATGGAGTTTGTATCGGGATTACACGATTTACGAACAAGTCTCATATTGCTAGGACGCTGCTAGAGAGTATGTGTTTTCAGGTGAAGGATGTGTTGGATTCAATGCACAAGGATGCAGGAGAGAATGGAGAGGTTTAAAATAAGAAGGGAGAATTCTTGCTTAGGGTGGACGGTGGTGCTACAATTAACAACCTTTTGATGTAGATTCAGGTCCATTCTTTTATACAGATTTTCACTTAGTTTATTATTTATGATTTACAATGAACAGTGCCACCATGGTAACTAGTTTGCTTTCCCATGTTTGTTGATTTTTACCTTCCCTGGACCCCGCACTATGGGATCTTCGTGCACTGGGTTGCCCTTTTTGTTCCCTAAAACCAGTCAATTTTTCCAATGTTACTATTGTATGTATATTCTAGCAATTGTGATTGTCTTGAAAGTTTTGTTGGTTCTCTTACTCCTACGTCAGACTTGTAGTTGGGTAATCCAGTGGTAAGACCAGTTGACATAGAGACAACAACTCTTGGAGCTGCCTATGCTGCTGGTTTAGCTGTGGGTGTTTGGACAGAGGAAGAGATCTTTTCTTCTGGGGAAAGGATGAAAAAAGCAACTATTTTCCATCTAGTATTGAGTGAGGTATCAAGGAAGAAGAAGGTAGAGTCTTGGTGTAAAGTTGTTTCAAGGACTTTTGACTTGGCTGATGATCTCTCCCTTTAATCCTTCTCGCCATTGTTCGTTGGTCCTTCCTCTCATTCTATATATCTTCCTTTTTTTTATTTAGATGTTTGTGTGCTTCTGAATTATAGTCACATTTTTCTAATTTACTTTGAAGTGATTTATGTCATAATAAATGTTTGATTTCAAGTAGATAAAGCAAAGAGCCCACATCATCTCCTCTCCACACTCTGGGTAGCATTTGTTCCTAGGGTTTCTTCCCTCCTTCCACCTCCATCCATTTCTTTCTCACCCTTTCCATCCTTTGGATCTACCCAATCTGTTTTCTTCCTTTTGTCGCTCCTTCTGCTCGGTTCTATTTTTTGTTTTTTTACCCCCTCCCTCCTCTTTCCTTGCTTGCCCTTCTCCAGCTTTTTTCGTTTTGGTTTACTGAACTGCTGTTCTTCCTTGTGATGGAGTCCCTATTTTCGGATAAGAAAGAGTTCTGATGTGGGTGGTGTTCTAATGAGGTTTGACTGATTTCTTTATGCCTCTTTCCCTAATTGCTTCTCTGTGGGTTAGGGTTTCATTTTGGGGTTTTTCTCCCTTGGTCCCTTTGTTCTTTGGTTCATCTTCCCTAGTTCTATTTTTGTGTTACACCTTCTGTTGCTTTCGGTGGGTTTATTCCCAGATAAGCTATCCTAGACCATCTTCGGCTCCGACCAACTGTTTTAGTTCTATCTTAATTTTCTCTTTCCTCTTCCCCCTTTCAGACTCTCGAATTCCCCTCTCTTATCTCTCTCTCTCTCTCTCTCTCCCTCTATTTTTGTGTAGTTGCCCTCTCCCTTGCTCTGCTGCTTTTTTGCCCCCCCCCCTCTTGCCATCTGATAATTCTCTCTTGGAATTGTCGTGGCTTAGCCCGTGATGGGGCAGTCAGTACTCTCAAGGATTTGATCAGAGAACACCATCCTACATACATTTTCTTATCGGAAACTAAAATAACTTATGCTAGAATGGCTCTGAGTTTGTCTCAATTGGGTTACCCCAATATTTCTATGATCTCGGCAATTGGTACAGCAGGTGGTTTTTGTTTGGCATGGTAAGATGGTGTTGATTTGGTTACATCGGTCAGTGACAATAATTCGATTAATACTACCTTCTTCTCGGATGCTCCCTCCGAAAGGTGGGTTCTCTCTGCAATCTATGGCCCTCCGTATTGGGCAAAAAAAGGAAAGGTTCTAGAAAAATATGGAACTCTAGCAGTTTTACAAAGGGTCCATCGGTGGCACTAGGTGACTTCAACTGTATTTTGAATTAAGGTGAAAAGTATGGGGGTAGACCTTTTTCGAGCTCATCTTATGGAGGTTTGCCTGGGTTTATGGATAGATTCATCCTTGTAGATTTGGGTTTCTCAGGTAATAGGTTCACATGGGATAATGTTAGAGGCTTCGAGGCCAATATCCGACAACGTTTGGACCGTGGCATTGCAAACTTAGATTGGAAGGAACAGTTTCCAAGAGCCATAGTGCGTCATCTTCCAATTTTATGCTCTGACCACGCCCCAATTATCCTTAACACTGCTGGAGATCAGGTGAGGAATTCGAGATCTTTTAAATTTGAAGCCATGTGAATTAGAGATGAAGGTTGTGTTATGATTGTGGAAAATATTTGGCAGAGAACCCATGCAAATGGTTCACCCTCTTTCAGACCGTGTCAAAAATTTGCTACTGTAAAAAGGGCTCTAAAAGATTGGAACAAATGCCACTTTGGGAAAGTTCAGACAAAAATTAAGGAAGCTAGGAATCTCATCGAGTGCTTACAATCCCAAGATCAATCTGAGGAAAATTTGGTGAGGATCCGAGGGAGTAAATTGGAGCTTGGGGAAAATCAAAAGAGCGAGGAAATTATGTGGAGACAAAAGTCCCGTGTTCAATAGCTAAAGGAAGGGGATCGAAACACTTGGTTTTTCATGTGTCTACCATTATTTGAAGACGTAGAAATGCTATCGATTCCATTCTCCTTGAGAATAACACCTAGACTGATAACCAGGAAGTCATCTCCAATGCCTTTATTTCCAAATTCCAAACAACCTTCAAATCCTCAAATCTGATGTTCCCACCGGATTTGGAAGGTTTGATTCCCAAGATTATTACGGAGGAAGATAATGTGCAATTGTGTCGTATTCCGGAGGAAAGTGAAATCAAAAGGGTTTTTTTTTTCAAATTGGCTCCACAAAAGCCCTAGGCCCGGATGGAATGTCAATCTTCTACAAATCATTTTGGAACATTGTTAAGGGTAATATTGTTGCTACTATACACAGCTTTTTCGGGGGGGGGGGGGGTTACTCAAAAACCTCAATCACACTAATATTGCCCTCATTCCAAAAATTGTTAGTCCTTCGATTACCAACCATTTTCGGCTGATTAGTTTGTGCAATGTCATATACAAAGCCATATCCAAAATCTTGTCTAATCGGCTTAAACCCTTTTTGGACAAAATTATTGGTCCCTAATTTCAATCTGCTTTCGTCCCTAGTCATTTAATCCAAGATAATAACATTGTTGCGCATGAAATTATCCATTCTATGAAAAATAGAAAAGGAAAAAAAAAAGGTCTCATGGCTATTAAATTTGATATGGAAAAAGCTTATGATCGTATTGAATGGTTTTTCCTCCTCAGGGTTCTTAAATGCTTGGGTTTCTGTAACACTTGGTGCAGGTGGATTAGTCAATGTATTTCCACAGTTTCATTTTGTATTCTCATTACTGACCACCCAAAAGGTTTTTTCAAACCTGAAAGAGGGCTCTGTCAAAGAGACCCCCTTTTACCCTATTTTTTTTATCCTTTGCTCTGATGTTTTGTCCAGGTTACTTATTAGGGAAGCTGACTTGGGAAACATCAAAGGTATAATGGCAAGTAGAGGATGCCCTCTGATTAACCATCTTCTTTTCGCTGATGATCTTTCGATTTCAGCTAAGCAATGCCCAATGAAGCAATGTCTATTCTCAGTTGATCAAGCAAAATAAAAAATTCTTTTCAGCAAGAATTTATATCCAGATGTTGCTCGTTCCATCAAGAGGGAAACAAGATTAAAAAAAGCTCCTTGGAATTCAAAATATCTTGGTCTCCCCTTGGTTGTAATGGGGAGCCGAAAATGGGCGGTTGAGGAAATTATTGATAAGGTCAAAGGCAGAATCCAGTATTGGAAAGCTAGAACTCTATCTCAAATGGGTCGGGGAACTCTTATTAAATCAGTAGCTCAAGCGATACCCATGTATTTTATGTCCTCTTTTGTTCTCCCGGTGGCCACGTGTACCAAACTTGACTCTTTGTTTTGCAACTTTTGGTGGGGTCATGAGGAAGGCAAGAAAAAGATTTGTCTCAAAGCTTGGGACTCCATATGTAAGCCAAAAAGTGCCGGCGGGCTGGGTTTCCGGCATATGCAAGACTTCAGCCTTGCTTTTACTTCAAAGTTAGGTTTGCAGATTGCAATGTGAGGAGAAACCGTGGGTTCATATCCTTAAAGCCAAGTAGTTCGGTAAAACTCAGTTCCTTTGCTCGACTAGTAATAGAATTCTTCATGGATCTGGCAGAGAATTCGTAAGACTATGCCCCTTCTCGCTTCAGGTACGTGTACTCTCTTAGGAGATGGGGAGCAGACCCAGGTTTGGGATTGTCCCTGGGTCTCAACCCTCCCTTCTTTCAAACCCCTATGCAGACTTCCCCTCAAACATGAGTTTCCTTCAGTTTGTCATCTCATGATGAATGATGGTGAGAGCTAGAACATCCCTCTTCACCGAAAAACTTTTTATCTTGAATCCGTGGAAGGTTTCTCCAAATTCGGTTCCCTTCAAGGAGAATTTGTGACAAGTTAGCTTGGTTACCCAACAAAACAGGATCTTTTTCAGTTAAACCAGCTTACTTCACAGGTCAACACAACAGATTTTTTTTGGGCCCGTAACCATAGCTTTATCACTTGGAAAAGCTATTGGAAAGCAAAGATCCATGATCGCCATAAACTTTTTCTTCGCCCATGCTCTCCCCTCAAAGGATATTTTAGCTTCTAGATTCCAACTTGAAGGCACTTCCTATCCTTCGTGCAACCACCTGTCTGAAAGCTCTGATCACCTTTTCCTTGGGTGTGTAGTCTCTAACGTTTTATAGATAAATTCAAAATGGCCCCTGAATCCTTCCTTTTTCTTGGGAGATGGTATTGAGAGGTGGATTCTCAAAATCATCAACCCAAGAGCCTCTCTTAGTACTCCGTCTGATGATGTGCATGAGTTCTCTATTTTTGCTGTTGTGATAATGTTTCAGATTTCGACCTTCAGGAACAAGGTCTTGCATGACGATTACAAAACTAAAATTTCGGATCTTCTTATTCATGTCTTATCGGATGAGCACTACAAAGCTCAATTTGGTCCTCTTCGGACTGGCTCAAAGCTCGTCTCCCCCACCCCGAGGCCGCCTCCTGCTGGTTGGGTTAAAGTGAATGTTGATGTCAAGGTTAGAGATGGTTTGGTTTTGTTGGCAGCTGTCTTTAGAGGTGATTCTCACCTTCTCCATGCAATCACCTCTAAAGACGTCACTATGTCCCCTGTCTAGACAGCAGCAAGCGCTATGTTGTATGCTATCAAATAGGCCTTTCGGTTGGGGTTCTCTCAGGTCATCTTTGAAGATGACACTGGTATTGTGTGTGACAATCCTAAGATTCACACTTTGGAGCCCGACTGGGCTTTTGATCACATTATCTTGGAATGTCGTGATTAACTCGCAAAACATTTTGTCTTTTGGTCTGTTTTTTATGTTTCGAGGTTTGCAAATGTTGTTGCCAACAATCTAGCTACGTGGGCATCTCTTTGTAATTTTTATTGGTCTGTGCCGATTGATGATTTCCCCCGTCTTCATTTGGAGATAGGCCCTCAATCGGACTTTATTCCGTCTTGTAACTCTTCAGCTTAGTAATATATTTGCCCTTCATCAAAAAAAAAAAAAATTAAATAAATGTTTGATTTCAAGTTATTGCTTCTGCACCTCTTACTAATTATTTTCTAATTTGCTCCTTGAATTATACCATCCCCAAAAGTAATGCATGCACATCGATCTGGTCACAAAATAGGTTTTCTACAAGGGTGGCATGAATCTTAAGTCGTCTTACCACAGTGGTAGAATGTTGGCATGCATGATATATAAAAGGAGCCGGGTCAAGAATTCAATTCTCAATGCTATAGATAGAAGGAAGGAAATAAAATAATGGCATGGAACTGTATTATGAACCGAGTGTAAACGTTTCGAAACTAAAAAACAATCTCTATCATGTAAAGGTAATTTTGCAAACATCCGACTCTACCAGGTCTCTCGGTGGAGGGTGCTTCAAGCAATGAGTTTGCCCATTAAGGGCACCATACATAGCAACTACCAACTAATTTATAAATTCATGTAGTCCACCTGTATCATACAGAAGTTGATCCATTTTAGCATTACTAGGTAGGAATTCAAAATTTAAAATCACGCAAATGTTCTAGCATTTTCATCTAAACAAATATCAGTCACCCTACCCTCCAAATTAACAAGGACAAATAAGTACCAACAATAAGATTTAAAATGCGGATGACAAATTAAAAATAGCAAGCAATCACCATTTCACAAATTTGACATTGCTGTCACTAGTCATTAGAAAATGTCCAGGTAGTAGCTGCTATAACATCCTCTATTTTTTTTTTTTCAAAATAAAAGAAAAGCTGGACGTGGTTTCTTTTTGAGCAGGAAGTTCAAAATGCATCTACAAACAAAACAGAAACATGAATATATGAGCAGGAAGTTCCAAATGCATCTACATGAAATTTATTCTCTACTATAGATGTGAGTGAATAGAGAAAATTGTGTGATGAACATACTCACAAAAATTCTTCAATGAGATGAAACCACTTTATCTGCATAAGGACATAATGTTTGTTGCAAAAAAAGCTTGAAGAGAAGAGAAGAAGAGCAAACACCCTAACTATGCACATCATACTTTATCAAATAAATTCTGGAAATGTTTACCAAGCTAACTTATACATCAAATAAAGTCAGACACAATAACCACTTAAACCAAGTGAACATGAATCTGGTATACTTAATTAACATCCAATCATTTTAGTTATTCTCTAAACCTCTACAAACTATTTCAGATATAGTATAGAATAGTTGTCCAGAAATTATTTTTAATGAGAATTTACTAGAAGATAAGATCTAAATTTGAATTACTTCAATACAAAAAGTCGAAAGTAGGTACAAAAGAACACTTTCAGGAAGATGCACTTAAAACTTTGGGTTAATTACATCTTACCCTCTATGGTTAGGTCCATTTTCACTTTACCCCATGTGGTTCAAAAGTGGACACTTACCTCTGTGATTTTGGACTAAAGTAAAATTACTAAGATTTTCTCTAAATAGCCCCAAATGGGGATTAAGTGTTAAAATTAGCCCCATAGAGGAGAGTTTTAAGTGTCAATATTAACCCTACATAGGTAGTTAACCCCAAAACTAGCTCCACAACGGAGTTAAGTCTTAAAATCAGCCCCTCATAGTTTAGTCAAATGACAGCATTATCCCCAAAGAGGGGGTTAACCCTAAAATTAACATCACAAATGGGGTTAAGCTCGGTAATATTTTTGACCAAGTTGGAATTTTCATCAGCTTCGGAAAACTTAACAGTTTCACTTTAGTCCGAAACCACAGCAGGTTAATTGTCCACTTATGAATCATAGGGGATTAAGTGAAAATAAGCCTAATCACAAGGGGTAAAATAATTAATCCTAAAACTTTTACTTATGGTTAAAAGTTTTGCACTAAAAATCTAATTTTACATTAATAAATATATGGTTAAGTAAAAAAGGTCCTGTCCTATACACAAAAATTGAATGCGTATAACAAATAAGCTTATCCCCACCGGCTACAAAGAAAAAAGAGAATACAAGTACAACAATAACATTTGCTGTGACAATCAATGACAAGAAATGAAAAGGCAAGCAATCCCATTTTACAGAGTTGCCATTATTCATAGGCAAATTACCAGCTAACTGCTACAACATTCTGTGTTCATTTGTTTTTCAAAAAACATAGGACACCTGATCTCCTACTGAATAAATCACAGACGAAATAGTAAAATGAATATATAAGTTCTTCAATGAAATAGAACCACCTTCGCCGCCAGTGAGGGTTAATATAAAGAATAGCAGCAAATCCCAACAAGATCATAACATATGTGGCGGAAAAACTTGAAGAGAAGACCACAGGATCGATTTCATACCATTTTCCATCGCTTTCATCTAAATTTGCAGGTGGCACATATGGGGCATCAACAACGGGTGTGCAGGTTTTCTCTATCATTTGTCCACAAAGAAAAGGATTCCCCTCATAGCTGTTCGCTTCGAATGTCGCAAACTGTGCTTTCCTGTCTGGAATTCTACCGGATAAGTTGTTGTGAGCCACACTGAACACCTCCAAAAAATTCAGATCAACCAGCTCTGAAGGAATAACTCCACTCAAGTTGTTGTACGAAAGGTCTAGGCTCTCTATATTGGTAAGATCAGAAAAAGTGTTTGGTATTGGTCCTGTCAAGTGATTGTGAGATAGGTTCAAAGCATGAATCGAACTTAGATTTCCTAGTTCAGGTGGGATCTCCCCTGTTATGTTGTTGCACGACAAATCCAATCCAGACATGAGGTTTAGGATGTCACCTTTATAGGAGTTAGACAGATGTTTAGTAACAAACTCGACTTGTTCTTGTTCACTGTATTCAACAGCATTATTGTCGTGAAAGTTAACGTACCTCTGTAGAACACTTCCATAATTGTAAAATGAAAGCTCAGACATACCAGACAAAAGTTCTTGTACATAAGTGAAATCAGTGTTATATATCTTCCCAAAGCTAATATTGTGGAAGCAATTCGGTATGGACCCACAAAAAGAATTTCTCGAAAGATCCATAATCCCGATCATACTCAATTGACACAAGTGATTCGGAATCAAACCGAAAAAATGATTTCCACCCAACAAAAGAACTCTCAAGTTTGACAGTGCACCAACGGAAGGGGGGATGATCCCAGACAAATTGTTATCTCTCATATCTAGTGTCAATAGATGTGATGAATTTACAAAGCATTTTGGTATTGACCCTGTGAATTTGTTCCCTTGCAAATGCATATGTTTCACGTTGTTCAAGTTTGAACAAGAAGGTAAAGACCCCAAAAATGAGTTATGAGAGAGGTCCAAAAATGATGTATCTAATGGAACATGTTCAAATGGGAACCGACCTTTGAATGAATTATTTCGCAGAATGAGTGTTCTTAAGATCGTCAAGTTTCCAATCCCGCTAGGAATCTCACCTGACATACAATTGTTGCCAACATCCAAAACATATAACTCAGAGCTTTTGAAGATTACATCTGACAGTGTTCCGGTGAAGCAATTATTTTCCAAATGCAAAACCGACAACGAAGCCAAGTTGAAGTGAGTTGAAAATATTTTTCCGCGAAATCTGTTAGCCGACAAATTCAGAATACTCAAACTGGTGCAGCCTGCAACCACCTCATATGGTACTTCTCCCGAAAGTTTATTGACGGACAAATCCAATTGATACAACGAACTCATGTTGCCAAATGATATTGGGATAGTACCTTCAAAAGTATTCCTCGATAAATTTAGGTACGTAATGTAGGGAAGCATATCTCCGATGTTTTTCTGAATTTGCCCACTTAAGCGATTGTCAGATACATCAATCGAAGATGTATGTACATTGCGATATGTTGGCGGAAGAAATTGACCAGTGAAAGAGTTATTCCTCAGAAATAAATATTCTAATTTTGTATTGTTGTCAATCAACCAATTGGGGAAGCTTCCTTGTAAGCTATTGTGGGAGAGATCGATTACACTTAGTTCGTGCTGGTGAAGGAGAAAGTTTGGAATATCATGCGATAGCTTGTTCAGATTACAGTTTGATAGTACAAGGACCTTCAACTGAAACATTGGAACCCAATCTGAATCTTGAATTTCTATCTCGAATTGCTCATTATCACTTATGAATTCAACCACTTCAAGATTCGAATGATTGGCAAGTAAGCTGAATGAGAATAAACCCCCGAAACGATTATGACTGAGATCAATGTACTCTAGGGATATGAGGCTGCGTAGAAGAGATGAAGAAACATTGCCGGTAAATTGGTTTTCAGAAAGATCAAGCAACCTAAGATTTGTCAAACTGTTTAGACAAGGAGGAATGATCCCTTCAAAGCTATTATAACTGAGATCTAACTCTCGAAGTTCCTTCAATTCACATAAACCTGCAAAAGCAATTAGAATGAAAACTTTCACCCATTGCAATTACATATTTATCCTCTTCAATATCAACACATTCCACTAATACATCAATATGCTGTTTTACACACTTTTTCCGAACTTTTTTCACACTTTTTTACACCCTATGTTTTAAATGCGTATATTTTATGCTGTTTAAATTTTATACATTTTTTTGTGTACCACTTACACAGCATAGGATGCACGCATTTAAAACTGAGTGTGAAAAAGTGTGTGAGTCAAACATTTTCTACATCAATATTGATACATATACCGAGAAAAAAGTCATTATAGTCCCTAATGGAACATAAAGGTTGTTCCAACACGAGATGGTTGTGTCCCATCTTGCTACAATATTATTAGGGCATGTTTAGTACACATGGATGGAATAAGGCAGGAATGGTATGGACAATGAAACATTTTTTTTTATTACATGGGGCAAGGGAATGTTCGAACATAGAACCTAGAAACACAGGAAGACACTAAGTGCTAGCCCTTTGCCACTTGGGCTATAAATCCTTGTAAAATATAATAAAAGAATAACGGAATGTGAATAGTCATTTCTTTGTTTAACTGAAGTCCCAAGAATCCAATATCACTTACATTCCACTTTTGATTTTAGCAATCAAATTAGAGGGATGGAATTAAATAAAAGTTAAATATTTAATATTTGCAGAAAACATTTATAGTACAGATATTCAATATCGATTAAGTATAATACTAATATTCAATATTTGTTACTTATAAATATTTAATCTTTTTTCTTTTGTAAAAAACCAAATATTTTTAATCAAGTCTATTTTAGTGACTGTTTATACCTATATTTTATGGAATATCTTGCAATGTTTTTTTTTAGAAATATTTATGTTCTTACGGATTTCTAAGTTCAAGAATATATATCCATATTCTCATGAAATATTTTTCAAATGCATAATTTTCTTAATAATTTTTAGCCTAAAGATATAATATTTAATTTTGATAAAATGTTATAATATTTTTAATATTTTCTAGTCCAACTCAATATTGAATCTATTTACAAAATATCTTCTAAGTCTCTAATATTTTCAGTAAATACAGTTTCATTTTTTGTTTTTAAATATATTATTAGTCAAATATTTTAATTTTATATTTTATGATTTATTTTTTGGCATTTTAATAGTATTTAATCCAAATATTAAATTGTTGAAAAGCAAACTGATGGAGAATTTCTGGGTAACATTCTATCTCACTTAGAGGCTTGGGCCTTATATTTATAGGGAATTAGAGATGACAAATTACATGATTTACGACCAGAGAATTATCAAGAAATAAAACATAAAATAAGATCTAATTTGGAATTTATTCCTAAATATTTTCATATAATTCATGATACACAAATCATGAGAAGATTATGAAACATTCTTCAACACTCCCCCTCAAGCTGGAGCGAGGATATCAACTAAGCTCAACTTGTCACAAATAGAGTCTTTTGCATTTGGGAAAAAATGTATAGAGCAGCAAGCCGAGAGAGCCACGAGAGCCAAGAGTCGCTTGGGCTAAGAGTGCCCTGAGGGTGTAGAGTGCCACGGGGGCCAAGTGTGCCGTGAGGGCATAGAGTGCCAAGAGAGGTTCGAGAGCGTGTAGTGCCATAAGGACCAAGAATGTCGAGATTGTGTATGCTAAATAGATGTCTGGCAGGCAACAAGATCGCCACCCACTGGCGAAGCGGAATGCGGCAAAGGAGATTTCTTGGAGCTTAGTTGTAACTGTTAACAATAGGATTATGCCAAACTTAGGGTTGACAATTAGTCACACCCCATATATGTTATTCAGTAAATGAGAGAAATAAAAATTACATTAAAGCCCTTATACAATAATAAAATAAAACTAAACTTATTTAACCAACACTCCCCCTCAAGCTGGTGAGAAGATATCTCTCAATCCCAGCTTGCCAAGCATATCATGAAACGGTTTAACTCCAACTCCTTTAGTAAGAACATCAGCAAGTTGATTACTACTCTTCACAAAAGGAGTGCAAATTGTTCCTTTATCAAGATTCTCTTTAATGAAGTGCCTGTCGATCTCAATATGCTTCGTTCTGTCATGCTGGACCGGATTGTGTGCAATACTAATAGCTGACTTACTATCACAGTACAACTTCATTGAATCACTAGTTTCCACCTTCAAGTCTTTCAATAGTAATTTTAACCAAAAGAGTTCACACACACCTTGAGCCATTGCTCTAAATTCGGCCTCTGCACTAGACCGAGCCACAACACTTTGCTTCTTGCTTCTCCACGTAACGAGGTTACCTCCCACGAAAGTACAGTACCCTGAAGTAGACCTTCTGTCAGTCATAGAGCCAGCCCAATCCGCATCAGTGTATGCTTCTATTCTGAAATGGTCATGCTTACCAAAAAATAAACCCTTACCAGGAGCCGACTTAAGATATCTCAATATCCTGTTAACCGCATCTAAGTGTCTCTCATAAGGTGCGTGCATAAACTGGCTAACCACACCTACATCAAATGAAATATCAGGACGGGTATGAGATAGATAGATAAGCTTTCCTACCAGTCGCTGATATCTCCCCCTGTCTACCATCTTCCCACTTTTGTCATCACTCAATTTCTGATTTGGTTCAACAAGTGTATCACATGCTCTACTTCCAAGCATCCCAGTTTCACTCAAGAGATCCAGAACATACTTTCTCTGAGAGATGAATATTCCATGCTTAGACCTGGCCACTTCAATTCCCAGAAAATACTTTAGCTGTCCCAGATCTTTTATTTCAAACTCTTTTGCCATGTACTCTTTCAATCGCTGCATTTCCTCCATGTCATCACCTGTAAGGACAATGTCATCCACATACACAATCAGTGCAGTAGTCTTACCATGCAAGGAGTGTTTGATAAATAACGTATGATCGGCTTGACTTTGTTTGAACCCATATCTACACATAGCCTGTGTAAACCTCTCAAACCAGGCTCTTGGTGACTGCTTTAGGCCATACAACGACTTCTTGAGCCTACATACTTTACCTTCTGTTTCTGAGTTTGCATATCTAGGGGGAATATCCATGTACACTTCTTCCTCCAAATTGCCATGTAAGAATGCATTCTTCACATCGAATTGATGAAGAGGCCAATCATAGTTAGCTGCAAGAGATAAAAGGACTCTAATAGAGTTCATCTTCGCAACTGGAGCAAAGGTCTCCTGATAATCCACTCCATATGTCTGAGTGAAACCCTTAGCAACCAGACGAGCTTTAAACCTTTCAATGGAACCATCTGCTCTATGCTTCACTGTATACACCCACTTACACCCCACTGTTCTCTTGCCCATAGGTAACTTAGTCAACTCCCACGTGCCACTTTTGTGAAGAGCTTTCATCTCTTCATCCATAGCATGTTTCCACTTGGGATCTCCGAGAGCATCCTGGACATGATTAGGAACAGAAGCGGAGGCAATATTCGAAAGGAAGGAACGATAAGTAGGAGACAAGTGGGAATAAGACACAAAATTAGATATAGGGTGCTGAGTACAAGATCTAACACCCTTTCTAACAGCAATAGGAACATTGAGATCATCAGACTCTAGAGAAAATGAGTTATCAGTGTTACTTGGGGAAATGTCAGAGACGTCACCAGTTGGAGAAGATGGCAGTGGGGGAATAGGAGTACTGGCCTCTACCTCCTTACCCTTGTTCTTACTCCATGTGCCTTTGGAATATACCAACAATTTTTTTTCCTTCGGAGTAACATGCTCTACAGTACCTTCATTAACCCCATTCTGTCTGGGAGTTATTGGTTCCTCTTCCTCTTCTTCCACTCCTAACAATATGGGTTCCTCATGAACATTCACTTCACTAGAAATTTCAGGTAAAACAGGAAAGACATGTCCCAGAGTCTCTTCATTTTCCTTCTCCCCCTGAAGAGGTACTCTGGGAGATGTGAAAAAAGGTATAGATTCATGGAAAATGACATCCATAGACACATACCACTTTCTAGTATCAGGATTATAACACTTGTACCCCTTTTGAGTAGGAGAGTACCCAAGAAAAATACATTTAATGGCTCTAGGATCTAGCTTCCCCCTTGAAGGAGAGCTATTATGGACAAAACATACACAACCAAAGACCCGAGGAGGAATGGAAAAACTGGAAGAAGGATGAATCAGAAGATCGGTGGGTGCTTTTTTATTGAGGACCTGTGTAGGAAGTCTATTAATGAGATAAGCTGCTGTTAAGACAGCTTCACCCCAATATGGCTTAGGAGCATTAGCTGTGAACATCAAAGAGCGAGCAACATTAAGTAAATGACGATTCTTGCGTTCTGCTACTCCATTTTGTTGTGGAGTATCAGTGCAAGAAGTTTGATGTAAAATACCCTTGGATGTAAAAAAATTCACCTAGACCCGAATCAATATATTCACCTCCTTGATCAGAACGTATAATTTTTATACCTATCCCAAACTGAGTTAAAACCATCTGATAGAAAGATTTGAAGATAGAAAACACTTCACTCTTCTCCTTCATAAGATAAAGCCATGTACTGCGTGAATAATCATCAATAAAACTCACAAACCAACGATGACCTTTTAAAGAATTAATACGAGAAGGACCCCATACATCATAATGGATTAAAGAAAAAAGGAACTAAACTTTTATTAAAAGTCGGAGCAAAAGATGTCCGATGATGTTTCCCAAGTTCACAAGATTCACAATAAAACTCAGAAACAGGTTTATCAACTAAAGAAGGGAACATATGTTTAAGTAAATGGAATGAAGGATGTCCTAATCTCTTATGTAATAACCAAATGTCGTCCGACTTATTCTCAGAACTAGTAGTATGATAAGCGCCTTTGTTTCCTCCATCCAGAAGGTAAAGGCCATTCTCCACTCTACCACTGCCAATCGTCCTCCTTGTGGTAAGGTCCTGAAAAACACAGTGAGAAGGGAAAAAGGTTACACTGCAGTTCAAATCATTAGTTATACGACTAATAGATAACAGATTAGAAGTAAAACTGGGAATATGAAGAACCGATGACAGAGGTAGCGAGGGAGTTGCATGAATGACACCCTTTCCTGAAACAGAAGAAAAGGTGCCATCGGCAATGCGAACTTTGTCTTGACCTGAATGAGGAGTATAAATAGCAAACAAATCAGAAGAGCTAGACATATGGTCTGAAGCTCCAGAGTCAATAATCCAAAGAGAGGACAAATGAGATAAGCATGCTCGGGCATAAGTGACTAAGTTACCTGTCTGGGCAAATGAAGAGGAAGCACCTATAGAAGTAGCCGCGGAAGAACGATGAGCCATTAAACCCCGGAAGGCCTCTTCCAACTCAGAAGCAGTAAATATAGCAGGCGAAGCTGGCGGATCTGGAACTGGAGCTGAAGGATCAGCAGCGGCAGTGTGATGAGCATGGGAACGACGACCATTAAACCGCCCCCCACGACCTCTAGAGGAGCCAAAACGACCTCCACGACTACCCGGTGGATAACCATGAAGCTTATAGCATGTCTCTCTAGTGTGAAACTTGGTATTGCAATAATCACAGAACTGCTTAGACTTATCCGATGAACTGGAGTCACTAGAGATATCACGAGTACGGTGTCCATCCTCCTGAGGAGCGGAAATGAGAGCAGATTTCTCTGTAGAGACAGGCGGAAGCATAGCAGAACGACGGCTTTCCTCGTTCTGTACATAGGCAAAGGCCTCCTGAAGAGAAGGCAAAGGCTCCATTCCCAAAACACGGCTGCGAACAGGATCCAAATCGGGGTGGAGACCTTCAAGGAATTTAAATATTCGTTCTTCAGGAACAACCTTATGGTAAGCCATAGAATCCGTAATGCAAACAGGTTTATAATCCACTAGATGGTCCAAACGTTTCCAATGAGTGGAAAGAGCTGTATAGTACTGAAGAACACTCTGTTCTCTTTGTTCTGAACGTCCAATCAAATGGCGGAGCTCAAATATTTGAGCCGAATTTCCCTTTCTGGAATAAGTGTTGGCCATGGTCTCCCAAATATCTTGGGCAGTCGCCATGTCCAGAAACCCTTCAGCAATCTCAGGAACCATAGAGTGGCAAAGCCACGTCATGACAGTGGAGTTCTCCATCTCCCACTTGTCATACGAAGCATCCTCAGTTGGCGGTGCTTTTATCTTGCCATTGATATACCCCATCTTGCCTCTGCCCTTCAAGGACATAATCACAGATCCGGACCATGCGAGGTAGTTCTGGCCATTGAATAAAGATGTAGTAAGTTTCACATTCGAGCTATCAGTAGGAGGCACAATATCACTCCGTACAACTTGTGTATTCACGTTGGATTTGTCTAAATCCGTCATCATGAATCAACACAAAAAAAATCCCGCAACAATGACAGCAACCAGAGGGACAAGGCAATGGATCAACAGTAGTGCAGCATGCACGAAGCAATCACCATAGAGGATGCAAAAAAATAGTCTAGCTGATCAAAGGGCCATGAAAGACCCAAAAAAACTGGAAAAAGTTGAAACTCCAATCAAAATAATTGATCCGTGGTGAATATAAGATGCAGTGGAGAGATCCAAATGAAGATTAGGAGCTGTGATTGGTCTACCAGACCATAGAAGTCTGTCGGCGCAGGGAGGGGATCGTTTGGAGAGAAAAAAAAAAATTGCAATGAACAGTGCCGATGAACAGTAGCGTGAACAGTGCCGATGAACAGTAGCGTGAACAGTGCCGATGAACAGTAGCGTGAACAGTAGCGATGAACAGTGCTGTGAACAGTGCCGTGAATAGTATCGTGAATAGTGCTCAGGACATATTGGTGGTGGTTAGGGTTAGGGTTGTGGCGCAGGCAGTAGGGGTGGTGAATGGTGGTCCGGTGGTGGTGGATGATTGGGTGGTGGCAGAAACCCTTGTTAGGGTGGCTCTGATACCATGTTAACAATAGGATTATGCCAAACTTAGGGTTGACAATTAGTCACACCCCATATATATTATTCAGTAAATGAGAGAAATAAAAATTACATTAAAGCCCTTATACAATAATAAAATAAAACTAAACTTATTTAACCAACAGTAACATCCTTGCTCGGGAATGTGGTATTAGTATCATATAAAATGCATTAATTAGTGTTATTAAACACTTGTGATGGTTTAAGATGGGTCACAGACTCACCAGTGATATAAGTGTTCCGTTGGAGACACAAGTGGAAGTTCCACCATGGATGGGACAGATATGAAAATGAGGCCCAGTGAGGTTTAAAATGCATATTTTGCATTTATGTGCATTTATGTGGTTAAATGGTTAATTATTTAAGTTATTTAAATATGTTATTATTATCTATGATCTTTGTATGGGGCCTATTTGGGCACCCTATGAGAGCGCAATAATAACACCCGCTCCCGCGGGCAGAATTTAATTGCATTTAGCATGCATATTAATACATTATTAACGATGTGATTACTTGTGATAAGTGGGTATTAACTTACTAAGATGGTTAAGGGTATCCAGTTAGGAACCCAGAGTTAGGCCAAGTGGCAGTCCCAGTTTGGGACAGTTATGATAGATCCATGTGTGATGGGACAGATATGCGGAATAATTCTTATGTGCTAATATGTTTATTAAGGCATATGTGAATATCATTATTATGTTTTTTAATGACATATTAATTGTTAGAGACCACTTCTGTGGTCGTTAGGGATAACTTTGTGAGGGTGAATTGGACACGTTGCATAATTAGTAGGTTAATTAGCAACTTTATAAAATTATGTGGGACCACTTATGGGACCCATACGTGATATAGACAAACACCCACTTAAGTTAGGGATAATTTTAATAAGTTTCATTAACTAGTAGGGGTGTAATTACAAAACTGATAAAACTTGGTGGAGGCTACTTTAGAAATGCAAAGTTTGGAATTACATGTTGATGGACACATGTCCATATGACTCACTAAGAGTCTTCCTCCCCATCTCTTTAGTTAGGAACATTTGCAGAGAAGAGAATTGACGGAAAATTGACGACAGAGCTTGACAATGCTCTCGACGTCAAACGACGTGTTATTTGACGTTCAATTTCAAAACATGCTACATATTCGGACACCTGAAGGTGAGTCTAACACAATAGTACCATTCCTATCAATTTTTGAGACAAGTTTTCTGTGCCTTAATTTGGGAGCTTAGCTCATAACTTGCTAATTTGGTATCAGATTTATACTTGGAGTTTACTAGGCTTGTAATTTGGCTATTAGGAGCGAAATCCTTGAGGTGAGTGACAATAATTATGGAATTGGGATAATTGCGTGTTTTAGACTATCTTTGTAATGACAAGCATGCCTAATTAGCTTGAATTTATATGCCTAGCATAATTTTAATAGCTCGTGTGTAATTTGCGATATTGTACGATGAAATGTATACTTGAGCTTGTGGAGTTGTCTAATTGGGTCAAAGGAGAACTTGTACTTGCCATCGAGAATATGACTAGATGTCGATTTGGTCATGAGGTCGTATGTCTGAATGAGAGAGGCGTGGGTCTCGGATAGTCGCGCGGACTAATGGAGTAGTCGCGGACTAGTGTGAAAGGGTGGTCGGTACTTGCGTTCTCGGAGACCATAGTTATGTGTAAAAGATGAGACTAAGCATTTCTATTATCCACATGCATAATTGTTGGCATTCACAAGCATATAGCTTATATAGTGTAGTGGTTATTGAATAGCCATTACAGGTGATAAAGATGGAGCACCAAAGAAATGAGGAAATGGCAATGGAGAGGAAACCTGGGATTTTGGGAATAGTAGTGCTAGCTTGTAACCTTTATGTCTTGGCAGTTCATACTTGTAATATGGTTGGGATTAGTTTAATATTTGGGAATGGTTATGGAAAATGTTGTTAATTTCATGTTTTTAAGACTATAAACTTGTGTTTTGTATATGGCTTAAGACTATGGTTAGACTTGTAACTTGGGAACTTATAACTTGTAATAGCTAGTTGGAGAGTTTGACTCATGTAACATATGCTTTATATCATAGTTGTTAGTTTGGGTATGGTTGCGACTCTTTTGTTCTTGTTTGATTTGGTTTGGGCGACGAACTTGGGGTTTCACTTCTAGAGTTCAACTTAATATATATTTAGTATTTGAATTTTCTTTAACTTGTGTTGATGGTGGACATGAACTCTTGGAGCCCAAGAGATTGACCTTATAGTGCTTTCACATGTTCTTGGTTTAAACTCAACGATTTGAATGTTTTAAAGTTGGTTAAATTCGAAGTGGTTGAGTGGCCTTAGGCACAAATATTCTATGGCATGGGAAGGATTCTGCCCAGGGGTCATTCGACCGGTCGAATGGGGCAGCTCGATCGATCGAAATACCCCCTGATCCTCTATTTGTTTTACCACTTCGGGTATTTTGTTTTACTAATAATTAAACATGTGGGTACCTTTGGGACCCCTTTGAAATATAAAAGTGTTACTTTTGAAAAAGAGTCTCGTTAGGGTGTGTTTGGATGTGTGTTTGTAAAACATCTTTAGAAAATGTTTAAAATATGTTGAGTTCATGAGCCAAAACTTTTGCTAATGGTTTTTATGGAACTTTAATGACATAGGATGTGCCTTGGTGGCGTGCCACGTGTCCTAGAATCGTATGTGCGCTTCCGGAGTGTGACATTTAGTGGTATCAAAGCAATAGACTTAGAAACTTTGGGGTACGAGAGACGACGACTTGAGTGAGCCTGATCATGATGAGTCGTTAGATGCATTGCATGATGCATATGAATATGAAATATGAATGCTACATGTTATATTAGCATAGCATGCATAGTATTTATGTGAGTTGATTGACAGATAAGAAATGGTCGACCCAAATCGGGAGCGTTCACCTCACTCGAGGATGGACCACTTGGATGATGTAGTGAGTAATTTCGTGAGATCAGTAAGTGATTGGGTATTAGTGCAAGGTCAAGGACCAGAGAATCCTCGACCACGATAGGAACGGGGAATCATTGAACAGTTCTACAAACGAAAGCCAATTCAGTTCGAGGGAGGTCTAGATACATCATTAGCGGAATGATGGTTAATGGACATGAATCGTATATTTCGGGCGGTGGATTACACTGATGAAGAAAAGATTATGTATGCAAAGTTTGTGGACTAACCAACTTGGACAAGGACCGCCAGAGTCATGGAGAAGATTTGAGAAAGAGTTTAACAAGAAGTACTTTCCGGCGTCCGCGAAGGCACAAATGGATCAGGAATTTTCAAATCTACAACAAGAAGACATGTCCGCTAATGAATATGCCAAAAAGTATAATGACCTACTCCATTTTGGTTACCGATCTGTGCTAAGGGAAGCAGACAAGCTCGAAAGTTCGAGGAGGGATTGAGGAATAATATCCAAAGCCGTGTGGACACCCATCAACATCGAAGCGTAGCCGATGTGCAGGATGTGGCTCTAATAGTAGAGAGAGATATTGAGAAGTTCAGGCAAGGACAACAAGGGAAGCGAGCGTATGAAGAAAAGGGAAAGGGGCAAGGATTTTCTAAGAAAATTTCTCACAGGGTTCAGGTTTCGGTAAATGAAATTAAGGGAGAAGTGTTTACTAGGGGGAAAACACTCCATTGTGCCTGACATGCAATCGACGACACGTGGCAGTTTGCCACCTAACTTTGGTGTGCAATATTTGTAAGAAGCTGGGGCATGTTGCAAGATTTTGTCCACAAGTTAGAGCCCAGAGCACGGGAGGTTCTCATCAAGATATGAGAGGAAGATTCTATACTTGTGGGGTACCGGGACATCATTCCAAAGACTGCCCAACGAAAAAGAAACAAGGCACAAGCTCGATGGCTATGACCAGGGCAAAATCTGGAACGAATGTGGACAAGGAAAAATGAGTACGTGGAGCCAAGGCAAGGGAGAGATTATCAGTTGGCACAGGGAGATGTGTCTGCCACCGACTCTGTTGTATCAGGTATATTACCGATTTGTTCACATCCAGCACATGTTTTAATTGATTCGGGGTCAACACATTCATTCGTTGCATGTGAATTTGTTAAACATCTAAATAGCATGTCCGAACCTTTAGGATATTATTTATCAGTGTCTCTACCTCTAAGTAAACCTATGATGGTCTCTTAGGTCTTCAAGGCATGTGATATTCGGGTTGATGATACCTTACAGTTGATTTAACACCATTGGTTGTTAATTACTTCGATGTGATTCTGGGTATGGATTGGTTATCTGTAAACCAAGCCTCTATTGATTGTGAATGGAAAAGATTTATTTTCTGACCACCATGATAGGAAGAGTTTATCTTTCAAGGAATTGGTACCATAGCACCACCATTTTTAGTGTTAGAAGTTTGGGCGGGCAAATTATTAAAGCGGGGTTGTCAGGGCTTCTTATGTTCTATAATAGACACGCATGTTACGGGTACTAAACTGGAGGACATATCAGTGGTACGGGAGTTTCTGGATGTATTTTCAGAAGACTTGCCAGACGAATTGATAGATCGAAAAATTGAATTCACTATTGAAGTAGCCTTGGGATCACAGCCGGTATCAAAGACACCGTATAGAATGGCACCAGTGGAGCTCAAAGAGTTGAAAATTCAGCTACAAGAACTACTAGACAAGGGGTTTATCTGACCTAGTGTATTGTCGTGGGGTGCACCAGTTTTATTTCTCAAGAAGAAAGATGGAACCATGGGAATGTGCATAGATTATCGTGAACTAAACAAGCTAACTATCAAGAACAAGTATCCGTTGCCCAGAATTGATGACTTATTTGACCAACTCCAAGGAGGTTAGGTATTCTCTAAAATTGACTTGCGATCGGGTTACCATCAACTGAAGGTGAAAGAGGAGGACGTAGAGAAGACTGCATTTAGGATCCGTTATGACCACTACGAATTTCTAGTCATGCCATTTGGGGTTACTAACGCACCAGCGGCATTCATGGATTTGATGAACCGAGTCTTTAAAGATTATTTGGATGAGTTTGTAATTGTTTTCATCGACGACATCTTAATATATTACAAGAGCGTATAAGATCATAAAAGACATCTCTGGTTGATTCTACCACGATTACGAGAGAAGAAGCTATTTGGAAAGTGGAAGAAAAGTGAGTTCTGGCTGACAGAGATTGCATTTTTGGGGCATGTAATATCAAAGGAAGGGGTGTCACAGAAAATTGAAGGCGTAGCTAATTGGAGTCTGCCGATAAATGTACGTCACGCCCCGGAATAGCAAAAATAGAGAAAAATAAATTTCCTTTTTGGGTCCATAGGGAATGACAAGTTAAAGTCACTAATTTTCCACACCACATAGTACTAGTCTACAAGATAAATAGGAATAGTAAATAACTGAAATATAAAAACAGTATTACTATGACAAACATCAGAGTGTGGTCCTCAGGATCACAACAGGTCTGGAGACAACATATCCCCAAGTACCCGTTAACTTAAAACAAACAAAGTTCGACAAAAAACTAGATATAACTATCTTCAGGTCTTCAGCTAGCGTAAGGATAATCGTCAGCATAATACTCATCTCCAGTATAACCGGCATCAGTGGGGCCACCCTCTGCATAATCCAACTCAGGGTAGTATCCATCACCGTAAGTTCCAATACCTGCATTGTTAGGGACACGGTAGTCTGGACGGGGAATATCCAAGCAAATAAAGGCCGTCAGTTTACTGAAAGCTGAGTGAGAACGAACTAACACAGTCTCATAGAAATAACGTAATTACCCGTCATGAACGATATAAAGCAGTGAGGTTAATAATATCTTTCCTCTTTTATTCAAACACATCATTAACTGATTCTCATCATCTCCAACTCTAAGACTAAATATACCAATACCAACTGATAGTACTAAACTGATTATATCATCACGACATACACTTGCTCCTGTTCACCGCTTTTAAGAACTCTTATGAGCACCATACATCGTTCTCATATAACGACTAGTTTATGGATGCACCAATACTCATGTTCACCGCTTTTAAGAACTCTTACTGTTCACCACTTTTTAGAACGCTAGTGAGTATCGTCCGTTCATATTCAATATGCATCAGTACTTCTTGCTAGCACAACACATAACGCTCACATCCCATGCAAATGTGTTCACGACCAACTCATGATACTAACACACTTGTACTGACGGTCCACAATACCCCACTGACTAAAACACTAGATTTATCCAATGTTATCCACCAACATACCTCAAACCTTATCTCGTTATCGCGTCGTATTAATACTAACATTCCAAACCTGACTACGTTACTCACCATGTTATCTCAATCTCATTATCGTATCCCATTACCTCCGTAATCCAAAATATCACATAATAGGAATATGAAACAACAACTAAACAGTTACGCATTATGAATTATAATCTTAAAGAAACACATCCATTTTCTGCTATGTTCAATCGATTGAAGTCAACTCAATCGCTTGAAGAAAGTGATGTTGGATCGATCAAAGTATTCTCGATCGATTGAAGTGAAGATGGTCTCGATCGATTGAAGTCATTTTGATTGATTGAGACTCAGGGTTGTTCGATCGATTGAACTCAGTTTGATTGCTCAAACTTCGTCTTCTCCAGATTCTGGCAGTGAATGCCCAGAATCTGTTAGGGCATGTTTGGATCCTTTTTAAACGTACAAATTATGTAAAGCATCACAACTAAGCTATTGAGTGAGTTTGGAACTCACCGAACATCGTTAAGGGCGCGTTTGGCAAAGCTTGAAGTTTCAAAGCTCCTCTAATGGCTTCCTCCTTTCTCTCTCTGCTCCTCTCTTCGTCTCTGTCTCTCTCTTTCTCTTCTTCTTCTCCTTCCTTTCTTCTTTCTTCTGTCTTTCCCTAACTGTGTGTATATATAAATAATATGTCTGTATATCTATATATGGATGTGTGTGTATAATATATATAAACACAAGCACACAATCTCTATACTCTCTCAAGTTTTCCAAACACATCCACATACACGAACACAATGAATTTATAGAGAAGAGGGGGGTGCAGGTGGATGTTTTTGTAGGAAACCTGGAATCCTGATGATTACACGTTCGATCGATCGAACGTCCTTCGATCACTCAAACTTAGATCGGCCAGTTTAGATCGATTGAAAAAGGGCTTTGATCGATTGATGTAGAGACCGCGTATTAAATTCAGGTCGGTAGGGTTTCGATCGATTGAACAGGGTTCAATCGCTTGAACTTTGGGAATGCTCGATCGCCCGAAGATAAAATTTCACATATGATCAAGGGAAGTATATAGAATCTCTGTGCATAAATAATTATTAAAAAATATAAGGTATTACAGTGTATCAGAGGTACGAAGCTTTTTGGGATTAGCAACACCGATGACCCGATTGATGAGAAGAGATGTACCATTCGTTTGGAGTCTAGAATGTAAAGAGAGCTTTATAGTGATGCTTCGCATAGGGGACTGGGATGTCTCTTGATGCAAAAGGACAAAGTCATTGCCTATGCTTCACGACAGCTGAGACCACATGGGATCAACTACCCGACACATGATTTGGAGTTAGCAGCTATGATTTTTGCTTTGAAGATTTGGCAACACTACCTATATGGGGAGAAGTCATGTAAGATTTACACCGATCATAAAAGCTTGAAATACCTTTTCACCCAAAAGGATCTTAACATGAGACAAATGCGATGGCTAGAGTTAATGAAAGACAATGATTTGACTATCCATTACCATCCGGGGAAGGCCAATGTAGTGGCCGATGCATTGAGCAGAAAGTCTATAAGTAATTTGATCTATGCCTTGACTGCTCAAGAGAAATTAGTACGAGAAATGGAGCAGCTGAAACTAGAAGTGATCCCGGAGACTAAAGGTGCATTGATGTCAACTATCATTGCACAGCCATCATTAGTTGATGAAATTCGAGACAAGCAACTCCAAGACCCAGCCCTAAAGAAGATTTATGAAGGTATACCTGAGGGTAGGCAGCAGGAATTCACTTTTAAAAATGGAATGTTGAAGTTCAGGAATCGGGTTTGCATACCTAATGTTAATAGAATTAAGGAGATAGTTCTGGAAGAGGCTCATAACACAAAACATTCGATTCATTCGGCGAGTACAAAAATGTACCCTGACTTATGGGAAGTTTATTGGTGGTCAGGAATGAAGCGAGAAGTAGCAGAGCATGTAGCTAAATGTGTGGTATGTCAGCAAGACAAGATAGAACATCATAGGCCAGCAGGACAGTTAATGTTGTCACCTACACCGGAATGGAAATAGGAGAACATTATAATGGATTTCGAATCGGGCTTACCTAGATCAAGGAAGTCGATGACACTGTGTGGGTAATCGTAGATCGATTGACCAAGTCAGCACACTTTCTGCTAATTAAAATAAATGATCCGATGAAGTTAACGGAATTATATGTACAAGAAATTGTGAGATTGCATGGAGCTTCAATGTTGATCGTTTCTGATAGAGATAGCAAATTTACATCACGATTTTGGCAAGGATTGCAACGAGCTATGGGTACTAAGTTGAGTTTTAGTACAACATTCTATCCCCAGGCCGATGTTCAGTCAGAGCGAGTCATTCAGATATTGGAAGATATGCTGAGATTATACATGTTAGACTACAAGGGTGATTGGGAAGAACATTTGCCTTTAGCAGAATTTGCTTACAGCAACAGCTATCAGTCGAGTATTGGAATGGCGCCTTTTGAGGCTTTATACGGACGGAAATGTCGATCACCAGTTTGCTGGACTGAAGTGGGGAAAAGGAAGTTCATAGGGCTTGAAATTATTCAACAGACTACGAAAAAGATCAAAGTGATACAATAATGGTTGCAAACGACTCAAAGTCGATACAAAAGTTACGTGGATCTAAAGAGAAGATCGATAGAGTTTGATGTAGATGACTACGTGTTCTTGAAAGTGTCACCTACAAAAGGAATGGTACGATTTGGGAAACAAGAAAAATTGAATCTTAGATATGTCGGACCATTTGAGATTATTGGGAGAGTTGGATCGGTGGCTTATTAGATAGATATACCGCAAGACTTAGCGAATGTGTATAATGTATTTCATGTATCAATGCTTCGGAAATGTGTATCGAATTCGAGTCAAGTGATTGAACCAGAACCATTAAAAATCAGAGAAGACTTGACATACATCGAGTATCCAGTCAAGATTCTTGACAGAAAAGAACAAGTATTGAGGACAAAGACTATTCCATTAGTCATAATATTGTGGCGGAGTCACTCGGTTGAGGAAGCCACGTGGGAAGCTGAGAAGGAAATGCGAGAGCAGTATCCGTATCTGTTCGAGACTTGAGATACAACGAGTTTGGGGACAAAGTCCTCTTTAAGGAGGGGAGAGATGTAACACCCGCTCCACCGAGTAGAATTTAATTGTATTTGGAATTCATATTAATACATTATTAATGATGTAATTACTTGAGATAAGTGGGTATTAACTCACTAAGATGGTTAAGGGTGTCCAGTTGGGAACCCAGAGTTAGGTCAAGTGGCAGTTCCAATTTGGGACAGTTATGATAGGTCCCCGTGTGATGGGACAGATATACGGAATAATTCTTATGTGCTTATATGTTTATTAAGGCATATGTGAATATTATTATTATGTTGTTTTAATGACATATTAATTGTTAGAGACCACTTATGTGACCGTTAGGGATACCTTTGTGAGGGTGAATTGGACACGTTACATAATTAGTAGGTTAATTAGCAACTTCATAAAATTATGTGGGACCACTTATGAGACTCATACGTGACATAGACAAACACCCACTTAAGATAGGGATAATTTTAATAAGTTTTATTAACTAGCAGAGGCATAATTGTAAAACTGATAAAACTTGGTGTCGGCTACTTTAGAAATGCAAAGTTTGGAATTACATGTTGATACACACATATCCATATGACTTACTAAGAGTCTTCCTCCCCATCTCTTTAGTTAGGAACATTTACAGAAAAGAGAATTGACAGAAAATTGACGACGAAGCTCGACGACGCTCTCGACGTCAAACGACGTGCCGTTTGACATTCAATTTCAAAACAGGCTACATATTCGGACTCTTGGAGGTGAGTTTAGCAGGGTAGTACCATTCTTATCAATTTTTGAGACAGTCTTTCTACGCCCCAATTTGGGAGCTTAGCTCATAACTTGCTAATTTGTTATTTATACTTGGAGGTTACTAGGCTTGTAATTTGGCTATTAGGAGCGAAATCCTTGAGGTGAGTGACAATAATTATGAAATTGGGATAATTGTATAGTTGAGACTATCTTTGTAATGACAAGCATGCCTAATTAGCTTGAATTTATATGCTTAGCATAATTTTAATAGCTCATGAGTAATTTGTGATATTGTACGATGAAATGTATAGTTGAGCATGTTGAGTTGTCTAATTGGGTCAAAGGGGAACTTGTACTTTTCATTGCGCTAGAATGTGACTAGGTGTCAATTTGGCCATGAGGTCGCACGTCTGAATGAGAGAGGCGTGGGTCTCGGCTAGTCGCGCAGACTAATGGAGTAGTCGCAGGCTAACATGAAAAGGTGGTCAGTACTTGCATTCCCGGAGACCATAGTTATGTGTAAAATATGAGATTAAGCATGTCTATTATCCACATGCATAATTGTTGGCATTCACAAGCATATAGCTTATATGGTGTAGTGGTTATTGAATAACCATTGTAGGTGATAAAGATGGAGCACCAACGAAATGAGAAAATGGCAATGGAGAGGAAACGTAGGATTTTGGGAGTAGTAGTGGTAGCTTGTAACCTTTACATCTTGGAAGTTCAAACTTGTAATATGGTTGGGAATAGTTTTGTATTTGGGAATGGTTATGGCTAATTTTGTTAATTTCATGTTTTTGAGACTATATACTTGTGTTTTGTATATGGCTTAAGACTTGGTTAGAGTTGTAACTTGGAAACTTATAACTTGTAATAGCTAGTTGGAGAGCTTGACTCATGTAACATATGGTTTATATCATAGTTGTTAGTTTGGGCATGGTTACGACTCTTTTGTTCTTGTTTGATTTGGTTTGGGCGACGAACTCGGGGTTTCACTTCTAGAGTTCAGCTTAATATGGACTTAGTATTTGAATTTGCTTTAACTTGTTTTGATGGTGGACATAAACTCTTGGAGCTCAAGAGATTGACTTATTAGTGTTTTCACAGTTCTTGGTTTAAACTCAACGATTTGAATGTTTTAAAGTTTGTTAAATTTGAAGTGGTTGGGTGACCTTAGGCAAAATTCTGCAGCAGGGGAAGAATTCTGCAGCAGGGGAAGGATTTTGCCCAGGGGTTATTCGACCGGTCAAATAGGGCAGCTTGACCGATCGAAATACCCCCTGATGGGTATCTTTGGGACCCCTTTGAACTATAAAAGTGTTACTTTTGAAAAGAGTCTCGTTAGGGTGTGTTTGGATATGTGTTTGTAAAACCTCTTTAGAAAATGTTTAAAATATGTTGAGTTCATGATTGCTAATGGTTTTTATGGAACTTTAATGACATGGAACGTACCTTGGTGGCATGCCACGTGTCCTAGAATCATATGTGCAGTTCCGGGGCGTGATACTAATTGAATATGTTTTATAATTGGTAAGTAATTAGTGACTTCCAAAAAATAATTGGGACCACTTTTGGGACTCATAGGAGACATGGACAAAGACCCATTTAGAAATTGGGTAATTAATATAGTTAATTATGGTTGTAATTATAATATTTACAAAAACTGAAGGGAAGGTAATCGTAATTAGAGGAAGAATGAGCTTCTTTTGGAAGCTTTATTAAACAAAACAAGGTGTGTGTCGGCTATTCATATCAAGCTAGAGAGAGAGAGAATCGAGAAAGAAAGGAAGTCGACGTAGTTTCGTTCGACTTTTGACGCTGATTTCTTCATTGTACGGCGTCCGTTATCAAAATCGAGCCATATTGGGTACCGGGAAGGTGAGTCTAATGCATTCATGTAGTTTATTTTCAACTCAATCGTCATATTTTGGTGACCCCAATTAGTCGGTAACACGCGATTTACCGAGTTTATGTAGGAACACATTTGGGCTTGTATATTGAGATAGCTTTGCCTATTATGAGAATAGATTATGATAGTTGTACTGTTTGGGTAATTTATAGTGATAGAATAATTATGTAAGTGTTTGGTTATCTTAATGAAGAAGTTATTTTGAGTATTTAAAGACAATTGTGCCCTTCTATTAGAATACTATTATGTTACTGTTGTATACATACTTAATTTAATATGATAAATATATTACTAGTTATTATTTTTAAAAAAATTATTTAGTAACTGTTTGCTCTATTTTTCTGTTCGGGAAAGTGCCAGGGCTTTTGTACGAAAGCTCAAACGTGTGTAAACACATTTTTCCTAAAAAGATATCGAGTGATGCATCGAAATATTCATACTTCTAACTAACGATTGTGCGAACGAGTAGGAAAATTCCCTCGCTCTAGGTCCATAGTCAGTACTATTGAATCATACAAGTCTAGAAGTGATGAAAGAAAAATAAAGGCAAACTTTTATTAATTGAAGGAAAAGAGATTACAAGAAATTAGTGTAAAAAGCTAAGTGAGAAGCCTAAGAAAAATAAATGAACGCTTTTAGTTGCCTAAAACTAAGAGCGCTTTGTAGAGAGCATGTTGAATGCGGTTTTTGAAAGGTGACGCGAAGTCCTTTGCTTGATGGCCAGCCTAGGCATTTATAGCAGCCTAGATGAATGGATAAGGAAATTCTTCCATACCAAGATAAGGAAGGTTTACCATAATCACGATAAGAAAACTTCAAATTCATTCCTTATCTTATCCCTATCACCAATCTGATTGAAAAGATTGATTGGATAACGTCGGCCTCATCCCTAAAATCTCAGGGGCCGACCACGAACATCTAGGGATATGATAAGCATAGACTTGGAAAAAATCCTTCATGTTGCTGATTCTCCACGCAAGATCTTTACTTGGGCCGAACTGACTGTGCTACTTCGGCCTGTTTGATGAGGTTAGCATGTGTGGGTGAACATCTGGCCTCTAACCGGTCTGACCCTATCTTGGAGTATCACCCTAGTTAGCCCGAACACACTTCAAATGTCATGCTAGCTGAAGAGATAAAACCTTAATCTATGTCTTAGTATTTTTTTTAGCATGAGATACTGGCCAGTTCGACAACATAAGACACTAGATTGGGCTATCAGTGATTATTGCAGTACACCTTAAGCCTCTGACTACTCAGACTATACTCTGCCAACACGCCCTTCGGGCTAGGCACATGCACTTCAGACTGAAGCTACTTCTACCACAAAGCTGCTCATCATCCAAAACCACTCGTTCGAACAATATCAGTCCGAAACCCATGTCCTCAATGATAATTCTAGTCCGAGTACCATGTCTTCAGCCTCTATCCTTCTGCCATGTCGCCCTATCCAAAACTGATCGTTTTTGGGTGAAAGTAGTAAAATAATTAATTAAGTAAATACACTATATAATATAATATTTAACAATGTATGATGAGAATTGTAATAATTATTTTATATAACTAGAGTTTTTTTAAAAGAAAATTGCACAGTAAAAACCAAACATAACTCATTTTTAATGCAACATTTAAATGCTAACTTTAGGCGCCACTTAGTAGATACCTTGGGAGTGCAAAAACTGGTTTGTCCCACATTGCCTAAAGATAAAGCATATGTGTTCTTGATACAATGAGTTCTCACATGACTAAGTGCTTGTCTAAGCAATTGAATGGGATATTTGGGCAAAAAACTATACAAATTTTGGGCCAATCTCCTACTAGAATGGTGTAGATGCTGGGAATTACCTGAAAATGGGGAGGGCATGATGGTCTTTAGCACTTAACTGTGGACCAACTTTGACTGTGTTCTGGGCTTAAACTCACATCTTCCATCTTTTGCCCATTGGGAAAACAAGCAAACATTGCGATGGGTCTTTAATTACCAAACGGTCTGCTTCTGCGTTTAGGTACTCGAGATTTGAAACTCGATTTTTTAACACGTTGTAAATAGTTACATGTCGACTTTCGCGTTTGGGTACCCGAGAGTTGAAACTCGGTTTGTAAACATGTAATATAGTTATATGTCGACTTCGGACTAGTGGAGTCAAGTTTGGGTGAAGTTTGTTGTGCTTCTTCATATGATAAAGGAAAATGGAAGAGTTTATGTTTATATGTTGATTTTTTGGGAGATCATGGATTTTGGTTTGAATTTTGAGTTTCAATTTGATTCCTTGGAAGATCATGGATTTTGTACCATTTTAGAAGTAGTTGGGTTGTGATCCCAACTGATTTGGGATGATATGGAAGCAATACGGAAGTGTTTTGCTGTGGTTTAAACTTGTCCAAAACCAGGGCATCTCGGATTATTGAAACTGTATACCTTTGGACCGGTCCAACGGCTCCAATCGAAAGGTACACCACATGGTTAATTTTGGTCCAGGTATCACTGGACCGGTCAAATGTACTTGTTCGACCGGTCGAAAGCTACACTAATAGACTTTTTTATGTTTTTTTTTTTGTCAACTTTTAACTTGCCCAAAATGTACCTCAAGGGACTCTAAATCCCACTAAATTTTAATATTGGTATTTGAATCCTTCAAGGGCTATTTTACTGGAGTTTTATTCAAATTTTCAAAAGGATTGGTTAAACATGAGGTGACTTTTGTAACAAGTATTTAACTTGTTTTGGAGCATTAATAATATAGAAGTAGACCTAGGAGGCGTCTATGTTACCCAAACTTGGGTACTGGTGTCGGGTCGGACACTTATCCAAGTGACGGGCTCGCCCACTTTTCAAAAAATTTACACTATTTTGAAGGGTCTAAGAGAGAAGTAACCTTATCCAGGTGTCGGGTCAGACACGGGTACTCTATGCATTATGAAGGGTCTGAGTAACATAGGGTGGCGTTGGTACATGACTTAATCCGCCCGTGGCGGGTTAGGATGTGATATTAGTGCTCTGATACCATGTTGAAAAACAAAATAGATGGACAAATTACATGATTTACAACCAGAGAATCAGCAATAAATAAAACACAAACTAAGATCAAATCCAGAATTTTTCCTAAATATTTTCATATACTTTCATGATCCACAAATCATGAGAAGATTATGGAACATTCGTCAACATTAATACCTTATAAAATATTTTTCAGTAAACGTTTTACATTTATAATGGTAGTCATTCATTCATGTGGGAATGGAAATGTCATTCCTTTGGCTTGGCAGAGAATGCACATTCCTGCATAAGTGGGAATCGCCAGTCCAAAAGGAATGCCCATTCCATTATATACAATCACTAGATACAAAGCCCGTGCAATGCACTGGATAGCAAATAAGAATCCTCATTGTAATAGTTATTGCTTTACATTTTAATCATAAAAACTGTTTTTGGCAAATATATTTTTATTTGATACTTACCTGGATCCGGACTGGGTACACACAAACACACACACATAGCCCTAACCCAACCCCAAAGCCCCACACTGGCCTACAGCAAAGCCCAACAAGAGCCACACATTCCGATTGAAGAATAACTGGGGGGGGGGGGGGGGGGGGGGGCAAGCAACTAAAATCCCCTATGGGAATTCGAATCCTCTGCCTCCTCACTGGGAAGAGAGAGGCAATGCCAATTGGGTTACAGCCCGCTCGGCCTATTTTTGGCCAATTTTAAATTTCTAAAATTGACTCATTTTTTTTTCCTTTTCTTATTCTCCTTATTTTGCGATTGAAACACAAAAACAGATTTGTCAAATATATTCAGTTAAGCTTTTTGGAAGAGTTTTTGTTGCCAATCAAGACTTAAGTGTGTGTAGGTGAAAAATTAGATTTAAAAGCTTTTTGTAGTTACAAAAAATATATATATATATATAAAAATATCGAAAATATAAATTAAAACATATAAAACAAAAGAATGATTGTCACGAAGACACGTAGCAACCATGATTCCATATTATAATATAGATATAAGACACCCAACACAGGAATGAAATGAACATAGGAATGGTCATTTATTTCGAAGGTTATTCCTGGCTACCCAACGTGCCCTTAGGGAATTACTAATTACACCCAACAAATTTATTTATACACCCACATGTACAACATGAGATGCTGCATGTACCCTTCCCTGTAGAACGTGGGTGTAGAACAAATTAGGCAGGTGATTCAGCAGCTTACATTGTTTAAACCCAATGACCGTGTTTGTTTCTCGACACTGAGTGAGTGAATCGCGAGAAGGGACTAATAGTTCATTTTAATTATCAAGCCCTTTGTTTGGATACCCTTAAACATGTTGGACTAATAGTCCAATAATTAAACTAAATGAACTCCATATGAGGGACTATTTGGTCATCCGGGACTAGTCAATTAAATATCCTTTGCTAATTGCTACAAAGAGGAACAATTAATACAACCTCCCAGTGGCCCCATATACTGCTTATTCAATTAAAGCTGACATTAATCCACAACAAATTTGCCATACCCACAGTGGACTATCAAACTTAAATGGACTATTAGTCCTCCACTGCCTTTCAGTTTCTCGCTTATTCCTAAGTTTCTTCTTCTTCCAAATTCTTCTACTGTCATTTCAAAATTGTATGTCCCTGTTTTACATAACTAAGTGTTCGATCACTACTAAAATGATCATCCTCTTTATTTATATTTCAAGTGCGGCCCACCACTTAATTTATTATAAATAGCAAAAATGGATAGTCACTCTTTCTAAATTTACCTTGATTGGCGGGTAAAGAACCATTAAGTCCATGATTGTGAGCCAAAGATAAAGCCTTGAGAGAAGATAATGCTCCAATAGATGGCGGAATACTTCCAACAAGACCATTATTACTCAAGTCTAAAACCTGCATATGATGGAAAGATGCCAAACCTACAAAACAAACTAATAGGTAATATTGATTATAAAATATATATATATATATACACACACACACGTTTGGGACTAGTATCCAGCGTTTATAAAAAAAGGTTACAAGGTTTACAATTGGGATGTGTCACATTTTCCTCATATTGTAGAAGGTTTACTATGGTTCATCAGTTTACCATGAAAGTCTCTAAAAGAATTTAATTTTCCTTGAAAATATCAGTAAGTTTACAAAGAAATTCAAGACATGAAGAGTTCAACCTCATACGGCCAAGTACAACAAACACTTTAAGTTTTTGTTTAAGTTTCACATTTCCAAACTTTCAAAGCATAAATTTATCATAGAGCAAGGATTTAGAGATGCGCAAATACACAGACCTTGGTCATGAAGCTGTCCCTCCATTCCGTTCCATGCCAATGATAGAAATTTAAGGGACGGGAGAGCAGCACCTAAGAGACTTAGGATGATGCTGTTGTTGAAAGAGTTGTGGCTTAGATCTAGGTGCCTCAGCATGGTCAACTTTGACAATGTTTTAGAATCTGAAATTTATGTGACAGACAAAATCATTGACAATCAAATCCAACCAATAGGATACACATCAGGTTATTGAGAGTGCACTCCTCATTTCAAACATCTTCCACATTTAATTATGAGTAATGCTATGCTTTTCAAATTTTTTTTATCACAAATCCTCATCTCAAATGATGTGGCAGTGGAATTACTGTGGGACTATTGAATTTTGATTGAAAGATGTTGAAGTGACTAGCTCCACACTGGTCCCACTGCCACATAATTTGGGATGAGAATTTGAGATAAAAATTTGGGAAGTATAGCATTAGTCTTTAAATATTTTCCAATTTTGGCAACACAAAATCCATTACAGCAACTCTTTTGCTATGCCATATCACCAATTCAAGCTCCAAGGGACGCATCAAACATCCACAGCAAACTTGCTGCACACCTCTCATTCGCAGCAATCTTGTTGCATTTGCTTGTTGCATCAAATCGAACCAATATTTTAGAATAAAAAATGAATCCAAAAATCCCAAAATCCCAAATCCAATCTGAGATAGAGAGTAAAAGTAAAGTGAAAAAATAAAAAAAAAATTCCAATTGGCTGTATATAATTGGAGATGGTGATCTTTCTTGATAATGCAAAGATTTTGGCACACCAGATTTGCCTAAACCTTGGAGATGGTTTTAGGGCTCTTAATTGGGCCGGACAAGCCCGAAACCTGTTTGTTCAGCCCGCTAAATTTTGGACCGATTTTTATATGGGAGTGAGCTAAGCCAAGCCAAGCTTGGAGAAAATTTCAAGCCTGAATTGATTTTCGGGCTGAGCTCAGGCTGATATAAGATCGGCCCATTCTAGGCCCGACCCGAATAACTAGGTATATGTATTTGTAAATCTCTCTCTCTCTCTATATATATATTTGTAATATCACATGTGTTCAATTGGTCTTTATTGTTGAATTTATTCAATTTTGTTTTAAAGTTTATGAATTATCAAAGAGTAATGCAATGCTTCTCAAATTTCTATCTCAAAAGTGCTTCCCAAATGACGTGGTAATGAGGTCAAGTCTAATACAGTAGGACCAGTTGAATTTTGATTGGAATATCCAAGGATGGATCTAGGTAAGGGGGGGTGGGGCACTGGGGGCGACCGCTCCCCCTAGATTTGAAAAAAAAAAAAAAAACACTTAATTATACTAGTATTATTCGTAAATACATGTTATATTAATTTCCGAATATGTTTGCCTGGCCCCACTGCCAGATCATTTTAAAAGCACTTTTGGGATAAAAATTTGGAAAGCATAGCATTACTCATTAACAAATTATTTACGACTGTCAATTAACATAGTCAGACTTTTCTTTGGCTTACAAAAATCATAATACACATAACCAAAGTTTTAATTCAGGCCGGCCCGAGCTCGGGCCGAAGCTCACTCTAGCACATTGAGCTAAGCTCAAGCTCACTTAGGCTTGATTCAATTCGACCCGAATTGATAGGTCTTACCCTCTTAAACGACACGTGTGTAGGAACAGTCTTCAAGTGCTAATATGTTGTTAATTTATACAATAAATAAATAAAATTTCTGTTGGAGTACTATTTTAATAAATAGTGTTAGGGTAAATAAAAAGAATTATTTCTTCTAAAGATTATGGCTGAGATGCTTTAGAGAAGTAGACATTGGGTTTTGAAAATGGGTCAATGTTTCATTTCTACTAAATGGCCTTTATGACTCTTAAAGTAACATTTACATTTTATGTTGGGAATTGTTTTTTTGAAACATGTGTAATGTTAAAAATGAAATGGGACAGAAAGTTCAACGGCAAAAAAATAAATAATCAAAAAAAGACTGCTTGGACAGATTTATTTTCTTATATATATGTATATTGGCTTAGTCGTATATCATAAGAAGGCAGATCTTTTTCCCCAATTTGATCTTGTCCTCAAACAGAAAATTACTCCCTTATCTTGTGAATTTTCAAGTTTGAGAATAAAGAAAAAAATTAGTGTGTTTCTGTTTACAAAATAGAGAGTTTTCCAATTTTTAGTTACCGACTAATTATATTAGAAAATGGTGTTTAGTATACCAGTTTTTCTTGATGCAAAGAAGAAACTGAGACAGATGTGATTCTGGGCTGTTTTATTCTAGAGATGGCGTGGCAAGTACGAACTACTTGCACACTTTGGGCAAAGCCTCGAAATGTCTTAAAAAGAGCGAAATCGGCCACTCGGCCCAATATTTATCAAAAGGCTACTAATCCGATAATTTTGTTCTTATTCTATTTACAGTTCCAATAAATTCATGCAATAAATTTCTCTCGTGCTTAATAAACATGCTTTCAACTTTGAAGCCCATAAGTAGAGTTGACTCGTGACTTATCCTCGCACACCAGGAAGAAGAAGAAAAAAAACCTCCTAACGTTGAGGTAGGGGAGAAAAAACGAGAGAAAAAGAAAAAGACACAATTAGTAATATGAAAATGAAAATGATGTAATGACATAAGGTCAGTTTATGTAATCACCAATGGCCTGTATGGGATAGCTCATTTGGGGTACCAATCACTTAAGTGTTTATTTAAAAAGCTGTGACCACTAAGATTACCTTTTTTTTAAAGTTTTTTGAGGTAAACAATTACTTCAAAGTAATTGTTTAAAGAGTTGTGACCATCTGTCTTAGCATTTTTACAGCTTTTTTAGGTCAGCAATCACTTGTAAATACTTTACCTTTTTTTTTGGGATGAACCATTTATACTTAATTGTATACAAAGTTGTGACCATTTGGCTTAGTTTTTTCACAACTTAGTTGGGACCAACAAAGTGACTGTTTAAGAAGTTGTGACCGTCTGTATTAAGTTTTTCACAACTTTTTGTAAAAAAAAAATTAAAAAAAAAATCTGATTTCTTTTTAAAGCTAGAAAAAAAAATAGCTTTGCTAAAGAGCTCTAATTTGTAGCTTTTCGTAAAAAAAAAAAATTTAAATGAATAAATAAATAAAATATCTGATTCCAACAGTGAGAATTTTAAAAACTAGCAGAAACGGGCTTTAATTTCACAAAAAGGCCTAGTTGATGTGTGAGTGTCGCAGATAAGGTCAGTTAAGATCAATGAAAAGCTTTGCCAAATTCAGTCGCGAACAATCCGCATCCGAGCTTTCTCACGCTCTTGGCGATGTAAAGGGATATAAATGTATTACTACTAGAGACTAGAGAGAGAAGACTTTATAAATGTATTACTACTAGAATAATGTTTGTAAATAATCAACGAGCGTAAAAGTTTTAAGGGGGGCAAAAAAGTAGTACTAGAATAATACTTTGGTCGTATGAACGGCTATGAAGTATGGTGACACTGTTTTGAGTCTTTTGTAAATATTTGGAAACTTAAACAAAACCACTATGGGTACGATATTTGTGACAAATGTTCAATTGTTATTCACCTGACTTTAAGTCACATTAAAGTGGTCCACTAGTCTCCTAATTTGGTTGGACTCCACTATCCTTAAATTAGCCAATAGAATATAATGCCTAATTAATAAATATATAATATAAAAGATATAACTGCTTTGGATTCTAAAGCAGTTAATTTTTAGGGCCCTCTTCTCTCCTCTATAAAATATAAAACTACCCCTTTCAAATCTATCCATCAGTTACAGAAAAGTTTTATGAAGATTGAGAGACAGAGAGAAGAAGGAGAAGCCTTACCTCAAGGTTTGATCAATTAAGGGGTTATCCAATCACCGTCTCTATCAATTGACATGGCAAGCAACGGTATGTAAACTTATATGTGAGTTCTTGAGATGTATTAGATTCAAGATTCATTAATTTTCCGCATGATAGTATGATTACTTTATCAATCATAGAATAACAGTTGGTATCAGAGCCATTGTTTTGGATCTATACATCTTGGAATTAATTTTTTTTTTTTAAGAACGATTACATAATTTTATGTGTAATCCGCAACTGTACGCCTCGTCGTTCGGGATATAATTTTCTCAGATCTAAAACTATGTGTACAAATACATATTGCTTGATGAGTGTACAGATATATTTATAATTATTAACATTGCAAATTCACACAGTGGACAGAGTACCACTCTGATCTAAGCGTACATTAATGTGAATTCAATTTTGTTTTGATATATGTGTCATCAATTTGTTTTGTCTTTAACTAGTCCAAGAATCAATGATTACCTTGATGGATGTTTGACTTCATATAATATTCATGGAGTTTTGATCGAGACAGAGTATGTATCTTTTATGGTCACAAATTTGATTTAATGAATATCACATAATATTTTATATTAGTTTCATTCTGAAAGATTCTTTTCTATGAATCTTTAAATTTATGATATATTTGCTGTGAATGAAGGATGTATATCATATTGACCATGTCATTAGAATTGGAATTGGTGTGTTACATTTTTTGATTAAATTATTTAATTAAAATATATTTATGTTTATTTGTTTTATTTACAATTAAGAGTTATTACTAATTATTTATCATTGAACCGATTTCAATCACATAAAGGAAAGTTTATTTTTTGTTTATTTCACATTATAAGTGATTGAGTTAATAAATGATAATTTTAGAAATTAAATAACAACTCTAATAAAAGGGTTAGAGAATATTGTTGGTTAATTTTATTTTCATAGGGTTTATTAATTTGGTAGTAACCAAAGTGAACTAGGTTAGTGAGCCCTATGAATATAGAATTACATGAAAGAGTAGTCATTAAGGGTGACATAAAAGAGAACAATTTTCTCAATGGCAGTCATAGTTAGGAGATTGGGACTAGCCCAAAGGAGAGTCACTTTCAACTAACTATGAACTGGATAGGGTAACATAATTTGTGTCATTTAGTAGTGTAGAATTGGATACCCAAAGGTAACATAATTAACTAGTAGGTGACATAAATTACATTAGACCTATATAGGTGATAATATTATACACCTATAGAGTGGACACTAGATATACTAAGGTTCTCGCCCAAAGGTGGTACCGATGTGATATCAATAGTTCATCTATTTAGAATTTATAATTCTATATTATGGATAGACTCAAGGCCTTAACGTGAGCATTGTCCTATTTTATTTCAGTGACTATTCCCACTTCGTTGCACTCTCATGCATCTAGCATTCCGACTCTCAATGGGTCAAACTTTTCAGAATGGTTTGAACAAGTCCAATTCATACTAGGTGTGTTAGATCTCGACATGGCACTTTTGGTTGAGAAACCTGAGGAAGTTACTGCTGATAGTACTGCAGAACAGGTTGATACTTTGAAAGCCTGGGAGAGATCGAACAGACTTAGTCTTATGTTTATAAGGATGACTATGGCTAATAATATCAAAACCTCCATCCCTCAAGCTAATAGCTCATTGGAACTATTGACTGCTGTCAAAGAACGTTTCAAATCAGCAGATAAGTCACTTGCAGGCACACTTATGGCAGAGTTAACTACTGTCAAATATGATGGTAATAAAGGAGTTCAGGAACATATCCTCTATATGACTGACAAAGCTGCAAAACTTCGAGCACTAGGAATGCAAGTGGATGAATCCTTCTTGGTGCAGTTTATTCTCAACTCACTCCTTCCTCAGTTCGGCCCATTCAAAATTCACTATAACACTCACAAAGACAAGTGGAATTTGAATGAGCTAACTGGTATGTGCATTCAAGAGGAAGTGAGACTGAGGCAAGAAGGACCCCACTCTGTGCTTGTTGTTACTCAAGGAGCTAAAAAGAAAGGAAAGTTTGTGAAAGGAAAGAGATTTCCACCAAAGAAAGGAGATGGACCTGGGAAAAGTAGCCAGGGCCGTGGAAAGTTCACTGTCAAATGTTACTTCTGTGGCAAGAAAGGACATGTGAAGAAAGACTGCAGCAAGCGTAGAGCTTGGTTCGAAAGGAGAGGTATAAATCTTTCTTTTGTATGTATGAATCAAATCTTGCTGAAGTTCCTTCTAATACTTGGTAGATTGACTCTGGGGCCACGACTCACATAACAAATTCGATGTAGGGATTCCTTACCACCCGAAAGCCGAAGGACAGTGAAAGATTCGTCTATATGGGGAACCGTCTCAAAGTGGAAGTGGTAGCTGTTGGAACCTACCGCCTACTCTTAGAGACGGGTCATCAGATGGATCTTATGAACACTTTATATGTACCTTCAATTTCTAGGAATTTAGTTTCTTTATCTAGATTAGATGTTGCTGGATACTCTGTTTTATTTGGTTGTGCAAAACTCAGTTTGATGTTTAACTCTGTTATGGTTGGTTCTGGTATTTTATGTGATGGTTTATATAAAATTTCTTTGAATCATGAGTTTTCACAATCTTTAATAGCCCTGCATTCGAATGTTGGTTCAAAACGTGACCTAATTAATGAAAAGTCTTCAATCTTGTGGCATAGGCGACTTGGGCATATCTCCAGGGATAGAATTGAGAGGTTGGTGAAGACTGGGATTTTAGATAACCTAGACTTCACTGATTTTGAAGTGTGTGTGGATTGTATTAAGGGAAAGCAAACCAAACACACTAAGAAAGGTGCCACAAGAAGTACTAAGCTTCTTGAGATAATTCATACAGATATTTGTGGACCACTCTCCATTCCATGTTTTGCTGGAGAGAGGTACTTTATCACCTTTATAGATGATCTTTCTCGCTATGGTTATGTATATCTAATCCATGAAAAGTCTCAGGCCGTTGACATCCTTGAGGTGTTCATTACTGAGGTCGAGAGATAGTTAGATAGAAAGGTTAAAATAGTGAGGTCTGATAGAGGTGGTGAGTTCTATGGTAGATATGATGAGACGGGCCAAAATCCTGGCCCATTTGCCAAATTTCTTGAAAAGCATGGCATTTGTGCTCAATACACAATGCCAGGTACGCCACAGCAGCATGGAGTTGCTGAAAGGCGTTATCGTACTCTTTTGGATATGGTTAGGAGCATGATGAGTTTTTCAACTGTACCTGATTCATTGTGGGGTGAAGCATTAAAGACTGCAATGTATATCTTGAACAGGGTTCCTAGGAAGGCGGTCCCAACAACTCCTTCGAGTTGTGGACTGGTAGGAAGCCCAGTTTGAGACATTTACATGTTTGGGGTTGTCCAGCAGAAGTAAGGATCTTCAATCCACATGAGAAAAAGTTAGATTCAAGAACAATATCTGGATATTTCATTGGTTATCCAGATAAGTCTAAAGGGTACAAATTTTATTGTCCTAACCACAGTACGAGGATAGTAGAAACCGGTAATGCCAGATTCTTAGAGAATGGCAAAATTAGTGGGAGTGATGAATCAAGAAAAGTAAATCTCGAGGAAATAAGAGTGGATATCCCACCACCCTTTCCTCCTTGAGAAATTGTTGTTCCTCAGCCTATTCAACCAGTTGAGGCAAACGAACAACATAATGAAAATGATTTACCACTTCATGAGGATATTGCCATTGAAAATAATGTAGAACCACCACAACCGGCAATTCTGAGAAGATCTCAGAGGGAAAAGAGACCTGCCATTTCAGATGATTATGTGGTGTATCTACAGGAATCTGATTTTGATATTGGGATTAACAAGGATCCGATTTCATTTTCACAAGCCATAGAAAGTGATAATTCTAGTAAATGGATCGATGCTATGAATGAAGGGTTGAAATCGATGGACCAGAATGGTGTCTGGGATCTCGTCGAATTGCCTAATAATTGTAAGAAAGTCGGCTGTAAATGGGTCTTCAAGACCAAGCGCGATGCTAAAGGCAATATTGAACGATATAAGGCCAGACTTGTGGCTAAAGGTTTCACTCAGAAAGAAGGCATTGACTATAGAGAGACCTTCTCTCCCGTATCTAAGAAGGACTCACTAAGAATTATAATGGCACTTGTAGCTCATTATGACTTAGAGTTACATCAAATGGATGTGAAAACCGCTTTTTTTAATGAAATTTGGATGAGGATATCTACATGGAGCAACCTGAAGGGTTCACAAAGGAAGGGAAAGAACATTTGGCTTGCAAATTAAAGAAATCCATTTATGGTCTTAAACAAGCTTCCAGACAGTGGTACATAAGGTTTAATAATACCATTACTGCTTTTGGATTTAAGGAAAACATTGTTGATCAGTGTATATATCTAAAGGTTAGTGAGAGCAAGTTTATCTTTTTAGTTTTGTACGTGGATGACATTTTGCTAGCCAGTAGTGATTTTGGTTTGTTGCACCAAACCAAGGAGTATCTTGCCAAGAGCTTTAAGATGGTTGACATGGGTGAGGCATCCTATGTCATTGGCATAGAGATCTTTAGGGATCGATCTCGAGGATTGCTAGAACTGTCTCAGAAAGGCTATATCAATCGAGTTTTGGAAAGATTTAATATGCAGTGGTGTTCAGTCAGTGATGCACCAATCATAAAAGGTGATAAGTTAAATGAAAGTCAGTGCCCTAGGAATGACTTAGAAAAGGAACAAATGAAGAAAGTTCCATATGCATCAGCTGTGGAGAGCTTAATGTATGCTCAGACTTGTACCAGACCAGATATTAGTTTTGCAGTGGGAATGCTAGGTAGATATCAAAGTAACCCAGGAATGGAACACTGGAAAGCAGCGAAGAAGGATATGCGATATCTTCAAGGGACAAAGGATTATATGCTCACATATAGGAGATCAGATCAATTAGAAGTGATCGGGTACTCAGACTCGGATTTTGCTGGTTGCTGAGATAGCAGAAAGTCCACATCAGGCTTTGTGTTTCTGCTAGCTGGTGGAGCAATCTCGTGGAAGAGTGTGAAGCAATCCATTATTGCTTCATCCACGATGGAGGCCGAGTTTGTGGCATGCTTTGAGGCCACGAGTCATGCTTTATGGTTGCGGAATTTTATTTCAGGACTTGGTGTTGTTGACTCCATTGCCAGGCCACTGAAACTTTATTGTGACAATACCGCAGCCGTTTTCTTCTCCAAGAATGGAAAGTACTCTAGTGGTTCCAAACACATGGAACTTAAGTACTTGGTTGTTAGAGAAAGAGTCCAGAAACAACAAGTGTCAATTGAGAATTTAAGTACTACTCTTATGGTTGCTGATCCATTGACTAAAGGATTACCTCCAAAGACATAAAAGGAACATGTTATTAGGATGGGTCTTTTGAGTAATCCTTGATATGTATAATGATGGATATTTAAGTTGTTGTGTACTTGACGCTTTTGCGCAATGATAGTTTGTTTCTGTTTGTTTTCTGTTTTCAATTATATGTGCACATATTATGTTTGGCTATTTGATAAACAGGAAATGTCTTAACAAGACAAATTACAGGGGCATTTTGGCATAATAGACTTGGTTAGTAAAGGTTATTAATGGCGTGGTACATAGAAGGGAGTATGACATAGATGTTGTACAACCGGTATGACTCACATTAATAGTCTAAGCTAATCATAGTATTACAGTTTCTTATTAATTGGGCTTATTGGCTAGTTTTCAGGAATTTGTGATCACATGTTAAAGTCTTTTAGTATAGAGTCCAACAGAGTCAAAAGTTTTTAACAAACTTGCATATTTTATTAAAATCATAGTTTACATCATAATCGACTAAGTGGACCAAGTGGGAGAATGTTATTCACGTGACTTTAAGTCACATTAAAGTGGTCCACTAGTCTCCTAATTTGGTTGGACTCCACTACCCTTAAATTAGCCAATAGAATATAATGCCTAATTAATAAATATATAATATAAAAGATATAACTGCTTTGGAGGTTACGTAAAAAACTTACGATGGTACAGTTTCTAAAGAAGTTAATTTTTAGGACCCTCTTCTCTCCTCTATAAAATATAAAACTACCCCTTTCAAATCTATCCATCAGTACTTACAGAAAAGTTTTATGAAGATTGAGAGACAGAGAGAAGAAGGAGAAGCCTTACCTCAAGGTTTGATCAATTAAGGGGTTATCCAATCACCGTCTCTATCAATTGACATGGCAAGCAACGGTATGTAAACTGATATATGAGTTCTTGAGATGTATTAGATTCAAGATTCATTAATTTTCCGCATGATAGTATGATTACTTTATCAATCATAAAATAACATCAATTTTTCTAACCTTGGTGCAATGTTATGTGATTTGGTTTCTAATTTTATGACTTGATGACGGCTTTCCATGTGCCTTCCTCTGAGCCACACATTTTGGTCGTATAATACGACCAAATCACTTGGTCGTATCATAGAGTTCTCCTTTGACTACTTTTTAACTTTTTGAATGAAAATACAAAAGTTGTGTATGTAGTTAGATAATATTTTGAGCGCATTTTTGCTCATCCAAGCATCTCATTGAGTAAGTATGTGAGACCACCACTTTTCATGGAAAAAAAATAATAATGTGAAGTTATGGGTTCCATATGCTCACCTATGAGACACTTGGGTGAGCAATTTTTGAGTAAGCAATGCTCTCTAATATCTTTAATCGAATGGATAACATGGAGTAATAGTTTTATGCGTAACGCAAATCGAAACGTGGGTAAGTCCAATTGTCTTGATAGATTGGAAGTGTTGCCTTATATTCAACTTCTCTTCTCTCTCCTTCATTTCAACGCTTAGTAAGGGAACATTTGGGCACTCCAACAATGCGAAATTCTGATATTCCCAAATATATATATATATAGTAATTATAGATATTGTTAAATCACCAGTTACTCGAATGCGAAGTTGGAACAAATCATTCTATTAGTGAAAATTAATCATTGACCAAATTGACTACATCGAATAAGTAATTACTGACCAAATTGAAGGAACGGATAATTTATTCAATCACTTAAAAAAAATTAAGATTTGATTTTCCCGACAAGGATCAAGTGCGGATCCTAGCTAAGGGAGGGGCCATTTTTAGTGACGAAAAATGTTGCTTTTAGTGATGAAAATTTTCGTCGATAAAAATCATTGTTTTAGTGACAATAATTTTCGTCGCTAAAATTGGTCCTTAGGTCCGCTTAAGATTTGGACTGTTGATTTCCCAATCCAATCCACTAGAGTATAAATGGATTGACAATTAAGCCTCAACGGTATGAGCAAATATGTATCCATATATGTCTACCGTGTGTGAATGACTCTGTGTGTATGGGTTGGGGGCACAAACATATACTCTAGGTTCCTAAGTCCTAACCATTCATAGTTAAGTTGAACCTGAGAAAACATATTTTTTCTGCGTATTTTTTCCTTTTAAAGTTCTTGAGCTGTAAAGTAGGACGGATTTGTGGGCACAATGCGTTGGAATTATTTACTGACATGATCTAAACCGATATATGTGCTAAATAAGTGGGTAAAAAAAATAATAAATAAAAAAGATAATGGCAAAGTGGGGCTACGACCTTTTCATTTTAGTTGTGTTTAAATTTTTGAGAAAGTAAGCTAAATTCCACTTCTATATAAGGAATGAACATCCTTTCTTTGGATCCATTCCTTGTGAACCAAACGGACCCTAATAGAATATATTTAATATTTATATCATCCAAGTCCCCCCTAGATTGCATTCGTGTTCAGAGATGGTCATTGATTGTTCAGGTTTTCGCTTCTAGTTTTCTGCTTAAATTCCATCATCATTACCACATTGAATATTTAAATGTTGGAGCAAAAATTAATAATAATAATAATAATAATAATAATAATATAAGGAGCCATGACATATATACAGCGGTGGGAGATCAAATATTCCCACTATCATGTATCCGCTACCAACAATTATTTTTCTAGTAAGCATCAGGTGATCCAAAACTTTACCTTCCGCTTTTGGGGAGTACTCAAGTTCATTAGATCTTAAATTCAGCACCTTCAAGTTTTTTAGAACTGATAACTCTGCCGCACAAAAATGGAAGAAGATATAAATGAGAAACAAACAAATTGTAGATATTTTTGAGAAATTAATTTGCAAGTAGACATGCCTTCAATAGGAAAGAAACCTCCCAACCAATTCCTCTCAAGATTCAGATTGGTAAGAGATGTGAGTGCACTCAGACATAATATGATGCTCTGGTTGAACCTGTTTGCCCCAAGAGATAAGGTCTGCAGCTTTTTCAATCGTGATAAGCTATCACAACCTGCAAGATACAATTGGATAATAAACGATTATTTCTCTAGTACTCTTGGTTTAATCAGGTTGATTGGAAGGTTAATTACAAGTACGAGTTGGATAAAATTCTGAACTTCAATCCTGTTGTTAGTACTTACAAGTTACAAATACCACACGTGCTTTCTTTGTTAGTTTACTCTCTCTTTGTGCAGGAAGATTAAAATTTTAAAAGGGAGAGAGAGAGAGAGAGAGAGAGGATTACGATGCATAAATCATTTTTGTGTTTAAATGTTCCTTTTTTCGTTCTTACCCTTTCGGGGCAATGGCTATGACGCAGCAATAGATTTGAGATAAATCATTTTTGTGCAAAGACATCGATACTACTTGACGTACTCGTACATCTAGAGACATGTACCAACAGCTATGAAGAATGGTTACAATGTTTTGAGTCCTTTGTAAAAGTTTTGGAGGCCTAAATAAAACCACTATGGGTATGATATTTGTGACAAGGGTTCAATTTTTCTGACCTTTGTGCAATGTTGTGTGATTTGGGTACTATTTTTATGACTTTACTGTTTTACATGTGCCTTCTTCTGAGCCCAATGTCGGTCCTGAGTTTTGGGGGACCCTATGCGAACTCTAAAATATGGACCCTAAGGCTATACATGGGTTCGGGGTAGTGCTCCCGGAGCGAATTTATTAGGGTCTACTTATACATAATTATATATAAAATTGATTTTTTATCACATCTGCAATTGGATTGGATATAAGGGCCCTTTAGAGGTGGGGGCCGTAAGCGGTTGCTTACTTTGTTTACCCCCCAGGGATAGCCCTGTCTGAGCCACACATTTTGGTCGTATAATACGACCAAATCACTTGGTCGTCTCATAGAGTTCTCCTTTGACTACTTTTTAACTTTTTAAATGAAAATACAAAAATTGTGTGTGTAGTTAGATACTCCCTCCATCCCAAATTGTTGCGCACTCTTTCTATTTTGGACTGTCCCATAATGTTAGTCCATGTTGAAAAGTCAACACAATAAATTTTGAATCTTTATTGTTTTGCCCTTTCTTTTTTCACACCTCTAACTAATCTAAATTCATTTATGAGGGGCAAACTTGAAAAATTGATGTATAAAAGTTTGACAAAAGTATAATTATTGTGTTCCTTTAAGAAGTTGAATTTCCCAAAAGTGTCAAGCAATTTAGGACGGAGGGAGTAATATTTTGAGAGCATTTTTTCTCACCCAAGCATCTCATTGAGTAAGCATATGTGGGACCACCACTTTTCATGGAAAAAAAAAAGATAAAATAATATGAAGTGATAGGTTCCATAGAGCAATGCTAGATGCACTCCTAAATGCACAACTCTGCTTAAAAATATTGAACCTCGTGCTGAAAAATCTGTAAACAAAAAAGGAGGTGTGCAGAGTGTGCAAGCTTTTCAGCACGAAGTCCAACATTTTTAAGCAGGGCTGTGCATTTAGTTGTGCATTTGAGAGTACATCTAGCATTACTCGGGTCCCATATACTCACCTAATAAGGCACTTGAGTGAGCAATTTTTGGGTAAGCAATGCTCTCTAATATCTTTAATCGAATGGATAACATGAAATAAAAAGTTTTATACATAACGCAAATCAAAACGTGGGTAAGTCCAATTGTCTTGATAGATTAGAAGTGTTGCCTCATATTCAACTTCTCCTCTCTCCTTCATTTCAACGTTTAGTAAGGCAACTTTTGGGCACTCCAGCAATGCGAAATTCTGATATTCCCAAATATATAAAGATATATATAGAGTAATTATAGATATTGTTAAATCACCAGGTACTCAAAGAATCCGAAGTTTGAAGAACAAATCATTCTATTAGTGAAAATTAATCAATGACCAGATTGACTACATCGAATAAATAATTATTGACCAAATTGAGGAAATGGATATTTATTCAATCACTTAAAAATTGAGGAAATGGATATTTATTCAATCACTTAAAAAAAATTAGAACAAGATTTGATTTCCCGGCCCGACGACGATCAAGAGCGGATCCTAAGGGACAGACCATTTTTAGTGCCAAAAATGTTACTTTTAGCGACGGAAATTTTCGTCGCAAAAAATCATTGTTTTAGCGACAAAAATTTTTGTCGCTTAAAGCCGCATTTTCGTCACTAAAAGTGGTCCGTCCCTTGGGGTCCGCTTAAGATTCGGATTGTTGATTTTCCAATCCATTCCACTAGAGTATAAATGGATTAACAAGCCTCAACAGTATGAGCAAATATGTATACATATTTGTCTAGTGTGTGTATGACTGTGTGAGCGTTGGGGTGCACAAACATATACACTAGGCTCTTAAGTCCTAACCATTCATAGTTAAGTTGAACCTGAGAAAATATCCTTTTTCTATGTATTTTTTTCTTTTTAAAGGTCCTGAGCTGAAAACTAGGATGGAATTGTGGGCACAATGCGTTGGATTATTTACAGACATGACCTAAACCGATATATGTGCTAAATAAATAAAAATAAAAAATAAAAAAAAAGATAAGGGCAAAGTGGGGCTACGACCTCTTCATTTTAGTTTGTGTTTAAATTTTTTAGAAAGTAATGTGAATACTACTTCTAGATAAGGAATGAGCTTTCTTAAATTTTAATCCTAGTTGAAACTCATTCCAACTTACTTTCCTTACTATTTTAAGCACCAAGCCAATAATGTAATACCATAGAACTTAGAAGGAGATTCTTTTCTTTGGATCCATTCCTGTGAACCAAACGGGCCCTAATAGAGTATATTTAATATTTATATTATGCGAGTCCCCCTTAGATTGCATTTGTGGTCAGAGATGGTCATTGAGTGTTCAAGTTTTCACTTCTAGTTTTCAACTTAAATTCCATCATCATTACCACATTAAATATTTAAATGTTGGACCAAAAATTAATACTAATAATAATCTAAGGAGCCATGATATATATACAGTGGTAGTAGATCAAATGTACCCACTTCATGTATCCGCTAGGAACATCTATTTTTCTAGTAAGCATCAAGTGATCCAAAACTTTACCTTCCGCTTTTGGGGAGTACTCAAGTCCATTATTTCCTAAATTCAGCACCTTCAAGTTTTTTAGAACTGATAATTCTGCCGCACAAAAATGGAAGAAGATATAAATGAGAAACAAACAAATTGTAGATATTTTTGAGAAATTAATTTGCAAGTAGACATGCCTTCAATAGGAAAGAAATCTCCCAACCAATTATTCTCAAGATTCAGATTGGTAAGAGATGTGAGTGCACTCAGACATAATATGATGCTCTGGTTGAACCTGTTTGCCCCAAGAGATAAGGTCTGCAGCTTTTTCAATCGTGATAAGCTATCACAACCTGCAAGATACAATTGGATAATAAACGATTATTTCTCTAGTACTCTTGGTTTAATCAGGTTGAAGATTAGTACCTTCTTAATTAAAGCAACTAAAATAAAATCAATGGGTCCTTCATTTGGATTGGAAGGTTAATTACAAGTACGAGGTGGATAAAATTCTGAACTCAATCCTGTTGTTAGTACTTAGGGCATGTTTGGTACGCAGGAATGAAAATGAGTTGGGAATGGAATGAGTTCAAGAATGAAATGAAACATGAATGGAATAGGAATGAACATTTCATTAATATGTTTGGCTACATACCTAGGAATGGAATGACACTAAATTTTAATTGAATATTCAAAATATTTAATAAATTTATTTTAGTCAAAAAAACATAAAAATTTATATAGCAAAAAAGGAAAGATGAGAAGATTAAGTAAAGAAAAAGGAAAGTTGAAAAAGTTGAATTTACCATACCGGGTTAAATAAAGAAAAAGGAAAGTTGAAAAATATTGACATAACCATATTTAGTCATCCCATTAAGAATGGAATGGTCATTCCTTAAGTTTTGAACATTCTGGACACTACACGGCTGACATGCAACTTTGGACATCTGGATGAATTTTTTTTAGTGAAGAAACACACTTAATATGCAAAATAGTAAATAAGCATTTATGGGTTCTATCTATTTGACCATATTTTAGAGAATACACGTGAGGCTTGTTTGTCTGTTCAGTCAATCAAAGTGACAAACAAGAGTGAGCACTATTTGACCACAAATAATTGGGGTAGCTAGGAGCAATCATTATTAATTGTTAGACAATTAGTCCAAATTGTAGTATGAAAATTTTTTCATGACATAAACACAATAGAGTTTGTTTACATTAAGTACCAAGTCATTGAATCACAAATTACACGTTTGAAGAATTGAAGACTCAAGCTACACATCGAAGCCATCAAGTTCAGAGTCGTCATTTTCAATGTAATTAGTAAGAATACTTGGATACTTTTGCTAGGATTGGCTTTCACACTCACAAAATATACTTCAATACATTTTAAATTAAATGCGTTAGAATTTTATTTTTCAATATCATAAAAAAAATGTGAGTTGTAATTAAAAAAAAAACGGACACAAGCATCCAGATGGCCTTCCGCATTTTAGTCAATTAAGGAAATAATATTTTTTTAAATCAGACAATTGTCCGAAGGACCGTCCACATGACTTCCCGATGGTCGTCACGCTGAAAATTTTATTTATAAAGTTTCCTTAAGTGGAGTGCACTATCCGCTTGGACATCTAGAGGGGTGCGCCTAGGTGTCCGAACGGTAGTCGTAGCGTCCGAATGGTCTCGAAAACTATATATATTATTCTTTTTAAAACCTAGTACACACTTTTTACATACAAATATTGAGAGTAAATTTATCTAATATTTTCAGCATTCTTAGTTTTTAACCCACTTTAGATCACCTTTCATCATAGAGGGTTGTTAGCAACACAACGGCCGATTCGTGTATGTCGTTGAGAGACCGAGGCTTGGAGTTGAAGCTGCGAGAGGCTATTCGAAACGAATTGAAGGAGATTACAGGTGCGGCGTTGAGTGATTCAAGACTATAATTCAATGCGACTCTGGTGAGGACTAAGCAGGTTGTAAGTTTTTCATTATTCTTTTATAGTGGAATTAGCTGTAGGTGTGGTTTTTACCCGTATTGAGTTTTCCACGTAAAAATCTGTGTTATTGTGTTTGATTTACTTTCAGCTTTGCACAAGCACAGTTTGAACATGACTATTTACGAGTCCGTTTTTAAAATTAAAATTGAACCCCAGGTCAATCGGTATAACAGTAGGGCATTTTTCATCAATAGCTTTCATCACAAAACTAGCAACAAGTTATTGTAGGTTTCTCCCATTCTGTTGGTAAATAAGAATTTTAGTTTTACCTTGTTTCGTTGATGTATTAGTTCTGCATGCGGTTGAATAACAGATGAACAGTGATAGTACTAACAACTGAACAACAAACAATAGTAACAATTTTGAAACAAAAAATTTTTTATAAAAATCTGAAAAAGGTAATAATGAATCTTTAGAGAGAGATGTTAAAACTAAACTACCATCAGGTGGAAATGATCCATTTAATTCATTTGCTTGCAGATTCAGCCTCTTAAGGGAAGTGAGTACACTCAGAGACGATAGAATGCTATTGTTGAATCCATTAAAAGAAAGACTTAAAACCTCCAGTTTTCTCAACACCGAAAGCCTCTCAAAACCTGCAAGAAAATTAATGCTCGCTTTGAGTAACACTCCTATATATGGATCTTCCTTATGAATTTAAGGAACCGTAACAAATAGGAATCAAAATATTTTGGGTGGTTTGAGTTAAAGAACATCCGGGGATTTAACACTAATTAACCCAAAATAGAAATTAAAAAAGACATATAACAATATATATATATACACAGTTCGCTTCTTGTGCGGACGTCCGCAACTTAATAAGTTGTGGACTTCTGTTTCCAGCTAGTTGGATCCAGTTTTCATTAAGGGTATTGTAGTGATTTCACAGGATCCAGTGGCTGGAAACAGAAGTTCGCACAAGAAGTGGTCTATATAGATATATAATATGTGTAATCAGCCATTCCCAAATTTAGAAAAGAAAAAAAAAAGAATTTATCTGTAATATATTGGTCTAATTGTAATTCAGCCCTCCTTAAATATATGATTGTCCCATCACACCCTTTCTTATCATTTCTCAATTAACTCCAACTCTAATTTTTTTACGATCAGTCAAGCTTTACCATTACAATAAACGGTCAATTACAAAAAAATCCTACCCAAAAATGTGAATAAAAAGACCCCAAAAACTTACGAAGGTGTGGCACTTCTCCACCCTCTACTAGCCCCGAACCCCCATATACATCTGTCACTCTATTCATGTCCATCTATTCCTAGCTAGTCCCCCTAAATAAAAATCCTGACTCCGTCCTTGCTTTCGTAATCCAATTGTTATACAATATTACAGTTGTACTTTGCTTGTGTGCACAAATATCTCAGCCAAACTATGTGTTAGTAATTATGAGGCCAGATGATATTGAGTGGTTTAGGCAATCTCCAAGTTTGATTGGAGGTCTGTCTAGCATATATAGTGTTCCTACGCTTCCACACTACAATTAAAGTCCGTGCCTCTCAGTTTATCTAATTAATTAATTGGCCTTAGCTTTCACTTGACAAGAAGAATTACCATTTAATTTAATCATGACCTCTAATCCTATTCATGATCAACAATCAATTCGATATCAATCATCTTTTTTAAATGGTAACTATTCTTCTTGTCAAATGATCATAATACAGATATCAATCATCTTTTAAATGGAATTCTTTCCCTTTCTATTTTACAATTACTAAGTAACAATTTAGACTAGTTCATAAGAGAATCAGTTCTAAAAAAAACTAGGCGTGCTTGTTCACTAGTTTAATTAGTACCTAAATCACAAATTGAAAGAACTAGTAAAATCATTAAAGAAGAGGGAAAAATTTATACCTTCATTCTCAAACCAGCCCCCAAACAGATTAAAAGACAAATTTAGACTTTGCAGCTCTTCAAAAGGAAGAAAAAGGGAAACATTTATAAGCCGAGTCATGTTGTGACTTTGGAGCTTTTCAAATTTAAAATGCCATTCATAATCGTAAAAAGATAAATCCTCTATGTTGTCCAAAGCCAGCTCAATTACATGGCCTGTGGCATGGTTGCATGTGACTCTTTCCCAGTCACAACATGACTCGCTCTCTCTGCCATCATCAATCCAGGTAGGAAGAAGATTATCTGCATCAGTCCGGGTAGAACGAGGAAGAAGATCAAGATTATCTTCAAATTTAATAAGGCCAATTGATGATTTGAAGAAAGCTTTAACTTCCAACAAACCCATCCTCTCCTCCTCAAAGCAACTATTATATCCACTGATTTCAACCAAAATTATCAATACCCACAAACCCCACTTCCCGAAAAGCCTCTCCATTTTTTCAATCTTTTTTTTTCTCAACAACACAATACAATATTGAACTACTTACTTCTGCCGGTTCTTCTCTTATATATAGGGAAGATATCATTCTGTGTTGTATGTATAATGCATGCTCATTGGGACCTATGAAGTCTCTGCTGAATATTTTATTAAAAGGAAAAAAAAAGGAATTGAGAAAAGGAAAAGGTGGTGGAGACTTTGTCTCCCACTGCTTCATCATTAATTATAATATTTTAGGCTAAATTACACTTTAGTTCCTATAGTTTGTGCGAAGTTTCACTTTGGTCCTTCTAGTTTCAATTATAATACTTTGGTCCCTGTAGTTTTGAATTGGTTTCAATGTATGTCCTGCCTCTAACTTCGTTAGTGCAACTTGACGGCGCACTCATGTGCCTTGAAAACTCTAGGGTCCAAAGTGAAACTTCTCCGAAACTCTAGGGCCCAAAGTGAAACTTCGCATAAACTATAGGGTACCAAAATGTGAGTTTTTCGTCAAGTTGCACTAACGGAGTTAGAGGCAGGGCCTACATTGAAACTAATTCAAAACTACAGGGACCAAAGTGTTACAATTGAAACAAGAGGACTCAAAGTGAAACTTCGCCCAAACTACAGGGTACTAAAATATTATTTAGCCAATATTTTATGTATAATACTAACATGTGTATATTAAACTAATGAGTAATATATTAATGAACATTAAGATGTGAACTTAATAAACATTAATGGCTCGTATGGTAACGTTGTGGTTTTTAATTTTTAATTTTTGCTTTTAAAAAATTAAAAATTAAAAATTAAAATCCACAAATACCATGCGAGCCCTAAGATGAGAAAGTTACCTTTGTAAGGGAGGATCATTTCTTTCTCCTATAAATTTAGCATTTCGATTTCATTTGAAAAAGGACGGATCAATAGCTTCTCACTCAAAAACTCTTTTAATAAGTTAAAAAATTCAGATAGACGAAAAGGAGGACTGTTGGTCTGGTTTGGAGTTTTTCACATTTTTAAAAAAGAGAGAATCACGATTCACAATTCTGTAATGGTTTGGTTTTGCAAACAAAAAATAGATAGACCAATATCTTCCCCCTCTTTGATCATTTCTTTATACAGAAAATTATAACAATTCTTAGTGAATTTCAAGAGTATATTGTGTTTTCCAGAATACAGTGCTTTTTCAATTTGTGATTACCGAGCGACTAAGTATGAAGTGTGTTTAGTATACCAGTTTTTCTTAGTACAAAGAAAAATTTGAGACAGAGGAGATTCTGGTCTGTTTGATTCTGGGGACGACGTGCATGTACGAACTATTTGCACACATTTGGGCAGAGCCGCGAAACGTTGAGATCCACGACTCAATCCAAAATTTATCAAAAGACTACTAATCAGGTGATTTTATTCCTATTTACAGTTCCAATAGTCTCTAACATGTTAGAAATTTAGAATTAAATACAATCATGCAACTGAAAAGACTTTGACTAGTTGGGAGACTTTAATGGTACTTTAGGACTTGACTTAGACGACTTAGACTTCCAAAGATTTCTGTCTATTATCTGAATGATTTCTACATATCCATTTATAATTGCAAGAATGTTTTCTTCTTATTTTAAGGTGTTGGGTACAATACTAGAGAACTATTGTTGTTGAGGCATTTTGTCCAAAAATTGAAAAACGTACTCTGTGATACAAGACCGAATTGACAAACATGTAATGAGCTGTAGATGAATGACTACTATCAATACCCAATCTCATTTTCTAACCCAATAATATGCAGATTATAAACAATGTTAGAATAATTTCCATTTATTATTTATATTGTACCTTACTATTCTCTGTGTCTAGGTTTGTACTGTACTACACTGTACTACTTTTGTACTACACTTTTACTATGTCCTCTCACTAGCTTATATAAAGGTGTTCTATGTAAAGTTATTATACACATCAATATAATACAATATTCCCTCTCTCTCTATTCTTTCATGGTATCAGAGCCATAAACTTTTGGTGATCCATTCTCACTGCTCTTAGCATTGCCGCCGGTCTCCTTCCCCAGCACCGCCACTGCTGCAATCAAACCACCACCAAATACCTCACTGTAATCAACCCACCAAAATCTACCACAAACCAATCCAGACCCCACTGAACCCCAACTTCCCTGATCACTTTCAATCTACATCACTATTCTTACCAACCCTTTTGACCCCACCACCATCACAACAAAATACACGTTTACACTAACCTACAGTCAATTTTGGTAGACTTTGGCACACAAATTTTTGGGCCCCACCACCAACCGACCCCATCATCATCCATCCCTAGCACAACATCAATCTGCCACCAAACCTGACCCTTTCTTTCTTCTGCGATTCTCAATCCCATCCACACCACCGAATCTCCATCTCTCCAATCAACACATCATCACCACCACTGACCGAATCACACCAACACCAATCAACCCCTGCCCAGACCATCTACCTAGATCAGTCCACTGCCACCATTGACCGAAACACACCAACACCAATCAAACCCGCTGCCAAAATCATCTACCCAAATCTGTTCACTGTCACAATATCACACCCCCTTCATCATAACCAAATCTCTATCGAACCATCATCATAAGCACAAACAAACCAAAGCCCATCTCAACATATGCCCACCATTCTCCTATTCATATACCCACCAACCCTAACCTCTTGATTCATCACCCAAGCCTCAACCCAACCAAATCTGAACCCAATGGAGCGCAACGTTGCTTCCCAACCTATTTCCACCACTATGGATGGCACGAACTATGTCATCTGGGCATAAGCAATGTCTAGTTTTTTGCGCGGACGAAAACTTTGGCGCATTGTCACTGGTGATATCACCGAACCCAAACCAAACGAAGGAGAAGATAAGGCCAAATTTACTGATCGACTTGAGGATTGGGATAGTAAAAATCACCAAATTATAACTTGGATTCGTAACACCTGTGCCAATTCTATAAGTCTCCAATTTGGCAGATTCACCACTGCCAAATCTCTTTGGTTTTTTTGGCCCAGCGTTATTCCACTACTGACTTGGCTCACCAATATCAGCTATTAAGCACCCTCTACCGTATGAAACAACAACCCGGGCAGACTATCAACAGCTTTCTCTCTGAGATCTACCATGTCTGGGATCAACTCACTTCTTCATAACCGGATTTTTTCGATACCACTAGTGCCGAGATATTCACAACTTATCGTGATCATCAGCGCCTGGTCCTTTTCTTGATGGCTCTTACTAACGACTTTGAGCATGATCGCGCATCTCTCCTCCATCGCAGTCCTCTACCGACTCTCGACCAGGCAGTCACTGAACTTCTCTCCGAGGAAACTCGCCTTGGCCCTCGCAAAACACCGGCTACCGATAGTGTTCTTGCTACTTCCAAAGAACCTTCTTCTAATACTGTCCTTGTTACTTATCGGGGATATTCACCTAAGAATTGTGTTCAATCCAATTATCAATACAAGAATCATCCTCAATCTAAACATCAGTACCCTCCTTACTTCTGCCTCCTGTCCCGAACGTTTTTGGGGAGAAGCCGCTCTTACAGCTGTCTACACCAAGAATCGTGTTCCATCCCCAATCATTGACAATCAATCTCCATATGAGCGACTCTATGGTCATTTACCTGATTATAGTACACTCAAGGTTTTTGGCAGTGCTTGCTTTGTTCTTCTTCAACCTCATGAACGCACCAAATTAGAGACTCGTTCCCGCCTATGCTGCTTCCTTGGATATGGTATTGAACACAAAGGATACATGTGTTGGGATCCTTACTCCAAACGTCTCCGTGTGTCCAGGCATGTTATCTTCTGGGAACACAAGATGTTCTCCTCTATGTCCAAATTTCACCTCTCACCCGATGCTACTCCCATTCTCTTCACTGATCCTTCGGTAGACTTGTTTCCAGAAAGTGCAATGAGATAATTCAATCCAATCCTGGGCTTTTAAGCACTTTAGCTTTAAGCTTGCCCCAAATGCGCCTGCAAACTATGCACTAGAGGGGTCGACTGCTATAGTAGGAGCCGCTATTCAGTGGCTTACAGACAGTCTTGGCATAACAGTGCTAGCGATATTGAGGACTTGGCTTCGCAAGTTGAGTCCACGGGCGAAGTTTATTTTGTGCCCACGTTGTTTGCTCCGTGGTCGTGCGATGATGCCTGTGGAGTTTGTATTGGGATTACACGGTTTACGAACAAGTCTCATATCACTCCGGCGGTGCTAGAGAGCAAGTGTTTTCAGGTGAAGGATGTGTTGGATTCAATGCACAAGGATGCAGGAGAGAAGGGAGAGGTTAAAAATGAGAAGGGGGAATTCAGGTCCATTCTTTTATTCAGATTTTTACTTGGTTTATTATTGAAGATTTCCAATGATCAGTACTACCATGGTAACTAATTTGATTTCCTTACGATTATTATCACAATCTTAGAGAAAAATCAGTCAATTTTTCCAATGTTACTATTGGATATATATTCTAGCAATTGTGATCGTCTTGGAAGTTTTGTTGGCTCTCTTACTTCTACATTAGACTAGTAGTTTTTCTTGTGAGCTAACAGTGACGTGTAATTCTATTTTCAGATGTGTTCTCTAACATTGTAAAACATCTACTAATATTTTTTCTCTTCATACTATAGCAAAAATTGTCATATTTTGTCGTGGTTTCACCTAAAAAGAATATTGCTTATTGATACTTAGTTTGCCATCCGTTCTCTGCAACCCAAATGTTGAAGAATGAAGAAACATTATTGATGGAAACAAGAAAGAATTAGACACTTGGGTGTATTATTGATCAGTGAGAAATGTATGGTCAATCTGTTCTTGCATAATTCATGAAGAAGGAGAGTCCCTTTTCTCTAAGTTCGTACCGATTCTAAGATTAGTTCTATATTATTGTGAGTTTTTAATGTCTTCTTCTTCCTGGATCCACTTGCAACTAATACAAAATGTAGCCTTTCATGAAGATATATCAGAAATAGCACCACAAGGCTTCTGGTTCTTTACAAAATTTTATTCCTTTCTCAACCCATTTGAGAGTGCCTTACTGCAGATTAGAATTTTCTCTGTTGCAAATGCCAAACTCACATCATGATTTTCGAAGGTGAAAGTTAAAAGAATATTATGGAAATGTTCTAGCATTTTTATCTAAGTCACCCTACCCTCCAAAAAAGGACAAATAAGTACCAACAATAAGAGTTAAAATGTGGACGACAAATTAAAAATAGCAAGCAATCACCATTTTACAAATTTGACATTGCTGTCACTAGTCATTAGAAAATGTCCAGGTAGTAGCTGCTATAACATCCTGTATTTTTTTTTTTCCAAAATAAAAGAAAAGCTGGACGTGGTTTCTTTATGAGCAGGAAGTTCTAAATGCATCTACAAATTTATTCTCTACTATAGATGTGAGTGAACAGAGAAAATTGTGTGATGAACATACTCACAAAAATTCTTCAATGAGATAGAACCACTTTATCTCCGTAAGGGTTGATACAAAAGAATAGCAGCAAACACCCCAACAAGAACATAATGTTTGTTGCAAAAAAAACTTGAAGAGAAGAGAAGAAGAGCAAACACCCCAACTATGCACATCGATCATACTTTATCAAGTGAACATAATGTTTGTTACAAAAGAATAGCAGCAAATTCTGGAAATGTTTACCAAGCTAACTTATAAATCAAATAAAGTCAGACACAATAACCACTTAAATCAAGTGAACATGAATCAGGTATACTTAATTAACATCCAATCATTTTAGTTATTCTCTAAACCTCTACAAACTATTTCAGATATAGCACAGAATAGTTTTCCAGAAATTATATTTAACGAGAAGTTATTAGAAGATAAGATCTAAATTTGAATTACTTAAATTCAAAAAGTTGAAAGCAGGCACAAAAGAACTCTTTCAGGAAGATGCGCTTAAAACTATGAGTTAATTACATTTTACCCTCTGTGGTTAGGTCCATTTTCGCTTTACCCCATGCATGTGGTTCAAAAGTGGACACTTACCTCTGTGATTTTGGACTAAAGTAAGACTACTAAGATTTTTCTCTAAATAGCCCCAAATGGGGATTAAGAGTTAAAATTAGCCCCTCAGAGGAGAGTTTTAAGTGTCAGCATTAACATTGGCAGCTAACCCCAAAACTAGCCCCACAACGGGGTTACGTCTTAAAAATTAGCCCCTTATAGTTTAGTTAAATGACAGCATTATCCCCAAAGAGGGGGTTAACCCTAAAATTAACATCACAAAGGGGGTTAAGCTCGTTAATATTTTTGACCAAGTTAGAATTTACATCAACTTCGAGGAAAACTTAACAGTTTCACTTTAGTCTGAAACCACAACGGGTTAAGTGTCCAGTTATGAACCACAGGTGGTTAAGTGAAAATAGGCCTAATCACAAGGGGTAAAATATAATCAATCCTAAAGCTTTTACTTATGGTTAAAAATTTTGCACTAAAAATCTAATTTTACATTAATAAAATATATGGTTAGGTAAAAAAGGTCATGTCCTATACACAAAAATTGAAGGTGTATAACAAATAAGCTTATCCCCACCGGCTACTAAGATAAAAGAGAATACAAGTACAGCAATAACATTTGCTATGACAATCAATGACGAGAAATGAAAAGGCAAGCAATCCCCATTTTACAGAGTTGCCATTATTCATAGGCAAATTGCTACAACATTCTGTGTTCATTTGTTTTTCAAAAAACACAAACAAAGACATAGGACACCTGATCTCCTACTGAATAAATCACAAACGAAATAGTAAAATAAATATAGAAGTTCTTCAATGAAATAGAACCACCTTCGCCGCCAGTAAGGGTTAATATAAAGAATAGCAGCAAATCCCAACAAGATCATAACATATGTGGCGGAAAAACTTGAAGAGAAGACCACAGGATCGATTTCATACCATTTTCCATCGCTTTCATCTAAATTTGCAGGTGGCACATATGGGGCATCAACAACGGGTGTGCAGGTTTTCTCTATCATTTGTCCACAAAGAAAAGGATTCCCCTCATAGCTGTTCACTTCGAATGTCCCAAACTGTGCTTTCCTGTCTGGAATTCTACCGGATAAGTTGTTGTGAGCCACACTGAACACCTCCAAAAAATTCAGATCAATCAGCTCTGAAGGAATAACTCCACTCAAGTTGTTGTACGAAAGGTCTAGGCTCTCTATATTGGTAAGATCAGAAAAAGTGTTTGGTATTGGTCCTGTCAAGTGATTGTGAGATAGGTTCAAAGCACGAATCGAACTTAGATTTCCTAGTTCAGGTGGGATCTCCCCTGTTATGTTGTTGCACGACAAATCCAATCCAGACATGAGGTTTAGGATGCCACCTTTATAGGAGTTAGACAGATGTTTAGTAACAAACTCGACTTGTTCTTGTTCACTGTATTCAACAGCAGTATTGTCGTAAATGCCAAGGTACGGTAGAACACTTGCATAACTGTAAAATGAAAGCCCAGGTAAACCAACACTAACTGCTTGTACAGAAGTGAAATCAGTGTTATATATCTTCCCAAAGCTAATATTGTGGAAGCAATTCGGAATGGACCCAGAAAAAGAATTTCTCGAAAGATCCATAATCCCGATCATACTCAATTGACACAAGTGATTCGGAATCAAACCAAAAAAATGATTTCCACCCAACAAGAGAATTCTCAAGTTTGATAGTGCACCAACGGAAGGGGGGATGATCCCAGACAAATTGTTATCTCTCATATCTAGTGTCAATAGATGTGATGAATTTACAAAGCATTTTGGTATTGACCCTGTGAATTTGTTCCCTTGCAAATGCATATGTTTCATGTATTTCAAGTTTGAACAAGAAGGTAAAGACCCCAAAAAAGAGTTATGAGAGAGGTCCAAAAATGATGTATCTAATGGAACATGTTCAAATGGGAACCGACCTTTGAATGAATTATTTCGCAGAATGAGTGTTGTTAAGCTCGTCAAGTTTCCAATCCCGCTAGGAATCTCACCTGACATACAATTGTTGCCAACATCCAAAACATATAACCCAGAGCTTTTGAAGATTACATCTGATAGTGTTCCAGTGAAGCAATTATTTTCCAAATGCAAAACCCACAACGAAGACAAGTTGAAGTGAGTTGAAAATATTTTTCCGCGAAATCGATTAGCCGACAAATTCAGAACACTCAATCTGGTACAACCTGCAACCACCTCATATGGTACTTCTCCCGAAAGTTTATTGAAGGACAAATCCAATAGCTCCAATGCACTCATGTTTCCAAATGAAATTGGGATAGTACCTTCAAAAGTATTTCTCGATAAATTTAGGTACGTAATGTAGGGAAGCATCTCTCCAATGTTTTTCTGAATTTTCCCACTTAAGCGATTGCCAGATACATCAATCCAAGATGTATGTACGTTGCGATATGTTGGCGGAAGAAATTGACCAATGAAAGAGTTATTCCTCAGAAATAAAAATTCTAATTTTGTATTGTTGTCAATCAACCAATTGGGGAAGCTTCCTTGTAAGCTATTGTGGGAGAGATCGATTACCCTTAGTTCGTGCTGGTGAAGGAGAAAGTTTGGAATATCATGCGATAGCTTGTTCAGATTACAGTTTGATAGTATAAGGACCTTCAACTGAAACATTGGAACCCAATCTTTATCAGAATCTTCGGTTTCTATCTCGAATTGCTTATTATCGTTTATGACTTTAACCACTTGGAGATTCGAATGATTGGCAAGTGAGCTGAATGAGAATAAACCCCCGAAACGATTATGACTGAGATCAATGTACTCTAGGGATGTGAGGCTGCGTAGAAGAGATGAAGAAACATTCCCGATAAATTGGTTATGAGAAAGATCAAGCAGCCTAAGATTTGTCAAACTGTTTAGACAAGGAGGAATGATCCCTTCAAAGCTATTAGATCTGAGATCTAACTCTCGAAGTTCCTTCAATTCACATAAACCTGCAAAAGCAATTAGAATGAAAACTTTCACCCATTGCAATTACATATTTATCCTCTTCAATATCAACACATTCCACTAATACATCAATATTCAATATGCTGTTTTACACACTTTTCCAAAATTTTCCACATTTTTTTACACCCTGTGCTTTAAGTGCGTGTACTTTATGCTGTTTAAATTTTATACACTTTTTTGTGTACCACTTACATAGCACAGGGTACACGCATTTAAAACTGAGTGTGAAAAAGTGTGTGAGTCAGGCATTTTCCACATCAATATTGATACATGTACCGAGAAAAAAGTCATTTTAGTCCCAAACAGAACATAAAAGTTGTTCCAACACGAGATGGTTGTGTCCCATCTTGCTACAATATTATTAGGGCATGTTTAGTACACATGGGTGGAATAAAACATTTATAGTACAGATATTTAATATCGATTATGTATAATACAAATATTCAATATTTGTTACTTACAAATATTTAATCTTTTTTCTTTTGTAAAAAACCAAATATTTTAATCAAGTCTATTTTAGTGACTGTTTATACCTATATTTTATGGAATATCTTGCGATATATTTTTAGAAATATTAATGTTCTTAAGGATTTCTAAGTCCAAGAATATATATCGAATATTCTCATGAAATATTTTTCAAATGTATAATTTTCTTAATAATTTTTTAGTCTAAAGATTTTATACTTAATTTTGATAAAATGTTATCATATTTTTAATATTTTCTAACCCAACTCAATATTTAATCTATTTACAAAATATCTTCTAAGTCTCTAATATTTTCAGTAAATACAGTTTCATATTTTGTTTTTAAATATATTATTAGTCAAATATTTTAATTTAATATTTGATGATTTATTTTTTGGTATTTTAATAATATTTAATCCAACTATTAAATTGTTGAAAAATAAACTGATGGAGAATGTCTAGGTGACATTCTATCTCACTTAGAGGCTAGGACCTTATATTTATAGGGAATAAGAGATGACAAATTACATGATTTACGACCAGAGAATTAGTAAGAAATAAAACATAAAATAAGATCTAATTTGGGATTTATTCCTAAATATTTTCATATAATTCACGATACACAAATTATGAGAAGATTATGAAATATTCTTCAACACTCCCCCTCAAGCTGGAGCAAGGATATCAACTAAGCTCAACTTATCACAAATAGAGTCTTTTGCATTTGGGAAAAAAGGTATAGAGCAGCAAGCCGAGAGAGCCACGAGAGCCAAGAGCCGCTAGGGCCAAAAGTGCCCTGAGGGCGTAGAGTGCCATGAGGGCCAAGTGTGCTGTAAGGGCATAGAGTGCCAAGAGTGCTTCGAGAGCGTGTAGTGCCATGAGGACCAAGAATGTGGAGATTGTGTATGCTAAATAGAGGTCCGGCGGGCAACAAGATCGCCACCCGCTGGGGAAGCAGAATGTAGCAAAGGAGATTTCTTGGAGCTTAGTTGTAATATCCTTGCTCGGGAATGTGGTATTAGTATCATATAAAATGCATTACTTAGTGTTATTAAACACTTGTGATGGTTTAAGATGGGTTATAGACTCACAGTGATATAAGTGTTCCGTTGGAGACACAAGTGGAAGTTCCACTATAGATGGGACATATATGAAAAGGGGGGCCCAGTTAGGTTTAGAATGCATAATTTCCATTTATGTGCTTAAATGGTTAATTGTTTAAGTTATTTAAATATGTTATTATTATCTGTGATCTTTGTATGGGGCCTGTTTGGGCACCCTATGAGAGCACAATATTAACACCCGCTCCCGCGGGCAGAATTTAACTACATTTAGCATGCATATTAATACTTTATTAACGACGTGATGATTACTTGTGATAAGTGGGTATTAACTCACTAAGATGGTTAAGGGTATCCAGTTAGGAAACTAGAGTTTGGCCAAGTGGTAGTCCCAGTTTGGGACAATTATGATAGATCCCTGTGTGATGGGACAGATATGCGGAATAATTCTTATGTGCTTATATGTTTATTAAGGCATATGTGAATATCATTATTATCTTTTTTTAATGACATATTAATTGTTAGAGACCACTTCTGTGGCTGTTAGGGATACCTTTGTGAGGGCGAATTGGACACGTTACATAATTAGTAGGTCAATTAGCAACTTCATAAAATTATGTGGGACCACTTATGGGACCCATACGTGACATAGACAAACACCCACTTAATTTAGGGATAATTTTTATAAGTTTCATTAACTAGTAGGGGCGTAATTGTAAAACTGATAAAACTTGGTGGAGGCTACTTTAGAAATGCAAAGAAGAGAATTGACGGAAAATTGACGACGGATCGACGACGCTCTAGACGCCAAATGACGTGCCGTTTGACATTCAATTTCAAAACAGGCTACATATTCGGACTCCTGGAGGAGAGTTTAGCGCGGTAGTACCACTCTTATCAATTTCTGAGATAGTTTTTCTACACCCCAATTTGGAAGCTTAGCTCATAACTTGGTAATTTGGTATTTATACTTTGAGGTTACTAGGCTTGTAATTTGGCTATTAGGAGCGAAATCTTTAAGGTGAGTGACAATAATTATGGAATTGGGATAATTGTATGTTTGAGACTATCTTTGTAATGAAAAGCATGCCTAATTAGCTTGAATTTATATGCTTAGCATAATTTTAATAGCTCATGAGTAATTTGTGATATTGTACGGTGAAATGTATACTTGAGCATGTTGAGTTGTCTAATTGGGTCAAAGGGGAACTTGTACTTGCCATCGCGCTAGAATGTGACTAGGTATCGATTTGGCCATGAGGTCGCACGTCTGAATGAGAGAGGCGTGGGTCTCGGCTAGTCACGCAGACTAATGGAGTAGTCACGGGCTAACATGAAAGGGTGGTCGGTACTTGTATTCTCGGAGCCCATAGTTATGTGTAAAAGATGAAATTAAGCATGTCTATTATCCACATGCATAATTGTTGGCATTCACAAGCATATCGCTTATATGGTGTAGTGGTTATTGAATAACCATTATAGGTGATAAAGATGGAGCGCCAAAGAAATGAGGAAATGGCAATGGAGAGGAAATGTGGGGTTTTGGGAGTAGTAGGGTAGCTTATAACCTTTACGTCTTAGAATTTCAAACTTGTAATATGGTTGGGATTAGTTTTGTATTTGGGAATGGTTATGGCTAATTTTGTTAATTTCATATTTTTTAGACTATAAACTTGTGTTTTGTATAAGGCTCAAGACTATGGTTAGAGTTGTAACTTGGAAACTTATAACTTGTAATAGCTAGTTGGAGAGCTTGACTCATGTAACATATGGTATATATCACAGTTGTTAGTTTGGGTATGGTTGCGAGTCTTTTGTTCTTGTTTGATTTGGTTTGGGCAACGAACTCAAGGTTTCACTTCTAGAGTTCAACTTAATATGGGTTTAGTATTTGAATTTTCTTTAACTTATTTTGATGGTGGACATAAACTCTTGGAGCCTAAGAGATTGACTTATTAGTGTTTTCACATGTTCTTGGTTTAAACTCAATGATTGAATGTTTTAAAGTTGGTTAAATTTGAAGTGGTTGGGTGACCTTAGGCAAAATTCTGCAGCAGGGGAATGATTCTGCCTAGGGGTTATTCGACCAGTCGAATGGGGCAACTCGACCGGTCGAAATACCCGCTGATCCTCTATTTGTTTTACCACTTCAGGTATTTTGTTTTACTTATAATTAAACATGTGGGTACCTTTGGGACCCCTTTGAACTATAAAAGTGTTACTTTTGAAAAAGAGTCTCGTTAGGGTATGTTTGGATGTGTGTTTGTAAAACCTCTTTAGAAAATGTTTAAAACATGTTGAGTTCATGAGCCAAAACTTTTGCTAATGGTTTTTATGGAACTTTAATTACATGGGACGTGCCTTGGTGGCGTGCCACATGTCCTAGAATTATATCTGCGGTTTTGGGGCGTGACAGTAATTGAATATGTTTTATAATTGGTAAGTAATTAGTAACTTCAAAAAATAATTTGGGACTCATAGGAGACATGGACAAAGACCCATTTAGAAATTGGGTAATTAATATAGTCAATTATGGTTGTAATTAGAATATTTACAAAAACTGAAGGGAAGGTAATCGTAATTAGAGGAAGAATAAGCTTCTTTTGGAAGCTTTATTAAACAAAACAAGGTGTGTGTCGGCTATTCATATCAAGCTAGAGAGAGAACCGAGAAAGAAAGGAAGACGACGGAGTTTCGCTCGACTTTTGACGCTGATTTCTTCGTTGTACGGCATACATTATCAAAATCGAAGCCATATTGGGTACTGGGAAGGTGAGTCTAATGCATTCATGTAGTTTATTTTCAGCTTAATCGTCATATTTTGGTGACCCCAATTAGCCGGTAACACGTGATTGGCCGAGTTTATGTAGGAACACATTTGGGCTTGTATATTGCGATAGCTTTGCCTATTATGAGAAGAGATTATGATAGTTGTACTGTTTGGGTAATTTATGGTAAAAGTGTGTATGAATAATTATGTAAGTGTCTGGTTATCTTTATGAAGAAATTATTTTGAATGTTTAAAGATAATTGTGCCCTTCTATTAGAATACTATTATGTTATTGTTCTATACATACTTAATTTAATATGATAAATATATTACTACTAGTTATTATTTAAAAAAAAAATTATTTAGTAACTCCTTGCTCTATTTTTCTGTTCGTGTCACGCTCCGGAGCAGCATAAATAGAGAAAAATAAATTTCCTTTATGGGTCCATAGGGAATGACAAGTGAAAGTCACTAGCAATCCACACCACACAGCACTAGTCCAAACAGAAACAGTAACCAACTGAAATATAACAACAGAAATACTATTACAAAAATCAGAGTGTGGTCCACAGGATCACAATAGGTCTGGAGACAACATATGCCCAAGTACCCGTCAAACTAAATCTAAACAGAGTTCAATAGAAACAACGGAAATATAAACTAGATATAACTATCTTCTGATCTTCAGCTGGCGTAAGGATATTCATCAGCATAACTTCCTTCTCCAGCGTAACCGGCATCAGTGGGGCCACCCTCTGCAAAACTCCTTTCAGGGTAGTAGCCGTCGTCATAAGCTCCATCATCTGTATTAAAAGGAATAGGGTAGTCTGGACGAGGAATGTCTAGGCAATAACGGCCGTCAGCTTACTGAGAGCTGAGTGAATAGAAACTCACAGGGTATCAATGATATAACGTATAACAAGTTATTGAAGCGTCTACTATAAGTTCTACTAAATAATATCTTCTCTACATTCCAATATCGTAACTCAACCATTATCGTCTTTTTATCCTGAGACCGATAATCAACATGACCACCAACCACTCGATTGAAAGAACATACTCAATCGTTTCACATATATAGACATACCATCATTCTGTCCATTTGCTCGTTAAAGAAATAAACCATCCACCGTAATCATAGACACCACGTCAGTCCATCCTCCGCTCGTTAAGGATATAAATCATCCACCACATGTCAGGGATATAACGCTTTGAACAACAGCACATCAAATCTATTGCCATGACTCATCGATGTATACCAGTGATCCCCATCCACCGCTCGTTAAGGATATAAACCATCCACCGCTCGTTAAGGATATAAACTGGATCATCTGGCTACCTTAGGACTACATGGTCCTGCCCACTTCTCGCTGCTTGGTAAGGATATAAACCTTCCACCACATGCGAAAGCATTTCATGACCAAGCGTCCACCCACGTACCATTTCCAAAACTTATCAAACCTACAACAGGTCAGTACTAATATCGACACATGACAAACCCCAGTGGCTCGACTACTCTGAAAAAAGTGAACGAATACTCGAACTCATACCAGAATAAATATGTCACCCACGTTGTCATGTTAATCCATTATTATTAATCATACTTATCTTTGTTGTCACATTATCCCAAATCAACCCAAAATCGCATAATAGAAGTCCGAATCGAGAATCGAACAATCGAACCCTTAATATAGTAAATAGGCAAGGAATTCATGTTTTGTCAAAGCCAATCGATTGGGACAAGGGTCCAATCGATTGGGACAAAAAGTTTATACCAATCGATTGAGAAACATGGCAATCGATTGGGATAGCAATCGATTGGAATTTATACCAATCGATTGGGTATAGACTAATGGCAATCGATTGGGATTTATACCAATCGATTGGTACTACGTCTTCTCCAGCAGATTACAAAAACAGCATATATAAACATCAAAACTATGCCTTTAACACATTTAGACTTCATAAGAACTTGTATAAACATTATATACACGAAACGAAGTGAGTAAAAACTCACCTAGGGGGTGTTTGGTTGTGTTTGGCTTGAAAACCTCCAAGCTTCCTCTCTCCTCTTCTCTTCTTTCTTTCTCTACCTCAACTCTATCTCTCTATCTCTTTCTCTTCTCTTTTCTTCTTCTTGTTCTTCCCTCCTCTTCTTGCCAAGGCAGTGTGTGTATATATATGTTTGTGTATATATATGCATAGATATAGATATATGGATGTATATATGTATAATCTCACAAGATGTCTCTCTCTCTCTCTCTCAAGACTGTGGAAAAATGGCCCAAGGCCATAAATGAACTCATATATATATATATATAGATTGAGAGTGCCACACGACCAAAGCTGAAGAAAAGAAGAAAACTTGTCTCAGCTCATGCCAATCGATTGGTAAGGATGGCAATCGATTGGTTACAGATATTTGAAAGCAATCGATTGAAAACTATGGCAATCGATTGGTATGTTGCCACGCTAATAAATTCTGGTCGGTATGATGGCAATCGATTAGGAACATATCAATTGATTGGTACTGAAAAAGTGGCAATCGATTGGGAACTATGGAAATCGATTGGTAACCAAATTTCACCAAAGGAAAGGTTTAGGTTTATACAAGTATATAGAAACGAATACCATGTTTTATTATATATCCAAAATACAGGGTATTACATCATCCATCACTCATTAAGGATTTCGTCCTCGAAATCAAAACAAACAAGGTCTAAAACAAAAATAGAAACTTCTCTCGCATCTCTGACTCTAGTTCCCGCGAAACTTCTCCTTCATCCTGATGCTTCCACTGAATCTTCACTAACGAAATCTCCTTATTCCTGAGCTTCTTGATTCCACAGTCTAAAATACGAACCGGTCATTCGTTGAACGTAACGTTAGTCGTTGACTTCAATATCCTCAAAGTTGAGCTCGTGCGCTGGGTTGTGAACACACTTCCTCAATATACTGATGTGAAAAAAGTTGTGCACTCCAGACATCTTCGGTGGAAACGCAAGTCGATAAGCAACCTTCCCAGCACGTTCTAGTATCTAGAATGGTCCAACGTATCGCGGCAATAGCTTGCCTCTCTTCTGACCAAATCTGACGATGCCTTGAACAGGTGAAACTTTTAATAGCACGTGATCTCCAATGGCATACCCCAAGTCTTTGCATCGCTTGTCAGCATAACTCTTGTGTCTTGTTTGAGCTGTCTTCATCTTCTTCCATACAATCTGAATCTTCTCGCTCATCTCTCGTACCATCTCTGGCCCAAGAAGTTGAGTATCTCCGACTTCGGCCCAAGATAACGGTGATCAGTAAGGTCTTCCGTATAAAGCTTCAAACGGTGCCATCCCTATGCTCAAATGATTACTATTGTTGTATGCGAACTCGATCAAAGGTAAGTGCGTCTCCCAAGAACTCTCAAAATCAATAACACAAGCACGTAGCATATCTTCCATCACTTGATTAACTCGTTTAGTCTGACCATCGGTCTGTGGATGAAAGGATGAACTCAAGTTCAACGTTGTTCCCATCACTGTTTGGAGACTCCTCCAGAATTTTGCAGTAAAGCGCAAATCCCGATCTGACACCATAGACACTGGAACTCCGTGTAACCGTACTACGTGTTGTAGATATATTCGGCTCAGACGTTCTACTAGATACGTCATACTGTAGGCGATAAAATGAGCCGTCTTCATAAGTCGATCCACGATTACCCAAATAGCGTCGTGGTTCTGCTGTGACTTCGGCAATCCTACCACGAAATCCATGGTAATGTGTTCCCATTTCCATTGAGGAATTGGTAACGGTTGTAGAAATCCGGGTGATTTATGATGTTTTGCCTTCACTTGCTTACAAGTAAGACATTGAGAAACATACGCAGCTACTTCTCGCTTCATTCCTTCCCACAAGAAATTCCTCTTCAAATCCTTGTACATCTTCGTAGCTCCAGGATGAATCGTCATCCGTGATTTATGAGCTTCATCCAATATTTCTTTCTGGAGATTTTTTTCGTCAGGTACACAAAGTCTACCTTTACATTGTAAGGCTCTGTCCGTACTAATACTCCAAACTTCGGGTTCCTTAGCTGACATCTTGGCGAACCATAACTTCAAATCTTCTGTTGTCTGCTGAGCTTCTATGATACGGCCGACCAAAGTTGGTTGTACCATAAGACATCCAAAATGCTGTCCTTCCATTGGTTTCACTGGCTGAAGATCAAATTCAGCTAACAATTCCAATGCTTTCCACTCTCGAATTAGTAATGCAGCGATCACTAGCCGAGGTTTATGGCTCAAAGCATCTGCTACAACATTTGCTTTACCTGGATGGCATTGCAATGAAAAGTCGTAGTCCTTGAGTAACTCCATCCATCTTCTTTGTCGCATGTTCAACTCCTTCTGAGAGAACAAATACTTCAAGCTCTTGTGATCGGAAAATAGATCAAACTTTTCTCCATAGAGATAGTGTCTCCAAATCTTCAATGCGAACACTATTGCTGCTAATTCCAGATCATGCGTAGGGTAATTCTTTTCATGTACCTTAAATTGTCTTGATCCATATGCAATGACATTCCCATCTTGCATCAGTACACAACCAAGTCCTTGGTGCGATGCATCATTGTAGATTATATATCTTTCTCCACTCTTAGGTGTCGCGAGTATGGGTGCAGAAGTCAATCTTTCCTCTAACTCTTGAAATACAACTTCATGCTTGTCTGTCCATTTGTACTTCATCTATTTCCTTGCCAAATTCGTTAAAGGTCCTACTATCTTGGAAAATCCTTCCACAAATTTTCGGTAATATCTTGCTAAACCCAGAAAACTTCTGACTTCGGTCGCGTTGGTTGGTCTGCTCCAACTTAAGATTGCATCAATCTTAGATGAGTCCACTGAAATACCATCTTGAGATATAACGTGTCCCAAGAATTTGACTTCCTGTAGCCAAAATTCACACTTACTGAACTTTGCGTACAACTTGCTATCTCAAAGCGTCTGCAAGGCAATCTGCAAGTGCTCCTTGTGGTCTTCCTCCGTCTTTGAGTAGATCAGTATGTCGTCAATGAACACTATAATGAATTTATCCAGATATGGTTTGAATACTCTATTCATTAAGTCCATGAATACTGCTGGCGCATTTGTCAATCCAAAAGGCATAACTAGAAACTCATAATGCCCGTATCTCGTCCTGAATGCAGTCTTCAACACATCCTCTGGTCGAACTAACAGTTGGTGATATCCCGAACGTAGATCAATCTTGGAAAAGATCCTTGATCATTGTAACTGGTAGAACAGATCATCTATCCGAGGTAGTGGATATTTATTCTTGATCGTAACCTTGTTCAACTCCCTGTAATCCATACAGAGTCGAAGTGTTCCTTCCTTCTTCTTTACAAACAGAACTGGTGCTCCCCAAGGTGACGTACTCGGGCGAACAAATCCTAGATCTTGAAGTTCCTAAACTTGCTTCTTTAGTTCTAACATCTCAGTTGGTGCCATCCGATACAGAGTCTTTGATATCGGCAGTGTACCAGGTACTAATTCCACACAAAAGTCTATTTCTCTTTTCGGTGGAAGTCCTTTAATATCCTGAAATACATCCTAAAAATCTTGTATAGTAGGAATCTGATCCATCTTGAGTTCCATACTGGTACTACTGATCGTAGCTAAACCACTTGTCAGAAACATGTTGCTCGTCGGCTGACACTGGAATCTAATTGTCTGACATCCTAGTATCGGAAACACAATCATCCTAGTAGGGCAATCCAAATTGGCACCATACTTAGTTAACCAATCCATCCCTAGAATAATGTCGAACTCTGACATTGACAGAATTACCAAGTCTGCTCGAAGATTCCTATCTCCCAAAGTCAGTGGACAATCCTTACACACTTTACCCAACTTAACAGTCACTCCCAATGGTGACACCGCATTAAGTGATGGCTCAAGTGACTGGGGTTCTAAACCCAACTGACGCACAATTTTAACAGTAATAAACGATCATGCAGCTCCAGTATCGAATAAAACTTTAACTGAACTATGAAAGAGTACAAGCGTACCTTCCAAATGCTGCTGCTTATCAATATTATAGCCTGCTTTTTCTGGGATAATAGCATTCATCCTTGTCTGATCTGGAGGTCCTTGAATTTCTTGAACTGGTGCTCTATAGTATCCTCCTTGTGGTGCACGACAATCCCTGCTCAAGTGCCCTGGCTTATTGCAATTTCGACAGTTAGCACCCATCCAGTGATTAACCCTGGAAGCTGTGCAAAACTTTGCAATATGCCCTGGCTTTCCGCAATTAAAACATCCTCCGCTATTGCTTGGCGGGGCTGTTAGCAGTGCCTGAGGCCGTGATCCTTGCTGTGAATATTGCTGGGGTCGAGTATAGCCCTGTTGTGGCTTTCTGGTTCCCTCCCAAGTTTTCTTGTTACTCTGGAAATTACCCTGAGGTCTCCATCCATGGGTATTTCTCGGTAGTTGGTTCTGGGAATTTCTCTGTTGGAAATTCTTTGACGGCTGAGGTCGATTCATTTGTGGTTGCTGTACTAGATTAGCATCCTTTTCCAATCCTGCAGCAAATCTAACAATCCGTTCAAACGATTGATTTAGATGACCAACCATCATATGCCTAAGGTGAGGATTCAATCCTTGGTGAAATCTCTTCACCTTCTTCTGTGGACTGTCTATTATATGCCGAGCAAAACGAGATAGACGCTCGAACTGTGTAGTATATTCTCATACAGTCTATCCTCCTTGGACCAGATTGAGAAAATTCCTTTCCTGTTGATCCCTCTCATCCTCTGGAAAATACTTTTCTAAAAATCTTCCTTTGAATGTCTCCCACGACATAGCTCTAGCAGCATGGATCCCGATAGTGGCTCGCTCGGCCTCCCACCAATCTGCGGCGGCGTAAGTGAGTTGAAATGTAGCAAGGCGACGCTTCTCCTGCTCGCTGTATTCTAACGCTTCAAAGATTAACTCCATTTCTCTGACCCATTGATCGGCTTTTCATGGTTCTGTTAGTCCATCAAACTTCTCAGGACGTAACTCACGAAAATTTGCTAGTAACTTGTCTCCAGTTTGTCTTGGCGGAAACGGGGCTACTAGGGGTTGAACAGGTCGTTGATTCGTGGCATGATTGTAGGTATCACCTACATGCTCCATCCTTTGCATAAATGCTTCAAAGACTCCAGATGGGTCCATTCCCTTTGGAATAGGTGCTCCAATTTGCGCTTGGTGATTTCTCAAGGGTACTACCATAATGATAACGAGTGTCGCCTACAAGAGACATATTGATCAGCTGAAAGACTTCTCGTAGAAACAAAATCAAGATAGAACGAGAAGCAACAAGAACTAACAGTTCTACATAAAACAAACAAATAGGCAAACAACGATACTAAAAGTACTGCTCGTATATTTCTAAAAGATGTACCATGGAGTACACAGTAATCATACCATGTATCACGCGGGACATAAGCAAAATAGCACTAAAGTCAGCCATACAAAGCTATAGCCAATAGCTATCTCTCAAGCTCCCAAAAGTATGTGGACAACATGTCCTGATATAAACTAACAAAACTAAACCCCTGCAGATCCTGATTCAAAAGTCATCAGCATCTGAGCCTGCTGGTGGTGCCTCATCCTCTGAGTCAATCTCCATCTCCTCGAGTGGATCATCCTCAACTGGTGCGACAAGATCTCCGACTACAACCCCTATATCCTAATCCTCTATCACCTTTGCATCATCATCCTCCATCACGTCTGCTATCACCTGGTTGGCGACATCGACTGCTATTGCGGCGAATCCATCGGCTATGTCAAGAGCTCCCTCTATCGCAGCCTCTCCCATAACAAAACCAACTGGCTGAGCGACCATCTCAGCTATCCATCCTACTGCCATATCGGCCATGGCTGCCATATGCATAATAGGTCCGGTCGGTATCTGAAGCATAACCAGTGCCTCTGGCACAACTATCTCCCCATCAGACACATCCTCCTCTACTACTATCTCTGCCTCAACTGCCTATGGGTCCTGTGCTGGATCCTTTGGCTCAAACTCTGGCTCCTCCGGGTTATTTTCCGGCTCATCATCGTCTGCATCGTCCTCAGGCTCATCCTCTGCTTGGTCCTTATCATCTATCGGCTCTTCCTCTCCATCCCCGTTAATATCCTCGTCAAGGTACTTGTCCTCTGGCTCTAGGTCCTCATCATCCTGAATTGGCTTAGGCTCCAGAACTAGTACGTCGGGTACCAATGATGACGGTGCTGCCAGTGCTGGTGCAGCTACAGGCTCTGGTGGACTGGCTAAAATGGCTCTCAGCTCAATCCCATCCATCTCTGGCTTACTCTGAGCTAACCGCAATATCTCATGACAAATATCTCTACCAACCCTCGCAGTATGGTAAGCATCCATACGCATCTGCGTTGGGTGAGTCCTCTCGGTCACATAGAGCGCTCTCCACATGTCCTCCTCCAAATGTCGGCTAGCTATCTGGCACACGCGCTCACAATAAAACTCCGGGTCAGCTGGCTCTACGGTAATCCCATGAATCACATGTCCTCCGTAAGCATCGGTAACAAACTGATGGAACTCTGGATTCATGCTATCCTGCAAAGGAAACTATCTATCGTTAGGAAGACGGACTTATCTTAAACTCATATCTAATCTCAGGGAAATCTTAACATACTAGGACCAGATGGTGTGGAATCCATCAGTGAATGAGAATATCAGAACCCAAGGCTCTGATACCAAAAAACCCTGTCATGCCCCGGAGCAGCATAAATAGAGAAAAATAAATTTCCTTTATGGGTCTATAGGGAATGACAAGTGAAAGTCACTAACAATCCACATCACACAGCACTAGTCCAAACAGGAACAGTAACCAACTTAAACATAACAACAGAAATACTATTACAAAAATCAGAGTGTGGTCCATAGGATCACAATAGGTCTGGAGACAACATATGCCCAAGTACCCGTCAAACTAAAACTAAACAGAGTTCAATAGAAACAACGGAAATATAAACTAGATATAACTATCTTCTGATCTTCAGCTGGCGTAAGGATATTCATCAGCATAACTTCCTTCTCCAGCGTAACCAGCATCAGTGGGGCCACCCTATGCAAAACTTCCTTCAGGGTAGTAGCCGTCTTCATAAGCCCCATCATCTGTATTAAAAGGAACAGGGTAGTTTGGCGGGGAATGTCCAGGCAATAACGGCCGTCAGCTTATTTAGAACTGAGTGAATAGAAACTCACAGGGTATCAATGATATAACATATAACAAGTTATTGAAGCGTCTACTATAAGTTCTACTAAATAATATCTTCTCTGTATTCGAATATGGTAACTCAACCCCTTATCGTATTTTCATCCTGAGACCGATAATCAACATGACCACCAACCACTCGATTGAAAAAACATACTCAATCGTTTCACATATACAGACATACCATCATTCTGTCTATTTGCTCGTTAAGGATATAAACCATCCACCGCAATCATGGACACCACGTCAGTCCATCCCCCGCTCGTTAAGGATGTAAACCATCCACCGCATGTCAGGGATACAACGCTTTGAACAATAGCACATCAAATCTATTGCCACGACTCGTCGTTGTATACCAGTGATCCCCATCCACCGCTCGTTAATGGATATAAACCATCCACCGCTCGTTAAGGATATAAACTGGATCATCTAGCTACCTTAGGACTACATGGTCCTGCCCACTTCTCGATGCTCGCTAAGGATATAAACCATCCACCGTATACGAAAGCATATCATAACCAAGCATCCGCTCACGTACCATTTCCAGAACTTATCAAACCTATTACAGCTCAGTACTAATATCGACATATGACAAACCCCAGTGGCTCGACTACTCTGAATAAAGTGAACGGATACTCGAACTCATACCAAAATAAATATGTCACCCACGTCGTCACATTAATCCATTATTATTAATCATATTTATCTTTGTTGTCACATTATCCCAAATCAACCCAAAATAGCATAATAAAAGTCCGAATCGAGAATTGAACCATTAATATAGTAAATAGGCAAGGAATTCATGTTCTGTCAAAGCCAATCGATTGGGACAAGGGTCCAATCGATTGGGACAAAAATTTTATTCCAATCGATTGAGAAACATGGAAGTCGATTGGATTAGCAATCATTTGGAATTTATACCAATCAATTAGGTCTAGACTGATGGCAATCGATTGGGATTTATGGGATTTATACCAATCGATTGGTACTACATCTTCTCCAGCAGATTACAAAAACAGCATATATAAATGTCAAAACTATGCATTTAACCCATTTAGACTTCATAAGAACTTGTATAAACATTATATACACGAAACCAAGTGAGTAAAAACTCACCTAGGGGGTGTTTGGTTGTGTTTGGCTTGAAAACCTCCAAACTTCCTCTCTCATCTTCTCTTCTTTCTTTCTCTACCTCAGCTCTATCTCTCTATCTCTTTCTCTTATCTTTTCTTCTTCTTGTTCTTCCCTCCTCTTCTTGCCAAGGTAGTGTGTGTATATATATATGTTTGTGTATATATATGTATAGATATATATATTTGGATGCATATATGTATAATCTCACAAGATGTCTCTCTCTCTCTCTCTCTCTCTCTCTCTCTCTCTCTCTCAAGACTGTGGAAAAATGGCCCAAGGCCATAAATGAACTCATATATATATAGATATATAGATTGAGAGTGCCACACGTCCAAAGCTGAAGAAAAGAAGAAAACTTATCTCAGCTCATGCCAATCGATTGGTAAGGATGGTAATCGATTGGTTACAGATATTTGAAAGCAATCGATTGAAAACTATGGCAATCGATTGGTATGTTTCCACGTTAATAAATTCTGGTCAGTATGATGGTAATCGATTGGGAACATGTCAATCGATTGGTACTGAAAAAGTGGCAATCGATTGGGAACTATGGCAATCGATTGGTAACCAAATTTCACCAAAGGAAAGGTTTAGGTTTATACAAGTATATAGAAACGAATACCAGGTTTTATTAAATATCCAAAATACAGGGTATTACAGTTCGGGCGTGCCAGGACATTTGTACGAAAGCTCAAACGTGTGTAAACACAGTGTTCCTAAAAATATTGCGAGTGATGCATGGAAATCATACTTCTAACTAACGATTGTGCGAACGAGTAGGAAAATACCCTCGCTCTAGGTCCGTAGACAGTATTGAATCATACAAGTCTAGAAGGGATGAAAGAGAAATAAGATAAATAAAGCAAACTGTTATTAATTGAAGGAAAAGAGATTACAAGAAATTGATGTAAAAAGCTAAGTGAGAAGCCTAAGAAAAATAAACGGAACGCTTTTAGTTGCCTAAAACTAAGAGCGCTTTGTAGAGAGCATGTTGAATGCGGTTTTTGAGAGGTGACGCGAAGTCCTTTGCTTGATGGCCAACCTAGGCATTTATAGCAGCATGGATGAATGGATAAGGAAATTCTTCCATACCAAGATAAGGAAGGTTTACCATAATCACAATAAGAAAACTTCAAATTCATTCCTTATCTTATTCCTATCACCAATTTGATTGGATAACGTCGGCCTCATCCCTAAAATCTCGGGGGCCGACCACGAACATCTAGGGATATGATAAGCATAGACTTGGAAAGAATCCTTCATGTTGCTGATTCTCCACCCAAGATGTTTACCTGGACCGAACTGACTATGCTACTTCGACCTGTTTGATGAGGTTAGCATGGGTGGGTGAACATCTGGCCTCCAACCGGTCTGGCCCTATCTTGGACTATCACCCTAGTTAGCCCGGACACACTTCAAATGTCATGCTAGCCCGAAGAGATAAAACCTTAATCCATGCCTTAGCATTTTTCAGCATGAGATACTAGTCAGTTCGACAATATAAGCCACTAGATCAGGTTATCAGTTATTATTCCACTACACCTTAAGCCTCTGACTACTCGGACTATACTCTGCCAACATGCCCTTCGGGCTGGGCATATGCACTTCAGACTGAAGCTACTTCTACCACAAAGCTGCTCATCATCCAAAACCTCTCGTCCGAACAATATCAGTCTGAAACCCATGTTCTCAATGATAATCCTAGTCCGAGTACCATGGCTTCAGCCTCTATCCTACTGCCACGTCGCCCTACCCAAAACTGATCGTTTTTGGGTGCCAACAATAAAATAATTAATTAAGTAAATATACTGTATAATATAATATTTAACAATGTATGATGAGAATTGTAATAATTATTTTATATAACTAAAGCTTTTTAAAAGAAAATTGCACAGTAAAAAAACCAAACATAACTCATTTTTAATGCAACTTTTAAATGCTAACTTTAGGCGCCACTCAGTAGATACCTTGGGAGTACAAAAACCAGTTTGTCCCACATCGCCTAAAGATAAAGCATATGTGTTCTTGATACAATGAGTTCTCACATGACTAAGTGCTTGTCTAAGCAATTGTATGGGATATTTGGGCAAAAAACTAAAAAAATTAAAAAAAATTAAAAAAAAAAAAAATAATAATAATAATTGGGCCAGTCTCCTACTAGAATGGTGTAGATGCTAGGAATTACCTGGAAATGGGGAGGGCACGATGGTCTTTAGCACTTAACTATGGACCAACATTGACTGTGTTCTGGGTTTAAGCTCCCATCTTCTAGCTTTTGCCCATTGGGAAAACTAAGCAAACATTGCGATGGATCTTTAATTTCCAGACGGCCTGCTTCTGCGTATAGGTACTCGAGATTTGAAACTCGGTTTTTTAACACGTTGTAATATAGTTATATGTCGACTTTCGCGTTTGGGTACCCGAGAGTTGAACCTCGATTTTTGAACACGTAATATAGTTATATGTCGACTTCGGACTCGTGGAGTCAAGTTTGGGTGAAGTTTGTTATGCTTCTTTATATGTTAAAGGAAAATGGAAGAGTTTATGTTTATATGTTGATTCCTTGGGAGATCATGGATTTTGGTTTGAATTATGAGTTTCAATTTGATTCCTTGGGAGATCATGGATTTTGTACCATTTTATAAGTAGTTGGGTTGTGATCCCAAATGATTTGGGATGATATGGAAGTAATATGGAAGCATTTTGCTGTGGTTTAAACTTGTTCAAAACCAGGGCATCTCGGATTATTGAAACTGTGTACCTTTGGGCCGGTCCAACAGCTCTAATCGAAAGGTACACCGCATGGTTAATTTTGGTCCAGGTATCACTGGACCGGTCAAATGTACTTGTTCGACCGGTCGAAAGGTACACTAACAGACTTTTTATGTTTTTTTTTGTCAGCTTCTAACTTGACCAAAAGGTATCTCAAGGGACTCTAAATCCCACAAAATTTTAATATTGGTATTTGAATCCTTCAAGGGTTTTTTTAATGGAGTTTTATTCAAATTTTCAAAAGGACTGGTTAAACTTGAGGTGACTTTTGTGACAAGTGTTGTACCTTGTTTCAGAACGTTAATAATATAGAATTAGACCTAGGTGGCGTCTATGTTAACCAGACTTGGGTACTGGTGTCGGGTCGGACACTTATCCAAGTGACGGGTTCTTCCACTTTTCAAAAAATCTACACTATTTTGAAGGGTCTAAGAGAGAAGTACGCGTATCCAGGTGTCGGGTCAGACACGGGTACTCCATGCATTATGAAGGTCTGGGTAACATAGGGTGGCGTTGGTGCATGACTTAATCCGCCCGTAGCGGGTTAGGATGTGACATTAGTGCTCTGATACCATGTTGAAAAACAAAACAGATGGACAAATTACATGATTTACAACCAGAGAATCAGCAATAAATAAAACACAAACTAAGATCAAATCCGGAATTTATCCTAAACATTTTCATTTACTTTCATGATCCACAAATCATGAGAATATTATGGAACATTCGTCAACGTTAATACCTTATAAAATATTTTTCACTAAAAGTTTTACATTTATAATGGTAGTCATTCATTCCTATGGGAATGGAAACGTCATTTCTTTGGCTTGGCAGAGAATGCACATTCTTGCATAAGTGGGAATCGCCATTCCAAAAGGAATGCCCATTCCATTATATACAATCACTAGATACAAAGCCCGTGCAATGCACGGGATAGCAAATAAGAATCCTCTTTGTAATAGTTATTGCTTTACATTTTAATCATAAAAACTATTTTTGGCAAATTTTTTTTGATATGATACTTACTTGGATCCAGACTGGATACACACACAGCCCTAACCCAACCCCACAGCCCCACAGCAAAGCCCAACAAGAGCCACACATTCCGACTGGAGAATAACGGGGGGCGGGGGGGCAAGCAACTGGAATCCCCTATGGGGATTCGAACCCTCTCCCTCCTCATTGGGAAGAGAGAGGCTATGCCAATTGGACTACAGCCCGCTCAGCCTATTTTTGGCCAATTTTAAATTTCTAAAATTGACTCTCTTTTTTTTCTTTTCGTTTTCTCCTTATCTTGCGATTGAAACACAAAAACAGATTTGTCAAATATACTCAATTTAGCTTTTTGGAAGAGTTTTTGTTGCCAGTCAATACTTAAGTGTGTGTAGGTGAAAAATTAGATTTAAAAGCTTTTTGCAGTTACCAAAAAAAGAAGTATTGAAAATATAAATTAAAACATATAAAACAAAAGAATAATTGTCACGAAGACGCGTGGCAACCATTATTCCATAATATAATATAGATCTAAGATACCCAACACAGGAATGAAATGAACATAGGAACGGTCATTGATTTCGAAGATTATTCCTGGCTACCCAACGTGCCCTTAGGGAATTACTAATTACACCCAACAAATTTATTTATACACTCACATGTACAACACGAGATGCTGCATGTACCCGTCCCTGTAGAACGTGGGTGTAGAACAAATTTGGCAGGTGATTCAACAGCTTACATTGTTTAAACCCAAAGGCCGCTTTTGTTTCTCGACACTCAGGGACCGACTCGCGTGAATGGACTAATAGTTCATTTTAATTGTGTAGTCCTTTGTTTGGATACCCTTAAACATCTTGGACTAATAGTCCAATAATTAAACTAAATAAACTCCATATGGGGGACTATTTGGTCATCCGGGACTAATCAATTAAATATCCTTTGCTAATTGCTACAAAGAGGAACAATTAATACAACCTCCCAGTGGCCCCATATACTGCTTATTCAATTAAAGCTGACATTAATCCAAAACAAATTTGCCATACCGGCCCACAGTGGACTATCAAACTTAAATGGACTATTAGTCCTCCACTGCCTTTCAGTTTCTTGCTTATTCCTAAGTTTCTTCTTCTTCCAAATTCTTCTACTGTCATTTCAAAATTGTATACATAACTAAGTGTTCATTACTAAAATGGATATTATAATATTTCAGGTGCAGCCCACCACTTAATTTATTATAAATAACAAAAATGGATAGTCACTCTATCTAAATTTATTACCTTGATTGGCGGGTAAAGAACCATTAAGCTGATTGCCAGCCAAAGATAAAGCCTTGAGAGAAGATAATGCTCCAATAGATGGCGGAATGCTTCCAACAAGACGATTATTACTCAAGTCTAAAACCTGCAGATGATGGAAAGATGCCAAACCTACAAAACAAACTAATAGGTAATATTGATAAAATATTATATATATATATATACATACACACACACACGTTTGGGACTAGTAACCAGCGTTTATAAAAAAAGGTTACAAGGTTTAATTTAAGGGACTAAACTTCTTACCTTGCATTGGTAAGGTTCCGTTGAAGGTTTACAATTGGGATGTATCATATTAGTTTGTAAAAGAATTCAGTAAGTGTCGCATTTTCCTTCATATTGTAGAAGGTTTACTATGGTACATCAGTTTACCATGAAAGTCTCTAAAAGAATTTAATTTTCCTTGAAAATATTAGTAAGTTTACAAAGAAATTCAAGACATGAAGAGTTCAACCTCATACGGTGAACACTTTAAGTTTTTGTTTAAGTTTCACATTTCCAACCTTTCAAACCCCGGCCCAATCCCGCCCACCCCCCAACCCCCCTATAAGATAAAAAAGCATAAATTTATCATAAAGCAAGGATTTAGAGATGCGCAAATACACAAACCTAGGTCATGAAGCTGTCCCTCCATATATAAGTTGGATGCCAATGATAGAAATTTAAGGGACGGGAGAGCAGCACGTAAGAGACTTATGATGCTGTTGTCGAAAGAGTTGACGCTTAGATCTAGGTGCCTCAGCATGGTCAACTTTGACAATGTTTTAGAATCTGAAATTTATGAGACAGACAAAATCATTGACAATCAAATCCAACCAATAGGATACATATCAGGTTATTGAGAGTGCACTCCTCATTTCAAACATCTTCCACATTTAATTATGAGTAATGCTATGTTTTTCAAAAAAAAAATTTATCACAAATTCTCATTCCAAATGATGTGGTAGTGAGATCACTGTGGGACCATTGGATTTTGATTGGAGGATGTTGAAGTGACTAGCTCCACACTGGTCCCACTGCCACATAATTTGGGATGAGAATTTGAGATAAAAATTTGAGAAGTATAGCATTAGTCTTTAAATATTTTCCAATTTTGGCAACACAAAATCCATTGCAACAACTCTTTTTGCTATATGCCATATCACCAATTCAAGCTCCAAGGGACGCATCAAACATCCGCAGCAAACTTGCTGCACACCTCTCATCCGCAGCAATCTTGTTGCATTTGCTTGTTGCATCAAATCAAACCAATATTTTTAGAATAAAAAATGAATCCAAAATCCCAAAATCCCAAATCCAATCTGAAATAGAGAGTAAAAGTTGGTAAAGTGAAAAAATAAAAATAAAAAAATTCCAAATTGGTTGTATATAATTGGAGATGGTGATCTTGCTTGATAATGCAAAGATTTTGGCACACCAGATTTGCCTAACCCTTGGAGATGGTTTTAGGGCTCTTAATTGGGCCGGACAAGCCCGAAACCTGTTTGTTCAGCCCGCTAAATTTTGGACCAATTTTTATATGGGAGTGAGCTAAGCCAAGCCGAGCTTGGAGAAAATTTCAAGCCTGAATTGATTTTCGGGCTGAGCTCGGGCTGATATAAGATCGGCCCATTCTAGGCCCGACCCGAATAACTAGGTATATGTATTTGTAAATCTATATATATATATATATTTGTAATATCACATGTGTTCAATTGGTCTTTATTGTTGAATTTATTCAATTTTGTTTTAAAGTTTATGAATTAACAAAGAGAAGTGCAATGCTTCTCAAATTTCAATCTCAAAAGTGCTTTCCAAATGACGTGGTAATGGGGTCAAGTCTAATATAGTAGGACTAGTTGAATTTTTTTTTTTTTTTTTTTGGGGGGGGGGGGGGGGGGGGGGGGGCACTGGGGGCGACCGCTCCCCCTAGATTTGGAAAAGAAAAAACACTTAATTATACTAGTATTATTCGTAAATACACGTTATTAATTTCCAAATATGTTTACCTGACCCCACTGCCACATCATTTGAAAAGCACTTTTGGGATAGAAATTTGGGAAGCATAGCATTACTAATTAACAAATTATTTACTACTATCAATTAACATAGTCAGACTTTTCTTTGGCTTACGAAAATCATAATACACATAACCAAAGTTTTAATTCAGGCCGGCCCGAGCTCGGGCCGAAGCTCACTCTAGCACATTGAGCTAAGCTCGGGCTCACTTAGGCTTGATTCAGTTCGGCCTGAATTGACCGGTCTTACCCTCTTAAACGACACGTGTGTAGGAACAGTCTTCAAGTGCTAATATGTTGTTAATTTATACAATAAATAAATAAAAATTCTGTTGGAGTACTATTTTAATAAATAGTGTTAGGGTAAATAAAAAGAATTATTTCTTCTAAAGATTATGACTGAGATGCTTTAGAGATATATGGCATACTCTTAACTTATCCTCGCACACCAGGAAGAAGAAGAAAAAAACCTCCTAACGTTGAGGTAGGGGAGAAAAAACGAGAGAAAATGAAAAAGTCATAATTAGCAACATGAAAATGAAAATAATGTATAATGACATAAGGTCAGTTTATCTAATCACCAATTGCTTGTATGGGATAACTCTTTTGGGGTCACCAATCACTTAAGTGTTTATTTAAAAAGCTGTGACCACTAAGATTACTTTTTTTTTTAAAGTTTTTTGAGGTAAACAATTAATTCAAAGTAATTGTTTAAAGAGTTGTGACCATCTGGCTTAGCTTTTTCCCAGCTTTTTTAGGTCAGCAATCACTTATAAGTACTTTACCTCTCTCTCTCTCTCTCTCTATATATATATATATATTTGATTGAAGATTAGTTGAAAGTAATTGTTTAAGAAAAGCTTTGACCGTTAGGATTAGCTTTTTCGAAGATTTTTTTTTTTTTTTTTTTTTTTTTTTTTTTTGGGGGGGGGGGGGGGGGGGGGGGATGAACCATTTATACTTAATTGTTTAAAAAGTTGTGACCATTTGGCTTAGTTTTTTCACAGCTTAGTTGGGACCAACAAAGTGACTGTTTAAGGAGTTGTGACCGTCTGTATTAAGTTTTTCACAACTTTTTGTAAAAATTTTTTTTTTTAAAATCTGATTTCTTTTTAAAGCTAGAAAAAAAAAATAGCTTTGCTAAAGAGCTCTAATTTGTAGCTTTTCAAAAATAATAAATAAATAAATAAAATCTCTGATTCCAACAGTGAGAATTTTAAAAACTAGCAGAAACGGGCTTTAATTTCACAAAAATGCCTAGTTGATGTGTGAGTGTCGCAGATAAGGTCAGTTAAGATCAATGAAAAGCTTTGCCATATTAAGAGCTTTCTCACGTTCTTGGCAATGTAAAGGGATATATGGCATACTCTAGAGAGCAAGTCATGAGATGAGTAAGAGAGAAAAGACTTTATAAATGTATTACTCTACTAGAATAATGTTTGTAAATAATCAATGAGCGATAAAGTTTTAAGGGGACAACAAAGTAGTACTAGAATAATACTTTGGTCGTATGAACGTGTATGAAGTATGGTTACAATGTTTTGAGTCTTTTCTAACCTTGGTGCAATGTTATGTGATTTGGTTTCTAATTTTATGACTTGATGACCGTTTTACATGTGCCTTCCTCTAAGCCTCACATTTTGGTCGTATAATACAACCAAATCACTTGGTCGTATCATAGAGTTCTCCTTTGACTACTTTTTAACTTTTTGAATGAAAATACAAAAATTGTGAATGTAGTTAGATAATATTTTGAGAGCATTTTTGCTCATCCAAGTATCTCATTGAGTAAGTATGCGAGACCACCACTTTTCATGGAAAAAAAATAATAATGTGAAGTTATGGGTTCCATGTGCTCACCTAATGAGACACTAGGGTGAGCAATTTTTGAGTAAGCAATGCTCTCTAATATCTTTAATCGAATGGATAACATGGAGTAATAGTTTAATGCGTAACGCAAATGGAAACGTGGGTAAGTCCAATTGTCTTGATAGATTGGAAGTGTTGCCTTATATTCAACTTCTCTTCTCTCTCCTTCTTTTCAACGTTTAGTAAGGGAACATTTGGGCACTCCAGCAATGCGAAATTCTGATATTCCCAAAAAAAAAAATATATATATATAGTAATTATAGATATTGTTAAATCACCAGTTACTCAAAGAATGCGAAGTTGGAACAAATCATTCTACTAGTGAAAATTAATCAATGACCATTGACTACATCGAATAAGTAATTACTGACCAAATTGAAGGAACGGATAATTTATTCAATCACTTAAAAAAAATTAAGATTTGATTTTCCCGACGAGGATCAAGTGCGGACCCTAGCTAAGGGATGGGCCATTTTTAGTGACGAAAAATGTTGCTTTTAGCGATAAAAATTTTCGTCGATAAAAATCATTGTTTTAGTGACAAAAATTTTCGTCGTTAAAAGTGGTCCTTAGGTCCGCTTAAGATTTGGACTGTTGATTTCCCAATCCAATCCACTAGAGTATAAATGGATTGACAATTAAGCCTCAACGTTATGAGCAAATATGTATCCATATATGTCTACCGTGTGTGAATGACTCTGTGTGTATGGGTTGGGGGCACAAACATATACTCTAGGTTCCTAAGTCCTAACCATTCATAGTTAAGTTGAACCTGAGAAAACATATTTTTTCTGCGCATTTTTTCCTTTTAAAGTTCTTGAGCTGTAAACTAGGACGGATTTGTGGGCACAATGCGTTGGAATTATTTACTGACATGATCTAAACCAATATATGTGCTAAATAAGTGGGTAAAAAAAATAGTAAATAAAAAAGATAATGGCAAAGTGGGGCTACGACCTTTTTATTTTAGTTGTGTTTAAATTTTTGAGAAAGTAATCTAAATTCCACTTCTAGATAAGGAATGAACATCCTTTCTTTGGATCCATTCCTTGTGAACCAACGGACCCTAATAGAATATATTTAATATTTATATCATCCGAGTCCCCCCTAGATTGCATTCGTGGTTAGAGATGGTCATTGATTGTTCAGCTGGTTTTCGCTTCTAGTTTTCTGCTTAAATTCCATCATCATTACCACATTGAATATTTAAATGTTGGAGCAAAAATTAATAATAATAATAATAATAATAATAATCTAAGGAGCCATGATATATATACAGTGGTGGTAGATCAAATATTCCCACTATCATGTATCCGCTACCAACAATTATTTTTTCTAGTAAGCATCAGGTGATCCAAAACTTTACCTTCCGCTTTTGGGGAGTACTCAAGTCCATTATATCCTAAATTCAGCACCTTCAAGTTTTTTAGAACTGATAATTCTGCCGCACAAAAACGGAAGAAGATATAAATGAGAAACAAACAAATTGTAGATATTTTTGAGAAATTAATTTGCAAGTAGACATGCCTTCAATAGGAAAGAAACCTCCCAACCAATTCCTCTCAAGATTCAGATTGGTAAGAGATGTGAGTGCACTCAAACATAATATGATGCTCTGGTTGAACTTGTTGTACTCAAGAGATAAGGTCTGCAGTTTTTTCAATCGTGATAAGCTATCACAACCTGCAAGATACAATTGGATAATAAACTATTATTTCTCTTGGTTTAATCAGGTTGAAGATTAGTACCTTCTTAATTAAAGCAACTAAAATAAAATCAATGGGTCCTTCATTTGGATTGGAAGGTTAATTACAAGTACAGAGTTGGATAAAATTCTGAACTTCAATCCTGTTGTTAGTACTTACAAGTTACAAATACCACACGTGATTTCTTTGTTAGTTTACTCTCTCTTTGTGCAGGAAGATTAAAATTTTAAAAGGGAGAGAGAGAGAGAGAGGATTACGATGCATACTATTTTGTTGAGCACTAACATGTTTAAATGTTCCTTTTTTTCGTTCTTACCCTTTCGGGGCAATGGCTATGCATGAAGCAGCAATAGATTTGAGATAAATCATTTTTGTGCAAGACATCGATACTACTCAACGTACTCGTACATCTAGAGACATGTACGAGACATCTTGGACATAAAACTTCGGTCGTATGAACAGGTACGAAGAATGGTTACAATGTTTTGAGTCCTTTGTAAAAGTTTTGGAGGCCTAAATAAAACCACTATGGGTACGATATTTGTGACAAGGGTTCAATTTTTCTGACCTTTGTGCAATGTTTTGTGATTTGGGTACTATTTTTATGACTTAACTGTTTTACATGTGCCTTCTTCTGAGCTCAGTGCCGGTCCTAAGTTTTGGGGGACCCTATACGAACTCTAAAATATGGACCCTAAGGCTATACATGGGTTTGAGGTAGTGCTCCCGGAGCGAATTTATTAGGGTCTACTTATACATAATTATATATAAAATTGATTTTTTATCACATCTGCAATTGGATTGGATATAAGGGCCCTTTAGAGGTGGGGCCGTAAGCGGTTGCTTACTTTGTTTACCCCCAAGGACGGCCCTGTCTGAGCCACACATTTTGGTCGTATAATACAACCAAATCACTTGGTTGTATCATAGAATTCTCCTTTGACTACTTTTTTACTTTTTAAATGAAAATACAAAAATTGTGTATGTAGTTAGATACTCCCTCCATCCCAAATTGCTGCGCACTCGTTCTATTTTGGACTGTCCCATAATGTTAGTCCATGTTAAAAAGTCAACACAATAAATTTTGAATCTTTATTGGTTTGCCCTTTCTTTTTTCGCACCTCTAACTAATCTAAATTCATTTATGAGGGGCAAACTTGAAAAATTGGAGTATAAAAGTTGGACAAAAGTGTAATCATTGTGTTCCTTTAAGAAGTTGAATTTTCCAAAAGTGTCAAGCAATTTAGGACGGAGGGAGTAATATTTTGAGAGCATTTTTTCTCACCCAAGCATCTCATTGAGTAAGCATATGTGGGACCACCACTTTTCATGGAAAAAAAAAAAGATAAAATAATATGAAGTGATGGGTTCCATAGAGTAATGCTAGATGCACTCCCAAATGCACAACTAAATGCACAACTCTGCTTAAAAATATTGAACCTCGTGCTGAAAAATCTGTACACAAAAAGGAGGTGTGACAGAGTGTGCAAGCTTTTCAGCACGAAGTCCAACATTTTTAAGCAGGGTTGTGCATTTAGTTGTGCATTTGAGAATGCATCTAGCATTACTCGGTCCCATACACTCACCTAATAAGGCATTTGAGTCAGCAATTTTTGGGTAAGCAATGCTCTCTAATATCTTTAATCGAATGGATAACATGAAATAAAAAGTTTTATACATAACGCAAATTGAATCGTGGGTAAGTGCAATTGTCTTGAGAGATTGGAAGTGTTGCCTCATATTCAACTTCTCCTCTCTCCTTCATTTCAACGTTTAGTAAGGAAACTTTTGGGCACTCCAGCAATGCGAAATTCTGATATTCCCAAATATATATAGATATATATATATATAGAGTAATTATAGATATTGTTAAATCACCAGGTACTAAGAATCCGAAGTTTGAAGAACAAATCATTCTATTAGTGAAAATTAATCAATGACCAGATTGACTACATCGAATAAGTAATTATTTACCAAATTGAGGAAACGGATATTTATTCAATCACTTAAAAAAATTAGAACAAGATTTGATTTCCCGGCCCGACGACGATCAAGAGCGGATCCTAAGGGACGGACCATTTTTAGTGACAAAAATATTACTTTTAGCGACGGAAATTTTCGTCACTAAAAGTCATTGTTTTAGCGACAAAAATTTTTATCGCTAAAAGTGGCATTTTCGTCACTAAAAGTGGTCCGTCCCTTGGGGTCCGCTTAAGATTCGGATTGTTGATTTCCCAACCCATTCCACTAGAGTATAAATGGATTAACAAGCCTCAACGGTATGAGCAAATATGTATACATATATGTCTAGTGTGTGTGTGAATGACTGTGTGAGGGTTGGGGTGCACAAACATATACACTAGGTTCCTAAGTCCTAACCATTCATAGTTAAGTTGAACCTGAGAAAATATCCTTTTTCTATGTATTTTTTTCTTTTTAAAGGTCCTGAGCTGAAAACTAGGATGGAATTGTGGGCACAATGCGTTGGATTATTTACAGACATGATCTAAACCGATATATGTGCTAAATAAATAAAAATAAAAAATAAAAAAAGATACGGGCAAAGTGGGGCTACGATCTCTTCATTTAGTTTGTGTTTAAATTTTTGAGAAAGTAATGCGAATACTACTTCTAGATAAGGAATGAGCTTTCTTAAATTTTAATCCTAGTTGAAACTCATTCCAACTTACTTTCCTTACTATTTTAAGCACCAAGCCGATAATGTAATTCCATAGAACTTAGAAGGAGATTCTTTTCTTTGGATCCATTCCGTGTGAACCAAGCGGGCCCTAATAGAGTATATTTAATATTTATATTATGCGAGTCCCCCTTAGATTGCATTCGTGGTCAGAGATGGTCATTGAGTGTTCAAGTTTTCGCTTCTAGTTTTCAACTTAAATTCCATCATCATTACCACATTGAATATTTAAATGTTGGAGCAAAAATTAATACTAATAATAATCTAAGGAGCCATGAAGTTCAGAGTCGTCATTTTCAATGTAATTAGTAAGAATACTTGGATACTTTTGCTAGGATTGGCTTTCACACTCACAAAGTATACTTCAATACATTTCAAATTAAATGCGTTGGAATTTTATTTTTCAATATCATAAAAAATGTGAATTGTAATTAAAAAAAAAAAGGCTAGTGCTAATGCCAAAGCACAATGTGCTAATGCCAAAGCACAATGTGTCACTAAAAGCTTTAGTGACACATATCTAAGTATTACTAAAGCTTTTAGTGACACTTTGTGCTTTGACATTAGCACATTGTGTTTTGGCATTAGCATCACCCAAAAAAAAACGGACACAAGCGTCCAGATGGCCTTCCGCATTTTAGTCAATTAAGGAAATAATATTTTTTAAAATCGGACAATTGTCCGAAGGACCGTCCACATGACTTCCCTATGGTCGTCACGTTGAAAATTTTATTTATAAAGTTTCCTTAAGCGGAGTGCACTATCCGCTTGGACATCTGGAGGGGTGCACCTAGGTGTCCGAACGGTAGTCGTAGCGTCCGAATGGTCTCGAAAACTATATATATTATTCTTTTTAAAACCTAGTACACACCTTTTACATACAAATATTGAGAGTAAATTTATCTAATATTTTCAGCATTCTTAGTTTTTAACCCACTTTAGATCACCTTTCATCATAGAGGGTTGGTAGCAACACAACGGCCGATTCGTGTATGTCGTTGAGAGACCGAGGCTTGGAGTTGAAGCTGCGAGAGGCTATTCGAAACGAATTGAAGGAGATTACAAGTGCGGCGTTGAGTGATTCAAGACTGTAATTCAGTGCGACTCTGGTGAGGACTAAGCAGGTTGTAAGTTTTTGGTTATTCTTTTATAGTGGAATTAGCTGTAGGTGTGGTTTTTACCCGTATTGAGTTTTCCACGTAAAAATCTGTGTTATTGTGTTTGATTTACTTTCAGCTTTGCACAAGCACAATTTGCACGTGACTATTTACGAGTCTGTTTTTAAAATTAAAATTGAACCCCAGGTCAATCGGTATAACAGTAAGGCATTTTTCATCAATAGCTTTCACCACAGAACTAGCAACAAGATATATTGTAGGTTTCTCCCATTCTGTTGGTAAATAAGAATTTTAGTTTTACCTTGTTTCGTTGATGTATTAGCAAGTCCATTATTGCTTAGATCCAACATTTCCAAGTTCTGTAGATGTGCTAGTTCTGCATGCGGTTGAATAACAGATGAACAATGACAGTACTAACAACTGAACAACAAACAATAGTAACAATTTTGAAACAAAAAAATATTTATAAAAATCTGAAAAAGGTAATAATGAATCTTTAGAGAGAGATGTTAAAACTAAACTACCATCAGGTGGAAATGATCCATTTAATTCATTTGCTTGCAGATTCAGCCTCTTAAGGGAAGTGAGTACACTCAGAGACGATAGAATGCTATTGTTGAATCCATTAAAAGAAAGACTTAAAACCTCCAGTTTTCTCAACACCGAAAGCCTCTCAAAACCTGCAAGAAAATTAATGCTCGCTTTGAGTAACACTCCTACATATGGATCTTCCTTGTGAATTTAAGGAACCGTAACAAATCGGAATCAAAATATTTTGGGTGGTTTGAGTTAAAGAACATCCAGGTGATGAAAACGAATCAGACAAATTAGTAGTACCGGCCAGTTTGTTCAATTTTTTTATTCTCCCTTTCTATAATTCGTCTCTCTCCAATATTCTATACAATTTTATAAATCCACGCCAAAAAATCCCAACGAGTTTGAGAATTTCACAAACTTTTCTTGTGAAATTTCTCAAAACTTAAAAAAGTTTGCGAAATTTCACAAGAAAAGTTTGTCAAATTTCTCAAACTCATTGAGACTTTTTTGAAACTGGATGGAATTTTTTTGCCTAGAGTTACATTGAGGAACTTTTTACTGAAAAAGTTTTCATTGTATCTTTTAACCAATTACTTTTCCTAACGGGGGACTTAACACTAATTAACCCAAAATAGAAATTAAAAAAGACATATAACAATATATATATACACAGTTCGCTTCTTGTGCGGACGTCCGCAACTTAATAAGTTGCGGACTTTTGTTTCCAGCTATTGGATCCAGTTTTCATTAAGGGTATTGTAATCACAGGGTCCAGCGGCTGGAAACAGAAGTTCGCACAAGAAGCGGTCTATATATATATAATATGTGTAATCAGCCATTCCCAAATTTAGAAAAGAAAAAAAAAGAAGTTATCTGTAATATATTGGTCTGATTGTAATTCAGCCCTCCTTAAATATATGGTTGTCCCATCACACCCTTTCTTATCATTTCTCAATTAACTCCAACTCTAATTTTTTTACGATCAGTCAAGCTTTACCATTACAATAAACGGTCAATGTCAACTCTTTAAAAACAAATTGTTATACAAAAAAATCCTACCCAAAAATGTGAATAAAAAGACCCCAAAAACTTACGAAGGTGTGGCACTTCTCCACCCTCTACTAGCCCCGAACCCCCATATACATCTGTCACTCTATTCATGTCCATCTATTCCTAGCTAGTTCCCCTAAATAAAAATCCTGACTCCGTCCTTGCTTTCGTAATCCAATTATTATACAATATTACAGTTGTACTTTGCTTGTGTGCACAAATATCTCAGCCAAACTATGTGTTAGTAATTATGAGGCCAGATGATATTGAGTGGTTTAGGCAATCTCCAAGTTTGACTGGAGGTCTGTCTAGCATATATAGTGTTCCTACGCTTCCACACTACAATTAAAGTCCGTGCCTCTCTATCTAATTAATTAATTGACCTTAGCTTTCACTTGACAAGAAGAATTACCATTTAATTTAATCATGACCCCTAATCCTATTCATGATCAACAATCAATTCGATATCAATCATCTTTTTTAAATGGTAACTATTCTTCTTGTCAAATGATCATAATACAGATATCAATCATCTTTTAAATGGAATTCTTTCCCTTTCTATTTTACAATTACTAACAATTTAGACTAGTTCATAAGAGAATCAGTTCTTAAAAAAAAAAAAAAAAACTAGTCGTGTTTGTTCACTAGTTTAATTAGTACCTAAATCACAAATTGAAAGAACTAGTTGTAAAATCATTAAAGAAGAGGGAAACATTTTATACCTTCATTCTCAAACCAACCCTGAAACAGATTAAAAGACAAATTTAGACTTTGCAGCTCTTCAAAAGGAAGAAAGAGGGAAGCATTTATAAGCCGAGTCATGTTGTGACTTTGCAGTTCTTCAAATAGAAAACTCCATTCATGTTCGTCATAATAACCGTAAAAAGATAAATCTTCTATGTTGTCCAAAGCCAGCTCAACCACATGGCCTGTGGCATGGTTGCATGTGACTCTTTCCCAGTCACAACATGACTCGCTCTCTCTGCCATCAATCCAGGTAGGAAGAAGATTATCTGCATTAATCGGCAAGGTAGGACGACGAAGATAAAGATTATCTTCATCAAATTGAATAAGGCCAATTGATGATTTGAAGAAAGCTTTAACTTCCAACAAACCCATCCTCTCCTCCTCAAAGCAACTATTATATCCACTGATTTCAACCAAAATTATCAATACCCACAAACCCCACTTCCCGAAAAGCCTCTCCATTTTTTTTTTCTTTGTTTTTTTCTCAACACAATACAATATTGAACTACTTACTTCTGCCAGTTCTTCTCTTATATATATATATATATAGAGAGAGAGAGAGAGGGGGGGAAGATATCATTCTGGGAAGATATCATTCTAGGTTGTATGTATAATGCATGCTCATTGGGACCTATGACTGAGAATTTCCATATGGTACTTGTATCATAGGTCTTTCTTTTGAGAAATTATCTCATCTGACAGTCAACACTCCATTGACTTTCACTATAATTTGAGTATTCTGTGAGTCTCACACAAGTCTTACAATAATGTATAACTCACAGTGGACATCACACGGTGCGGCGATCACATGGAATAATTTCTTCTTTCGTTGAGGTCTATTTAATTAAGGTCCAGCAATTACTCGTAGCACTATAAAGTCTCTCTAACGTGTTGGAAATTTTGAATTAGATGCAAGCATGTAACTCAAAAGACTGAGACTATAGTTGGGAGACTTTGGTGGCACTTTAAGACTTGACTTAGACGACTTAGACTTCCAAAGATTTTTGTTTCAAAGGAAAAAAGAATTACAATTATCTGAATGATTTCTACATATCCATTTATAATTGCAAGAATATTTTCTTTTAATTTTAAGGTGTTGGGTACAATACTGGAGAACTATTGTTGTTGAGGCATTTTGTCGAACAATTGATAACAAGACCGAATTGACTAACATGTAATGAGCTGTAGATGAATGACTACTATCAATACCCAGTGTCATTTTCTAACCCAAAAATATGCAGATTATAAACCAAACCAACGTACATTGAACGCTTAACTTTTAGAGAGAGAGAGAGAGAACCTGCCAAAAGTCTTACCCGTGAAAAACGAAATGACTAGGATTCCTTTAGAAATTTTTGGGTACATTTAGGTGTACTACGTGGCATGCTTACTTGGAAGTTTTCAACCAATGAGAGTGAATATTTGGGATAGGACCCACAACCTACCACGTGGTACCATGAAGGTACCCAAAAAACTTCCGTAGGTACCACATGGTAGTCTTCCTTTTACTTTAATGGTGGGACTAGTTTTCCATCTTGGTTTCATTTCCCCTGTGTTTTCTCTCACAAAATCCATGAACCAAACAAAACCCGGGAGCTGAAATCTTTCTTTTTCTGCCTTTAAACATAGGAAACACCTTAGTAATTTCATGGACGAAGTCACATAGTGAACCATCCAATCTGATCGTCTTGTGTGATTATTTTCGTTTCTATTTATTTTTCATATCTCTCACATATCTGTGTGATATTGGTAAATCATTAACAACTAATTAACAAGACAAGCCTCAACCAATTTGGGAAGGTTTCCAAGATCCAACAGCACACTACATAGGAATTTTTTTCGTGCCAATGAAAATGTCCAACCCCATGACTCAAACTATGCCTCCTCAACACTGGACCACAGGCTGTAAAGCTCACCTAACAAGAGAGGCCCTCTCAGAGAAGAGAAGCGTGAGAGAAAGAATGAGAGGGAAACAAACAGATCATAACACAACAAATCAAAAAGATGTCCAAGAAATAACCACTAACAATTTGCAGCAGATCAAAGAGATGTCTAGGAAAAAATAACTAACAATTAGCATCATAAAGAGCCCTTTTGAGATAAAAGACGCACACGGTGATGGTCAAGAGCCAAGACTCATAAGGCAAGAAGACCAAGATGGATGAGGTGAGGTATCAAGTCCATGTAGTTGTCCTACATTGCCTGGAGAGAAGATCCTCGACTAGTTTATAAGTCTTAAGCCCATCTCTACTAGCAACAAGGCCTTTTAAACCGTGATGAATTTAAAGTAAGGAACTTCGCAGTTAAATGTGCTGCTAGATGACCTCCTGAGAATTCCTTGTGTTTAAACCAAAAGCAAGGACATTGTTGCAAGAAACATACAATGAAAGAAAACATGGAAAACATACAAAACACAGCCAACATAGGGAAATCACTAGGCAAGTAGAGACCAGATGCTGCAGACCAGCTCCCTAACAATGCTGAAACCACCCTGCAGAGAACAAAAAGGACCGGTGAACGGGCAAGACTAAGGCCGACAAGACTAGCCAAGAAAGAGACAAAAAATTTTTTTGGTAGTACGTATACATCATGTATATTACAACATTGGAAAGCTAAGCTTTATATAAAATGCAATACTAGAGAACCTATAGCACAAAAAGAGGCTGGAGCCTAACAAACGCCACCCAAGCAAACTATGGACGCCAGTTTGAGAACTCTATAAGATAATCAAATGATCGTGTAGTACTCCCTCCAGTTAGACGAACAGAGGACAGAGGTCAAAAACAATGTTTAATAGTAGCATCATAAAAGAAAACAATCTTCTCGGATCAAATACTACTAATTATGTCGAAGTTGTCAAGCAAAAAGAACTAATCATAAAAGAACACAATCTAAAGAGAACTAAATCATAAAAGAACACAATTTCTTGATTCAAATGCTCATAATTATCTCGAAGTTGCCAAGCAAAGAGAACTAATGTCCAGAAAGGGGGAAAAAACCAAAAAATGGAATGATGGAATGCATTAAATAAACTTTTATTATCAAACCAAAATTGCAAAGAAATAAAATTTAATCTCTACATATATTGCTTTGAACATCCCCAAGTGGGCTTCTCAATCAATACACCTTGAACTAATTATAAATGAACCCCTCCCTCCTACATTTCTATCCCGATAGATTATGGTGCGCAGAGAGAGATTTCTCTGCAAAACTTGAGAACAAGAGATGAACAGCGTAATACATTTTCGATAACATCTGTTTAAGTTCTTCTCTCTCATCGAACCGAAGCACAGATGGATTGCTGATTGTACAACCCATTGACCCCAGTTGTGAATTGTTGTTTCTTTCTTCTCCGCTTTGTAACAACTATAAATCCTTCACCATCCCCATTGGTACCCTTATTTACATCTACTGTTTCTGGGTTTTCCCTTTACCCGTTTGGGAAACTGAGTCCTTCTCTTCATTCCCGTAGAGAATCTTTACAATAGTACTGTCATTGGCAATGGCTTCCGAAGAATTTTGCGAATAACCAGACTTTTTCTCACTAACTGCAGACTCGTTTTGAACTGACTTTACGATGAAAAGCTAAGCAGCATCTGTCTTGCTAGTTCTGCTTTCTCTGCATCTGAACTGCCTTTTTTCAGTATGCCATTCCAACTTCATCGCTGATCTTCTCTTCATTTGAAGACTCTTTACTCATATCTATTGATGAATTTGCATCAGCTGAAACTTTTGAATCCTCACTTGTTGGATTTACTTGCCAGGCTCTTCTGGGTACGAATTCCGGGGCATTTGGGTTCATGATATTTGGAGAAGTGAACCCATTTCTGTCCTTGACAGGGCTTTGGCATTTCAAAAACCCATGTTTCATACGGAACGTATGGCTGGCTCGGTAGTATAGAGGCGACCGGGGCCCACAAGGAACTCTAGCAGCAATTGGAGGGAACGCCACCGGGCCCACGGGCTCTACAAGCATGCCTTGGCTAGCTAGTACATCATAAACACTTGTTACTGAAACCGAGTTTAAGGGCTGAGCCAAAGGGAAAGCACTTGGATTGAATGGTGGAGCTGAAGCCGAAAGCTTGCTACCATTTGTTTCTACCAGCTTTTCATCACTACTCGAACCCAAATTCCGCTCAATTTCTGGGTCAGAATTTTTTGATTCCGTTCCACTTTCGTGAACGTCTTTTCCTCCTCCACCGTCCAGTATTGCTTCTTCTACTGCAACCTTGTCACTTCCATCCTCCTTCATTGATTCAGATGCAAAATCATCTAATTGGGTATCAGGTTTTTCCTTTTTCAGTTCTTCTACTCTATCAATGAAAGGCTTCAGAATTGTACCGGGTGGCGCCACCGCTACTTCTTTGTATGACAGAGACTTTGAAGCCATGGCAGTGAGGCTGGCATGAGAGGGGGAGATTTTGGGGGAGACTTTAGAAACTGAAGCTTTTGATTGCTTCAGATTAATCAAGTCCATCGATATTGTCTTAGGCGTTGTTTTGGGTCCCACTGGAATGGCTTCTCTCCTATAGCTACTGTCTTTGTAGACGGAGTATTCGGAATTGCTTACGTTCAGCTTACAAAATCTGGTCTTCTTCGACCAAATTTACGGCCAGCACCATTTCCGGATCGCAATTTCGAGCTAGCCTCTTGCCAGCCTTCATCAGAGCTGGTTTGTTGGACAGCATAACTAACTGTATGGTCATGTTTGGGGATTTCATTGTTCTTCGGTTCTTTTAGAAGAATCTTGCTTGGTTTATCCTCCTCTGTATTGGTTTCTGCAACTAATATGGACTCTTCTGTGTGATCGTGAATCATGGAGTCATCATTTATTTCATCATGCTGCATTTGGTACGATTTATCACTAACCTGCGACACCTAATAGATTATAAATGAAAGAGAGATTAGCATGTTTTGTCTTCTGATGTGGAAAGGAGACCTCGAAAAAGCTTTTTCAACAGGAAAATAGAGTGAAAAAAATTTTATATAGCTCAGAGAAAAATCATCTAGGAAGGTCCACTGATATTTTAAAATTTAAACTATTGGGTAAACTATAAAGAGGTGGTAATCTTTGATAAGAGTTACAAATTTTAATCTTAGTGTTAAAAATCAAAACTAAAATGTAAATCACCTGCTTTTGGTAATTTTTGAGAAAGTAAGCAAGCAAAAATTTACCTTAGCACGTCTCTTCCTCTGAGCATCTCCTCCCTTTGAATCCTGATCAGGACTTATGTAATCAAGTAGATCCGAGACACTGCAAAAACGGGTTAGAGGTTTTGGTATGCCATGAACTAGACACACGGTATAAAACTAAGTACTTTGGGAATACCATATCAATACCTAAGATGGCCTTTGCTAGCAATGGGCGCGTCTGGCTTTGGAGTTCCATTTCGTGCCGCTTCTTACTGCTCTAGAGCTTTCGATTCAAAGTACTCAAGCCACGAGGCAGCATCCTGCATGAGAACACAAAAGTATACATATAAATCAGATATACACAAATGTAAGGTTCTATTGTGATAGTATGGACTGCAACACCCTTTTAGTTCACTCAGTTGCAGATTACAATGCAAAATTGATGGCCAACTAGCTCATTCAAAATATACTATGTCCCACAGATACGAACAGGGGACACGGATACGACACATGCGGACACAGAAACACAACAAATCTAGAAAATATAGGATACAGAAACGGCTAATAAATATTACATTTCTTAATTAATTATACAACATACCATACCTTGTCCACTCGCCTTTCTTAAATTTTCAAAGAATCTCATTACTTATCTCCCATGTTAGTTTACTAAGATTTTTAGCACGGAATTTTTAAAACAATTCTAAAGGAGCCACCATGCCATGTACACTCCCATGTTGGCTGCATGTCCCACACGTGTTCAGCGTGTATCCGATGTACCCAAAAAAAGAGGGAAAATTAACACACATTTTCTTGTGTTCAAGACATGTCAGCGCGCGTTTCCGTGCTAGATACCAAATATATGCGTACTCTTAACATGTTCTTAGCAAGTTCGATAACTAGTAATTTGATTAAGTTGTATCCTTTGGTAATAGAAAGAGGTTGATAGACATGTCAAAAGGCTTACAATATATTAAAAAAAACATCAGCCCCTATATGTCCTGTTGAAAATAATAATCGATTAGAATATTTTAATAGATTATTATTTACAACATGTCCAAACTCTAAAACAATTTGTTTGGAAGTTCACTAAAAACAAAGCAGGAAATTTTAGTCTCCCCTTTTAGCATATCAACCATTACCAATAAGCCAAAATGGACATAGATCACCATCAATAAAAAGCGAGAATAAGCACGAATTATAAACACGAAAGTGTGGTCACCTGAGTACGAAGATCTTCTTGCCCCAGTTTGGCTTGAAGAATCTGTAATGTAGTTTGTTCATGTTGCACACTGAGCGAATATGCTTCCATCAAGGAAAGAGCTATGGCTATTGCATGATAGCTAGCAGCAGTCTGTAAAACAAAGTTATAATTGATTACAACACTCAATTCGGAGTAGATACATTTTTATAAATAAAAGCACGTGTATACAGATAGTGGGACCTGTATGTGATCAGCTCCTAATAATCTTTTATTGCATTTAAGGGCTTCATGCAGGTATCTAAGAGCAACGTGAACATTTCCCATGCCCTCTTCCATCATAGCCACATTTTATGTAAGTTGCAGCTGTGTTTGGATGAGACAGCCCACATGTAAAATGAAGAAGGAACAGAGCACGGTTGACATATCTGCCAAACATAATGCACAAGCTTTGATAAATAAAGCCAAATAATGGAAAGAGAATAGATACGACAATATAAAACTCTCTGAACTGCGATAAAAGATATACGTGAATAACACAAAAGCGAACAGATTAAGAGCCCGTTTGGGATAGCTTTTTCTGGGACAACGTCGCTTGACCACTTCGGTAAGCTTTTTCACAGCTTTTTAGGAAATCTGATTCCTTTTTAAAAGCTAATTTTTTTTTTATTATTATATAAAAAGCTTAGCTTTTAAAAACTCTTATTCCAAAAGTCTGAAAAGGAAATCTAGGATAGGGAGAAAAAAACTTGGTGTATTGTTGCGAAATCACGCAATAATACGAGAGTGAGAAGTGGACAAAAGAAAACAGATACCACACACACACACACACACACACACACACAAAAGAAAAGAAAAAAAAAAGAAAAAAAGAGAGAATAAACATATATATATATAAAGACAAGATTTACATGGTTCGGCAATAATGCATATCTCCAAGGGCGAAGCGCAACAAAGAAATCAACTAAACAAAGATGATGATACAAGGGAGTCCCAAAAATCCTCTCACAATGGAAAACACCAACTCGTGCAGCTCTCTCCACAAAATTATCTCAAATGATACATTTTTTCGTCCCCCAAACCTTAAGGGCCTGTTTAGGAATGCTTAAAAAAGGAACTGGTTCAGTCCCAGTTTTACTTACTACCTGGATCTTATGAGAACCAGGGTTATGTTGGTTTGACAAAGAGCTAGTTTTAAATGAGATACTAGTCTGGACACGGACTCGGATGGACATTCACCAAACACTTGAACTCATAAAACCGGTTCAGTTATGTCCTGCACAACTAGTTCTTTGCCTTCCCAAACAGCCCCTAAAAGGTGAAACTGGGCCACAATCTATGGTCCCTGCCACCCATGCATTCCATGGCCTAAGGCTCACAAAACATTCTCAACAAGAATCTTTGGGATTTTATTTCAGATCGGCTGCAACTGGATCTAGATTGCAGGACAAAATAAGGGTATATAGCACCTAGAACGTATGGCCCTAGTTAGAGCAGATAAGTAGGACAAATGTAGCTGACCCCCCCAACAATTGGGACAACGCAACGTGAGCTATTTTTACCCAAATTTCATATTCTGCTAATGGTGTAAGTAACAAGAAATATACTATAGTCAGAGAGGAAATAGATTGGACAAATAAAACACAGAGCAAGAGACAGTTAACTTACTTCAAAGCCAATTCAATGTGTTGGAGACGATAGTAAAAAACAGAAAGATCCCCATAGCTTTTCATCGTATCTGGATGGTCAAGTCCGAGTTCCCATTCGTTAATATCCAAAGCCTTTTGTTGGTATATTGTTGCCTAAATAAAGAAGATGTTAGAGTTAAATGGTGAAGCAACAATATAATTATCAGTGAATATATAAACAAAAGTGACAATTAGAAGGGGGAAAATATCATCAAAAGTGCAATATTAGTTGATAAGAGTGTGTTACCTGATTAAAATCTCCAGTATGATAAAGCACTACTGCCAAGAGACAATAAGCGCTCGCAGTCGTTTGATGATGGGGACCACATACAGCTGTCATCTTTGCGAGTGCCTTGAAATTAAAAAATCAAACACAAATAGTTATCAGCTTTTGACTTAATTAGAAATGGAGAAAAAGAAGACTAAGGGCTATTTGAATACTTAAAATAGGATCTGGTTCAGTCCTAATCTCACTTTCTATATGGTTTCTATCAGCACCAAGGTTATGTTGTTTTGACAAAGAACAATGTCAAGAGAGAAATTAGACTAGGCACGGGCTCTTATGCAAGAAATGGACATTCACCAAGCATTTGAATTCATTGAATTGGTTCTTTGCCTTCTCAAACAGCCCTTAAAAGTCACAAACTGAATTAGCAATGGTGCCTTTGTTCCATAATTAACAGCATCTTCTAGCTTTCCTTTATCCAGCGCGATCTTGGATGATTCCAGCAGAGCCCGCCCATCAGCAGAAGAGCATCCTACATGCTGTAGAGTGTAATTCAAATGTTTAGTCATGGATCATTTAGGTGGTAAACATAGTCCAATAAATTTTATAGAGAGAATCCTACTTTGCAAACAGGAATCATGCTGATAATATCAAATTCCTTGAAAGGATTTGAGCTTTCCATATCATAGTCTCTTGGAAACAACTCCAGTCCAACCTGAAAGTGAAAAAGTTACTATAAGATCTTGTATAGTTGTACGTACGTGCAAGGACTTGGCACGTTTGAAATGTAGAGACAAGAGAGGAGAGAGAAAATAAGGAAAGAGAAGATAAAGCTTTGGTGGGCCAAAGTCTCATATAGTTTTTTTTCTCCTTCCTATCTCTTGAACCAAACAAGGGAAAGGAAGAGAAATTAAAACTCCCCCATTCTTTCGCCTCCTTTCCTCCCATTCCAACATGGTATGACCATTGTTGCCAAGTAGAAAATTGAGATGTGAATTGGTATACAAAAATTATGAGTCCTGAACCGTATCAGACCGTGATCGTACGATTCACTTTTTTAGAAAATAAATACTCCCTCCATCCCAAAATTATTGTCACACTTTGGGAATCCAACTTTTTAAGGGACCCTAATTATTGCATGTCTATAACTTTTATTTTCTAAAATTTCCCCTCATAATTAGTGCATGTCGTTTTTGTCTTTTTTAGACTGGATGTAATTTTAATTTGAAGAAGGGCAAAAGAGGAAGTTTGCAAATATTTAGTTTTAACTTTTCAAAGATGACAATTATTTTGGGACATCCCAAAAGTGTGACAATAATTTTGGGACAGAGGGAGTAATAAAATACATGTCAATATTGTACACGCATAAAAACAAATGTACAATGCTTAAAATGAACAATATAACAATTTCACACACGTCTCATGCAATATCAATTATCAAGGCTCAAAATAATGAATACTTTCTACTTAAAACTAACAAACTTCTAAGTTCAAACTATGAATCATGAATCGTATCAGGTTGTATCATGTTTCATGCAATATCAAGGCACAAAATGTTGAAAATTTTCCATTCAAAACCTAAAAAGTTCAAAGTTCAAAACTGTAAATGAATCATATGTGTTGTATGAAGCTCAAATCGACCCGTGAGTGGAACAATTCTAACGACCGTGGAAGTTTGATAAGTGAAATTAAAAGTACCTTATGGCAAAGTCCGCGGAGAACAGAAAATTTTCTTAGGTGTTGAACTTTATCTTGTAGCCTCCAACCAAATCTTTTGGCTAGAAAGGTTTGTAACCATTGAAACTTGAGATTTTGATCTTCCTTAAAGTTTTGTACATCTTCCACTGTGCCAAGCAAGAAATCCAAGGATGAAGCTATTGCCGCAGGTAGGTCCGCAAAGTTGTCAACAGAAGCAATAACAGCTTTAAGTATATACTTGAAAGCTCGAGTGACCATCTCATGAATACAAAGTGACTGTATATGAGGAAGCTTCCCTGAAAGTTCCACCTGGTTTGTACAAAGAATGAACAATTAGGGTGATGAGAACATGGCGGCTAGCACAAGGTGGAATGCGGACCCGAACCACGTGCCAATTGGTCCGGTTACAAGGGCGCGAGCAAAGCGGTTCAAGGACAATCTCAATGGGCTGGTTCAACAAATTTGGGTTGAGACTAATCTGAGTTGCCCAAAGGAGGATACTAGTGATCCACAAGGCTGGGTGTCCATGATTCAAGCTCTAGAATAAATTATAGGCTTGCATGCCAACTTAGGGACTTTTTATATTCATTAGTTTCCTTTTATTTTAGTTTTGGGGTGAATTATATTGGACCATAATATTTCGTAGGCTTAAAAGGGCCCAACTTTAAGCCTCAGCTATTTAAACAGTTTTAGGGTTTGTAATATTCAGTTTTGATCATTAATAATATTGTGAGAGTTTTCTCTTTGGTTCTTTGAAGAACTATTCGAACTTATCAGATTTACTCTGTGGCGTTCATACCTGGACTTATCAATCGAGTTTTCCATCCTTGATTGTGGCGTCTTCATCCTTTATACCAAGGTTCGCATCTGTTATAGGTGTTGGGTCGCGGTTTCCATTGAATCTGATAGTAGAACGGTCCGAGACATTAATCGTGTTACGGGTTTCGTCACATTATTGGCGGGGTTCGTATCAGTTGGTATCAGAGCACAGTTCTAGTCTCAGGTTTATCATATCTTTTTCGTTTCTGTTCTGTTCTTATTCGTTTCTTCTGGTTCTGTTCGTATTCGTTTTTGTTTCTCTTCGTTTTCTTATTCGTTCTCGTTTTTGAACCGTATCAAAAAAAAAAAAAAAAAAAAAAAAAAAAAGAAGGGTGTTCGATTACGATCTGGAATTTCGTGTTTAGGGTTTGCGAATCTGATCTGTGATTTGCTCTTGTTATTTCGTGTTTGTTCATTCTCGTGATCGTTGTTATTGTGGGGTTTTTCCTTCTGAGAATTAGGGTTTCTGAATCAGATACGTGAACTGTGAAGTCTGCCTGATTATTCAAGCAAAAAAAAAAAAAAAAAAAAAAAAAAGAAAAGAAAAGAAGAGAAGAGAAGAGATCTGTAGGGGAGGAAAAAAAAAAAAAAAAAAAAAAAAAAAGAAAAAAAACTCGGCTTAAAATTTTATTTTTGTTTTGCGATATTTGGGGTCTAAGGAGTCCGAATCTGACCTTACTCCATAGTGTGAAAATTTTTTTCCGAAAATTCCATTTTTTTTGTGTGCTTTTGGAAACCTAGCCATCCGCGTTCGTTTTTTTTCGTCGTGCTTTCAGCTTCCAAATTTGATTGGTCTAGTTTGGGTGTGGATTGTTACTGAGAAATTCTGGTCATTGTTTGAACAGTTTCATAAGAACCGAGTGAGAATTACTACGAGTGGAAAAAGGCAAGAGTGGTGAGCACGTAAGAGGGTAAAAGCCAAATTGATTTTCAGTTTAAACACGAGTGAACTTGAGTGATACATCCTAGTTGAGTGAAACACGTGAGCGAGAGTTGTGAGGTCCTATATATTTTTTTTTTATCTAATCTTTGTTTTGCAGCGAAATATGGCCCATAAAGACAAAAACATTGCCGGGGAGGTTTCGGGAGAGACTGATCAGAAACTACTATTGGAGGCATTAATGGGTGAAATGAGGAGGGTATTGAGGACAGAGATGGATCAAGTCCATGAACGGTTAGATAGAGTAGAGAATGCACGTGTGGAGCAGCCACAAAACAATGCTCCTCATGGACGTAGAAGAGAGAGAGTTCAACCGAGGGGAGTGAGAGTTGAAGAAGAGGAGTATTTTTGGGAAGACTTTGACGAAGAAAATGATCAGGAGTCAATAGATAATCATAGGAGATATGGTGGTCGGGGTAGAGAAGTTAGGTTTAGAGAAGCTAGGAACCGGGAAGATAATAATTTGGGTAGTATTAAGATGAAGATTCCTTCGTTTCAAGGGAAGAATGATCCGGAAGCCTATCTAGAATGGGAGAAGAAGGTAGAATTAGTATTTGATTGCCACCATTACTCTGAGGCTAAGAAGGTAAAACTTGCTGCCATTGAATTTTCTGATTATGCTATCATTTGGTGGGATCAATTGGTGTTGAATAGGAGAAGAAATAGGGAGCGTCCAATAGAGACGTGGGAGGATATGAAAACTGTGATGAGGAAGCGGTTCGTTCCAAGCTATTATTACCGAGAGTTGTACAACAAGTTGCAAAGTTTGAGGCAAGGTAATAGGAGTGTGGAAGAATATTATAAGGAGATGGAAGTAGCTATGATTCGAGCGAATGTAGAGGAAGATCGAGAGGCTACAATGGCTAGATTCTTAGTTGGGTTGAATCGGGAAATTGCCAATGCAGTGGAATTGCAACATTATGTTGAATTGGAGGATATGGTACACATGGCTATTAAAATTGAGAATCAACTCAAGCGGAGGGGCAGCAGCACACGTCCAAGCCAAAATCCAAGCCAAAATTCCAATACATCCGCTTGGAAACCAAATAATTGGAAAAGAGATGAGAAGCAGCCTTTGGTGAAGCCAAAAACTGAGCAAAAACAAGAAGTGACCAGCCATGGAAATCAAGGTAAATCTGATTCTTCTACTTCTAGAAATCGTGACATTAAGTGTTTTAAATGCCAAGGCAGGGGACATATAGCAAGTCAATGTCCAAATAAGCGGGTTATGGTGATGCGAGACAATGGTGAGATTGAAACCGAAGATGAAGATGACAATGAATCTGTGCCACCATTGGAGGATGCCGATGATGAAGAGTACGCTGCCCAAGGGGATTTGTTAGTGGCAAGGAGAGCTCTAAATATGCAGGTTAAGGAAGATGATGAGGCACAACGGGAGAACATCTTTCATACGAGATGTCATGTCAAAGATAAGGTGTGTAGTGTGATCATAGATGGGGGGAGTTGTACTAACGTTGCTAGCACAACTTTGGTGGAGAAATTAGGGCTGCCAACAATCAAGCATCCACGACCTTATAAATTGCAATGGCTCAATGATAGTGGTGAAGTAAGGGTAACTAAACAGGTGTTAGTTTCTTTTCGTATTGGGAAATATGAAGATGAAGTTTTGAGTGATGTGGTTCCGATGCAAGCTGGACACTTGTTGTTAGGGAGGCCATGGCAATTTGATCGACGTGTTAAGCATGATGGTTTCACAAATAAATACTCGTTCGTGCTTAATCAAAGGACAATCACCTTAGTGCCTTTGACACCGAAGCAAGTTTATGAAGATCAAGTGAGGTTGCAAAGGGAGAGTGATCAAAAGAAAGAGAGTGAACAAAAGAGAAAGAGTGAGAAAAATGAGAGAGAAAAAGAAAAGAAAAATGCAGCCATTGAGGGAAAATTAGAGGGAAACCAAAAAAAGAATTTTTATGCAAAAGCGAGTGAGATCAAACGAGCGTTGTTTTCAAATCAGCCTATGATTGTACTTTTGTACAAAGAGGCATTTTTAAACACTAACCAAATTGACTCATCTTTGCCTAGTTCTGTTGTTTCTCTTTTGCAGGAGTTTGGTGATATCTTTCCCGAGGAGGTTCCACATGGTTTACCCCCTATTCGAGGGATTGAACATCAAATTGATTTCGTGCCCGGTGCTACCATTCCAAACCGACCAGCCTATAGAAGCAATCCTGAGGAGACAAAGGAGCTACAAAAGCAGGTTAGTGAGTTGATGGAAAAGGGGTACGTAAGAGAAAGTATGAGTCCATGCGCCGTTCCGGTGATTTTGGTTCCTAAGAAGGATGGGACTTGGAGAATGTGCGTTGATTGCCGAGCCGTCAACAACATAACGGTAAAGTATCGACACCCTATTCCTCGCTTAGATGATATGTTAGATGAGTTGCATGGTTCTTGTATATTTTCTAAGATTGATTTGAAAAGTGGGTATCATCAAATTAGAATGAAAGAAGGTGATGAATGGAAAACTGCATTTAAAACAAAATATGGTTTGTATGAATGGTTAGTTATGCCTTTTGGATTAACTAATGCTCCTAGTACTTTTATGAGATTGATGAACCATGTTTTGCGTGCTTTCATTGGAAAATTTGTAGTTGTTTATTTTGATGATATCCTGATTTATAGCAAAAACTTGGAAGAGCATTTGAAGCATTTAAAACTTGTGTTAGATGTGCTTAGAAATGAAAAGTTGTTTGCTAACCTAAAGAAGTGCACTTTTTGCACCGATAAGCTTGTGTTTCTTGGTTTTGTTGTGTGTGCACAAGGAATACAGGTTGATGAAGAAAAGATTCGTGCTATCCAAGAATGGCCAAGCCCATCTAGTGTAAGTAATGTGCGAAGTTTTCATGGACTTGCTAGTTTTCATGGACTTGCTAGTTTTTACAGGAGGTTCGTGAAAGACTTCAGTAATATAGCTGCACCGATAACCGAAGTCATCAAGAAAAATGTTGGGTTCAAATGGGGGGAAGAGCAAGAGAAGGCATTTCAATTACTCAAGGAGAAGTTAACTCATGCACCTTTACTTGCTTTACCTAACTTTACAAAAACTTTTGAAATTGAATGTGATGCTTCAGGTTTAGGTATTGGCGCCGTGCTTATGCAAGAAGGAAGACCGATTGCATACTTTAGTGAGAAGTTAAGTGGGGCTGCCTTAAACTATCCCACGTATGACAAAGAGATGTATGCATTGGTTCGAGCTTTGGAGACATGGCAGCATTACTTGTGGCCTAAAGAGTTCGTGATTCACACCGATCATGAGTCTTTAAAGCACCTTAAAGTCCAACACAAGCTGAACAAGAGGCATGCACGATGGGTTGAATTCATTGAGACGTTTCCATACGTCATTCGATATAAACAAGGTAAGGAGAACATCGTTGCCGATGCACTTTCTCGAAGGTACATTCTAATCTCCACTCTTGATGCTAAGATTCTTGGTTTTGAGCATATTAAAGAATTATATCCTTTAGACCTAGATTTTGGTGAAGAGTTTGAATCTTGTGAAAAAATTGCCCATAATAAATTCTATAGGCATGAGGGGTTTTTATTTCGAGAAAATAAATTGTGCATTCCAAATTGTTCTGTGAGAGAGTTGCTTGTGAGAGAGTCACATGGGGGAGGGTTAATGGGACATTTTGGGGTAGTTAAAACATTAGCCGTTCTGCAAGAACACTTCTATTGGCCACGCATGAAACAAGATGTTGAGAGGATTTGTGGTAGATGTGTCACATGTAGGCGAGCGAAATCTAGAGTACAACCCCATGGCTTATACACACCTCTTCCAATTCCTAGTGAACCATGGATTGATATTTCAATGGATTTTGTGTTAGGTTTACCTAGGACTAAACACGGTCGAGACTCAATTTTTGTGGTTGTGGATAGATTTTCCAAGATGGCACATTTTATTCCATGTCACAAAACTGATGATGCTTCACATGTTGCTAATTTGTTCTTTAAGGAGATTGTGAGATTACATGGTATGCCTAGAACCATTGTTTCGGATAGAGATGCTAAATTCTTGAGTTACTTTTGGAAGACCTTGTGGTGTAAGTTGGGGACTAAGTTATTATTTTCTACTACTTGTCATCCACAAACTGATGGTCAAACTGAAGTAGTAAATAGGACTTTATCTACTTTGTTAAGGGCTATTATTAAAAAGAACATCAAAACATGGGAAGAATGTTTACCACATGTTGAGTTTGCTTATAATCGTACTATCCATTCTGCTACTAAATTTTCACCCTTTGAAATTGTGTATGGTTTTAATCCTTTAACTCCTTTGGATTTATCTCCTTTACCTGTGACTGAGCGTGTTAATTTAGATGGAAAAAAGAAAGCAGATTTTGTTAAGCAGATTCATGAGAAAGCAAGGCTCAATATTGAGCGAAGAACGGAGCAATATGCAACGCAAGCTAACAAAGGGCGACGCAATATCATCTTTGAACCCGGAGATTGGGTTTGGGTACATATGCGAAAAGAAAGATTTCCTGCACAAAGGCGTTCTAAATTGCTTCCCCGAGGCGATGGTCCTTTTCAAGTTCTTGAGCGCATCAATGATAATGCCTACAAGCTAGAGTTGCCTGGTGAGTATAATGTTAGTACTACTTTCAATGTTACTGATTTATCTCCTTTTGATGTAGGTGACGATTTGAGGACAAATCCTTTTCAAGAGGAGGGGAATGATGAGAACATGGCGGCTAGCACAAGGTGGAATGCGGACCCGAACCACGTGCCAATTGGTCCGGTTACAAGGGCGCGAGCAAAGCGGTTCAAGGACAATCTCAATGGGCTGGTTCAACAAATTTGGGTTGAGACTAATCTGAGTTGCCCAAAGGAGGATACTAGTGATCCACAAGGCTGGGTGTCCATGATTCAAGCTCTAGAATAAATTATAGGCTTGCATGCCAACTTAGGGACTTTTTATATTCATTAGTTTCCTTTTATTTTAGTTTTGGGGTGAATTATATTGGACCATAATATTTCGTAGGCTTAAAAGGGCCCAACTTTAAGCCTCAGCTATTTAAACAGTTTTAGGGTTTGTAATATTCAGTTTTGATCATTAATAATATTGTGAGAGTTTTCTCTTTGGTTCTTTGAAGAACTATTCGAACTTATCAGATTTACTCTGTGGCGTTCATACCTGGACTTATCAATCGAGTTTTCCATCCTTGATTGTGGCGTCTTCATCCTTTATACCAAGGTTCGCATCTGTTATAGGTGTTGGGTCGCGGTTTCCATTGAATCTGATAGTAGAACGGTCCGAGACATTAATCGTGTTACGGGTTTCGTCACATTATTGGCGGGGTTCGTATCATAGGGCCTGTTTGGGCATCCATGAATGCAATGATCATACTTTTACACAGCATTTTAACCAAAAAGATGATTTTTTTTTTTTTGATCAGCAAGAAACATTATCATCATTTGGAAAAATGTACTCATTTCAAAAATAATACTTAAAATCATGAATTTTGACATTCTAAGAAATATAGAAATGACAGCAAAAGAAGAAACATGGTGAAATCTCCTAGTTATTTAATTTAAATTCATTCACGATGATGGATTTCACTTTCAAATAGTACAGTAATTATGAATGAGACTGTTCAATTAAAGTGACAACCAAACATGCTATTAGTTAATATTTTATCTTAATAACAAATTAAGAATCACTTGAAGCTTCTTGAGATACTGAATAACCAATACACTAATAACCATCATGAAGTAAGATGTTCCGAAAGAACTCGCATAGTTCAGCTTCATGTAATGGAGAGATAAGCAGTACTAGAGGAATATATGAATACATATATCATTTATGTATTCATGTACTGAGAGAGAGAGAGAGAGAGAGAGAGAGAGAGAGAGAGAGAGATGGAAGGAGAGGGAGTGGGATTTCTTTCTCACCAGACGACCCAATGAACACATCTGCAGTCCTCTTCAATGCATGAAGTCAGTCAATGTACGTCCATCCACCGGTGAAAGTTCGAGCGATTCAAAATCTGTTACCTAAATAAAATGACAGATTTAGTTCACATATGTCTCATAGAACATTCTAATACTTTCCAATCTCAACAACTTCCATAGTACATGAAATATTACCAGCTTAGGTAAAGCAACTTCATCATAATACGCGTGTGCCATCTTGCTGAGCTCCTGCAGTGACTGTTACAAGAGGCAAGTTTGGATATTAGTGTCTCAAAATATTAAACGGCTACATAAGTAAGACAATTGAATTAGCAGAAAAGCTATACAGCTGATCATTTGATGAAGCCTTAGCTATAAAGCATAGAGATTCCACAAAATAGCCCTATCCATGGCGTGTCCGTATAAGATACTATACACATAATTTTAAAAATATACGGCCTACTTCTAGGGTAATACGAGACCCATATCCAAAATATCTAGAATATTGAGGAAAATTTCTAATACATCATTGTGATAATTAGTAAAAAAAAAATGACAAATTCAAATGCAGGGTAATTTTTTTTTTTTTATAGAAGAATTGAGTTTTAACCGGAATTTAACTATTATCAACTTAATCCTTATTCTAATTCCATGAAGGTCACTATTAACTTCTTATAATAACTCTTAACGTTAAACAGTAAACTTGCAACACTTCATATACTCATGCAAAAGATTGTTTCATTTCATGTTTTTGATTATCATGACAAACAGTTACTCTTTAATTTTATATGTCCATATGTACATATATTTCTAAACTTGATGTATCAGTGTTCTAATTAGTAGAATTTGTCACATCTGCATGTCCATCATGTGTCACATATCTACCCAGTGTATATGTCTATGAATCGTAAAGCACTACTATTATATCAATAGCAACCAGTAGCTTTTTGTCCCCCTTTCCCGGGCCAAGATAATAGCTTATAGCAAGAAGCTATATTTAGAGGCAGAAAATGCCATAGATTTTCAACAACTTTATTACAGACCCTTAAAATGAAGACCTGTCCCCAATTCTTTCAAACGCAAGAAAGTTTCTTCAGGAATAAATTTCATTTATAGTTTTTAATAGCATTTCATTAAGATATCGTCTTGAATTGATTCACTGTTGGAAAATGGTGCTCAGTTCCAAAATGATGTTTGAAACCATAGATTTTATCGTTCAAGATAACAAAGGAATGACCATATTAGGTGAAATATGGGAAAATCTCAAATTTTTTAAAAGCCTTCATTTATGATAGATTTTTGTGTAAAATACTCTATAGCATATGCATTATTGACAAGTCTATTGCAGGATTATAAGATGATAAGGTATGAATATCCAAAAAATAGCCATAAGTACACGAGACAAACGTCTTTGGCGAGACACACGAGAATCTCACTCTACATAGTACATAGTGAGTCAACATTCTCTGGCTATATTTTCCTAACAGGTCACAACATCATCTCATGACCTACGATACCGAAACCAATCGGACTGGTTATCTCGGTCGCGACCAATCTGAATCATGCTCATGATAGCCACACATAGTTTTTTTCCAGAAACAGTCCTTGTTAATTTTAAGAGTCCAAAATACATTAAGCAAGAAAACAAAAACATGAATTTTCAATTGTCACCAATTATGTCACATCACATCGTGGAATGGACGCTAATACTTCTAAGCTTGTGGATAGTTTTTATGTTAATTCCAATTTAGATTCCTGTAGTCTTTATATTAGATTTTTCTTTATTTTTTTACCATCAAAAGATGGAACATCATGTTGTCTTAAATAATTCTGATCTGCTTCCCAGCAGGTACAGACAGAAGAAGTAATCCAATTTCTTAACAGAAGTAGTATATACGTATATGAGTGTATATGTATATCAGTTAAAGTCCATGCGTTTTGTGTGGTGGAACCGGAATTACAGATCCAAACCTGTTAATATTCAGCGCATTGGCTCCTCCATTAGGTTGATCATCAATTTCAATACCTTTATAATTGCAGTGTATCCACAATGTCTTACAACAACAACGCCCAGTGAGGAAGTATCCTGCAGAATCAATTTGTTATTATATTCTCCCCAACAGAGAAAAATGTAAATTAAAAAGAAAACGAGAAAATTGATTTTGAGAACAAGTTTAATATAGCTAAAGAGGTTCACAAAAGGTGCCTTACTCGTTAAATTCAAGCTTCTAGACAAACATGGAATATTGTTGAGGAATGCATTCCACTTGAAATTAAATGAGAACATATTAGAACACATGTTCATTTGGATTGGTTGTGGCTTTTGCTGTTAGGCAAAAGCAGAAGCCGAAGCCCTAATCACAAGGGCGGGCAGGTGGGAATTAAGAAAAATCCATTGGTACCTCGGTCCACTTCCCACATCAGTTTAATTCAGCCAAAACGGGCTTTTTGGGCTCTAAAATGCTTCTTAAAATTAATCTTAACAGGCTAATAGAAGCATTTTGGGTCCGACGAGAATAACTGGACCTAAACACGCGTTTGGGGAAGTGATTCCAAACAGGCCAGTCATCAAGTTGAAGTGGTTCAGGACCACTCAATTCGTAACTGAAAAACATGTGTTCCAAGAAAGAAAGAGGAGTGCCTGAATCGTTAGCATTCAGATCAGGTACCTCTAATGCAACTGAAAATATATATACATACTAGTGAGGGTGCACGTGCAAGGCACGTGCCCGTCGAATAGTTGTATTCCTAGGTAAATTGTGTATTAATCTTGACATTAGAGGTAATAAGATGTTAAAATAGTTAAATAGGAAATTGCAAATGTAACTATTTAATCTAAAAGTCTTCTGACTGAAGAAGTTGATAATTATGACCATCTTGTACATAAGTAGTAAAGGTAACTAATAAAGCGCCACTAAAAATATATGACACAAGTAGGGTATTTCCTCTAAAAAAAATGGCATGAATGTGTTTGTATGTCTTAATTGATATTCGAATACAATCTATAAATCCTGAATTTGAGGGAAGAAGTTGACCAAAATGTAAATATTAGTCATCAATTCATAATAGCTACTAAAATAACCACTTTATTTGACATTTTAGATATACCAAACTTAATTTTTAGAAAAGAAGTTGACCAAAATGTAAAATTAGTGACCAATTCCTAAATAGCCACTAAAATAGCCACTTTTTACATTTTTTTTTAAAGTGAATAATAAATATCCCAAAATTTGCTGACCTAAATGCAATTAAATATATTACAATATATGAATCCTAAATTTGAGAGAAGAAGTTGATCAAATTGGAAATATTAGTGACCAATTCCTAAATAACCACTAAAATAGCTACTTTTTTTTACTTTTTATGAAGTGAATAATAAATATCCCAAAAAGTATTGATCCAAATGTAATTAGACACAAATTGTTGATTGAAACCTCATTTGAGAGAAGAAGTTGATCAAATTGTAAATATTAGTGACTAATTTCTAAATAGCCACCAAAATAGCCACTTTTGTTGACTTTTTTTGAAGTCAATAATAAATCTCCCATAAATTGTTGACCCAAATGTAATTAGACACAAGATTGTTGATTAAAACCTCATTATTATATTAAATAAAATTTCATAAGTTGACTTGAATGTAATTATTTGTCCAAAATGACAGATATACCCTCACACAAATTAATATATCCTTACGATGTATAGATAGATATATGAGTAATTATGATATAGTGAATGGCAAAAGAAGAAGTTCATATTTTTTTACGTTCTTGCTAAATGTGACTATCTTCTTATTATATAGGGTAGAAATATATATGTATTGGAGGATAGTAGATGTGTGGCCTTACCTCGTCTTTTCTGAAGTTTTAGCTATAGCAAAATATTTTAATACCCAACTTAAAACTATTGAAAAGGTTCAGAAAAGGGAAGAAATTACTTACATGAACGACTACATTCTCATCTGAAATTATCCCTTTAGGTAAACTCCTTTGATCAACTTCCTTAGCAGAGCATATGATTAGGCTTGGCAATTGGTTGAATATGGATAAATATGAGTTGGGTCAAATAGGTTGGGTTAAAATGATTTCAAAACTATTTATAATCCATGAAAATATAGGTCAAATATGGGTTGACTTGCCTATCCGACCAAAATTATTATTATTTTTTTGAAATTTTTTTTTTTGCTATTTTTTCCTTAAAAAAAAATTCAATTAAAAAAATTAGAAAAAAATGATTTTTAATTTTTAAATTTTTTTTATAAAAAAATAAAATTGAATGACTATTTTGCCCTTCAAATTTCAAAATATGCTATAACTTGTTAAGACTAAATTAGAATGGAACGTCGTCAGAGCCTATAAACTTATTTTAATATTAAAACCATTTGGAGAGCAAAAAAGCATATATATGGTAAAATGACCAAATTACCCTTGGAGTTTACATATAAGAAGTTAACATTGGTAAAATCATTAATTAAAACGGAGTGAATCCTACCCTAAGGTTCTTCGACGTCCTGGATCTAATGACAGAGTTCATTTGATTTGAATCTATTTGTAAAATGACTATTTTGCCCTTCAAACGTCAAAATGCCATAACTTGTTAAGAATAAACTAGAATTGAATGTCGTCCGAGCCTATGAAATCATCCTAATATTAAGGCCATTTGGGGGAGCTAAAAAGTATATACGTCGTAAAAATGACCAAATTGCCCTTGGAGCTTACATATAAGAAGTTAACATTGTTAAAATCATCAATTAATACGGAGTGATCAACTCCTATGTTTTTTGACGTTCTGGATCCAATGGTAGGATCCATTTGGCCTGAATATATTTGTAAAATGACTATTTTACCCTTTAACTTTCAAAATGTCATAACTTGTTTAGACTAAACTAGAATTGAACGCCGTCAGAACCTGTTAGGTCATATTTAGGATAAAGAACATTTGTGACCTAAAAAGTACATATATGGTAAATGACCAAATTGCCATTGGGGTTTACATATACAAAGTTAACATTGTTAAAGTTCTCAAATAATTCAAAGTAGCGTATTCCGAGATTTTTCGACATTCTGAATCCAATGGTGTGGTCCATTTTACCTGAATGTATTTGTAAAATGACTATTTTTCCCTTTAAACTTAAAAATGCCATAACTTGTTAATAAAGAATCAGAATTTAACGTCGTCAAAGCTTGTGAACTCATATTATTATGAAGAACATTTTGGAACCTAAAAGGTACATAGACCGTAAAATGACCAAATTGCCCTTGGAGATTACATATAAGAAGTTAACATTGTTAAAGTCTTCAAATAATACATAGTGACCTAGCCCGAGATTTTCGACATTCATAGTAATATGAGCTTATAGACTTTGACGACGTTAAAATCTGATTTTTTTAAAACAAATTAGGACATTTTGAAGGTTTATGGGCAAAGTAGTTATTTTACTAAGTAGTTATAAATTTTTGACACAAAAATGTAGTTTACCAAATGCATTTTTTTTTGTTTTTTTTTTTTCTCTCTTTTAAAAAATAAAACTAAGTTATCAAACGCATTATTTATTTATTTTTCTTTAAAATGAACACAAAAAATTCTAATACAAAAATAAAATAAAGAAATGGTTATCAAATAGTTAACCATTTTCAACCCATTTTCAAACTATACATTTTATTTGTTCAACTCAGTTTCAACACACAATGACTTTTGTCAGGTCCAAAGTGGTTATTCTTCAGGTTGGCTTGGGTGGGTTGGGGCATCCAAAACTACTTTGCCAGGCTTGCTGATATGATTCACCACGAATAATACATCACACTTCGAGCTTGCATCTGCCGCATCACGCTTTACAATAATCGACAAGTCCCGGAGGACAATTCAATATATTGATGATGCCAAAAATTGGTAGAAGAATAAGAACATTTAAATAAGAGAGATTTGAGTGTGGTTCTGCCCTGTTAATGAAGGAAGCTACCTCCATGCGGTGTGTCGGAGCACTTGTACTATGATGTGAAAGTCGTCGGGGGTCTCTGGTGAACCAACAATGGCTTGAGCTACCAGAAACTGGCCAGTAGATATGAATGCAATTATAAAGTTACAATTCTGTTGGGTAAAAATGTGATCCCCTCAATGGGGGTGTGTGGTCCCTTTTGTAGATGCAAGAGACCACTCGTACAAGGCAAGTCAACTGATTAGGAAGCACAATCTAATCATAATTGATTAGCACAAATTATGGAAGTTTCCTAAGTGGATTTGGAAACAATTAGCACTTTCCATTAGTCTTCTAACTGAAATAGGAAATTGCTTTGAACCCCTTGGAGTGCGTCGTGAGACATGCCAGGCTGCGCCTATCATGGGGTGACCCCGCATCGTGCACCAGACCTGTGGGTCGATCCCGGACGATCCTAGATGGACAACTCGGGATGGTTGTGTGGTGAGCATCATTACTGGATGACTCGATGCTTCTTGCTAAGGTGGCGGAGGTTGACTTTGACCGGGTATTTTTGTGCGAATCAACTGCCCCCCATTTCCAAGGCTCATTTGATGCTTCATCAGACGAGGGTTGGAAATTAGTATGGCTCCAAATACCATTCGGGAAGCAGCTCGGGAGACTTTGGGTTCGGGTCGGTCATCACAGTCACTAGGTGCTTGGGCCGATCAGTTGAACTCAGGAACTTGAGGCCGGTAGTTGCCACGTGTTGAGGAGTGATTGGTCTGGTCAGAGCCTAACCAGGTCGGTATGAATGTAACCGAATAGTTGCATCGTAACCAAACTGTCATATCGTACACTTAATGTGCCGCCTTTTGAGGTGTCGCTCCACATGCCCGAGGTGACAGTTGTCGGACGATTTAGGGGGGGGAAATTTCCTGGCCGTTGGATCTGATTTGATCTGGACCATTCGCACTACCTATATAAGGAATACTTGTGCATTTTCGCTGTTCCTACTGTCCAACTTCTGAGTCTACCGAGTGGGTTAAGAGAAAAAGCGTCTGGTCAAGACCTCCGAGCTCTTTCCTGCATCTTTTTTCCTTTAAGTCTTCACCTCCCAGTTTCAATTCACTGTGCTTTTCCTTCTCATCTTTCCTCTTCTTTCCCAAGTGAGACTGGAGAGCACGAATCCACTAGGGCTTGTGAGGGAGTGGGATTTTTTGTTTCTTAGGTTCATCTTCCTTTTTAGGTCAGGTAGTTTGTCCTCCCTTGTAGAATGGCTGAACCGGTCTGGGTGTCCCAGGGCAGTATTGACCGCGTGTTATGTTACCCTGAGAGCCTTGTAAGCCAGGCACTTTAGGCTTTTAGATCTGCCCCTCCCCTTGTGCCTTAGGCTTGGGGTTACTGACCCATACTTAGGTCGAAAGCTACTATCTCATACCACCGTAGGAGTCCCAGAGATGTGTCACTCTGGGTTCAATTCATCATCCCGATCGGAAGATGAACAATCTAGGTTGGGGACCCCAGACACGAGTCTCGATCCACCTACCGCGACTCCGTCTGACCAACATAGTGAGGGCAGGATTCCCATTCAAGTGTCCGATGATGAGGCAGTTTAGAATCTCCCAGCTGCCTCGGTGTCTAGGGATTCGGGCGATGAGGCGTCAGTGCCGAATAGCCCCGATGTAGCTTTTTCTTACGAGTCGATCGTTAGCAGCTTGCGTACCGCTGACCTAGGTTGGATCAGGGATAAGTACAACATCCCCAAACATTGCTCTTTGGCCGTACACGCCGGCGGGGTTCAGTTCCACCAGTCGGGTTTTGTTACTCTTTATGAGGGCGCCCTCATGGCGGGCCTTCGCCTTCCTCTCCACCCTCTTGCCCGGGACATGTTGATATACCTCAGAATTACTCCCTGGCAAATCGCTCTGAACGGGTGGAGGTTCTTGATGGGTGCTATGTCCCTGTGGCCCCAGATTCTTGGGTACGAGCTTACTATACAAGAGTTTTTTTTGGACACACTGACCATTCCCAGTTCACGGGGAAGCCGACTTCTTTTTGCTAGGAGCCAGGCAGGGGAGGAGAATAATTGTCAACTGCCCGAGCAACAACAGGGGGTGGAAACAATTCTTCTAGGTATCCACTGTCGGTCTCTGTGAGAAGGCCTCGGGAATACAGTTGAGGACTTCCTGGGTGGGGAAGTTGAGGAGTAAGCTCCTGACTTATGTCTTATTTTATTTTACTTTGATGTTGTCATGCAGCTAACTGTCCTTTGTTTTGCAGTGGGATCAGCCGACCACCCTACATTCCTGACGAGTGCCAGGCCAGGATCTTATCCTTAGCCGAGGACCCCACAGACGTCAATAAACTGCTGACCCAGATGGGGGATCAAAGGACCTTCTACGAGCCCAACCAGCAGTTCGAGGCACCCGTGTTCCCTTCGCTCATCGCTGGTACATTTTCCAGCTATTTTTTAATTACCTCGCCATTCGATTAATTTTGCATTCAAATGACCTGTATCTTTCCTTGGTTTCACATAAATGCCTCGCAGAGACGTGGCTGCTTTGAAGGAAAAGGAAGCTGCTTTGGACACCCAGGCTGGCCAGAGGAGAAAGAGGCAAGGCCCTACTGATGGCCAGCAGCTGAAGAGGATCCACCAGGGGCCCCGAACGGGGAAGGAAGTGACCGGAACATCAGCTCCCGATGTGACTATTGTTGCGCCCTCTAAGTGACCTTCTGAAACCATACCAGTCGGGACCTCAACTCCCCGTGTCGAGGTCGTCACGCCCTCCAGGCCGCACCACACTGCGATTCGAATGCTGGTGGTGGAGATAGCAGACGAGGTCCGGGCTAGGGTTTGACCAAGGCTGCTGCAAAGTCAGGTGGACAAGTGCTCTAGGATGGGCCCCGAGGCCTTGATCGGGTGGCTATACAACGTCATCCATATGGTGAGTAGCTCATTCATTTTTCTTACGCTCCTACCCATGGTAGTTGATGGCTTCTATTTCCACCCTGTAGGTTGGTTGTTAGGCGGTAAGGGCCGAGGCTTACCTGCCTGGAATGGCCGAAAGACTGGCCATTACTAAAGCTGCCTTGTTTGCTGAGAAGGCTGCTTAGGAGGCCTTTGACTTTGCTCTTACTATGGAGGAGGAGAAGGCGAGGGCCTTGGGGGAAGCCCAGGAGGACCTTGCGGCCGAGCGGGCAGCCCGAAAGGCTGTGGAGCTAGGGCGGCAGTTGTGGAGGTCGAAAAGGTGGTGAAAGATGCTGGGAAGGAAGCCGCAGAAGCCAAGAAGCTTGCTCTCTCTGAGGTCATTGCCGCCCAGGAGGTGGGGGCGAAGGACACCGAGGATGAGTTTGAAGTTGGCTTCCTCGCAAGCTATGTCGACCTGACCCAGCGGTCGGCTTTCGACCATCCAGACTGGGACCTCTTAGGTTACTCATAGGCCGAGTCCGACTATTGGAAGAAGAAACAGCCTGCTAAGGGGGCCGTCGCTGAAGATGTGCCAACTGAGGACGTTACTGCTGGGGATGGAGTGGTCGTGGTGGACGACTCTTAGTCCTCGGACTGTATCTTTGTTTACTTTCTTTTTGTTTTGTTATTTTTTTTGGGGGGAGGCTGCTATAATTGCCCCCCAAGCATTGTACATACCTTTTTTGAACAAGTAATGAAAAGGCCCTTTGAGGTCACCTTTTGCAGTGACTGTTTATGTTCTTGTACTTTTGCCTCTATGTGTTTATAATTGCCTGTGTCCGACTGGTTGTTAGCTTCGTAGAAACCCCACCTTAGAAAAAGGTTTAGGACTATGACCGATAGGGAACACCTGGTCTTTAAGGGACCTGTAGCGACTTTAGGTTCTCCGAGCAATGGATGGCTAGGTAGTTTGTAAGTCTATATGCCCCGCCTGAGGAATTTGAAGGAGTTTTTCCAACCCTGGGTGGTTAACTCTGAGCATTGTAGGCACTTAGGAATGTTTTAGAGATTAATTCCATGTTAATTCCAAGACCTGTTAGTGCTCGGTGTGATTTCCTATTTTAGTTCGATATTCCTCCTACCCCCCCCCCCAAAGCTTTTGTTAAGGTGGGCATGTGCAAAGGAAAAGACTATAGGTAACCGACCTAGAACATTGGCCGTTCTAGGGTCTTTTGTGGTTTTCTATCATCAGGCAACTAAGGGAGCTTGTCCCCATCATAGGTTATGGACTTAAGCAAAACCAATGCCTCGGTTTATGATCTCGAGGTATTTTTGGTGCTTTGGGTGTGATCCCGAGGTCTTTTTGGTGCCTCAAGTGTGATCCCGAGGTCTTGTGGCTCAATGGAGCACAGGATGAAGAATCGTTTGGCAAAAGAATTTTCATTCGATACATAAATAAAACTACTCAGAAAGAGCTACAAAGTTCCTAACCAATACTGATTTGTACTTCATTGAAAGTACTTGAGGAGGTACTATATGTTCCAAGGGTAAGACAGGTCCTGCCCATCTAGAGGTGTCAATCGGGCTGGGCCGGCCTCGGTCAAAGCGGGCTCAACCGGGCTTTTGGGCCTGGCCGGGCTTCACCTAATACCGGGCCGGGCCTGGCCGGGCTTGGGAGGGGAGGGGGTGTCCGCCCCGGACCGGTGGCCCGGGCCTACTAGGACCAGGTCGGGCCAGGCTTTGAGCTAGGGGCGGGCTTAGGCAAATTTAGTGTAAAAATGTCGGGCTTTTGGGCCGGGTCGGCGGGCTAGCGGGCCAGGGCGGGCTTCGGACTAGAGGGCGGGCCAGGCTGTGGACATCATAGGTAGTGTCTGCCCCGGACCGGTTGAAGAGGGCCGGACTTCGACTTGGGCCGGGCCGGGCTTTTGGCCCAAAAAAGGCGGGCCGGGCTCGGGCCAGGCCGGGCCAACCCGACCCAATTGACACCTCTATGCCCACCCAGAGTTTGTAACCAGTAGATTCCCGGCCGGTTGACCCGGGTAACCCTGTAGGGTCCTTCCTAGTTTTGCCCCAATTTTCCGTGGCTCGGGACTTTGGTAGACTAGTTTACCGTCTTAAGAACGAGGTCTCTTACCTAGAAACTGCGATGCTTGACTTTGCTGTTGAAATACCGAGATACTCGTTGCTTATTGACTGCTACTTTCAGATATGCCCGATCCCTTTTCTCTTCTATTACGTCTAGCTCTCCTCTTAGGGCTTTCTCATTGCCTTGTTCGCTGAAATTCATCACCCGGTACGCTGGTAATACGAGCTCGGTGGGTACCACTGCCTGAAAACCATAGGTAAGAAAGAACGGTGTTTCTCCTGTTATTGCCGGGGAGTAGTACGATAAGCCCACAGAAGGGTCGGTAGTTCATCAGCCCAATGTCCCTTGGCCTGTTCGAGCCCAGTTTTGATGGATTGCATAATTGTCCGGTTTGTCACCTCGGCTTGGCATTGGCTTGAAGATGCTCGGGAGAAGAATAGTGATTTGATACCCCATAGCCCGAGCAGAACTGCCTGAATACCCAGGTGTCGAACTGCCTGCCGTTGTCACTGACTAGTACCCGGGGAATGCCGAACCTGCTGAGAATGTTTCTTTCGATGAAACTTTCCATCTTTTTCTCGGTGATTGTTGCCAAGGGCTTGGCTTCTGCCCACTTGGTAAAATAGTCCACAGTGATGACGACAAATTTGATCTGGCCTTTAGCCATGGGAAGGGGTCCGACTATGTCGATGCCCCACTGGGCAAACGGCCAGGGGGTGAGGATTGGGGTCTAGAGCTCTCCTGGGCGGTTGAACATGGGTGCATGTCTCTGGCATTTATCACATCGTTTGACATATCCTTGGGAATCCCGGGCCATCATCGGCCAGAAATAACCTTATAGTAGGGCCTTGTAAGAGAGCGCCCGACCTCCAACATGGCTCCCACACACTCCTTCATGGATTTTATATAGTATTCCTTGGACCTGAGTTGGGTAGATGCACTAGAGATATGGGATAGAGAACCCCCTCTTGGAGAGGATGCCGTCAACAAGGTGGTATCGAGCTGCCCAGTATCTAGCCCGACGGGCTTCATCTTTCTCGTTCGGCAGACATCCGGTGGTGAGGAACTTCATGATAGGATCCATGCAGCTGGGCCCTCCGTCGACCGGGTCAACGTGCATACGTTCTGAGTTTGACATACTGGGTTCGGGCAGATACTCTACCCTTATCCCAGGCAGATCTGAATCGGAAGATGACGCGAGATGCGCTAATCGGTCTGCCCTTGTGTTCCCCTCCCTTGGGATCTGTCTGATTAAGAAACCTTTGAGCTGTTTGGTGACCGACCTGAATAGGGCCAAGTAGGCCACCATGTTGTCTTCCTGAGCTTCATACTCCTAATTGACTTGGTTGATAACCAGCTGGGAGTCACTGTATTCTTGGATTTGTTGTGTGCCCATTGAAGTAGCCAACTACAGCCCAACCAACAGGGCCTCGTACCCAGCTTCGTTGTTAGAGGCCTGAAACCCAAACTTTAGTGCGTACTCTAATTGGATCTCGTCAAGCATGGTCAGGATGATCCCTGCCCTGCTACCTTGTTTATTGGAAGACCTGTCCACATAAAGTATCCAGGTCGGGATGTCAAGCTGGAGGCCAGGAGGTAGCCCAAGTGGGGTGAGCTCTTCAACTGGGTCTTCTGGATATGTGAGCTTTCGGATGTCTCAGGCGTGCTCAAGATCCGGTGGAGAGGTTGATCCGTGAGGACCACGATGATATAGGCCTGAAAGTATGGGCGGACTCTCTAGGCAGAGGTGACAAGGGCAAAGGTGAGCTTCTCAATGCGTGAGTATTGGATTTCTACACCTTGGAGCACTCGGCTAGTGTAATAAACCGGGAACTGTATCCTATGCTCCTCTCGAATAAGTGCCGAGCTTACCATTGAGGGTGACATCGCCAAGTATAAGAACAGGTCCTCCTTTGGTACAGGGGTTGGGAGTAGAGGGGGTGATGTCAGGTACTTCTTGAGTTCCTGAAACGCCTCCTTGCACTTTTCTGACCATTGAAAAGCTTTGCGGAGGATTTTGAAAAATGGCAGGCACCGGTCGGCAGCTCGGGAAATGAATCTGTTCAGTGCTGCTACCCTTCCGGCCAAACTTTGGACTTCCTTCATTGACCTGGGTGATCGCATATTGATGATTGCTTTGATTTTCTAGGGGTTCGCCTCAATTCTCTGCCTGCTGACTAGGTGTCCCAGGAATTTCCCGGACGAGACTCCAAATGTGCACTTAGCCGGGTTCAACCTCATCTTGAACTTCCTTAAGATGTTGAAGGCCCCTGCCAAGTGCTCGAGATGGTTGTACTCACCTTGGCTTTTGACTAGGAGGTCGTTGGCATACACCTCCATTGTTTTCCCGATAAGGTCTTTGAACATGTGGTTGACCAGGCGTTGGTAAGTTGCCCCAGCATTTTTGAGGCCGAAAGGCATTACCATGTAGGAATACGTCCCCTGGTCGGTGATGAAGGAGGGCTTCTCTTCGTCCCCGGGATACATGTTGATCTGATTGTATCCTGAGTACGCATCCATGAAGGAGAGAAGTGACTGACTGACTAACCGTGGAGTCCACAAGGAGGTCTATCCTGGGTAGCGGATAGCAGTCCTTGGGACAAGCTTTGTTCAATCCGGTGAAATCCACACACATCCTCCACTTTCCATTGCTCTTCTTAACCAGCACCACATTGGCTAGCCAATCGGGATATTGTACTTCCCGGACAGATTTTGCTTTGAGGAGTTTTTCGATCTCCTTACGCACTACTTCTTGCCTCTCCGGGGCCATGCCCCTCCTCTTCTATTTCATCAGACGGCAACTAGTGTTGAGTCGATGGGACATGACCCGGGATTCAATTCCAAGCATGTCCTCATGGCTCCAAGTGAAGACGTCTTGGCTCTCTCTCAGGAACTGCATCAACTTTTCCCTGAGGCTCGGTTCCAGGAAGGTACCAATACTAATTGACCGGTTGGGGAACTGGGGATCCAGCACCACCTGATCGAGTTCTTTAATTGGGCCGATCCCGTCCTTAGCTTCCCTCGGATCCATCTCCTGGACATTTAGTGTTTCCGCAATGGCCTCTCTGTGCAGGGAGCCAACGTAACAACTCCGGGCAGTTGCTTGATCCCATCTTAGGCTTCCCAGACCCTGGGGGTTTAGGAACTTGACAACCAGGTTGTAGGATGACACAACCGCCTTGGCTTTATTGAGCGTTGGCCTCCCAAGGATGACGTTGTATGCGGATGGAGCCTCCACTACCATGAAGTTTGCCATCACTTAGACTTGCTATGGGTAGGTCCCCATCAAGACCGGTAGCTCGATCATCCTGAGCGGTTGATTGAACCCGACCAAGGAAGTTGCCACCAATCTGAGCAGGTCCCTTGATATCCCGAACTGATTAAAGGCTAAAGCGAACATAATATTCGAGGAACTGCCCGTGTCCACTAACACCCTCTTTACTATGTAATTGGCTATGGAGAGCGTCACGACCAGCGAATCATCGTGGGGGCAATGCAGGTCCTTTACGTCGTCGGATGAGAATGTCAAGGCATTGGTTGATAGGGAGCTAGCAGATTGGACATGCATGACATCCACTTGCGATACCCGAGAATGCCTCTTCTTGGTTAACTGTGAGTTCCCTCTACCCTTTGTTCTTCTGGATATTACGTTGACAATACCGAGGGGTTGTGGCTACTAGGGAGCTAGGGTGTCTGCCTGCGGTCGTCTATCTGTAGTGACAAACTCAGCGAGATGACCCTGTTCGATGAGCTTTTCGATGGCAATCTTGGGCTTGAAGCAATCCTCGGTATCGTGGTTGTGATCTCTGTGGTACCGGCAGAACTTGTCTCGATTCCTCTTCTCGGGTGGGCTTTTCAGCTTTGTTGGCTTCTAAAGCAGCCTCAGAGCTTCGGCCACAACCATAACTTCCTCGATAGGCCGGGACAGTGGTGTGAAAGTAATTGGAGCCTGATCCCGACCTCCTCGGGGCTGATCCTGCTTTGGCTTCTTTCTCGGGCTTTTCTCGGAGCCTTCGCGTTTCCGCTTTGGCCTCGAGGAACCGTCCTCTGCTTAGCTTGCACGTTTAGAATTCAAAAATTGCTCGATATTAATGTACTTTCCCACCCTCTCCGAGAGTTTTACTAAAGTGGTTGGTCGGTTATGGTAGAACGACATGGGCACCTTGGTGTTCTGAACTCCCAAGCAGAAGGCGATGATCGCGATTGCTGACAAGCGGGGGTATTTGTAAAATACAACCGCGCTAAAAGAAGAAAATATACTAATTTAGTTTACAATTCCCTTGTTTATCTGCAGTTTGAATTACAATGCCAGTTTTCACACATCATGATTAATCTGTGATAAGTTGTTTGTTTTAGCTGTAGTTTGTGCAGATTACCGTTGCTGTGTGGAGAATTGGAAGATAACGATAATAGGAAGTGCTGGGTTTTAAAGAAGACATTTCAAAACTAAAGCATAGAGTTCGAGCGATCGAAGAAGTCTCGAGCGATCGAGGGTTCGATCGATCGAGAGAAGTTCAAGCGATCGAAGATCCCAGAAGTTCAATCGATCGAGAGATGTTCAATCGATCGAACACAGCTTTATCAGATCATACGCGCATGCTGCGGGAATATTGGTTAAAAACCCTAGCTGTTGGTTTATCTATATATATATGAGTTGTACTCACGAAAAGGAGAACCCACTTTACTTTCATCAGTTTTTTAGAGAAAGAAGAGAGTTTTTCTTGATGTTTTTGTAGGTTTCAAAGATTTTTGGTATTGTGTAGCTTGATTACTCCTAGTTTAATCAAAGTTCTTCTTTTCAGGTTACGTCTGTATTGTTTATTTACATTCTGCACGTAGTTTATAGTAGTATAATCTGTTAAACTCATAGTAGTGCATGCTAAATAAGTTCACACCATTAGTTTACATAGTGTTTATGTTAAAATCACAACCAAACGCATCCTTAATGAACTTTTACATTTAAAACGCATCTATGACACTCCAGACTATGTCTGAGTAGTCCCCAGGTTGGGAGATCATGATGAAACCGTGATCCCAAGCCTCTGCCATGCAGCAGAATAATTCCTGTGTTCGATCGATCGAAAAAGTTTGATCGATCGGAACAGAGACATTGTCAATCGATCGAAGTCAGTTCGATTGATCGAGGGATGAAGATGTTCGATCGATCGAAAGCGCGTCAATCGATCGAACTCTTTGATTCTTAAGAACATCCTATGCAGTATTCCTAGACTTTCTGCTTTACTGATTTGTTATCAAATTGTCCCCAAATGCTCAGTTTGTCAAAACAGTCTGTAAACTTAAAGCCTTGAGGCATTTTCCTTCAATACATTTTGCAAACCACCCTCAATGCTAACACCATTGTGGGTGCGAGTCTAAACTATTGTTTTAAACCGCTTTCATGTATTTCAAATTTAATTGTGACGACATAGTCCCGGTCATGAAAGGACTATGGATTCTTTATCCTAAGGGAAATACGGAATACTGTAGAGAGTGTACTCCATTGAGCTTCAACGTAATTGCATGGTAGATGGCTAGGTCGCGGTGGATTCATATGATCCCAACATTCCTTTTTATTAAGAGAAACATTTTAAATCATCGCTTTAAATTGTTAGTTAGTCATTAGATTGCTTTAGTTTAATTGTCTTGTCTTTAGTAGTTGATAAACCGTGGAACTTCGTGTTCTACATTTCTTTAAAATATTGTTTTTTTTATTTTACTTTTTAGAGATTAATCTAGGTTTTTAGTTTAACACCTTCCCTGTGGGATCGACCTGGACTTAACCAGATTACTACTTGCACGGTTACCTACACTTGGGTATAGCACACAAGCGCACACAGAAAAATTCTCGTGTCAAGTTTTTGGCCCCGTTGCCGGGGAAGGCGACAAGCTAACGCTTAGATTACCTTAATCTATCCTTATCTCTTTCTGTTTTCTTTTTCTTTCATTCTTTAGATTAAAAACTACCTAGGGTCTTTCCCTTTATGTCCGATAATTCCATCGAAGGAATTTACAGAAACCCATTCTATTCATCTGATTCATCTAGTTCTATTAATCCCATAGTTACACCTATTGATTCAATGGCTGATAATATTGATTCAATGGCTGATAATCAAAGTGAAAACGGTGATAATGTGGTTATACCAATCGACGATTCACTTCGTCCTTTGTGCGATCTCATGACACCTGAACACGCACCTACACCTTCTTGTATTCTCATTCCACCCCATGCAGGCGAATTTTAATTTCGCAATGGAATGATTCAACTCCTTCCTACCTTTCATGGAATGGAGAGCGAGAAGGCGTATCTACATGTCAAAGACTTTGAGGATGTTTATAAAACTTTCTCACAAAATTGTCCTGTAGACATGACACGTCTAATCTACTATGCTAGTCGAACACTTAATGAAGCTCAAATGAATTATACGACTACTGAGAAAGAGCTACTGGTAATAGTCTATGCTCTAGACAAATTCAGGTCTTATCTAATAAGGTCCCCAATAGTCTGTTTTACAGATCACTCGGCCCTCAAGTACCTGCTGTCTAAGAAAGACGCGAAATAGAGGCTCATTCGCTGGATACTCCTACTCCAGGAATTTAATATCACTATCAAGGATAAAAAAAGGAGTAGAAAATGTGGTCGCCGATCATTTATCTCGGTTGACATTTACTGACAACACTGAGCCTGTACCAATAAAAGATGAATTCCCAGACGAGTAACTGATGGCTGTCTCCAGTTTGCCTTGGTACGCAGATATAATAAATTACCTTGTTACAGGAGAGACCCCGAGTCATTGGTCAAATCAGGACAAGAAAAGGTTCCTTTCGTTCGCACGCCATTTCTTTTTCGATGACCCTTACTTATTTAAGTATTGTGCTGATCAGGTCATCAGGCGTTGCGTTCCGAATGAGGACATAACTGTAATTTTGGCCTCCTGTCATTCTGAAGCCTGCGGTAGCCATTTTGCCTCCCAAAAGACCGCACACAAAGTATTGCACAGCGGCTTCTATTGGCCCACCGTGTTCAAAGATGCCTATGCTTTTTGTAAATCGTGTCAACGATGTCAATAGCTTGGTACAATTTCGAAAAAAAATTTGATCCCCTTAACTCCCATCATCACAATTGAAATATTCGATTGTTGGGGCATAGACTTTATGGGCCCGTTTCCTAAATTGAACAACTGTGAATATATACTCCTGGCTGTGGAATATATATCAAAATGGGTAGAAGCGATACCGACGAGACGCAATGACCACAAAACGGTAATGTCCTTCCTTAAGGAAAACATCTTATCGCATTTCGGGACCCCAAAAGCACTAATAAGTGACCAAGGCAAACACTTTGCAATAGGCCTTTGGAATCACTACTCAAGAAATACGGGGTGAATCACAAGATCGCTCTAGCCTACCACCCACAAACGAATGGGCAGGCAGAGTTGTCTAACCGTTAAATCAAGCATATATTAGAAAAGACGGTTAGTTTCAACAGAAAAGACTGGGCTTATAAACTGACTGATGCTCTTTGGGTATACCGTACTGCCTACAAGACAAATCTGGGAATGTCCCCATATAGGTTAGTGTACGGTAAGGCATGTCACCTTCCCATCGAAATAGAGCACAAAGCATATTGGGCAACATGCTAATTAAACTTCGACATTAGAGAGGGAGGTCATCTCCAGAAACTCCAGTTGGCAGAACTAGAAGAAATCCGTCGAGATGTATATAACAATGCTAAACTTCATAAGGAAAGGTTGAAGGCTCGCCATGATAGAACGATTTTTCGAAAATCTTTCGAGTCGGGACAGAAAGTTTTATTATACGCTTCACGCCTTCATCTCTTCCCAGGAAAACTCTGATCTCGGTGGACAGGTCACTTCACAGTCAAATCTGTCTTTTCACATGGGGCCGTTGAGTTATTTAATCCTAAGAACGACGGAAGTTTCAAGGTCAATGGCCAAAGGGTAAAACCGTTCTTAGAGGATTTCCAACCCGAGGTCGAGCACATCCAACTGGATGAGCCCGACTATGCCTCCACCTAGAATGCTTTAGTACATTTTTACAATGTTGTTGTACTTTTTCTTTTACTGCTTTTTGTTTTCTTTTCGTTCTTTGCTTATCTTTTTTTGAGTGCGATCTCGATCGTAATCTTCTATTCCATTCTTATCTATCTCTTGCAGGCTGTTCAACATGCGAGATGATGATGTCCACTCAATTGGGTCATGGGCTGATTCGGAATATCATAACTCCCCATGGACTGCTGATAAAATAGCATTCTGCTTATCTCCATACCAAGGGCCAGGGGCGGAAGATTTCGTTGACTTAACCTAAGGATACATCCCATACAACCCTGCCCTCCTCCAGATTAATCCTTTTGAGCACATAGAATTTCCTGAAGAGGAGGGAGAACCAGAGGGATATGCTATTCGGGAAGTCGATGACGCTTTGATGGAATAGTGGGAGAATGATTCAATATGGGAACCGTGGGAAGAAGAAGATTTACAGGATGTGGTGTCGGAACGCCATAATGCTGTATTCACGTATGTGGATGACTTCCTTGTCATCGAAGTGGTTCCCTACGTTTATGTGCACTTGAGTTATTTGATGTTCCGGCTTCAATGCCCTCTACCTGCTAGTGCATTTGGGTCTATTATGCCGATAGTAAGGTTAAATCTAGGTCACATTCCTTTCTCTTTTCTTTTTTCTTTGTTAAATTATTTTTGTTAATTCTTTCCTTTGTTTTAGTTGATTTATTTCTCCGTTTCCTATTTGTTTCCTTTGTCAGGGGTATCACTATGAATCATATGTTACCACCGCTGTTCCTTCCACATCAGTTGTTCCACAAGATTGGACCATACATAAGGTCCTCGGGTACTTCACCACAAGCGGAGAGTCCGTTGGGAACTTACACGCCATTATCGCTTTCTCCATCCGAATCACCTCCTGCACGTACGATCAATTCCTTGGACAGTTCAGCCTTGCTCAATGATGCCCTAGAGGCCTTTCGGCTATTCTGGAAAAGGGAATCAACAAATTTGGACCCCACATACAAAGTTTTGGCAGCGACAGACGTTGTGGAAGAAGATATCTTCATACTTGAAGAGTAGTGCTCCACTTCAATTATGTTCCGTCATTTCATCTTTCTTTCATCAATTGAAGTGCATTCCTAGACAAAGTTTTATTACTTTCAATTTCTTTTAGTTGTTCTTTCTCAATAAGGTTTTAAATACCATGTTGGGGGCAATAATGTTGCAAATGGATGCTAATATACTGTTCTATCTATAAAATATTTGCAATTCTCTATGTTGATGATAACTTTTTGGCTTACATGTCCTGTCAATGAACTGTTTTTATCACTTTCATGTTTGGCCAAAACAATATTGGTTAGTTGGGGGTGTATATTCTTTAATTTCAATAGTAGTGAAGTTTTTCATGTTCGATCGATCAAGCTACCGTCGATCGATTGAACTCATCCACTCTTCAAGCGCTTTAACAGGCCTCAATCGATCGAAAGTTTGATCGATCGAACTTTCTCGATCGATCGAGACTTGTTTTTAAACGAAGCGTCTGCTACACACTTTCTCAGTTTCTCACTCTCTCTCTCTCTCTCTCTCTTACGTTCGAGCGATCGGAGACAGAGGAGAATCTCGCAGTTTTTGGACCCCCATGCACAACCACATCACCTGAAGAGAACCGGACCCTTCGGATCATCATCTTCAACCTCCTCTTCCCCCTTGTCGTACGTATCTCGAGGTGAGGTCTCGGTTTCAACCCCCCGTGTCTTTCTTTTCATTCTAATTGTATTGGGGGTGTCTCCTTTTGGTATTAATATTCTTTTGATGTTTATTTTCTTCAATTTTTGTGTTTGCGGGCATTTCCCGTTATCGTTAATCGTCGCTGCCACTTCGCTATGTTCGATCGATCGAACTGGTCTCGAGCGATCGAAACCAGCCCTCTTCTCGATCGATCGAACATGGCTCAAGCGATTGAAGCGACGATTTTCTCAATCGATCGAATATCCTTTGATCGATCGAAGTGCAGCAGTTTCTCTTTCTTTTCTGGTTTTCCTGTTTTATTGATTTCTCTGTTTGTTTCTTCCGTTTCAGGGCTTTACAATGAACCCTATCACAGGGTATCACAAGTTCAAGCCGCTTGACATAACCATACCCGACCCTATACCCGATCACGGGTTCAGAAATGAGGAAGACCGGGTGTGGTTCACTAGATACTTCCAGTCTCGGAAGGTTATGCTCGAGCGACCACTCGAGACAACATGGCTTTCCACTCCTTGGTATCTTGCCCGGATACGCGCTATGCCACAGTGGTACGCACTCCTCTCCCAGCCAAAGCACGTTAATCTATCCTGGATTAGGGAGGCATGTGCGAGGATGGTCAGGGACCCGACTGCTCCATTCATACTACGATCATTTTTCTAAGTCGGGAGATCATTTTTAGTCCGGCCACTATCTCCGCTGCTTTAGGGGTACCCGAGGTACCTAACTGTGTTTGTCCACACCGTGCTGGCGTACCGTTGTTCTCACCTACTATTATTATCAGAGAGATCACTGGGGGTGCTCTTCCTGGTTGGGATGGCGAGGCCCTTATTTCTGACTTCTACCTCACAGATAATTATCATATGCTACACCTCGCCCTCAACAATTGCCTCTTAGTGACATCTTATTGGGAGAAGATTGCAGCTTGGTACGCACGTGTGTTATATGTGATCGGGACAAGGCAGTCGGTCTGTTTGCCTCGAATTTACATTAATTTCATGAGGCACCCTACACGATACGTTTAAGCCAAGAAGCACTTGAAGGGTGCTTGGGCCATTCATCGGGTTATTGAGCAGGCAGGTCTCATTCCGTTGGCAGGTGATGCGACTGGCCAGTCTCGCAGTTGTTTTGGCGAGATAGCTTCCCGCCGGCCTGATGCGCAAAAGAGAAAGAGGCGAGGTAAAGGAAAGGCTAAGGTTGGCGAGAAGAGGAGAAGAGGAGGAGGCACTGATACGGAGGGTGCTTCTTTTGGGACGCCCACAGAGGCTGAGGAGCATGAGTCTGAGGAGGAGATGGATCCTATTGAGGAGGTTGCAAGATTTGAGCTGAGACAGAGATCTCATGCTCAGGCCCAGGGAGAGTCTTCTTCGTCTGCGCCTCTCCCGACTGTTCACCAGTTACTATTGGAGGAGAGAGAGGCCCGAATTAGACTCGAGGGCAAGGTAGATCAGATGATGACTCTGCTGGAGGCAATCCTGATCCAGATCGGAGTTGATCAGTCAGTTCATACGGCTTCTGCCCCACCCCCCAGTGATCCACCTACGGCTCCTCCAACATCGTCCACCGGCCCAATAATGTCACGCCCCGGAGCAGCATAAATAGAGAAAAATAAATTTCCTTTATGGGTCCATAAGGAATGACAGGTGAAAGTCACTAATAATCCACACCACGCAGTACTAGTCCAAAAGAACAGCAACTGTAAACAACTGAGAATAACACACAGTGTTAACTATTACAAAATATCAGAGTGTGGTCCACAGGATCACAACAGGTCTGGAGACAACAAATGCCCAAGTACCCGTTAACTAAAGGTTTAAACAAAACAACCGTAATGTAATCTCATTATAACATCCTCAATCTTCAACTGGCATAAGGATAATCCTCCCTGGCGTAACCATCATCGGTGGGGCCTTCCTCTGGATAATAGTCATCAGTGTACTGGTCATTACCTGCAGAATAAGGGGCAGGATATTCTGGACAGGGAAAGTCCAGGCAATAAAAGGCCGTCAGCTTACTGAGAGCTGAGTGAGCAAAAACTAACGAGGTACCAGTTATCTGAAGTAAACACAAGCTTATGAAAACGCATTTTAACAACTTATTATAAAACTAACATTATCTTGTTCCTTTATCCATTCTGGTAAACCGACCCTTATCGTCTTGTTACTCAAACACCGAACACAACATATTCTGATTTCAGGAACAGACTCAATCGTTTAACTCTAGGGATACACCCTTATTCTGTCCATCGCTTTTAAGAGCAATATATCCTGCTCACCGCATGTCATGGACTCCACGTCAGTCTGTCCCCAGCTTTTAAGAACAATGGTCCTGTTCACCGCATTTCAGGGATATAACGTTTCGAACAAGGCATATCAATCTATTGCCACGACTCAACGTCATCTACTAGTGATCCCAGCTCACCGCTTTTAAGAACAATGGTCCTGTTCACCGCTTTTAAGAGCATATCATAGATCATCTAGTCTATCTTAGGACTATTTGGTCCAGCTCACCGCTTTTAAGAACCATGTATCCGGTTCACCGCTTTTAAGAGCATATCATGACCACTCGTCCATCCACGTACCATTCCCAGAACTTACCAAACCTACTTACGTTCCATTCTAACATCGACACATGACAATTCCCAATGTGGCCTGACTACTCGGATTAAAAGAAAACGGATATCAAACTCATATCAGAATCAATACGTCGCCCATGTCTTCATATTCTTTTTATCTATCCATTATCCATAAATCTTTGGTGTCACATTACCTCTGTCTAACCCATAGTCGCATAATGGAATTCCGAATCAGAAATCGAACAATTAAAACCTCTTATATAATAAACAGGCAAAGGAAACCATATTCTGATCATGCCAATCGATTGGAACAGAGGTTCAATCGATTGGGACAAAAAGTTATATCAATCGATTGAGATTATGTCAATCGATTGGAAAGTCAATCGATTGAGAAACATGGCAATCGATTGGAAATGTCAATCGATTGGAATCCTATCCAATCGATTGGGATATGACTGATGTCAATCGATTGAGATTATGTCAATCGATTGGTACTTAGTCTTCTCCAGCAGATTGTAAAAACAGCATATATAAACGTAAACTACAAGCATTATACACGTCTAAGCTCCATAATAACTTGCATAAACATCACATAAAGAGACCAAGTGAGTTATAAACTCACCTAGGGTGCGTTTGGATGTGTTTAAACTTTAAACCTCCAAGCTCTCTCTCTTTCTCCTCTTCTCTGTCTCTGTCTTCCCTCTCTGTCTCCTTCTTTCTTCTTTCTTCTTCTTTCTGCTTCTTCTTCTTCTTTCTCCCAGCTGCCAAAGCAGTGTGTGTGTGTATATATATGTGTATATATAGATATATGTATGTATATATGTATATCTCTTCAAGAGGTATGCCTCTCTCTCTCTCAATGGTCTGAAAAACAGCCCCAAGGCCAATAAATGAAACATATATATAGAGGGGAAAGAGTGCCACACGTTTAAACCTCAAGAAAAGAAGAAAATGCTTCTCAGCTTATGTCAATCGATTGAGACACAAGTCAATCGATTGGCAACAGATATTTGTAGTCAATCGATTGGAAACAATGGCAATCGATTGAGATAAATGGCAATCGATTGGGATATTGACACGTGGTCAATTTTAGTCGGTCTGATAGCAATCGATTGGGAACATGTCAATCGATTGGTATTCAAAAAGTGTCAATCGATTGGAAATGTCAATCGATTGGTATTCAAAATTTACCAAAAGGAAGGGAAAGTTTATACGCGTATAGAAATGAAATACCAGGTCTTATTAATATACCAAAATACAGGGTATTACATCATCCACCACTCAACAAAAGATTTCGTCCTCGAAATCAAAAGCAACAAGGTCTAAAACAAAAATGGAAACTTCTCGCGCATCTCTGACTCTAGTTCCCACGAAGCTTCTCTTTCATCATGATGCTTCCACTGAATTTTTACCAACGGAATCTCCTTGTTCCTGAGTTTCTTGATTCCTTGATCTAGAATGCGAACAGGTCCTTCGTTGAATGTAACGTCGCTGTTGACTTCGATATCCTCAAAGTTGATCTCGTGTGCTGGGTTGTGAACGCACTTCCTCAGCATACTGATGTGGAAAACGTTGTGCACTCCTGACATCTTTGGTGGCAACGCAAGGTGATAAGCGACTTTCCCAACACGCTCCAGAATCTCGAATGGTCCAATGAATCTTGGTGATAATTTGCCTCTCTTCTGACCAAATCTAACGATTCCTCGAACAGGTGAAACCTTGAGTAATACATGATCTCCAACTGCAAATTCTAAGTCTTTGCGTCGTTTGTCAGCATAACTCTTGTGTCGTGTCTGAGCTGTCTTCATCTTCTCACGTACGACTTGAATCTTCTCACTGGTTTCTCGTACAATCTCTGGCCCAAGAAGTTGACTATCTCCGACTTCGGTCCAACATAGCGGCGATCGGCAAGGTTTTCCATACAAAGCTTCAAACGGCGCCATCCCGATACTCGAATGATAACTATTATTATAGGCGAACTCAATCAGAGGTAAGTGCATCTCCCAAGAACTCTCAAAATCAATGACATAAGCTCGTAACATATCTTCCATCACTTGATTAACTCTTTCAGTCTGTCCATCAGTCTGCGGATGAAAAGCTGAACTCAAGTTCAATGTCGTTCCCATTGCTGTCTGGAGACTCTTCCAAAATTCTGCAGTAAAGCGCGAATCTCGGTCTGACACAATAGATACAGGCACTCCATGTAATCGTACAACGTGTTGTAGATACATTCGGCTCAAACGTTCTACTGAATATGTCATGCTATAGGCAATAAAATGTGCCGTCTTAGTAAGTCGATCCACAATTACCCATACCGCATCGTGATTCTGCTGTGACTTTGGCAATCCTACCACGAAATCCATGGTTATGTGTTCCCATTTCCATTGAGGAATAGGTAACGGCTGTAGCAGTCCAGGTGGTCTCTGATGTTCTGCCTTCACTTGTTTACAAGTAAGACACTGAGCTACATACTCTGCCACATCTCTCTTCATTCCTTCCCACCAAAAATTTCTCTTCAGATCTTTGTACATCTTCGTACTTCCGGGATGAATAGTCATTCGTGACTTATGAGCTTCATCCAATATTTCTTTCCGGAGATTTTCTTCGTTAGGTACACAGAGTCTACCTTTACATCGTAAAGCTCCGTCTGTACTAATACTCCAGACTTCTGGTTCCTTGGCTGACATCTTGGCGAACCAAAATTTCAAATCCTCTGCTATCTGTTGAGCCTCTATGATACGACTGATCAAAGTCGGTTGTACCATAAGACATCCAAAATGTTGTCCTTTCATTGGTTCCACTGGCTGAAGATCAAATTCAGCAATTTCTTCTAATGCTCTCCATTCTCTAATTAGTAATGCAGCGATCACTAGTCGAGGTTTACGGCTCAAAGCATCTGCTACGACATTTGCTTTACCGGGATGGTATTGCAAAGAAAAATCATAGTCTTTGAGTAACTCCATCCATCTCCGCTGTCGCATGTTCAACTCCTTTTGAGAGAACAAATACTTCAGACTCTTATGATCGGAAAATAAGTCAAACTTTTCTCCATAGAGATAGTGTCTCCAAATTTTCAATGCAAACACTATTGCTGCTAATTCCAGATCATGCGTAGGATAGTTCTTCTCATGTACCTTCAATTGTCTTGATCCATATGCGATAACATTTCCATCTTGCATAAGCACACATCCAAGTCCTTGGTGCGATGCGTCACTGTAGATCACATACTTTTCTCCACTCTTAGGTAATGCGAGTACTGGTGCAGAAGTCAATCTCTCTTTTAACTCCTGAAATGCACCCTCATGCTTGTCTGTCCATTCATACTTCGTCTCCTTCCTGGTTAAGTTTGTCAAGGGTCCTGCTAGTTTGGAAAATCCTTCTACGAATCTCCGGTAATATCCTGCTAACCCAAGAAAACTTCTGACTTCTGTCACATTTGTCGGTCTGTTCCAACTTAAGACTGCATCAATCTTAGATGAGTCTACCGAAATACCTTCCTGAGATATAACATGTCCCAAGAATTTGACTTCCTGTAGCCAAAACTCACACTTGCTAAACTTTGCATACAACTTGCTATCTCGAAGTGTCTGCAAGGCAATTTGTAAATGCTCCTTGTGATCTTCTTCTGTCTTTGAGTAGATCAGTATATCATCAATGAACACTATAATGAATTTATCCAGATATAGTCTGAATACTCTATTCATCAAGTCCATAAATACTGCTGGCGCATTCGTCAATCCAAAAGGCATAACTAGAAACTCATAATGCCCGTATCTTGTCCTGAATGCAGTCTTCGATACATCCTCTGATCGAACTAATAGCTGGTGATATCCAGAACGCAGATCGATTTTGGAAAAGATCCTTGATCCTTGTATCTGGTCGAACAAATCATCTATCCGGGGAAGTGGATATATATTCTTGATCGTTACCTTGTTCAACTCCCTGTAGTCTATACAGAGTCGAAGTGTTCCATCTTTCTTCTTTACAAACAGAACTGGTGCTCCCCAAGGTGACGTGCTCGGACGAACAAATCCTAGATCTTCAAGCTCTTGAACTTGCTTCTTCAGTTCTAACATCTCGGTTGGTGCCATCCTATATGGAGTCTTAGAAATAGGCAATGTACCAGGTACTAATTCCACACAGAAGTCTATTTCTCTTTTCGGTGGAAGTCCTTTAATATCCTGAAATACATCCTGAAAGTCTTGTACTATAGGAATTTGATCCATCGTAAACTCCGTACTCGTACTAATGATAGTAGCTAAACCACTCGTAAGGAACATGTCGCTTGTCGGTTGACACTGAAATCTGATCGTCGGCTTTCCATGTATTGGAAATACAATCGTTCTAGTAGGGCAATCCAGATTGGCACTGTACTTAGTTAACCAATCCATCCCTAGGATAACATCGAATTCTGACATTGACAGAACTACCAAGTCTGCTGGAAGATTCCTATCTCCCAAAGTCAAAGGGCAATCTCTACACACTCTACTCAACTTAACTGTCACTCCCAATGGTGACACAGCATTCAGTGTTGACTCAAGTGTCTGGGGTTCTAAACCCAACTGACGCACAATCTTAACAACAATAAAAGAACGTGCGGCTCCAGTATCAAATAAAGCTTTAACTGGACTATGAAAGAGTACAAGCGTACCTTCCAAATGTTGCTGCTCATCAGCATTAAAGCCTACTTCTCCTGGAATGATAGCATTCATTCTGGTCTGATCAGGAGGTCCTTGGATTCCTTGTACTGGGACTTCGTAGTGTCCTCCTCGTGGTGCACGACAATCCCTGCTCACATGCCCTGGTTTGTTGCAGTTGCGGCAGACAATATCCGGCCTGCGATTAGGTCTATGGGCAGTGCAGTTCCTTGCAATATGTCCTGGTTTTCCACAGTTAAAACATCCTCCACTATTGTTGGGTGGTGCTGTTAGTAATGCCTGTGGCTGTGACCCCTGCTGACGATATTGTTGAGGTCGATTATAACTCTGCTGCGGTTTCCTGGTTCCTTCCCAGGTTCTCTTGTTTCCTTGAAAGTTTTCCTGAGGTCTCCATCCTTGGGTATTTTTCGGTGGTCGATTATGGAAATTCCTCTGTTGAAACCCTCGTGACGACTGAGGTCGATTTATCTGTGGTTGCTGTACTGGATTAGCATCCTTTTCTAATCCTGTAGCAAATCTAACAATTTCCTCATACGACTGGTTTAAATGACCAACCATCATATGTCTGAGGTGGGGGTTCAGTCCTTGGTGAAATCTCTTAACCTTCTTCTGCGGAGTGTCTATCATATGCTGAGCAAATCTGGATAGACGCTCGAACTGTGTTGTGTATTCCCGTACATTCCATCCTCCTTGGATCAAATTGAGAAAGTTCTTTTCCTGTTGGTCTCTCTCATCTTCTGGAAAATACTTCTCCAAAAATCTGCCTTTGAATGTCTCCCATGACATAGCTCTAGCAGCGTTGATCCCAATAGTGGCTTGCTCAGCTTCCCACCAATCTGCGGCGGCATAAGTGAGCTGAAATGTAGCAAGGCGGCGTTTCTCTTGTTCGCTGCATTCCAATGCTTCAAATATTAACTCCATCTCTCTTATCCATTGTTCTGCTTTCCATGGTTCTGTTAGTCCATCAAACTTTTCGGGACGTAACCCACGAAAATTTGCTAACAACTTATCTCCAGTCTGTCTTGGTGGCGGGGGTGCAAGAGGTCTCTGGTGGGTGGAGTGATTATATGTATCCCCCACATGCTTCATCCTCTGCATAAATGCTTCAAAAATTCCGGTTGGGTCCATTCCCTCTGGAATAGGTGCTCCATTACGCGCTTGGTGATTTCTCAAGGGTCCTACCATGATGATAACGAGTATCGCCTACAAGAGACATATTGATCAGCTGAAAGTCTTCTCGTAGAAACGAACTCAAGATAGAACAAGAAACAACAAAACTAACAATTCTACTAAACAACGCAACACAACGCAACATCCAAAAATAACAAAAGTACTGCTCGTATATATATATCAAAAGATGTACCGTATAGTACACACTAGTCAAACTGTGTACCATATGGGACAAGAGTTACAACAACTAAAGTCAGCTAATACTATACAAAGCTATGGTCAATAGCTATCTCTCAAGCTCCCAAAAATCTGGTGGACAACATGTCCTAATATAAACTAACAAAATCTATGTCCTGCAGATCCTGACTCAACAGTCGTCAGCATCTGATCCTGCTGGTGGTGCCTCGTCCTCTGGGTCTATATCCATCTCCTCGAGTGGATCATCCTCAACTGGTGCGACAAGATCTCCGACTACTACCCCTATATCCCAATCCTCTATCATCTCTGCATCATCGTCTTCCATCACATCTGCTATTGCCTGGTTAGCGACATCAACAGCTACTGCGGCAAAACCGTCAGCTATGTCAAGAGCTCCTGCTATAGCTACCTCTCCCATAACAAAATCGGCTGGCTGTGCTATCATCTGAGCTATCCATCCTACTGCCATATCGGCCATGGCTGCCATATGCATAATGGGTCCGGCTGGTATCTGAAGCACAACGGGTACCTCTGGCACAATTATCTCCTCGTCTAGCGCATCCTCATCTACTACAACGTCTGCCTCAACATCCTCTGGGTCTGGTACTGGATCCTCTGGCTCAAACTCTGGCTCCTCGGGGTCATCCTCGTCATCATCTGCATGCTCATCCTCTACTGGGTCCTCGTCATCTATCGGCTCCTCCTCTCCATCTCCGTCCATGTCCTCATCGGGATGCTCATCCTCTGGCTCTAGATCCTCCTCATCCTCAATCGGCTCAGGCTCTGGCTCTGGGACGGGTACTGGTGATGGTGGGGCTGCTGCTGCCGCTGGTGCAACTACGGGCTCTGGTGGACCAGCTACAATAGCTCTCAACTCAATCTCATCCATCTCAGGCTTACTCAAAACTAGTCGTAACATCTCCTTGCAAATATCTTTGCCAACTCTCGCTAAGTGGTAAGCGTCCATACGCATCTGTGTTGGGTGAGTACTCCTGGTTACATAAAGAGCTCTCCACATGTCCTCCTCCAAATGTCGACTAGCTATCTGGCACACACGCTCACGATAAAACTCCGGGTCTGCTGGCTCCACGGTATCTCCATGGATGATATGTCCTCCATAAGCATCAGTCACAAACTGGTGAAACTCCGGATCCATGCTATCCTGCAAAGGAAACTATCTATCGTCAGGAAGACGAACTTATCTTATACTCATATCTCATCTCAAAGAATCTTAACAACACTAGGACCAGATGGTGTGGAAATATTTAGTGAACAAAAGTATCACAACCTAGAGTACCGAACTCAAGCTCTGATACCAAAAATCCTGTCACGCCCCGGAGCAGCATAAATAGAGAAAAATAAATTTCCTTTATGGGTCCATAAGGAATGACAGGTGAAAGTCACTAATAATCCACACCACGCAGTACTAGTCCAAAAGAACAGCAACTGTAAACAACTGAGAATAACACACAGTGTTAACTATTACAAAATATCAGAGTGTGGTCCACAGGATCACAACAGGTCTGGAGACAACAAATGCCCAAGTACCCGTTAACTAAAGGTTTAAACAAAACAACCGTAATGTAATCTCATTATAACATCCTCAGTCTTCAACTGGCATAAGGATAATCCTCCCTGGCGTAACCATCATCGGTGGGGCCTTCCTCTGGATAATAGTCATCAGTGTACTGGTCATTACCTGCAGAATAAGGGGCAGGATATTCTGGACGGGGAAAGTCCAGGCAATAAAAGGCCGTCAGCTTACTGAGAGCTGAGTGAGCAAAAACTAACGAGGTACCAGTTATCTGAAGTAAACACAAGCTTATGAAAACGCAGTTTAACAACTTATTATAAAACTAACATTATCTTGTTCCTTTATCCATTCTGGTAAACCGACCCTTATCGTCTTGTTACTCAAACACCGAACACAACATATTCTGATTTCAGGAACAGACTCAATCGTTTAACTCTAGGGATACACCCTTATTCTGTCCATCGCTTTTAAGAGCAATATATCCTGCTCACCGCATGTCATGGACTCCACGTCAGTCTGTCCCCAGCTTTTAAGAACAATGGTCCTGTTCACCGCATTTCAGGGATATAACGTTTCGAACAAGGCATATCAATCTATTGCCACGACTCAACGTCATCTACTAGTGATCCCAGCTCACCGCTTTTAAGAACAATGGTCCTGTTCACCGCTTTTAAGAGCATATCATAGATCATCTAGTCTATCTTAGGACTATTTGGTCCAGCTCACCGCTTTTAAGAACCATGTATCCGGTTCACCGCTTTTAAGAGCATATCATGACCACTCGTCCATCCACGTACCATTCCCAGAACTTACCAAACCTACTTACGTTCCATTCTAACATCGACACATGACAATTCCCAATGTGGCCTGACTACTCGGATTAAAAGAAAATGGATATCAAACTCATATCAGAATCAATACGTCGCCCATGTCTTCATATTCTTTTTATCTATCCATTATCCATAAATCTTTGGTGTCACATTACCTCTGTCTAACCCATAGTCGCATAATGGAATTCCGAATCAGAAATCGAACAATTAAAACCTCTTATATAATAAACAGGCAAAGGAAACCATATTCTGATCATGCCAATCGATTGGAATAGAGGTTCAATCGATTGGGACAAAAAGTTATATCAATCGATTGAGATTATGTCAATCGATTGGAAAGTCAATCGATTGAGAAACATGGCAATCGATTGGAAATGTCAATCGATTGGAATCCTATCCAATCGATTGGGATATGACTGATGTCAATCGATTGAGATTATGTCAATCGATTGGTACTTAGTCTTCTCCAGCAGATTGTAAAAACAGCATATATAAACGTAAACTACAAGCATTATACACGTCTAAGCTCCATAATAACTTGCATAAACATCACATAAAGAGACCAAGTGAGTTATAAACTCACCTAGGGTGCGTTTGGATGTGTTTAAACTTTAAACCTCCAAGCTCTCTCTCTTTCTCCTCTTCTCTGTCTCTGTCTTCCCTCTCTGTCTCCTTCTTTCTTCTTTCTTCTTCTTTCTGCTTCTTCTTCTTCTTTCTCCCAGCTGCCAAAGCAGTGTGTGTGTGTATATATATGTGTATATATAGATATATGTATGTATATATGTATATCTCTTCAAGAGGTATGCCTCTCTCTCTCTCAATGGTCTGAAAAACAGCCCCAAGGCCAATAAATGAAACATATATATAGAGGGGAAAGAGTGCCACACGTTTAAACCTCAAGAAAAGAAGAAAATGCTTCTCAGCTTATGTCAATCGATTGAGACACAAGTCAATCGATTGGCAACAGATATTTGTAGTCAATCGATTGGAAACAATGGCAATCGATTGAGATAAATGGCAATCGATTGGGATATTGACACGTGGTCAATTTTAGTCGGTCTGATAGCAATCGATTGGGAACATGTCAATCGATTGGTATTCAAAAAGTGTCAATCGATTGGAAATGTCAATCGATTGGTATTCAAAATTTACCAAAAGGAAGGGAAAGTTTATACGCGTATAGAAATGAAATACCAGGTCTTATTAATATACCAAAATACAGGGTATTACATCATCCACCACTCAACAAAAGATTTCGTCCTCGAAATCAAAAGCAACAAGGTCTAAAACAAAAATGGAAACTTCTCGCGCATCTCTGACTCTAGTTCCCACGAAGCTTCTCTTTCATCATGATGCTTCCACTGAATTTTTACCAACGGAATCTCCTTGTTCCTGAGTTTCTTGATTCCTTGATCTAGAATGCGAACAGGTCCTTCGTTGAATGTAACGTCGCTGTTGACTTCGATATCCTCAAAGTTGATCTCGTGTGCTGGGTTGTGAACGCACTTCCTCAGCATACTGATGTGGAAAACGTTGTGCACTCCTGACATCTTTGGTGGCAACGCAAGGTGATAAGCGACTTTCCCAACACGCTCCAGAATCTCGAATGGTCCAATGAATCTTGGTGATAATTTGCCTCTCTTCTGACCAAATCTAACGATTCCTCGAACAGGTGAAACCTTGAGTAATACATGATCTCCAACTGCAAATTCTAAGTCTTTGCGTCGTTTGTCAGCATAACTCTTGTGTCGTGTCTGAGCTGTCTTCATCTTCTCACGTACGACTTGAATCTTCTCACTGGTTTCTCGTACAATCTCTGGCCCAAGAAGTTGACTATCTCCGACTTCGGTCCAACATAGCGGCGATCGGCAAGGTTTTCCATACAAAGCTTCAAACGGCGCCATCCCGATACTCGAATGATAACTATTATTATAGGCGAACTCAATCAGAGGTAAGTGCATCTCCCAAGAACTCTCAAAATCAATGACACAAGCTCGTAACATATCTTCCATCACTTGATTAACTCTTTCAGTCTGTCCATCAGTCTGCGGATGAAAAGCTGAACTCAAGTTCAATGTCGTTCCCATTGCTGTCTGGAGACTCTTCCAAAATTCTGCAGTAAAGCGCGAATCTCGGTCTGACACAATAGATACAGGCACTCCATGTAATCGTACAACGTGTTGTAGATACATTCGGCTGAAACGTTCTACTGAATATGTCATGCTATAGGCAATAAAATGTGCCGTCTTAGTAAGTCGATCCACGATTACCCATACCGCATCGTGATTCTGCTGTGACTTTGGCAATCCTACCACGAAATCCATGGTTATGTGTTCCCATTTCCATTGAGGAATAGGTAACGGCTGTAGCAGTCCAGGTGGTCTCTGATGTTCTGCCTTCACTTGTTTACAAGTAAGACACTGAGCTACATACTCTGCCACATCTCTCTTCATTCCTTCCCACCAAAAATTTCTCTTCAGATCTTTGTACATCTTCGTACTTCCGGGATGAATAGTCATTCGTGACTTATGAGCTTCATCCAATATTTCTTTCCGGAGATTTTCTTCGTTAGGTACACAGAGTCTACCTTTACATCGTAAAGCTCCGTCTGTACTAATACTCCAGACTTCTGGTTCCTTGGCTGACATCTTGGCGAACCAAAATTTCAAATCCTCTGCTATCTGTTGAGCCTCTATGATACGACTGATCAAAGTCGGTTGTACCATAAGACATCCAAAATGTTGTCCTTTCATTGGTTCCACTGGCTGAAGATCAAATTCAGCAATTTCTTCTAATGCTCTCCATTCTCTAATTAGTAATGCAGCGATCACTAGTCGAGGTTTACGGCTCAAAGCATCTGCTACGACATTTGCTTTACCGGGATGGTATTGCAAAGAAAAATCATAGTCTTTGAGTAACTCCATCCATCTCCGCTGTCGCATGTTCAACTCCTTTTGAGAGAACAAATACTTCAGACTCTTATGATCGGAAAATAAGTCAAACTTTTCTCCATAGAGATAGTGTCTCCAAATTTTCAATGCAAACACTATTACTGCTAATTCCAGATCATGCGTAGGATAGTTCTTCTCATGTACCTTCAATTGTCTTGATCCATATGCGATAACATTTCCATCTTGCATAAGCACACATCCAAGTCCTTGGTGCGATGCGTCACTGTAGATCACATACTTTTCTCCACTCTTAGGTAATGCGAGTACTGGTGCAGAAGTCAATCTCTCTTTTAACTCCTGAAATGCACCCTCATGCTTGTCTGTCCATTCATACTTCGTCTCCTTCCTGGTTAAGTTTGTCAAGGGTCCTGCTAGTTTGGAAAATCCTTCTACGAATCTCCGGTAATATCCTGCTAACCCAAGAAAACTTCTGACTTCTGTCACATTTGTCGGTCTGTTCCAACTTAAGACTGCATCAATCTTAGATGAGTCTACCGAAATACCTTCCTGAGATATAACATGTCCCAAGAATTTGACTTCCTGTAGCCAAAACTCACACTTGCTAAACTTTGCATACAACTTGCTATCTCGAAGTGTCTGCAAGGCAATTTGTAAATGCTCCTTGTGATCTTCTTCTGTCTTTGAGTAGATCAGTATATCATCAATGAACACTATAATGAATTTATCCAGATATAGTCTGAATACTCTATTCATCAAGTCCATAAATACTGCTGGCGCATTCGTCAATCCAAAAGGCATAACTAGAAACTCATAATGCCCGTATCTTGTCCTGAATGCAGTCTTCGATACATCCTCTGATCGAACTAACAGCTGGTGATATCCAGAACGCAGATCGATTTTGGAAAAGATCCTTGATCCTTGTATCTGGTCGAACAAATCATCTATCCGGGGAAGTGGATATCTATTCTTGATCGTTACCTTGTTCAACTCCCTGTAGTCTATACAGAGTCGAAGTGTTCCATCTTTCTTCTTTACAAACAGAACTGGTGCTCCCCAAGGTGACGTGCTCGGACGAACAAATCCTAGATCTTCAAGCTCTTGAACTTGCTTCTTCAGTTCTAACATCTCGGTTGGTGCCATCCTATATGGAGTCTTAGAAATAGGCAATGTACCAGGTACTAATTCCACACAGAAGTCTATTTCTCTTTTCGGTGGAAGTCCTTTAATATCCTGAAATACATCCTGAAAGTCTCGTACTATAGGAATTTGATCCATCGTAAACTCCGTACTCGTACTAATGATAGTAGCTAAACCACTCGTAAGGAACATGTCGCTTGTCGGTTGACACTGAAATCTGATCGTCGGCTTTCCATGTATTGGAAATACAATCGTTCTAGTAGGGCAATCCAGATTGGCACTGTACTTAGTTAACCAATCCATCCCTAGGATAACATCGAATTCTGACATTGACAGAACTACCAAGTCTGCTGGAAGATTCCTATCTCCCAAAGTCAAAGGGCAATCTCTACACACTCTACTCAACTTAACTGTCACTCCCAATGGTGACACAGCATTCAGTGTTGACTCAAGTGTCTGGGGTTCTAAACCCAACTGACGCACAATCTTAACAGCAATAAAAGAACGTGCGGCTCCAGTATCAAATAAAGCTTTAACTGGACTATGAAAGAGTACAAGCGTACCTTCCAAATGTTGCTGCTCATCAGCATTAAAGCCTACTTCTCCTGGAATGATAGCATTCATTCTGGTCTGATCAGGAGGTCCTTGGATTCCTTGTACTGGGACTTCGTAGTGTCCTCCTCGTGGTGCACGACAATCCCTGCTCACATGCCCTGGTTTGTTGCAGTTGCGGCAGACAATATCCGGCCTGCGATTAGGTCTATGGGCAGTGCAGTTCCTTGCAATATGTCCTGGTTTTCCACAGTTAAAACATCCTCCACTATTGTTGGGTGGTGCTGTTAGTAATGCCTGTGGCTGTGACCCCTGCTGACGATATTGTTGAGGTCGATTATAACTCTGCTGCGGTTTCCTGGTTCCTTCCCAGGTTCTCTTGTTTCCTTGAAAGTTTTCCTGAGGTCTCCATCCTTGGGTATTTTTCGGTGGTCGATTATGGAAATTCCTCTGTTGAAACCCTCGTGACGACTGAGGTCGATTTATCTGTGGTTGCTGTACTGGATTAGCATCCTTTTCTAATCCTGTAGCAAATCTAACAATTTCCTCATACGACTGGTTTAAATGACCAACCATCATATGTCTGAGGTGGGGGTTCAGTCCTTGGTGAAATCTCTTAACCTTCTTCTGCGGAGTGTCTATCATATGCTGAGCAAATCTGGATAGACGCTCGAACTGTGTTGTGTATTCCCGTACATTCCATCCTCCTTGGATCAAATTGAGAAAGTTCTTTTCCTGTTGGTCTCTCTCATCTTCTGGAAAATACTTCTCCAAAAATCTGCCTTTGAATGTCTCCCATGACATAGCTCTAGCAGCGTTGATCCCAATAGTGGCTTGCTCAGCTTCTCACCAATCTGCGGCGGCATAAGTGAGCTGAAATGTAGCAAGGCGGCGTTTCTCTTGTTCGCTGCATTCCAATGCTTCAAATATTAACTCCATCTCTCTTATCCATTGTTCTGCTTTCCATGGTTCTGTTAGTCCATCAAACTTTTCGGGACGTAACCCACGAAAATTTGCTAACAACTTATCTCCAGTCTGTCTTGGTGGCGGGGGTGCAAGAGGTCTCTGGTGGGTGGAGTGATTATATGTATCCCCCACATGCTTCATCCTCTGCATAAATGCTTCAAAAATTCCGGTTGGGTCCATTCCCTCTGGAATAGGTGCTCCATTACGCGCTTGGTGATTTCTCAAGGGTCCTACCATGATGATAACGAGTATCGCCTACAAGAGACATATTGATCAGCTGAAAGTCTTCTCGTAGAAACGAACTCAAGATAGAACAAGAAACAACAAAACTAACAATTCTACTAAACAACGCAACACAACGCAACATCCAAAAATAACAAAAGTACTGCTCGTATATATATATCAAAAGATGTACCGTATAGTACACACTAGTCAAACTGTGTACCATATGGGACAAGAGTTACAACAACTAAAGTCAGCTAATACTATACAAAGCTATGGTCAATAGCTATCTCTCAAGCTCCCAAAAATCTGGTGGACAACATGTCCTAATATAAACTAACAAAATCTATGTCCTGCAGATCCTGACTCAACAGTCGTCAGCATCTGATCCTGCTGGTGGTGCCTCGTCCTCTGGGTCTATATCCATCTCCTCGAGTGGATCATCCTCAACTGGTGCGACAAGATCTCCGACTACTACCCCTATATCCCAATCCTCTATCATCTCTGCATCATCGTCTTCCATCACATCTGCTATTGCCTGGTTAGCGACATCAACAGCTACTGCGGCAAAACCGTCAGCTATGTCAAGAGCTCCTGCTATAGCTACCTCTCCCATAACAAAATCGGCTGGCTGTGCTATCATCTGAGCTATCCATCCTACTGCCATATCGGCCATGGCTGCCATATGCATAATGGGTCCGGCTGGTATCTGAAGCACAACGGGTACCTCTGGCACAATTATCTCCTCGTCTAGCGCATCCTCATCTACTACAACGTCTGCCTCAACATCCTCTGGGTCTGGTACTGGATCCTCTGGCTCAAACTCTGGCTCCTCGGGGTCATCCTCGTCATCATCTGCATGCTCATCCTCTACTGGGTCCTCGTCATCTATCGGCTCCTCCTCTCCATCTCCGTCCATGTCCTCATCGGGATGCTCATCCTCTGGCTCTAGATCCTCCTCATCCTCAATCGGCTCAGGCTCTGGCTCTGGGACGGGTACTGGTGATGGTGGGGCTGCTGCTGCCGCTGGTGCAACTACGGGCTCTGGTGGACCAGCTACAATAGCTCTCAACTCAATCTCATCCATCTCAGGCTTACTCAAAACTAGTCGTAACATCTCCTTGCAAATATCTTTGCCAACTCTCGCTAAGTGGTAAGCGTCCATACGCATCTGTGTTGGGTGAGTACTCCTGGTTACATAAAGAGCTCTCCACATGTCCTCCTCCAAATGTCGACTAGCTATCTGGCACACACGCTCACGATAAAACTCCGGGTCTGCTGGCTCCACGGTATCTCCATGGATGATATGTCCTCCATAAGCATCAGTCACAAACTGGTGAAACTCCGGATCCATGCTATCCTGCAAAGGAAACTATCTATCGTCAGGAAGACGAACTTATCTTATACTCATATCTCATCTCAAAGAATCTTAACAACACTAGGACCAGATGGTGTGGAAATATTTAGTGAACAAAAGTATCACAACCTAGAGTACCGAACTCAAGCTCTGATACCAAAAATCCTGTCACGCCCCGGAGCAGCATAAATAGAGAAAAATAAATTTCCTTTATGGGTCCATAAGGAATGACAGGTGAAAGTCACTAATAATCCACACCACGCAGTACTAGTCCAAAAGAACAGCAACTGTAAACAACTGAGAATAACACACAGTGTTAACTATTACAAAATATCAGAGTGTGGTCCACAGGATCACAACAGGTCTGGAGACAACAAATGCCCAAGTACCCGTTAACTAAAGGTTTAAACAAAACAACCGTAATGTAATCTCATTATAACATCCTCAGTCTTCAACTGGCATAAGGATAATCCTCCCTGGCGTAACCATCATCGGTGGGGCCTTCCTCTGGATAATAGTCATCAGTGTACTGGTCATTACCTGCAGAATAAGGGGCAGGATATTCTGGACGGGGAAAGTCCAGGCAATAAAAGGCCGTCAGCTTACTGAGAGCTGAGTGAGCAAAAACTAACGAGGTACCAGTTATCTGAAGTAAACACAAGCTTATGAAAACGCAGTTTAACAACTTATTATAAAACTAACATTATCTTGTTCCTTTATCCATTCTGGTAAACCGACCCTTATCGTCTTGTTACTCAAACACCGAACACAACATATTCTGATTTCAGGAACAGACTCAATCGTTTAACTCTAGGGATACACCCTTATTCTGTCCATCGCTTTTAAGAGCAATATATCCTGCTCACCGCATGTCATGGACTCCACGTCAGTCTGTCCCCAGCTTTTAAGAACAATGGTCCTGTTCACCGCATTTCAGGGATATAACGTTTCGAACAAGGCATATCAATCTATTGCCACGACTCAACGTCATCTACTAGTGATCCCAGCTCACCGCTTTTAAGAACAATGGTCCTGTTCACCGCTTTTAAGAGCATATCATAGATCATCTAGTCTATCTTAGGACTATTTGGTCCAGCTCACCGCTTTTAAGAACCATGTATCCGGTTCACCGCTTTTAAGAGCATATCATGACCACTCGTCCATCCACGTACCATTCCCAGAACTTACCAAACCTACTTACGTTCCATTCTAACATCGACACATGACAATTCCCAATGTGGCCTGACTACTCGGATTAAAAGAAAACGGATATCAAACTCATATCAGAATCAATACGTCGCCCATGTCTTCATATTCTTTTTATCTATCCATTATCCATAAATCTTTGGTGTCACATTACCTCTGTCTAACCCATAGTCGCATAATGGAATTCCGAATCAGAAATCGAACAATTAAAACCTCTTATATAATAAACAGGCAAAGGAAACCATATTCTGATCATGCCAATCGATTGGAACAGAGGTTCAATCGATTGGGACAAAAAGTTATATCAATCGATTGAGATTATGTCAATCGATTGGAAAGTCAATCGATTGAGAAACATGGCAATCGATTGGAAATGTCAATCGATTGGAATCCTATCCAATCGATTGGGATATGACTGATGTCAATCGATTGAGATTATGTCAATCGATTGGTACTTAGTCTTCTCCAGCAGATTGTAAAAACAGCATATATAAACGTAAACTACAAGCATTATACACGTCTAAGCTCCATAATAACTTGCATAAACATCACATAAAGAGACCAAGTGAGTTATAAACTCACCTAGGGTGCGTTTGGATGTGTTTAAACTTTAAACCTCCAAGCTCTCTCTCTTTCTCCTCTTCTCTGTCTCTGTCTTCCCTCTCTGTCTCCTTCTTTCTTCTTTCTTCTTCTTTCTGCTTCTTCTTCTTCTTTCTCCCAGCTGCCAAAGCAGTGTGTGTGTGTATATATATGTGTATATATAGATATATGTATGTATATATGTATATCTCTTCAAGAGGTATGCCTCTCTCTCTCTCAATGGTCTGAAAATAGCCCCAAGGCCAATAAATGAAACATATATATAGAGGGGAAAGAGTGCCACACGTTTAAACCTCAAGAAAAGAAGAAAATGCTTCTCAGCTTATGTCAATCGATTGAGACACAAGTCAATCGATTGGCAACAGATATTTGTAGTCAATCGATTGGAAACAATGGCAATCGATTGAGATAAATGGCAATCGATTGGGATATTGACACGTGGTCAATTTTAGTCGGTCTGATAGCAATCGATTGGGAACATGTCAATCGATTGGTATTCAAAAAGTGTCAATCGATTGGAAATGTCAATCGATTGGTATTCAAAATTTACCAAAAGGAAGGGAAAGTTTATACGCGTATAGAAATGAAATACCAGGTCTTATTAATATACCAAAATACAGGGTATTACAAATAACCACTCCTGTTATTCCATCATCTACCACTGACCCATCTGTTCCTGTTCCTGATCCTTCTGCTCCTTCCACATTGGCGACACCGCCTGCTTTTGAGACACCACTTCCACCACCTCTAGTCGTGACGGATCCATTGTTAGCTACATCTGCTGCTCCGACTGAGAGTGACCCAGCGATGGTTACTGCTGTTGCTGAGGGTGGAGATGGGGATGCTCCGGATTTGGTTATTTAGATATTATCGGATGTTGCTGATGATGTATAGAGTCTGATGGATCAGTGTTTTCGGTTGTTTTGGTGGGTTATATATGATGTATTTTTGTTTTCTCTCTTCTCTCTCTTATTTGTCTGGTGGGTTGGGTTAATTGGAAATGTTGGTTTATTTGGTTATATGGTTTTGTAATCACTATCTGTTATTCCATTGTATTATTATACCAGTGATTAGTTCTGCTTATGTATGGATCCTATGCTTTATGTTTTTTTTTACTATATTTGATCCTGCCTGTGTGGAGTTGTATGCTTTATTTCCAGGTTGTTACGCATGCGGTTATTACTATGATTTGACAGGTGATATCTCTCTATCTATATTTAAAAATTAACTTCTGAGGACATTGTTATTTTCAGTTGGGGGTGGGATGTAGATAGATAATCACCTGTGCATATTTATACTTAGCAATCTGAATACATTTATTGTACATGTCATACAATCTCAGTTGAATTTTAAAATTTTGAACAAATTTTAACTAATTTTAAGTTAAAAATTTGATTGGATAAAACTTTATTGGTAGAACGACTTGCAAATACTCACTCCTATTTAGCTATTATCAAGCAAGGACACTACCATTTTATTCTCATCCTTTTATGAATTATGTTCACGCGTTTTTTTAACTTTTCTAGGATGAATGCATTTGTTGACCATTATTGTATCCAAATCATTTGCACATGTTAATAGCTATGCAGAAAACTTAAAATAAGAGTTAATACGACTGTCGTACTTTAAGGAATAAAGTAGTGGAAACTAGTTACCCTTAGTGAGCTTTTGAATCCAATCTTCAATCTTGAGGGAAATATCACATCAAATTTGAATTGTTCTTATTGAATAAGTGTGTTAAATTTGTTGAATAGTCTCTGATTCTTCATTTTGGCTTCTTAGTAGAGGAGAACGTTCAGGAATTACCAACCAAACTCAATGAACATTTAAGTGTTAAAAATTAAGAAGTTGAGAAAATAATTTAAGCCATCGCTATTTGCTCCTTGCTTTCTCCATTTACCTATATCGACATTTCAGAATATGCATTGTTCTTAACCCCACACCTAGTAAATAATGCCAAATCTATTATGAAATCTTAAATTCCTAATCTTATACCTTGACCTCAATACACCCTATTGTACACCCAATGTGATTAAATTGTTGAAGTATGAGGAGGGAGTAGTAGTGGGAAGGGCTGCATAAAAGAAAAAAAAAAGAGGAGAAAGTCCAGGTTAAAAAAAAAAAATTTAAATATATATATGGAGAGGATGGTTGGAATGAAGTGAAGAAGAAATCATTGAACACAGTTACATGTTGAAGATGTGCAATTTCCTACCCCCTCTAATTTCTACCCTACTAAATAACAACCGTCAAGTCAAAGCCTTAATGATTTTCAACAACTTAGTTTAAACACGAACGTGTAATTTGAGTTATCCACGGTATTTCGCTCCTCTAGTAAGTAGTATTCTGTTTGTGAGACTATACACACTAAATGTTCGTCTTTTATAGAGTCGAGTATGAAAGCATTAGTATCCGAAAAAATCACTCCTATCAAAGCTTTCATACCATGTGCGATCATTATTAACCAAGTCTCTGTGGGATGTTCATTTTTGAGTGTAGTAACCATGTGAGAATTGAGTTGAAACTACAAGTTCTGGGAGTATGATAGTTTAAACAACTCTAAATAAAGTTTGATGTATAGCTGGTAATCTCACACACACGGATACATGGATGTGATGCATATGTTATTTTTTCTTGGTGACATGAGGAACATGTGTATTTCTTTCATGGTTTGAATGAGGATGATATGTGTTGTAGAGCTAAATTAATAGTTGAATAAAAGGAAGTGTTCACAAGTTATTCTATATTTTTTGATCTTAAAATTAGAGAATTTTGTGGGTATATTCACTGCAAACCCTCACGAGACTACACTCGTCCACTAGGGGGAACCTAAGGGTTTAACGGCTTGTTGCATTTGCTAAATGCAACCGCGATTCCTGCGAAAGTGAGTTAGGTAGTTTCTTTCTTGTTACTTTAGTTGACTTGAGTTCAATTTATTTTAGTTTAGTCGTTATAGTCATAGTTAGTTTGTTTTATTTTCGCTCTATTGCTAGGGCCTAGCAAATCGCTAGTTGGGGGTTCTGACAAGCGGGAGTATTTGTAAAATACAACCGCGTTAAAAGAAGAAAATATACTAATTTAGTTTACAATTCCCTTATTTATCTGCAGTTTGAATTACAATGCCAGTTTTCACACATCATGATTAATCTGTGATAAGTTGTTTGTCTTAGCTGTAGTTTGTGCAGATTACCGTTGCTGTGTGGAGAATTGGAAGATAACGATAAAAGGAAGTGCTGAGTTTTAAAGAAGACATTTCAAAACTAAAGCATAGAGTTCGAGCGATCGAAGAAGTCTATAGCGATCGAGGGTTCGATCGATCGAGAGAAGTTCAAGCGATCGAAGATCCCAGAAGTTCAATCGATCGAGAGATGTTCGTTCGATCGATCGAACATGGCTTTTATCAGATCATACGCGCATGCTGCGGGAATATTGGTTAAAAACCCTAGCTGTAGGTTTATCTATATATATGAGTTGTACTCACAAAAAGGAGAACGCCCACTTTACTTTCATCAGTTTTTTAGAGAGAGAAGAGAGTTTTTCTTGATGTTTTGTAGGTTTCAAAGATTTTTTGGTATTGTGTAGCTTGATTACTCCTAGTTTAATCAAAGTTCTTCTTTCCAGGTTACGTCTGTATTGTTTATTTACATTCTGCACGTAGTTTATAGTAGTATAATCTGTTAAACTCATAGTAGTGCATGCTAAATAAGTTCACACCATTAGTTTACATAGTTTTCATGTTAAAATCACAACCAAACGCATCCTTAATGAACTTTTACATTAAAAACGCATCTGTGATACTCCAGACTATGTCTGAGTAGTCCCCAGGTTGGGAGATCATGATGAAACCTTGATCCCAAGCCTCTGCCATGTAGCAGAATAATTCCTGTGTTCGATCGATCGAGAAAGTTCGATCGATCGGATTAGAGACATTTTCAATCGATCGAAGTTAGTTAAATCGATTGAGGGATGAAGATGTTCGATCGATCGAAAGCGCGTCGATCGATCGAACTCTCTGATTCTTGAGAACATCCTATACAGTATTCCTAGACTTTCTGCTTTACTGATTTGTTATCAAATTGTCCCCAAATGCTCAGTTTGTCAAAACAGTCTGTAAACTTAAAGCCTTGAGGCATTTTCCTTCAATACATTTTGCAAACCACCCTCAATGCTAACACCATTGTGGGTGCGAGTCTAAACTATTGTTTTAAACCGCTTTCATGTATTTCAAATTTAATTGTGACGACATAGTCCCGGTCATGAAAGGACTATGGATTCTTTATCCTAAGAGAAATACGGAATACTCTAGAGAGTGTACTCCATTGAGCTTCAACATAATTGCATGGTAGATGGCTAGGTCGCGGTGGATTCGTGTGATCCCAAAATTCCTTTTTATTAAGAGAAATATTTTAAATCATCGCTTTAAATTGTTAGTTAGTCGTTAGATTACTTTAGTTTAATTGTCTTGTCTTTAGTAGTTGATAAATAGTGGAACTTCGTGTTCTACATTTCTTTAAAATATTGTTTTTTTTTTAATTTTACTTTTTAGAGATTAATCTAGATTTTTAGTTTAACACCTTCCCTGTGGGATTGACCTGGACTTAACCAGATTACTACTTGCACGATTTCCTACACTTGGGTATAGCACACAAGCGCACACAGAAAAATTCTCGTGTCAATTGCCTCGTTCAGGTCATGGATCTGGAGCTTCTGTTGGTTGAACCGATCGACATAGTCCTTCAAGGACTCTCCTTTTCGCTGCTTGATAGTAAGTAGCTAGAGGTCTTGCTGTGGCCTACCAAGTATGCCTACGAATTGGCTGACGAAAAGCTTGCTGAGCTCTTTAAATTCATCGATTGATCGGGGCTTCAAGGAGTTGAACCACTGCGCTGTAGGGCCCCTCAGAGTGCTAGGGAAAGCCAAGCAATGTAGCTCGTCGACGTTGGTTGCTAATGCCATCTAAGCCTTGTACGTTTGAACATGGTCGGCTGAGCTGCCTAAACCGTCGTACGAGTCAATGTGAGGTTATTTGAATTTGCGCGGGATGGCAAATCCTGTAATCCATTTGGTGAACGATGACTTAGTCTCAGTATTGGTGTAGTTCTGACCTGGCCTCTTCAATTTCTCAATCTGCTTTTCCAGGTCATTGATCCAGGCCTCCATGTCCTCCCGACCGCTGTCGCGCCCGAGCTCGATATGCTCAGTGTAGCGCGTGGGCTCGATATGTTAGGTCGGGGCGGATGATGAGTCTTCCTCTTTAAAGTAGGTTGTCTTCGGAGACAGGGCTCGACTCTGGTTCCAATTAATCGTGTACCTGAGGTCGCTTCGGTTCCTGGCCGAGCGGTCCTTGGCTGATTCCCGGGCTAGTCGCTCTTGCCCTTCCCCTCTGGCAGCGCGTCTATTGTTGATAATGTCTTTGGTGTCCCCCCTGCGGTTTAGATTAGCCCGACCACGTTGCCTGGTCCGTATGGGATCCCGGCCACGCTCATCATTCCTGAGCAACTCAACCTCCTGGGGAATCATTGGTGCAGTATGGGCGCGCCGTCTGGCGTGTTGGGGTACCTGACCATACTCGTCGTTCCCGAGCTACACCTCGATCTGTGGGGGCTTATTTTGTCGGGCCAGCAGAGCCTCGATTTGTCACTGGGTCTGGCACTGGCCCTCCACAAGTTGCTCCAAAGCTGTAGTGACTTGCTCAGGGGTCATGGAGACCGTTGACTGGACGGCCGGTGGATCCGCCTGATCCGACGGCTGAGCAGTCTTCTTGTTTTTCTTTGGAGGCATGGCGATCAGTCAAGAGATTTGTTGATGGAAAAATCTGTCGAGTTCCCACAGACGGCGCCAAACTGATGATGCCAAAAATTGGTAGAAGAGTAAGAAGATTTAAATAAGAGAGATTTGAGTGTGGTTCGGCCCTATTAATGAAGGAACCTACCTCCATGCGGTGTGTTGGAGCACTTGCATTATGATGTGAAAGTTGCGCGGGGGTCTCTGGTGACCCAACAATGGCTTGGTGCTACCAGAAATCGGTCGGATAGAATATGAATGCAATTATAAAGTTACGATTCTGTTAGGTAAGAATGCGATCCCCCTCAATGGGAGTGTGTGGTCCCTTTTATAGATGCAAGAGACCACTCGCACAAGGCAAGTAAACTGATTAGGAAGCACAATCTAATCATAATTGATTAGCATAAATCATGGGAGTTTTCTCAGTGGACTAGGAAACAACTTGCACTTTCCATTAATCTTCTAACTGAGATAGGAAACTGCCTAGAACCCCTTGGAGTGCATCGTGAGACATGCCAGGGCTGCGTCTATCATGGGGTGACCCCGCATCGTGCACCCGACCTGTGGGTCAATCCCGGGCGGTCCTAGATGGATAGCCTGGGACGGCTGCGTGGTCAACTCCATTACTGGATGACTCGGTGCTTCTTGCTGAGGTGGCAGAGGTTGACTTTGATCGGATATTTTTGTGCGTATCATATATATTATTCCTTCGTCTAGAAGACAGGACTACCAGTATGGCTGAAATAGCTTTGGAGATTGAGACGTCGACAAATAGGCTATGAAGCAAAAAGGCCTTTTGGTCTCACCTTTTGTGCTCTCCTTAAGGGGCTCTTCCATCCATCATGGGAGGGCCTAAACCATTTTCTTTGCTATTTTTTTGTTGCTTTCAACAATATATCCCCTCTTGTGAGGAGGTTTGTCCCACTTTGTTGAGGGTTCTGTCCCTCCTTGTTGGGAGTTTTGTCCCTCCTTGTTGAGGGTTTGTTTTATTTTTTGTTTGATTTTGTTGATTGATGCAGCTAGATCTCTTTGTCTCCGTATTCCGTAGTTGGATTTGGCGTTGTTTCACACAAATCTGCATTAGATCTGTTGTTTGTTCGGGCCCACTTCCTAGTTACGGTGGTTTTGAAGCTTGGATCTTTGCTGTAGTTGTTGGCAGGTTTCTCCTTCAGACGGCTCAGTGGTTGAGCTACGCCACAGTCCGCGATATCATAGTTTTGGAGATTGCAATACAAACCAGAAGATTGCTGTGATTTATCATGTATTTTTTTTTTCCTTCTATGTTGTATTTGTTCCTTGTGAACTTGCCTTTTGTGAATTAGAATTTTCATGCTTTGCGATGAGAAAAAAAGGCATTTCGGTCTTGAGTTTTGCAAGGAAGGTTGGCCAGTATATATAGCAAACTCTGTGACCCACGGTCTAAGATCGTATTGACCATATTGTCCCTGGCCCCCTCCATTGCCACCCCAGTTTTCATCTTCGAGTGGAAGGGAAAGGAAGTCTGATGGAGAGTCAACAACAAATGGAGGGACAAACCATGTGTTGGAGCGAAATCCGTACGAAAGATTACCAGTTGGTGACTTAACATGGTATCAGAGCCTTGTTATGTGGCAGGTCCTTCAACTCTCCATCCCTGCTTTAATGAGCATATTTGCACTTGTTGTTTGGATCGATTGTAATGGAGCTAGGTTTGTTTAGTTTGTTGTCTCTCCACGTGAGGGAGGGTGTTGAAGCTTGATATATATTGTTAGACCCATTCTCTAACAGCTTAAACTTTTGGAGCACCTAGGAACGTGATATGAGTTCTGTGGAATTTCACACTCCCTCTGTTCCAAAATAAGTGTCCACTTTGAAAGTCAACTACAATTTTTGTATAAACAACCTATAATATCCTCACAATAAAAGACAAGTATCATTTCCTAGGAGAGTGAGAAAAGGAAAATGAGTAAGAAAATCAATGTCACATCAACGACAATATGGGAAAGTGCAAAAATGAAGGACAAAAGAGATAAATATAATACACATTTCTTACACATTGTGCAAATTGGTAGTGGACACTTATTTTGGAACGGAGGAACTAGTTATGCAATTATTATTAGAGTGGTTCTATTTGCACCCACCCTAATTACTCTCTACACCCGTATTTTAATAAAATATTCATATTTATAATACACCCTTGTATAAAATGACATTGAAGGACAATTAAATAAAAAGAACTCTAAATTAATTACTCTCTACACTCACCTCTAGTACTACATATCAAACGTATTGTCCTTTATATACATTCATCAATATCAATAAACCCTAAATTAATTTGTAGTTGATTTTTTGCAATATTTTTCCTCATGTACTACCTATCTAATACTTTGGAGAAAGATATGGAGCAAGAGGTATGGTTTGCTATCATTTGGTTTACTATTTTTTCAAAAAAAAAAAATTCAAAGCTGAATCGTCACCGTTCGGTCCTGTGTTATAGAACAAGTAAACATTGTTCCATCATTACCTACCGAACATATCCCAAATGTTCTACTGTATATAACCGAACATAAGTCAAATGTTCCACCAAAAACACCGAACAAATTTACAATTGATGTTCTACCATAAGAAGATGAACATTACAAAAAATGTTCCACCACCTAGAACCGAACAAACCTACTTTGTTCCACCTATACCCGCCGAACATTGCACTTATGTTCGGTTCTAGATCACAGAACAAGTGCGCATACACTTTGTGACCTAACTTTCTATAGCTCAAGAGTTTGGAAAAATATTAAAAATAAATGCAATAGAACTCATCCTTGAAACAAAATGTACATAAAATTCCAATTATAAACAAAAAATCATAGATTTACATTAGAATGTATTGAACAGTGATTGAGGAAGACACGAGGAGGAGGATGGAGGGTGTAAAGAGTAATAGGAATTGGGAGAAGTTGCTGGGGTATTTTGGGAATAAAGAGTGGGTGTAGAGAGTAAAGCGTCTTAAAATAATGGGTGTAGAAAGTAGGTGGGTGTAGAGAGAAAACTAGGTAAGTGTAAATAGAACCACTCTTATTATTATTGTTATTATTATTTAGAGAGAATTTCACGTAAAAGTCTATTTTATAGGACTTTTGGCTAACATTCCCTTAATTATTTTCCCTTTTTTTGTCTGTTTCATTAATTTTTTTTATTTTTTTTAAAAGTATGTGTGGCATATGTTCCCTTTTGATTTCTCTAGCTGTGATGGGTGGTATGGACTATGTGATTATGTCAAAGAATGGGTACAAAATGTTGGAATTGGAATATTTAGGATTCAATAACAAAAAAATCATAGTTAAAGACATTTGAAATATAGGTTTAATATCAAAGTTTCAAAAATTGTTTGTAGTTTGAAACACAAGCATAAAAAAGAAGACAAGGGGATCTCAAGAGTGTTTTTATTTAGTCTGGGACATTGAAATAAGCAATGGGTATTTTTACTCTTTCAGAAGTGCTCGGTGCGTACCTCACACATTTGGACGTGGGAACGATAAATTGTGTATGCAGATAAGATAACCAACAAATATCCGATTGTTGACTTGGATGCACACGTTCTAGTCTCTGTCTGCCAATGAACTGACCAAAAGACCAAACCAAATTACGTGTTTGAGAAGAAAATATAAGTAGTTACATCAGTTTGACTACCCAAAGGCAATGCAAATTGAAGAAGGAAAATTATTCATTTTTAATTAAGTTCTTCTAGAATAGCTTATTTTGTTTTAAAGCTGGCTTTTCCAGAAGGAATTCCAGCCACAAGAAATGATACATAGTTTGATACATTCACTCACGAGAGTTATTTGCCGCATGACTTTGTAACAAATCCTCGCTTGTGCTGTTGGGGAAGACGTCATTATGAACGACTGTAATGTTGTTGATTTTGAGGAAGATGGTGATAAGGTAATCTGTGCTTGAAGGCTCTGTTAGGTCCATGGATTTATTGATGGAAAGGAAACAATAAGGAGACACTTTACTTTGTTCGGTTAATAAGGAAACTAGTAGGAAACAATTTAAATTTCTGAATTTTGTGAGTTATTTCCCTTCCTTTTTCCTTAAGTTACAATTATATTTTGAGAAGGTTTAATCTTTAATGTTACTTAAGAATGGAGGAAAACAGAAGGGAACTAGTTTTACTTCTTGTTTTCCTGTACTTCATTTTTTTGTACTTCTCTGAATTCGCAAATCGAACAAAGCCTATAGCTTTGACATTTTCTTTTCCCTATCGAAAAATTTAGTATTGGCCTCTCATTCTCGTCTTTGTAAAAATATGTGGCATAGAAAAATATGTAACTACTTCATCCACAAGTTTAGGTTACTGTGATTTTGGAGGATGGACAGCGATTTGAAGGTGATCTTCTTGTTGGTGCTGATGGAATATGGTCAAAGGTATTGTCTTAAACTTATTATATATTGTCTTCTCCAGTGGATTTTTTCTTTTCATGTATTAATTATACGTATAAAAAATTGTATATATATTACAATATCTGTGGTGGTGGGACATGTGCTAATTTGCCATGGGTGGAGATGTTCTATTCTGTATCTGGTGTAATAAACTGCAATAGCAACCAGCTATACCGTGGACTATCTTTTGTCCTGCAAATGCTTATATATATATATATTTGTATATGTGTGTGTGTCAGATGTTTTGCTTGAAATTTTTGATAATTCTATTCTGCTTGAATAGGTAAGGAAAAATCTGTTTGGGCCAAAGGAAGCTACCTATTCGGACTACACATGTTATACTGGCATTGCAGATTTTGTGCCACCTGACATTGAGTCCGTCGGGTAATGTTCTATTTCATTATTGCTTTGGGATTATATGTCACTGTTTATCTTCATTGACTTCTTTACTGTGGGTTATACTTTGAATTTAAATTCTCTATCTGAAGGTACCGAGTATTTCTTGGACACAAACAGTACTTTGTTTCTTCGGATGTGGGTGGAGGAAAGATGCAGTGGTACGCATTCCACAAGGAACCACCTGGTGGTGTAGATAGTCCCAATGGTATATATTCTTCAGATTCTTGAACTCATGTAGATTCAAATGACTTTAACAATTCATCTATGTTACTCTGAATCGGGTACGGGTGTCGGGTACAGACTCGGTCGGGTACGGTGTCGGGTTCGTCCTATTTTTAAAAATTTTACACTATTTTGAAGGGTTGGAGAGAGAAGTACCCTTATCCGGGTGTCGTGTTGGGCACGGGTACTCTATGCATTATGAAGGGTCCGGGTAACATAGCAGTTCATATATGTTTCGGATGTTATTAGCAAAATATACATGTGGAATGCCACCGTAGATATAATTCATTGTTGCTTTGTAATTATTCTAAAAGATACCAACTTTCTAAGCTTTTTGTGTTTTAGTGCATCATATTATAATGGTGGTGCTTCATCAAACATATCAAATTTCTTGGATTCTAAGAGGCTGTTTGGGCAATGCAAGAACCAGTTTGTTGTTCAGAGAAGAACCGGTTCTAAATAGTTTGGTGTTTGTGTAGCTGCTATTTGGTTACACAGGAGTACGTGCCCGACTTTAAAAAAAAAGCCGCAAGACTGGTTCTTTTTCAAACCAACGCAATACTGATTTTTCGTTGAAAACAGATAAAAGTGAGAGGGAGTCTGAACCTGATCCTGTTCCAAGCTTTCCCAAATATGACCTATTTATTAAGAAGTCCTAATTTTAACAGAAGATTTACGGCCATCACAAAAATTTTGAATTGGAAATCTTTTTTATCAGAGTCTCATAATGTCAACAAGAATATGGTTTTGATAAGTGGTGCTCTTTATAGTCCAATATTCTTTATCTTGTTTGCAGGTAAAAAGGAAAGGTTGCTTAAAATATTTGAGGGCTGGTGTGATAATGTAATAGACCTGTTGCTTGCCACGGACGAAGTGGCGATTCTTTGAAGAGACATATATGACCGTGCACCAACTTTTAATTGGGGAAGGGGTCGTGTAACCTTGCTTGGAGACTCTGTCCATGCAATGCAACCGAATTTAGGTCAAGGGGGATGCATGGCCATTGAGGTACAACTTTCTTTGTTACATCTCGATACAATATTACAATACCATCCCCATTAGGACAGAAAACATTATAAACTAGTTTACTAAACATTATCTATATGTATGTTTTTCCGTGACGAGGAACCCCCGAGGCCGGGCAAAAGGACCCGAGTCAGGTGAGTCTGAGGATATTGCCCCTAAGGGGTAACACGCCATAGTGGGGATTCGAACTTGCAACTTGTGCTTACTGCCACTCAGACTAAACCCCTTGGGGTTGCATTATAACTTGAACATTGTCTTTTGATTAATATTATGTTTGCTTGATGTATGTTTTGTTGAGATCACATGATGTACTAAATAGTTTGTTTTTCTGCATTCGAATTGAAATATGTATATACAAAAATAAGATCCACATTATTCTTTTTTTTTGGGAAAGGGAGGGGGGGGGGGGGGAGGGTGAGGGTTAGGTTTAACGTTATTCTGTAGGTGATTAGCAATATTCTACGTGCGAAAAAAGAATTATGTGTAACATTCTGATTAAATATCCAAACTTAAATAATTAGATAGTTTTTACTGTGAAGAAATTTCTACAAGATAACTGTATTGATTAAATAGCTATCTATAGTGACTTGAATGCTGATGAAGGACACCTTGCCAATGACCCAAACATTTCAGGATGGTTATCAGCTAGCTCTAGAGCTTGATAAAGCTTGGAGGGAAAGTACTGAGTCAAGAAGTCCTATAGATGTAGTCTCGTCTCTAAGGAGGTACTATACAATTTATTTGTTGAATATATAACGAAGAAACATATAAATTGAGGTTGAAAATCTATGGTCAAGTAAGTTTTAGATATGGGATCTTTTTTCATGATTTCAGAGAAATTTGTGAGTCGTCATTTTATGAGACATTCATCCCAATCACTATGCTCTTTATAAATATGTTATTGTTTCTGGCATTTGGAGGACTTGGAGTTTATGAATGGAATTACTGTTAAGTCATAAATTGCTCCAAAATCAAGGTGTTCGAGAATGGGCTCAACATGTATATCAAGGTTTAACACCCTCCCTTGCGTGGGACCTCATCTCGCACGTGGAGACATAACAAACTAAGCAAACCGAACTCCATCACAATGTAGACAAATAACAAAGTGCAAGTATGCACACCAGAACAGGGACGGGGATTCGAACCCAAGACCTCCCACAAACTAGGCTGATAATATTTAAGTCACCAATTGCTCCAAAGCTTAAGCTATTAGAGAACGGAACCAACAATGTATATCAAGGTTTAACAATTACAGTAGACTCTTTTACGACCAAATCTCTTTGGTGACTACCTATTTTGATTTTTCCTTTCCCCAGCTATGAGAGTGCTAGAAAAATACGAGTTGCTGTTATCCACGGATTGGCAAGAATGGCTGCAATCATGGCTACAACTTATAAGCCATACTTGGGTGTAGGACTTGGTCCCTTGTCGGTATGAGCGTTTCTTTTTCTTCTTCTTCTTCTTCTTCTTCTTTTTCGGGTAATTTGTATGAACTTGTCACAAGTACGTGACACTGAATAATTAAAATAAACTTTAGTTTGCGATGCCTTTTTTCATGGATATCATTTCATCCTTTTGTCTGTTTTACAGTTTTTGACGAATTTTAGGATACCACATCCAGGAAGAGTTGGTGGGAGTTTTTTTATCGACATTGCAATGCCTTTAATGTTAAGTTGGGTCCTCAGCGGTAACGGGTTAGCTCTGAGAGGCCTTTTATTCTAGCAATTTTTTCTACCATTATTATCTTCTTTCGTGCTCTATCTTGATTTCCTTCCATTGTTTATTTTAACGACACATCAGAGTCCATTCTGAGCAATGATTATAACAAAGAAAACCGTCAGTGATAAATCTACTATATTCTCTAGAACTTGTGAAAATTAATGGTCAAATGCAAAGTTTTTAGCATTAGAACCTTTTTAAACTCCGAGGTACTGAAAATAACTGTCATATTGAAGAAAGGTGATTTTAAAATGTAAGATTTCTTACCATCAAATTTAACCAAGGAAAGGCCAAAAAGAGTAAGTTGATGTCCAGATTGTAGTGACATATCTAGTACATGCATTGCTGCTAAAGTAAAATGTGTACTATCTGAATAGTAGGGCCTGTTTGGCAAATCACATAATTGCGATTGGAATTGGCTCTCTGAAAAAATTCCCAACACCATGTTTGCTTCACTAAGCACCCCCACCACATTGCTTATTGAAGCCAATTGTGCGATTCGCTTCCTTAAGCAGTTGGCCCTTAGTCATATTGTAATTGTATGGTACATATAGTGTATAATTTGAAATTTTGTTCAACAGATGAATATCCAGATTCAAACTGAATATCAGTGCAATAGGCTAATCATTTCTTTCAAAAAATTTTCAAAATGAATAAGAAAAGAAATCTTTCACAAAAGAGTTCTCTCATTTTCCTTTTTAATTTTGGATCGAACCTTAATTGAATATTTAGATTTGATGTGATAATCAGTGGATGTATTGGATATGTAAACCATTAAGTACAGAAGCTAAAAGAAAGGATAGAAGAGAAATTATTTTATTTTATTAATATTTTATTATTAATATTTTTTTTTCTGGAGTGGCTACTGTATTAAGTGTATTTTTTTAAAAGTCTGTTGATACCTTGAACAAGAAGGGTAATATTGTATTTTCACTGCAGGAGTGTATCAAATGCAGATTTTCCTGGTATATCAGTAGCCATACCTTCACCCCAGGTATAAATTTACCTGTTCAATTTTATTGCTAGTAGTGTTCTTTCTCTCTCCTTTTTCAATGCAAAAGTAAGAAGGTTTTCTTATCTCAGGTTAGCAAAATGCATGCTCGAATAAGCTGCAAGAATGGTGCGTTTTTCCTAACCGATTTGCGGAGTGAACATGGTACATGGATCACTGAGTAAGTCATGGAAAATATGAATACATACATATCTTTATATGTATATGTTTGTATAGCTTATCCTTTTTCGTAGGATATTCTCAAATCTTCGTTATGTTTATTTTTTTTGCAGCAATGAGGGGAGGCGATATCGGCTGCCGCCAAACTTTCCTTCTCGTTTCCATCCAACGGATATTATTGAGGTTGGTTCTGATAACAAGGTGATTTTTATTTTTTCCTTTTAACACATTTTGCTGCATACATATCATCGAACGGTGACTGCACTTCTTTGACAGATCAATCTTAAGAACCAAATTGTATCAAACTTGTATGGTATTTTTCTGTATCTCTAGTTCTGCTAACAACCATTTCCAAGCAATTTATTTCCATCAACAGATCTCTGTTGAATTTGGTCAACTAAGAGCCCATTTGGGGCCAAAAATCACTGAATAAGTGATTGTTTAGAAAGCTGTGAGCCTGTGACCGTTTGGATTAGTTTTTTCACTGCTTTTCAAAATCTGGTTCTTTTTTAATTCTAAAAAACAGTTTTTTTTCCCTTCTAAAAGATGCAATTGATAGCTTTTTTAAAAATTTCTTATTGTAAAAACAGTTTATTTTTTCTTCTTCTAAAAGATGCAATTGATAGCTTTTTTAAAAATTTCTTATTGTAAAAAAAAATGGTTATTTCTATAGCTAACCCAAACGGGGTCTAAGTGGGTTAGAGTCTTTACCTATGTTACCCAGACTCGGGTATGGGTGTCGGGTGCAGGTGTGTATCTAGGTGTCAGGCCTCTTCTAAATCTAAATCTTAGGATCTGGGGCCGTGTTTAAACATTGGATACGGATATGCGGACACCTTCTGAACGTATAAACATACTATGTTTCTTAATATCAATAGTTAGAAACCTCTTTGCCCACAATTTTAAGCTTCTTTTTACCTTTTCAACATCACCTGTGGAGGATCCAAGTGTCCGAATTGGGTATGGGGGTCGGACACGGGGATCGGTTACTTGGGGGTAGTAGGAGAGTCCAGGTAACATAGGAGTCTTTACATATCATTAATGGCTTCTTTTCCTTGGGAATTCATAAATGGCTTGTTTGAACATGGCATGAAATTGGAGTTAAAACCATTCGTTATTCGTAGAATTCGTACTAACATATATTTTATTGTTTTTGGAATGTGAATATGTCATTCCCTAATATATATGGATTTATACATATTACATTTCAAGTTTGTATTTGTAATCTTGTTTAGTTACCTTTTGCTTGTGTATATAATCAAAATTCTGAAAACATGAATTTCTCTTCTGCTTTATATGCTAAGCACAAAAACAATGAGATTTCAAATCTTTTGTGGCCTGAATGGCTTCTATAATATTCGGAGAAAAGGAAAGAAAAGAGTAGATTTTCATTTTCATTTTCGTTTTTGGGATTTCAATTATTTGGGCTGCTTTGCAACTGGCATGTCCAGGAAAAGATTCATACATGGCACTTATAAGTCATAACACACACACTCACACACACACACACACACACACACACACACACACTTTCCTGTAAAACTAGCTTGTGGTTCCAATCACAGACAAGGGTACCTAAAAAAAACAAAAAAAAAACTTTAAATACGAACATTATCGTAAATCTGAGCCTTGAAAGATTGTGCAGGTAACGTTTCGGGTAAAGGTGGTGACAACAAGATTACCTGAGATTGCAGGGAAGAAGGAAGGAAGTGAAATTCTCCAGACGGTATGAGAATTTTCGACTAAAATGTTCTTTAATTCGAGAATTGAGAGTGACACAGAAACTGTACAGCATATTTATTTGGAGGCAGCAAAGCCATGTAAAGCTGCTACATTTTGCAGTATATATATGTATAGGATCAAAGTGTAGCATCATCACACAGAATTTGACAGAAAGTCCGGTTCTGTTTAAGCTGGAGCTGAATTTGTTGTATGTAAATTCTGAAATTGTTTCAATACTAATAATTCAAGTAAAGAGATCAAGCAAAAACCATATCGATTATCTATCATGGTATTCCTTTTTAATTCACCTTACAAGTGTTTTTGTGGGCGTTTTAGCGTGTAAAATTAGAGTTTGCGGATAAATAGGATTATTAGATCACCCGAAAGATAGCCGTTGAGCTTTTAGTACACACATAATAAGAGCAAATTGCGTGATATATGATAGATCTAAAAATAGAATACCAAAAAATTGGGCTGACAGGTGAGAACTCACATGTTATGAGAGCAATCAGTTTGTGCAAAAAACGAAAGGTTTGGTCTATCTTTCCACTATCTGGATGACCCTGCGTAAGTTCAACCATTTGGAAATGACTTTTTCTCTTTTGTCATTTTGGGTCAGATTGGTAATCCTATTATCTAGAATTTGAACTGGTTAGTCGGACCAAATTCATCAACGCTCAAGATTTATATTCCAAGGTCCAACTAATTTTTCTTTTTCTTTTTCTTTTTTTTTTTTGGGATGACAAGGCCAATCCCCTTGTCTGTCCTTCGGGACTGTGAATCCCCTCCAGTATTTTAGACGGTTTATTTACTCCATTTTTATTTTATTTTATTGAAATAAAACTGGGGCAAACCATGAGTACATGCGCCGACCCTACATCACAGGCACCAATTAATTCAGGGAGATAAGGTAGCGAATACCGATAGGATCCGAATCCACACAAAATTGAAACTATTTTTTTTTTTTTTTTTTTTTATGTCTATCTTAAGGTCCATCTCTCCAACTATCTTACTTCCGCCCTTGGAATTGTTTCGAACCTCTGACCTCCCTTAGCAAAGCCAAAGGCTCTGGCCAACTAATTAGTTAGAGCAATTGTTGTGGTGATGGAAATTGTAGAATTTGTAGGGTATAGGTTAGGCTACTCTCCTGTACGAGTTTTGGGAGTGCCACAGTGCTGTAGTAGGTAGCCGACTGAGGGAATGTCGGCCCCAATTGATCCGGTAGAGGGTTCGCCAGCTGGTGCCAAACAGCAGAGGCACTTCTGGCTCTCCCGAACGGCAGAGGCTCTGCCGGCTACTGCCATATGGCTTTCCCTTTGCCGGCTAGCCCCCAACGGCCACATTTGGGGCTATTTAAACACACTTGTTTTTTTTTTGGTTAACTTAAACTCCACTTGTTCAACAATATATTTCCACAAGAGTTTGAATTTTTTTTTTTGGTAGAAGAGAGTTATTTTCAATCCAGTTTTTTAATGCTTATTTTTTTTAAAAGCTTTTTAATTTAGTTTATAATAAAGTATTTTGTAGTAAAATTTTCTATACTAAAGTTTTTAATGGTAGTGTTCTAATATTTTTTTTCAATCAATATTACTCGTATTATTGTAGTGTCTAGTAAAGTAAATTTGAGATTTGTTTTCATATTTGGTGTTATTTGTACAATTTTAAAGTATTTTATACAACCATGAACCGATTATTCATTAAAAAAAAAGGAATGTCACGCCTCAAATAGCAAAATTAGGGGAAATTTAATAATTTCTTTTTGGATCTGTAGATCATGACAAGTTTGAGTACAAATGTCCACATCATATTCTGATAATGATAAGGTTAATGTGGAAGGGACTAAAGTCTAATCTTATTCAAATCAACTCCAATCCCATTACAACGCAACTCAAATACTCGGGCTTCATGGCCTTATTACAAATATAAGTCCAAATCAAAATACAACATAATACATAAACAACTATAAACATCTTCTCCGTCCTTAAGTAGTAGAATAGTAGCCTTCTCCAACTTCCTCTTGGTGCCTTTCCACTGAAAATTCTGGACATTTGAATATTCAGGGCAAACGCCTCCAACTTGTAAAAGCTGAGTACATATGCTAACCGTATATGATATTCATAGCATGTGATAACTGTTGGGTTTGTGAAGTCTGATCCACTCTGATACCGGGGGTTCAGGGGGCGGGCCCCCCGAGTACATATTTTAGTAATTTTCAGTGTAACCCTAGTGGGATATATTATCCCTTCTATGTGCAGCCGCAGTGTGTTGAGAGCTGCATTCTTTGAGAGAAAATCTGTAACCCTATTTCTTGATTATAGTGAACTGGTGTGAGAGGCTATGGACGTAGGCAATTTGGCCGAACCACAGGGTATATCTTGTGTCGTGATTTGTCTGTTTATTGTTTTCTGTGTGCATTTGCATTGTGTGTGTCACAGGTCATATTCGCAACAATAACATGTGAATTGAACTATAGGATCATACATAGATAATTCAACTAGTATGAATATGCAAGATCGTGTATGATCATATCCAACTATTCTCCAATTACTCACAAAACCATCTCCCCTCTTCCTACAACCAAACCTTTCTCATTACCACATTTCTTTGTCTTGTGTCAACCTTTTATCTCCTCATATCATGTCAACCTTTTATCTCCTCATATCATGTCAACCTTTTATCTCCTCATCTCATGTCAACTTTTTGCAACACTAAGTCAGTCATTAGAATATTAGCATGCTCGAAAGCTGAATGATTAATATGCTAGCATGCTCTCACTACAAGAAAAAAGGCTATTTATGTCACTTTTAAAATTGTATTTATGTCACTTTTATTTTGAGTGACATAATTATTTCTTACTTGAGATTTTTATGTCACTTTTTTAGTATTTATGTCATTTTTTAAAAAAGTGACATAAATACTTGATTATTTATGTCATTGTTTAAATAAAGTGACATAAATAATAAAGTATTTATGTCACTTTTTTAAAAAGTGACATAAATAATAATGCATTCATGTCACTTTTTTAAAATTGACATAAATAAAAACGCGGTGGCATTTTTGTAAATAAAACATTTCGTTTTTATGTCACTTTCTATAAAAAGTGACATAAATAATAAAAATAAGTATATGCTTTGTATAGGTTTCAAAGAAAAGTGACATAAAAGAGTTTTGGCGCTCAAAAATTCGCTGCCAAAGTTCCAAACGCTATCTTTACCTCCAAAACATCATCGATCTCTTTTTTTCCCAAGACCCCTCCTCCAAGATCTCTCCATCGCACATCCCTCCACCACCCTTTTCAAATCTGAAATTGATTGTTACTATGATGATAGAGAGTGTGATATGGGGATTTTGAAACATCTAGATGATTTCTATCCATTGTTGAATCACTAAAAATGACCGCAAGGCATGACGAGAAGCAGATCACTCTATCTCTCCAGGTAGTTTCTCTCCAGGTAGTTTCTCTATATATCCTCTTACCCTCCGTTTTTCTCTCTAGAAAGTTTCAGAGACTTTGGGGCTTTACCACAAGTATGTGTGTTCCAGTGTTTTACAGGTGGCTTATCGATCGGTACTCGCAATCAAACCAAACCCTAAAAATATGGGGTTAATTCGATAATTTGTAATTGGACTTGAAGGCAAGGTTTGATTTTCAATTTTGATTTGAATCTGCTTTTAAACTTATGTATATGTGTGTATATATATATATCTATATAATATATAGCTTATTGACATCTTCAGTAAGCCCACTTTTTTTAAAGATTTTGATTTTGCCTTTTCTTTAATACCCAGGAAAAAAATTAGAATCAAAACAGTTTTTACCCTTCACTGACAGCTAACATTTTGGGTTTTACTAAGTTGTCAAGTCAAGTTGTTCATAGCTTTTTTGTTTGATTGTTTGATTTGGAGTGCTTTCAAAGTTTTCAATGACACTTCTTTTTTCCAATACTCATTTTGAAGAAAGTTGCTGTTTTTATTTATTTATGTGGAGTTATTTGATTTTTCAATTTTTTTTTCTTTCCTTTTTGCAATTTTTTGAAGACTATCAATGGTTGTGCTCATCAACTTGCCGGTTCAATTTTCTAATACTCATTTTGTATCTATGCATCTTTAGCTTTTGCTTTTCCTTTTCCTTTTTTTTGCTAATTAGTCAATATAATGTCCTCAATGTTGAGCTCATCATTCTGGACTCTTGAAAAGGTGCACATTTTGTTGTTTTCTAAACTCCAAATACCATATTACTTATTTTTGAATAGCAAAAATATCAGTTTTATTACAAAATTTATGAGAGACCAAATCACAAATTAAACAGTTAAGAATAACATGGTTGCTAGGACATCATGAGCAGTTGTTATTCCTGATATGATTTTTAATTGTTTGCTTTTTAGTAATGTTTGGTCGATTTCGGACGTGTTCCTCAATATTGTTTGAATTATGTAGGCACTGGCTAGTTGATTCAGAAACTGACTTGAGCTTACCACGGTTTCTTACTCCATTTCTCTTTTAAGTATTGAATGCTGAGAGAAAAGTTAGTTATAATTAGTAACATTGATCAAGTTACAAGTCATTCTTGAGTAAGTTTTGTGCAGGAGTGTTTTAAGTTTTTATTTTAGGTAAATATGTGTTATGCTTCTACATTGAAGTGACTTCATTCTCGCTTTGGAAAATAACAAACTATTTCCACTTGAGGAACTTACTGGAAAAATCAACTCAATCACTGTTTAAGTAGTAGAGGTGATAAGCATTATTTTTCCGTGAAGTAGCAGGTTTTCCCAAGTGTTTTTGTATATTGGTATTATATTAGTTATTTAAATTTGTAGTTTTCATTAATTCTCTCCTAATTTCCTTTGCTCTCCTTTTATACCAGTAGCTTCAATTATTCATGCAATTTCCTTCTCTATTTTGTTCTCGATTTTTTCTTGCTGTAGTTTATAGGTGAAGTTGAGCTTTTATGGTTCCAGCCATTCAAGGTAATTTACTAAAATTACATTTTACTTTTGAGTTTTGACTCTGCAAACATGCTTGAAGCTAGATTTATATTCCCATGTCAATAGAATTTTGCAAACTTTTTGGATTTTATAGTTAACATCGAATTTTTCAGTCCCAATCAGCCACTAGGATTCAGATCCAGATTACAGAATACGAATTGATTAGTTTTAGTAATCTAAAAAATTAATGTAACTGTCTTAAGAGGTTTTTGGACATGTTGCTAAAGATAATGGAACAAGACAGGTTTTTATTTTCGCTATGGATTGTAGCCTTTGTAGGCGATCTATTTCTTAATTATCTAAATTTCAAATGTTTTGTATTAAAAGTTAAAGGCTAACACTCAAGTGGAGAGCTATTTGGCTTGCTGAAAGTTTTGTTTGACATTCTGCATGAAGCCCAACCATTACAATTTACTTAGTGTCTTAGATGATTAAATTCCTATTGAGCATGTGGGTATATGGCACCAGTGCGTTGGCTGTGTTCTAGTATTAAGTGAGTCAGTGAACAAGAAGTTAGGCTTTTACTTTTCTTCACCTAAGACTGCTGTTCAGCTTTAAGGATCCCGAATCTTTTCTCTTGGTGCTTGTCCTGGTTGCAAAGACCTATTTCGGTGGTGACTTAAACTTGGTGGGAATTTTTATTTAAGAATTGGAGGTTTATGAAGTTTATTCTACTTTGCTAGTTCATTACACGATAATTGTGGTGAGTAGAGTGCTACCCAAACTTATGGAATTGGAATTGAACAAGGGTAGCAAGATTAGATTTTGTTAAGTGTTAACTCATGGATCCTGTCACACCCCGGAAACCGAAGCGCGAGGAAAGAGGAAAGATAGAGAGGAAAGAAGTAAAATTCAATCACAAATGCGGAAGCGACATTGGGATCCCACGGGGATTCCTACAAATATGACTTACTAACATATAAGCCAAAATGGACTTACATGTTAACAAGTCCAACAAAGATGAAAACATTAGAAAACTTACTTAAAAGACTATCCGAACAAGTACTAGTTCAAGGAGGAAGGGAAAATACAATAGATTTGATAAAAGGTCATTTTTGAGTAGTTGCTGGATTTTAAATCATCTATAAGTTGCTGTATCATTAATATTTTCACATTCTTTGCATGTTAGTCCATGTAAAATTCAATTCTGCACAACTTTTGTCAAATAGCATTTTCTCCAAATTCTCACCGTTTGGGCAGAAAATTAAAATAACAGTAGCAGTTTTTATTTGACAGCAACTTTGACAGCATAAGGACCATTTTTGGATAATTGTTGAATTTTGAAACATCCGTAAGTAACTATATATTTGAAATTTTCACATTCTGTCCACGCATGTCCATGTAAAATTTGATTCTGAACAACTTTTGTCTAATGACATTTTTTTCAATTCTGCACCATTTGGGCAAAAAATAAAGAAAACAGTAGCAGTTTTTCTATGAAAGAAACTTTTGACAGCATTTTTACAACTTGTAGAAATGTTCCCAATTATGCTAAATCCTCAAATTTAAACCTCAATATATGACCAAACAAGTCCTAAATGACATATAACACATGCCTAGACCAAACGGAACTTCATACACTCGAAATTTATTAAAAATGAGAAGTGAAAGAGATAAAGAGAGGAAAAAGGAGAGAGGGAGAGATTGGGAAAGAGATATAGGGAGAGATGGGGAGAAAGTGTTCTAAAAGCTTTTAAACCTTCCAAATTGATATAGGCAAGTCTAAAATAGTATAATACACGTGTACAAACTATCCGGAACATCCAACGATTACAACATACAAACACGAGGCAACGAAAGAGATTTCACAAAAAAAAGGAAGAGAGATTTGAAAACATTTGGGATATTTGAAGACGTTAACTCTTTAAAACAATTGAAGCTTCCTCCGATAAGGATTGAAACACATAATGAGTTAAGCTAAAACAAATCCAACAAAGTTTCACAACATCCTCAAACATACCACATATTTAGCTAAAGTGAACCCGGCAAGGGTTCAAACAAAAGAGATCTAACGACTTTGAGACTTAATTATACGATTCAAAAATCCTTCAACAAGTTTAACAATAATGATAGTAAAACAAGGACTAACACGTGACCAACGATTCTCAAAGAAGCTAACTCATTGAAACTTAACAAAGTAAGCACTTAAACTCAAGAAGTTTTAATAAAAACTTAAAAACAACAAATTTCAAAGTATAAGATTTTTACAAACTTTATGATGTCAAAATGAACGTAGAGAGTTGTACAATTTCTCAAACAATCATAAGTCCTCAAAGTAGAACCAAAGGATTTCAAAGCAACAACACCGGGGTCACTCGTGCCCTTATCGACATCACCTGCAAAATGGTTGGTAGCGTAGTACCTTAGCACGACGGCTAAGTAGACAGTGTTGTAACAAGTCTATATGCTATCCATGATTAAAATGAAATGAGGTGCAATGAATCGCCACCACGGCTACAATGAAATGTTTAAAGCCGCAAGGCTATGCGTGACAAATGCACATCTCTCTCATTACCGGACCATGAGCCACCCACGCATGGAGTGTAGCATACCAACTTCTGGGAGCTACCCGAATATAGTTTGGAGTTTGAATGTTTCTAAGGGTCATTCTCCCTGTCTCACATCACAACCCACGTCCGGATTTCTTAAACCAAAAATTCCCACACATGGGGTTTTTCTCTCTTTTTCAAATAAAATCTTTATGTCGTGATATTTGAATGTTTGCTGATTTGGCCTCAATTCATGAAATGTTTAAAATGACAACATAGATGCTCCAACAAAATAATGAACACAATAATTCTTGCATGTTGAACATGTATTAAAGACATCAAGAGTTAGATTAAAAATTCATAATATAGCACTCCTAACAAGGATTTCTAAACTAACGTCCTAACATGCTTTTACACATAAAGGGAGCATCCTAAGCACCACTAGCATCACATAATCAACACATAGAGCACTTAGCACATAAAAATCACATTTAGGCTTAAAGCCCTAATTTTTCACATTTGGGGAAAATCCTAAACATGTGTCTAAATTCTCATATAAAGGTTTCTCATTACTTTTTAACCACAAACAACATATAAAAAAAATGGTACAACAAAGAATCTACCTCACAAAGCTTTAAGTTCCAACAATGGAAAAAAAAATTCAAGAGAGTTAAGTAAATCCCAAAAGCTTCCAATGCTTGTGCTAGGATCTTGAAGGATGCTTCAAGAAGGCCCCTCTAAGCAAGAACAATTCATAGTTAGGATAGAAAAGCTTAAACTAGCAAATCCTAGAAATTGTTAGGAAACTAGAAAACTTACCTACACTAGAAACTCCAAGGAAATGGTTAGGATTGTTAAGGCATGCTCTAAACACTCCAAGGAAGCTATAAAAGAGAAGAGAAGTTCAATACAACTCAAAAATTTGAAAACTAATGAAACCCTAGAAATTGGGGTTTTCCAAAATACTTACCCAAGAGATGATTTCCCACTCTAGGAAGGTTAGAGATGCTAGAGGATGTTGTTCTTGACCACCTCTTCAAATCTTGTAGAAGGAGATGGAGTAGAAGTAGAGATATTTGGGTTTCTTTGGCTCTTGAACTTGAAGGAGGAGAAGAAGAAGAAATGAAGGAGGAGAGGAAACTAACGTGAATGAGTGGGAGGGGGGAGTTTGGCCGGCTATGTAGGGGAGTGGGGGTGGGACCCACTCTCTTGTATGCTACAAAAATGAAATGTTTGGTGTTCCCACGGACAGTCTGACCCAACGGTGTAACCCCAAAATTAAATAAACACACCCACACGAACAAAAATAAATTTTTAAAGCACCTGAAAAAAAAAAAATTAATAGAGTCATGCTCTATAAATTTAAATACAGTCAAATAAATTTAGAGTCCACAATAGAAAAGGTAAAATTACCCAATTACCCTTTAATAAAATTTTGAATTATTACAGATCCTTACACTTAAAGCCCGTTTGGGATAACGTTTCGTAGCCAACAACCATTTGTAAGTGATTGTTAAAAAACTGTGGCCGTTTGGATTAGCTTTTTCATCCTGTTTCCTTTTTAAAACTAGAAAAACAGCTTTTAGGGAAAAAAAACATCAATTTGCAGCTTTAAAAAGATCTCCTATTCCAAAAGTGATTATTTTAAAAGATAACCTAAACGGGCTATTAGTGACTCAGTTCTTTCCATTTTAATGCGCATTGCTTACTTCTGTTCTTTATCTACCTATAGGTTGTTGCAACGACGACTGCATTGGCGAAGAAGTATGGGGCTGATGTCACAGTAGTGGTTTTGCTTTATTTTCAAGGTATTACCTCACTACACACTGACATGGGCCTTTTTGAACTATGTTTGCTTACTTTTCATTCTGGGTCACGCTTCAACTTTGAGCCACAGAGAATCGATACCTGAAAAATCAGAAGCTTTTACTGTGGGAAAGAGGTTTAGAGAACACTGAAGAAGGTATATTTTCTGTTATTTGCACAATTTTCTTCTTATATCTAGGTTTGGAAAAGAAATAAAAGAACACTGTAGTTATCCACAATGAAATTTCTGAAAGCTGCTGATAACTTCTCTCCATTTCTTTATTTTTTGTGTGTTTTTTTTTTCCTTTCTGTAATCTGTTTCTGCATTTGCCAATAGGTCTGACCTTGACAGAAAGGTTGCAAACCAAGATGTAAACCTTCGCAAAATTCTACCAAGACTAATAGGGCAATTTTATTTTGTATTTGGAAAGCCAATTGAAACACAAAGGAATGTTTATAACTGATCCTTTTGTTTGAACTTTGATTTGTCTTATCTGGAATTGTATAGTATGGTGCCATCAAGTTGTAAATCAGTTATTATTTAGAAAAAAATGCTATGACCACCTCCTGAATGCCTCAAATTAACTGATGGATTTCCTAAAATGTAAGTTAAATTCTGGTTAAGGTAATATAGTGGTGTATGTTGTAGAATTTTCTCATAGACCATCCATAAATGTCTTATGGAAGTAAAATTAGCAAATCAAATGTTGTATTTTTTTACCATGCCACTTGTATTCTAAATGCGATTGAGTTAAAAAAATCTCACTTGTTGCATCATGTATGGCTATTATACTTGAATTGATGAACAAGTCGGAGATAATACAAAGAAGACTTACTTGGCATGGATCATCAACTAGCATGATTCAATCAACAACCACCAAAACTAAGAGAAGCTCCAGCAAAAAGAACACTTAGCTGCCTTGTATCAACGGGAAAAGAAGCATGGAAGTCTTTCCAAACTAAACTTGGGTTATATGTACAGTGTTTACCACCCCCCCCCCCCCCCCACCACCACCACCTTTTTTTTTGGCTCTAAGTGTTTACCCCTATTTATTTTCCTTTTGAATATGTTGAAGCTCAACTTGGAAAGTTGAGTTCAAACAAATGGAGTGTTTTACTCTCACCAACCTTATGTATATTGTGTAGGTAAGAGTGACTTGCATACTCCTATTCAACAGCTTATCACCCTTAACAATATTACAATAGTGTACTTTATAAAATATTCTACGAACACGGGCACATGCACATGCAACGCACCTGCTCCCCACTAGTATATATATATATAGGTTAGTCATATCCTAGGACTAAAAGGAGAGAAAGAAAAGAAGTTAAGAGTTCTTTAGGTCCTTGTGTAAGGTTTTGGGAAGGTCAAGGCAAGCATGAGCTGTCTTTGTTTTTCTTTCCTAAGTGACATGTAGAGAGGGAGAGAGATGAGCTGCGCCTTGTCTCTACTGGCCACAGGGTGGTAAAGTAATCACTGAAGTGAGATTGAGCTTGAGAGAATACATTAGATGTGAATCACTGCGTGTTATTCATGAAATCGCAGATATAACTGACGAACATAAGCTTTACATTCTCGAATTCTTTGTTTGCGCCTTCGCTCTCGCCGGTAATGTTGAGGCAAATGAAAACTTAGTTTTACTCTTTTATTATTTTATATACAACTAATTAATGAAACTTTATCTTTTTTGTAGGTACAAAGTTTCACATTTTGATGGAAGGTTCTAACAAACAAACCACTTTTTTTGTTGGGCTAATTCTTTTTTGTTGCTTTCATAGGCTTGTTAGTTCTGTTAATTTTGATGATTATGTAATATGTATATGTTATTAGTTTTGCACTTGACTCAGATCGATTGTATTTTTCTTTGTTTATCCCAATTAATTGGTTGATATTGTGATGAATCGATGAAATTTAGTAGTTGAAATATTGAGTTAGATTTAATTTTGTACAGTGTGCATAGTATTGTATATATGTACAGGGTGGTATATATTAATTGTTTTTACTGGGTGGTATTTATGTCACTTTTACTGTATTTATGTCACTTTTAAGACTTTTATGTAATAATTTTGTTTGGTATTTATGTCACTTTTTTACTTTTATGTCACTTTAGGTTAAAAGTGACATAAATAAAATGGTATTTATGTCACTTTTAAGTATTTGTCACTTTTAAGACTTTGATGTTATAAATTTGTTTGGTATTTATGTTACTTTTATATTTTTATGTCACTTTATGTTAAAAGTGACATAAATAAAATGGTATTTATGTCACTTTTAAGTATTTATGTCACTTTTAAGACTTTGATGTAATAATTTTGTTTGGTATTTATGTCACTTTTCTACTTTTATGTCACTTTAGGTTAAAAGTGACATAAATAAAATGGTATTTATGTCACTTTTAAGTATTTATGTCACTTTTTATTAACAAATGTGTTGGTTTTATGAAACATTTATGTCACTTTTATAAAGTATTTATGTCACTTTTAAAACATTTATGTCGCCTCCATTTATGTCACTTTTTACTGGAAAAAAAAGTGACATAAATACCTATTTATGTCACTTTTTAAGAGACATAAAAGGCCTTTTTCCTTGTAGTGTCTAAAGGTGAATGATCAACATATGTTGCTGAAGATAGCAGCATGTTCTCAAAACTGATTAATTATCAAAATATTCATAACGACTTTCCTTTTATGAATCCAGGAATACGAGTGCTCTAAACCCGAATGGCTAATATGCTAGTGTGCTCTAAAACCAAATTATCAACAAACGTTGATCAAGATAGCAGCGTGTTCTAAAAATTGATTAATCAAGAATATTCCGGATCATAGTCTCAAGAGTTGACCTAACTTTCCACAACTTGTCTTTACTGTGCAAGTCACCTTACACCATGTACAACAATGCATGCATGTAATCATCCTATATGTCATGTAGTAATATGCGATTTCGGCAGTATAACAATATGAGTACAAATAGTCTATAGCAGGGCATGTGTATAACATGAATTCTATAGAGTCATATGAGAATCTGGCAGCACAGTAACATAGGTACAACTTATTAAACCATAAGGTATAACAGGTAACTTAGCATAACGTGTATTAACACAAGGTACAATATAGCATAGCAGTAGGTACAACTCTTCCTAGCATGTGATTTCAATTGCAAAACTTATAAAATAGCATCATTTAATCTACCAGAACTTTCCATTAATGGATTAGTCCTTACCAATGGATTGCTTCATTACCAATAGATTGCTAACCTTACCAATCGATTGCTACCTCAACAATGGGGTACTTATCCCTCACCAATCGATTGCTACATTACCAATGGATTGCTACTTTACCAATCGATTGCTTCCTTAGCAATGGATTGCTACTTTACCAATTGAATATTGCTAATCTTACCAATCGATGGATCCCTCACCAATCAATTGCTCCTTTACAAATCGTTTGCTTCCTTAACCAACCGATTGGACTTCGTCTTCAACCTTTAGACGCGGGCAGAATTGCAAAACTTACCATTTTTGCATCTTAAGTCATGGCAACACTAAAACAAACCCTAAAACTCTTCTATGTCATCATATATCATATTAGAATACTTACAAGTGATGGTTCATTCTCCAGTTAATCGGCGTGACTCGTCGAAGTTTTCGCTAACCCCAACAATGGCTTCCAAGCTCCGTTCCTCAACCGTTTCTTCTCCCGTTCGAACGCAAAGCTCTGTCAGCACTCCGAGAAGCTGTTCGATGCTTCAAAACTAAGCTAAAGTGTGTGAGTGAAGTTGTTGAAAATATGAGTGAATTCAAAACTCAACAGGGGTTTATATAGGCAATATCATCGCCTTACTCTCTCTCTCTCCTCCATAAATGAGTTTCTAAAAATAATAGTAGCTTACTAAGCTACTTAATTAGGAGGATGTGTGGTGGTGGTTCATTGCTTCATCGTAAAGAATTCCAGCAGACAGAATTTCGATTACGAAGTCGCAATTTGTGTTACAAACATGACATCGTTCTGATGACCTGACATCATCATGGTGATGTCGTCGCCCTCGGTTCACATGTCGTCTTGATTTGTGTAAAAACTAGTAAATACAGGTTCGGGGTGTATTCGAAGTCCAAATATGGGACCAAAGTGGTACCCAAATGTGTAACCAATCGCCACGTAAAAGTCACTAGATCAAATGACTTAATAATATTATTAAACTAATCACCGTGGTATTTCTAACACAACCATGTATTTAAAAGTACGATAACTAGTATTTCAAAATACAATATTGGTCATGCCCAACTTGACCAGATCACAGAACATAAATCATATAAAATATTATTAAAATATAAAATCACTAAATAAAATATTATTTAATACTATAAAATACACGTGGAAATTCAGGGTGTTATATACAAATACTAAGCGACGGTCTACGAGCTTCATGAGTACACAATAAGTTAGTAATTAACAAGAAACTATGTTACACACTTTTGATTTAGTTCTTACCCAATCCACTTCATTTGTTCCGCTACCTTGAGTTGAGCCATAAACGTGTTCAATCTTCAATGCACACATCATCATTGTTTGTGAAATCATTGAAAAATGTGATTGCACACTTCCACTGTTCCGTTTAATGTCAATTTCTAAATGAGCGTTGTGCTCGGATTGGATAGTGTTCCAAAACGTCGAACCCGGTTGACTATGCCGACAATCGGATTTGTACTTACCTTCCCATATGTGTGACACATAATTTCATCTTCAAATGGTCGCATGTTTAACTGTCTAACTCGTCCAGCCATGTTTGAGAAAACACCACAATTACTCACAGAAAGCAAATTTGTGTTAAACTGATGATAAATTAGTTTTGAATGTAAGATTTTGTGGAGGAAGGTCCTTCTATATATATATATATACTGATCTGAAATTTATTTTAGTTTTTTTTTTTTTTTTTTGTCTGCTCGTTAGAGCCAACGTTAACATAAAAATTATCATCGGCTACATGACAAACAGTGGAGGGAGTGCCGGCTCAGCCTTTGCTCTCAAGCGGTAGAAGTTCTGTCGGCCAAAACCCGAATGGCAAACACATTGCCGGCAAGCTCTAGCCGGCTTTCCCTCTGCCGGCCTGCCTTCCAACCAGCACACACTCTGCCGGCCGGCCCATGATAAGAAAATTAGTGATATACTAAACTTCGGTTTCCTACACTTTCTTACCCTAATTTCCCCTTTAATCTACACCACTGTGTATTACCGTAAGCTTATAACTACCCTAATTTACTACTGTTGTTTTTTTTTTTGGTAACCGTGGGTGTCCGGGCCAGCTTGCGCGCACCTCGACTAATCCCACGAGGCCAGGGCATCCGGGTGAATCACCTGTGGCCACCCCTTGAGATTCGAACTTGAAACCTCTGAGTATAACATCCAGAGGTCTTGCCATTCGGCCACAAGGAAAGTGGTTATTTACTATTGTTGTTGCTCTTACTTCTTAGGTAGAATCCAACTAGTCACTTTGGCCCAAACCTGCTTGTGTAATTTAAAGAGGCAATAGAGTACGGAGAATCTCATGTTCCTGACAATAAAAACCAATTCTTCATTCCTACTTTAATGCAAACTTTTAATGAGAAAATGCACAGGTTGAAACTTTTTAATCTAACTCAAGTTATGGCTGGTATGTCTTTGTCAAGCGAACTTCTACTATACTCACGGGGCGGACCCAAAGAGGGGGGGAGGGGTCCACGGTATTTGCAAAAATTTTGAAAATTTTGAGGATCTATATAGAATTTTGAAGATTTGAAAATATTTTATATAGTGGCCCCCCAAATTTGTGACTTTACATGTGGAAGTTCTTAACACATAGTGTCCACTTGACTTTCATTATGTTAAAATGGTGATCTGTTAAGAATCACATTTGGGGATAAAAAAATTTGGGAAGAATAACATTGCATGATTAATAACAATATCCACTAATGTAACCGTGTGACATTAAAAGTCCCTATTAATAGTGAAGGGGAAGAGTAATATCCCCTTATTCAGCTCAGGAGATAAACAATGTCTAAATCAAATTTGCCACAACTACTTGGTCGACTCTTTGTCTCACTTAAAAATAAAAAAATATGTATAAGTGACCCAAAATAATTTCTCAGGGGCAACCCCTGCATGGAACTTGGCCTCCCCTAGCACAAAATTCTGAGTCCGCCACTGACTATACATACTGGTGGTTTGAGAGATAACTTACATCTCAAGTTATAATATTTTGACAAAAAAAAATATTGTAAATTAGAAAACCACAACTTTCAAAAACAATTATTTTTTTAAATGATATAATATTTTAGCACACAAATAGAACATTTTAACACTAATAAAACTACTAGAATATATGATCTTAGATTTATAGAACATGTCATACAATCTTTCCATTATCAAGTCGAACTTTGGTCATCTTAGCGAAAGCCTCAAATACACAAATTTAACTTGACTAAAAAACATAAACCAATAGGTATTGGATGCGACTATATATTATTTAACTTACGTGGGGCATTTAACTTCATATGTGACCCCAGCAAAAAGCAAGTAGTGAAGGAAAGTCAATCATATTATTAAGGACCCATTTTTTTCAAAACCTACTCATGGATTGGATTCTCTATTTGCAATTTGTTGTGAAATAAGTGAATGGCCACTAAGTCATATAATGCTTGGTGATTGTAATGGGGTGAATGGCTACTAAGTCATTTAATGCTTGGTGATTGTAATGGGGTGAATGGCCACTAAGTCATGTATCTATAAATTGAGCATCAACTCAATGAAGAAACATACGGAGAAACCTTAGAGATCCAGAGAAGAGAAAAAGAGAAAGTGAGGAAAATATTAGTGTGTTGTAATACGCTGATAGTTCAAGTGCCTGAGATATACAATTTTCTCAGGTAATAATACAACTCCCTCCGCAGTGGACGTAGGCAAATTGCCGAACCACCTGAAATATTTGAGTCCCTTTTGTTTGTGTGCTTGCTTTATTATTAATTTTATTACTTGTTTTATAACACGTTATCAGCACGAGCCTATACCAACTGAGTTGATCATATCAAAGGGTAAGGATATTAATTTTGATATTGATAATATATGTACACTATATTTACTTTACATTTCTACGTACATATGTATGAACACTCAAAGAGGATTTTATTGCAAACTTCTGAAGAAGTTATTATGGATAGTCCTCTAAAGGAAGTCATAAAAAAAAAATAATAATAATAAATGGACTCCTTGAAAAGTCAGTCTCCTGGGGAGATAATAAATGGACTCCTTGAAAAGTCAGTCTCCTGGGGAGATAATAAATGGACTCCTTGAAAAGTCAGTCTCCTGGGGAGATAATAAATGGACTCCTTGAAAAGTTAGTCTCCTGGGGAGACAATAAAATGACTTCTTAAAGAAGAAGTAAGAAAATTTATCACAGATAAATTAGAGACAACTCCTAAAGGAGTTAATGAAAAAAAAAAAAGAGAAAAACAATCACGGGCAGCCAGATTCGAACCGGAGACCGTAGGAATTAAAGATTTTAAGGTCCTTAGTTCCCACCTCTCGGCTATTGCGTGATTGTCTAACCATTATTGAATGAATATATATATATATACATATATGCATGTGCATATTATACCCAGCTTCTATAAGCTTCATACTTATAAATATAGACAGGTACGAACTCCTCAAAGGTAAAATATATAACAGATTTGGATATCCATATATAATAAATTTCACTCTCCTTATATCTAACAATAATGCTTAAATATTTTTTTTATTTATCTAATCCTAAGTGATAATTTATCTTTCTTATATCCTCAGAATTCTGAAATATGGCAAACCTCCAAGCTCTTAAATTTGTTGCCCTTGATATTTCTGGCAATAATTATTTATTTTTGGGCCAAAGACATGAAGACTTATCTAATTTCTGAAAATCTTGGAAAAACAATCGATGAGGAAAATGATGCATCCCCACGGGAACAGGCTCAAGCCATGGTCATCATTCGACACCATTTACATGAAGAGCTGAAATATGAGTATCTTATAGTAGATGACCCTTCAGTGCTCTGGAAAAATTTGAGAGAAAGGTATGACCACCAAAAGGATGTAATTCTCCCAAAAGCAAGATATGACTGGATAAACCTGAGGATTCAAGATTTCAAAACAGTTTCTGAATACAACTCCGCACTATTTAAAATTACTTCTGTCCTTGAATTGTGTGGAGAAAAGATTACTGATGAAGAAAAATTAGAAAAAACTTATTCTACATTCCACGCCTCGAATATGCTTCTGCAGCAGCAATATCGAGAGCGCAGATTTAAAAAGTATTCAGAATTGATATCTTGTCTCCTTGTGGCTGAACAAAACAATGATTTGCTGATGAAAAATCATCAGTTACGTCCAACCGGTTCCAATCCATTGCCTGAAGTCAATGGAACTACATTCCCTGAAGTGAATGTAAGTGTACCTCATAGGCAGAGAGGTGGACGTGGAGGTAGATATAGAAACAGCCAAGGACGAGGTCATGGAAGAAATTACAAATGGAACCGTGGTGATCATAACCATAAAAATGCAACACCGTATCACCAAAAGTGGAACAGGAATAAAAGGGGAAAAGGTATTCAAAGACCTCCCAAGAGAGATGATGAACTCTGTTACCGGTGTGGCAAGACAGGGCACTGGGCTCGTCGCTGTGATACGCCAAAACATTTGGTTGATCTCTACCAAGCCACCATAAAGGGAAAGGGTAAAGAGGTAGAGACCCATTTTGCTGACTATGATGGTCCAGTGGATATAACCCATTTGGATATGGCAGATTTCTTCACAGATTCTGATGGAAAAATTGATCACTTGATTGGTGATGGAAGTGTCCAAAAATGAATAATGTTGTGTGTTTCTACTATAATTTTATGTTGTATTTTGTATGCTAGTATTATGTTGTATTGTGGAATATGATCTTCTTGTGATGAATAAAATAATCTCTTAATACTTATGAACCTTATTATTTGATAGATTTCAAAGATGAACAGTGAAGATATATGCCTAGTGGATAGTGCAACTACACATACAATTCTTCGTGACAAGAAATATTTCTTGAACTTAAAACTAGCTGAAGCAAATGTGAACACAATATCAGGCACAACAAATATTATTGAAGGATCTGGAAGGGCTAGCATTAGTTTGTCAAAGGGAACAATAATTCATTCCAATAATGCTTTGTACTCTAGCAAATCCAAAAGAAATTTGCTTAGTGTCAGAGATATCCGCTTAAATGGATATCACATTGAGACCATTACTGAGAATAGTATAGAATATCTTTGTATTACCTCTCTTGTTTCAAATAAGAAACAGGTCTTGGAGAAACTCCCTGCTCAAGCTTCTGGGTTATATCAAACGACGATTAGAGCAATTGAATCAAATGCTGTGGTAGACCAGAAAAAATCAGATCCAAAAACTTTTGGACTTTGGCATGACCGACTTGGTCACCCTGGAACAATAATGATGCGAAGAATCATTGAAGGCTCACATGGACATCCTTTAAAAAATCAGAAGATTCTTCTGCCAAGTGACAATCCATGTACTGCTTGTTCACAAGGTAAATTAATTATCAGACCATCTCCTTCAAAGATCACTGTGAAATCCACTACATTTCTAGAACGTGTTCAAGGAGATATATGTGGACCAATTCACCCACCATCTGGGCCATTTTATTACTTCATGGTTCTTATTGATGCATCTACTAGATGGTCACACGTGTGTCTACTCTCATCACGCAACACTGCATTTGCGAGACTTCTGGCTCAGATAATTCGATTACGAGCACAATTTCCTGATTTTCCTATCAAAACTATACGTCTTGATAATGCTGGGGAATTCACATCCAAGGCATTTGATGACTATTGCATGTCAATAGGAATTCATGTTGAACATCCCGTTGCTCACGTGCATACACAGAATGGTTTAGCTGAGTCGTTTATCAAACGTCTCAAGTTGGTTGCTAGACCCTTACTTTTGAGAACAAAGCTGCCTGCATCTGCTTGGGGTCATGCCATATTACATGCTGCATCATTAATTCGGATTAGACCAACTTCTTATCATGAATACTCCCCTTTACAACTTGTATTTGGACAACCACCTAATGTTTCCCATCTACGAGGTTTTGGTTGTGCTGTGCAAGTTCCTATTGCACCCCCACAACACACAAAAATGGGTCCTCAGAGACGCCTTGGAGTTTACGTTGGTTTTGATTCACCATCTATAATAAGATATCTTGAACCCCTAACTGGTGATCTTTTTACTGCACGGTTTGCAGACTGTCATTTTGATGAGACCGTATTCCCACCATTAGGGGGAGAAAAGCTGAAACCTGAAGCTCAGCATGAAATTTCTTGGAATACATTGGCAATGTCTCATCTTGATCCTCGCACCAATCAATGTGAACTTGAAGTTCAAAGGATCATTCATTTGCAAAAGGTTGCAAATCAATTGCCTGATGCATTCACTGATGCAAAGAAAGTGATAAAATCACATATACCGGCTGTAAACACTCCAGCAAGAATTGAAGTCCCAAGAGGACAATCTGGTAGTGCAGCGGTAGATGAGTCTACGGCACGATTGAAACGTGGTAGACCTAGTGGTGCAAAGGATAAGGTTCCTCGGAAGAGAAAAATAAAAGGACATATTAACAAAGTGGAAACTCATACAGAGATCTCAAAAAGCGCTATAGAAATACTTGATAAATCCAACGTTGGTCAGCAGGGTTCCCCTGGAGAGGAACAAGTAGCCCATGAAGAGGCACAAGTATTTGAGAATAAAGAGATCTCGATAAACTATATGTCCACTGGAAATATGTGGGATCGTAATGGCACGGTCATTGATCACATATTTGCCTTTACGGTAGCACTAGACATCACCCAAAGTGATGAGGATCCTGAACCACAAAATGTGGAAGAATGTCGACATAGAATTGATTGGCCAAAGTGGGAAGAGGCCATACAAACTGAGTTAAACTCATTAGAAAAACGGGAAGTGTTTGGGCCTGTAGTCCCTACACCTGAAGATGTAAGTCCCGTTGGGTACAAATGGGTATTTGTACGGAAACGTAATGAGCAAAATGAGATTGTGCGATACAAGGCCCGACTTGTAGCACAAGGTTTCTCACAGAGACCTGGCATCGATTACGATGAAACATATTCCCCGGTAATGGATGCAATTACGTTTCGATTTTTGATAAGCCTATCAATGTCTGAAGGACTTAATATGCGCTTAATGGATGTGGTTACAGCATATTTATATGGATCACTAGATAGTGACATACATATGAAGATCCCTAAAGGATTCAACATGCCCGAAGCATGTAAGTCAAAACCACGAGATATGTACTCTATTAAATTGCAAAGATCTCTATATGGATTAAAGCAATCTGGACGCATGTGGTACAATCGCTTGAGCGAATATCTATTGAAAGAAGGATATATAAATAATGCTATATGTCCATGCGTTTTCATTAAGAGATCAGACTCCGATTTTGCAATCATTGCAGTATATGTTGATGATCTTAATCTTGTTGGCACTCCCAAAGAGCTCACAAAAACTGCTGATTATTTGAAAAGGGAATTTGAGATGAAAGATCTCGGAAAGACAAAATTTTGTCTTGGGTTGCAACTCGAGCATTTCCCTGAAGGAATTCTCTTACATCAATCCTCATATACGGAGAAAGTTTTGAAACGTTTCTACATGGATAAGGCTCATCCATTGAGTACTCCAATGGTAGTCAGATCCCTTGATGTAAAGAAGGATCCCTATCGTCCTTGTGATGAAGATGAGGAACTTCTCGGTCCTGAAGTACCATATTTGAGCGCAATTGGTGCTCTTATGTATCTTGCAAACTGTACAAGACCAGATATTGCATTTGCTGTCAACCTGCTAGCAAGATTTAGCTCAGCCCCAACTCAAAGGCATTGGAATAGTATTAAGCACATATTTCGCTATCTCTCTGGCACAATTGATCTTGGGTTATTTTATCCTAGAGGATCCAAGTCACCATTAATTGGATATGCTGATGCTGGATACCTTTCTGATCCGCACAAAGGTCGATCTCAAACTGGTTATGTATTTACTTGTGGAGATACTGCAATCTCATGGAGATCTGTAAAGCAAACATTGACTGCCACTTCTTCAAATCATTCTGAAATTCTTGCACTACATGAAACCAGTCGTGAATGCATTTGGTTGAGATCAATGATCCAGCATATTCAGGAATCTTGTGCCTTATCTTCGATCAAAGATAAACCGACAACGTTATATGAAGATAATGCTGCATGCATTGCACAAATCAGAGGGGGATTCATCAAAGGAGACAGAACCAAGCACATCTCACCAAAATTCTTCTATACACATGAACTCCAAAAGAAAGGTGAAATCAATGTTCAACAAATACGTTCTATTGATAATCTCGCAGATTTATTCACAAAAGCACTACCAACTGCAACATTCAAGAAGCTAGTACACAACATTGGAATGCGCAAACTCCAAGAAGTTTCCTTGTGAATTTTCTCATATTACAATGAGGGGGAGTAGTTGATGGGTAATGGTATTATTCTTAGATGGACATTCAAGGGGGAGTGTTGTGAAATAAGTGAATGGCCACTAAGTCATTTAATGCTTGGTGATTGTAATGGGGTGAATGGCCACTAAGTCATTTAATGCTTGGTGATTGTAATGGGGTGAATGGCCACTAAGTCATGTATCTATAAATTGAGCATCAACTCAATGAAGAAACATACGGAGAAACCTTAGAGATCCAGAGAAGAGAAAAAGAGAAAGTGAGGAAAATATTAGTGTGTTGTAATACGCTGATAGTTCAAGTGCCTGAGATATACAATTTTCTCAGGTAATAATACAACTCCCTCCGCAGTGGACGTAGGCAAATTGCCGAACCACCTGAAATATTTGAGTCCCTTTTGTTTGTGTGCTTGCTTTATTATTAATTTTATTACTTGTTTTATAACACAATTAGGATTATATATAGACTGACTTTTTCTAATTATCATAGTTTCATGCCTAGCTATCATCATAATTTTAGTGCCAGTCACTTTTGTTGATTTCAATTTTCTCCACTATTTTACTATCATACCGAACTACTTGAATTTACCATTAAACCAAGAATAGCAATTCAAAACTGTTCCATAGATTATTTTTATTATGTTCTAAGATAATAGTGGTCAACCTATGTATAAAATATGTGTCATATATATGTCATAAAAACGCTCTTATCCACATGAATTAATTACACTTTAAAATAATATAAAACAAAAAGTACTAAAAAAAAAAGTCAAATTTTATTTATTTATGTAAACCGAGAAGTATACCTATAATACGTCCAAATCACCAAAACTTCTTCAATAAGGTCACAATTGACAAAGGTGAAACCTAGGCTTACAGTGATGTACAAATTAGTATATGCTATTAGGGATGGACACGAGCAGAGTCGTTCAACAAGGGTTTGAAGTTCGGTTCGATAAAAGACTAGGCTCGACTCGCTCATTTGAGCTCGTGACTACGATCAATTAAGGCTCGTGAGCAATCTCGTGAAAAAGCTCGTTGATAGATTTGATAAAGAGCTTGTATAGTGGCTTATATATATATATATTATAAAACTATATAATTTTTGAGAAAATATGACAAGCCTCGTAAATAGGCTTGATAAATGACTGATTTATCATTAAACAAAAATTTTTAAAGGACGCACAAAAAGCTTGTTACGTACAATGCTCGCGAAAAAGCTCGCGATCACTTGAAAACTCGGCTCATTTGAGCTCTTGAGTAAACTCGTAAAAAAACTCACAAACAAGCTTGACTTGACTCATATCCACCCCTATGTGCTATACAAGAAATAAGATGGTAAGGGCTGAAGCAACCCTTCCCCTTAATGTCAAGGTACGTGTAGTCACCATCCAAACCTTAAAATGGCCCTCACAATGTGTATCTTTGCATCAACCCCATAACCATCAACACCCCCAATGTTCAACCCAAGTGGTTGCATCTCCCTTGGCTTGACAATCCTAAAACACCACCAACATCAGCAATGAGGCTTATTAGACCCCTCTACAGGACAAGTGAGCCCCACCTTGGTCTACTCAAATTGGAGAAATTTTTAGGTACAATAAGGGTACCATGTGGTATGTCTACTTGGCATCCTCCAGTCAACGGGAGTGAAATTTTTGGATAGAACCCACACCTAAAGTGGGACAACCTGCATATAGAAGTTTTGGGTCCCAACCAAAAAAACCCATAGTTATTGACTGGAAGGTACCAAGTAGGCATGCCACGTGGTACCCCGCGCGGCCTCTATATACCTAAAAGATTCTCCTCAAGCAGATAGATATGACTACCAGTTAGGTGGAGTCCGGATTTAATATGAGGAGGGGCAAAAATATCAGATGTTAATTGAGAAACCATTATCCCCCTTGTGCTTTCGCGTAGGTGAAACCGTTACAGAATCTAACGAAAATTGTTAAGTTACTAAAATACACCTCAAACTACAGTGGGGTAAAGTATGATCGGGTCGAACCATAAAGGGGTTAAAGTGTAATCCACCCTCGAAAAAATTGATGGACCTTTATAGTTTTTAACACTCCCCTTTAGATTCTGTAACGGTTCCACTTTATCCAAAAACACATGGGGGTTAAGTGATATCTTTTAAATCCCATGGAATAAAATATCATCGGATCAAACCATAGAGGGTAAAATATAATTAATCCTAAAACATATTGACTTGTTTATGATCCAAATTCATTTATGTCAAACCCAAACTCGCTAACTCCGTTTCGTGTTAAAAAATTTCCTCCCCTAACTTAAGATGTTTAGAGTACTGAGTTCAAGCCATAGAGAAATTTGACCAAAATTACTGTAAAGTTCGATCAATCCAGCTCTTGTCTGAGTTGGTTCACAAATTTGTCTTTCCCTAACCCAATCTCCAATTTCAAAAGACACAGCGCCTCTTTCTTAATTGTCTCTCAAAAGCCTTGTACTTTTCCCTTTTATTTTCCAAATTCCAAGGAAAATAAAAGGAACACAAATATATCTCTCTCTCTGGAAAGAGGATATTTTCTCAGACATTTCCCAGTCACTTGATTAATTTTGAGCTCCATCACCCTGAGAAGAAAAAAAAGAGGGGGTTAATTGCACTTTGCATCCCTGAAGTTTGGGTGATTTTGCACTTTGTACTCTAAAGTTTTAAATTTGACACTTTAGTTTCTAAAGTTTCAAATTTGGCACTTTTGCACCCCTGAAGTTTGGGTGAAATGTGTCCCATTACATTCCCATTTTGCCCCTGTATTATTAATATAATTACTAAATTGAGACACATGTCACCCAGTGGATCGAGGCCCAAGTGAGCAAAAATACTCTCTAATTACATGTAAGTTTCTCTCATACAACCAAGTTGATATATAAATATATATATATATATAAATAAATTTTTTTGTGACTTCATTAATGTAGCTAGTAGGGGTGTATACACGTCAAGCGCTCAATAAACATGTTTGCAAGGGCTTGCTTGGTTCGGCTTGACTGATTTAATAAGCAAGTCAAACTCAAGTCTAGATTACAGGCTCATTTAATATATAAGCCAAGCTCAAGCATACTATGAGCTCGAGTTGATAGAACTCATCAATATGGTTGCACTTTAGGCCGAACCACAAGAGGTGTTGGTACCAAAATTTATAGCACAGGGGGTAAGTGCAAATCACTCAAATCACAGGGGGTGTAAGTGTATTTAACCCTATTTTTTTTCCTTTCTAATTACATTCTATAACAACTATATTCTATATTATGAGTAATGCTTTGAAGCAAAACAAATCTCACAAACAAAATCCACAAACACCAACATGTGTCTATCTCTCTCCTAGTGGGGTTCACTGACACCATGAGATCCACTGAAATTGTTGTCCACCGAGGAGAGAGATAGACACATTTTGGTGTTTGTGAATTTTGTTTGTGAGAGTTGTTATGATCCAAAGCATTACTCTCTGTATTACTCATAATTCATTAACTATCAAGTATACTTGAATTGAAGTTTTGAATTTTTTCGCTTTCCAATTTTTTACCCCCTCCCCCCTCTTTTTTTCCCTAGTACAACCCCCCAAGGACTTAATTTTCTTTCTAAAAAATTAAAAAAGAATATTCATTCCGGTAGCCAGTTAGTTTGTTATTGAATGGCAGGGTTAGATGAGTCAGCCAGTTTTCCAATTCTCTTCATGAGTTTCGCTGAAAGCTTCTTCGAAGCCTTCATATCCTTCTCGGGTCGAAAATCAAACGCTAAAGCATCAGACACATCCTCGGAACTCCACCCGGATTTCAGGAGCGAATCTGAAAACCGATCCGCTTTCAAAAGCATAGCATTGAGTACAACTTGATTGTCCAACAAAACAATCTTGTCATTGAAGAAACCAGAAGGCGACACGTGTACGATCTCATCAATGTCTGATTCGCCCCAACCGCCTTCTCTCAAAACCGATCCGATTTGTTCCATGTAAATATCAACCCATTTTGGCATTTCAGACCTGGTAATTTTGAAGTACCTTTCCGGCGACAAACATGAAGACGACGATGAGTTTGAGTTCTGCTGCCGTTCCACGACGACGTCGCTCCAAAATTCAATCCATCTCGAATTTCGTCCGCCAGTGACGGAATCAAAGCTTTTCTTAGACAAATTTGATGATGAGCCCAAAGAAATTTCACACTCTGATCGTATCTTGGAGCTAAACAATGAGGACTCTTGACTGAAAAAGTCTAAGAGATCGTAACCACAACAACAGATCCGATTCTCATCAACGAAGAAAATCGGGTTTCCGGCTGAAGAGGGATTACAAGGAATGTAAAAATGGTTGAAAATTGGTATCAAAATAGGGACTCGTTTGATCAATTTTCTAGCAATTTTGAGAGCTTTTTTCGGGTCGGAGGGTCTCGGACTCCAAGACTTGGACCAGAGAGTGTTTCGTGAAATGTGGAAAGAGATGGCGGTGATTGGGAGGTCTAGAGATGATCGGAGTTGGAGTCGAGCTGCGCCGATGGCGCGCCAGTCGGGAAAGCCCGATCCGATGGGTAAGCCTACCGAGAGAATGGCTTTAAGATCTGGAGGGAATTCGAAGTCGAACTCGGCTTCAACTATGGCGAATTCGGCTTGGGTCAAGCCGGGTCGGACTTGCGTACCGATATTTTTTAGGTGGGTTATGACTTTATTGGCGAGGGAAGTGAATGAGAGGAGGCTAGTCCGGACGGGGCCTACAGTTAATGGTGTGGTGGCGGCAGCTCGGGCGGAGAGGCGGCGGAGGCCGGCTATGTGGGCAAGGTTTAGACTGGTCATTCGCCGATCGACATCAACCATGGTGGTTCAACTAGATTGATGTCTGCTTTGTTGTTGAGAGAGAAACTCAATCTACTCAGCTAGCCAGAATTTGGTTGCGGAGAAATGGTCTGTTCTGTCTGTTGGTTTTAGAGAGAGAGAGAGAGAGAGAGAGGGAGAGAGGGAGCGAGGGGAGGACAGTGATAATGGTGAAGTGGAAAATGAAAAAAATTTGGAGAGAGGTTGCGTACTTATTATAGTTGGGGGATGGGAGTGGAATGGACCCTAGCTTACTATTTTTTAAAATTTTATTTTCACTTTTTTTAGGTCATCAATTCGGGATTTACTCCCGTACTTTGACTTTTGTTCAAGTCACCTCAGTACTTTGATTTGTATCACATAATCCCATGTATTTTAAACTATAGTGAAAATCACAAAATCTGTTAAAGTGTCAATAAAATGACAAAAAAAGCCCTCATACTCTGCAATTTCAAAAACCTAAAACTCTTACATGCGCTCTAAGCCTTTACTCTTCAAATGCCAAGGAACTAAGCCTTTACTCTTCAGAAACCTAATATGGAGACATATCTTTATATGTATATGTTTGCATATATAGCTTATCATTTTCGTAGGATATTCTCATATCTTTGTTATGTTTATTTATTTATTTATTTTTTTGCAACAATGAGGGGCGGCGATATCGGCTGCCGCCAAACTTTCCTTCTCGTTTCCATCCATTGGATATTATTGAGTTTGGTTATGATAACAAGGTGATTTTTATTTTTTGCCCTTTTAACACATTTTTATGCATATCACTGATCAGTTACTGCACTTCTTAAGAACCAAATTGATAGGTTTTTCTCAATTGACATAGTTGAAACCAGGGCCTACAGTGATGTAATACAAGAAATAAGATGGTAAAGTCTAAAGCAACCCTTCCCCTTAATTAATGTCAAGGTACGTGTAGTCACCATCCAAACCTTAAAATGGCCCTCACAATGTGTATCTCTGTATCTACCCCATAACCATCAACACCCCCAATGTCATTCAACCATGGTGGTTGCGTCTCCCTTGGCTTGACAATCCTAAAACACCACAGTCACCACCAACAGCAGCAGTGAGACTTATTAGACCCCTCTACAGGACAAGTGAGCCCCATCTTGGCCTACTCAAGCTGGAGAAATTTTTTAGTACAATAAGGGTACCATGTGACATGTTTACTTGATACCTTTAGTCAATGGGAGCGAAATTTTTGGATGGAACTACACCTAAAGTAGGACCTCCTACATTTAGAGGTTGTGGGTCCCAACCCAAAAAAAAAACCCATTGCTATTAATGGTTGGAGGATACCACATGCTGGGTACACCTAAACGTACGGGACACCTAAATTATCCACCTGCTAATGTGGATTTCTACGATCATTCATCAGGTACCAAAAAAAAGTTTGAATTATTTTCCAAAATGCCATGACACATCAACAAGTGGATAGTTTAGGTGTCCCGTTTAAGTGTACCTAACATTACGCGTTACCATCTATGTACCCAAAAGCTTCTTCTCAAGCAGAAACATATGACTACTAGTTAATTGAGGATCCAGGGGCAAAAATACATATAAGACGTTAATTGAGAAATATTGTAACAAAAGTTTCAAATTTCACACGCATGAAAAGAAAAAAAAAATTGTATTGCTTTAATACACTAAAAAGCAACACACAAGCAGATGGTAAAGGATCTATCGATCTGTTTACTTAATTGATGTTAACTAGTTCCATAATTCTATTTCTGCAAGTATATAATTCTATTACACATGTACTAGGTTCTTTTTGGAATGAGTGAATATGTCAGATGTTATAGAATCGGAACTGAATACAAGCCACATTGATAATTATGTGTAAGAGAAATAAGACGACGATTTGGGAAAAAAAAAAAGATGATGAGGTTTGGTTTTTTTTTTTGAGTAATACTTGGGGCACAACCAAAGTCACAACTTTTTTTGCACAACCTTCATTTTGTGTGTATCTCTCTCCTAGCGGGCACTGTGGGGTCACTGGTATTGAGGGACCCATCAAGAGAGAGATAGACACAAAATGGAGGTTGTGCAAAAAATGTTGTGGCTTTGGTTGTGCCCCAAGTCTTACTCTTTTTTTTTTTTTTTTTTGTTCAGAAATCGGTAAATTAATTCCAAAAATAAAGATGAAGAAGTTGGTTGTGTATCGTTGTCGATGCACAATTATATCGGGGATAACATAGAGGAAGAGACGGAGTTAATTAGGGCACAAAAAGTAAAAAATATAACACTATGCGTCTCCATGTGTGGAGGATCGGATTTATAGACCAATCACATTTTAGAAAAGTTGAAAGTGTATCTAAGTTGGAAATACTAAAATAGTATTGCCAAAAAAGTTGAAAGTACGTAAGGCGGAGGGAAGTAAGGAAAGGGAAAAGAAAGCGGAGAGATACCAGATTCTAAAAGTATTACCCTCTAATAAATTTCATATAGCATTATGCCTACAGCTACGTACTAGGCATTTTGTGAACAAGATACAAGGAACGACCAGATTCTAAAACTACCTCAACGAATTAAGGTCCAAAATGAAGACCACAAGAGAAGTTAGGAATTAAGCAGAGGGCCCACCAAGAAAGCTTCTAAATGCATAACACTTTGACATGATCATAAATTTCCACTATGATTAGAGAGTAACGTTACGTAATTCTACAATTTGACGTACAGATATTATGTTACATGGCAGTCGTCAGTCGAGTGTGTATTTTGTGTTGACGTGTCCTATTTGTGTCATATCAACGCGTGCATTTTCAAAGATACACAATATGATACAATAAATTGTGTCAAAATTCTCAACCTCGCACCGAGCTGTTTATTAGACATGTTAGACGTATCAACACAGTTAACTCGTGTTTTGAAGCTTTAATTTGTAACTGGGGAAATTACTTTGTCTTTTGTAATTGTTCATAGTTTACGAGTTTGGTAATTTTCCAATGTGGGAAAAATCAAGTAGAGACCTCTTTCATAAGTTAAAATGATTTCTAAACTTTTATGGCCTTTCTAATGTGGGACGATTTATCTTGACTCGAGTTCTTCTTCTTCTTTTTTTTTTTTTTTAATTAAATGTGTTGAGTCGTGTTAACTAGGTTGACATGACTAAAATTTGAACATGACTAAGATATTTATCTGTGTTAAACATAGGGTTAATTACACTTTACCTCCATATGGTTTGAACCGACGAAATTTTACTCCCTTGTGGTTTAAAAGTGACCACTTAATCCCAATGGTGTACTAAACACCTTTGTGTTAATTCGAAAAATTAAAAAACAACAAAAAATATTTTAAGCAATTAAATATATGTACAAAACACATAATTATATGCTCTAAAATATTCTAAAGAATTAGATACTTAACCAAAAACTATCTGTGTGTCCCACATAGTGTACGAAACACTGAAAAATATAATATTAAAAAAATACTATATTTTGGATTTTTTTTATAAAAAAATTATTTAAAATTGTATAAATACATAATTTATACTCAAGGAAAATCCACATATATAATATATTGAGATGATTTCTCAAAAATTCGCACACCCTCCAATATAGTGTACAAAACACTAAATTTAAAATAATATTCCCAAATATTGTTTTTTGAAATTTTTATTCCAATTTTTTTTAAAAAAAGAAGTTTAAGGCACCTTTAAAAGATCATGTGGTAATTTAATTATCTTATATAATAAATTCCAGATTTCAAAGAATCTACATAAAATAGATTTATAGGATAGGAGCAAGGAAATGATACACTTTCCACTGTCAATTGGAAGAACAAAACAAAGATTACAGTTGTACAGCCACAAGGCCCACAACTACACTAGGAATCTAGGAGTTACTAATCGTTCACAGGATTGTTTGGCTGCACTTAACAATAAACAATCCAACAACAAAAACAAAAATTTGTTGCCAAACAAAACCTTATAGGCTTGCCGAACTCCTACAAGGCTACACGCCCTAAAAGCATGAATGATATTGGGCTTTGTAATTGTTCAACTTCAACCAAGACATATATATTTATCCACATATATGTGGTTGTTAATCAATGTACATTAAAATTCAATCTCGGAGTCTAGTAAAGTTGCCAAGGCCTAACAAAACTGGTCGTCTCCAATTATTTACACAGAACCTCTTCTTCCTTAGAAGAATCAAATGCAGCCAGTGCTTGCACGATCCCAAGCCTCCATTGAGTGAAATGTGTCTCATTATATACATTTCTATTTTGTCTCTGTATTATTAATATAATTACATAAATGAGACATATCATCCAGTTGAGACCTAAGTGAGTAAAAATGCTCTCTAATTACATGTAACCTTCTTTCATACAAACAAGTTGATGTAGATATATATATACATATATCAATTTTTTTTGTGACTTCATTAATGTAGTATGGGTGTATACGTACAAGTTGAGCGCTCAATAAAACATGTTTGCAAGGGCTTGCTCCATTCGGCTTGACTGATTTAATAAGCAAGTCAAACTCAAGTCTAGAATATAGGCCCCGTTTAATTAATATACAAGCCAAGCTCAAGCATACATGAACTTGGCTTGATAGAGCTCGTGAATATGTTCGAATAAGGTAAGTATATAAGTAGGTTGTGAAAAAACTAGTGAACACACTTGTTAATGGCTTGTTTGTTGACTTATATATATATATACACATACATCTATTAAAAACTATGTAGCTTAAGAGGATACATGAGCGGAACTCTACCCGTTATACGAGTCAATGTTAATCCTGGATAAAAAGATTATTAAACCGACTAAAATTTGTACGAGTAAAAATCAAACTCGAATTTCAGGCTCCTTAAATAAACAAGTTAAGCTCAAACAAATATGAGCATAGCTCTGGTTCGACTTGTCAATAAACAATTGAAACTCAAGCCTGCATTTTAGTCTCTATTTAATAGAAAGTAAAAGTCAAGCATATATGAGCTCAAAGCGACTCCTTACTATCAAATGAGTCAAATGACACCTAAAATACTACGATAAAAAGACACATTGACATTGTTACTACTAAGTTGTACTCCTTCCGTCCCATAATTAGAATCATGTATCGATTTTAGGATGTCCCAAAATTATATCCAATTTTAAAAAGTCAATGCACATTTTTCAATATTTTTCCAAGTTTACCCTTACTACATCAGGTGAAAGGTCTTTCATAAGCGGCAATTTTTGAAACATATGTCTTCATTTGAACAATGATGATGTTCCCGTAATAAGTTTAATTCCCAAAAAACAGACTCAAACTATAGAACAGAGGGAGTATCTTAAAAAGGTCACTATGTGCATGCACCAAATCAAAATAAATCACATACTTTTACTCTCATTGAGATCTAAAAATAGTTGCATTACATCATACAATCAAAAGCACATTCATGTATTAATATTTTTTGGGTTACACCCCTTATAGTTTGGCCGATTTCCACTTACCCTCCCAGTGGTTTTAATTTTTGCACTAATACCCCCTGTGGTTCGGACTAAAGTGCAACCATTAAAATTTGCGAACAGAGCAAGCTGAAATGGCTAAATTACCCCCAAGTCTGCATAATAGTATTAAGAACAAAATTTGTTTACTTTAATTCGTTTAAGGAGAAACATATGATTTTGAATTGGGTGAGAAAAAATCTTTGACATTTTTTAGGATTTTCTCGGTATAGGTCATGTGCTTGACCCAAAGAAAATGATTTATGACTTAATTTCCTTTTAATATGACTTTCAAGGCAAATGGGTCATTTTACCCTTCAAATTAGGGCTCCCAATTGTAAAACCATTAATTTGGAAGGAAAAAAATTCACAGTTGTACTTTAGTCCGAACCACAAGGGGTATTAGTGCTAAAATTTATAGCACAAGGGGTAAATGCAAATCAACCAAACCAGAGGAGGGTGTAAGTGTATTTAACCCAAAATTTTTTCCTTTCTAATTACATTGTATAACAGCTATATTCTATATTATTCATAATTCAATAACTATCAAGTATACTTGAATTGAAGTTTTGAATCCTTTCGCTTTCCAATTTTTTTTAACACCTTCCCCCCACTACCCCCCTCATTTTTTTTTCTAGTACAACCACCCACATTCCCATATTTCTTTTCCCCATATTTACCAAGAAGAATAAAAAAAAATGCAAAGCCAAAGGACTCAATTTCTTTCTCAAATTTTTAAAAAGAATCTTTCCGGTAGCCAGTTAGTTTGTTATCGAATGGCAGGTTTACTCATGACCGGTAAACTGAGTCAGCCAGTTTTCCAATTCTTTCCACAAGTTTCGGTGAAAGCTTCTTCGGAGCCTTCATATCCTTCTCGGGTCGAAAATCAAACCCTAAAGCATCAGACACATCCTTGGAGCTCCACCTGGATTTCAGGAGCGAATCCGAAAACCAATCCACTTTCAAAAGCATAGCATCGAGTACAGCTTGATTGTCCAACAAAACAATCTCATCATCGAAGAAACCAGAAGGCGACACGTGTACAATCTCATCAACGTTCAATTCGGCCCAACTGTCTTTTCTCAAAACTGACCCGATTTGTTCCATGTAAATATTAACCCATTTTGGCATTTCGGACATGGTAATTCAAAGTACTTCTCCGGCGACGAACATGAAGATGACAATGAGTTTGAGTTTTACCGCTGCCGTGCCGCCGTTCCATGACGGCATTGCTCCAAAACTCAACCCATCTCGGATTTCGTCCACCGGTGATGGAATCAAAGCTTTTCTGAGACAAATTCGATGACGAACCCGAAACATATCAATCCCTGATCATTTTTTGGAGCAAATTTGAGGTGGGTCTAAGCTAAACAACCAAGACTCTCGATTAAAAAAGTCTGAGAGATCGTAACTACAGCAATAGATCTGATTCTTGTCCACAAAGAAAATTGGGTTTTCGGCTAAAGAGGGATTACAAGGAATGTAACAATGGTTGAAAATTGGTATCAAAATGGGCACTCATTTGATAAAATTTGTAGCAATATTGAGAGCTTTTTTCGAGTCGGACGGTCTCGGACTCCAAGACTTGGACCAGAGAGTGCTTTGTGAAATGTGGAAAGAGATGACAGCCATGGGGAGGTATAGAGATGATCAGAGTTAGAGTCGAGCTACGCTGGTGGTGCGTTAGTAAGGGAAGCCCAGTCCGGAAAGAATGGCTTTGAGGTCTAGAGGGAATTTGAAATTGAACTCGACTTCGGCTATGGAAAATTTGACTTAGGTCAAGCTAGGTCGGACTTTGGTACCGTTTTTTTTAGGTGGGTTATGACTTTATTGGCGAGGAAAGTGCATGAGAGGAGACTGGTCCAGGCAGGGACCAGAGTTAATGGTGTGGTGGTGGCGACTGGATTATAACAGATTCCAGTCTACTATTTTTCATCATCCAGTCGACTGATGCCCTTTGAAAACAATATGGATATTTTACTAAAACAGGGGTCCAGTCGACTGTGCCCCCGGTCCAGTCGACTGTTTTCCTGCAGCAGTCCTTTTTGTAGAATTTTCCAAGTTTAAAAGCTTTCTGAATTCAACTAGAGTTTAAATACACACTCTAAAATCATTCCAAAGCGATCCTAACTGGATTATAACATTACTAATACGCAATTACAGAAGATTACTATCTATTACAACATCCCAAATTCGTTCTAGGATTCCAAGTTAAACATAATTAAAACAACGAAAATCCTTATTACAACATTTCTATTTCTAAAACTACGAGGTGAACATGCTGAGTCGCCTTCTAGGGGAACTCCCAATACCCCGTGATCTCCAATTCCTCGCCGACATTCATACCTGCAATGGTTATTCAAATAACCACACATATTTGATTCGTTTAAGCTAACGCTTAGTGAATAAAACAACGATGCACATGAATGATAAACATGCTCGTATTCACATCTCTACAATTCATACTAGTCTCCGGAGTCTCACGTGTACGTTCCATACTTCTAATCTGTGACTCATCGCCAATAAGTCCACACGAAAAAGTAAGACCCACGTATCTTTTCTTCAAACGTGCGACCTTATGCCTATATCGGCTCCACAAGATGGCTTGGTACCACGTGCTCCTATATACAAAATAGCAACTAAACATGCTCAAATACATTTCACCGTGCTTTCGACTTAATCAAAACATTTCACCGTGCAAATGAGCCTACTTATCAATATAGTCGCCTAATATGAACTACACAATATATACATATATATATATCTATGAATTAACACACACTTTCACACAAAATATGAATGCATGTCAAGAAATCATTCCAAAACACATAGTTGAATCACTCATCTCAGATTAACGCTTCTAAAGTTCGATCCAAAGAAAACCCGAGCATAAAGAACGTGTTGAAGTCCGTCTAGTACAATTCCTTACGATCAAAAGTCCAATTATCAACTTTTTATGAAAATTCTAGAAAACAAGTTTTCAAAAAACTTATCCAAACAAGACCTAGTGGGTGTCAAAACGACAGCCTTACCTCGAGGAGTTCGAATATGAAATTTGGTGAAAAACTGAGGGACAGATGTTCGTCGATTTGTGCCAGAAAGCTCTAAGCAAATAAATCCCCAAATCTCCTCTCTGGAATTTCTAATTTAGGGTTTGAACTTATGAAAATATCTCATGAGTTTCTATATGTAGGCACGACTCTCTGGAATTACGTTTACCTCCCCACAAGTTCTTAAAACTTCTAATTATTCTCCGAAACTTCTTACATGACTAATTCATTGCTTCACGAGTGAAAACTACAAATTATAAAAAGTTTTCGTCTAAGTTCCGTTTGGTCGCTAAAACACGATTTCACATGATTTTACGAAATTGCTAATTAGCCTACCAATTATATAGTGTGTTAATTCGTCCTCAACAGGATACTAAAATTAACAACAGAAAATATAAACTAAAACAGAAATAATACAAATAGTGAAATGCACAGGTAAACATTTATTTTCAGATAAACATTTAGGGTATTCCACAATGACCGTCTCAATCTCGGAGAGACGTCACAACATCAAAACACTCATTCAACATAGTCTCAAAGGGTTCTCTAACGCAGACACCCAAATCAACTCTGAACGGCATAACCAAAAATTCAAAGTGACCATATCTAGTCCTGAAAGCTGTCTTTTCAACGTCTTCCTCCGTAATTTTCAACTGGTGGTAACTAGATCTCAAGTCAATCTTCAAAAATTCCTGAGCTCCTTATAACTGATCAAACAAGTCGTCTATTCGCTATAATGGATATTTGTTCTTAACGGTCAACTTATTCAACTCTCAATAGTCGATGCACATACGCATTGTCCCATCCTTCTTCTTCACAAACAAGACTGGAGCTCCCCAAGGCAAAATACTAGGTGGATAAAACCCTTCTCAACCAGCTCCTGCAACTGAACCTTCAATTCTTTTAATTCTATCGGTGCCATTCGGTACGGTGCCTTGGATACCGGTTGTGACCCTGGTACCACTTCTATCGTGAACTCAAGCTCCCTTTCAATCAATACATCGAGTAGCTCATCGGGAAAAACATCAGGATAGTCTCGAACTACCAGAATGTCTTCCACTTGTGGTCCAAGAACTTGTGTATAAATAATCAAACATAAGAAATTTGAACAACCTTTTTCAACATCCTACTTGCTTGAATCATCGATATCAAGTATAGCGGTACGGTCACACCTTTATCCTAAAAAGTAAACTCTTCTTGACCTGACGGATAGAAACTGATGATGCCTAAATTTGGTTAAAGGTAAAAAGAATCAAACGAGAGAGATTTGGGTGTGGTTCGGCCCTGTTAATTAAGTGGCCTACATCCACGTGTGTGTCAAAGCACTTGCACTATAATAAACTGGGGGCCTTTGATGAACCAACAGTAAGGGTGGAGCTACTAAAGACCAACGGATATATGCGTATCAATGTTGTGTAGCCGCTATTCTGTAGAATAAGAATGCGATCCCCTCTGAGGGGGGTGATTGGTCTCTTTTATAGATACAAGAGACCACTCATACAAGGTAAGCGGCCCGATAAGGCAGTATAATCAAATAGGGATTTATTAACACAAATCATGGGAGTTTCCTAATCAGATTAGGGAACATTATTTTCTTTACATTAGTCTTCTAGTTGAGATAGAAAACTATCTAGAACCTTGTGGAGCAAGTCACCGTGGGGGCGAGCCCACATCGTGCACCCGACCTATGGGTCCAAGCCGGGCAATCTTAGCTGGACAGCCCGGGATGGTTGCGTGGTGAGTGCCATTACCAAATGACTCGGCATCCCTTGCTGAGGTGGCAGAGGCTGACTTTGACTGGATATTTTTATAGGTATCAGCTGCCCCCCATTTCCAAGGCTAATGTGATGCCTCATAAGATGAGCGTTTGAAAATTAGTATAACTTGGCGAACCGTCGGGGACCTTACTCGGGACATAACTCAAGGCCAGACCAACCGCCTTGGTCAGTCAGGGGTTGGACCGAGTGGTTACCTTGGGAGCTTATGGTCGATGCTTACCATAGTCAAGGAGAGATTGGTCTTATCAGGATCCAACCAGGACTGTGCGTGGGTAACCAGGTTGTTACATCTGAACCGAGCCATCACGTCGCTCATTAAGTACGCATGCCTTTTGAGGTATCGCTTCATGTGTCCGAGGTGACAATTATCAGACGTTTGGGCGGGAAAATTTCCTAGCTATTAGATCTGATTTCATCTGAGCCATCCATATTGCCTATTTAAGGGATACTTGAAACATTTCTCCATTCCTACTATTAGTGAAGAAAATTAGTGAGCAGTTTTAAGAGAGAAAAGTTCCCGGCCAAACTTCTCGGGCTCGTCCTTGCTCTTCTTTCTCGTAAGTCTTCGTTCCTCTAGTCTTGCCATTGATTACACTCCCCCCTATCTTCCTTCTTCCATTTTCATTTACGAGTGAGGCTGGAGAATAGAAATCCCCTAGGCTTTGTGAGGGAGTGGGACTTCTTTTTCCATAGGTTCTATTTGTTCCTTAGATCGGGTGGTTCTCTTTCATTAGTAGCACAAATCGACCGGCCGGTGTTCCCCAGGCCGGCCCTATCTAAGTGCTACCTGACTTTTAAGACCATATATGCCCTGCCATAAAAGCTTGTGTCCCTTTCGCCCTTATACATTAGGCTTGGGGTTCCTGACTCCTACTTAGGTCACCGACTACTCCCCCGTCCCACTGTAGGAACTCTAAAGATGCGTCAATCTGGCTTCAACTCGTTATCCCTATCAAAAGGCGAACAATCTAGGTCGGGTACCCCGGACACCAGCCTGGACGCTCCTTCACTCTCTCTTTCTGATCACCATAGTGAAGGTAGATTCCCACTGTGGTACCCGACAAAGGACCAAGTAGGGCCTACATTGAGGTTCTCAAGTCAGGGGAGGAGGGTGACCATGCATCAACCTCGAGTAGTTCAGGGGTTATCTTTTCCTGCATAGGGACTCGTAGCAGTTTGGTTACCTTGGACCTAGTTAGGATTAAGGAGAAGTTTGCTTGATTCGATGGCTTCTCGCTCGTTGTTTCGCTCGCCCGGGACTTGCTGATCTATCTTGGTATCGCTCCCAGACAACTTGACCCAAACGGGTAAAGGTTTCTGATGGGGGCCATATCCCTCTAGCCCCAAGTGTTTGGGTATGAGCTCACCCTCCATGAATTTCTGTGGACCTACCGGGCTTCCCCGTTATACAGGGAGGTTGGGTTTTTTTCTTTGAGTGCCCGGCAAGGGATGAAAATCTTGGAGAACGCCCATAGTAACAACAAGGGGTTGAAGAAAATGTTCTTCCAAGTATCCACCGCGGGCTCAGCACGAAGGCCCCGGGAATCGCCTTGAGGACCACCTAGGCGTGCAAGTTAAGAAGTAAGCTGCGTCTTGGGTTTGCTTTTGGATGTTACTTCCTGCCGCAGCAGTGTAAGTTGATTTCTTTTTGTTTTGCAGTTGAATTTGCCGACCCGCCAAACCTCTCGAAAGACTGTTAGGACTGCATAAGGGCACTAGCTCAGGCTCCCACAAACATCGTTGTCTTGGTCAGGAAAGCATGTGATCATATACCACTCAGACAAAGTTCTTGCTGCCCCAATCTTCCCTTCTATCATTGTTGGTAAGTCTCAAAGTTATACTGATTTCCCGTTTGCCTTCTTGATATTTGTATCTTAGTCAATCACCTTTAGACTCACTCTTTTTATGATTTGTTATAGAGATGGCTCCCAGGGATGTAGCTGCCTTGAAGGAAAAGGAGAAGGAGAAGGAGAAGGAGAAGGAGGCTGCGCTGGCCGCCCTGGCTGGCCAAAGGTGAAAGAGGCAGGATCCAGCTGAAGGCCAACAACTGAAGAGGATCCACTGGGGACCACGGGCGGAAGCGGTCGAGACATCAGCACCCGGAGTGACGATTGCTGCGCCCCCCAGACGCCCTGCTAACACTGCCCCGATCGGGATACCAGCACCTCGAGTTAAGGTCGTTATGCCCTCCTGGCCACACAACATTCCGGTCAGGATGCCGGCGGTAGAGACTGCAGACGACTTGGGCTGCTACAGGGCCAAATTGATAGGTGCTCTGGGTTGGGCCCCAAGGTACTGATCGGGTGGCTGTACAGCATCAGCTACATGGTAGGTAATTTTATATGCAATTTTTCTTCTTTCCCTGCCTATAGCAATTAATGGCTTCCTTTATTTATTTTTGTAGGTTGGTTGCTTAGCGGTAGGGGCTGAGGCTTACCTGCTTGGGGTGGCCGAGAGACTGGCTGCTGCGAAAGTCGCCTTGTGTATGGAGAATGCGGCACGGGAGGCTTCAAAATTTGCCTTTGCTGTGGAGGAGGAGAAGACGAGGGCCTTGGCCCTAGGGTTGGGGGCAGCTCGGGAAGACCTGACGGGCGAGCGGTCAACCCGAAAGGCTACAGAAGTTGAGAAGGTGGCCGCAGAGGCCAGGAAGGCTACTGTAGAGGTCGAGAAGGCAGCTCTTTCTGAGGTCGTCGTTGCTCAGGAGGCGGGGGCTGTAATAACCTGCATTTTCATTTATTTGCAATTCATATTTAAATTCAAATTGTATTGTCTGCTTGTATTTAATTACAATTCTCATGTTCTAAATTTTATTCCTTGACTTAATTCAAGTTAAAACTCTTGTTGGGGCCAAACTGTAATTTTGACAAAATTAGTGATACCTGTGTTAGATTTCAAAACTGTATTTCAAAACAGTGAAAATAAGTTCTTTTAACTCAAACTGTATTTTTATGAAATCAGAAAACTATTTCCTGCATTTAAATAAATTTTCTGTATTTTTGTGGTGACCACCGCAACCAGAAAATACCAGTTTATGGTCAAAACTGTCCGTGCCACGTTAATTCCTACAGTTTTGATCCCCGTCAGTCAAGAATGACCGTTGCTTCATACCTAATTAATACTTGTAATGATTGTATAAGTTTTGTTTGGGAATGCTTTGTGAGTATGGACTATGTTAAGGCCAAAAGTTGGGTTCCCAAACACTTGTATAACTTTTAAGACAACTTGTGCATGCCTTGTTTGGCAATGTGTGCTTGGTGTGTGTGTAATTTGTGCCTAAAGCTACTTTCCCAAACACCCTTATTTGCCCCCTACTAGTCTACTTGGCTTTTGGTTAACTATTGAGCTAACACCATCTGTGTATATACACATACGTATCTGCTAATTGCTATATATAATTATAAGGATATTAGTAATTCATTTGTTGAGTATAAGAGATGGAACTTGGGGACAAGTTCAAGAGTTCTATATAACTCACCCCTCTCTCAACTACAACCTACATTGAGTTTACATATTGAGAAACCAGAGAGAAAAGGGTGAGTTCTGAGAGTGAATACAAGTATTTACATAATTATTTTAGAGAGAACTTCCCAATTTCATAGTCAAGCTTGGATTTGAATTCTTATTGTGCTCCTCTTTCTCAACAAAATCTCTATTGTCTTCTCTGTGAGTATTTAGAACTCACTCAGAATGTATTTCATGTTTATTTACTGTTGTATTTGTTTGCATTGGAAATCACCATTGTTATGCTCATCCATGGAAGCTTGGAGCTTGAAATCTCAAATTTTCAAACTTAAACAAAATTCGTTTTGTTAGATAAAAATGAAAGATTACAGTCCCTAGAGGTTATATTTAAAGTATTGAGGCCTACTTTGTTCATATGAGAAAGTATATAAGAATTTAAGTTTTGACAACTTTTAATTTTTCATAAAATTAGAGAGATGTAGTTTGATTCATGTTAAATTGATTGTAGATTCTTAATCCTTGTTGAAAAACAAAGAGAATCATATATTGCAAGACATACTTACTTCCGAATTTGATATGGGTCAAAAAGACCCCTGAAAACTGAAACAGAGCAGTTCTGACGAAGAAGACGAAGCCTCTGCTTCATCTCGCGCGCGTGATCGCGCGAGCGATCCGCGTGCGCGAGCCACGTGGATTCAGGCAGATAGAAAAGTTTTTATAAAGAAAATGAAAATTAGACAGATCGCGCGAGCGACCCGCGCGAACGACACTTCGCGAGAGCAACCCATCGCGCGAGCGACCAGTGCGCGCGACTTCTGGCAGTTTCTAATTGTTGCTTGTTTTGTGATAAGTAACTGTTTGGGTGGTATTTTATGAACTGTTAAAGCACTGTTTGGGAAATCTATTAAATCAGAATCCTTTTTGGATATGTTTGGATGATTAAAACGTTGTATTGCGACTTATCAATTCCCGTGCGCGCGTCATTTGTATAAATCAGTAAATTGCCTCGTGTTTTAAAGGTTTCATGACATACATGTGGTGTCAGTTGTACATGCATGGTGAGTGTGAATGTTGGTCAGTGTGGAAAAGAGTAATGGACAGTGTGGTATAGTGAGTGCGGATGAGATTGTGATGTGGACACTCCCTGGTAAGTGAGTACCAAAGTGTGTTGTGATTGAGATTGCGGCGAGGGTGTCTTTAAAATGCGACGGTGGCAAAACCGGACAATCCCTGACGACCATGGTAGCGTCAAAGTGTGTGAAGCCGAACTTGGACATTCCCTGGCACCCATGGAAGTGCTAAAGTGTGGCCTACGGACACATCCTGATACCCGAGTCTGGATACTGCGTGAGGGTGCCTCCGGTATTTGCATGGCGGATTAGGTAGTCAAAGTGTGAGGCATTGGACACTCCCTGGTACCCCGGACCAAAGTGTGAGGCAAACTGGGCATTCCCTGGCACCCCTGTGCTAAAGTGTGGCTATCGGAGTATTTCAAAGATGCCAGTGTGTGATGGTGGGTTGTTGGGATTTGTCGAGAGAAAAGAGTCGGTAAGATGAGATGGTGCATTGTTCTCATACACGGTCACATATGCGTGAATTACATCTTTTAAAATAATATTGTGGTTGTTTCCTAAAATGAACTCATTGCTTTAATATTGACTTAAATGAGAAATGTAAAAAAGGTAAATGAGTATGTTTTACATTCAAAGTTATGTTTTTAATACTCACCAGCTTCTTGAAGCTGACAACGTGATGCGTCCTGGACATTCATGTTCAGGTTTTTCAGGTTATGAACAGGCTGAGCACTATGACTATGCAAACTGAGAACAACTATCTGATGAAGAGTTTACTGTTATATGCTTTAAGTTGAACTGTTAAGGATGACTGTAATAGACACTAAGATATTGTTTTGATTTAGGGCGGTTTGTGCCTTTAGAGACCCCGTGCTGTAATATGTAATAAGTTAGAAAAATATTTGTAAGCTTTGATTGCTCTACTCTTATTATTGTTTATTGTTGTTCGACGTTTGGGACGAAATCGATCCTTCAAACTATCGCGACCTACGGGTCCATAAAGGAAATTAAACGCTTTCCTTATTTATGCTACATCGGGGCATGACAGGGGCGAAGGATGCAGAGGAAGAGTTTGAGGCTGGCTTCCTTTCGGGCTACGCCGACTTGACCCAGCGAGCGGCTGCTGACCATCTAGATTGGGATCTCTCAGGCTATTCCTAGGCTGAGTCTGACTACTGGAAGGAGGAGCAGGCTGCAGAAGGGGCCCCGTCCGAGGATGCTGCTCCGGGTGGAGAGGTCGGGGAAGCTGAGGAGGAAGTAGTCGTGGTTGACGATTCTTAGGTCCCGGCCTTGGTGCATCATGTACATATATGTTTTTTTTTTCCTTTTTTTTTTGTTTTAGGGAGGCTACTATAATTGCCCCCTGAGCTATGTACCATTTTTTTTAACGTTGAATGACCTGAGGCCACCTTTGCGACATTTGTTGTCTTTTTTTTTTTTACTTTTAATTTCCTGCTTTTGTTTGTGCTTGCGAGTGTTTGACCGATTATTAGTCTCATTGGGTCCCTGCCTTCGCAAAAGGTTTCGGATTGTGACCGGTAGGGAACAATTGGTCTTTAGGGACCTGTACTTTTAACTTTCTCGAGTCGTTGGTGGTTGGGAGGTCCCGTCCGAGATAATGTTGGACTTCAATTCTGTTATTGCCCGGACACTTAACTCTAGGCATTGTAGGCACTTAGGAGTGTGTAAGGTTTTATTTAGCTAATTCTAAGTCCTATTAATGCCCGGTGTGGTTTCCTTTTTTAATTCATCATTCCCTCGTGCCCCCCGAGCTTTTGCTAAGGCAGGAACGTATAGGGGTAATGACTAGGCAACCGACCCAGAATGCTGGTAGTTCCAGAGTCCTTTGACTCCCTTATTATTGGCCACCTAGGGGGTTTCCCCCCATCGTAAGTTATGGACCTAAGTGGAATTGGTGCCTCGGGCGTGGTTCTGAGGTCTTTTGTGCCTCGAGTGTAACCCCGAGGGCTTTTGTGCCTCTGATGTGATCCCGAGGTCTTTTTCTGCTGAGTACTGGTAGGGAATATCATTTTCAATAAAAACGAAATCTTTATTCCTTCCGAATACTATGATAATTGCTCGGCAAAAGCTACAGTGTGTTAAACGAAAGCTTCACAGAAAGTACTTGTGGAGGTGTTGCACGTTCTAAGGGTAGACAGGTCCCGTCCATCCAGAGACTGTAACTAGTAGGTTCCCAGCCTGCTGACTGTGTTAAACGAAAGCTTCACAGAAAGTACTTGTGGAGGTGTTGCACGTTCTAAGGGTAGACAGGTCCCGTCCGTCCAGAGACTGTAACTAGTAGGTTCCCAGTCTGCTGACTCGGGTAACCCTATAGGGCCTTCCTAGTTTGGCCCCAATTTCCCATGGCTCGGGACTTTGGTAGACTGGTTTATTGCCTTAAGGACTAGGTCTCCCACTTAGAAACTGCGGTGCTTGACACTGCTGTTAAAGTACCGTGAGACCCGCTGCTTATAGGCTGGTACTTTCAGATATGCCTGGTCCCTTTTCTCTTCTATTAGGTCGAGCTCTCCTCTGAGGACCTCCTCGTTGCCTTACTCGCTGAAGTTTTCTACCTGGTATGTTGGCAGTCCAAGTTCTGTGGGACCTATTGCCTCAAAGCCGTAAGTTAGTGAGAATGGGGTTTCACCTGTTGCCACTCGGGGAGTAGTGCGATATGCCCACAGAAGGGTCGGTAGTTCCTCGGCCCATAGTCCTTTAGCATTTTCAAGCCTAGTTTTGATGGACTGCTGGATCACCCGGTTCGTTATTTCGGCTTGGCCATTGGCTTATGGATGCTCGGGGGAGGAGTAATGATTTGATATTCTATAACTCGAGCAGACCTGCCTGAACACCGGTGTGTCAAACTGTCTTCCATTGTTGCTGACCAGTACCCAGGGTACGCTAAACCTGCTGAGGATGTTCTTTTCAATAAAGTTTTCCATCTTCTTCTCGGTTATGGTTGTCAAGGGCTCGGCTTCTGCCCACTTAGTAAAATAATCCATAGCGATAATGACAAATTTGACATGTCCTTTAGCCATGGGAAGGGCCGGACTATGTCAATGACCCACTGGGCAAACGGCCAGGGGTTAAGGATCGGGGTCTGGAGTTCTCTCAGATGGTTGATCATGCTGGCATGCCTTTGGCACTTATCACACCGTTTGACATACTCTTGAGAGTCTTGGGCCATCATTGGCCAGTAATAACCTTGCAGCAGGGCCTTGCGGGAGAGTGCCTGGCCTCCAACATAGCTTCCACACACTCCTATATAAATTTCGTATAGGATTCCTTGGACCTGAGCTAGGTGGATGCATTGGAGATAGGGGATAGAAAACCCCCTTTTGTAGAGGATGCCATCAATGAGGTGGTATCAAGCCGCCCGGTATTTAACTCGGCGGGATTCATCCTTCCCGTTCGGGAGGCTTTCGGTTGTGAGGAACATCATGATAGGATCCATCCAGCTGGGCCCTACATCGACCGGGTCAACATCCATGCCTTCTAAGTTGACACACTAGATTCGGTCAGATATTCTACCCTTATCCCGAGGAGGTCTGACTCGAAAAATGATGCTAGTCGCGCTAACCGGTTGGCCCAGGTGTTCTCCTCTGTCAGGATCTGTTTGATTAAGAATCCTTTGAGCTGTTTGGTGACCGACCTGACCAGTGCTGGGTAGGCCACCATGTTGTCTTTTCAAGCTTCATACTCCTGATTGACTTGGTTGAAAACTAGCTAGGAGTCGTTGTATAAGAGAGGACGTGATCTCTTCACTCCGTGCCCTGACTTCCCAAACCATTTCTCGATGAAGGTCCTAGTGTGGAATTGTCGAGGTGCGGGTAACTCTGATTTTTGCAAGAATTTGACAGATTTGTTCAACTCCCACTTCCCAGATATTGTGGTTCTTAGTGAAACTAAAGTCCCTATAGCCCCTCTGGACACCTTCTTCAACAATCTTGGTCTTAGTGATTTTGCTCACATTGACCTTATTGGATGATCTGGAGGAATATGGGTCCACTGGAACCCAGAATGTGTGAAGGTCACCAACATTCAAAAGGAAGCCCAAGTCATACACGTCAAGATCTCCCTTAATGATTTTGAAGATTGGATCTTCTCTGCTATTTATGGTAGCCCTAATCCTAGCAATAGGGATCTCTTATGGTAGAATCTAGAATATATCTCCCTTCCTCAGAACAATCCCTAACTTGCTATAGGGGACTTTAATGACTATGCAGATATTAGTATGAGAAGGAGCTATATTGACTGTGATGTGAGGGCTCGCACTGTTAGATTCACTAAAAATTTGAATAATTGTGGCCTCCTAGACCTGGGAGCCACAGGTCCTAACATGACATGGTCTAATGGCAGACGTGGCAGAGCTAACACTATGGAGAGACTTGACAAAGCAGTAGCTAATGCTGGTATTCTATGTTTCCTGAAGCGGCTGTTAAGGTGCTTCCCAGAGTTTACTCTGATCACAATCCTCTCCTTATCTTTACTTCTGGTATCTCTACTCCTCCTAGAATTTCCAGATCTTTTAGAGTAGAAAATATGTGGTTCAATCACCCAAACTGCCCTAATGTTATGGAAGAAACATGAAGTGAATCACACCAGAATTTCCTCTTGGACAATGTTTTTTTTAAGAGAGGGCTAGAGCTTGGAATAATAATATTTTTGGTAATATTTTTAAGAAGAAAAAAACCCTTTTGAATCGATTAAGCGGTATTCAGAAAGCTCTTAGCAATCATCTTTCCCATAATCTTCTCCTTCTTGAGAGGCAACTCCAAGAAGAGTTTAAGACTATTCTTATCCAAGAGGAGAAAATGTGGCATCAAAATTCCAAAGTCAAGTGGTTGGCTTTGGGAGATTCGAATACTAAATTTTTTCATCTCTCCACTATCATAAGACGTAAACATAACAAAATCCTTGGCCTTAAAGGGGAGGATGGTAATTGGATTGAGGAGCCCACTCTCCTTGGTAACCAAGTTCGCCAATATTTCATGAACCTCTTCAATGTGGATATTGACCAAGAGCCCACTCTCCTTGGTAACCATGTTCGCCAATATTTCATGAACCTCTTGGCAGCCTTCCCCTAGCTCCACGTAAATTAAATGATAGGGAGAGTTTCCAACTTTGTAAACCTATGTCTAGTTTTGAGATCAAGAAAGCCCTCTTCGATATGGGACCTTCCAAAGCACCTGGGCCTGACGGATTGAATGTTGGCTTCTATCAAAAATTCTGGAACTTTGTCTCCCCCTCTATCATTTCCTTTGCAAAAACTTTTTTTAGGGAAGGTGAATTTCCCCAAGACATTAACAAGACTTTTGTGGCTCTTATTCCCAAGACTAATAACCCTGAAACAATCACTAATTTCAGACCCATTAGTCTTTGTAATATTTCCTACAAAATTCTTACCAAGATCCTTACCAATCGCTTGAGACCCTTTCTTAATAAACTTGTAGGCCCTAACTAGAGTAGTTTCATCCCTGACAGTAACACTAAAGCTAATATCATTATCACCCAGGAGATTCTCCATACTCTGAAAGGGAACAAAAGCAAGAAAGGTGGCATGATTATTAAAATTGATTTTGAAAAAGCATATGATCGTGTTAGATGGGATTTTATGGAAAAAAACGTTCCAAGCCTATAATTTTCCCAATGTCCATTTTAATTTCATAATGCATTGCATTACTACTACTGAACTGTTTCTTTTCAATGGGGCCCCTTTGGATAGTTTTAACCCCAAAAGAGGTCTGAGACAGGGAGACCCTATATCCCCGCACTTATATGTTTTTTGTATTGAGATTTTATCCAATATGATAAATCTGCAAGTCAACTCCAAGTAATGGAATGGTTTAAGAGCCTCTAGGAAAGGACCTCTAATCTCTCATTTATTCTTTACTGATGATGTCATTCTGTTTACGGAGGCCACGGAAGGGAATTTTGATTGTATCATGGATAGTTTAGATCAATTTTGTGCTCTGTCTGGTCAAAAGGCGAGTATGTCTAAATCTTGTATATTTTTTTTTTCTCAAAATACTAATGCTAGAACTATTAACTATTAACTTCGGAAAATATTTAGGTGTACTTCTTCTTCATGGGAGAGTGTCCAAGAATCTCTTTAATGAGTCCATTAATAAGATTCAAAGAAAACTCTGAAATTGGAAAACTCAAATTCTGTCCTTAGGTGGTCGTACCATCCTAATTAAATCCACCACTGAAGCCATTCTCAATCACATAATGCATACCAAGTTGTTTCCCATTTCTGTCTGTTAAAACCTTGACCATTTAAATAGGAATTTCCTATAGGGTAATCATAAGGAAAGAAAAAGGTCCACCTTGTGAATTGGGACAAAGTTTGTCTCCCAAACAACAAGGAGGATTGGGCCTTCGAAAAAGCCATGAGAATAACCTAGCTATGCTAGGAAAGCTTGGATGGGACCTCTCGAATCAGAAAGACACTCTTTGGGTGCATGTGCTGACTACTAAGTACCTCCAAGGCAACCCTATTTCGGAGTGGAAGGCCAAAAGGAGAAACTCCAATACCTGAAGGGGTATTCTGAGCACCAAGGCTTTTATCCACAAGGGCACCAAATGGATAATTGGAGATGGTAATTCTGTTAAAATATGGAAACATTGGTGGTGTGGCAAGAATGCCTTACACACTCCTAATAATGGGAATGAACCTCCTGACCTTTGGGTCAAGAACATTATTGATAGTGAGGCCAGGTGGAATATCTCCATTATTCAGCCTTGGTTGTCTGAAGAAGACAAGATGAGCATCATGAACACTCCTCTTCCCACCTTCCAAACTATCTCTGATTTTCCTTCTTGGTCCCTATTTGGAAATGGTAAGTTTAGCCCTAAAAGTGCTTACACTTTAATCACCAATAACCTCCCTTACCAGAATGAACCTGTCTGGTCTGACCTGTGGAGATGGAAGAATCCCAACAAACTGAAATTTTTTATGTGGAAATGCATCCAAGATAGGCTTCCTTCAAAACATTTATTGCTTATTAGAATATCATTACTAGCTCCTCTTGTGACAGGTGTGGCTATTGGAAGGAGGAATCCTTGTCAAATTGTATAATATCAAGCATATTTTATTAATTGATCACCAATGTATATATACACAATGCTGAGACATAAAAAAGGAAAACAAAATCTCCTAATAAATGAGAAATTAAAATTGGTCAACATGACCCAAATATAAACCAACTAATAATGGAAGGAAATAAATAGTAATCCCATTGCTATTGACAGCTAATTGCCAACACTCCCCCTCAAGCTGGTACAAAGATGTCTCTCATGTCCAGCTTGCTCAGATAGTAATGATGAGGCCTGTTTCCAAGAGCTTTGGTGAGAACATTTGCCAATTGTTCACTAGACTTCACAAATGGAATACATATCTCTCCACTGCTCAATTTCTCCTTGATGAAATGTCTGTCAATTTCAACATGCTTAGTTCGGTCATGTTATACTGGATTGTGAGCAATATTGATGGCTGCTTTATTATCACAGTGCAATCTCATAGAATCAGTAGGCTCAAGTTTAAGCTCTCTCAATAGAATTTTTATCCATAGTAATTCGCAAATTCCTTGAGACATGGCTCGGAATTCCGCTTCAGCACTTAATCTAGATACTACAGTATGTTTCTTGCTACGCCAAGTAACAAGATTTCCTCCAACAAACGTGCAATATCCTGATATAAACCTCCTATCTGTGACTGAGACTGTCCAATCTGCATCTTTATACCCATCCACCAGAAGATGGCCATGTATACCAAAGAATAAACCTTTTCCAGGCACTGACTTCAAATATCTAAGAATTTGAAGAACAGAACTATAGTGGGACTCTCGTGGAGCATGCAAGAACTGACTAACAATACTTATAGCAAAAGCGATGTCTGGATGAGTGTGTGACAAGTAAATTAACTTGCCCACCAATCTTTGGTATATCCCCCTTATCAACTACTGCTCCATCGGTGTCATCCCCTAGCTTCTGATTAGCTTCCATAGGAGTATCACATGCCTTACTCCCAAGCATGCCAGTCTCTTGGAGAAGGTCAAGAACATATTTTCTCTAAGAGATAAAGATTCCTTGTTTGCTTCTAGCCACCTCAATCCCTAGAAAGTACTTGAGATTTCCCAAGTCTTTTATTTCAAATTCCTTGGCTAGGTATTTCTTCAACTCCTGCATTTCTTCCACATCGTCTCCTGTCAAGACAATATCATCCACATACACTATGAGAATGGTGACTTTCCCTTGTGGGGAATGTCTAATGAATAATGTATGATCACCTTGGCTTTGTTTAAAGCCATATTTTAACATAGCTTGAGTGAATCTTTCAACCATGCTCTTGGAGACTGTTTAAGTCCATACGGCATATAGGGACTTTTTAAGTCTGTAAACTTTTCCTTTGGTTTTAGAGTCTTCAAAACCTAGAGGAATATCCATATAAACTTCTTCTGCCAAATCCCCGTGTAGAAACGTATTTTTAACATCGAACTGATGGAGGGGCCAATCTAAATATGTAGCAAGGGATAAAAGAATTCTCACAGTGTTCATCTTCGCAACTGGCGCAAATGTTTTCTCATAATCCACTCCATAAGTCTGTGTATATCCCTTTGCCACCAATCGAGCTTTGTACCTCTCAATAGATCCGTCTGCCTTATGCTTGATTGTAAACACCCACTTACACCCCACTATTTTGTGCCCTCTAGGTATTTCAACCAGTTCCCAAGTGCTATTTTTGTGGAGAGCTTTCATCTCCTTAATCATAGCATGCTTCCATTTGGGATCGGTGAGTGCATCTTGTACATGGTTAGGGACAGACACAGAAACAAGTTTGGATACAAAGGCTTGGTAAGAAGGAGATAGACGACTATATGAGACAAATTTAGATATGGGATGTTGAGTACATGACCTAATACCCTTACGTGTAGCAATTGGAATATCTAAATCATCAGTAATAATAGTGGGAGGATTAGGATTACCTGGTCCCTCATCGAGCGAAGGAGATTGGAGTAGTGGATCAGGAGGAATGGTCTTATCTTTCATCCTCCAAGTTCTTCTCTAATATGCTATATCCTCTTTCTCTGGATTTTTTTCATTTGCAATGGTGGGTTCCACAAATGTCTCTCTCTCAGTCACTTGCTCTCCATTAATTTTTTCTATCTATTACTCTCCATCAAGTTTTTCTACCTCTTGCTCCTCATCAAGAGTGCCTAATATCTCAAATGGATTAGACACGGGTAAATTAGGAGCAATATGTAGTTCAGGCAAATTAGGAACAACATGTAGTTCAGGCAACTCTTCTGTACTTGTATTCTCCCCTTGAAGAGGAGCCTGAGGGTGAAATAGTACTGTTCCTAAAAAAATGTGACATCCATGGAAACATACCACTTTCGAGTAGGAGAATGGTAACATTTATACCCTTTTTGAGTGGGAGAGTAACCAAAGAAAACACATTTGATAGCCCGAGTATCAAGTTTTCCTCTTATGGGAGCATGACTATGAACGAAATAGACACAACCAAAGACCTTAGGAGGAATGGCAAAAAGATCAGAAGGACTAGAATAAACTTCAATAGGTGATTGTTTATTAAGAACTTGAGTAGGAAGCCAAATGATTAAATAAGCAGCAGTTAAGACTGCTTCACCCTAAAAAACCTTCGGAGCTTGGGCTAAGAATAACATTGACCGGGCAGTGTCTATTGTCTAAGAGATGACGATTCTTGCGCTTCGCAACTCCATTTTGTTGTGAAGTATTGGTGCAAGAAGATTGGTGGATTATGCCATTCTCCAAAAAATACTTCTCAAGACCAGATTTAAAGTACTCCCCCCCCCCCATTGTTTGAATGAACAATTTTTACAGCCGCACCAAACTGGGTACAAATCATTTTGTGAAAGGTTTTAAAAATTGAATGGACCTCACTTTTTTCTTTTATCATGTAAACCCACGTGGTACGAGAAAAATCATCTATAAATGTGACAAACCACCTATGGCCTTTAAGTGCAACAACACGAGAGGCACCCCAAACATCTGAATGTATAAGAGAAAAAGGAACAGTACTTTTATGATTACTGGGATAAAAGGAAGCACGGTGGTGCTTTCCAAGTTCACAATCTTCACACTGAAAAATGGATACATTTTTGTTAGATGATAAAGATGGAAATAAATACTTTAGTAAACCAAAGGAAGGATGACCTAGGTGTTTGTGCCAAAGCATGATATCATCAGATGTAAGGCCAGTGAGAATAGTATGATGAGCCAATTGTTGTTGGTCCTGCGGTTCCAGAAGATAAAGACCATTCTCCTCTCTCCCCCGTCCAATCGTCCTCCCAGTGCTAAGGTCCTGAAATACACAATGAGATGGGAAAAAAGTGACTACGATTTTGATCACGAGTAATACGACCAATTGATAAGAGGTTAATGGTAAAGCTAGGAACATGCAAAATAGATCGAGAAGATAAAGACAACGAGGGAGTGACACGGACTAAACCTTTGCCTGAAACCGAATAGACGGTTCCATCAGCAATCCTGACTTTATCCTGACTTGAACATGGTTTATAATTGGAAAAAATAGGAGATGAACCGGTCATATGATCAGATGCCTCGGAATCAATAATCCAAGGATGACTAGTATGGTAATTGAATGCACTCACTGAAGTAGCTAAATTACCTGAACGAACAAAAGATAATGAGGTAGGAGTAGGTGTATCCAAATCAAACATCTGGGCAGAATTGCATGCTCTGGAATAAATGTTAGCCATTGTCTCCCAAATGTCCTGGGCAGTCGCCATGTCCAAGAAATCTTCTGCAATCTCTGGAATCATAGATTGGCAAAGCCAAGTCATGACAGTGGAGTTCTCCATCTCCCATTTGTCATATGAGGCATCCTCGGTGTTAGGTGCTTAAACTTTGCCGTTAATGTACCCTATCTTTCCTCTACCCTTTAATGACATGATCACAGACCGAGACCAGGCAAGATAATTTTGACCATTGAAAGAGACATAGTGAGTTTATCGTTCGGGCTATCATTTGGATGAAGAATGAAATTGTCACTCCTAGGCTGCTGTGTATTAACATTGGATTTTGCTGGATCAATCATCGTGAATTAAAAAATAAAAAAAAATACCTGCAACAATCACTATGTAAGGGAAAAGGAACTGGTACCAACGGAGTCGAAGCACTCAAGAACAATCAAATCACCATAAGGATGCCAAAGGATCAGTCACTACTGATCAAAGGTCCATAAAAGGACCAAAAAATGGAGAAGATTAAACGTCAATCAAAGCAGCAAGTTGGTAAGGACTTGTATAAAAGGAGTTTTTGGAGTGGATAGAGGTTGACGATGGGTCTACCAGACCATATAGGCTACGGCTAAGGTTGGATTGGATGTGATGGTGTCGGCTAAGCCAGAACTGGCTTCTGTGGGGTTCTGCTAGCCCAGAATGGGCAGGGATGGCTTCGCCTAGGGTAGAATAGGGTTCGGCTATCCCAGATTGGACTGGGATGGCTGCGGCTAGGTCATGGTTAGGTTGGGAGGGCTTCGCTAAGCCAGATGTAGTTGTTGTGGGGTTCGGCTAGGTCAAGGTTAGGTTTGGGTAGGCTACGACTGGTCAATGTAGGCTGATGGTGGTGTCGGCTTGGCTGGAGATGGTGTTTAGGTGGTGGCTGGTGGTGGTCCGATGATGGTAATGTGAAATCCCTCTAAGGGTAGCTCTGATACCATGTCAAATTGTATAATGTTAAGCATATTTTATTAATTGATCACCAATGTATATATACACAATGCTAAGACATAAAAAAGGAAAACAAAATCTCCTAATAAATGAGAAATTAAAATTGGTCAACATGACCCAAATATAAACCAACTAATAATGGAAGGAAATAAGTAGTAATCCCATTGACACTGACAGCTAATTGCCAACACTCCTTATATATCTTAAGGGATTGTCCTAAAGCCCGTGTAGTGTGGCTTACAATTCTGCCCTCAGCGATTAACTCTGATAATTTGACTCTTGAGCTTAAGCCTTGAATTCATAAACTTATGAGGGATGATAGAAGAAGTGTTTCTTCTGATATGTACAATGACATTTTGTTTATTATAGGGGCGTGGCACATTTGGAAGCATAGAAACAAGTTTGTTTTTAACAAAGTTTCAGACCCAGATCACACTGTTGTTTTTTTGGTTAATTCTCTTGCCAATGATATTAATAAGGCTTTCAAAAGAGATAATGGAAAGCCCCAATTTAAAGATATTGAACTTATTGGGTGGTCTCCTCCTTTGGCAGGATTGATCAAGCTCAACACTAGGGAGTAGTCGAGTGAACCCAAGAAGAGGAGGAATTGGAGGTCTCTTCCGTGATGATCAAGGAGGATGGAAAGGAGGGTACTACGGACACATCAACAATTGCTCCAGTCTCTTCGCCGAGCTCGAAAGCATCAAGACAGGGCTTACCATAGCCTACATGAAAGGACTCAGAGGAATCGCTATTGAGACTGATTCTTTGACTGCCTGCCAACTCATGTTCTTACAAGAAAAAAATCATCCTCTAAAAATTCTGATCGAAGACTGTCCTTTTTTGCTTTTATTGTGTAATGGTACCATTTTCCATGTTAAAAGGGAAGGCAACCAATGTGCGGATTTACTTGCTAGATTTAGGTCTGATCAAGATAATCCCCTTGTTTTACTTGACAACCCCCTAGAGAATTATGTAGGCCACTTATGGCAGACACAGCTGGTATATTCTTCCCTCGGGGTTGCTAATGTTCTTTTTGATTTCTCTTGTAACCAAAAAAAAGAAGAAGCAGTATCTGTCTTGCTAGTTCCGCTTTTTCTGCATTTGAACTGCCTTTTTCCAGTCTTCCATTTTCAACTTCATCGCTGATCTTCTCTTCAAAAGAAGACTCTTTACTCATATCTATTAATGAATTTGCTTCAGTTGAAACTTTTGAATCTTCATGATTTGGGTTCATGAATTATGGGGCGTTTGGGTTCATGATTTTCGGAGAAGTTCTATCTGTGATGTACAGGGCTTTGGCATTTCAAAAACCCATGTTTCATGCGGAACGAACGGATGGTTCGGTAGTATAGATGAGACCCGGGCCCACAAGGAACTCTAGCAGTAATTGGAGGTAACCCCACCGGGCCACTGGATCTACAAGCATGCCTTTGCTGGTTATTACATCATAAACACTTGTCACCGAAACCGAGTTTAAAGGCTGAGCCAAAGTGAAAGCACTTGGATTGAATGGTGGAGCCGAAGCCAAAAGCTTGCTACCATTTGTTTCTAGTGGCTTTTCATCACTACTCCAACCTAAATTCCCTTCATTTTCTCGGTTAGATTTTTCGGATTCTGTTCCACTTTTGTCAACTTTTTTTATTCCTTCATCGTCGGGTGTTGCTACTTCTGCTGCAACATTGCCAATTTCATCCTCCTTCAATGTCTCGAAAAGAGAATTACTTCTACTTGGGTGTCTGTTTTTTCCTTTTTCAATTCCTCTGCTCTATCAACAAAAGGCTTCAGAATAGTACCAGGCGGATCCACCGCTACTTCTTCTTATGACAGAGATTTTAAAGCCATGGCAGTGAGGCTGGCATGAGAGGGGAAGATTGTGGGGGAAGCTTTAGAAACTACAGCTTTGATTGCTTCAGACAAATCAAGTCCGTTGATATTGTCTTAGGTGTTGTTTTGGGTCCCACTAGAACGGTTTCTCTCCTATATAGCTACTTTATCTATTGATGGAGTACTCAGAATTGCTTACATTCAGCTTAGCAAGATCGCAATTTCGAGCTAGCCTCTTGACATCCTTCTTCTGAGTTGGCTTGTTGGACAATATAACTAACTTTAAGGTCACGTTTGGAGCTATCTTGGTTCTTTTAGAAGAATCTTGCTTGATTTATCCTCCTCTGTGAATTGGTTTTTGGAACTACTATGGTCTCCTTTGTGCCATCCAGGATCATGGTTTCATCGTGCTGCACTTGGTGGGGTTTATCACCAACCTACAACACCTAATAGATCATGTACAAAAAAGGAAAATCCACTGATGTATTAAATTTGAAACTATTGGGTAAACTATAAAGAGGTGGAAAACTTTGATAATATGAGTTATAAAGCACTTGCTCTTGTTAATTTCTAAGAAAGAGAGTAAAAATCTAGCTTAGCACGTCTTTTTCTCTGAGCATCTCCACCCTTTGAATCCTGATCAGGACTGATGTAATCAAGTAGATCCGGACACTGCAAAAAAGGGTGAAAGGTTTTAGTATGCCATGAACTAACCACACAAAAAACTAAGTAATTTGGAAATACCATATCACTACCTAAGGTGGCCTTTGCTAGCGATGGACGCATCTGACTTTGTAGTTCCATTTCTTGCTGCTTCTTGCTGCTCTAAAGCTTTCGATTCAAAATACTGAAACCCACGCAGCAGAATCCTGCATGAGAACACAAAAGTATATATATACAAACACATGTACATATACATCTCAGGTTTTGGAACTTTGTAACATTCTATTGTGAAAGTCACTTGACTGCAACACTCTTTTAGTTCACTCAGTTGCAGATTATAAAGGAAAATTGATGCCAAACTAGTTCATTCGAATATACTATGTAGCACGGATACGAACATGCATGGGATACGAATACAACACGATGCAGACATAGTGACGCGAAAAATCTTAAAAATGTACGATTCACACGGATAATAAACCTTGTCCATGCAGTCCCGTTTCCTAAATTCTTCAAGTAATTAATTACTCTAACTCCCATGTTATTTTATTAATTTTTTTGTCACAAAATTTTTAAAACAATTGTAAAGGATCCACTGTGCTGTGTACACTCCCATGTTGTTTAGCATGCATCCGGTGTAAAAAATGAAAATTTACACGCCTTGTTGTGTGTCCAACACGTGTCAAAAGGCTTGCAATATCTGAGAGAAAAGGCTTGCAATATCTGAGAGAGAATCATATGTAGCTTGCATGTGAAAAGGCTTGCAATATCTGAGAGAAAAACATAAAAGCATCAGCCCCCATATGTCCAAGCTTTTAGCACAATGACCATAGCTGATAAGCCAAAATGGGAAATAGATTGCAATTAATATCAGCGAAGGAGTTCGTATTATATAATGAAAGAGTGGCCACCTGAGTACTAAGAAATAGCACCACAAGGCTTCCGGTTCTTTACAAAATTTTATTCCTTTCTCAACCCATTTGAGAATGCCTTACTGCAGATTAGAATTTTCTCTGTTTCAAATGTCAAACTCACATCATGATTTTGGAAGGTGATAGTTAACAGAATATTATGGAAATTTTTATATTTCGTATACGATATCTAAATAGCTTCAATTTCTTATTTTATTTTCACCCAAGTGGCTGGTTAGATACTATTGGGTATCCATTTTCTAGAAAATAAGGAGCTGTTTGGGATGGCTCAGAATCAATTTGGTTCATACGTGAACCAGCTATACATGTTCAAGTTTGACAGATATTAAGTCCAACATAAAATAACTCAAGGTCTTTGTCAAACCAACACGACACTGGTTTTCAAAAAAGCTGTATGAAAAAATGAGAGTGGGACTCAAAATGATCAGATTGATGCATTACCAAACAGGCCCTGAGTTTTACTTGATCCCATGTCAATCTCACTAAAATATTCTATGGTGGCAAAGTATTATATGTGGACCAATTGCCATGTTTTCGGCCACCCTTCTCACCAGTTCCATTTTTTCGATGATTAGTTGCTTCGTCGATTGTCCTATCATGGTCATATATGTAATCGCACGATACATATCTGTGATTATATGCAGGCTGACTTCGAGAGGCCTATACTGCTGGTTTAGCTGGGTGTTGGAACAGAGGAAGAGATCTTTTCTTCTGGGGAAAGCATGAAGAAAGCAACTATTTTCCATTTTGCAAAACATAATGTTTGTTGCAAAAAAAGCTTGAAGAGAAGAGAAGAAGAGCAAACACCGCAACTATGTACATCATACTTTATCAAATAAATTCTGGAAATGTTTACCAAGCTAACTTATAAATCAAATAAAGTCAGACGCAATAACCGCTTAAACCAAGTGAACATGAATCAGGTATACTTAATTAACATCCAATCATTTTAGTTACCCTCTAAACCTCTACAAACTGTTTCAGATATAGTATAGAATAGTTTTCGAGAAATTAATTTTGATGAGAAGTTATTAGAAGATAGGATCTAAATTTGAATTACTTAAATTCAAAAAGTTGAAAGCAGGTACAAGAGAACTCTTTCAGGAAGATGCGCTTACAACTTTGGGTTAATTACATTTTACTCCTTGTGGTCAGGTACATTTTCACTTTAACCCATGTGGCTCAAAAGTGGACACTTATCTCTGTGATTTTAGACTAAAGTAAAACTACTAAGTTTTTTCGTCTAAATAGCCCCAAATGGGGATTAAGTGTTAAAATTGGCCCCATAGAGGAGAGTTTAAGTGTCAACATTAAAACTACATAGGTAGTTAACCCAAAAACTAGCTCCACAACGGGGTTAAGTCTTAAAATCAGCCCCTCATAGTTTAGTTAAATGACAGCATTATCCCCAAAGAGGAGGTTAACCCTAAAATTTACATCACAAAGGGGGTTAAGCTCATTAATATTTTTGACAAAGTTAGAACTTTCATCAATTTTGAGGAAAACTTAACAGTTTCACTTTAATCCGAAACCACAAGGGGTTAAGTGTCCGCTTATGAACCCCCTGAGTGAAAATAAACCTAATCACAGAGGATAAATATAATTAATCCTAAAACTTTTATCTAAGGTTAAAAGTTATGCTGCCGTAAAAATATAATTTTACATTAATAAAATATATGGTTAGGTAAAAAAAGGTCATGTCCTATACACAAAAATTGAATATGTATAACAAATAAGCTTATTCCCACCGGCTACAAAGAAAAAAGAGATTACAAGTACAACAATAACATTTGCTATGACAAATCAGTGACAAGAATTGAAAAGGCAAGCAATCCCCATTTTACAGAGTTGCCATTAATCATAGGCAAATTACCGGAGATCACTTTGGTACACCAAGGTGGTATTGGTGTAGGTACACCAAATTACTTTGTCAAGTGTCAATGATTGATTGGAGGAGAAAGTAAAAGTTGGTGGCCATTAATGATAGGTGAACTTGTGATAGCAGGTTGCATGTACATATTACATGTTTGTTCCTTTATCAATAAAGGTTGTTCCTAAGTCATGTATGTTTGTTCCTTTTTAAAAGATTTTTCTACCTACCTAGTACTTAATTGAAGAATTTAAGGTTACATTAATACGTCCACTAATATTTGGGATATATCTCAACTGCCAAATCCCCAACACTTTCACCCTCTCAGATTACTCACCCTCTTAGTTTCACTTTCACAACATGTTGAAGTTTTTTTTTGGAGAAGACAACCTAAGTTAAAGATCTACTACAAGGTATTTTCCTAATTTTCACATTACTTATTCCTATATAATGTAGTTTTATAGTTTGTAGATTTGTGAAAAGTTTTATTATTCTGGAACAAAAATATTGAAATGAAAGGAACAAAAGTCATACTGTTTGAAAACAAAACTTTCTTGACTTAGAAACAATACGTATATTTCATGAAGACTTAAAAATATAGATTTTATGTTCGATTAAAACAAATGTGTCTAGAACAATAAGTTACATAATGGAACCACGTATAAAAATCTAGGAACCATATTTTACGATACTAGAACCATGTATTAACAATAATGGAACCGTATTTAATTTAGAGGAACAAAACTTAGAAATCAAAGGAACCAGAGAAGAAATCTAGGAACCATATTTTACAAAAATGGAACTATGTAATAACGATAATGGAACCATATTTAATTTAGAGCAACAAAACATAGCAATCAAAGGAACCGAGAGAAGAAATCTAGGAACCATTTTTTAACGATAATGGAACATTAGGAAATATAAGCGCAATTAATCAACATTATGTGTATTTTGTGTCTTTGTTGAGTTAATTTTATCTTTTATGATTAATTTATTTTTTGTTGATTATCACAAGAATGAAAAAGTTGATAACCGGTGGTTAAGAATAAAAAAATTCAGGCTAAGCTGTTACATTTTGGAACAAAGCTAGGTTTAATTGAGTTGCAATTGATTAATTAGCATAACAATAAATGAACCAGGACCCTTGAGTGTGGGTAACCGGCTAGAGAGGTGAGGGGTTGGGTTTTGGGCCAAAACCAAAATGGTTTTTCATTTTAAGGTGGGGTGTTTGGTTGGATGGTTGGTTGAGATCACTCCAAGGCATCATCCAAGGGTTCTGGTTCATTTTAGTGTACCTACACCAATACCACTTTGGTGTACCAAAGTGATCTCCCAAATTACCAGCTAGCTGCTACAACATTATGGGAGATCACTTTGGTACACCAAAGTGGTATTGGTGTAGGTACACTAAAATGAACCAGGACCCTTGGATGATGCCTTGGAGTGATCTCAACCAACCATCCAACCAAACACCCCACCTTAAAATGAAAAACCATTTTGGTTTTGGCCCAAAACCCAACCCCTCACCTCTCTAGCCGGTTACCCACACTCAAGGGTCCTGGTTCATTTATTGTTATGCAAAAGAATTTATTGTTATGCTAATTAATCAATTGCAACTCAATTAAACCTAGCTTTGTTCCAAAATGTAACAGCATAGCCTGAATTTTTTTATTCTTAACCACCGGTTATCAACTTTTTCATTCTTGTGATAATCAACAAAAAATAAATTAATCATAAAAGATAAAATTAACTCAACGAAGACACAAAATACACATAATGTTGATTAATTGCGCTTATATTTCCTGGGTAATACGTATGTCCTTCGGTTAGTGAAGTGAGAGATTGGGTTGTGTGGTTACTGATCAAAAAATGAGCATGTACACAAACATATATATAATGAAGTGGTCAATTAATTTTATGTGGATTGACAAATGAATGATTGAAAAGTCAAGTAAATTGAAAGGTGAACTTAGCTAGAAAGCTCAATTTTAAGGGATTTTTTTTTTGGATAATTAAACTGACTTCCTCTCCCGAAGTAAGGTCAAAATACAGAGAAATCCGACCTAAGATATGTTTTCTTTAGATCACTTATAAAATTAATATTGCTCACCACCAAGGAAATTAAAAGAGTAAAGTGGGAACTAAATGGTGTGGCTAATTGCCAAGAAAAGGTAGGAAAATGAAAGAAAATAAAGTTTTGATTAGTAGAAATTATTGATGAAAAAATTTTTGTCTTTCACCTCCAATTTGTTCTTGACAACAAACCCAGCAAAGAGAACTAGTCAGATGCAACTTTTTTTGTTTTAGATATATATATGATCATAGAAATTGAAACTACAACCACGCACATTAATAATCCTAAAAACAATTTGGAATTATGAGTTCACAAATTCTCACAAGAAAACCATCTATAGATACAATTAAGTACAAAACTCAAAAACCTAACTTAATTTCTTTCTTTCTTGTAGCTCCAAAGCTAGGTAGTAGATGACAAAATTTTTTTTTCGGAAGTAGACCCATATCAAGAACAATAATGATAGGCACAGAACACCAACCACAACACATGCTTTAAATGCATGTATCTTGTGTTGTGTGAATTTTTTTACACAGGACCCATACTTTTTTGGGAAGCACAACGTACATGCATTTAAAGCATGATTGTGGTTTGTGTTATGTACCTAGCATTACTGAATCAAGAAAGTTAATTGAATGCATTAAAAAATTTAAATTTCTAAAATATAATTGTAATGTTATGCTTCCCAATACATGTGACAATGAGACTACTTCAACACCATTCAATCAATGTCAGGTGGACTCACTTGTACTTGTAGTAATTATACCTTCGAGGAAGTAATGTTAATGTATGTTATTCTTTTTGGCAGTACTTGGTTTGCGTGTTCGCAAAGACCTATATAAAAAAAGGGGTATGTTTTGGATTAACTCCATTTACATTTTGAATAACTCCATTTATGTTTATAAATATTTTTGTGTTATGATCTTGAAAATGACTCCTTATACTACGTAATGCTCCTTATACTACGTAATGCTCAAACATTGGTCTAGGAAAGTACTTTGTTGAGATTACAGTGTAACCACTTGGACCGCGAACTATGCGGGTGACTCGTGCACAATTTTGATCCATCCAAATGTTGCTTGAATGTCCATGGGAGAAAACTGGTCGTTACAATAGTCGATGTACATAATGTGTTGGGCATCAGGTCAAAAGGAACACTGAAGAGTTGGGATGGGTCAGCTAAGGATATCACTGATTTGTGTGATTAGTATGGTTTTGTGGATGGCCAATTGAGTATAACTCGATTGAAGGAAGATCTTAGGGCTATGGTTGATGGCGGGCATGAGTTTAGGGTGAGGTTCGCATTGTTAGCGCTAGGATGTAGGTGCTACCCAGGCACGATGTAACACCCGTATTTTCGTTGTAATTATGGCATATACATGAATGAAATAAGTCTCTATGTTAATACCTTGACTTGGTCTATCTTTGGTAAACTTTGAGCACCAATCGATTGGTATGATATCCCAATCGATTGACACTTTTTGGATACCAATTGATTGGTACTTTGTCCAATCGATTGCCCTTGCCGCCTTAGTCCCAATCGATTGCTACTGGTTCCAATCAATTGTGTAATACCCTGTATTTTTGTAATATATTATATGAATAAGACCCTGTATGCTTCTTTTAATACTTGTATGAGCTTGGCCTTACCCTTGGTATATTTTTGATACCAATCGATTGGCAAGTATACCAATCGATTGCTCTTATCAATCGATTGACTTTTATGCCAATCGATTGCTCTTGTCAATCGATTGACACTTATGTCAATCGATTGGAGGCAGCTGGGCAGATTCTTTTGCTCTGGCTGGGGAGAAGCCACGTGAACACTTTCCCTATTTATATATGCAACCCAAATCTCGCCATTTTCTATTTTTAGAAACTAGAGAGTGAGAGGGAGTGTTTTGTGTGTGTTGATATATATATACACTCATATATATATACTCACATATATACATCTATTCATACACACACACACAGATGGACTGAGAAAGAAAAGAAGAGAGAAGAGAAGGAGACCAGAAAGAAGGAGAAAGAGAAGAGAGAAGACAGAGAACTAGAGGAGAGAGGGAGGAGCCACCATTGAAGCTCCAAGCTTCATTTCACATTCCCAAACACGCCCTTAACGTCTAAGGTGAGTTTTAAACTCACTTGGTAGCTTGATATTGGTGTTAGAACATGCTTGAATGAAGAAATGGAGAAGAAACCATGTATTTTCGTTTATATGTTGCTGGGCAGTCTTCTCTGTGAAGAAGACGAAGTGTCAATCAATTGACATCTATACCAATCGATTGACATCTTTCATGTTTCAATCGATTGACACCTTATGCAATCGATTGACATGGATTGTGATCCAATCGATTGAACTTTTTATCAATCGATTGACACTACTTGTATACCAATCGATTGAACCTTCTTCCAATCGATTGATGCCACTTTTATACCAATCGATTGAACCTTCTCCCAATCGATTGATGCCACTTTTATACCAATCGATTGACATTTATACCAATCGATTGGCAATTACAGTTTACTGTTTTACTTGTTTAGATAATGTAATAACTGTTTAGTTGTTTATTTACTGTTCAGTATTTCCCAGCATGCTTTATTATTGTAATACAGACATGATAACGAGTTAATGCAGCGTAGGATCGTAGTAATAACAAGACTATCGAATAATGTTAATAACGTTAGATAACGGAATAGTTGTGAATCCTTTGGAGTTAACGTTCATTTCATTCAGAGTAGTCAGGCTACATTGGGATTGTCATGTATCGGTGATAGAGTTGAACTTAAGTAGGTTTGCTAAGATTCGGGAACCTTGCGTGGGCGGGCTTTGGTCGATCATATGTTCTTAAAAGCGGTAGACAGACGAAGGTGTCTATGACTTGTGGTGAACCGGACCATTTGCCCTAAGATAGCCAGATGATCTAATCATATGTTCTTAAAAGCGGTAGACAGACGAAGGTGTCTATGACATGCGGTGGACCGTGATCACTGGTAGACGTCGCTAAGTCGTGGCATAGAATGATGTACTGTTGTTTAAAGCGTTATATCCCTGACATGCGGTAGACTGTACATATGTTCTTAAAAGCAGGGGATGGACTAACGTGGTATCCATGACATGCGGTGAACTATGCATATGTTCTTAAAAGCGGTGGATGAGCAATGGTGTGTTATAGAGTTGAACTACTGTCGAGTCTGTTCCCCTATCATGTCGCGTTATCGATCTTAAAATGAGTAAAACATTAGTAATCGGATAATCGGTTTGATGTAAAGGAGTTACCCTTACTGAATTCTAATTTGGTTACGGTTTATAACTTGTGATAATATCAATAGTTGATACCCTGTTAGTATCTAACTCACTCGGCTTTCATTAAGCTGACGGCGTTTATGCCGCTGGACATTTCTACGTTCCAGCGCACCCTGGTTATGACTATGCAGGTGAAGGACCTGCAGGAGAGGACTACTATGCCGGTGACGGAGTCCTCGTGGAGGATTTCCCCGACGGAGGTCAGACCGAAGAAGACTACTACGCCGAGGACTACCCTTATGCCAACTGAAGACTAGACTAGAATTATAGCTAATTGTCTTTGCCGTTTTAGAATCTTTTTGTAGTCAGGCATATGTTGCCTTGGCATTTGTATTTCCGCTGTCTTATATTTGATTCGAGACTCTGATATGTAATAGTTAGTAACTTCTGTTGACTTTATGTTACATTGTGATTAGAACCTAGACTTCATTCGTGTTACACTATTTCATCTTATTGCTTAGTACTACATGGTGTGGACAATCATGTGACTTCACCCGTCGCTGCCTTTGGACCCAAAAAGGAAATTTATTTTTCTCTATTTTTCCCGTTTCGGGGCGTGACAGGATTTTTGGTATCAGAGCCTAGGTTTTATACCTTTCCGCTCACAGATTGTCCCACACCATCTGGTCCTAGAACCTTGAGATTCTATAGATGAGTATTAAGATTAGTTCTGACTTAAGGTAGTCCCTTTTCAGGTAGCATGGCACCGCCGCTGTTCGTTCCAGACGAGTTTGGAGGACACTATGTGTATGAGAGGAGTATTGCGCCAGCAGATCCAGAGTACTATGCCTGGAAGGTTAGACAGAGAGCTATTGCAGAGACAGAGCGAGACATGCGGATTGAGCAGCAGAGATTTGGGACCCATGACCCAGAAGTGATGCGTCGGGAGATGATCTACCGCAAGGAGACCTTCAAACGCATCGAGGAGGATTCTCTACTGATGTTACGAGACCGTTCTTCGTACCAGGTTCTACTTGCAGAGGTTAGAGCAGCACCTCCACCCCCACCAGAAGAGGACATGGCTGATGCACCCCCAGCAGATGAGGATCCGGCGGATGATGATGAGAGCGATGGCGATGATGAGCCAGAGGATGCAAATGAGGAGATGGAGGATGAAGAGGAGCCGGAGTATGATCCAGAGGAGGAGGACCCCGTGGACCCAGCCGGTATGGACGTGACAGTTGGCGTAGATATTGTAGTTGCAGAGGGTTATCCGATAGAGGAAGAGGAGGTAGCCGCAGACGATGATGCAGTAGTACCAGTCTTACCCGGAGGAGTTATAGCACAGCTGGCAGCTGAGTGGGCCGCAGAGATGGCTGTCCATCCCCATGGATTTGAGATTGGAGCACCAGAGTTGGCACAGGCTATGGCACAGGCTGAGGCACTTGCAGCCGCATTTGATGCAGCCCAGGCTGACATGGCCGCTAATGCAGGAGATTTGGGAGCTGTTGTGGAACATGATGGACCCGAGCTGATTGAGGATGTTGTGATAGAGGATGAGGACATGATGGATGACGATGATATGGATGAGGATGATGTTTTGTCTGAGGTTGCCCCAGAGGACGAGGCTTCCATCTATGGATCCGATGTGGACAACTTTTGAGTCCAGTACCTTTAGGACTTAGACTTTTTACGTCTGATTTTAGGACATGTTGTCCGCTTACTTTTGACGCTTACATAGACAGCTATTGACCATAGCCTTTTTGTATAGGTAGCCACCAGTAGTGGTTTGGTGTATATCTTTCTTTTGCTTAGATCTTGTATAGGATCATGTACTACGCGGTACACAGATGATCTGTTGTGTACTCCGCTGTACATCTTTTGGGTATATATATGGTAGATCGTTTCTCTTGGTTATTTCTGTTATCATCTCATTATTATGTTATGGTTGTGATGTTGATTCATGTTATGCTTTCTGTTACTTAAGTATGATCATTTCCCCGAGGAGATTGTCAGCTAATCGTTAGATCCTTCATAGGTACGCCTCACACGGATCACTATGGTGGGACCCACAAGGAACCAAGCACGACTGGGAGCACCCATTCCTGAGGGTATGGACCCAACTGGAGTCTTCGAAGCTTTCATGCAACGGATGGAACACATCGGCAATACCTACAATCATGCCACCAACGACAATGGCAACAACCACCTTGTCCCTCCAAGGCAGACAGGCGACAAGCTGTTGGAACGATTTCGTGGCCTGCGACCCGAAAAGTTCGACGGCATGGCAGAGTCCTGGAAAGCAGAGCAATGGATACGAGAGTTGGAGCTAATCTTTGAAGCCCTGGAGTGCAGTGAGCTTGACAAGAGACGTCTAGCTGCATTTCAATTAACTTACTCCACCGCGGACTGGTGGGAGGCCGAGAGGGCCACGATTGGGATTGACGCTGTAAGGAAAATGCCTTGGGAAGCATTCAAGACTCGATTTCTCGAGAAGTATTTCCCTGAGGACGAAAGAGACCAACAAGAGAGGAATTTCCTGAGTCTAACCCAAGGAAACTGGACAGTCAGGGAGTATACTACACAATTTGAGCGACTTTCCCGTTTCGCTCCGCATATGATAGACACCTCCGTCAAGAAGGTCAAGCGATTCCACCAAGGACTCAACCCACACCTCCGGCACATGATGATAGGCCATCTGGGCCAGTCATTTGAAGGGATTGTCTGTCTTGCTTCAAGTTTGGAAAAGGATGCTTACCCTGTGCAAGGACCACAAGCAAATCGGCCTCCACCCAGGACCTTCCAACCAAGGAACTTTTTCGCGCAATCATCAAGAAACAATCAAGGATGGAAACCTCAGACCAACAACTACCAGGGAACCAAGCGCACATGGGATGGGACAAGGAAGCCCCAAGCTAATTTTCCTCGACAACAGATTCTACAGCGAGGACCACCTCAGGCACAGCCCGTCGCCCAACGACAGAACACTGATGGATGTTTCAACTGTGGAGTGCCCGGACATATTGCAAGGTATTGAACAGCCCCCAAGACCAACCGTCGTAATGACCTCGTCTGCCGCAACTGTAACAAGCCTGGTCACATAAGCAAGGATTGTCGAGCACCACGTGGAGGCTACTATGGAGCGCATGCTCAAGGACAGCAAGGACAGCAAGGACAGGTTAGGGTGAATGCCATCATTCCTGACAATGCAGGGTATAATGCGGAGGAACAACAGAACTTGGAAGGTACACTCATTTTATTTCACTATCAAGTTAGAGCTTTGTTTGATACCGGTGCAACCCGTTCTTTCATAGCTATTAAGATGGTACGTGATTTAGGATTGCTACCCCTAGCACTTGAGCCGACCCTTAATGCCGTTTCGCCTTTGGGAGTATCCGTTAGGTTAGGTAAGGTGTGCAAGGATTGTCCCTTGACACTAGAGGATAGGAATTTTCCGACAGACTTGATAGTCTTGTCAATGTCTGAGTTCGACGTGATCCTAGGAATGGATTGGCTTACTAAGTATGGCGCTAACCTGGATTGTGTTAGTCGGACCATTGTCTTTTCGACGCCTGGTTGCCCGCAGATCAGATTTCAGTGCCAACCGTTGAGCGACATGTTTATCACGAGCTGTCTAGCCACGATTAAGACTTCAAGCACGGAGCTTACTGTCAAGCAGATCCCCATTATTCAAGACTTTGAAGATGTGTTCTGAAGTATCTCAGGACTTCCACCGAAGAGAGAGATAGACTTCTGCATTGAGTTAGCACCTGGAACGTTGCCGATTTCCAAGACCCCGTATCGGATGGCGCCAACAGAAATGTTGGAATTGAAGAAGCAAGTTCAGGAACTTGAAGACTTAGGTTTTGTTCGCCCCAGTACATCGCCTTGGGGAGCACCAGTTTTATTTGTGAAGAAGAAAGACGGAGAGCTACGACTCTGTATCGACTACAGGGAGCTGAATAAGGTCACGATCAAGAATAGGTATCCACTTCCCCGGATAGACGACCTGTTCGATCAACTAAAAGGATCAAGGATATTCTCAAAAATCGATTTGCGTTCAGGATACCATCAATTACTAGTTCGGCCGAAAGATATACCGAAAACTGCCTTCAGGACGAGATATGGACACTACGAATATCTAGTGATGTCTTTTGGATTGACTAATGCCCCGGCAGTATTCATGGACCTAATGAATAGAGTATTCAGACCCTATCTGGATCAATTCATTATAGTATTCATTGATGACATTCTAATTTATTCAAGGACGGAAGAAGAACATAAGAAGCACCTATAAATTGCTCTACAGACTCTCAGAAACAATAGTCTGTATGCGAAATTCAGCAAATGTGAATTCTGGCTTCAGGAAGTTAAATTCCTGGGACATGTGATATCACAGGATGGGATTTCTGTAGACTCATCTAAGATCGATGCAGTCTTGAGCTGGAACAGGCCAACCAACGCGACCGAAGTTAGGAGTTTTCTAGGATTGGCTGGGTATTACCGGAGATTTGTGGAAGGATTCTCTAGAATCGCAGGACCGTTGACAAGCCTGACTAGGAAGGAGACGAAGTACGAATGGACCGATAAACATGAGGATGCATTTCGGGAATTGAAGGAGAGACTAACCTCAGCACCCGTGCTTGCGATACCTAAGAGTGGTGGATAATTCATAATCTATAGTGATGCATCACACCAAGGACTTGGTTGTAACTAATGCAAGAGGGGAATGTCATCGCATACGGATCAAGACAATTGAAGCCGCATGAGAAGAACTATCCGACGCACGACTTAGAACTAGCCGCAATCGTGTTCGCCCTGAAGATTTGGAGACACTATTTGTATGGAGAAAAGTTCGACTTGTTCTCAGATCATAAGAGTTTAAGGTACCTGTTCTCTCAAAAGGAGTTGAACATGCGACAACGGAGATGGATGGAACTACTCAAGGACTACGACTTCTCTTTGCAATACCACCCGGGTAAAGCAAATGTTGTAGCCGACGCTCTGAGCCGGAGGCCACGCCTTTTGGTTGCTTCGATTTTGATTAGAGAATGGCGAGCAATAGAGAAGTTAGCCGAATTCGACCTTCGACCAGTGGAATCAGGAGAAGGACAACACCTTGGATGTCTTATTGTACAACCGACTCTCATCAGCCGCATCTTGGAAGCTCAACAGTCGAACGAGGATTTCAAGTTATGGTTTGCCAAGATGTCCGCAAAGGAACCAGAGATATGGAGTATTGGTACGAACGGAGCACTGAGATGCAAAGGTAGACTCTGTGTGCCAAACGACGATGGTCTCAGGAAGAACATTCTGGACGAAGCACATAAGTCAAGGATGACTATCCACCCAGGAGGAAACAAGATGTATAAGGACTTAAAGAGAAACTTCTGGTGGCAAGGAATGAAGCGAGAAGTGGCCGAGTATGTATCGCAATGTCTTATTTGTAAACAAGTGAAGGCGGAGCATCATAAACCACCTGGACTCCTACAACCGCTACAGGTTCCCCAATGGAAATGGGAGCACATCACCATGGATTTTGTGGTTGGATTGCCGAAGTCTCAACAAAACCACGACGCTATTTGGGTAATAGTGGATCGACTCACCAAGTCAGCACATTTTATCGCCTACAGCATGACGCACCCTGTTGAAAGATTGAGCCGGATGTATCTACAGCAAGTAGTGCGACTGCACAGTGTACCTGTCTCAATAGTTTCAGATCGAGATTCACGCTTTACCGCAGAATTCTGGAAGAGCCTTCAGACAGCAATGGGAACTTCATTGAATTTGAGTTCAGCCTTTCACCCACAGACAGACGGTCAGACCGAACGAGTCAATCAAGTGATGGAGGATATGTTGCGAGCCTGTGTCATTGAATTCGAGAATTCATGGGAGACGCATCTACCTTTGATCGAGTTTGCCTACAACAACAGCTACCACACGAGCATAGGGATGGCACCGTTTGAAGCCTTGTATGGAAGACCTTGCCGATCGCCGCTATGTTGGGCCAAAGTCGGAGATACTCAACTACTTGGGCCCGAGATGATTCGAGAAACCAACGAGAAGATCCAGATTGTATGAGAGAAGATGAAGACAGCGCAATCCAGACACAAGAGCTATGCCGACAAGCGACGGAAGGATCTAGAGTTTGCAGTTGGAGATCACGTGTTACTCAAAGTCTCGCCAGTTCGAGGTATCGTCAGATTCGGACAAAAAAGAGGCAAGTTGTCGCCGCGATTCATCGGACCGTTCGAGATCCTAGAACGTGTTGGGAAGGTTGCTTATCGACTTGCGTTGCCGCAAAAGATGTCAGGAGTGCACAACGTTTTCCACATCAGCATGTTGAGGAAATGTGCCCACAACCCAACGCACGAGATCAGTTTTGAAGATATCGAGGTGAACGAGAACGTGACCTACAACGAAGGACCAGTGCGTATTCTAGACCGAGGAGTGAAGAAGCTCAGAAACAAGGATATTCCGCTAGTGAAGGTTCAGTGGAAGCACCACGATGAAGGAGAAGCTTCATGGGAATTGGAGTCGGAGATGCGAGAGAAGTTTCCATTTTTGTTTTAACCCAGTTTATTTCGGATTTCGGGGACGAAATCTTTTATGAGTGGTGGATGATGTAATACCCTGTATTTTTGTAATATATTATGTGAATAAGACCCTGTATGCTTCTTTTGATACTTGTATGAGCTTGGCCTTACCCTTGGAATATTTTTGATACCAATCGATTGGCAAGTATACCAATCGATTGCTCTTGTCAATCGATTGACTTTTATGCCAATCGATTGCTCTTGTCAATCGATTGACACTTATGTCAATCGATTAGAGGCAGCTGGGTAGATTCTTTTGCTCTGGCTGGGGAGAAGCCACGTGAACACTTTCCCTATATATATATGCAACCCAAATCTCGCCATTTTCTGTTTTCAGAAACTAGAGAGTGAGAGGGAGTGTTTTGTGTGTGTTGATATATATATATACACTCATATATATATATACTCACATATATACATCTATTCATACACACACACACAGATGGACTAAGAAAGAAAAGAAGAGAGAAGAGAAGGAGACCAGAAAGAAGGAGAAAGAGAAGAGAGAAGACAGAGAACTAGAGGAGAGAGGGAGGAGCCACCATTGAAGCTCCAAGCTTCATTTCACATTCCCAAACACGCCCTTAACGTCTAAGGTGAGTTTTAAACTCACTTGGTAGCTTGATATTGGTGTTAGAACATGCTTGAATGAAGAAATGGAGAAGAAACCATGTATTTCCGTTTATATGTTGCTGGGCAGTCTTCTCTGTGAAGAAGACGAAGTGTCAATCGATTGACATCTTTCATGTTTCAATCGATTGACACCTTATGTAATCGATTGACATAGATTGTGATCCAATCGATTGAACTTTTTATCAATCGATTAACACAACTTTTATACCAATCGATTAAACCTTCTTCCAATCGATTGATGCCACTTTTATACCAATCGATTGAACCTTCTCCCAATCGATTGATGCCACTTTTATACCAATCGATTGACATTTATACCAATCGATTGGCAATTACAGTTTACTATTTTACTTGTTTAGATAATGTAATAACTGTTTAGTTGTTTATTTACTGTTCAGTATTTCCCAGCATGCTTTATTATTGTAATACAGACATGATAACTAGTTAATGCAGCGTAGGATCGTAGTAATAACAAGACTATCGAATAATGTTTATAACGTTAGATAACAGAATAGTTGTGAATCCTTTGGAGTTAATGTTCATTTCATTCAGAGTAGTCAGGCCACATTGGGATTGTCATGTATCGGTGATAGAGTTGAACTTAAGTAGGTTTGCTAAGATTCGGGAACCTTGCGTGGGCGGGCTTTGGTCGATCATATGTTCTTAAAAGCGGTAGACAGACGAAGGTGTCTATGACTTGTGGTGAACCGGACCATTTGCCCTAAGATAGCCAGATGATCTAATCATATGTTCTTAAAAGCGGTAGACAGACGAAGGTGTCTATGACATGCGGTGGACCGTGATCACTGGTAGACGTCGCTAAGTCGTGGCATCGAATGATGTACTGTTGTTTAAAGCGTTATATCCCTGACATGCAGTGGACTGTGCATATGTTCTTAAAAGCGGGGGATGGACTAACGTGGTATCCATGACATGCGGTGAACTGTGCATATGTTCTTAAAAGCGGTGGATGAGCAATGGTGTGTTATAGAGTTGAACTACTGTCGAGTCTGTTCCCCTATCATGTCGCGTTATCGATCTTAAAATGAGTAAAACATTAGTAATCGGATAATCGGTTTGATGTAAAGGAGTTACCCTTACTGAATTCTAATTTGGTTACGGTTTATAACTTGTGATAATATCAATAGTTGATACCCTGTTAGTATCTAACTCACTCGGCTTTCATTAAGCTGACGGCGTTTATGCCGCTGGACATTTCTACGTTCCAGCGCATCCTGGTTATGACTATACAGGTGAAGGACCTGCAGGAGAGGACTACTATGCCGGTGACGGAGTCCCCGTGGAGGATTTCCCCAACGGAGGTCAGACCGAAGAAGACTACTACGCCGAGGACTACCCTTATGCCAACTGAAGACTAGACTAGAATTATAGCTAATTGTCTTTGCCGTTTTAGAATCTTTTTGTAGTCAGGCATATGTTGCCTTGGCATTTGTATTTTCGCTGCCTTATATTTGATTCGAGACTCTGATATGTAATAGTTAGTAACTTCTGTTGACTTTATGTTACATTGTGATTAGAACCTAGACTTCATTCGTGTTACACTATTTCATCTTATTGCTTAGTACTGCGTGGTGTGGACAATCATGTGACTTCACCCGTCGCTGCCTTTGGACCCAAAAAGGAAATTTATTTTTCTCTATTTTTGCCGTTCCGGGGTGTGACAGATTGCTACATCCTGAACTTGGTCTCCAAGCATTTCCTGCGAAGAAGACACCTCCTACTTATGCATGTTACCCTCTGCCTATATATATGGCCCAGTATTCGTATACAGACCTGTTTGTTCAGTTCTTGAGCTCTCCATATAAATACACATATATATTATCATATTTATATATATATACTTCACACTCAAACATTCACACAAACACACACCAGTGTGAGCGTCACCAATGATTATGTGCCCAACATTTGTGAAAGGTAAATTATAAGGTATTGGGGTGCTAACAAAAGGACGTCTTTCACCATACCAAGTCTGCCCATTAGGATCTGTGTAAGAGCAATATCCATGTCATACATCGGTAATTGAAGGAGCCCTTCTTCCACTTCCTCCACTTCTCCCTCCACCTCTAGCCCTTCTCATCCTAAGGAGATTTGATTTCAAAGTCTTGAAAGTATAGCTCCTTCATCAATAGTTTTCAATAAATTAAACACGATTCCATTATACATATATGGTTCCATTATCATAAATATGGTTCCTTTGATTTCTAAATTAAACATGGTTCCGTTAATACATGGTTCCATTATCATAAAAAAAAATGGTTACTAGATTTCTTCTCTTTTAGGTTCTTTTGATTTCTAAGTTTTGTTCCTCTAAATTAAACATGGATCCATTATCGTTAAGACATGGTTCCATTATCGTTAAAAAATGGTTCCTATATTTCTTCTCTCGGTTTCTTTGATTGCTAAGTTTTGTTCCTCTAAATTAAACATGGTTCCATTATCGTTAAGACATGGTTCCATTATCGTAAAACATGGTTCCATTATTTCTTCTCTCGGTTCCGTTGATTTCTAAGTTTTGTTCCTCTAAATTAAACATGGTTCCATTATCGTTAAAAAATAGTGCCTAGATTTCTTTACTCGGTTCTTTTGATTGTTAAGTTTTGTTCCTCTATATTAAACATGGTTCCATTATCGTTAAGACATGGTTTCATTATCGTAAAACATGGTTCCAAGATTTCTTCTCTCGGTTCCTTTGATTTCTAAGTTTTTTTACTCTAAATTAAACATGGTTCCATTATCGTTAAGACATGGTTCCATTATCGTAAAATATGGTTCCATTATCGTTAAACATGGTTCCAAGATTTCTTCTCTCGGTTCCTTTGATTTTTAAGTTTTTTTGCTCTAAATTAAACATGGTTCCATTATTGTTAAGACATGGTTCCATTATCGTAAAACATGGTTTCTAGATTTCTTCTCTCGGTTCCTTTGATTTCTAAGTTTTGTTGCTTTAAATTAAACATGGTTCCATTATCTTTAGGACATGGTTCCATTATCATAAAACATGGTTCCAAGATTTCTTCTCTCAGTTCCTTTGATTGTAAAGTTTTGTTCCTCTATATTAAACATGGTTCCATTATCGTTAAGACATGGTTCCATTATCGTAAAACATGGTTCCAACATTTCTTCTCTTGTTTCCTTTGATTTCTAAGTTTGTTTGCTCTAAATTAAACATGGTACCATTATCGTTAAGACATGGTTCCATTATCGTAAAACATGGTTCCAAGATTTCTTCTCTCGATTCCTTTTATTGTAAAGATGTGTTCCTCTATATTAAACATGGTTCCATTATCGTTAAGACATGGTTCCATTATCGTAAAACATGGTTCCAAGATTTCTTCTCTCGGTTCCTTTGATTGTAAAGTTTTGTTCCTCTATATTAAACATGGTTCCATTATCGTTAAGACATATTTCCTTATCGTAAAACATGGTTCCAAGATTTCTTCTCTCGGTTCCTTTGATTTCTAAATATTTTTGCTCTAAATTAAACATGGTTCCATTATCGTTAAGACATGGTTCCATTATCGTAAAACATGGTTCCTAGATTTCTTCTCTCGGTTCCTTTGATTTCTAAGTTTTTTTGCTCTAAATTAAACATGGTTCCATCATCGTAAAAAATGGTTCCTAGATTTCTTCTCTCGGTTCCTTTGATTGCTAAGTTTATTCCTCTAAATTAAACATGGTTCCATTATAGTTAAGGCATGGTTCCATTATCGTTCAAAAATGGTTCCTAGATTTCTTCTCTCGGTTCCTTTGATTGCTATGTTTTGTTCCTCTAAATTAAATATGGTTCCATTATCGTTATTACATAGTTCCATTTTCGTAAAATATGGTTCCTAGATTTCTTCTCTGGTTCCTTTGATTTCTAAGTTTTGTTCCTCTAAATTAAATACGGTTCCATTATTGTTAATACATGGTTCTAGTATCGTAAAATATGGTTCCTAGATTTTTATACATGGTTCCATTATGTAACTTACTGTTCTAGACACATTTGTTTTAATCGAACATAAAATCTACATTTTTAAGTCTTCATGAAATATACGTATTGTTTCTAAGTCAAGAAAGTTTTGTTTTCAAACAGTATGACTTTTGTTCCTTTCATTTCAATATTTTTGTTCCAGAATAATAAAACTTTTCACAAATCTACAAACTATAACACTACATTATATAGGAATAAGTAATGTGAAAATTAGGAAAATACCTTGTAGTAGATCTTTAACTTAGGTTGTCTTCTCCAAAAAAAACTTCAACATGTTGTGAAAGTGAAACTAAGAGGGTGAGTAATCTGAGAGGGTGAAAGTGTTGGGGATTTGGTAGTTGAGATATATCCCAAATATTAGTGGACGTATTAATGTAACCTTAAATTCTTCAATTAAGTACTAGGTAGGTAGAAAAATCTTTTAAAAAGGAACAAACATACATGACTTAGGAACAACCTTTATTGATAAAGGAACAAACATGTAATATGTATATGCAACCTGCTATCACAAGTTCACCTATCATTAATGGCCACCAACTTTTACTTTCTCCTCTAATCAATCATTGACACTTGGCAAAGTAGTTTGGTGTACCTACACCAATACCACCTTGGTGTACCAAAGTGATCTCCTTTCAAGTTATTGCTTCTGCGCACACCTCTCACTAATTTTTTTCTAAGAATAAATTTTTGCTCACCCCAAAATTGCTCACCCTCCTCTCCCATTGGCTAATGCAGTGGGGCCCAGTACTTAATTCTCATTTAATATTGGGCCCCACTGCATTAGCCAATGGGAGAAGAGGGTGAGCAATTTTGGGGTGAACAAAACTGCAATCATTTTCTAATTTGCTCCTTCAATTACTATCCCCAAAAGTAGTTATTCATGCATATCTAGTCACAAAATAGGTTTTCTACAAGGGTGGCATGAATCCTAAGTCGTCTTAATTACCACAGTGGTAGAATGTTGGCATGATATGTAAAAGAAGGAGCTGGGTCGAGAATTCAATTCTCAATGCCATACATAGAAGGAAGGAAATACAAGAATAGCATGGAACTGGATTGTGAACCGAGTATCACGGTTTCGAAATTTGAAAACAGTCTCTATCATGTAAAGGTAATCCTGCATATATCCGACTCTACCAGGTCTCTCAGTGGCGGGTGCTTCAAGCAATGAGTTTGCCCAGTAAGGGCATCATATACATACAACTACCAACTAAATTCATGTAGTCCACCTGTATCATACTGAAGTTGATCCATTTTAGAATTACTAGGTAGGAATTCAAAATTTAAAATCACTCAAATGTTCTAGCATTTTCATCTAAACAAATATCAGTCACCCTACCCTCCAAACAAGGACAAATAAGTACCAACAATAAGATTTAAAATGCGGACAACAAATTAAAAATAGCAAGCAATCACCATTTTACAAATTTGATATTGCTGTCACTAGTCATTAGAAAATGTCCAGGTATAGAGTAGCTGCTATAACATCCTGTATTTTTTTTCCAAAATAAAAGAAAAGCTAGACGTGGTTTCTTTATGAGCAGGAAGTTCTAAATGCATCTACAAAAATTGTGCGATGAACATACTCACAAAAATTCTTCAAGGAGATAGAACCACTTTATCTCCGTAAGGTTGATACAAAAGAACAGCAGCAAACACCCCAACAAGAACATAATGTTTGTTGCAAAAAAAGCTTGAAGAGAAGAGAAGAAGAGCAAATACCCCAACTATGCACATCATACTTTATCAAATAAATTCTGGAAATGTTTACCAAGCTAACTTATAAATCAAATAAAGTCAGACACAATAACCACTTAAACCAAGTGAACATGAATCAGGTTTAATTAACATCCAATCATTTTAGTTATCCTCTAAACCTCTACAAACTATCTATATAATATTGTAGGAAGGAAAAATATGACTAGGACAATTTTTATGACTAGGCTTCCTTTGATTAGCTAAAAATCTATGACTGCATCAATTTGCTGAGTGGGATCAAGTTTGCTCACGCCTTACACATCAGACATCACCTACCCAATTTTTATTTTCACAGACCCACTTCTCTCTCTCTCTCTCTCTTCTCCATTTTGGGGGTTAGGGTTCTTGACACCATTAGCACCTCGAAGCCACCCAATCACCACCACTCTCGGTTCCATCTCCCTCCCCACATCTCTCTCTCTCTGGTTCCTCCCTCTTTCTCTCTGGTTTCTCTCTCTTCACAAACCCTCTCACTCTCTCTTCGGATTTCTCTCTTTCTCTCTCTCTCTCTCTCTATCTCTCTCTCTCTCTCCCCACCGATCAACGGTTCCTCTAAACAAGAAAATCGGAAGAAGAAGAAAATCGGAAGAAGAAGAAGACCCACCGATCAACAATTCCTCTAAAGAAGAAGATCGGAAGAAAAAGAAAATCGGAAGAAGAAGATGGGAAGAAGAAGATGATCGGAAGAAGAAGATCAGAAGATTGGAAGAAGAAGGTCAAAAAAGAAGAAGAAGAATCGCATAAAAAAATGCTCAGGTCGCATTTTCAACTTTTTTTTTTGTTCAGAATTTTTTTAACCCACACCATTTTTCCTTTCCACAGTGATGGAACCCCAAAATTCTTTTCCTTTCCATAGTAACCGAACCTGTTTTGTTTTTTCTTACTCTTTCCCCTTTCAAGGAACCAGAGATCATTATTCTGGGTACAAAAAACTTGCAGATCAAACCTTTTTTTTAATTTTTTTTAACCTAACAAAGCTTTTTGCTGTCCTTTCGTTTTCTTTTCAATTTTTTTTTTCTTTTTTGTTTCCTTTTTTTTTTTTTTTAACCTTTATTTGCATTGATTCAAATTTAGTATCCCTTAAAATTTGTAGAGTTATTCATTTTCATTTTAGAGTTATTCATTTTCAAAATTTAGTTTCATTTTAGAGTTATTCATTTTCATCATCTAATTATAGAACTGTGATGCTGTCTGTATGTGTAAATACCAAATTTACTTGAATATGTACACACTGATTCATTGTTCCTTTCCTCTCTGAATTGCTTAGTAAACATAATTTTATTCGTCGATCTGTTTGTTTGCTCTTTGAATGTCCTTCATTTAAAATGTGTCTTCATTTTATTAATCTTATTCTTTTTCATATTTTAATGGGAACAAAATTTTGGGGTTTTCCTTTAAAGTTAAAATCTCATTGACTAAATGTTTTTATTTTTTCAAGGATATTCCCCAATCTACTGAAATTGTTTGTGCATGAATATTCTTCCCTTACCGGTAACAAAATTATGTTAATGTATGATGGGTATTAATCATAAAATCACTTACAAAAATTTTAATCATAAATTATGTTCATGTATGATTGGCACTACATATGACCTTCCTTATCACGGATATTCCCCAAGCTACTGATTTTTTTTGTGCATGATTGTTCCTTTCCTTACTGGTAACAAAATTATGTTCATGTATGATGGATATTAGTTTTATTAATCTTATTCTTTTTCATATTTTAATGGTAACAAAATTTTGGGGTTTTCCTTTAAAGTTAAAATCTCATTTGACTAAATTTTTTTTTATTTTTTCAATCCCCCCAAAAATGCTCCCAAATGAAAACTTAAATGTTAGTTTTGCAGATTTTCATCTCATCCAGCCTGGGATTCTCTCTTTCCCCATAATTGTCCTCAAACATTTCCTAAATTGATCTGACAAGAAGTTTATTCTTCATTTTAAATTCAATTATGTTAAATACACTAATTCACTAATTTTAAACTCACTAATTCACTAATTTATGCCCCTAATTTTAGGATGATTTTCTGAATTGTTGGAAAGTTGGTAAAAGTTGACCTTTGTAATTGGCATTCAGTTTTAAGATTATTCTGTTTATTTTTCTCTCTTTCTTTACATTAAGTTTTAGAACGGTTGATTTTATATGTACATATTTGACTTCGAATGCTGGGATTTCAGGGGAGACTTTGGGTGACCAAGAGCTTCAAGAGTTAAATCTTCTGTCAGCAAAGTTAGCAATAAATGTCTAGGTGCTCTGTGTGTGTGTGTGTGTTTATCTACCCTTTCTATTCATGGGCATGTACATGTAATTACTTTTAGTTGCTATTGTAAATATGTTGTGTAAGAATTTATTAGTGTGTAGATTTATTGTTAAGAGGGCTATCAATAGATTTTCTGTTCTTATGGATCAAGACGGTTCAGTTTCACATGATCATAGGCTTTTTGTTAACGCCTCAATCAAGTTTAGTGTTAAATTGGAGTAACTTTTAATGCTTAGCTTTTCAAATTCATCATGTGTGTAATTGCTCACTCTGATGTGTTTTCTTGAGTGCTGAAATTTTTCTGCAATGGTAGGAATTGTGGAGCCTGGACAACTGCTATAATTGTTGAATCATAGAATTTTTTCTTTTATGCAATAGTCGTGTGTCGAAATATTTGATAGTTTATTGAAAGCGATCCTTAAATCGTAAGGAACACTTGGTTTTAGTGAAAACATTATGAGTTCCTCCCGAAGGATGCAATGCATATTCATAAATAAAAAAGAGGCATACTAGAATAAACGATGTCCTCTTTTTCACACTAACGTTGGGCTCACACATCTGGAAAATTTCACATGCAACAATGGATATCATAATAGAATTTTTTTTTTTTCCCTCGAAAGGGTCAATGGTTGTTCAGAAATTAAATTGGCAAATTTGGACCTTAATGAATTTAGTGTGAAAAAGCTGCTGCTAAAGTCCAGGTACAATCTGAATTTATGTTTTCTTTTTCTAACCAAAAACTTCATTTACTTGCTTCTATTTTTTTTAATTTATACATTACAGATTGACAAGTCAAAATTCCTAACCCCGTGAAGCTGCAGGTAAGAAATATTCCTTTTGCCTTCAAGCAGTTGCCAGCTATAGCATTTTTTTGTTTGCTGAAGAATGTAGCAATTTCTTGAAGTTTATCGTCCATCTTTTTTTATTAGCATTTTTTCATTCACTACGAAAGCGGCTAAGTGCTACTGCTGTTGCAGCTGATGGGTTTCATTCCATTTCTTTTTTCTTCTTAATCAATGCTGAAAATTTTGTTTGTTATCGCAAGCAAATCTGATTAATCAATACTAAGCAGTATAGTTGTAAAGAGGGTGTTACTAATAGGTTGTTTATTGATAACCACCGCCGCCTAACCCTTTTTAAAAAAATCTTTTTATTGTGCTTTTAGCCCGTTTTATGTCAATATATTTGGGTGTAAATATATTTTGTCAGAACCTAACTGAAGGGGTCGAGCTCGAGCTATGAGGACCAATTGATCCCGCCTCAGACTCCTAATTTAAAGAATTTTTCCTGAATGTTATTGTTGTCCAATTTGTATGACAGTTGTACCACATGCTGTGACAACGATTATGAGCATGTGATGTTTTGTTTCTATTGAAATTTTCAATTGTTGTATTTTGGGATTTTCGTATATCATATTCTTCTCTTTGTTGTTAAAATACATGTGGAATTGTATTAAGTGCTGATGGCACATGGAGTTAAATATTGACTGAATGAACGCGTGTTAGAATCTTTCAGTAGTGCATGTTAGCAGAGTCTAATGTTGAAATAACAAAGGAGACTTTGTCGATTTTTTTAGCGATTGTTGTACAAGTTATAAGGTTTTAGAGTTAAAACCAGTTTTGCCGAGTAGTGCCCTCGGGCACGGGCAATTCCTAGTTTCAGATATAGTATAGAATAGTTTTCCAGAAATTAATTTTAATGAGAAGTTATTAGAAGATAAGATCTAAATTTGAATTACTTAAATTCAAAAAGTTGAAAGCAGGTACAAGAGAACTCTTTCAGTAAGATGCGCTTAAAACTTTGGGTTAATTACATTTTACCCCCGTGGTTAGGTCCATTTTCACTTTAACCCATGTGGTTCAAAAGTGGACACTTATCTCTGTGATTTTAGACTAAAGTAAAACTACTAAGTTTTTTTGTCTCTAAATAGCCCCAAATGGGGATTAAGTGTTAAAATTAGCCCCATGGAGGAGAGTTTAAGTTTCAACATTAACCCTACATAGGTCCCCCAAAACTAGCCCCGCAATGAGGTTAAGTCTTAAAATCAGCCCCTCATACTTTAGTTAAATGACAGCATTATCCCCAAAGAGGGGGTTAACCCTAAAATTAGCATCACAAAAGGGGTTAAGCTCGTTAATATTTTTGACCAAGTTGGAATTTTCATCAGCTTCAAGGAAAACTTAACAGTTTCACTTTAGTCCGAAACCACAGCGGGTTAAGTGTCCACTTATGAACCACAAGGGGGTCAAGTGAAAATAGGCCTAATCACAGGGGGTAAAATATAATTAATCCTAAAACTTTTACTTATGGTTAAAAGTTTTGCACTAAAAATCTAATTTTACATTAATAAAATATATGGTCAGGTAAAAAGGATCATATCCTATACACAAAAATTGAATGTGTATAACAAATAAGCTTATCCCCACCGGCTACAAAGAAAAAAGAGAATACAAGTACAACAATAACATTCGCCATTTTACAGAGTTGAGATTATTCATAGGCAAATTACCAGCTAGCTGCTACAACATTCTGTGTTCATTTGTTTTTCAAAAAAAACAAACAAAAACATAGGACACCTGATCTCCTACTGAATAAATCACAAACGAAATAGTAAAATGAATATATAAGTTCTTCAATGAAATAGAACCACCTTCGCCGCCAGTAAGGGTTAATATAAAGAATAGCAGCAAATCCCAACAAGATCATAACATATGTTGCGGAAAAACTTGAAGAGAAGACCACGGGATCAATTTCATACCATTTTCCATCGCTTTCATCTAAATTTGCAGGTGGCACATATGGGGAATCAACAACGGGTGTGCAGGTTTTCTCTATCATTTGTCCACAAAGAAAAGGATTCCCCTCATAGCTGTTCGCTTCAAATGTCCCAAACTGTGCTTTCATGTCTGGAATTCTACCGGATAAGTTGTTGTGAGCCACACTGAACACCTCCAAAAAATTCAGATCAATCAGTTCTGAAGGAATAACTCCACTCAAGTTGTTATAAGAAAGGTCTAAGCTCTCTATATGGGTAAGATCAGAAAAAGTGTTTGGTATTGGTCCTGTCAAGTAATTGTGAGATAGGTTCAAAGCAAGAATCGAATTTAGTTTTCCTAGTTCAGGTGGGATTTCCCCTGTTATGTTGTTGCACGACAAATCCAATCCAGACATGAGGTTGAGGATGCCACCTTTATAGGAGCTAGACCGATGTTTAGTAACAACTCGACTTGTTCTTGTTCACTGTATTCATTGTCAGAATAGTCGTGAATGATAAAGTTCATCTGTAGAACACTTCCAGATTCGTAAAATGAATTCTCGTATGGAGCAGAAATAATTTCTTGTACAGAAGCGAGATCACTGTCGTTTATCTTCCCAAAGCTAATATTGTGGAAGCAATTTGGTATGGACCCACGAAAAGAATTTCTCGAAAGATCCATAATCCCGATCTTACTCAATTGGCACAAGTGATTCGGAATCAAACCAACAAAATGATTTCCACCCAACAAAAGAACTCTCAAGTTTGATAGTGCACCAACAGAAGGGGGGATGATCCCAGACAAATTGTTATCTCTCATATCTACTGTCAAGAGATTTGACGAATTAACAAAGCATTTTGGTATTGGTCCTGTGAATTTGTTCCCTTGCAAATGCATATGTTTCACGTAGTTCAAGTTTGAACAAGAAGGTAAAGACCCCAAAAAAGAGTTATGAGAGAGGTCCAAAAATGATGTAGATGAAAATTGTTCAAAAGGGAACCGACCTTTGAATGAATTATTTCGCAGAATGAGTGTTTCTAAGTTCGTGAAGTTTCCAATCCCACTAGGAATCTCACCTGACATACGATTGTTGCTAACATCCAAAACATTTAACCAAGAGCTTTTGAAGATTACATCTGACAGTGTTCCAGTGAAGCAATTATTTTCCAAATGCAAAACCATCAACGAAGCCAAGTTGAAGTGAGTTGAAAATATTTTTCCGCGAAATCGATTAGCCGATAAATAAAGAACAATCAATCTGGTACAACCTGCAACCACCTCATATGGTACTTCTCCCGAAAGTTTATTGAAGGACAAATCCAATAGCTCCAACGCACTCATGTTTCCAAATGAAATTGGGATAGTACCTTCAAAAGTATTTCTCGATAAATTTAGGTAATTAATGTAGGGAAGCATCTCTCCGATGTTTTTCTGAATTTGCCCACTTAAGAGATTGCCAGATACATCAATCCAAGATGTATTGACATTGCGATATGTTGGCGGAAGAAATTGACCAATGAAAGAGTTATTCCTCAGAAATAAATATTCTAATTTTGTATTGTTGTCAATCAACCAATTGGGGAAGCTTCCTTGTAAGCTATTGTGGGAGAGATCGATTACCCTTAGTTCATGCTGGTGAAGGAGAAAGTTTGGAATATCATGCGATAGCTTGTTCAGATTACAGTTTGATAGTACAAGGACCTTCAACTGGAACAATGGAACCCAATCTGAATCTGAATCTTCGGTTTCTATCTCGAATTGCTCATTATCACTTATGAATTCAACCACTTCAAGATTCGAATGATTGGCAAGTAAGCTGAATGAGAATAAACCCCCGAAATGATTATGACTGAGATCAATGTACTCTAGGGATGTGAGGCTGCGTAGAAGAGATGAAGAAACATTCCCGGTAAATTGGTTTTCAGAAAGATCAAGCAATCTAAGATTTGTCAAACTGTTTAGACAAGGAGGAATGATCCCTTCAAAGCTATTAGAACTGAGATCTAACTCTCGAAGTTCCTTCAATTCACATATACCTGCAAAAGCAATTAGAATGAAAACTTTCACCCATTGCAATTACATATTTATCCTCTTCAATATCAAGTTATCAACACATTCCACTAATACATCAATGTGCTGTTTTACACACTTTTCCAAACTTTTTCACACATTTTTACACCTTTAAATGTGTGTACCTTGTGCTGTTTAAATTTTTTATACTTTTTTGTGCACCGCTTACACAGAATAGGGTACACGCATTTAAAATTGAGTGTGAAAAAGTGTGTATCCACATCAATATTGATACATGTACTGAGAAAAAAGTCATTTTTAGTCCCAAATGGGACATGAAGGTTGCTCCAACACGAGATAGTTGTGTCCCATCTTGCTATAATATTATTAGGGCATGTTTAGTACACATGGATAGAATAAGGCAGGAATGGTATGAACAATGAATTTTTTTTTTTATTATTACATGGGGGAGGAAAATGTTCGAACATAAAACTTGGATACACAGGAAGGCACTAAGTGTTAGCCCTTTGCCACTTGAGCTATAAATCCTTGTAAAATAGAATAAAAGAGGAACGGAATGTGAATAGTCATTTCTTTGTTTGACTGCAGTCCCAAGAGTCAAATATCAATTACATTCCACTTTTGATTTTAGCAATCAAATTAGTGGGATGAAATTAAATAAAAGTTAAACATTTAATATTTGCAGAAAACATTTATAGTACAGATATTCAATATCGATTATGTATAATACAAATATTCAATATTTGTTACTTATAAATATTTAATCTTTTTTCTTTTGTAAAAAAGCAAATTTTTTTAATCAAGTCTATTTTAGTGACTGTTTATACCTATATTTTATCGAATATCTTGCAATATTTTTTTAGAAATATTTATGTTCTTACGGATTTCTAAGTCCAAGAATATATATCGAATATTCTCATGAAATATTTTTCAAATGTCTAATTTTCTTAATAATTTTTTAGCCTAAAGATTTAATATTTAATTTTGACAAAATGTTATAATATTTTTAATATTTTCTAGTCCAACTCAATATTGAATCTATTTACAAAATATCTTCTAAGTCTCTAATATTTTCAGTAAATACAGTATCATTTTTTTGTTTTTAAATATATCATTAGTTAAATATTTTAATTTAATATTTTATGATTTATTTTTTGGTATTTTAATCATATTTAATCCAAATATTATATTGTTGAAAAACAAACTGATGGAGAATTTCTGGGTAACATTCTATCTCACTTCGAGGCTAGGGCCTTATATTTACAGGAAATAAGAGATGACAAATTACATGATTTACGACCAGAGAATTAGCAAGAAATAAAACATAAAATAAGATCTAATTTGGAATTTATTTCTAAATATTTTCATATAATTCATGATACACAAATCATGCAACACTCCCCCTCAAGCTGGAGCGAGGATATCAATGATGATGCCAAAAACTGGGTAAGAACAAGATGAATGAGACATAGGAAGTCTGAATGTGATTCGGCCCCGTTAATTAGGTGACCTACATCCACGGGTGTGTCGAAGCACTTGTACTAACAAATCACCGGCAACTTTTGGTGAACCAACAAACAGGGTTGCACTACCAGAAACTGGCCGGGCATATGCAAATGAGTGCTGCGTATTGCTATTCTTGTGGAATAAGAGTGAGATCCCCTTTAATGGGGGTTAGGGGTCTCTTTTATAGGTACAAGAGACCACTCGTACAAGGTAAGTACATTGATTAGGAAGTACAATCTAATCACAATTGATTTACACAAATTATAGGACTTTCCTAAGCAGGTTAGGAAAGAATCTCCCCTTGCCATTGGTCTTCTGACTGAAATAGGAAGCTTCCTGATATCTTGTGGGGTAAGTTATATGAAGCGCCCAAGTCCCGCATATCATAGGATACACCGACCGTAAGCCCGGGTTACGGTTTCTAACTGAGCGGTCTTGGCGGGACGACCCCGGATGTATCGACATCTCCTTGCTGAGGTGGCGGGTTGACCCTGACCTGACACTTTTATACCTATCAGGTGCCCCCCATTTCAAGACTGATAAGATCCTCCGTCAGAGGAGGATTGGAAATCTGTGCAACTCCGTAGGCCCCTCGGGATCCCTCCCGGGACGCAGCTCGGTACCAGACCTACAGCCTCAGTCAGTCGGGGGTTGGACTGGCCGGTCTCTAAGGGGATCTGGGCCGATAGTTGCCACGTGTCAAGGGATTATTGTTCTGGTCTGGATCCAACGAGGTAGGTGTGAACGTAACCAGACAATCGCATCATAACCGAACCGTCATGTCATGCATTTAAGGCGCACGCCTTGTGAGGCATCGCTTCACGTGCCCGAGGTGATAGTTGTCGGAGATTTAGGCGGGAGTCATGATGAGCCGTTGGATCTGATTTGATCTGGACCGTCCATGTCACCTATATAAGGGACACTTGTTCATTTCTACCATTCCCGCTGTTCAGAGATAGAGACTACCGAGCGGTTTTGAGAGAAAAAAGCACCCAGTCGAGGTTCCCGAGCGCCACTTCATTCCCCTTTCTGTAAGTCCTCCTTCCTCCAATAATGATTCACTGTACTTTTCTTTTCTTTCTCTTCTTTCCCGAGTGAAGCTGGAGAGGGCGAACCCACTAGGGCTCGTGAGGGAGTGGAATTTCTTCTTCCTTAAGTTCAATTTTTTTTTCAGGTCAGGTAGTCCATCTTCCTTGGTAGAATGATTGAACCAGTCAGGTCGTCCCAGGGTAGTGTTAGCCGAGTGCTTCTTTACCCTAAGGGCCCTGTACGCCTTACCCCGCAGGCTTCTAGACTTGCCCCCCCTTGTACGTTAGACTCAGAGTTACTGATCCTTACTTAGGTTGCCAGCTACCACCTCGTTCCACCGTAGGAACCTCAAAGATGTGTCATTCCATCTTTGACTCGTTGTCCCGATCAGAAGACGAGCAGTCGAGGTCGGGCACCCCGAATATGAGCCTAGATCCTCCCACTGCGTCTCCGTTCGACCAACACAGTGAGGGCAGGATTCCCATTCGGGTGTCCGACGATGAGGTAGTCCAGGAGCCCCCAGTGGCTTCGGTGTCCAGGAGATCGGGTGATGAGGCATCGGTGCCGAATAACCCCGACGTGGTCTTCGCCTGCGAATTGATCGTCAGCAACTTACGCACCCAAGACCTAGGTCGGATTAGGGATAGGTACGGCATACCTGACCATTGCTCCTTGGGCGTACATGACGGTGGGGCTCACGTTCACCAGTCGGGCTTTGTTACTCTCTACGAAGACGCCCTTATAGTGGGCCTTCACCTTCCCCTCCACCCCCTTGCCTGGGATGTGCTCATCTACCTCGGGATAGCCCTCAGTAGCTTGCCCCGAACGGGTGGAGGTTCTTGATAGGAGCCATCTCCCTGTGGCCCCAGCTTCTTGGATATGAGCTCACCATACAAGAATTTTTCTGGACCCACCGACATTTCCCGGTGCATGGGGAAGCTGGCTTCTTCTCGCTGGGGGCCAAGCAAGGGAAGAAAATAATATTCAACTACCCGAGCAACAATAGGGGGTGGAAGAAGAAATTTTTCCAAGTGTCCACCCTCGGGCTGTGTGAGGACTCCCCAGGGATACAATTGACGACTTCCTGGGCGGGGGAGTTGAGGAGTAAGTTCCTGCCCCATTTCCCTTTCCTTATATTGTTATTGCTGCTAAACTAATTGCTCTTTGTCTTGCAGAGGAATCGGTCGACTTGCCCAGCATTCCCGACGACTGCCAGGCTAGGATCAAATCTTTGGCCGAAGATCCCACCGATATCAACAGACTGCTGACCCAGTTGGGAGATGCGAAAAACTACTTACGAGCCTGTCCAGCGGTTTGAGGCATCCGTGTTCCCTCCGATCATCGCCGACATGCTCTCCAGCGATTTTAAATTACCTTTCCACCCAATGGATTCAGCATGTAACTTGTGCCTCTCCTTGGTTTCACAGAAATGGCTCCCAAGGACGTAGTTGCTTTGAAAGCAAAAGAGGCTGCCCTGGCTGAGTGGGCAGCCCAGAAGAAAATGAAGTTGGGTCCTGCTGATGGTCGTCAGCTGAAAAGGATCCACTGGGGGCCCCGACCGATGCTGTAGGGACGTCAACCCCTGAGGTGACGATTGTGGCACTGTCCAAACGCCCTCTTGACGCCATACCGGTCGGGACGTCATCTCCTCGCGTTGAGGCCATTTTCTCCACCAGGCCATGCGACGCTCCGGCTGGGATGCTGGCGGTAGAGATGGCGGACGAAGTCAGAGCGAGGGTCCGGCCTGTGCTACTGCCGAGCCAAGTCGACAAGTGCTCGGGATTGGGCCATGAGGCCCTGATCGGGTGGCTGTACAGTATCAACCACATGGTGAGTATCTTCACATATCTTTTTCCTTGCCTCCCTACTTATGGTAACTGACGGCTTCTGTTTTCCTTCCTACAAGTTGGTTGTTTGGCGGCGGGGGCTGAGGCTTACCTACCCGGGGTGGCCGAAAGACTAGTCGCCGCTGAGGCTGCCCTATCTGCTGAGAAGGCAGCGAGGGAGGCTACGGACTTTGCCCTTACTATGGAGGAAGAAAAAACAAGAGCCCTGGCCCTAGACTTGGGGGCGGCACGGGAAGACTTAGCGAGCAAGCGGGCGGCTCGAAAGGTTGTAGAAGCCGAGAAGGAGACTGCAGTGGCCGGGAAGGCGGCTGTAGAAGCTGAGAAGGTGGCTTTTTTCGAGGTCGTCGCCGCTCTAGAGGCGGAGGCGAAGGACGAGGAGGAGAAGTTCGAGGCCGGTTTTATCAAGGGTTACGCTGATCTGTTCGAGCGGGCAGATGCTGATCATCTGGATTGGGACCTCTCGAGTTACTCTTGGGCCGAGTCCGATTACTTGAAGGGGTTAGCCCGGGCGACTGAGGGAGATGAGATTGCCCCAGATGGTGAGGTCGTGGAGACCGACGAGGTGGTCGTCTTTGACGACCCTTAGCTTTTCTTTTTGCTTTTTTTTTGGGGGGGGGAGGCTACTATAACTGCCCCCAGGCAATGTACATGTTTTTATCAAGCAATGAAAAGGCCCTATGAGGCCACCTTTTGTGCCAACTGTTTGCATTCCTGTACTTGCATGCCTGTGTTTATAATTACCTGTGTCCGACCGGTTGTAAGCCTGGCCAAAATCCTGCCATAGCAAAAGTTTTAGGACTGTGACCGGTAGGGAACACTTGATTTTTAGGGGACCTATAGTGCCTTTAAGCTCCCTGAGCCGTAATGGATGGCTTAGTAGTTTGTAGGCCAGTAGGTCCCGACCGGGATAGTAAAGTATTACCCGATCATTTAACTCTGAGCATTGTAGGTACCTGGGACTGTTTAAGGGTGACTTACACCTAGCCTCGGGTCTTGTTAATGCCTGGTGTGATTACCTGTTTTAGTCTAATATTTCCCTGCCCCCCAAGCTATTGCTAAGGCGGGCGGTTATGGAGGGAGTGATCATAGGAGCCGAGCTAGAACGTTGGTAGTTCCAGGGTCACTTCCAGGGTCACTCCCTAGGTGAAACCGACGTCGCGGGTGTGATCCCAAGGTCTTTTGTTGCCTCAAGTCTGATTCCGAGGTCTTTTGTGTGCCTCGGGTGTGATTCCGAGGTCTTTTGAGTGCCTCGGGAGTGATCTCGAGGTCTTTTTGGCCCAATGGAATGCGGGACGAAGAGTTGTTTGGCAAAAAATGGATTATTTTATTCAATATATAGATAAAACTGCTCGGAAAGAGCTACAAATTTCCTAACCAACACAAATACGCGCCTTATTGAAAGTATTTGCAAAGGTGCTGTACGTTCCATGGGTGAGACAGGTCCTGCCCGTCTAGGGTCTGTAGCCAGTAGGTTCCCGGGCAGTTAACTCAGGTGACCCGGTAGGGTCCTTCCCAGTTCGGGCCCAACTTCCCATGACTCAGGACTTTGGTCGACTGGTTTACTGCCTTAAGGACCAGGTCTCCCACCTGGAAGCTACGGTGCTTGATCTTGCTGTTGTAGTACCGAGAGACCCACTGCTTATAGGCTGCTACTTTCAGATATACCTGGTCCCTTTTTTCCTCTATCAATTCTAGTTCCCCTCTAAGAGCTTCCTCGTTGCCTTGCTCGTTGAAACTTGCTATTCGGTACGCCGGGCAACCCAAGCTCTGTGGGTACCATCGCCTCAAAGCCATAAGTGAGTGAGAATGGTGTTTCTCCTGTTGCCGCTCGAGGAGTGGTACGGTAGGCCCAGAGAAGGGTCGGTAGTTCATCAGCCCAGAGTCCCTTGGCCTGTTCGAGCCATGTTTTAATGGACTATAAAATTATTCGATTTGTCGCCTCGGCCTGTCTGTTGGCCTGAGGATGCTCGGGAGAAGAGTAGTGATTGGATATAACATAGCCTGAGCAGAATTGCCTGAATACCGGGGTGTCAAACTGCATGTCGTTGTCGCTGACCATTACCCTGGGGATGCCGAACCTGCTGAGGATGTTCCTCTCAACGAAGCTTTCCATCTTTTTCTCGGTGATTGTTGCCCACTTAGTGAAGTAGTCCACAGCGACGACGGCGAAGGGGTCCGACTATGTCGATGCCCTACTGGGCGAACGGCCAAGGGCTGAGGATTGGTGTCTGGAGCTCTCCTGGGCGGTTGATCATAGTTGCATGTCTCTGACACTTATCGCACCGCTTGACATATTCTTGAGAGTCCCGGGCCATCGTCGACCAGTAATAGCCTTGCAATAGGGCCTTACGGGAGAGTGCCCCGCCTCCAACATGGTTTCCACACACTCCTTTATGTATTTCATATAGGATTCCCGAAACCTGGGCGGGATGTACACATCGGAGATAGGGGAGAGAGAACCCCTTGTTGTACAGCACGCCATGGAAGAGGTGGTATCGCGCCGCCCGGTATTTGACTCGTCGGGATTCATCTTTTTCGTCCGGTAAGCCTCCTGTTGTGATGAACATCATGATCGGATCTATCCAGCTAGGCCCTACAGCGACTGGGTCAACTTCCATGCTCTCCGAGTCGACCACGCTGGGCTCGGGTAAGTATTCTATCCTTATCCCAAGCAAGTCCGACTCATAAGACGAAGCGAGGTGGGCCAACTGGTTCGGCCCTTGTGTTCTCTTCTCTCGGGATTTGTTGAATTAGAAAACCTTTGAGCCATTTGGTGGCTTACCTAACCAAGGCCAGGTATGCCACCATGTTGTCTTCCCGAGCTTCGTACTCCTGGTTGACTTGATTGACGACCAGCAGGGAATCACTATACCATTGAATTTACTGTGAACCCATTGAGGCGGCCAATTGCAACCTGACTAATAAGGCCTCGTACTCGACTTTATTATTGGAGGCTTGGAAACCGAACCTTAATGCATACTCCAGCTGAATCCCGTCGGGTGTTGTCAGGATGATTCCTGCCCTGCTGCCTTGCTTGTTAGAGGACCCGTCAATATAGAGTACCCATGTCGGGATACTAGGTTTCAATCCGGGTGGTAATTCAGGCGGAGTGAGCTCTTCAACCGGATCCTCCGGGTATGTGAACTCTAGGAGAAAATCAGCCATGGCTTGTCCCTTGATCGTCGTTCGGGGTCTGTAGATCACTTCGAATTCCTTCAACTCCAATGCCCACTTGATGAGCCTCCCGGATGTTTCAGGCCGACTGAGGATGCAGCTTAGTGGCTGATCTGTGAGGACCATAATGACGTGGGCCTAAAAGAATGGGCGGAGCCTCCAAGTAGAGGTGACAAGGGCAAAGGCGAGCTTCTCAATGCGGGAGTATCGGCTTTTTGCGCCTTGGAGCACCCGACTTGTATAATAGATCAAGAATTGTATCCAATGCTCCTCTTGTATGAGGGCTGAGCTTACGACTGAGGGTGACACTGCCAAGTAAAGAAACAATTCCTCGTTTGGTATGGGTATTGAGAGCAGAGGGGGCGATGTCAAGTACTTCTTGAGTTCCTGAAACGCCTCCTAGCATTCTCCTGACCACCGGAAAGCTTTGCGGAGGATTTTAAAGAATGGTAGGCACCGGTCGGTAGCTCGGGATAGGAACTTGTTCAGTGCGGCCACCAGTCGGGCCAAACTTTGCACTTCTTTGGTCGACCTGGGCGACAGCATGTTGATGATGGCCTGAATTTTTTTAGGGTTCGCCTCGATCCCCCGCCTGCTGACTAAGTGCCCCAGGAATTTCCCGGACGAGACTCCAAATGTGCACTTAGCCGGGTTCAACCTCAACCGAAATTTTTGTAAGATGTTGAAGGCCCCAGGCAAGTGCTTGAGATGGTCGGACTCGTCCCTACTTTTGACTAGGAGGTCGTCAACATACACCTCCATTGTCTTCCCGATCAAATCTTTGAACATATTATTGGCCAGGCGTTGATAAGTTGCCCCGGCATTTTTGAGGCCGAAGGGCATCACCTTATAGCAGTACGTTCCCTGGTCAGTGATCAAAGAGGTCTTCTCCTAATCCCCGGGATACATGCTGATCTGGTTGTATCCCGAGTAGGCATCCATGAAAGAGAGGAGTGAGTGACCGGCCGTGGCGTCCATAATGAGGTATATCCTAGGCAGCGGATAGCAGTCCTTGGGACAAGATTTGTTTAGGTTGGTGAAGTCCACGCACATCCTCCACTTTTTGTTACTCTTCTTGACCAGCACCACGTTGGCTAACCAGTTAGGGTACCGTACTTCCCTGATGGAATTTGCTTTAAGAAGTTTTCCGATCTCCTCGCGAACCGCCTCCTGCCTTTCGGGGGCCATGCCTCTTCTTTTCTGCTTGACCTGTCGGGAGTTTGGGTCGATGTTGAGACGTTGGGACATGACCCGGGGGTCAATCCCAGGCATGTCTTCATGACACCAGGCGAAAACGTCTTGGCTCTTCCTTAGGAACTAGACCAACCTTCCTCTGAGGTTTGGTTCCAGGAGAACCCCAATACTGACAGACCGGTCAGGAAACTTGGGGTCCAAGACCACTTGCTTTAGTTTTTCCACCAGGCCTACTCCATCTTTAACGTCCCTTGAATCTATTTCCTGGGCGTTCAACGTTTCCGTGACTGCTTCTCTATGCAAGGAGCTGACATAGCAACTCCGAGTGGTCGATTGATCTCCATGCAAGCTTCCTGGACCCTAGGGGGTCAGGAATTTGATCATCAGGCTGTAGGTTGATACAACCGCCTTGGCTTTGTTCAGCGTCGGTCTTCCCAGGATGACATTGTAGGCGGATGGGGCTTCTATCACCACAAAATTTGCAATTATGGAGACCTGTTGGGGGCAGGTTCCCATAATAACTGGAAGCTCGATCTGACCGAGCGGTTGTGTGCTAGACCCATTGAACCCTACCAAAGGAGTGGACACCGGTCGAAGTCGATCCTTTGATATCTCGATCTGATCGAAGGCTGAGGCGAACAGAATATCTGAGGAGCTATCCGTGTCCACTAACACCCTCTTCACCGTGTAATTGGCAATGGAGAGCGTCACAACCAGCGGATCGTCGTGGGGTCAGTGCAGCCTGTTGCATCGTCGAACAAGAATGCCAATACATTGGTTGGTGGGGAACCGGCTGGTTGGACATGAAGGACGTCCGCTCAGGATGCCCGCGTATGCCTCTTCCTAGCCGACTGCGAATCCCCTCCGCCCGACGTTCCTCCAGAGATCACGTTGATTTGACCGAGGGGTTGTGGTTGCTCGAGAGCTAGGGCATTTCTCCGGGGTCGTCTGTCCGCAATGACGAATTCAGCGAGGTGACCCTGCTCGATAAGCTTCTCGATGGCGATCTTTAGTTTAAAGTAATCCTCTGTGTCGTGACCATGATCCTTATGATACCGACAGTACTTGTCCCGGTTTTTCTTCTCGGGTGGGCTCTTCAGCTTTGTCAGTTGTTTGAGCAGCCTCTGAGCTTCAGTGGTGGCCATGGCTTCATGGATGGGCCGGGAAAGGGGTGTGAAGGTGATTGGGGCCTGATCCTGATCGCCTCGTGGTTGATCCGATTTCAGCTTCTTTCTCGAGCCCTTCTCAGAACCATCGCGTTTCCGTTTGGATTTTGGGGACTCGTCTCCTCCGAGGCTAGCATGCTTAATCTTCAGGAACTCTTTTGTGTCAATGTATTTTCCCACCCTCTCTAAGAGTTTGACCAGGGTGACCGGTCAGTCATTGTGGAACGTCGTAGCAACCTTAGTGTGCTGAACTCCCAAGCAGAAGGCTGTGATTGCGACCGTTTTGTTCAGGTTACGAATCTGGAGCCTTTGTTGATTGAAACGGTCGACATAATCCTTCAGGGACTCTTCCTTGCGCTGCTTAATTGGGTGTCCGACTATGATCGATCGCGCATTCCCACAAATTGGCCGATTAAGAGCTTGCTGAGTGCCTTGAAATCGTCGACCGTTCAGGGCTTGAGAGAGTGGAACCACTGCGCGGCTAGCCCTTTAAGTGTACTAGGAAAAGCAAGGCACAATAGTTCGTCAGCACACTAGTTAAGATGGGGTTGCTTTAATTTTCGCGGGATGGGAAACCGGTGATCCGGACGGTGTAGGGTGACTCAGTTTCAGTATTGGTATGATCATGACCGGCCTTGCGATTCAGTTTCTCAATTTGTTTCTGTAGGTCCTCGATCTGGGCCTTGACGTCCTCCCGATTGGTCCTCTGCTCCTAATCTTTGCGGTAGGTCGGATCGGACGACGAGGCCTCCTCTTCAAAGTGCACCGTCCTCAGGGACAGGGCTCGGCTATGACTCTGGTCAATCGTGTGCCTTAAGGTCGTTCCGGCTCTAGGTTGGACAGTCCTGGGTTGATTCTCGGGTCTGTCGCTCTTGCCCCTCCCCTCTGGCAGCGCGTCTTTTGTTGATGATGTCTCGGGCATCCCCCTTGCTACTTAGACTGGCCCGGACACGTCGCCGGGTCCTGATGGGGTCCCGGCCATGCTTATCGTTCCTGGGTTGTCTCGTCGCCTGGGAGGCCAGTGCAGTACGGGCGCTTTGTCTGGTTGGCTCGGACACCCGAGCACTCTCGTTGTTCCCGTCATGCACCTTGGTTTGCTGTGGCTTATCCTGTCGGGCCAGCAGAGCTTCAATCTGTCACTGAGTTTGACGCTAGCTCTCCAAAAGTTGTGCCAGCGATGCGGTGACCTGCTCCAGAGTCATGGAAATTGCTGACTAGTCGGCCGGCGCGTCTTCCTGGTTGGTCGGCAGAGCGGTCTTCTTGTTTTTACGAGGCCATGGCGATCAATCAAGAGATTTTTTTTTCTGAGAAAACTTGTCGGTTCCCACAGACGGCGCCAAATTGATGATGCCAAAAACTGGGTAAGAATAAGATGAATGAGACAAAGGAAGTTTGAATGTGGTTCGGCCCCGTTAATTAGGTGACCTACGTCCACAACTGTGTCGAAGCACTTGTACTAACAAATCACCGACAGCTTTTGGTGAGCCAACAAACAGGGCAACACTACTAGAAACCGGCCAGGTATATGCGAATGAGTGCTGCGTATTGCTATTCTTGTGGAATAAGAGTGAGATCCCCTTTAATAGGGGTTAGGCGTCTTTTTTATAGGTACAAGAGACCACTTGTACAAGGTAAGTACATTTCCAATTAGGGGTCTCTTTTATAGGTACAAGAGACCACATGTACAAGGTAAGTACATTGATTAGGAAGTATAATCTAATCACAATTGATTTACACAAATCATGGGACTTTCCTAAGCAGGTTAGGAAAGTATCTCCCCTTGCCATTAGTCTTCTGACTGAAATAGGAAGCTGTCTGATATCTTGTGGGGCAAGTTATATGATGCGCCCAGGTCCCGCATATCACAGGATACACCGACCGTAAGCCCGAGCTGCGGGTTCTGATCGAGCGGTCTTGGCGGGACGACCCCGCATGTATCGGCATCTCCTTGCTGAGGTGGCGGGTTGACACAGACTTGACACATTTATACCTATCATCAACTAAGCTCAACTTGTCACAAATAGAGTCTTTTTCATTTGGGAAAAAAGGTATAAAGCAGCAAGCCGAGAGAGCCACGAGAGCCAAGAGTCGCTAGGGCTAGGAGTGCCCTGAGGGCGTAGAGTGCCACGGGGGCCAAGTATGCCACGAGGGCATAGAGTGCCAAGAGTGCTTCGAGAGCGTGTAGTGCCATGAGGACCAAGAATGTCAAGATTATGTATGCTAAATAGAGGTCCGACGGGCAACAAGATCGCCACCCGCTGGCGAAGCGGAATGCAACAAAGGAGATTTCTTGGAGTTTAGTTGTAACATCCTTGCTCGGGAATGTGGTATTCGTATCATATAAAATGCATTAATTAGTGTTATTAAACACTTGTGATGGTTTAAGATGGGTTACAGAGTCACCAGTGATATAAGTGTTCCGTTGGAGACACAAGTGGAAGTTCCACTATGGATGGGACAGATACGAAAATGGGGCCCAATGAGGTTAAAAATGCATAATTTGTATTTATGTGCTTAAATGGTTAATTGTTTAAGTTATTTAAATATGTTATTATTACCTGCGATCTTTGTATGGGGCCTGTTTGGGCACCCTATGAGAGTGCAATATTAACACCCGCTCCTGCGGGCAGAATTTAATTGCATTTAGCATGCATATTAATAGATTATTAACGATGTGATTACTTGTGATAAGTGGGTATTAACTCACTAAGATGGTTAAGTGTATCCAATTAGGAACCCAGAGTTAGGCAAGTGGCAGTTCCAGTTTGGGACAGTTATGATAAATCCCTGTGTGATGGGACAGATATGCGGAATAATTCTTATGTGCTTATATGTTTTATTAAGGCATATGTGAATATCATTATTATGTTTTTTTTAATGAAATATTAATTGTTAGAGACCACTTCTGTGGCCGTTAGGGATACCTTTGTGAGGACGAATTGGACACGTTGCATAATTAGTAGGTTAATTAGCAACTTTATAAAATTAGTGGGACCACTTATGGGACCCGTACGTGACATAGACAAACACCCACTTAAGTTAGGGATAATTTTAATAAATTTCATTAACTAGTAGGGGCGTACTTGCAAAACTGATAAAACTTGGTGGAGGCTACTTTAGAAGTGCAAAGTTTGGAATTACATGTTGATGGACACATGTCCATATGACTCACTAAGAGTCTTCCTCCCCATCTCTTTAGTTAGGAACATTTATAGAGAAGAAATTGACGAAAAATTGACGACGGAGCTCAACGTCAAACGATGTGTCGTTTGACGTTCATTTCAAAACATGCTACATATTCGGACTCCTGGAGGTGAGTTTAAAAAAACCAAACATAACTCATTTTTAATGCAACTTTTAAATGCTAACTTTTGGTGCCACTCAGTAGATACCTTGGGAGTGCAAAAACTGGTTTGTCCCACATCGCCTAAAGATAAAACATATGTGTTCTTGATACAATGAGTTCTCACATGACTAAGTAATTGTCTAGGCAATTGTATGGGATATTTGGGTAAAAAACTATAAAAAATTTTGGGCCAGTCTCCTACTAGAATGGTGCAGATGCTGGAAATTACCTGAAAATGGGGGGGGCACAATGGTCTTTAGCACTTAACTATGGACCAACTTTTACTGTGTTCTGGGCTTAAGCTCCCATCTTCCAGCTTTTGCCCATTGGGAAAACTAAGCAAACATTGCGATGGATCTTTAATTGCCAAACGGCCTGCTTCTGCGTTTAGGTACTCGAGATTTGAAACTCGATTTTTTAACACGTTGTAATATAGTTATATGTCGACTTTCGCGTTTGGGTACCCGAGAGTTGAAACTCGGTTTTTGAACATGTAATATAGTTATATGTCGACTTCGGACTCGTGGAGTCAAGTTTGGGTGAAGTTTGTTGTGTTTTTTTATATGATAAAGGAAAATGGAAGAGTTTATGTTTATATGTTGATTCCTTGGGAGATCATGGATTTTGGTTTGAATTCTGAGTTTCAATTTGATTCCTTGGGAGATCATGGATTTTGTACCATTTTATAAGTAGTTGGGTTGTGATCCCAACTGATTTGGGATGATATGGAAGCAATATGGAAGTGTTTTGCTGTGGTTTAAACTTGTTCAAAACCAGGGCATCTAGGATTATTGAAACTGTGTACCTTTGGACCTGTCCAACGGCTCCAATCGAAAGGTACACCGCATGGTTAATTTTGGTCCAGGTATCACTGGACCGGTCAAATGCACTTGTTCGACAGGTCATAAGGTAACTAACAAACTTTTTATGTTTTTTTTGTCAACTTTTAACTTCACCAAAAGGTACCTCAAGTGACTCTAAATCCCACAAAATTTTAATATTGGTATTTGAATCCTTTAAGGTTTATTTTAATGGAGTTTTATTCAAATTTTCAAAAGGATTGGTTAAACATGAGGTGACTTTTGTAACAAGTACGTTTTAACTTGTTTCGGAACGTTAATAATATAGAATTAGACCTAGGTGGCGTCTATGTTACCCAGACTTGGGTACTGGAGTCGGGTCGAACACTTATCCAAATGACGGGTTCGTCCACTTTTCAAAATATTTACACTCTTTTGAAGGGTCTGAGAGAGAAGTACCCTTATCTGGGTGTCGGGTCAGACACGGGTACTCCATGCATTATGAAGGGTATGGGTAACATAGAATGGCGTTGGTACATGACTTAATCCGCCCGTGGCGGGTTAGGATGTGACATTAGTGCTCTGATACCATGTTGAAAAACAAAACAGATGGACAAATTACATGATTTACAACCAGAGAATCAGCAATAAATAAAACACAAACTAAGATCAAATCCAAAATTTATCCTAAATATTTTTATACACTTTCATGATCCACAAATCATGATAAGATTATGGAACATTCGTCAACATTAATACCTTATAAAATATTTTAATTTTCAGTAAAAGTTTTACATTTATAATGGTAGTCATTCATTCCTGTGGTAATGGAAACATCATTCCTTTGGCTTGGAAGAGAATGCACATTCCTGCATAAGTGGGAATCACCATTCTAAATGGAATGCCCATTCCATTATATACAATCGCTAGATACAAAGCCTGTGCAATGCACGTGATAGCAAATAAGAATCTTCCTTGTAATAGTTATTGCTTTACATTTTAATCATAAAAACTGTTTTTGAAAAATATTTTTTTATTTGATACTTACCTGGATCCGGACTGGATACATACACACACAACCCTAACCTAACCCCAAAGCCCCACATTGGCTCACAGCAAAGCCCAACAAGAGCCAAACATTCCGACTAAAAAATAACTTGGGGGGGGGGGGGGGGGGGGGGGGCGCAAGCAACTAGAATCCCCTATGGGAAATTCGAACCCTTTACCTCCTCACTGGGAAGAGAGAGGCTATGCCAATTGGGCTACAATCCCGCTCGGCCTATTTTTGGCCAATTTTAAATTTCGAAAATTGACTCATTTTTTTTCTTTTCTTTTTCTCCTTATTTTGCGATTGAAAAACAAAAACAGATTTGTCAAATATATTCCGTTTAGCTTTTTGGAAGAGTTTTTGTTGCCAATCAAGACTTAAGTGTGTGTAGGTGAAAAGTTAGATTTAAAAGCTTTTTGCAGTTACAAAAAAAAATGTATCGAAAATATAAATTAAAACATATAAAACAAAAGAATGATTGTCACGAAGACACGTAGCAATCATGATTCCATATTATAATATAGATATAAGATACCCAACACAGGAATGAAATGAACATTGGAATGGTCATTTATTTCGAAGGTTATTCCTGGCCTTAGGGAATTACTAATTACACCCAACAAATTTATTTATACACCCACATGTACAACACGAGATGCTGAATGTACCCCTCCCCGTAGAACGTGGGTGTAGAACAAATTAGGTAGGTGATTCAGCAGCTTACATTGTTTAAACCCAAATGTCGTGTTTGTTTCTCAATACTAAGGGAACGACTCGCGAGAAGGGACTTATAGTTCATTTTAATTGTCTAGTCCTTTGTTTGGGTACCCTTAAACATGTTGACTAATAGTCCAATAATTAAACTAAATAAACTCCATATGGGGGACTATTTGGTCATCCGGGACTAATCAATTAAATATCCTTTGCTAATTGCTACAAAGAGGAACAATTAATACAACCTCCCAGTGGCCCCATATACTGCTTATTCAATTAAAGCTGACATGAATCCAAAATAAATTTGCCATACCCACACAGTGGACTGTCAAACTTAACTGGACTATCATTTCAAAATTGTATGTCCCTATTTTACATAACTAAGTGTTCATTACTCAACTGATTATCCTCTTTAATTATTTGCATTTCAGGTGCGGCCCACTACTTAATTTATTGTAAATAGCAAAAATGGATAGTCACTCTTTCTAAATTTACCTTGATTGTCGGGTAAAGAGCCATTAAGTTCATTGTTTGCCAAAGATAAAGCCTTGAGAGAAGATAATGCTCCAATAGATGGCGGAATACTTCCAACTAAACGATTATAACTTAAGTCTAAAACCTGCAGATGACGGAAAGATGCCAAACCTACAAAACAAAATAATAGGTAATATTGATACAATATTTTTATTTATATATATATATATATATACAGTCTGGATCTTAAGCGGGTGTCAAAAGACGGACTTTGGGACGGACCACTTTTAGCGACGAAATTTTTCGTCGCTAAAAATCATTGTTTTAGCAACGAAAAATTTCGTCGCTAAAAAGCAACATTTTCGTCTCTAAAAGTGGTCCGTCCCAAAGTCCGCTCCTTCACACCCGCTTAAGATCCTCGCTGTATATATATAACCACCGTTTATAAAAAAAAAAAAGGTTACACTGTTTAATTTAAGGGACTAAACTTCCGTTGAAGGTTTACAATTGGGATGTGTCATATTTGTTTGCATGGATAGTTTGTAAAAGAAATCAGTAAGTGTCACAATTTCCTTCAAAATCCATTGGGATGTGTCATATTAGTTTCCAATTTTGGCAACACAAAATTCATTGCAGCAACTCTTTTGCTATGCCATATCACCAATTCAAGCTCCAAGGGATGCATCAAACATCTGCAACAAACTGGCTGCACACCTCTCATCCGCAGCAATCTTGTTGCATTTGCTTGTTGCATCAAATCAAACCAATATTTTTAGAATAAAAAATGAATCTAAAAATCCCAAATCCAATCTGAGATAGAGAGTAAAAGTTGGTAAAGTGAAAAAAAATAAAAATAAAAATATTCCAATTGGCTGTATATAATTGGAGATGGTGATCTTGCTTGATAATGCAAATTAGATTTTGGCACACCAGATTTGCCTAACCCTTGGAGATGGTTTTAGGGCTCTTAATTGGGCCGGACAAGTCCGAAACCTATTTGTTCGGCCCGCTAAATTTTGGGCCGATTTTTAAATGGGAGTGAGCTAAGCCAAGCCGAGCTTGGAGAAAATTTCAAGCTTGAATTGATTTTCAGGCTGAGCTCGGGCTAATATAAGAGCGGCCCATTCTAGGCCCGACCCGAATAACTAGGTATATGTATTTGTAAATCTATATATATATATATTTTTTTGTAATATCACATGTGTTCAATTGGTCTTTATTGTTGAATTTATTCAATTTTGTTTTAAAGTTTATGAATTAACAAAGAGTAATGCAATGCTTCTCAAATTTCTATCTAAAAAATACTTCCCAAATGACGTGGCAATGGGGTCAAGTCTAATACAGTAGGACCAGTTGAATTTTGATTGGAATATCCAAGGATGGATGGGGGGGGGGGGGGGGGGGGGGGGGCGCCCGCTCCCCTAGATTTGGGGAAAAAAATAATACTTAATTATACTAGCATTATTCGTAAATACACGTACTAATTTCCGAATTTGTTTACCTGGCCCCACTGCCACATCATTTGAAAAGCACTTTTGGGATAGAAATTTGGGAAGCATAGCATTACTCATTAACAAATTTGTTACTACTGTCAATTAACATAGTCAGACTTTTCTTTGGCTTATAGAAATCATAATACACATAACCAAAGTCTTAATTCAGGCCGGCCGGCACGAGCTCAGGCTGAAGCTCACTCTAGCACATTGAGCTAAGCTCAGGCTCACTTAGGCTCGATTCAGTTCGGCCCGAATTGACAGGTCTTACCCTCTTAAACGACACGTGTGTAGGAATAGTCTTTAAGTACTAATATGTTATTAATTTATACAACAAATAAATAAAAATTCTGTTGGAGTACTATTTTAATAAATAGTGTTAGGGTAAATAAAAAGAATTATTTCTTCTATAGATCATGGCTGAGATGCTTTCGAGAAGTAGACATTGGATTTTGAAAATGGTCAATGTTTCATTTCTACTAAACCTTTATGACTCTTAAAGCAACATTTACATTTTATGCTCCAACATGTTGGAATGTAATGTTAAATATGAAACGGGACAGAAAGTTCAATGGCAAATAAAAAAATAATAAAAAAAGACAGTTGGACAGATTTATGTTCTTATATATATATATATATATGTATATTGGCTTAGCCGTATATCATAAGAAGGCGGATCTTTTTCCCCAATTTGATCTTGTCCTCAAACAGAAAATTATTCCCTTATCTTGTGAGTTTTCATGTTTGAGAATAAAGAAAAAAATTAGTGTGTTTCTGTTTCCAAAATAGAGAGTTTTCTAATTTTTAGTTATCGAGTAACTATATCAAAAAATGTGTTTGGTATACCAGTTTTTCTTGATGCAAATAAGAAACTGAGACATATGTGATTCTGGGCTGTTTTATCCTAGAGACGGCGTGGCAAGTACAAACTACTTGCACACTTTGGGCAAAGCCTCGAAATGTCTTAAAAAGAGCGAAATCCGCGACTCGGCCCAAGATTTATCAAAAGACTACTGATCCGGTAATTTTGTTCATATCTATTAATAGTTCTGAAAAATTCATGCAATAAATTTCTCTCGTGCTTAATAAACATGCTTTCAACATATTGCATCCCAAATATATATATATATATAGTAATTAAAGATAGGGAGAGGCTCTCAAGTGAACTGGGTAGAGTGAACTTACCCAGTGAACTGGATTTTAAGCCTAAAAGAACCCGCAGGACAGCGGGGCGCAGAATGGAGATCGGGTCAGCGGGGCAGCCCACGAGTTTTTTTAGGCTTAAAATCCAGTTCACTGGGTAAGTTCACTCTATCCAATTCACTTAAGAGCCTCTCCCATTATAGATATTGTTAAATCACCGGTTACTCAAAGAATGCGAAGTTGGAACAAATCATTCTATTAGTGAAAATTAATGAATGACCAGATTGACTACATCAAATAAATAATTATTGACCAAGTTGAAGGAACGGATAATTTATTCAATCACTTAAAAAAAAATTTAAGATTCGATTTCCCTGACGAGGATCAAGTGCGGTTCCTAGCTAAGGGACGGACCATTTTTAGTGACGAAAATGTTGCTTTTATCGATGAAAATTTTCGTTGCTAAAAATCATTGTTTTAGTGACAAAAATTTTCGTCGCTAAAAGTGGTTCGTCAGTTAAATCCGCTTAAGATCTGGACTGTTGATTTCCCAATCCATTCCACTAGAGTATAAATGGATTGACAGTTAAGCCTCAACGGTATAAGCAAATATGTATACATATATGTCTACCGTAGTGTGTGTATGACTCTGTGTGTATGGGTTGGGGGGCACAAACATATACACTAGGTTCCTAAGTCCTAACCATTCATAATTAAGTTGAACCTGAGAAAATATATTTTTTCTGCGTATTTTTTCTTTTTAAAGTTCCTGAGTTGAAAACTAGGACGGAATTGTGGGCACAATGCGTTGGAATTATTTACAGACATGATCTAAACGGATATATGGGCTAAATAAGTAGGTTAAAAAAATAAAAAAAGATTGTAGACACCCCATTTTGACCTGCCAAAAAAAAATATAACTGTCGCAGCAGGCCCACCAGGCACGCAAATCAAAGAAAGAGCTCCAGAATCCAAATGGGGACCCTATAGGCCAAATCAAAGTCGAATACGGAGACGGAAGCTCGTCAATCGGAAGTTCCAGAGTCCGGGATCATCCGATTACGATAATCGGCGACGTTTTTAGCCAGAATCGAGGTTCGGCACAAAATTCAAGACCGGAATCAAGTCCGGGACAACCAATGGTTGAATTCAATTACACTAGGGCAAATTAGGAATTCAACACCGGGCCACGGAACTTCGAATCATCAAATTCCGATAACCGACGAAGAATCGGTCTCCGATCGAAGCTTCGGCGCACCAAAACCGAGAAAAAAGGACACGATCATAAATCCGGAGACACCAGAAGTCCGACTGGACATGATTGACTGAAATACAGAGAAAAACAGAGATTCTGTGACTTGAATCAGTCCAATCGGACGATCGGAGAAGAAATGGTGTTCGATTCAAGATTTAACGGCTCGATCAACATCGACAATGACATACATGTCAATATCCGGGCTCAAGATCTCTGATCCAACCGTACAGATATAAAGAGGACAACATTACGAGTCCAGCCACCGGCGACGAAGATCATCGACGAAGACCATCGACGAAGACCAGCCACCGGCGACGAAGATCATCCGCCGGCGAGGACTGGTTTGGTGTATTAACTCTTATCTCTCTATCTCTCTCTTCAAGGACTATTTTGTTTGCTGTTTATGATTGAACAAACCCTTAATGGAAATTTTGAATCGAACATTACGAGTCCATAACTTCTTGAATCAGAAAGATCGGACGGTCGATTCAAAAATAAATAACAATCGAAGTTCCCGGACGATCGGGCGGTCAAGATCAAGATTGCACCGATCAAACGGTGTCTCACCTACATGGGATCAGAGCCCATGTAGGTTTTGATTATAAAACCAACGATTTGCTTCATCATTTCATCATCTGAAGAAGAAGGGAAGAAGAGGGGGAAGCGGCTGCGCAGACGTCCTCCAAGCTCCCAAGGCCCTGTTTGGCTGGTGTCTTCTCCAAAGGCTGTGTTTGGTTTGCTTGATCAATAAGCACCTCCACAACTACAACCACATCACCACCACCACACCACCACCGTCTCCATTACCAAAAACCCACCATCAACGGCCCATTACCCAACCACCCTCCAGAAAACAGCTTCCTAAAACGCCCAGAAAGCCCAAGATCTCAAACCAAACACCCCTTAGCCACTGCCCAGTTTCGGAAAACTCAGCCAAATAGGCCCTTACAGGGCTCTCTGCATCTCACCTCCCCATCCAGTGGGTCCGCAAGGCCAAGACGGAGCCAACGCCGCTGGTCCCGTCACCAAACCACACCTCAGGAGGCCACACGCGCCGCCAGAAGCCTCCACGCGCCGCCGCTTGACAGAAGCTTTTCCGGCAACTTTTCCGGTGAACCCCGCCGGAAACCACCACCACCATCCCCATCGTCTGCCCCAGACGATCCAGATCCCGGCTGCCCAACCCCGAACGGCCACCGGAAGCCGCCGCACGTGCTACACGCGCCACCAGCGCGTCGTTCCGCCTCCCACGCGCAGCCAACAGTCAGCGCTGAGTCAATGCTGACTCAGCAGTTGACCAGCCAATCAGAAGTTGCCACGTGGCAAAACTGCTGAGTCAGCAGTCCAGTCAGCCTGCCACGTCATCGGCCACATCAGCGTTGACGGACTAATCATAGACTGCCACGTGGCATCACCTGCCATGTGTCTGCCACGTCATCTGCCATGTCATCGCCACGTCATCATTGATGGACCAATCACAAACTACCACGTGGCATCACCTGTCACGTGTCAGCCATGTCATCGCCACGTCAGAGTTGGTTGACCAATCACAGCCTGCCATGTGGCATCACCTGCCACGTGTCAATGACACGTGTCGGCCACGTCACTGCCACGTCACTGTCACGTCAGCACCAACCAACCAATTAGAGGCTGCCACGTGTCCACTGTCTGCCCAGTCAGCGCATCCAGCCAGCACCTCGTCAGCTTTGACCAGCCAATAAGAAGGCGCCACGTGTCTTTGACTGACACGTGGCATGCTGACGTGGCATTTGGGACCCACTTTTGGTTTTTCCCAATTTTCTCCGCTTCGGGTCCAGATTTCAACGAACGGACACTTGTTCCTAGCTAATTTGGTCGTTCCGGACGCACCGGTGACCTCAGAATTGGCTGAATCTAAATTTAAAGGGCTGTTTGGCATTCTATAAGTCCATTTCAGGCTCTCCCGACCAGTTCTAACCCCCGCGGGTCCCCCTCAACTCAGCCCGGACTCATTCTGGCCCGCCTTATGGCTATTCTGACTCTTTCGGCCCTTCTGGATCCAACTATGACGTCCATTCAAGTCGATTTCACGTCGAAGTATGACTTTGGTCTTATTGGGTTATTTCTGCTACGTTTCTTGCTTTCTTTCTCAGCAATCACCGATTCGGCTTCAATAGCCCCCCCCCCATTCTTCACAGGTAACATACTCTAACTCATATTCTTAGTGATCTGGGCACCGACCCATACTTCCGGTAAACCTCACTCATTGGGCACCGACCCATACTTCCGGTAAACCTCACTCATTGGGCACCGACCTATACTTCCGGTAAACCTCACTCACTGGGCACCGACCCCATACTTCCGGTAAACCTCACTCACTGGGCATCGACCCATACTCTGGCACACTTTTCACTCACTGGGCACCGACCCATACTCCGGCATACTTCTTCACTCACTGGGCACCGACCCATACTCCGGCACACTTTTCACTCACTGGGCACTGACCCATACTCCGGAACACTTTTCACTCACTGGGCACCTACCCATACTCCGGCACACTTTTCACTCACTGGGCACCGACCCATAGTTCGGCACACTTTTTTCACTCACTGGGCACTGACCCTTACTTCCGGCACTTTTTCATTCACTGGGCACCGACCTTTACTTCCAGTACAAAAAAAAATAAAAATACAAAAAAAATCTCTTTTCTTTCTTTTTGGGCACCGACCCTTACTTCCGGCACAAAAAATAAAAAATACAAAAAAAAAACACTTCACTCTCCACTCACTTGCACAAACTCATTTTAATCTCAATCACTTTCCAAAATTCCCAAGTACACCATTTTTCATTCAAATGACTTTTCAAAACTCACTACTTCAAAGGTTAAAGCCTAGGACTACACCGTACAGGTTAAAGTTCCTAGCTACACCATCTTTGCTCAAAATACTACTTCACACTTACACGGTCTAGATCGACCAACTTTTTAAAAACACTTGTACACACACACAGACACACACACACACACATGTACAAAGCACAGAACTACGTACGGCCTGATTCTCGACTTGAGATACGTATGCAACCCTTCACTTGGGTGCGGCCATAACCACATTTTTTTCCAGAAACTTGTACATTCTCACACATTATTTCTTTTACTTATGCCCCATTATCATGAAAATCACTAGAATTGGCAACCATGCCTTGCATGGATGTTCGAGGGTGCCTAACACCTTCCCTCGACATAATCGAGTCCTCGAACCCATATTTTAAAAGATCTTTGGTTTTCGCATGGCTATCAAGAGTCACACTTTTAAAGGGCCCACTTTTCTCAAAAACTGTTTTTTTCAAAAGTCAAAGATAAATTACTTTCATTGTCTTTGCAGGGGTCCTAACACCCGAATGTTAGGTGGCGACTCTGAACATTTCAAATTGGCCCTACAATACTCTTTTTACCACTCCCAATAAAATTCGTCGCATTTCACCCACTTTCAAAAGAAGCCAGGCCCACACACCGACAGCCAGGCTGTGCCGAAAGAGCGGGCGTGACAAAGATAACGGCAAAGTGGGGCTACGACCTCTTCATTTTAGTTGTGTTTAAATTTTTGAGAAAGTGATCTGAATGCCACTTCTAGATAAGGAATGAACTTCCTTAAACTTTAATCCCAGTTGAAACTCATTCCAACTTACATTCCTTACTATTTAATGCACGAAAAATGTAATACCGTAGAACTTAAAAGGAGATTCCTTTCTTTGGATCCATTCTGTGCGAATCAAACGGACCCTAATAGAATATATTTAATATTTATATCATCTGAGTCTACCTTAGATTGCATTCGTGGTCAGAGATGGTCATTTGAGTGTTCAGGTTTTCGCTTCTAGTTTTCTACTTAAATTCCATCATTGTTACCACATTGAATATTTAAATGTTGGAGCAAAAATTAATAATAATAAACTAAGGAGCCATGATATCTATATAATAAGGAAGGGCGGTGTGGAGCCCTCCAAATTAAACAATTTTTAATCTTGATCGTTGAGACATGTTTGGATATTTCAGACCGTCGGATTGTTTGTCCAACAAATTTTGTTAACCCACTACATCACCAGATTACCTTAGTATCAAAAACTGTCACATTCCATCTATGCATAACCACTCCAACTGGGTTTCCCACGTCTCCCAGAAATCTCTTCACACTGTCTCTCTCAGTTTGCTATCGCGTATGTTCTCTCTCTCTCTCTCTCTCTCTCTCTCTCTCTCTCTCTCTCTCTCTCTCTCTCTCTCTCTCTCTCAGCGTGAGTGGAAGAAAATCAACAGAAAACTGAGATTAGTGTGTTCCTTATATTCCCTTCAATCCATGTAAGTCTATTTCTTCTCTCTCTCTTTCTCTCTCTCTCTCTCTCTCTCTCTCTCTCTCTCTCTCTCTCTCTCTCTCTCTCTCTCTCTCACACACACACACACACACACACACATATTGAACCTAATTGGATTTCGTACAATGTCAATCTCTGTGACGGTGTAAAGTGGTGTACGTGGACTTCTTTTTGACATAAGGTTAATTATTCAACTTTTGTTTTGCTTAGTGGTCATGAACTAACATCAATATTAATCTTGGGATCATATACAGTTTCATTGGAAAAAAAAGAGTTACAGAGGAGGGATGAAAACCCAAAGAAACCTTAAACCAAAAGGTTGAAAAGAACATCACCCTAAGAATTTTGTACAGAACATCAATTTATGTCCAAGAATTTTGAAAAGAAACCTTAAACCAAAAGGTTGATTTGCAATCTAAAAAGCATTTTTTTTTTTTGGGTTTTCATCCCTCCTCTGTAACTCTTTTTTATGTGCCTTCTCTCTCTTTATATATTTTAATGTGTAAATACAATGAAATATGTGTTGGACTGTGTGTAGCTTAAGATAAAAATTGATGGGCTTTTAGATTCTATTTTGTTTTTTCTGTAGTTTGCAGTTAGTTTTGTCGGAGTGCAAGCCAAAAGCTAAGATTGTTGAACTTTGTGAGAAGGGTGATTCATTCATTAGAGAGTGAGTTTTTCAATTAAATGTGTATGTATATGTATATGTATATGTATAGGCCAATCAATAAGTTATATTTTGTGTTCTGTTGATGGTAATCTGATGCAAACTGGCAATATGTACAATATGTGCTTACCAAAGAAATTGTAGTTGCTTTTTTTGTTTTTAGTATGCCATCTATACTGAAAATTGATGTTTAAATGCTACTATTTTGTACTGATTTTTGTAGTAGGAAGGCTCTATTCTGGCGATGTACGTATTTAATTTGGAGGACAACTTTATTTCAACATCAAAATAATAAGGATGTTGTGATAAAAAAAAATACGAATGTAAAATTTTTTTTCTTTATGCCCGCGAAACCAATGTCTTCACATGGGTTTGAAAATATATCGTTTAGAATATATTGTTAGATCTTTTGAAATATTGAATTTCTTTAATTCTTTTTCTTCTTTTTTTTTCGCTTCGTGCCCACGGGCACGGGTTATTACTAGAAGCTTTGGGTGTGCATTCATACATATATATTTGCTTTGTATGTCTTATTTGTGTTTTATTAAATTTGATATTTGATCTGCACTTACTACTGTTATTGACCGCAGACTAAAATTTTGTAGAAATGGTTTAGAGATGTTGCTTGGGACTTTGAATTTGCATCAAATAATTTTGAGATATTAAAAGCCCGTAATTTGAAAAGATGGGGAATCAACAAGGTAATCCATAACGATGTACCATGTGTATCTAACTTATGTTTTTCAACGCGCACTATATTGTTTTCCATGTCAATGAAACTAATATAATTCTTTTTTTTTTCTTTTCAGATTGTTGTGCATTCACCGGGCTGGGCTAAGTATATCGAGATTGACACTTACACGTTTTATAAATTGATGAAGAAAGCTCATAGGAAAATTTAACGAATGATTTAATTAAAGGTTGTAGTACTCATTTTTGTATATGTTGATATAGTTTTAATGAATGAATTTAATGTTAGAGTATTCATTTTGGTATAAGTTTGCATATTTGGGATTTAATCTTTTTTTTTTCTTTTCAGATTGTTGTGCATTCACCGGACTAGGCTAAGTATATCAAGATTGACACTTACACGTTTTATAAATTGATGAAGATAACTCACAAGAAAATTTAACGAATGATATTTTAATTAAAGGTTGCAGTACTCATTTTTGTATATGTTGATGTAGTTTTAATGAATGAATTTAATGTTACAGTACTCATTTTGGTATAAGTTTAGATCTTTTTAAACATATCTTGAAGTTGACAGCCACTGTAATTTTGTTAGTTGCATAAATCTGCTTGGAATATGATTAAGAGAGTGCTTCTACTTCTGTAGACTTCAATTAATCAGTTTTGGAATTCATATTTTGTTGTTGTTATAGTCTTATATCATTTTTGTCTATTTTTTCCGGTTATTTGTTAAAGATCAAGAGAGTCTTTAATGAATTGAATCTTTGCAGTTTTTTGAGTTGTAAAATTCTTATCACATTTTTATCTTTGTTCTGATATCTATGAATCTGTTGTAAAAATTTCAATCATATCTCAGATTAATTTCAAAATCAAAATCAATGAATTTAAAATATATTATTGTGCCCGTGGAACTAATGTCTTCACTTAAATATCATATGGGTTTGAATGACATGAACAATTTTACGCAAAAGATTTAAACTTTTGAACTATTGAATTTCTTCTTTTTTTTTTCGCTCTGTGCCCACGGGCACGGGTTATTACTAGTATATATATATATACAATGGTTGTAGATCAAATACACCCACTATCATGTATCCGCTACAAACAATTATTTTTCTAGTAAGCATTAGGTGATCCAAAACTTTACCTTCCGCTTTTGGGGAGTACTCAAGTCTATTATCTCCTAAATTCAGCACCTTCAAGTTTTTTAGAACTGATAATTCTGCTACACAAAAATGGAAGAAGACATAAATGAGAAACAAACAAATTGTAAATATTTTTGAGAAAGTAATTTACAGGTAGACATGCCTTCAATAGGAAAGAAACCTCCCAACCAATTACTCTCAAGATTCAGATTGGTAAGAGATGTGAGTGCACTCAGACATAATATGATACTCTTGTTGAACTCGTTGTTCCCAAGAGATAAGGTCTGCAGCTTTTTCAATCGTGATAAGCTGTCACAACCTGCAAAGATACAATTGGATAACAAACGACTATTTTTCTACTCTTGGTTTAATCAGGCTGAAGATTAGTATCTTCTTAATTAAAGCAACTAAAATAAAATCAATGGGTCCTTCATTTGGATTGGAATGTTAATTACAAGTACAAGTTGGATAAAAATTCTGAACTTCAATCCTGTTTTTTTTTCTGCTGAAGTGAACTTCAATCCTGTTGTTAGTACTTACAAGTTACAACAACCACACGTGATTTCTTTGTTAGTTTACTCTCTCTTTGTGCAGGAAGATTAAAAATTTGAAAGGAAGAGAGAGAGAGAGAGAGAGAGAGAGAGAGAGAGAGAGAGAGAGAGAAGATTACTATGCATAATATTGTGTTGAGCACTAACATGTTTAAATGTTCCTTTTTTTCTTTTTTACCCTTTCGGGGCAATGGCTATGCAGGCAATGCAGCAGCAATAGATTTGAGATAAATCATGTTTGTGCAATACATCGATACTACTCGTACATCTAGAGACGTGTACGAGACATCTTGGACGTAGACAAAATTAAACTAAAAAACTTCAGTGGATGACTATTCCTAGACACTGCCTCATACATGGCTGCATTGACAACTTTGGACATCTAGATGAACTTCTTTTAGTGAAGAAACACAGATAATTTGCAAAATACTACACAAATATTTATGGGTTCTATCTATTTGAACACATTTTAGAGAATACTCATGAATTTGAACATATTTTAGAGAATACTCATGAAGGTTTCAAAAGAGTGGTAAAGGAGGTATATTGACCCAATTGGATTTCGTAATAGATAGAGTTGCACACTACAAGAGGATTGTTGGTCTGTTCATTCAGTCATAGTGACAAACAAGATTGAACAATGCACTCTTTTGAACACAAATAATTGGGGAAGCTAGCAGCAATCATTACCAATTGTTAGGACAATTAGTCCAAGTTGTAGTATGGCAAAAGTTCTGCAACATATAAAAATAGTAGAGTCTGTAATTTACTTTCAAAATCGAGTCATTAAATCACAAGTTACACGTTTGAAGAATTGAAGACTCAAGGTACACATTGAAGTCATCAAGTTCAAAGTAGTCTTTTTTCAATGTAATTGGTAAGAATACATGGATACTTGTCCTAGGATTGGCTCGCACACTCACATACTATATTTTATATTAAATAAGATGAAATTCTATTTTTCTATATCATAAAAATTTTGAGTTATAATGTAAATAAATAAATAAAAAATAAAAAAAAACAAAAACAAGCATCAGGACGACCTTCCACATTTTAGTCAATTAAGAAAATAATATTCTTAAAATCGAAAAACTGTCCCAAGTACCATCCGTATGACTTCCGGACGGTCGCCACGTCGGAAAATTTATTTTATAAATTTTTCTAAAGCAAATGCATTGTCTGCTTGGATGTCAGGACGGTGGCTGTAGCGTCCATACGGTCTTCTGCAATTTGCACTGGTTTTTCTGAAAACTGTATATATTATTCTTTTTCAGAAAACGTAGTACACACCTTTTACATATGAATTTTGAGAACAAAATAGATATAATATTTTCATAGCTTTCAACATTCGTACTTTTTAACCCACTTCAGATCACCTTTCGTACTTTTTACATAGGGGGTTCGTAGCAACACAACAACCGATTCGTGTGTATCGTTACGAAACCAAGGCTTGGAGTTGAAGTTGTTAGAGGCTATTCCAGACGAAGGAAGATTACAAGCGTGAAGTTGAGTGATTCAAGAGTGTGAATCAGTGCGACTCTAGTCAGGTCTAAGTTAGTTGCAAGTTTTCCGTTATTCGTTTATAGTGGATTTAGTTGTAGGTGTGGTTTTCACCGTATTGGGTTTTCTACGTAAAAATCTTGGTTACTGTGTGTGATTTTCTTTTAACCTTACACAAGCACAGTTTGCACGTGATTATATACAGATCCATTTTAATAAAAATTTAAATTGAAAATTAATAAGAAACAGAGCTATTCAACCCCCCCCCCCCTTCAGTCAATCGGTACAATGTACCATAGGACATTTTTCATCACAACGCAACAAGTTATTGTAGGTTTCTCCCTTTCTGTCAGAAAACAAGAATTTCTATTTTACCTTGTCTCACTGGTGTATTGTCAAGTCTATTATCGCTTAGATCCAACATTTACAAGTTCTCAAGATGTGCTAGTTTAAATGCATAATATTGTGTTGAGCACTAACATGTTTAAATGTTCCTTTTTTCGTTCTTACCCTTTCGGGGCAATGGCTATGAAGCAGCAACACATAAGAGATATTTGTGCAAGACATTGATACTGCTCGTACAATTGGAGATGTCCAAGACATCTTGGACGTGGACAAAATTAAACAAAAAAATTTCAGTGGTTGACTGTTCTGGACACTACACGGCTACCCCACACACGGTTGACATGCAACTTTAGACATCTAGATGAACTTCTTGTAGTGAAGAAACACACAGTATATGCAAAATAGTAAATATGCATTTATGGATTCTATCTCTTTGAACATATTTTAGAGAATACACATGAAGCTTTATTGTCTGTTCAGTCAATCAAAGTGACAAGCAAGAGTGAGCTTTGCACTCTTTTGAACACAAATAATTGGGGAAGCTAGCAGCAATCATTATGATCAATTGTTAGACAATTAGTCCAAATTGTAGTATGGAAAAAGTTTCTTGACATAAACACAATAGAGTTTGTTTACTTTAAGTACCAAGTCATTGAATCACAAACTACACATTTGATGAATTGAAAACTCAAGCTACACATCGAAGCCATCAAGTTCAAATTCGTTATTTTCAATGTAATTGGTAAGAAGACTTGGGTACTTGTCCTAGGATTGGCTTTCACACTCACAATATATATATATATATATTAAATACATTTTAAATTAAATGCATTGGAATTAAAGGTAAAGGTATTGTGGTTGATCCTTCCCATTCGTCTCTTGAAGGGATGACGAAGAATTTCAAAGCTAGTAGCTTGGTTGATACTAGGTGTAGCAATGAGCTTTTTATGGATAAAGACTCAGAAGTAACCAAAATTGAGTTTCATGATCACTCCCAAATCATCACGAGACTCAATGAAGGTTCGGCTAGCCCAATGCAATCAATTCCTAATAAATTCCAAGCTCTAATATCTGATCGGGAAGCGGATGATATTTCCCATGTTGTGGAAGATGATGATGATGACTCTGTTGAAGACCTTGATGAAGTGGAGGATGTTTCCCTAATGCATGAGAGTTCCACCTCCTCTAAACAAAGGAAGAAGAACGCTAAAGTGATTTTCAAAGGAAGTCACCATAAAAGCCATCGACGAGGATAGTTTTTCGGTTGTTATTGTTGTGCCCTGGTTCATCGTTTTGGGTTTTTTTTTTTTTTTTTCGGCCATGTTTAGCCTTTTGGCTTTGTTTGCTAGTTTTGGGGCAGACTCTGGACGCTTTTCCAGTTTGTGCCCCCTTTCTGTTCTATATATATCCGAGAGAAAAAATGCATTGGAATTATATTTTTCAATATCATAAAAAAAAATGTGAGTTATAATAAAAAATAAAAAAATAAAATAAAAAACGGACACAAGCGTCCAGACGACCTTCTGAGTTTTAGTCAATTAAGGAAATAATATTTTTAAAATCAGACAACTGTCCAAAGGTCCATCCACATGACTTCCGATGGTCATCACGTTGAAATTTTTATTTAATAAAGTTTTCTTAAGCATAATGCACTATCCGCTTGGACGTCTGGAGGGGCACCCAGGCATCCGAACGGTAATCGCAACATCCGGATGGTCCTGAAAACTATATATATATTATTCTTTTTAAAACCTAGTACACACCTTTTACACGAATATTGAGAGCAAGATTTATCTAATATTTTCAGAGCTTTCAGCAATCTTAGTTTTTAACCCACTTTAGATCACCTTTCATCATAGAGGGTGGTAGCAACACAACGACCGATTCATGTGTTTCGTTGCGAGACTGAGGCTTGGAGTTGAAGCTATGAGAGGCTATTCCAAACGAATTGAAGGAAGGTTACAAGCGTGGCGTTAAGTGATTCAAGACTATGATTCAGTGCGACTCTAGTGAGGACTATGCGGGTTGTAAGTTTTTCGTTATTCTTTTATAGTGGAATTAGCTGTAGGTGTGGTTTTTATCCTTATTGAGTTTTCTGTTAGGATTGTGCCTAAAATTCCATTAGTGGAATGATTTCCTAATTATGATTGGATTCCTTATTTGGTAGTTTCCTTATCAAATAAGGATTCCTTTGATGGTGGAAGTTTCTAGTTTATATAGGAATGTGTGTAAGAGTATTCCTTGTTGTATAAGACTTACCATAGGGGTAAATCCTACTACAACTAGGATTAAGACTATACAATCTCTATAAATATAGGGCTTACTCAAGGGATTGATAAGATTGGTTGGAAATCTTCTACATACAGAAGAGAGGGCTGCAAACTAGTGTGGGAGAGATTAGTTTCTAGCAATTGTGTGTGTCATATAACTTGGTTGGAGAGTTATACTCGTGAGGTCTTGAGTACTTGTAATCGTCATATTAATCGTAGTGATCGCCTTTGCACGTGGACGTAGGCATTGTTGGGCCGAACCACATTTAAATCTTGTTGTGTTGGTTTGCTTAATTTTCTTTCGTGGTTGTGTCGTTCTTATTCTGTTTATCTCCATAATTGTGGGTGTGGTTTTCTTGTTGTGATTGTGGGCCCATTCCCAACAAGTGGTATCAGAGCTCGGTTGAGAATCCATGGCAGCTGGAGATAGTTCGCTTGGGGATATGCGAATGGCAATAGAAAAGTTCGATGGCAAGAAGAATTTCAGCATGTGGCAAGTGCGTATGAAGGACGCCTTGGTGCAACAAGGTGTAGAGGATGCATTATGCGGTGAAGATAACAAGCCAGAAGGGATGACCGACAAGATGTGGAAGAGGATTAACTCTAAAGCCGTTAGCACCATGCGGCTTAGTTTGGTGGACGATGTGGTGTACGACGTCATGGGGAGACCTCCGCAAAAGCTTTGTGGGAAAAGCTTGAGGATCTCTATTTGGGGAAGAACTTCACCAACCGTCTTATGTTGAAGGAAGAGTTGTACTCCTTTAGGCGGAAAGAAGGAGTTGATCTTCAAGCCCATATAGGTGAGTTTAACAAGTTATTGTGCGAGTTATCCAACGTTGGCTTCAAACAAGATGACGAGGACAAAGCTATCATTCTCCTTACATCGGTAAAATCTACCCATAATCAATTGTTCAATACATTGTTGTATGGGAGAGATACTATAACGGTGGAACAGGTGAAGAAAGCTCTATTCTCTAGCGAGAAGATGGATAACAAAGAGGAAAAGTTGGAAGATGCACAAGCACTTGCTACACAAGAGAGGCCAAGGCAAGGGAAGAAGAACTCTAGTGGAGGCGGAAATGGAGGAGCACGACATAGAACTCCTATGAAGGATAAGGAGTGTTACTATTGTAGAGAGAAGGGTCACTTTATGCGAGATTTCCCAGTGAAGAAGGATAATAGTGGTACTGCTACAAACGTGTTGGAACATTAGGATGAAGATGTCGTAGAAGTCATGACAATTACAGAGGAGGAGAAGAAAACCACGGATTGGGTTCTTGATTCAGCTTGTTTTGCTCACTTGTGTTCGCATGTAGATTGGTTCTCGTCCTACAAACCGATGGAGGAAAAAGTCTATATGGCGAACAACACAGTTGGAGAAATCAAGGGTGTTGGAACCGTTCGAATCAAGACTTCAAATGGGTTGACAAGGCTTTTGACAGATGTGCTTCATGTTCCGGGTTTGAAGAGAAACATAATTTCCTTGGGAATGTTGGATTCCAAAGGGTGCTCGTTTGTCGCAAAGAGAGGCTTCATGAAGGTGAAGCGGGATTCTCGTATAATTTTCTTGGGAAAGAAGGTTGGAAATTTGTACGTTTTGTTGGGAAGTACAGATTTTGGAGATGCCACGAAGAATAAAAGGGTATGGAAGCCGGTGGGGAAATCTATTGAGGGAATAGATGATAAGGCTCCAACAACTTCGATGATGACAACTTCTACTCAAGGTGAAGACGACCACAATAGCAAAGTGGAGCTCGTGCGTTTCGTGTTTGATGACGTTGGTGATCTCAAGTTCATGGGGGATGTGAACTTGAGTAATGGTGTAGCTGAATAGCTTGGGGGATGGCAAAGGTGATGCACTATTGATGTGGAAGTTGAAGATTACAAGATGAAGACTCTGAGGACTGATGGGAAGGAATTTGAGGCAAGGTGAAGATTGTTAGGATTGTGCCTAAAATTCCATTAGTGGAATGATTTCCTAATTATGATTGGATTCCTTATTTGGTGGTTTCCTTATCAAATAAGGATTCCTTTGACGGTGGAAGTTCCTAGTTTATATAGGAATGTATGTAAGAGTATTCCTTGTTGTATAAGACTTACCGTAGGGGTAAATCCTACTACAACTAGGATTAGGACTATACAATCTCTATAAATATAGGGCTTACTCAAGGGATTGATAAGATTGGTTGGAAATCTTCTACATACACAAGAGAGGGCTGCAAACTAGTATGGGAGAGATTAGTTTCTAGCAATTGTGTGTGTCATATAACTTGGTTGGAGAGTTATACACGTGAGGTCTTGAGTGCTTGTAATCTTCATATTAATCGTAGTGATCGCCTTTGCACGTGGACGTAGGCATTGTTGGGCCGAACCACATTTAAATCTTGTTGTGTTGGTTTGCTTGATTTTTCTTTCGTGGTTGTGTCGTTCTTGTTCTGTTTATCTCCATCTTTGTGGGTGTTGTTTTCTTGTTGTGATTGTGGGCCCATTCCCAACAATTTCCACATAAAAATCTTTGTTATTGTGTTTGATTTACTTTCAGCTTTGCACTAGCAAAATTTGCACTTGACTATTTACAAATCTGTTTTTAGAATTAAAATTGAACCCCAGGTCAATCAATATAACAGTAGGGCATTTTTCATCAATACCTTTCATATCAAAACCAGCAACAAGTTATTGTAAGTTTCTCTCCCATACTGTTGGCAAATAAGAATTTTAGATTTACCTTGTTTCGTTGATGTTTTGGCATGTTCATTATTGCTTAGATCCAACATTTCCAAGTTCTCTAGATGTGATAATTCTACATGCGGTTGAATAACAGATGAACAATGGTAATGACAACTGAACAACAAACAATATATAGTAACAATTTTGAAACAAAAAATATTCATAAAAATCTGAAAAAGGTAAAAATGATTCTTTAGAGAGAGATGTTAAAACAAAAATACCATCAGCTGGAAATGATCCTTTTAATTCATTTGCTTGCAGATTCAGTTTCTTAAGGGATGTGAGTGCACTCAGAGACGATAGAATGCTATTGTTGAATCCATTAAAAGAAAGACTTAAAACCTCCAATTTTCTCAACACCGAAAGCCTCTCAAAACCTGCAAGAAAATGCATTGAGGATACTTGATCGTAAGTCAACTCGAGTCAGCAACATCAATTTAGTTTCCTTGTCGGCCTTGGGTAGAGCCTCAACATTGACCACAATATAAAAAGGGAAATGTTTGGTACACACTTTTTGACACACTTTTTAATATACTATGCTTTAAACACATGTACATATGCTGTTTGAATTTCACACTTTTCTATGCACCACTTACACAACACAGGGTACATGCATTTAAAGCTGTGTGTCAAAAAGTGTGTGTGTATGTATCACTACTCATATAAAAATATCATTTGTATTATATTCAAATCATAACTAAACTAACACTCCTATATACGGATCTTCCTTCTGAATTTAAGGAACTGTAATAAATAGAAATCAAAATATTTTGGGTGGTTTGACTTAAAGAACATCCGGGCGATGAAAACAAATCGGATAAATTAATAGTATCAGTTTGTTCAATTTTTTTATTCTCCCTTTCTATTCTTCTCTCTCCAATATTCTATACAATTTTATAAACCCAGGCCAGAAAATCCCGATGAGTTTGAGAATTTCACAAACTTTTCTTGTGAAATTTTTCAAAACTTAGAAAAATTTGTGAATTTTTCAAACTCATTGGGACTTTTTTTTAAATTGGATGGGATTATTTTGTCCAGCGTTATATTGAGGAGCTTTCTACTAAAAAGGTTTTGGGTTAATTACATTGACCTTACTTGAGGTATGTCCTAATTACACGAACTGTCCATATATTTTGAAAAATTACATTGATCTCTTTTGAGGTATCTAGTTAAGTTGCACTCACCACTCTTCCTGTTAGTCAACTGTTAATTGACCAAGAAAAAAGTTAAATTTGTGTTAGACTTTTGGAAAAAGACCACTAAAAAAAGAAAAATCCTAAATAACCATATTGTTCTGGTTTCTCTCTCTCTATATGTGCGTATCTCAGTGTATCACCATGAAAACCACTGATTCTTCCTCCACTCAAAATTCCTCTCTATCGGCCAAAATCCCTCTCCACTCCAAACAATTCCCAGCCACTCTATCCCTCTCTGTGTTCTATACCCAAATGAAGCCCCAATCAAGCCCTAATTCACAGCCAAATCAATTGACTTTGGTGTTTTAGGTTCTACAATTGTTACATATTCACATAGCTTTTGAATTGTTTGTGCATTAATTGACTGCATATGTATGTGTAACATTTATGTGTATGTGTAACATCTCCCCTCTCTTAATTCTTCTTCTCTGTGCACACACACACACACACATATATATATACTGCATATGTATGTGTAACATTTATGTTTTGTTTTTTTGTACAGAGCATTCTGTCTCTCTACAGGTTATGTACCTGTTATGGTTTGATTTTTTGTTCGACTTTAACCTAGAAAAATGAATTTATAATCAATAATGCTAGGTATACACACTTTTCTGCACATTTATAATTACAAATGGGTAATACTTGGGACACACCCAAAGACACAACTTTTGGGACACAACCCTAGAGATGTGTCTATCTCTCTCCTGTGTGTCACTGTGTGGAGTCCAATGACATCACATGAGAGATATAGACACATCTTTTCAGTTGTGTCCCAAAAGTTGTGTCTTTGGGTGTGTCTCAATCTTTACTCGTTACGAAATCAAGATTGAAATAAGAGCTAATTGGTAAATTACTTTCCTTAGTCACTTCCGCTAGTAGACAGGGGAGGTCAGTGTAATTTTCTAAAATAAAAGGGAGGTCTTTGTAATTGGACCATACACATACCTTAGGGGAGGTGAGTGTAATTTATCCGAAAGTTTTCATTATATCCTTTAACCAATTATTTTTTTTCCTAACGGAGGACTTAACGCTAATTAACCTAAAATGGAAATTAAAAAAGACATAACAATATATATATTACCGACGAGGATCAAGTGTAGACCTTAAAGAACGGACCAGGGGATGAATCATTTTTAGCGATAAAAATATCGCATTAAAACAATAATTTTTAGCGACGAAAATTTTATCGCTAAAAGCGACATTTTCATCGCTAAAAATGATCCGTCCCTTGATCCGCTCCTTAGAGTCCGCTTAAGATCCGGACGGTATATATTAATCATCTTCTAAATGGAAAGCCTACTTCTTTCCCTTTCTATTTTACAATTACTAACAATTGAGTGTTAGTTGAAACGGTGAGTTGTGTTTAGTTTATATGAGAATCAGTTCTAAAAAAACTAGTTGTGTTTGTTCACTAGTTTAATTAGTACCTAAATCACAAATTGAAAGAACTAGTAAAATCATTAAAGAAGACAGAAACATTTATACCTTCATTCTCAAACCAACCCCCAAACAGATTAAAAGACAAATTTAGACTTTGCAGCTCTTCAAAAGGAAGAAAGAGGGAAGCATTTATAAGCCGAGTCATGTTGTGTCTTTGCACCTCTTCTAATATAGAACGCCAATCATATCTGTCATAATCATCGATAAAAGATAAATCCTGTATGTTGTCCAAAGCCAGCTCAACCACATGGCCTGTGGCATGGTTGCATGTGACTCTTTCCCAATCACAACATGACTCGCTCTCTCTGCCATCATCAATCCAGCTAGGAAGAAGATTATCTGCATCAATCCGGGTAGAACGAGGAAGAAGAACAAGAATATCTTCAAATTGAATAAGGCCAATTGATGATTTGAAGAAAGCTTTAACTTCCAACAAACCCATCCTCTCCTCCTCAAAGCAACTATTATATCCACTGATTTCAACCAAAATTATCAATACCCACAAACCCCACTTCCCGAAAAGCCTCTCCATTTTTTTATTCTTTTTTTTTCTCAACTACACAAAACTATGTTGAACTACTTACTTCTGCCGGTTCTTCTTATATTTATATAGGGAAGATATCCTTATGAGTTGTATGTATAATGCATGCTCATTGAGACCTATGAAGTCTCTGTTGAATATTTTATTAAAAGAAAAAAAAAAAGAATTGAGAAAAGGAAAAGGTGGTGGAGACTTTTGTCTCCCACCGCTTTATCATTAATTATAATATTTTATGTATAATACTCACGTGTATATTAAACTAATGAGTAATATTTAATGAACATTAAGATGATAACTTAATAAACATTAATGGTTCATATAGTAACGTTGTGGTTTTTAGTTTTTAATTTTTGTTTTCAAAAAATTAAAATAAAAAAACTACAACGTTACCCTGCGAGCCCTAAGATGAGAAAGTTACCTTTGTAAGGGAGGATCAGTTCTTTCTCCTATAAATTTAGCATTTCGATTTCATTTGAAAAAGGACAGATCAATAGTTTCTCGCTCAAAAACTCTTTTAGTAAGTTAAAAAATCAGATAGACGAAAAGGTGGACTTTTGGTCTGGTTTGGAGTTTTTCACATTTTTAAAAAGAGAGAATCATGATTCATAAAAAGACAATTCTGGTTTGGTTTTGCAAACAAAAAATAGATAGACCAATATCTTCCCCCTCTTTGATCATTTCTTTAAACAGAAAATTATAACAATTTCCAGTGAATTTCAAGAGTATGTTTCGTTTTTCAAAATACAGTGCTTTTTCAATTTGTGATTACCGAGCGACTAAGTTTGAAGGGTATTTAGTATACCAGTTTTTCTTAGTGCAAAGAAAAATCTGAGACAGGAAATTCTGATAAGGATTAAAAATATCATTCATGATATTCTGATATTCTGAGGGAGCATGTTTTAGGCCAAAGGGCATAACATCCACTCATAATCATGTCCAAAGGGAACATTAAAAGCAGCTTTATACTTATCCTCCTCCGCCACCTGAATTTGCCAGTATCCCGACTTCATGTCAAATTTTGAAAAGATGGATGCTTGGCAAAGTCTGTTTAACAAATCTTTTTTATTTGGAATGGGATATCGAATCCATTTGAGAGTTGTATTAAGAGGTTTGTAATTAATAACAAGTCTAGGAACTCCTCTTTCAATTTCTGCATTTTTATTTACATAAAAAGCAGAACACCTCCAAGGAGATTTACTCTTTCTAATAAGGTTTTTGTCAAGTAAACCTTGTGTTTCAGTTTTACAAAATTCTAATAATTCTTTACTCATTTGAATAGGACGTGCTTTTGTAGGAATTTTCTTTTCATCAAAGTCCTTTTCATATGGTAAAGAGACAATATGTTTTTTCCTATGCCAGAAAGCATTAGGATGATCAGAACAGATATTGTCTTCAAGAAGTTTTTGGAATTTCTCAAATTTTGTTTTTAAAACAGTTTGAGTGAGTTGTTCATCTATCCTTTTATAAATCAACTCCTCCTTTATTAAACAAATTTATTTTTCTTTAAAAACGAGATTCTCTTTAAGAGCATGAATTTCTATTTCCATATGTTGATGAATAAATCTAAATAAGACTTGTTCATCCATTAGTTTAGTAGTTAAACCATTTTTAGTCACAGAAAACGGTTGAATAATAGATAGAAAAGGGGTTCCCAATATAACTGGTTGATTTAGGTTTTTAACCAAAATGAAAGTGGTAGAGACAAAAATTCCCTGATTACAAATGTGAGCCTTTGGGATTTTATATCTTATTTCCAATTGGCTTCCATTTGCTGCATTTAGATTCTGAGTGGTTTTTTCAAAGTATTTAAAAGGATTTCATGCTTCCTTTATGCAATTCATATCAGCACCAGAATCAACAAGAGCCATAGTATCCAAAAAATATTCTTCATTAATAACTAGGGATACTTGGATATACCACTTTTGATAAATCACCTTTTCTACTGAAACTTCTTTTTCAGAATCATCATCCTCGATTCTAATTCCTTTTCCTTTTTCTAAGGATTTAAAATGATCTTCTTCATCTTCAGGAGTATAAGTACCATGCTCCTTTAATTCCAAAGTTTGTATTCGGATTTTTAAATCCCTAATAGAGCTTTTGAGATCATTTATTTCATACTACAAATCATTTATAGAAGGAACACTATTTTTGGATTTTTGAGATTTTAATCTCGTCACCACATCTTTGAAGTTATAAACTTCATTGTCAAGATCTTTTCTCTTTTGTATTTGATTTTCTCCTGAAGTTTCTCCTGCCTGAAGTCTCATGTATTCCATGATGACTTTTTTCTTTTCCTCAGGATTAGAAATTTTATCTATTATCTTTAAAATCAAATTTTCTTCTGCAGAAATCATATTGATACTTAAACCATTCATTTTTAAAATTGATTCGTAAAAATCAATTTTCCCTTTGCAATTTCCAGAGCATCCTTCTTCTTCATGTTCTGACTCTTGCTCTTCTTCTTCCTATTCTGAAATTTCTTCTTCCATTTCAGAAGGACCTTCAATATCATAAATATTTTCTAATGCTTTTTCTTCTTCATCATCCAAAAGCATTATAGACATCAATCGAGTTTTTAACTCCTCATCAATATCTAAGGCATTTATTTTTTGCTTTGTTATGCATCTACTTTTGTAATGCCCTGGTTTCCCACATTTGTAACAAATAGGGATATGAGTTTTCTTCTTATTCTTTCCTATGGAAGTACGTGGTTTAAAAGATTTCTCTTTAGTTTTAAAAGTTCTTTTTCTTGGTTTATAATTGGAAGTTTTCTTTTCAAAAAATTTTTTCCTCTTAGGTTTCCTTTCTTGGGGTCCCATATCATAACCAAATTGGCCATAGAAATCTCCCAATTCCATGTTTCTTGTGCGTCTTTCTTTTTTCATTTGTTTCTTCAACTTTATGTCATTACATAAAGCTAATCCTTCAACACATATCTCACTTATAAGTTCTCCATAAGTGTAGATATGGTATGGAAGTTGGTTATCATTCTCTTGCCTAATGCGATTTCTAACATTTTCTGCAAATAAGAGTGGCAGTCCTGCAATAAATATTTCTTTCCAAAAATCTTAGTTAGAATCACTTCTAAGCATTAATCTGGATAAAAAGATATCTTTATACCAGCGGAAATGAGTCAAAGAGGGACATTTTAGATTGATTAACAAATCTTTCCCCTTTCCATTATTTGTGAAACATCGGCAAGAAATGGAATGTTATGGCTGGAATGAGTGTTATAACAGCATCTGGTATAGTTTGTCCATTTCTTCCTAACATAGGATTTCCATTATCTTCTCTTTTAACAGCATTTGTAATTTCTTCTCTTTGCTCTTGGGTTAAATAATGATTCCACCAACCATTTAATTGTCCTGTAAATCCTGAAACTAATAGGTTTAACACCATAACTTCAAGGTTTGGATCATTTATTCTAACCCTTATAGCACTGGCTGCCATGGCCATATGCTATAGAACATTTATGATATGTTGGTCTGCTAGGCCATCAATATTCCATTCATAAATGGAATTTCCATTATATTGCATGGGATTAATCACAGGTCTTTCCTCATATTGAATATCAATAGGAGTTGGTCTAGGATAATAATTCCTAGTAGAGGGTTTAACCATAGAGTTTATAAACTGACTTTCTAATACAAAAACATCTACCTCTTCTGTTTCAGATCTAACTTATTCTCTTCTTCTTTTTGAGAAATGACATTAACACTTTGTTCTTTTTTAGGACTGGAAGAAGTTGCTTCATCTTTAGCAACTGCTTCTGGGGAAGAAGTTGACTTTGATGAGCTATCTGGAGTTTTAACAGATGAGCTGATAGGGAGTTTTTCTGTGAGAGGACTATCTGTAGCTTTCCATTTTCCTCTGAGGGCTTCTAGGAATTCTGTATTTCCTGCCATAGGCTGTACTAAAGGTTTTTGGAGAGACTTAGCCTTGGTAGTACTATACTTATAGGTTCTGACAGGAGACAATGAAGGAGATCTAGCCAATTTTTCCATTGTTAATTGATGTTTAATTAAATGAACATTTTCTTCAATCCTGCTTCCTTGTTTCCCTAAGGACTGGAGGAACCTACTAGCATAATTTAACAGTTCAGTCATATGGCTAACATCTTATTTTAATGCATTTCTAGCTATTTTTGGTGATCATGATGTCTCTTCCTTCTTTATTGGGGAAGCCTTAACCTTTTCATTATTCTCTCTACTGCGGAGATAGATATTGCAGTTGGGAAGATGAATACTTCTAATAACATCCCCTGCTGGGCAAGATTTCCATTTTTCTAAGATGGGATCAGTGTTGACATTAACACTTTTTTTCCAAATGCCATTTAAGCCATTTGAAATAGGGAACATGTTTCTTGATTGTTTTAAAAAAAAAAAAAAAAAAGAGAAATTGTTCTTTGAATTTATTTTGTTCTTCTTTTGAAAACTTTTTTAATAACATTCTGTTTTTCAGATTTTCAGGTTTCAAAAAGTCTTTATTTAAAATATCCCTGTCTATTTCAAAATCTGAAATGGTACAAACAGAGTTGAAGTCTGTAAAAGAACAACCATCAGAATTGTCTGAGTCATTGTTATAAACAACTTTTGGTACTTGATTGTCAGTGGATTTTATTCCTTGAATCATAGGTTCTTTCCCCGGCCTTTTTCTGAGACTATTTGTTCTTCTAACTAGTCTATTAGAGGAACCAATAGACACAGAAGACACAGAATCTACTAACCTTCTGGATGGACATTTAATAATAACATTACCCTTCTTGTCTTGAAGAATTTCTTGGGGTTCAAAATTCTTCATTTTAATATGAGGGTTTGAATCTTCAATAACCCATTCGTCAGGAGGGGTAGTCTGTAATAACCTGCATTTTCATATTTGGTTTGTAATTGCATTGTCATATTTAATTTCATTTGGTATTGACTGCTTCATTTAATTACATTTCTCATGTTCTAATTATTATCCCTTGTGTTATTTCATATTAAAATTCATGTTGGGGTTAAACTGCAATTTTTATAAAGTTAGCAATACCTGGGTGGATTTCAAAACCTGTATTTCAAAACGGTGGAAATATTTCCTTTTGACTCAATCAGTATTTTTATGAAACCAGGAAATCAATTCTTAAGTTAAAATGAATTTCCTGTATTTTTGTGGTGACCACCGCGCCCCGAAAATACCAGTTTATGTCCAAAACTGTCCGCGCGGTGCTAAACTTTCACAGATTTTGGAAGTGACTGATTGGACAATTGCTTTATTTCTATTAATGGAAACTCATCATTGGATAAGACCTTGTTTGGTTGTTACATATGTGAGTGTGCATTGCTAGTGCTATAAGCTTAATTCCCAAACAACCTTAGTTGCCCCCTAGTACTCTACATGACCTTTCAACCAATTTGGGAGACAATTTCAGTTTAGCATCTGTGCGTGTGTGTATACGTATATACTTATGAGCTGTGTATAATTTAAATCATTTGTAGAGTCTTCAAGGTTGAACTTGGTGGCCAAGTTTGGTTTTCCTTATATAACTCATACACTACACACTCTCATACACATACATTGAGTTTCTTAACTGATATTCCAGAGAGAAAAGAGAGAGTGCAGAGAGTTCATACAGAATTTATTTAGAGAGAAAAGCTTCATCTTCCATAGCCAAGCTTGTAGTTGGAAGTTCTTAAATCTTGTTCTTGTATCTCTTTCTCAACAAACACTACTTCTCTTTGGTATCTGTGAGTATTATTAACTCACTCTAGAATGTAATTCATGCTTAGTTATTACTTGTGTGTGTATAATTGTTAATCACCATTGTTGATTTTAACCATGGAAGCTTGAGCTTCAAAATCACCATTTTCAAAACTTAACCAAAACAAAATTTTTGAGATGATTTAGGAAGATTATAGTCCCTAGTAGCTACTGTCAAAGTATTAGACCTTAATTTGTTCATATAAGAAAGTATATTGAAAATGAAGTTTTGACATGTTTTAGTTTTTCATAAAATTGGAGAGCTATGGATCAAATGGTGTTTGATTGATAATGGATTCTTAATCCTTGTTGAAAAACAAAGAAAATCATATATTACATGTCCTATATAATTCCAGAATTGAAATGGGTCAATTTAGACCCTGTTTTGCTGAAACAGGGCATTCTCCACGAAGAAGATGAAGTCTCAGCTTCATCTCGCGCCACGATCGCGCGCGCGAGAATCGCGCGAGAATCGCGCGAGCGGCTCGCGCGAACGACCCCTCGCGCGAGCGACCTGCGCGCGCGAGGCATGCGTCTCCAGGCAGACAGAAAAGTGTATTTATATAAAATGGAATTTTAGGCAGGTCGCGCGAAAATCCCTTCGCGCGAGTGATCCGCGCGCGCGACCTTGGCTGTTTCAGGCAGATAGAAAAGTTTATATATAAATGGAAATTGGGCATATCGCGCGAGCGGCCCGCGCAAGCGACACTTCGCGCGAGCGGCCCGCGCGCGCGACCTCTGACAGATTCTGGTTTTGCTTGTTTTATGTTAAGGGATTGTTTGGTTCAACTTTCAAGTACTGCTAAGGTTCCGTTTGGAAATTTTATTAATACAGAATGCTATTAGTTATACTTGGAATGATTAAGGCAATGAATTGCAAGTTATTAATCCCCGTACGCGTGTTATCCGTTTAATTCGGCATTTTGCTTATGTTTAAGTGTATATCATTCATGTGGGGTCAGTGGTACATGCATGTGGGTGTCAGTCAGTGTGGAAAGAGTAATGGTAGTGTGGAAAGAGTATGAGTTTGAGTTTGTGGTTGTGGTTGTGTTTGTGATTGTGATTGTGGTCGTGATTGTGGTTGTGGTTGTGGTTGTGGATGAGATTGTGGCGAGGGTATCTTTGAAATGCGGCGGTGGAAAATATGGACACTCCCTGACGCCCATGGAAGCGGTAAAGTGTGTGAAGCCGAACTTGGACATTCCCTGGCACCCATGGTAGTGCTAAAGTGTGGCCTACGGACACTCCCTGATACTCGAGTCTGGATACTGCGTGAGGGGTTGCCCCGGTATTTGCATGGCGGTTAGGGTATTCAAAGTGTGAGGCATTGGACACTCCCTGGTACCCCGGACCAAAGTGTGAGGCAAACTGGACACTCCCTGGCGCCCCGTTGCTAAAGTGTGGCTATCTTAGTGTTTCAAAGATACCAGGAGTAAGATAGTGGGTTGTTGGGTTTTGTCGAGAGAAAAGAGTCGGCAAGAAGAGTGTGGTGCATCGTTCTCATACACGGTCACATATGTGTGAATCTACCTTTTTAATACTGTTGTGGTTGTTTTTCTAAACGAGCTCTTTATCTTAAATATAAACTTGTGGATTTAAATGGGAATTGGAAAATGGTAAATGAGTATGTTTTACATTCTAAGTTATGTTTTTAATACTCACCAGCTTCTTGAAGCTGACGACGTTGATGCGTCCTGGACATTCGTGTTCAGGCTTTTCAGGTTATGATCAGGAAGGACCTTATGACTACGCTAACTGAGAATGGCTGCTTTTGGAATGAGAGAACTGTTATTGATTATATGTTTTAAGTTTTAAAACTGTTTTGTTTTATAAGGATGACTGTAACAGACACTAAGTTATTGTTTTATTTTAAGGCAGTCTGTGCCTTAGTTGACCCCGTGCTGTAATATGTAATAAGTTAGAAAAATTTTATAAGTCTTGATTGCTCTGCTCTGATTATTATGTTTTGTTTGTTCGACGTTTGGGACGGAATCGATCCTTCAAACTGTCGCAACCTACGGGTCCATAAAGGAAATTAAACGCTTTCATTATTTATGCTACGTCGGGGCGTGACAGGATTTAGTGGTATCAGAGCCAGGTTATTATTTATCTCAAGATAGTTTAGCCAGGTTAGGGTTTACCAGTATAGACCCGATTCCACATTCCATTAAGTGTTACACACCCGATGATACGACAGGGAGGATAGACTCAGAACCCAAACGCCTAAGATTATTCCGTTCTGACTTAAGTAGTAACTTTTTATCAGGTATGGATCCAGCTCATCCGCTATATGTACCAGACAGATTTGGAGGACACTTTGTGACACCTGGGGCAGTGATCCCAGCCTTTCTCGGCTTATATCATGCGGCCATTGAGCAGTTGGCCACAGCGACCGTAGTATCTGATTTATGGCACCAGGTTCATGTGGTAGGCTTAGTCGACCTGACTCGTATCCGCCTAGAGCTTCGTTACTTTGCAGAGGCTCAGCGCTTGGTTTTGGTCGAGGTTTTGAGGTTGATTGATAGTGATGCTTTCTATCTCTCCCTCGAGATCCAGATTATGCACGCCCATCTGGCTCAGTTAGAGATGCCCCCACCAGTAGTTCCCATTGCTGAGGACGATGATGGGATTGTTCATGTGGTCCCAGTAGGTGGAGAGATTTTAGAGGACGGCATAGGTCTAGACGATCTCGCCGCTGAGCTCGAGGCTGAGCTAGCACTTGAGCTAGCCTTACCTGAGGAGATGCTAGTTGAGGCAGATGCCCCTGCGCCTGCTTCATCTTCGACCTCTTCAGGCTATGATGGGGTGGGCCCCTTTCAGGCTCAGCGATTTCGCCCCGTCGACTCGCTGGATCTCCTGATAGCTGCTTACGGAGACGATTGACGTTCTAGTTATGGCCTTGTACATATTAACTACTTTTGACTGTTAGCTCTATCTCTTTTTGCAAGCTATAATTACATGCATTAGAGTGTAGAGCAATGACCCATTTTTGTAACATTAACTCTTGCATGCATCCTAACCCATACAGGTAGGGTAGGCATTGATCTGACCATACATGCTTTTTGTATCAACTTGACAAGAAGTTATATATATAAGATATACTCTTTTGAATATTGTCGTCATTTGAATTACTTCATAGCACTGTTGCATGCATGTTCCTCATTCTACTGTCACTATCTTCCATAGAATGGTCGGGGGACTAAGGAGGAACAGGAACTTGATCGAGGGAGCACCCGAGGCTGCCGATCCTACAGGGATGTTCGAAGCGTTTATCAGATGGTTGGAAAGAATCGGTAATGCGAATGACAACCGACGAGACCGTCAAACTGGAGACAAATTGTTGGAGAGATTCCGTGCACTAAGGCCCGAGCAGTTTGCGGGAACCGCGGAACCCTGGAAAGCGGAACAGTGGTTAAGACAGATGGACCGCATGTTCGAAGCTGTCCAGTGCAACGAGATGGACAAGAGGAGATTGGCTACGTTTCAGTTGACCGATGCTGCTGCAGATTGGTGGGATTCGATCATAGCTACTATCGGGAATGGAGCTGCAATGGGGATGACGTGGACTGCGTTCAAGGGGAGATTTTTGGAGAAGTACTTCCCGGCTACGGAGAGGCATAGAAGAGAGAAGGAATTCATGGACCTGACGCAAGAAACCAAGTCGGTGCAAGAGTACACCACACAGTTCGAAAGACTGTCTCGTTTTGCCCCACATCTGGTTGATACTGAAGACAAGAAGATCCGTAAGTATAACCAAGGGCTGACACCGCAGATTCGTCGCCTGACTCTCGGCCACCTAGATAAGTCGTTTGAAGGACTTGTTGGTTTGGCTACCGATCTGGAAGAGGATGCTCGAGTGAACAGTAAGCAATTTGATTTCCGACCGCCTCAAAGGGGTAATTTTGGGAATAGACCACCAATGAACCGTACCCAAGGGCAGAAGAGGAATTTTGACGGAAGCAAGAAGACCCAGGCTATTACCTATCCAACTCAACCCCGAGTAGGAGAAGGGAGTAGTAGTGGAAAGTGCTTCAACTGTGGCAACCCTGGTCATCTGGCTCGTGATTGCAAGGCACCAAGGCGTGCTACTCAGCAAGGGATAGTCTGCTTGAACTGTGGTGAACCAGGTCACATCAGTAGGTTCTGCACTGCTCCTAAGCAGGTGACTTATGGTCAACAGGGTCAGACTCGTTTGAATGCTGTTATCCCAGATGCCGTTGGATATGATGGAACTGCGTACGAAGAACGAGATTTTGGAGAAGCTCAACCTGATCAACAAGCAGTGGAAGGTACATTAACTCTGTTTAACTCCCATGTTAAAGTGTTATTTGATATGGGTGCTGCTCTTTCGTTCATATCTGTTAATACAATTCGGAGATTGGGTATCTTACCTAATCGCTTAGAGAAAGCTTTGAAGGCTACTTCGCCATTAGGAGCCGCAGTCAGATTAGGACACGTGTGCAAGGATTGTCCTCTACGGTTAGGAGACCGAGAAATCCCTGCGAGATTGATCGTCCTATCGATGAAGGAGTTCGACATAATCTTAGGAATGGGTTGGCTCTCTCAGAATCAAGTGAAGTTGGATTGTGCGAGGAAGAGAATTACATTCCCCGACAATGAGAATCAACCCTTTGATTTTCAATGTAACCCTTCGGGAGATATGTTCCTCACGAAATGTTTAGCCAACATCGAAGTCGTCAGTACAGAGGTGACAGCTTCATCTATACCTATAGTCAAGGACTTCGAAGAAGTATTTCAAGACGTTTTTGGTTTGCCGCCCGAGAGAAGTATAGAGTTCTGTACTGAGCTTATACCGGGTACCGTACCAATCACCAAGGTTCCCTATAGAATGGCCCCCACCGAACTATTAGAATTGAAGGAACAAGTTCAAGAGCTCGAGAACCTAGGTTTTGTACGTCCAAGTACATCGCATTGGGGAGCACCAGTGTTATTCGTGAAGAAGAAGGACGGGACACTCAGATTGTGTATCGACTACAGAGAATTGAACCGAGTGACTATCAAGAACAAGTATCCCTTGCCTCGGATTGACGATTTGTTTGATCAACTACAAGGAGCTACGACATTTTCCAAGATAGACCTAAGGTCGGGATATCATCAGTTGAGGGTACGGAAGGAAGACATACCTAAGACTGCTTTCAGAACCCGATATGGTCATTATGAATTTCTTGTGATGCCGTTTGGAATGACGAACGCCCCGGCAGTGTTTATGGATCTGATGAACAGAGTGTTCAAACCTTATTTGGATCAGTTTGTCATCGTCTTTATAGATGATATTTTGATCTATTCTAAGTCAGGAGAAGAACACGAGCAACATCTACGTATTGCGATGCAGACACTCAAGGACCACCACTTGTATGCCAAGTTCAGTAAGTGTGAGTTCTGGTTACAAGAAGTGAAATTTTTGGGACACAAGGTGTCATCTCTAGGAATTTCAGTGGATTCGTCCAAGACCGATGCTGTGTCCAACTGGGTTAGACCGAGCAACCCTACAGAAGTTCAGAGTTTTCTTGGACTCGTAGGCTATTATCGGAGATTTGTTGAAGGATTCTCCAAAATAGCGGCACCTTTGACTGGGTTGACGAAGAAGAATTTGAAGTTCGAGTGGTTAGAAAAGCATGAGCGCGCCTTTCTGGAGTTGAAAGAGAGACTCACTACCGCACCAGTACTAGCAATACCCAAGCCTGATGAAAAGTTCACTATCTTTAGTGACGCATTATATCAAGGACTGGGGTGTGTACTTATGCAAGATGGCAGAGTTATAGCCTATGGATCCAGACAGTTGAAGCCGAATGAGTTGAACTATCCTATTCATGATTTGGAGTTGGCAGCAGTAGTGTTTGCACTCAAGATTTGGAGACACTATCTCTACGGTGAGAAGTTCGATTTGTTCTCCGATCACAAGAGTTTGAAATATTTGTTCACACAGAAAGAGTTGAACATGAGGCAGCGCAGATGGATGGAACTGATCAAAGATTACGACTTTACATTGGGATACCACCCGGGTAAAGCCAATGTGGTTGCTGATGCCCTGAGTCGACAGACTCGTGAGACAATCGCCACCTTAATGGTAAGAGAGTGGCGAGCGTTGGAGATCTTGGCGGAGTTCGATGTACAGAGTGCTGAAGAAGGAGAAGGATGATTGTTCGGATGTCTTATCCTACAGCCTGTTCTTATTGACCGCATTATTGGAGCTCAGAAAGAAGATGAGAAGTTTCAGTCATGGTTCGTGAAGATGTCAGAGAAAGACCCGACAGAGTGGAAGGTGGGAGTCGATGGAGGGTATCGATGCAGAAATAGATTATGTGTGCCAGATGTTGGAGAGCTTAGGAAGGATATCCTGGAAGAAGCACATAAATCAAGGTATACAGTTCACCCGGGAGGAACTAAGATGTACAAAGATTTGAAGAGAAATTTCTGGTGGGAAGGTATGAAGAAGGACGTGGCCGAATTTGTATCCAAGTGTTTGACGTGTCAGCAAGTCAAGGCCGAACATCAGAGACCGTCAGGATTGTTGCAACCGCTACCTATTCCTGGTTGGAAGTGGGAGCACATCACGATGGATTTTGTAGTAGGATTGCCTCGATCGCAGCAGAATCATGACGCTATCTGGGTAATCGTGGATCGATTGACGAAGTCTGCTCATTTTATTGCTTATAGTATGACATACACGGTGGAAAAGATGAGCCGGATGTACATACAACAAGTTGTGCGACTTCACGGTGCACCTGTGTCAATTGTGTCAGACCGTGACGCACGTTTTACTTCTGGATTTTGGGAAAGTCTGCAAGAAGCAATGGGAACCTCGCTCAAGATGAGTGCTGCTTTTCACCCTCAGACAGATGGACAAACTGAGCGTGTTAATCAGATCATGGAAGATATGCTTAGGGCTTGTGTGATCAATTTTGAGGAATCTTGGGAGACACACTTGCCGTTGGTGGAATTTGCCTATAACAACAGTTATCACACGAGTATCGGTATGGCTCCGTTCGAAGCATTGTACGGACGACCATGTCGTTCTCCATTGTGTTGGGCAGAAGTTGGGGATACAGAGTTGTTGGGACCAGATTTGGTTAGAGAAACCAACGAGAAGATTTCCTTAGTCAAGGAAAGGATGAGAACCGCTCAAAGCAGGTATAAGAGTTATGCTGATCGACGCCGGAAAGATTTGGAATTCAGTGTTGGAGATCACGTACTTCTTAAGGTTTCCCCGACCCGAGGAGTAGTACGCTTCGGCCTCAAGAGAGGGAAGTTAGTTCCGCGTTTCATCGGACCGTTCGAGATTTTGGAACGTGTCGGGAAAGTGGCTTATCGACTCGCGCTACCACCGAAGATGTCTGGGGTTCACAACGTGTTTCACGTGAGTATGCTGAGGAGGTACATACGAGACCCCTCACATGTGGTTAGTTATGACGATATTGAGACGAGTCATAACGTTTCTTACAAGGAGAGACCTATGAATATTCTAGATCAGAGTATCAAGAAGCTGAGGAATAAGGACATTCCGTTGGTGAAGGTTCAGTGGAATCACCATGACGAGAATGAAGCCTCGTGGGAAGTTGAAGCGGAAATGCGGAAGAGGTACCCGGAGTTGTTTCAGGACTAGTTAGTCCCGATTTCGGGGACGAAATCCTGTTTAAGGGAGGAAGGGTGTAATAACCTGCATTTTCATATTTGGTTTGTAATTGCATTGTCATATTTAATTTCATTTGGTATTGACTGCTTCATTTAATTACATTTCTCATGTTCTAATTATTATCCCTTGTGTTATTTCATATTAAAATTCATGTTGGGGTTAAACTGCAATTTTTATAAAGTTAGCAATACCTGGGTGGATTTCAAAACCTGTATTTCAAAACGGTGGAAATATTTCCTTTTGACTCAATCAGTATTTTTATGAAACCAGGAAATCAATTCTTAAGTTAAAATGAATTTCCTGTATTTTTGTGGTGACCACCGCGCCCCGAAAATACCAGTTTATGTCCAAAACTGTCCGCGCGGTGCTAAACTTCCACAGATTTTGGAAGTGACTGATTGGACAATTGCTTTATTTCTATTAATGGAAACTCATCATTGGATAAGACCTTGTTTGGTTGTTACATATGTGAGTGTGCATTGCTAGTGCTATAAGCTTAATTCCCAAACAACCTTAGTTGCCCCCTAGTACTCTACATGACCTTTCAACCAATTTGGGAGACAATTTCAGTTTAGCATCTGTGCGTGTGTGTATACGTATATACTTATGAGCTGTGTATAATTTAAATCATTTGTAGAGTCTTCAAGGTTGAACTTGGTGGCCAAGTTTGGTTTTCCTTATATAACTCATACACTACACACTCTCATACACATACATTGAGTTTCTTAACTGATATTCCAGAGAGAAAAGAGAGAGTGCAGAGAGTTCATACAGAATTTATTTAGAGAGAAAAGCTTCACCTTCCATAGCCAAGCTTGTAGTTGGAAGTTCTTAAATCTTGTTCTTGTATCTCTTTCTCAACAAACACTACTTCTCTTTGATATCTGTGAGTATTATTAACTCACTCTAGAATGTAATTCATGCTTAGTTATTACTTGTGTGTGTATAATTGTTAATCACCATTGTTGATTTTAACCATGGAAGCTTGAGCTTCAAAATCACCATTTTCAAAACTTAACCAAAACGAAATTTTTGAGATGATTTAGGAAGATTATAGTCCCTAGTAGCTACTGTCAAAGTATTAGACCTTAATTTGTTCATGTAAGAAAGTATATTGAAAATGAAGTTTTGACATGTTTTAGTTTTTCATAAAATTGGAGAGCTATGGATCAAATGGTGTTTGATTGATAATGGATTCTTAATCCTTGTTGAAAAACAAAGAAAATCATATATTACATGTCCTATGTAATTCCAGAATTGAAATGGGTCAATTTAGACCTGTTTTGCTGAAACAAGGCATTTTCCACGAAGAAGATGAAGTCTCAGCTTCATCTCGCGCCACGATCGCGCGCGCGAGAATCGCGCGAGCTGCCCGCGCGAGCGACCCCTCGCGCGAGCGACCTGCGCGCGCGAGGCATGCGTCTCCAGGCAGACAGAAAAGTTTATTTATATAAAATGGAATTTTAGGCAGGTCGCGCAAGCGAGGGTCGCGCGAGAATCCCTTCGCGCGAACGATCCGCGCGCGCGACCTTGGCTGTTTCAAGCAGATAGAAAAGTTTATATATAAATGGAAATTGGGCATATCGCGCGAGCGACACTTCGCGCGAGCGACCTCTGACAGATTCTGGTTTTGCTTGTTTTATGTTAAGGGATTGTTTGGTTCAACTTTCAAGTACTGCTAAGGTTCTGTTTGGAAATTTTATTAATACAGAATGCTATTAGTTATACTTGGAATGATTAAGGCAATGAATTGCAAGTTATTAATCCCCGTACGCGTGTTATCCGTTTAATTCAGCATTTTGCTTATGTTTAAGTGTATATCATTCATGTGGGGTCAGTGGTACATGCATGTGGGTGTCAGTCAGTGTGGAAAGAGTAATGGTAGTGTGGAAAGAGTATGAGTTTGAGTTTGTGGTTGTGGTTGTGGTTGTGATTGTGGTTGAAATGTGTGAATCTACCTTTTTAATAATGTTGTGGTTGTTTTTCTAAACGAGCTCTTTATCTTAAATATAAACTTGTGGATTTAAATGGGAATTGGAAAAATGGTAAATGAGTATGTTTTACATTCTAAGTTATGTTTTTAATACTCACCAGCTTCTTGAAGCTGACGATGTTGATGCGTCCTGGACATTCGTGTTCAGGCTTTTCAGGTTATGATCAGGAAGGACCTTATGACTACGCTAACTGAGAATGGCTGCTTTTGGAATGAGAGAATTGTTATTGATTATATGTTTTAAGTTTTAAAACTGTTTTGTTTTATAAGGATGACTGTAACAGACACTAAGTTATTGTTTTATTTTAAGGCGGTCTGTGCCTTAGTTGACCCCGTGCTGTAATATGTAATAAGTTAGAAAAATTTTATAAGCCTTGATTGCTCTGCTCTGATTATTATGTTTTGTTTGTTCGACGTTTGGGACGGAATCGATCCTTCAAACTGTCGCGACCTACGGGTCCATAAAGGAAATTAAACGCTTTCCTTATTTATGCTACGTCGGGGCGTGACATAGTCTCAGACTATTTAATCAATCTAGGAGTTAAGACGGAGGCTTTATCAAGATTGGCCTGGATTAACGTAGTAGTTTGACTAGTTTCAGGGTCATTGTTTAAAGTAAATCCTGTAAGCAATCTGAATGTTTTCACTTCCTTGCTTCATGTTATACGTTTGGGTTTGGATATTTAAAGTGAGAACATCTAAGATGTGAGGATCTGTCAAGCTTACAGAGAAGTCTGGATAACAATTAAAATAAACTGGTCCATGACAGAGGCTTGATTCAATCATTCCTAATAAGGAATCTGTAAACCTAAGATGTCTAGCATCTCTCAAGCATGCCAAAAGGGATGTATCTAGCCCTTTTGTAGTCATTGGTTTAATACTGACTTGAACTAGTCCAAGATGTAGGTATTTATACCCTTTTGAAAGATATTCAGAAATAGCTTGAGAAGATAACAATTTGAAACTCTGATTTGTATTTGTAACTTGATGAGTGGTTTCAACTTTTTTTATCACATAGGTTTTAACCTGATAAAAAGGTTTTGAATAGTAAAGTTCATTAATAGGTACTGAAGGCATTTTCCAATTTGTAAGAAAATTTTCCAAATTGTCAATAGAAACCTCATCCATGTTTTTATATTACTTAAATCCATCTTTCTAGTGTCTTGTTCAATCATAGTACTAGATCCAAAGTATTTGGCTAATGTTTTCATTTTAAATACTGTTTTAGGATAAGTTTACTTCTTCAGTCAACAAACCCCAGAATGGTCCTAAACGTCTAACCATGACAACGGCGAACACGTCAATAGGGAAAAATGCGACTAACAAATTAGCAAAGTTTTCCCAAACCAGTTTCAGAAAATCAACAGGAATCAACACTTATGGCTCTGATACCAAAAACACCTTCATGGACAAAGTCACACCGTGAACTTGTTGGAAGATATGGAAGAATTCAGATTTGGTCTAGAATTGATGGTAGAGAATTCCAAAATGTTCCAGAGAGAATTAAATTTTATGGGAAAATTTGAATTAATTAGGAAGAAATCTTATTTTAATCTTACCTTTTAAGACATGATTAGGATATGATTGTAATTATAGGAGATATGATTTTATCTCTTTCTTTCCTATCTTATCTCTCACTTTCACCCTATATAAATGGTTGAACTATTGTAAAGAAATCAAGTTAGTAAAATATAATATCTCTTCTTTATTTTGTAATTTTTACATGGTAGCAGAGCCAATCATAAGTTTTGCTGATTTTTTCAGTCTCCCGCTTCGCCGGCGGGCAGCGACCTTGCCGCTCCGCTGGACTATAACAATTGTCCGGATTTTTCTTTTTTATCCATTTGATTCTTTTTTTATCAACCCAAATCTAAGCTTGAAAGTTGTTTTATACACTCAAAAATAAATAAATAAATAAATTATATTTTTGTCTTGTTAGAGAGAGAATAGTGGTAGAGAGAGAGAGAGAAAAGAGAAAGAAAGAAATTTCTGATCAATTTGTCTTAGCCCCTTGATCCTCAGAACTTTTTTTTTGAAGCCACTTGGTGGGTCTTTCCTATTTCTGAATCTTATTTGAAAAAAATGATGTTGCAATCTACGATTTTTGTTTACTCTAAGGATGTTTGATGCTTGGTTCTGGTGCGTGATGGTGCGATTTGGGTTTGTATGTGCACCCCATGTGTTTCCTCAATTATGTGAAAGCAACCCAAGCTGCTTTTTTTTTTTTTAGGTGCAGAATTGTGTCAGCTATGTTCAGATCTATAGAGAGAAAGAGAAAAGAAAGGGGGAAAAATAAAAAGGAAAGAAAGAAGAAGAAGAAGAAACAAATTATAGAGAGAGAAAGAGGAAGAGACTTTTTGATCTCCAATGAAAAGAAAAAACGTGGAAAACACCCACTTTATTTCGTCAAAGAAGTGTGGAAAAAAAGAGGGAGTGGTCAGCAGCAGCAACTTTTGCTTTTCTTTTTCTTTTTTTTTTTTTTTAGGTTTTACAAGCAAAAGTGGGGGACATCTTTTGCCTTTCACGTAACCTCACTCCAAAAGTAATTTATTTTTTTCAATGACACTCCCAAAGCTTTCTTTTACTTTCGGTAAGACCACTAATCTTCTCTAAATTTTTAAATCTGCCCCAATAGTTTTTGAATTTGCAAATCTATCCCCATATTTTTTTTTGAAAATTACCTTTGTCCCAAAATTTTTAGAAATTAAAAATTAGCCTAAAAATTTTTAAAATTTCAGATTTTTTTTAAGCCTTGTTTCGCTTTGGGCTTTAATGGGGTTTTGTTTCTTATGTCTTCCAAACTTTGGTCTTCGTGTTCATTCCCACTATTAGTTTGAGGGGGAGAATATAAGGAGACAGGATAAGGTGATGGGACTCCTGAGGAGGGGGCCCACTATATAACAAGGGCGACAAGACCACCTGAAGAAGGACTCGCTACACTGCACGGATTGGTGTGTTTAAACACACAGCTCCCCTTCAATTTGAGGGAGAGTGTTAAAGACAAGACAACTACCTCTATTTATGTGTCACACAATGGATTATTCCATGGGCACATCTCACCTTTCACTATATGATCTTGAAGTTTTGGGTGTTTGTATGACGAGACCAATTAAGAGGTGCCGCACGTGGACCACCCAAGAAGGGGTCGCACGTGGACGAGAGACTACAAAAGAGGGGCTGGTAGGTGGAGTTTTAGAGAGGATAATTCGGTATAAGATTGTCTTCCATATTCGTGTGCAAGTTGGACACTTCAACAAGTATCCGTGTGTCAACTTGAGGGGGAGTGTTGGAAGATTTGGAATAATTCAGATTTGGTCTAGAATTGATGGCAGAAAATTCCAAAATATTCTAGAGAGTATAGATTTTATGAGAAAATTTGAATTAATTAATAGGGAGGAAATCTTATTTTAATCTTACCTTTTAGGATATGATTGTAATCATAGGAGATATGATTTTTTCTCTTTCTTTCCTATCTTATCACTCACTCTCACCCTATATAAAGGGTTGAACTAGTGTAAAGAAATCAATTTAGTAAAATATAATCTCTCTTCTTTATTTTATAAATTTTTACAGAACCATCTAATTTGTTCGTCTTGTGTGATTATTTTTGTTTCTATTTATTTTTCATATCTCTCACGTGTATGTGTGGTATTGGTAAATCATTAACAACTAACAAGCCAAGCCTCAAACAATTTGGGAAGGTTTCCAAGTTCCAACAGCACAACACATAGGAAACTTTTCATGCCAATGAAAATGTCCAACCCCATGACTCAAACTACGCCTCCTCAACACCGGACCACAGGCTGCAAAGCTCACCTAAAAGGGAACACAACAAAACAAGAGAGGCCCTCTCACAGAGGAGAAGTGAAAGAGAAAGAATGAGAGGGAAACAAACAGATCATAACACAACAAATCAAAAAGAAGTCCAAGAAATAACCACTAACAATTTGCAGTAGATCAAAGAGATGTCTAGGTAATAATAACTAACAATTAGTATCATAAAGAGGCCTTGTGAGATAAAAGACACACACATTGATGGTCAAGAGCCAAGACTCATAAGGCAAGAAGGCCAAAGATAGATGAGGTGAGGTATCAAGTCCATTTAGTTGACCTACATTGCCTGGAGAGAAGATGAAGACTAGTTTATAAGTCTTAAGCCCATCTCCACTAGCAACAAGGCCTTTTAAACCGTGATGAATTTAAACCAAGGAACTTCGCATTTAAATGTACTACTAGATGACCTCCTGAGAATTCCTTGTGTTTAAGCCAAAAGCAGGCGACATTGTTGCTAGAAACATACTCACTATGAAAGAAAACATGGAAAACATACAAAACACAACCAACATAGGGAAATCACTAGGCTAGTAGAGACCAGATGTTGCAGACCAGCTACCTAACAATGCTAAAACCACCATACAGAGAACAAAAAGGACTCGATGAACGGGCAAGACAAGGCCGACAAGACTAGCCAAGAAAGAGACCAAAAAAAATTGGTAGTATGTATACATGATGTATATTACGGACATTGGAAAGCTAAGCTTTATATAAAATATAATACAAGAGAACCTATAGCACAAAAAGAGGCTGGAGCCTAACAAACGCCACCCAAGCAAACTATGGACGCCAGTTTGAGAACTCAATAAGATAATCAAATGATCGTGTACTCCCTCCAGTTAGACGAACATAGAACGGAGGTCAAAAACAATGTTTAACAGTAGCATCATAAAAGAAAACAATCTTCTCGGATCAAATGGTACTAATTATGTCAAAGTTGCCAAGCAAAGAGAACTAATCATAAAAGAACACAATCTAAAGAGAACTAAATCATAAAAGAACACAATTTCTTGATTCAAATGCTCATAATTATCTCGAAGTTGCCAAGCAAAGAGAACTAATGTCTAGAAAGGGGAAAAAAACAAAAAAAAAATGGAATGATGGAAAGCATTAAATAAACTTGTATTATCAAACCAAAAATGCTAAGAAATAAAATTTAATCTCTACATATATTACTGTAAACACCCCATTTTGTCGGCTATCAGATTTAGGAGACCCATAGCTTGATAGTTCACGATGATCGTAAAAGACTCAAAAAGGACTCCTGGAAGTCAATTCTATCTCTCGAAATGCTCAGAATGACCAAAATATCCCTGAAAGCCCGGAAAGTCTCAGATTTGGACCAAAAGCTCTGGAAACATACTATGTCGTAAGAAAAGGGGTAAAATGAGTTTCTAAGCAAAACCAGATGAAATCGTCGACACCCAGAGACCCCCAGAAGTCCCGGAAGTTCTCGGAAAGTCCCTGTTGACCGGTTTGACCAGGTTTGACCAGGGTTTGACCAAAAGTTGACTTTGAAACTGGAGCACCATATCATTTTTCAAACATTTTTTGTAGATACTAGAGGTCAATTGCTTTCCAACGGTATATCGCACATAATTTTTGAATTTAAAATGGATTTATTATGAATTTTCGAAGGTGAAAAAGACGATCAATTCGGCTTTTATCGCGAATACCGCAAAACTTTTCAAAGTGACCTGACTCTGGAACATTTTTTAAGAAAAGTAGACTCCATTACCTTTTGAACGGTATATCAAAATCTCAGTTTGGATTTCGTACGCATTTTCTGTGAATTTTGAACAAAATAGGGCCTTTTCGCAAATATCGGAACCTCTGGGGGCCTAAAAAGAATTATCTAGACGAATGAGGAGCAGTGCCGCCGCGGCACTGGCCTACTGCCGCTGCGGCACTCTCCTCCAGAATAGACCATTTTTGTAATTTCTTTTGGGGTTCTATTTTGATTAATTAGAAACCAAAACGACGTAGTTCTATGTTCACAGATGTTTGGGACCAATGGGAGTACTTATTAAACCCCAAAACCACCCCAAATTGGCCTATATAAACCCCCATTGACTTCTCATTTGAGGGGGTCAAATGAAAGCTTAGAAAAGTTTTAGAGAGAAAGTTGTAGAGATAAGGTTAGAATAGAGAGAAAGAAGCTTCCTTCTTTGATTTTCAAAATAAGAAAGTGAGTTCTAAACTTTGTTTTTACTTCATTAGTTCTATTTACTTCACATTCAATACACCCAACTACCATTTTAGTGGGTATTCATGAGAGAGAAAGCTACTTCCATGCCCAAAGTCACCATATATGAGTGAAACATCAAGCTACAAGTCCAAAATCATCATGAATATCATCTATTGATTGTTTATCTTGCTTGTTTATATACATTGCTCATCTCTTCTTAATCTCATCTCCTTTTGATTTTCTTTATTTACTTACTAGTTCATCATCATCTAAGTGATGACATGAAGTTTGAGGTGAGTGAATCCTTATGGATAGTAGCTCTTGACCTCAAAAACATGTTTGGTAGATGATGATTACAACCTCAATACATCCCCATGTATTCTGAGGTTATTTCCAAAATAAAACAAGTCTCTCCAATAATCTTGGATGTTCTCCAAATGAGTTTGATGTTGATGTTCTAAGGAGTTTTTAATCCCCTTTTTTGTGCTAGAAATGTGCTTTCAAAACCCCCATTTCAAAACTCCTTTAAAACCCCCAACATTTGGATTCCAAGAAATAAGCTTTGTTTTACTAAAACATCTTCAAAACAGTGAGTTATTTGACTTCAAAGATTTCTCTAGAATTCCATACTCAAGGTATGGATGCAAGACTACTTGGAAAGTCTTCCTAACTCATTATAGAACACCCATGATTTTTGGCTTGACTTGAAAGCACTTGAAAGGGGTCCATTTTTGTCCAAACATTCCTTCTAAACACTCTGTCTTTACTGTCACAGCATCTTGTTTGACTTTCAACTTGTTTTCCAGAAAACTTTTCCAAAAAGAGTGGTCCCAACTTAGTTTTCCCTTAAACTTCAATGTCTTAGGAAATGTTCTGTATAATATGGGCCTCTAGATGTTTTGTTTTCATTTTCTAATATTTTTCAACATTTCAGTCGACAGTACGAACTTTGTTTCTGAGTAACCTCTATTGTTTATATAATTTCTCCCAATCTGTGATAGTTATTGTAGTTTGGCTTTTTGTGTTGTGTTCTAGACACAATAAGGATGATCTCCATAAAAAATCATGCATCGAAAACATTCCTAACCCCACTTTTCAATTCCCACAAGATCAAGTCACTGTTCTGTCCACTATTCACAACAAGCACATTTTAACTTTAATTCTTTGATTGGTTGTTCATATGCACTCAAAATTAGCTCATCTCTTAGGAAATAGTTCATACTACATTTTTACATATCCTAGGATGATTTCCTTCATACATTCATGCATATTTTAGGCTTCTAAATCACTTTAGAAAACCCATGAACACAAGCACACTACTACCTTTGCACATTTTAGAATCATACGTTGCATACATGCAAGATTTGAGATTTTTGTAACTCCTAATCTAAGAAGATCATGAGGAATAAACTTGATCATACGTTCATGCTCCCCTTCGGTCAAATCTTCCTTTCTCATCCGTCCCGGGGATTGAGAAATCTTCTTTCCTTCAAGAATTAAACATGCATCATATTAGTTTGCTAAGCATATTTTGATTTCTTTGATTATTTGTTTCAAGAACAATCCATGTCCCCTTTAGATTAGGAAAACTTGATTACTTGATATGTGATTAGACGATTTTTCCTAGGTTTATTTGTGTGATCTTTCACCTTTACATTGTGTGGTATTTGGCTTAGATCTTATGAATGATATCTTATCTTTAGATCTTCCATTTCAAGTTTCTTATGTGATGTAATATATTATCATAGTATTAATTGTCGAACCAGACGTAGTATAAGATGATTATTTGGATGCTAATTGAGGCCCGTCGAGAGACGGGGCGAGTTGAGGGAGTTTTAGTTGTGACAAAGACTCCTTTCTCTCTCGTACCAAAACCCCGAGCCAAGTTCTTTGGTTATGAAGGGCCGGTGCCCTTTATCCGTTTGGGTGAGTCAAATTTGGGTTTCTTGGTTCCCTAAAGACCAAGTGGTGACTCTGTATCTATTTTCAATAGACCTTCTCTTTTTCCTTTCAAAACAAATCTCAGAACATACAAGGAAGTGGAATTCCGCGTGTCCACAATTACTTTGAACATCCCCAAGTGGGCTTCTCAATCAATACACATTGAACTAATTATAAGTGAACCCCTCCCTCCTACATTTCTATCCCGTTAGATTGTGGTGCACAGAGAGAGATTTCTCTGCAAGACTTGAGAACAAGAGATGAACAACGTAATTCATTTTCGATAACATCTATTTAAGTTCTTCTCTCTCATTGAACCGAAGCACAGATGGATTGCTGATTGTACAACCCATTGACCCCAGTTGTGAATTGTTGTTTCTTTCTTCTCCTCTTTGTAACAACTACAAATCCTTCACCATTCCCATTCGTACGCTTATTTACATCTACTGTTTCTGGATTTTCCCTTTTACCCGTTTGGGAAACTGAGTCCTTCTCTTCATTCCCGTAGAGAATCTTTATAATAGCACTATCATTGGCAATGGCTACCGAAGAATTTTGCGAATAACCATACTTTTTCTCACTAACTGCAGACTTGTTTTGAACTGAGTTTACAATGAAGCTAAGCAGTATCTGTCTTGCTAGTTCTGCTTTCTCTGCATCTGAACTGCCTTTTTTTAGTATGCCATTTTCAACTTCATCGCTGATCTTCTCTTCATTTGAAGACTCTTTACTTATATCTATTGATGAATTTGCATCAGCTGAAACTTTTGAATCCTCACTTGTTGGATTTACTTGCCAGGCTCTTCTGGGTACGAATTTCGGGGCATTTGGGTTCATGATATTTGGAGAAGTGAACCCATTTCTGTCCTTGACACGGCTTTGGCATTTTAAAAACCCATGTTTCATACGGAACGAATTGCTGGTTCGGTAGTATAGAGGCAACGGAGGCCCACAAGGAACTCTAGCAGCAACAGGAGGGAAGGCCACCGGGCCCACGGGCTCTACAAGCATGCCTTGGCTAGCTAGTACATCATAAACACTTGTCATCGAAACCGAGTTTAACGGCTGAGCCAAAGGGAAAGTTCTTGGATTGAATGGTGGAACTGAATTCGAAAGCTTGCTACCATTTGTTTCTACCAGCTTTTCATCACTACTCGAACCCAAATTCCGCTCAATTTCTGGGTCAGATTTTTCTGATTCCGTTCCACTTTCGTGAACGTCTTTTCCTCCTCCACCGTCCAGTATTGCTTCTTCTACTGCAACCTTGTCAATTCCATCCTCCTTCATTGATTCAGATGCAAAATCATCTACTTGGGTATCAGGTTTTTCCTTATTCAGTTCTTCTACTCTACCAATGAAAGGCTTCAGAATTGTACCGGGTGGCGCCACCGCTACTTCTTTGTATGACAGAGATTTTGAAGCCATGACAGTGAGGCTGGCATGAGAGGGGGAGATTTTGGGGGAGACTTTAGAAACTGAAGCTTTTGATTGCTTCAGATTAATCAAGTCCATCGATATTGTCTTAGGCGTTGTTTTGGGTCCCGCTGGAACGGCTTCTCTCCTATAGCTACTGTCTTTGTAGACGGAGTATTCGGAATTGCTTACGTTCAGCTTAGCAAAATCTGGTCTTCTTCGGCCAACTTTACGGCCAGCACTATTTCCCGATTGTAATTTCGAGCTAGCCTCTTGCCAGCCTTCATCAGAGCTGGTTTGTTGGACAGCATAACTAACTGTGTGGTCATGTTTGGGGATTTCACTGTTCTTCGGTTCTTTTAGAAGAATCTTGCTCGGTTTATCCGCCTCTGTATTGGTTTCTGCAACTAATATGGACTCTTCTGTGTGATCGTGCATCATGGAGTCATCATTTATTTCATCATGCTGCAGTTGGTGCGATTTATCACTAACCTGCGACACCTAATTGATTATAAATGAAAGAGAGATTAGGATGTTTTGTCTTCTGATGTGGAAAAGGACCTCGGAACAGCTTTTTCAACAGGAAAATAAAATGAAAATTTTTTTATATAGCTGAAAGAAAATTCATCAAGGAAAGTCCACTGATATTTTAAAATGTAAACTATTGGGTAAACTATAAAGAGGTGGTAAGCTTTGATAAGAGTTACTGTAAAAACTAAAATGTAAAGCACCTGCTTTTTGTAATTTTTTGAGAAAGTAAGCAAGCAAAAATTTACCTTAGCACGTCTCTTCCTCTGAGCATCTCCTCCCTTTGAATCCTGATCAGGACTTATGTAATCAAGTAGATCCGAGACACTGGAAAAAAGGGTTAATGGTTTTGGTATGCCATGAACTAATCACACGGTATAAAACTAAGTAATTTGGGAATACCATATCAATACCTAAGGTGGACTTTGCAAGCAATGGACGCGTCTGGCTTTGGAGTTCCATTTCGTGCCGCCTCTTGCTGCTCTAGAGCTTTTCGATTCAAAATACTCAAGCCACGCGGCAGCATCCTGCATGAGAACACAAAAGTATATATATATAAATTAGATATACACAAATGTAAGGTTCTATTGTGATGGCATTGACTGCAACACCCTTTTAGTTCACTCAGTTGCAGATTACAATGCAAAATTGATGGCCAACTAGCTCATTCAAAATATACTATGTCCCACATATACGAACAGGGGACATGGATACGACACATGCGGACACAGAAACACAACAAATCTAGAAAATGTAGGATACAGAAATGGCTAATAATTATTATATTTCTTAATTAATTATACAACATACCATACCTTGTCCACTCGCCTTTCTTAAATTTTCAAAGATTTTTAGCACGGAATTTTTAAAACAATTCTAAAGGAGCCACCATGCCATGTACACTCCCATGCTAGTTGCATGTCCCACACGTGTTCAGCGTGTATTCGATGTCACCAAAAAAGGATGGAAAATTAACACACATTTTTTGTGTTCAAGACGTGTCAGCATGCGTTTCCGTGCTAGATACCAAATATATGCATGTACTCTAACATGTTCTTAGCAAGTTCGATAACTAGTAATTTGATTAAGATGGATCCTTCGGTAATAGAAAGAGGTTGATAGACAAGTCAAAAGGCTTACAATATCTTAAGAAACATCAGCCCCTATATGTCTTGTTGGAAATAATAATCTATTAGAAAATTTTAATAGATTATTATTTCCAACATGTCCAAACTTTAAAATAATTTGTTTGGAAGTTCACTAAAAACAAAGTAGGAAATTATAGTCTCCCCTTTTAGCATATCACCCATTTCCAATAAGCCAAAATGGAAATAGATCACCATTAATAAAAGACAAGAATAAGCACGCATTATACACACGGAAGTGTGGTCACCTGAGTACGAAGATCTTCTTGTCCCAGTTTGGCTTGAAGAATTTGTAATGTAGTTTGTTCATGATGCACACTGAGCGAATATGCTTCCATCTAGGAAAGAGCTATGGCTATTGCATGATAGCTAGCAGTAGTCTGTAAAACGAAGGTATAATTGATTACAACACTCGATTCGGTGTAGATAGTGGGACCTGTATGTGATCATCTCCTAATAATCTTGTATTGCATTTAAGGGCTTCATGCAGGTATCTAAGAGCAACGTGAACATTTCCCATGCCCTCTTCCATCATAGCCACATTTATGTATGTTAGCATTTTTTGTGGGTTATGGGTCACCCACATAATCTATGGAGTGGGTCCAAGGGCTTAGCTTAGGGTCCAAGAAATCCTATGTGGATTATAACTTGGAGTCCTATGGCATGTATATGTATGTGTGTATATATATGTGTATAACACACACATAAACACAACTCTGCACACAATAAGGCAGACACCCTTTCTCCCTCTCTCTCTCTTTTAGTTACTTTCTCTCTCTAGCCAAATCACACTAGGGCTTGGGATTTAGCGCGTGGATACAAAGGGGGTGTCTCTAGTAGGCATTCTCACGACCCGTTCGAAGCACAAGAGCGTACACGGAAGCACTAAAGAGCAGCAGTTCGTGGGTATTATCGCCGGGCTTGTAACAACACCGCCAAGACGATCCGTGATCGGGTATATTCCGCAAGGTATGTCCTTTACCCAACCCGTATGCATGTGTGTATACATTATTTACATTGGTATCAGAGCCTATAGGTTGTTGATTCGCCCGTATTATGCCCAAAACAAATCTACCATTAAAGCTTGGTGAAACTTTTACCATAAACTTGATAAAATCGAATCTGAAGTGGGTCTACATGAAAACTCCAATATAAGTCCGAATTTTTTATATGGTTGTGTCCCATATAGTCCCTAGAGTCCCCCCACAAAGCCCCATGCCTTGATTATCTCAAACGAGTGAGATATAGCAAACCCTAGATTCGTTTTTGGGTTAAAAACGAAATTTTTTCATAACTTTGCTCTCTGTTTTCGAAAGATTTACTTGTTTAATCGATCTATTTTTTGGTATGATCTTGTAGTACTCCATGAGAGCTTTCCAACGGTATAAAATTTGTAAGTTTTCGACAAAAAACGAGTGAGATATGAGCTTGCAAAGTAGGAGGGTTGAGCAGCCCCTAAAACCCAGATTGGTTTGGATTTGGGGAAGATGACTAGAGTTTGACCACGCCCACTCTCGCTGAGGAGAGTGGGGCCCACTCGCTGGCCGGTGTTGGTCCGACGACCATGGGTCCGGAGAGTGGAGGTCTGTTTCTCGACCCCGGTCCTTAATATATATTTTTCATATTTTTGTTGGAAAAATATTTAATTATTTAGTAATTAAAACAGATTCTGTTAATTAAAAAAATAAGTTTTTAATGTTTTAGATCTGTTTTAATTGCTTTAAAATTCTGAAAATTTATGGAAAATTCAAATTTTATTTTTCCTATATTAAGGACACTGTGTGGGACTAGAAATAATTTTGTGATAAGTTATTTCATAGTTTTTGGTATTTTAGAGCATTAAAGATGTGTTTAGTACGTGTTTTTAATTGCTTAAAATATCCTAAGCAAAATATTAATTTTTGTGATTAATATATAGTGTTTAGTACACTGTAAGGGACTCTAGGATAACTTTTGTGTAAATTATCATGTATTTTTGTTATTTTAGAGCATATAATTTATGGTTTTTAGACATTTATTTAATTGCTTAAAATAGCAAAAATGCATTATTAATTTTTGTAATTAATAAGGGACATTAAGGACACTGTTTTGAGACCATATGAAATTTAGTAGGACCCATAGATAATTTTGGTAAATTATCCAAATCATATTAATATTTTAGAGCATATAATTATGTGTTTTTGTACATGTATTAAATTGCTTAAAATATTTTTATTGATTGTTAATTTGTGGAATTAACACAATGTGTTTTATTACATTATTTGCAATATGAGAAAATTATTTAGCAAACTTTCTCATTTTTTTGGGATATATTTTAGAGCATATATTGTGTTATGTGCACAATATTAATTGTTTAAAATATAGCAAATAAAGTTGTTAATTCTTGAAATTAATAAATAGCGTTTTGTACTCTACTTGGGGACTTGAGAAAATTTTTAGTAAATTCTCTAATATTTTTGGTATTTTAGAGCATAAAATTTATGCTTGTGGGCATCATTTTAATTGCTTAAAATATCCAAAATTAATTATTAATTTTTGAAATTGATATAGGGTGTTTAGAACACCGTATAAGACCACTGAATATCCTTGGAGTACAAATTCCTCAAAAGTTTTGTATTTTTAGGAATTTAGTTGCTCATAGTTAATTTGTTTAACTAGATCAATTTATTTGTTAAATTGATTCAAAATGTTTTTTGGGCTCCAGTAATATTCTGGAAACTTTTATTTAAAATGAAAATTTTGTTTTCATTTATTTAAATTTTTCCATGAGGTTTTAAAATTATTGTGTTTAATTTAAAAGCCATATTTAATTCGTTTTTAAATATTTGAGAGGTTTGGAAGGGCAAATTTAATGATTAGTTTATTATTTTTGCATTAGAGGCTCGAATTATTGCACGTTTACTTAATGTTGTTTGTGATTGGATTACCTTAAGACCTCTTGTCCTCTTCCTTAAATGGAGAGATGGATGAGTCCATTCATTCTTGTAATAAAGACCGCATGAGTGCTTGTCGTGTGTGATTAATTAATTAATCTGGATTGAATGAATGGACGACTTAATTGACAATTTATTTTGAGCTTATGTTGTCACGATGTATGTTCTAAGGTTGTTTTTGTATATGTGTGAAAAACAAAGCATCCCTATTTTTTTATGGCTATAAATGTAAAGTGAGGATGAGTGTTTCTATTTTATGTTTTGGGAAAAGCCTATTTGTAAAGGGATGAATTTCTTTGTTTTCACAATATATGCATTAATTACTTTAGCGTGAGCTCTAGATTGTCAATTTGGGCCCACGCAGGGCCCATGCGCATTCATGTGTGTATGGCGCAATTATATTATTATTGTGGATGATGATAGATAAGTTTAGTACTATCTATGCATGTTTGTTTAGAAAAATCAGTTATAAAATTTTTTCTTGAGTTATAAGAGTAAATTGATGACTACAAGCTTAGCGAATTTTCGATCTTGAAATTGTAATAAGGGAAAATATTTTGATAACTGGATTTTAAAACAAACATTTATAGAAAGATGTGCATCATAATAATGTCAACCTCTTGTGCATATTATTGAATGTAGAAATTGGCACTAAAGTAACATACACGTTTGAATGAGCTATGATCTCTTGGAGAACTTATTTCAATCAATGATCCACCCAATTGATCCCATATTGGACCTAGGGTCCAATATTGCCAAACGCCTATAGAATTTAATTCTAGTAAGACCATCACACGCACTCTATTTTGGTAAAGTAGCATGTATGATGATGTAATTGGGGAGTATAAGAACAACCCAATGACCTATGAATGTGGAACCAGCTCTAATTTGTTTTTGGAGCACAACCACTACTAGATTGAAGAATCTGGTAATGAAGTTCGAAGTGAGGAAAAATCCCAAACACTTGATGACCGTGAATCTAAGGTTGAAATCCGGTATGATTCAAGATCAATTAGGGATTTTACCTGCACTGGTGAACATCAGGTTCAGGCTGTGATATGTTTTCAGTCTGACTCATGGATACACATGAAATAGGTCATAACATAGAACGAGATAATTAAGATTTGTTCTAAATTATTCTCGGCATGTTTACCTGGCAGCGGACCGCCATAAGGGAGGTTGTATGCATGACCAGTATTTCCATAAGTGGAAGAATGCGCGAGGTCGGTGGGCCCATGTGCATTAAGCAGGTTAAGAGGCAGGTGGGACTACAATAGGATGGATATTATGTTACATAGTTTATTTTTATTGGACATGGTTATTTATGTAATAATTTCTTAAGAGTTAAAATGTTAACTCTGCTTTCTCTATTTCTTAAGTTATTGAGTCATTTTGTTGATTCTATGACTTGGCATGCTAAACTCAGATACGTAGGACAAGAAAAGGATGACTCGATTAGCTCGTAGTCGCTTGTGAGCTCACTTGCTAAAGTTGATCTGCCCACGTGTGAGTCTTGCCTAGGTGGCAAAGCATACCGAAAGTTTTTTCAAGTAAAGCTATAAGAGATAATCAACCTTTAGAGCTAGTTCACTCACACCTTGGACTTATGTTTGTAAAGGCATGTTATGGTAACTCCATTTTCCTCACCTTGTCATCTCACCGCTATAAAACACTAGATTACATCAAATGTTTTACAGCTGAGGCTGAGAATTAGATTCGAGAAGACTTTTGAGTCATCTCGTACGCCAGTATTTCTCTGATTAGTTCAGAGGAACTGTGTTAGTTTCTATGATTAGTTCAAAGGAATTGTGTTAGTTTCTCTGATTAGTTCAGAGGAACTGTGTTAGTTTCTCTGATTAGTTCAGAGGAACTGTGTTAGTTTCTCTGATTAGTTCAGAAGAACTGTGTGAGGACAAAGGGGTACATATACAACTTTCTATTCCGGAAAATCCTGCAATAAAATGTTATTGTAGAAGGGAGGAATAGAATGCTTCTGGATAAGTCTGGATCATTGACGGTACAAGCTAGCTTTCCAATCTTGGAAGGATGCACTCTTAGCTACTGCCCTTATACGCATAATCGTGCCTTTACAACATGTTTTCCAAGCTTTACAACTTGTTTGAAAATGTTTTCGCAGTATTGTTGTTGCTATAAGAATCTTGACCTCTATGAGTTAGAGAAATTGTAGACAACATACCATCTTTAAGTGAGGGTGGGGAGATATTGTGATTCCACGTCCAGTACTCGCTGAAAATGGTACTAGTCTGCAGCCGAGTGGGAGTACACCGCTAGACGCTAGTGGGAGTGTGCTCAACAGTGGGAGTACACCACTGGTTACTCAAGATTCTTAGATAGCACAGTGCAGTTGACGAGGATGAGTTCTCCGTTGGTGATTTGAAATCTGCGGGATATATCTTCATGTGCGCATTAGTAGATGATGTGGCGACAACTTCTTATGTAGAAGCGCGCTTTGTTCATCTACTAAAGTTGAGTGAACAGTTGCTATGAAGGATGATATGATCTCTATAGACAAAGAATAAGGTCTGTTTGGGAGTCAGTTGATATTCCGTCTGAGTGTAAGACTATTGAAAACAAGTGGGTTTTCGAAGTTAGACACAAGGCGGATGGTTCAGTTGACAAAGATAAAGGCGCACCTCGTGGTGAGAGGTCAAACCCAAGAGTGGGTGTAGATCTTGAAGACAAAATCTCCTTAGTGGTGATATTTTGTTTTCATTCGCCTTATCTCAGTGATTGTTGCACATTTAGTTTTAGAACTCTTTTCAAATGGATGTTGATACTGCTTTTCTCAATAGAGAGCCAAACGAAGAGATCTACATGGATCAACCTATTGGTTTTACGACCAATGGGAATGAGCCAAAGTGTGGCATCTTAATTGATCTATTTATGATCTCTAGCAATCGTTTAGGCAATGGCACTTGAGGTTTCATGATTTGATCGATCTCTTTCGTTGAGATGATTAAAGAAGACAAGTGTGTGTACATTGAGCAATCCATTAAAGGTGTTCTAATTCTTATATTGTATGACAACAATATCCTTTTTATTTAGATAAAAAGGTATGGGTCAACCAACTGTGTGTTGGGAGTTAGGATTGTGGGAGCCATTCATAGACCTATTTTGTTCGTCTCAAGAGACTTACATAATAGAAGATTCTTGAACACTCTCACATACAATACTCAAAACCCATAGATACCCCAGTTGAGAAGGGAATACCCTTGGCCCTAGTTCAATGTCCAGAGAATGATGAGGAAGTAAATGTCCAAAGTGCCATAAGCATCCGCAATGGGAAGCCTGATGAATACTATGTTGTATTCTTGTTCAGATATTTGCCATGCGGTTAGTTTAGTTAGTCGTTACAAGAGTAACCTTGGTCCAGTTCACTGGAGAGCAGTGAAGATCTTTCTGCGATATGTTCGCATGATTGTGGATCTCACCTTATGGATGGTAGAGTTTTAGAAGTGATGAAGACGATGCGACGCTCATTGGTTCAGCGATAGAGACGAGCGCATGTCCATGTCTGTCTACGCATTCATATTAGTTGATGAAGCATTCGCTTATTATAGCGAGAAGCAGACATGCATCACCTTATCCATAATGGTAGCTAAGTATGTGGCTTGTTCTGCAGCCGTTTAGGAGGCTGTGTGGTTAAAGAGGTTCTTACATAGCGTAAGCTTCTTGCCTCAGAGCGATGAAGCAGTGTTGGTCTATTGAGACAGCACATCAGCTCTTGTTTATGCAAAGGACCATAAGTACCACGGAAAGTCCAAGCGCATAGAGATCCACCACCACTACATTTGAGATATGGTTGCACAAGGGGAGGTTGTTTTACAGTACATCACTACTGGTGATATAATGGCTAATCTTTTGGATCAAGCCAATTTCTAGAGATTCGTTCTTGTCCCACATTAGTTGTACAGGACTCCGTAGGTTCTGATGTACTTTAACAACATTATTTTTGACATTATTATTACCAGATATTTATTAGTATAATAAAATCAATGGTTTTCCAAATTCATTAGTTGTTAGTTGGATGAATGCACATTTTTTCTTTAAAGTGTCACCAGGCTTGAATCGACCTGCTCACACGGGTGATTCACCTTGGCGCCGAGATAGCGAAGTTGGACATGTGTGTCCATAGCGCTTAGATGGCGAGCAAGATGAGACATGTGTGTTCATGGCGCTTGGATAGCTAGCTAGGACATGTGTGTCTATAGCGCTAGGAAAGCGGGCTAGAACACTTATATCTACGCGGTATAAGAACAGCGAGCTAGATATAAACCTTGATATCCTTATATGTCGCCTTAGCTTAGAGCTAAGATGAGACTTAAGTTTGGTGCTTGGTCGAACATAGAGAGCGCCCACTACTCTATGTAGCCTGTTTATAGCCGAATATGAGTTTTCAGACGGATGCTAGTTGTAGCAACTGTGGTGGAAATGTCAGGTTAGACGTTTATGTAACGTCTAGACTAAAATTCGTATGGCGTTACTTTTACCACGAAGTGACATGCCCATTTATATGGAAGAACGCCATAGCATACATATCATACTGTATGTTCTATTTTGCGATCGTTTGTGGAGCAATGGATTAATCCCTATTTCATTGCTGTGTGAGCCACGTAGTCTCCCTGTAACGGGGATTCTACACAAGTTACCTTATGACCTGAGACTATGTCATGAAGAGGACGCTTGATGACGCTACTTTAGCGTACCATCCTGGGACGAAGAGACAAATACCGTCCTATGGGGCACGTCTAGGAAAGCGGTCGAGTTAGTTGGATTGACATTAGTAGGCAGGGAAGACTCTTCGATAACACACCATGTTTTGTGACTCATTAGCTGGCCAGCGACAATCGTATACGTACTGAGTGTCATGGGTACATTACATATTTGGGGGTGTAGCACTGCTTTCTGAGGGATTAAGAGTGTTAGATCCGGTGTGGTTGAACCTGTCTGGGTAAATACACGAGAAGCTTCCGAGTGATGCGTTTTGCTAGTTATGTGATTGACTTAGCATCTCAGCTCCTGTCGCTGTACGTTTCTTTTCGTGAGGTCGCACGTTCTATTTCCCGTATGAGGAGAAGATGAAAGTTGAAATCTGAGAGATTTTGTTTTAGCACAAAGCCCTATGTGGGTGAGTGGGAGATGTTAGCATTTTTTGTGGGTTATGGGTCACCCACATAATCTATGGAGTGGGTCCAAGGGCTTAGCTTAGGGTCCAAGAAATCCTATGTGGATTATAACTTGGAGTCCTATGGCATGTATATGTGTGTGTGTATATATATGTGTATAACACACACATAAACACAACTCTGCACACAATAAGGCAGACACCCTTTCTCCCTCTCTCTCTCTTTTAGTTACTTTCTCTCTCTAGCCAAATCACACTAGGGCTTGGGATTTAGCGCGTGGATACAAAGGGGGTGTCTCTAGTAGGCATTCTCACGACCCGTTCGAAGCACAAGAGCGTACACGGAAGCACTAAAGAGCAGCAGTTCGTGGGTATTATCGCCGGGCTTGTAACAACACCGCCAAGACGATCCGTGATCGGGTATATTCCGCAAGGTATGTCCTTTACCCAACCCGTATGCATGTGTGTATACATTATTTACAATGTAAGTTGCAGCTGTGTTTGGATGAGACAACCCACATGTAAAATGAAGAAGGAATAGAGCACGGTTGACATATCTGCCAAACATAATACACAAGCTTTGATCAATAAAGCCAAATAATGGGAAGAGAATAAATACGACAATATAAAACTCTCTGAACTGCGATAAAAGATGTACGTGAATAACACAAAAATGGATAGATTAAGAGCCCATTTGGGATAGCTTTTTTTGGGACGACGACACTTGACCGCTTCGCTAAGCTTTTTCACAGTTTTTTAGGAAATCTGATTCCTTTTCAAAAGCTAAAAAAATAGAATTTTTTTATATAAAAGCTTAGCTTTTTAAAATCTCTTATTCCAAAAGTCTGAAAAGGAAACCTCGGATAGGGAGAAAAAAAAATTGGTGTATTGATGCGAAATCACACAATAATACAAGAGTGAGAAGTGGACAAAAGAAAACAGATAACATACACATACACACACACACACACACACACACAAAAAAAAGAATACATATATATATATAAAGACAAGATTTACACGGTTTGGTAATGATGCGTACCTCCATGGGAGGAGGCAGGAGCGTAGCAAAGAAATCAACTAAACAAAGATGATGATAGAAGGGAGTCCCAAAAATCCTCTCACAAAGGAAAACACCAACTTGTGCAGCTCTCTCCACAAAATTATCTTGAATCATAAATATTTTCGTCCCCCAAACCCTAAGTGCCTGGAATGCTTAAAAAGGATCTGGTTCAGTCCAGTTTTACTTACTATCTAGATTTTATGAGAACCAGGGTTATGTTGGTTTGACAAAGAGAGAGTTTTAAATGAGATACTAGTCTGGACACGAACTCGAATGGACATTCACCAAACGCTTGAACTTATAAAACCATTCAGTTATGTACTGATCAACTAGTTCTTTGCCTTCCCAAACAGCCCCTAAAAGGTGAAACTAGGCAACAATCTATCGTCCCTACCATCCATTCCATGGCCTAAGGCTCACAAAACATTCTCAACAAGAATCTTTGGGATTTTATTTCAGGTCGGCTGCAACTGGATCTAGATTGCAGATCACAATAAGGGTATATAGCACCTAGAACGTATGGCCCTAGTTAGAGCAGATACGTAGGACAAGTGTAGCTGATCCCCCCAACAATTGGGACAATGCAACGTGAGCCATTTTTACCCAAATTTCATCATCTGCTAATGGTGTAAGTAACAAGAAATATACTATAGTGAGAGAGAGGAAATAGTTTGGACAAATAAAACACAGTGCAAGAGACATAGTTAACTTACTTCAAAGCCAATTCTATGTGTTGGAGACGATAGTAAAACACAGAAAGATCCACATAGCTTTTCATTGTATCTGGATGGTCAAGTCCGAGTTCCCGTTCGTTAATATCCAAAGCCTTTTGTTGGTATATTGTTGCCTAAATAAAGAAGATGTTAGAGTTAAATGATGAACCAACAATAATAATTATCAACGAATATATAAACAAAAGTGATAATTAGATGGGGGAAAATATCATCAAAAGTACAATATTACTTGATAAGAGTGTGTTACCTGATTAAATTCTCTAGTATGGTAAAGCACTACTGCCAAGGGACTATAAGCGCTTGCAGTCGTTCGATGATGGGGACCACATACAGTTATCATCTTTGCGAGTGCCTTGAAATTAAAAAAGCAAACACATATAGATATCAGCTTTCAACTTAATTAGAAATAGGGCTATTTGAATACTTAAAATAGGATCTGGTTGTCCTAGTCTCACTTTCTAACTGGTTTCTATCAGCACCAAGGTTATGCTGTTTTGACAAAGAACAATGTCAAGAGAGAAATTAGACTAGGGGCACGGGCTCTCATGCAAGAAATCGAAGTTCACCAAACATTTAGTTCATTGAATTGGCTCTTTGCCTTTTCAAACAGCCCTTAAAAGTTACAAAATAAATTAGCAATGGTACCTTTGTTCCATAATTAACCGCATCTTCTAGCTTTCCTTTATCCAGCGCAATCTTGGATGACTCCAGCAGAGCACGCCCATCTGCAGAAGAGCACCCTACATGCTGTAGAGCGTAATTCAATTGTTTAGCCATGGATCATTTTGGTGGTAAACGGGAATCATGCTGATAATATCACATTCCTTGAAAGGATTTGAGCTTTCCATATCGTAGTCTCTTGGAAACAACTCCAGTCCAACCTGAAAGTGAAAAAGTTACTATAAGATCTTTGCATAGTTGTAAGCACGTGCAAGGACTTGGCACGTTTGAAACGTAGAGAAAAGAAAGAGGAGAGAGAAAAGAAGGAAAGAGAAGATAAAGCTTTGGTGGGCCAAAGTCTCCTATAGAAATTAAAACCAAACAAGGGAAAGGAAGAGAAATTAAAACTCCCCCTTTCTTTCGCCTTCTTTCCTCCCATTCCAACATGGTATGACCATTGTTGCCATTTGCCAAGTATTAAATCGAGCTGTGAATAGGTTTACAAAAATTATGAGACCTGAACCCCATCGGACCGTGATTGTACAATTCACTTTTTTAGAAAATAACTACTCCCTCCGTCCCAAAATTATTGTCACACTTTGGAACTCCCACTTTTTAAGGGAACCTAATTATTGCATGTCTATAACTTTTATTTTCTAAAATTGCCCCTCATAATTATTGCATGTCCTTTTTCTCTTTTTTAGATTGGATGTAATTTTAAATTGAAGAAGGGTAAAAGAGGAAGTTTGCAAATGTTTAGTTTTAACTTTTCAAAGATGACAATTATTATGGGACATCCCAAAATGGAACGTGTGACAATAATTTTGGTACGGAGGGAGTAATAAAATATATGTGAATATTGTACACGCATAAAAACAAATGTACAATGCTTAAAATGAACAACTTTAACAATTTCACACACATCTCATGCAATATCAAGACTCAAAATAATGAATACTTTCTACTTAAAACTAACAAATTTCTAAGTGTACAACTATGAATCATGAATCTTACCAGGTTGTATCACGTTTCATGCAATATCAAAGGTGCAAAATGTTGAAAAATTTCCATTTAAAACATAAAAACTTCAAATTTCAAAACTATGAATCGTGAATCATATTAGGTTGTATGAAGCTCAAATCGACCCGTGAGTGGAACAATTCTAACGACCATGGATGTTTGAGAAGTGAAATTGAAAGTACCTTATGGCAAAGTCCGCGGAGAACAGATAATTTTCTTAGGTGTTGAACTTCATCCTTTAGCCTCCAACCAAATCTTTTGGCTAGAAAGGTTTGTAACCATTGAAACTTGAGATTTTGATCTTCCTTCAAGTTTTGGACATCTTCCACTGTGCCAAGCAAGAAATCCAAGGATGAAGCTATTGCAGCAGGTAGGTCCGCCACGTTGTCAACAGAAGCAATAACAGCCTTAAGTATATGCTTGAAAGCTCGAGTGACCATCTCATGAATACAAAGTGACTGTACATGAGGAAGCTTCCCTGAAAGTTCCACCTGGTTTGTACAAAGAATGAACAATTAGGGCCTGTTTGGGCATCCATGAATGCAATGATCATACTTTTACACAGCATTTTAACCAAAAAGATGATGATGTTTAATTGTTTCATTTGGAAAAATGTACTAATTTAAAAAATGATACTTAAAATCATGAATTTTGACATTCTAAGAAATATAGAAATGACAGCAAAAGAAGAAACATGGTGAAATCTCCTAGTTATTTAATTTACATTCATTCACGATGATGGATTTTACTTTCAAATAGTACAGAAATTATGAATGAGACTGTTCAATTTAAGTGAAAACCAAACATGCTACTAGTTAATATTTTATCTTAGTAACAAATTAAGAATCACTTGAAGCTTCTTGAGATACTGAATAACTATTAACCAATACACTAATAACCATCATGAGGTAAGATGTTCCGAAAGAACTCGCATAGTTCAGCCCTATCCATGACGTGCCCGTATAAGATACTATACACGTGTCCAACAAGTTTTAAACACATCCATTATTTTAAAATAATTTTAAAAAATTCAAAGATATACGGCCTACTTCTAGGGTAATATGAGAACCATATCCAAAATATCTAGAATATTGAGGTAAATTTCTAATATACCATTGTGATAATTAGTAAGACAGATTCAAATACAGGGATAATTTTTGTTGAGAAGAATTGAGATATAAAAGGAATTTAATTATTATCAACTTAGTCCTTATTCTATTTCCATGAAGGTCACTATTAATTTCTTACAATAACTCTTAACGTTAAACTGTAAACTTACAATACTTCATATACTCATTCAAAAGATTGTTTCTTTTCATGTTTTGGAATATTATGACAAACAGTTACTCTTTAATTTTATACGTCCATCATATGTACATATATTTCTGTCCTTGATGTACTGCATGTCCATCATGTGTCACTTATCTACCCAGTGTATATGTAAAGCACTACTATTATATCAATAGCAACTAGTAGCTTTTTGTCCCCCTTTCCCGGGCCAAGAGAATAGCTTATAGCAAGAAGATATATTTAGAGGTAGAAAATGCCATAGATTTTCAACAACATTATTACAGACCTTTAAATGAAGACCTGTCCCCGATTCTTTCAAACGCAAGAAAGTTTCTTCAGGAATAAATTTCAACTCAGTGTCACCATCAGACTCGCCATTATTTGTCTCCCAGTGTCACTTCTTCTGGAATCATTTTCGTCATTATTTTCCGTGCCACTCTCAATACTATGTTGCTTTCCCCTCTTCTTCAGCATTTCAAACTGCTTCCCAAGACCTTTAACTTCTGGTTCAGCCTTGTTATCTTTCAGGCTTTCTTGCTTCTCCTCTAACTTACTCAAGCTTTCTTTAACTACTCTACGAACAAGACACCTTGAAATATCTTGACTAGTCGGAGGTGATTGGCCGCCTCCTGATAAGTCAGCCCCGCATGACTCATGAAGCAGAACCCTTGAGCTGTAAAAGATTTGAACACAGTGAGTCCATCACATTTAACCATATTTTGATGCCTTGTTTGGACTCCCTTTAATGAAAAAATTACGTTCATAGTTTTAAATAGCATTTCATTAAGATATCATCTTGAATTGATTCACTGCTGGAAAATGGTGCTCAGCTCCAAAATGATGTTTGATACCATAGATTTTATCGTTTCAAGATAACATAAGAATGGCCAGATTAGGTGAAATATGGGGAAATCTCAAAGTTTTTAAATGCCTTCATTTATGATAGATTTTCGTGTAAAATACTCTGTAGCATATGCATTATTGATAAGTCTATTGCAGGATTATAAGATGATAAGGTATGAATATCCAAAAAATATCCGTAAGTACATAGTACATAGTGAGTCAACATTCTCTGGCTATATTTTCCTAGCAGGTCACAACCTCGTCTCAGTGACCTACGATACCGAGACCAGTCAGACTGGTTATCTCGGTCGCGTCCAATCTGAATCATGCTCATGATAGCCATCGCATAGTTTTTTTCCAGAAGCAGTCCTAGTCAATTTTAAGAGTCCAAAAGACATGCAGCAAGAAAGCAAAAACATGAATTTTCAATTGTCACCAATTATGTCACATCACATCGTGGAATGGACGCTACTACTTCCTAGTCAACCTCACGACAAGATTAATGTGTAAGAGTAATACTTCTAAGCTTGTGGATAGTTTTTATGTTAATTCCAATTTAGATTCCTATAGTCTATATATTGGATTTTTCAGATTCCTATAGTCTTTATATTAGATTTTTCTTTATATTTTTACCATCAAAAGATGGAACATCATGTTGTTATAAATAATTCTGATTTGCTTTCCAGCAGGTACAGACAGCAGAAATATATACCGTGTAAAAACAAGTTCTAATTTTTTTCAGAAATGTGCAATCTAATTTCTTCACAGAAGTATATACATATATGAGTGTATATGTATATCAGTTAATGTCCATGTGTTTTGCATGGTGCAATCGGAATTACAGATCCAAACCTGTTAATATTCAGCGCATTGGCCCCTCCATTAGAATGATCATCAATTTCAATATCTTGAGCCTCGAATTTCCCCTTTTTCACATCACGGGTCTTGCTAGGGGCACAAACAACTTCCACTAACACTTACTAACCCAATCTCTCTCTCTCTCCGAGTGGTACTATGAGGCCTACTGCGGACCCCACAGTGCACTCGGAGAGAGATAGAGTGTGTTAGTAAGTGTTAGTGGAAGTTGTTAGCGCCCCAAATATTACTCTTCTGCAGAATCAATTGGTTATTATATTCTCCCCATCAGAGAAAAATGTAAAGTAACAAGAAAACGAGAAAATTGATTTTGAGAACAAGTTTAATATATCTAAGGGCAAAATTACTTTAGTCCATTAAACTAAACATGTTTTCAATTGGGTCCATAAAATTTTTATTTTTTTTGCAATTCGGCCATTGAACTTCAAAAATTCATTCAATCAGACACAAATTCAGACACTGTTAGCTTAAACTATTAGAAATTGTCATGTACGTTGCGAGTAATGCTTACCTGTCACATGTTAGGTTAAGACAAACACGGGAGATTGTGAATAGTGCGAAAAATCGCATTCAATCAAATCCGAAATAGCGTTCAATCAAAAAACACATTCGACTAGATCCAAAATTGCATTCAATCATACCTAAAATGACATCATTTTTTAGACATTCATAGTCTCTCGTGTTTGTCTTAACCTAATATGTGACAAGTAAGCATTACGCGCAACGTACGTGACAATTTATAATAATTTAAGCTAACAGAATTTGGGTCTGATTGAATGAATTTTTGAAGTTCAAGGACCCAATTGCAAAAAAAAAAAAAAAGTTTATAGACCCAATTAAAAACAGGTGTATAGTTTAATGGACTAAAGTGTAATTTGCCCTATATCTACAAAGGTTCACAAAAAGTGCCTTACTCACTAAGTTCAACCTTCTAGACAAACATGGAATATTGTTGAGGAATGCATTCCACTTGAAATTAAATGAGAACATACTAGAACACAGTCTTGGGATCAGCTAAAGCACACAAAATTCTTAGGCTTAGTTTGGCCACCACGTGGCTTTTTAAAAGGAGCTTATGAAATTCATTATTAAGTTCTTTGATAATTTTATACAAATGACACACTCCTCTTCAAAAAGACATCATGAAACCAAAAAGCAACCTTGAGCTTTTAAAAGCTTCATTCTAGAGCTTTTAAAAGCTCCTCCAAAAAAGCCCTAAGTTCAATTTTTGCAAAGCTCATAAACTAGTTACCAAATGAATTAACATGAAATTGGACTTTAAAAAAGGAGAAGCACCACGTGGGGGCCAAACTAAGCCTTAGTGAAGCGACAGTCTTCCACTAAAGTTTTGAGAGTATTTTTGTTTACCCAAAATATGGTTCATCAATACTCACTCAAGCATTCCATTGGCCAATGCAGTGGAACCCAGGATTAACAATGCATTAGCCAATGAGATACTTGGGTGAGCATTGGTGAACCATTTTTTAATTTTGAGTATTTTCCGAAAGTTTTGGTGTCAATGGGAGGCGAGACGAAAAGGAAAGATGTTCAACTCATTATAAATAATGCATCAATAACTTGAATTTAGGACACTATTTACAAGAAAATGAAAACCATGATTGTTCAGCAATGACTCACCCCAGATGGTCCATTTGGATTGGTTGGGACTGGTTGGGGCTTTTGCGGTTAGGCAAAAGCAGAAGTAAAAGCCCTAATCACAAGAGTAAGTGGGAATTAAGAAAAATCCATTGCTACCTCAGTCGACTTCCCACATCAGCTTCAGTCAAATCGGGTTTTTGGGCTCTAAAATGCTTCTTAAAATTAGTCTTAACAGGCTAATAGAAGCGTTTTGGGTACAACGAGCACAATTGGACCTAAACACGTGCGCGTTTGGGGAATTGATTTCAAAGATGGGAATTACTGCTAGGTTATGTATTTTTACGTCATCCGTATATAATTTAGCTGAAGCTTTTGCTTTTAGTATTACTGCTAGGTTATGTTAGATTAGATACATCTGGGTATTGTCGTTTTTTCGTTTTTTACGCATCAATTTGAGGTGATATTAGAATTTGGTATTTGATATTATTATTGTATGGCATCATCATTCTCCGTGTAATTAATAAAGAGGGGAATTTGATATCAAACTTTAAAAAAAGTGTAATGTTATGCTTCTCAAATTTCTATCCCAAAATACTTCTCGAATGATATAGCATTGGGGTCAAGTCTAATCCAGTGGGACCAGTTGAATTTTGATTGAAAGTGGTTCACATGCCCCACTGCCACATCATTTGAGAAGCACTTTTGAGATAGAAATTTAGGAAGCACATCATTACTCCTTTAAAAATAGAGTAATGCTAGGCACACTTTGAAATCCACATTGAATTTGACATTTTATGCTTTAAATGCATGTACCTTGTGCTATGTGAAATTTTTTACACTTTTCTGTGCACCACTTATATAGCACAAGATACATACATTTAAAGCTGAGTGTCAAATTCAGTGTGAATTTTAAAGTGTGCCTAGCATTACTCTTAAAAATAAGCGAGATAGATGAGATTTCTCAAATGTGAAGGAATTTATGTGTATTAAGTTCAGAGCTTTGGGAAGGTAGGTGATATTTATCTTAAAGTTAAAAGGACACATGTCATCAAGCATCTACTTTTAATATTTAGTATAGATAGATAGATATTTAGATAGATAATCCATGGATCCCTATTCCATATTCTTTCTTACTTGTTTCTCCTTTGCAGCACGAGGTGACGCACGGTAAAGTTTCTAACCTTATTGATGGGCAATCAGGCACTCGGAATGTTTCTGTTGTTCAGGAAAATTTTATGGTACACGAGGATGATGCTACACTCAGTAAAGTTTCTTACCTTATTGACGTGCAATTATATATTTGAAATCTTTTTCTTCTGCCTTTAAATATAATGAACATCTTAGCAATTTCATGGAAGTGTCTAAGTGAACCACCTAAGATGGTTATCTTGTTTGATTATTTTCGTTTCTGTTTATTATTCTTATCTTTCACGTATCTTGTGATATGAGTAGACTAGAAATTGCACGTACCTATTGGCACTATCAAAGGGAAAAAAAAAAAACAAAAAAAGTTAAAAGTTTGTTTATACCTAAATTAATCATAATTTTATAAAAATACAGAATGCAAAAAGTGTAAAAAGTGAAGAGAGTTTCAAAATTTTCCAAATTTAAATTTTGGAAGTGGTGAAAAGTAAGACGAATTTTGGACCCTTAGATGATAACACATCAAGGGTCCAAACTCCAAAGTGTCCTAGTCATCAAAGGCATTCTTTCTATATTATATTGATTCTTAATTTAACACCTAATAAGCCGATGGGAAGGTTTCCGAATTCTAACAATACGCTATAGTCTCTAGAATTTTTGACTCAGCCCATCAAATTGAAGGCTTTATTGGCCAAACCCATCAACTTTTCAACTTATTTTCCAAATTCATCAACTTTTCAAAAATGTCTTTTGAAAGCATGACTTAACATTATAACTTTTCAAATATGTCTTTTGCAAATTCATCAACTTATTTGCATCTACTATTTCTGGATTTTCCCTATTACCCGTTTGGGAAACTGGATCTACAAGCATGCCTTAGCTAGCTATCACATCATAAACACTTGTCCTGGGTATTGGTCTTGCTCAGATTTTTCTTTATTTTTCATGTTTAGTCCTTTTTATCAATAGACGGTGCTGGGCGAGATTGTGGAGAGGCATTTGGGAATCATTTTGACCCATTGAGGCATATTGTTAGTACTTTGGTGCCTCGACTGTGCGTGTATGTGTGTGCTTAGGTTTGGATTCGTGGACAGCCTTGCATAAAAGGGTGTTAGTAGTCCTTGCCTCTTTAAGGCATGGTGATAATCAATCGGTGTGGGTGTGTTTCTTTATGGGTGCGTGTGTAACTGTCGTGATGCAGAATTTTGGGTTCTTTTGGGGGGTTTGCTTTTGAATGTGTTGCTGCAGAATTTATTGGGGTCTGAACATAAGGGTTGTGCTATTGGGTTGTGGTATTGCTTCTGCTACTGTGTTTTTCTTATGCTGATGTGTAGTAACGAAAATTTTGTGATGGATATGGCTGATTGGGAGCAGGTCATCAGTAACGGAATTTTGAAGGCCTGAACATAAGGTGGTGACAAATGCAAAATTTTTTATGAAGGCTTTTTTCTGCAAAGTGTCATATTCGGGATGTTTAGTAGTTTTCTTCAATGGTGATGGTGCCATTGCGAGAACTCTGGATGCTTTTGATTTCTTGCTGTCAGTTTTGCATTGGTGCTGCTATAATGCTTGGTGGGTTTGGCTATGGCTCCGTTTGAGCTTTTGATTTAGATGTCTTGAGCTAAGTATGAGGACTTTTCTGCTTCTAATTGTGGTGAAATCAAATCTGATGGGTATTGTCTTAAAATTCTATCTATCCTTGCTGGAGTTTTCTTGCAGCCTATCTTGGATTTGTGTTTTTGCTACTGTTTCTGGGATCTTCTCCGATCTTGCAAAAGCTGTTGATGAAATTTTCTGCCTATGCAAGGTGGATGGTAGAACTGAGTTGGGGTGTATGGTGTGGAAATTAGGCTCTTTCTGCAAAATTTGTGTACTTGGATTGAATGGGGTGGAAACTGAGTTTAACGGCTGAGCCAAAGGGAAAGCACTTGGATTGAATGGTGGAGCCAAACCCGAAAGCTTGCTGCCATTTGTTTCTACTGGCTTTTCATCACTACTCGAACCCAAATTCCCTTCACTTTCTCGGTCAGATTTTTCCGATTCTGTTCCACTTTCGTCAACTTCTTTTCTTCCTTCATCGTCCGGTATTGCTACTTCTACTGCAACATTGCCAATTTCATCCTCCTTCAATGTCTCGAATGGAGAATCACCTACTTGGGTATCTGTTTTTCCCTTTTTCAGTTCTGCTGCTCTATCAACAAAAGCCTTCAGAACAGTACCGGGCAGAACAGAGATTTCAAAGCCAAGGCATTGAGGCTGGCATGAGAGGGGGAGATTGTGGGGGAAGCTTTAGAAACCACAGCTTTGATTGCTTCAGACAAATCAAGTCCTTTGATATTGTCTTAGGTGTTGTTTTGGGTCCCACTACAACAGTTTCTCTCCTATAGCTCTACTTTCTCTATTGATGGAGTACTCAGAATTGCTTACATTCAGCTTAGCAAGATCGCAATTTCGAGCTAGCCTCTTGACATCCTGCTTCTGAGCTGGTTTGTTGGACAATGTAACTAACTTTAAGGTCACGTTTGGAGCTATCATGGTTCTTTTAGAAGGATCTTGCTTGGTTTATCCTCCTCTGAATTGGTTTCTGGGAACTACTATGGTCTCCTTTGTACCATCCAGGATCATGGAGTCATCATTTATTTCATCGTGCTGCACTTGGTGCGGTTTATCACCAACCTACAACACCTAATAGATCATGTACAAAACAGAGATTAGCATGTTTTGTCTTCTGCTATCACGAGGAAAACAAAGTGACAATTTTTTTCTAGGAAAGTCCACTGATGTATTAAATTTGAAACTATTGGGTAAACTATAAAGAGGTGGAAAACTTTGAGTAATACGAGTTATAAATTCCGATCTTAGTTTTAAAAATCAAAATTAAAACGTAAAGCACCTGCTTTTGTTAATTTCTAAGAAAGAGAGTAAAAATCTAGCTTAGCACGTCTATTTCTCTGAGCATCTCCACCCCTTGAACCCTGATCAGGACTGATGTAATCAAGTAGATCCGGACAGTAGCAAAAAAGGGTCAAAGGTTTTAGTATGCCATGAACTAACCACACGGTATAAAACTAAGTAATTTGGAAATACCATATCACTACCTAAGGTGGCCTTTGCTAGCGATGGACGCATCTGGCTTTGTAGTTCCATTTCTTGCTTCTTCTTGCTATTCTAAAGCTTTCGATTCAAGATACTGAAACCCACGCTGCAGAATCCTGCATGAGAACACAAAAGTATATATATACAAACATATGTACGTATATATCTAAGGTTCTGGAACTTTGTAACATTCTATTGTGAAAGTCGCTTGACTGCGACACTCTTTTAGTTCACTCAGTTGCAGATTATAAAGGAAAATTGATGCCAAACTAGATCATTCGAATATACTATGTAGCACGGATACGAACATGCATGGGATACGAATACAACACGATGCAGACATAGTGACGCGAAAAATCTTTAAAATGTTATTTTCTTAAAGTAATTAATTACTCTTAACTCCCATGTTATTTTATTAATTTTTTTGTCACAAAATTTTTAAACAATTGTAAAGGATCCACTGTGCTGTGTACACTCCCATGTCGTTTAGCATGCATCCGGTGTAAAAAATGATAATTTACACGTCTTGTTGTGTGTCCAACACGTGTCAAAAGGCTTGCAATATCTGAGAGAAAAGGCTTGCAATATCTGAGAGAGAATCATATATAGCTTCCATGTGAAAAGGTTTGCAATATCTGAGAGAAAAACATAAAAGCATCAGCCCCCATATGTCCAAGCTTTTAGCACAATGACCATAGCTGATAAGACAAAATGGGAAATAGATTGCAATTAATATCAGCGAAGGAGTTCGTATTATATAATGAAAGAGTGGCCACCTGAGTACTAAGAACTTCTTGTCCAAGTTGACTTGAAGAAACTGTAATGGGGTTTGTATGTATAATTGATTACAACACTAGAATACAAGTGCATATATAATGAAGGTATAATTGATTACAACACTATATTATTGTGAGTCCCTTTTCTCTAAGTTCGTACAATTCTAAGATTTGTTCTATATTATTGTGAGTTTTTAATGTCTTCTAGCTTCTTCCTGGATCCACTTGCAACTAATACAAAATGTAGCCTTTCATGAAGATATATCAGAACTAGCACCACAAGGCTTCCGGTTCTCTACAAAATTTTAATCCTTTCTCAACCCATTTGAGAATGCCTTACTGCAGATTAGAATTTTCTCTGTTGCAAATGTCAAACTCACATCATGATTTTGGAAGGTGAAAGTTAAAAGAATATTATGGAAATTTTTATATTTCGTATACGATATCTAAATAGCTTCAATTTCTTATTTTATTTTCACCCAAGTGGCTGGTTATATACTTTTGGGTATCCATTTTCTAGAAAATAAGGGGCTGTTTGGGATGGCTCAGAATCAATTTGGTTCATTCGTGAACCAGCTATACATGTTCAAGTTTGACAGATATTAAGCCCAATATAAAATAACTCAAGGTCTTTGTCAAACCAACGCGACACTGGTTTTCAAAAAAGCTGTACGAAAAAATGAGAGGGGGACAGAAACTGATCAGATTGATGCATTCCCAAACAGGCACTGAGTTTCACTTGATCTCATGTCAATCTCACTAAAATATTCTATGGTGGCAAAGTAATATATGTGGACCAATTGCCATGTTTTCGGCCTCCCTTCTCACCAGTTCCATTTTTTCGATGCTTAGTTGCTTCGTCGATTGTCCTATCATGGTCATATATATAATCGCAGGATACATATCTGTGATTATATGCAGGCTGACTTGTTCAGTAACCCAGTGGTAAGACCAATTGACATAGAGATAACGGCTCTTGGAGCGGCCTATGCTGCTGGTTTAGCTGTGGGTGTTGGGACAGAGGAAGAGATCTTTTATTCTGGAGAAAGCATGAAGAAAACAACTATTTTCCATCCAAAATACTCAAGCCACGCAGCAGCATCCTGCATGAGAACACAAAAGTACATATACAAATATATGTATACATATATCTAAGGTTCTGTAACTTTGTAATATTCTATTGTGAAAGTCACTCCACTGCAACACTCTTTTAGTTCACTCAGTTGCAGATTATAAAGGAAAATTGATGCCCAACTACGTCATTCGAATATACTATGTAGCATGATACAAATGTGGGATACGAATACAACACCAAGCGGATATATAGCGACACGAAAAATCTTTAAAATGTAATACCCAGATAATAAACCTTGTCCAGTCCCATTTCCTAATAAATACTATGTAGCATGGATACGAATGTGGGATACGAATACACACGTCTTTTTGTGTATCCAACACATGTTCGGCGTGTGTCCATGCTAGACAACAAATATATGCAAGTACTTTAACATGCTCTTAGTAGGTTCGACAACTAGTGTGTATTTGATTAAGCTACATCTTTCGGTAATAGAGAGATTAATCCAATAAGAATATATAAAGCTTCCATATCTAAAGGCTTGCAATATGAGAGAGAAAAAAAATAAAAGCATCAGCCACTATATGTCCAAGCTTTATAACAATATGTTTGTAAGTTAGATAAAACAAATCAGGAATACTCTCCCCTTCTAGCATATCGACCATAACGGATAAGCCACTATATGTCCAAGCTTTATATAATGAAACCTATGAAAGGGTGGCCACCTGATCAGTACGAAGATCTTCTTGTCCCAGTTGGCATGAAGAAACTCTAATGGGGTTTGTATGTATAATTGATTACAACACTAGAAAACAAATGTACATATAACGATGGTATAATGGATTACAACACTAGAATCGGAGGTGATATAAGTATATATATGAATATATATATATAATGTTTTCATGAGTAGAAACATTAAAGTTGATCATTGCAGTTAAATGTTTTACAAAGTTTGAATTTAATTATTGCATTCAAAGACCCTTCCAAGCAGCCTGTTATTGAATCTCTTGTGTAATTTCTTTGATTGTTAATTTTGAACAAGTATGTTCCTTAATTTTTGGGTTGGTGATTAGAAGGAGTACTAAGTTTTAGGAATTTCCAAGTGTAAACAGGGTTTCAGATTTTTTGCCCTGAATAAGTAGCCAGATCATCCCTGGATGTATAAATATTACATATATATATGTATATACATATGTTGTTTTCAATTGGTGTTCTTTTGAACTATTTGCATTTGTTTTTGGCTCAAGTTGTTTTTCAAAATGCAAATTTGGGAGAACCATTTTCAATTTTTGTGGCCAAATGTTGTTTTTTTATTAGGAAATTAGAGAAAGAATTATCTGGAGGATTGATCCATTTTGTGGAGACATGTAGTTTCTCATATGCACTTATTTCAGTTCACTGAAGCTTCTGTGGTTGTTGGAAAACGTCAATGTTGTTAAAGAAGCTGTGAAAACAGGGGGTGCTCTGTTTGAAACTACAGCACCTGGTTAATTTAAAATTTAACTGGAGGTTTACTCGACGGTTTACACATCACTGATGTCTCAAACACACCACGAACCATGCTTATGAATCTCAAAACGCTTGATTGGGACAAACAAACCTTAGAAACACTTGGAATTCCAGCTGAAATTTTACTGAAAATTGTTAGTAACTCAATAATTATTGGAAATATAGCAAAGAGATGACCAATTCCTGGGATTCCAATTTCTGGGTGTCTCGGTGATCAACATGCTGCAATGGTAGGCCAAGCAGCTTGCTGGAAAGGAGAGGCCAAAAGCACTTATGGAACCAGGGCTTTTATACTTTTCAACACGGGCGAGGAGATAATTCAATCCAATCATGGGCTTTTAAGCACTTTAGCTTTAAGCTCAGCCCCAATGCGCCTGCAAACTATGCACTAGGGGGGTCGATTGCTGTAGTGGGAGCCGCTGTTCAGGGGCTTAGAGACAGTCTCGGCATAATTAGCAGTGCGAGTGGCATTGAGGACTTGGCTTGGCAAGTTGAGTCCACGAGCAGAGTTTATTTTGTGCCCGCATTGTTTGCTCCTGGTCGTGCGATGATGCCTGTGGAGTTTGTATTGGGATTACATGGTTTACGAACAAGTCTCCTATCACTCCGGCGGTGCTAGAGAGTAAGTGTTTTCAGGTGAAGGATGTGTTGGATACAATGCACAAGGATGCAGGAGAGAAGGGAGAGGTTAAAAATGAGAAGGGGAAATTCTTGCTTAGGGTGTGGTGCTGCAGTTAATAACCTTCTGATGCAGATTTAGGTCCATTCTTTTATTCAAATTTTTACTTGGTTTATTATTTAAGATTTACAATGATCAGTACCACCATGGTATCTAGTTTGCTTTCCCATGTTTGTTTGTTCTGTTGATGTCTTTGTGATTATTATCACAATTTTAGAGAAAAATCAGTCAATTTTTCCAATGTTACTATTGGATATATATTCTGGCAATTGTCATCTTCTTGAAAGTTTTGTTGGTTCTCTTACTTCTACGTTAGACTAGTAGTTTTTTCTTGTGAGCTCACAATGACGTGTAATTATGTTTCCAGATGTGTTCTCTGACGTTGTAAACCATCTACTAATGTTTTTTTCTTTTCATACTATAGCAAAATTTTTCATATTTTGTCGTGGTTTCACCTAAAAAGAATATTGCTTATTGATACTTAGTTTGCCCTCCATTCTCTGCAACCCAAAATGCATGGTCAATCTGTTCTTGCATAATTCACGAAGAAGGAGAGTCCCTTTTCTCTAAGTTGGTACGATTCTAAGATTTGTTCTATATTATTGTGAGTTTTTAATGTTTTCTTCTTCCTGGATCCACTTGCAACTAATACAAAATGTAGCCTTTCATGAAGATATATCAGAAATAGTACCACAAGGCTTCCGGTTCTTTATTAAATTTTGTTCCTTTCTCAACCCATTTGAGAATGCCTTACTGCAGATTAGCTAGTTTCCTAGCATGTTCTTGATCTCTTTTGACTATTTGATCAGTTCCTTTTAGAATTTTCTCTGTTGCAAATGTTATACTGACATCATGATTTTGGAAGGTGAAAGTTAATGAATATTATGAGATTTTTTATATTTCCTATACGATATCTAAATAGCTTCACATGCTTATTTTATTTTCACCCAAGTGACTGGTTATATACTTTTGGGTATCCATTGTCAAGAAAATAAGGAGCTGTTTGGGATGGCTCAGAATCAATTTGGTTCATACATGAACCAGCTATACATGATCAAGTTTGACAGATATTATGCCCGATATAAAATAACTCAACGTCTTTGTCAAACCTACACGACAATGGTTTTCCAAAAAGCTGTATGAAAAAATGAGAGTGGGACTGAAACCGATCAGATTGATGCATTCCCAAATAGGCCCTGAGTTTCACTTGATCTCATGTCAATCTCAATAAAATATTCTACGGTGGCAAAGTATTATATGTGGACCAATTGCCATGTTTTTGGCCTCCCTTCTCATAAGTTTCATTTTTTCGATGATTAGTTGCTTTCTCGATTGTCCTATCATGGTCATAAATGTACTGATCACACGATACATATCTGTGATTATATGCAGGCTGACTGGTTGGGTAACCCAGTGGTAAGTAAGACCAGTTAACATAGAGACAACGACTCTTGGAGCGGCCTATGCTGCTGGTTTAGCTGTGGGTGTTAGGACAGAGGAAGAGATCTTTTTCTTCTGGGGAAAGGATGAAGAAAGCAACTATTTTCCATCCAATATTGGATGAGGCATCAAGGAAGAAGAAGGTAGAGTTTGACTTGGCTGATCTCTCCCTTCAATCCTTCTCGCAAATGTTTTTTGATCCATCTTCTCATTCTATTTTCCTTTCTTCTACTTAGATGTTTGTGTACTTTTGAATCAAAGTCACATTTTCTAATTTACTTTGAAGTGGTTTATGTCATAATAAATGTTTGATTTCAAGTTATTGCTTATGCACCTCTCACTAATTATATATATTGTTTTGCTAATTGAATTGCCATCTCCAAAATTAATTATTCATGAACAGATAGAATGTTGGCGTTATATTTAAAAGGAGACAGGTCAAGAATTCTGTTTTCATTCCTATAGATAAAAGCAATGAAAAAAAAAATATACTAAAAGGATAGCATGAAACTCTATTGTGAACTGAGTGTCACGGTTTCAAAACTCGAAAACAGGCTCTCTCAAGTAGAGGTAGTTCTGCATTTATCTGACATGGTAACCTACCTGGTTTCTCACTGACAGGAGCTTCAAGCAATGAGTTTGCCCATTACGGGCACCATACATAACAACTTCTAACTAAATTCATGTGGTCCCACTGGACCATACAGGAGCTAATCCACTTTAGCATTACTAGGAATTCAAATTTTAATATCATACAAATACTCCGGCATTTTCATCTAAACAAATAACCGCCAAGACCCTCCAAAAAATGGAGGAAAAAAGGACAGACAAGTACACCACCAAAAAGATTTAAAATGAGGATGAGAAATTGGAAATAGAAATCAACCACCATTTTACAAATTTGAAATTGCTGTCAATATTCAAAAGAAAATATCCAAGGTGGTAGCTGCTACAACATTGTGTGAGTGTGTGTGTGTGTCATTTTCTTCTTTTTTTTTTTTTTTTTTTTTTGGCTTAGAATTTTCTTGTGTGTTCATCAAGATAAGTGAAAAGCTGGAAATGATTTCTTAACGAGAGAATCAATAACAAAATAGAAATATGAATACATAAGTGGGAAGTTCTAAATACATCCTCAAATTTATTCTGTACACCTAGATCTTTTATTCAGTAGTAGTACAACTGTACATGTGAATGTATAGAGAAAATTGTGAGATGCATTTTAAATTACTCTACAGAAATTCTTCAATGAGATAGAACCACCTTATCTCCATAAGGTTGATACAAAAGAAGAGCCGCAAATCCCAACAAAAACATCAATGTATATGGCAAAAAAGCTTGAAGAGAAGAGAGCAAGATCAATTTTTAATTCATACCATTTCCCTTTGTTTTTATCTTCTCACACTATTGCACATCATACATAATCAAATAAATTCTGGAAACTTCTATTATACTACTAACTTATAAATCAAAAAAATCCAGACACAATATCTTAAACCAAATGAATATGAATCGGATATATTTAACTAACATCCAATCATTTCAGTTATCCTCTAAACCTCTACAAACCATTTCAGATATAGTAATCTAGAATAGTTTTTCCAAAGATCAGTTTTAATGGGAAGATACTAGAAGACAATATCTAAAAAATGAAATAGGAATATAAAAGGTTGAAAGCAGGTACAAGATAACCTTTTTTTATTTTTATTTTTGGAAAGACGCGGGGGGGGGGGGGGGGGGGGGGTGGTGGAGGTTTGGGTTTTGATCTCAGATGCTCAGTACAAGAGAACTTTACCTTTGAGGAAGATGCGCATAAAACTTACACTTAATTTTGGTAAGATTTAAACTTTTGCAGTAAAAATCTAATTTTCCATTAGTATAATATATGGATATGTAAGAATAGTTATCTTTCATACTACAAGAATGTGTAGAAACAAATAACCTAACCCCCCACCCTCCACAAAAGAAAAAGAAAATACAAGTACTACCATAGGACTTAATATGACAATGATAAAATTGAAAAAGCAAGCAATCCCCGTTATACAGATTTGACATTATTCATACCAGCAAGCTGCTACAACATTCTATGTTCCTTTGTTCATAAAGAAAAAATAAAAACATAACAGCTAAAAACATAGGACACCTGACCTCCTACTGAATAAATCACAAACAAAATAGTAGAATGTATATATAAGTTCTTCAATAAAATAGAACCATCTTCGCCGCCAGTAAGGGTTAATATAAAGAAGAGCAGCAAAGCCCAACAAGATCGTAACATATGTTCCAGAAAAACTTGAAGAGAAGACCACAGGATCGATTTCATACCATTTTCCATCGCTTTCATCTAAATTTGCAGGTGGCATATATGGGGCATCAACAACGGGTGTGCATGTTCTCTCTATCATTTGTCCACAAAGAAAAGGATTCCCCTCATAGCTGCTCGCTTCGAATGTCCCAAACTGTGCTTTCATGTCTGGAATTCTACCGGATAAGTTGTTGTGAGCCACACTGAACACCTCCAAAAAATTCAGATCAATCAGTTCTGAAGGAATAACTCCACTCAAATTGTTGTACGAAAGGTCTAGGCTCTCTATATTGGTAAGATCAGAAAAAGTGTTTGGTATTGGTCCTGTCAAGTGATTGTGAGATAGGTTCAAAGTAAGAATCGAACTTAGTTTTCCTAGTTCAGGTGGGATTTCCCCTGTTATATTGTTGCACGACAAATCCAATCCAGACATGAAGTTGAGGATGTCACCTTTATAGGAGCTAGACCGATGTTTAGTAACAAACTCGACTTGTTCTTGTTCACTGTATTCATCCATTCTTTCGTGATTGTTTAAGTCCCTCTGTAGAAAATTTCCATATATGTATAATGAAGGCACAGATGTCCCTAAAATAAAATTTGGTACAAAAACGTGATCACTGTCGTTTATCTTCCCAAAGCTAATATTGTGGAAGCAATTCGGTATGGACCCAGAAAAAGAATTTCTCGAAAGATCCATAATCCCGATCATACTCAATTGACACAAGTGATTCGGAATTAAACCGACAAAATGATTTCCACCCAACAAAAGAACTCTCAAGTTTGATAGTGCACCAACGGAAGGGGGGATGATCCCAGACAAATTGTTATCTCTCATATCTAGTGTCAATAGATGTGATGAATTTACAAAGCATTTTGGTATTGACCCTGTGAATTTGTTCCCTTGCAAATGCATATGTTCCACGTTGTTCAAGTTTGAACAAGAAGGTAAAGACCCCAAAAAAGAGTTATGAGAGAGGTCCAAAAATGATGTATCTAATGGAACATGTTCAAATGGGAACCGACCTTTGAATGAATTATTTCGCAGAATGAGTGTTCCTAAGCTCGTCAAGTTTCCAATCCCGCTAGGAATCTCACCTGACATACTATTGTTGCCAACATCCAAAACATGTAACCACCTCAAGTTTTTGAAGATTACATCTGACAGTGTTCCGGTGAAGCAATTATTTTCCAAATGTAAAACCCACAACGAAGACAAGTTGAAGTGAGTTGAAAATATTTTTCCGCGAAATCTGTTAGCCGACAAATTCAGAATACTCAAACTGGTGCAGCCTGCAACCACCTCATATGGTACTTCTCCCGAAAGGTTATTGAAGGACAAATCCAATAGCGCTAACCTAATCATGTTGCCAAATGATATTGGGATAGTACCTTCAAAAGTATTTCTGGATAAATTTACGCACATAATGTAGGGAAGCATCTCTCCGATGATTTTCTGAATTTGCCCACTAAAGCGATTGCCAGATACATCAATCGAAGTTGTATGTACATTGCGATATGTTGGCGGAAGAAATTGACCAGTGAAAGAGTTATTCCTCAGAAATAAACTTTCTAATTTTGTATTGTTGTCAATCAACCAATTGGGGAAGCTTCCTTGTAAGCTATTGTGGGAGAGATCGATTACCCTTAGTTCGTGCTGGTGAAGGAGAAAGTTTGGAATATCATGCGATAGCTTGTTCAGATTACAGTTTGATAGTGCAAGGACCTTCAACTGAAACATTGGAACCCAATCTTTATCTGAATCTTGGGTTTCTATCTCGAATTGCTCATTATCACTTATGAATTCAACCACTTGAAGATTCGAATGATTGGCAAATGAGCTGAATGAGAATAAACCCCCGAAAAGATTATGACTGAGATCAATGTACTCTAGGGATGTGAGGCTGCGTAGAAGAGATGAAGAAACATTCCCGGTAAATTGATAATCAGAAAGATCAAGCAGCCTAAGATTTGTCAAATTGTTGAGACAAGGAGGAATGATCCCTTCAAAGCTATTAGAACTGAGATCTAACTCTCGAAGTTCCTTCAATTCACATAAACCTGCAAAAGCAATTAGAATGAAAACTTTCACCCTTTGCAATTACATATTTATCCTCTTCAATATCAACACATTCCACTAATACATCAATATTCAATATGCTGTTTTACACACTTTTCCAAACCTTTTCACACTTTTTTACACCATGTGCTTTAAATGCGTGTACTTTATGCTGTTTAAATTTTATACATTTTTTTGTGTACCACTTACACAGCACAGGGTACACGCATTTAAAACTGACTGTGGAAAAGTGTGTGAGTCAGGCATTTTCCACATCAATATTGATACATGTACTGAGAAAAAAAGTCATTTTAGTCCCAAACAGAACATAAAAGTTGTTCCAACACGAGATGGTTGTGTCTCACATCTTGCTACAATATTATTAGGGCATGTTTAGTACACATGGATGGAATAAAACATTTATATTACAGATATTTAATATCAATTATGTATAATACAAATATTCAATATTTGTTACTTTCAAATATTTAATCTTTTTTCTTTTGTAAAAAACCAAATATTTTTAATCAAGTCTATTTTAGTGACTGTTTATACCTATATTTTATGGAATATCTTACGATATATTTTTAGAAATATTTATGTTCTTACGGATTTCTGAGTCCAAGAATATATATCGAATATTCTCATGAAATATTTTTCAAATGTATAATTTTCTTGATAATTTTTTAGTCTAAAGATTTTATATTTAATTTTGATAAAATGTTATCATATTTTTAATATTTTCTAGTCCAACTCAATATTTAATCTATTTACAAAATATCTTCTAAGTCTCTAATATTTTCAGTAAATACAGTTTCATATTTTGTTTTTAAATATATTATTAGTCAAATATTTTAATTTAATATTTGATGATTTATTTTTTGGTATTTTAATAATATTTAATCCAACTATTAAATTGTTGAAAAATAAACTGATGGAGAATGTCTAGGTAACATTCTATCTCACTTAGAGGCTAGGACCTTATATTTATAGGGAATAAGAGATGACAAATTACATGATTTACGACTAGAGAATTAGCAAGAAATAAAACATAAAATAAGATCTAATTTGGAATTTATTCCTAAATATTTTCATATAATTCACGATACACAAATTATGAGAAGATTATGAAATATTCTTCAACACTCCCCCTCAAGCTGGAGCGAGGATATCAACTAAGCTCAACTTATCACAAATAGAGTCTTTTGCATTTGGGAAAAAAGGTATAGAGCAGCAAGCCGAGAGAGCCACGAGAGCCAAGAGCCGCTAGGGCCAAAAGTGCCCTGAGGGCGTAGAGTGCCACGAGGGCCAAGTGTGCTGTGAGGGCATAGAGTGCCAAGAGTGCTTCGAGAGCGTGTAGTGCCATGAGGACCAAGAATGTCGAGATTGTGTATGCTAAATAGAGGTCCGGCGGGCAACAAGATCGCCACCCGCTGGAGAAGCAGAATGTAGCAAAGGAGATTTCTTGGAGCTTAGTTCTAATATCCTTGCTCGGGAATGTGGTATTAGTATCATATAAAATGCATTACTTAGTGTTATTAAACACTTGTGATGGTTTAAGATGGGTTACAGACTCACAGTGATATAAGTGTTTCGTTGGAGACACAAGTGGAAGTTCCACTATGGATGGGACAGATATGAAAATGGGGGCCCAGTGAGGTTTAGAATGCATAATTTGCATTTATGTGCTTAAATGGTTAATTGTTTAAGTTATTTAAATATGTTATTATTATCTGTGATCTTTGTATGGGGCCTGTTTGGGCACCCTATGAGAGCACAATATTAACACCCGCTCCCGCGGGCAGAATTTAACTATATTTAGCATGCATATTAATACTTTATTAACGACGTGATGATTACTTGTGATAAGTGGGTATTAACTCACTAAGATGGTTAAGGGTATCCAGTTAGGAAACTAGAGTTTGGCCAAGTGGCAGTCCCAGTTTGAGACAATTATGATAGATCCCTGTGTGATGGGACAGATATGCGGAATAATTCTTATGTGCTTATATGTTTATTAAGGCATATGTGAATATCATTATTATCTTTTTTTAATGACATATTAATTGTTAGAGACCACTTCTGTGGCCGTTAGGGATACCTTTGTGAGGGCGAATTGGACACGTTACATATTTAGTAGGTTAATTAGCAACTTCATAAAATTATGTGGGACCACTTATGGGACCCATACGTGACATAGACAAACACCCACTTAATTTAGGGATAATTTTTATAAGTTTCATTAACTAGTAGGGGCGTAATTGCAAAACTGATAAAACTTGGTGGAGGCTACTTTAGAAATGCAAAGAAGAGAATTGACGGAAAATTGATGACGGATCGACGACGCTCTCGACGCCAAATGACGTGCCGTTTGACATTCAATTTCAAAACAGGCTACATATTCGGACTCCTGGAGGAGAGTTTAGCGCGGTAGTACCACTCTTATCAATTTTTGAGATAGTTTTTCTACGCCCCAATTTGGGAGCTTAGCTCATAACTTGCTAATTTGGTATTTATACTTTGAGGTTACTAGGCTTGTAATTTGGCTATTAGGAGCGAAATCCTTGAGGTGAGTGACAATAATTATGGAATTGGGATAATTGTATGTTTGAGACTATCTTTGTAATGAAAAGCATGCCTAATTAGCTTGAATTTATATGCTTAGCATAATTTTAATAGCTCATGAGTAATTTGTGATATTGTACGGTGAAATGTATACTTGAGCATGTTGAATTGTCTAATTGGGTCAAAGGGGAACTTGTACTTGCCATCGCGCTAGAATGTGACTAGGTGTCGATTTGACCATGAGGTCGCACGTCTGAATGAGAGAGGCTTGGGTCTCGGTTAGTCGCGCAGACTAATGGAGTAGTCACGGGCTAACATGAAAGGGTGGTCAGTACTTGTATTCTCGGAGACCATAGTTATGTGTAAAAGATGAGATTAAGCATATCTATTATCCACATGCATAATTGTTGGGATTCACAAGCATATCGCTTATATGGTGTAGTGGTTATTGAATAACCATTATAGGTGATAAAGATGGAGCGCCAAAGAAATGAGGAAATGGCAATGGAGAGGAAATGTGGGGTTTTGGGAGTAGTAGGGTAGCTTATAACCTTTACGTCTTGGAAGTTCAAACATGTAATATGGTTGGGATTAGTTTTGTATTTGGGAATGGTTATGGCTAATTTTGTTAATTTCATATTTTTAGACTATAAACTTATGTTTTGTATAAGGCTCAAGACTATGGTTAGAGTTGTAACTTGGGAACTTATAACTTGTAATAGCTAGTTGGAGAGCTTGACTCATGTAACATATGGTATATATCATAGTTGTTAGTTTGGGTATGGTTGCGACTCTTTTGTTCTTGTTTGATTTGGTTTGGGCGACGAACTCAGGGTTTCACTTCTAGAGTTCAACTTAATATGGATTTAGTGTTTGAATTTTCTTTTACTTGTTTTGACGGTGAACATGAACTCTTGGAGCCTAAGAGATTGACTTATTAGTGTTTTCACATGTTCTTGGTTTAAACTCAATGATTGAATGTTTTAAAGTTGGTTAAATTTGAAGTGGTTGGGTGACCTTAGGCAAAATTCTGCAGCAGGGGAAGGATTCTGCCCAGGGGTTATTCGACCAGTCGAATGGGGCAACTCGACCGGTCGAAATACCCGCTGATCCTCTATTTGTTTTACCACTTCAGGTATTTTGTTTTACTTATAATTAAACATGTGGGTACCTTTGGGACCCCTTTGAACTATAAAAGTGTTACTTTTGAAAAAGAGTCTCGTTAGGGTATGTTTGGATGTGTGTTTGTAAAACCTCTTTAGAAAATGTTTAAAACATGTTGAGTTCATGAGCCAAAACTTTTGCTAATGGTTTTTATGGAACTTTAATTACATGGGACGTGCCTTGGTGGCGTGCCACATGTCCTAGAATTATATCTGCGGTTTTGGGGCATGACAGTAATTGAATATGTTTTATAATTGGTAAGTAATTAGTAACTTCAAAAAATAATTTGGGACTCATAGGAGACATGGACAAAGACCCATTTAGAAATTGGGTAATTAATATAGTTAATTATGGTTGTAATTAGAATATTTACAAAAACTGAAGGGAAGGTAATCGTAGTTAGAGGAAGAATAAGCTTCTTTTGGAAGCTTTATTAAACAAAACAAGGTGTGTGTAGTCTATTCATATCAAGCTAGAGAGAGAGAATCGAGAAAGAAAGGAAGACGACGGAGTTTTGCTCGACTTTTGACGCTGATTTCTTCGTTGTACGGCATCCATTATCAAAATCGAAACCATATTGGGTACCGGGAAGGTGAGTCTAATGCATTCATGTAGTTTATTTTCAGCTTAATCGTCATATTTTTGTGACCCCAATTAGCCGGTAACACGTGATTGGCCGAGTTTATGTAGGAACACATTTGGGCTTGTATGTTGCGATAACTTTGCCTATTATGAGAATAGATTATGATAGTTCTACTGTTTGGGTAATTTATGGTAAAAGTGTGTATGAATAATTATGTAAGTGTCTGGTTATCTTAATGAAGAAATTATTTTGAGTGTTTAAAGATAATTGTGCCCTTCTATTAGAATACTATTATGTTATTGTTCTATACATACTTAATTTAATATGATAAATATATTACTACTAGTTATTATTTAAAAAAAAATTATTTAGTAACTCCTTGCTCTATTTTTCTGTTCGTGTCACGCCCCGGAGCAGCATAAATAGAGAAAAATAAATTTCCTTTATGGGTCTATAGGGAATGACAAGTGAAAGTCACTAGCAATTCACACCACACAGCACTAGTCCAAACAAGAACAGTAACCAACTGAAATATAACAACAGCAATACTATTACAAAAATCAGAGTGTGGTCCACAGGATCACAATAGGTCTGGAGACAACATATGCCCAAGTACCCGTCAAACTAAAACTAAACAGAGTTCAATAGAAACAACGGAAATATAAACTAGATATAATTATCTTCTGATCTTCAGCTAGCATAAGGATATTCATCAGCATAACTTCCTTCTCCAGCGTAACCGGCATCAGTGGGGCCACCCTCTGAAAAACTCCCATCAGGGTAGTAGCCGTCGACATAAGCTCCATCATCTGTATTAAAAGGAACAGGGTAGTCTGGACAAGGAATGTCTAGGAAATAACGGTCGTCAGCTTACTGATAGCTGAGTGAATAGAAACTCACAGGGTATCAATGATATAACGTATAACAAGTTATTGAAGCGTCTACTATAAGTTCTACTAAATAATATCTTCTCTACATTCCAATATCGTAACTCAATCCTTATCGTCTTTTAATCCTGAGACCGATAATCAACATGACCACCAACCACTCGATTGAAAGAACATACTCAATCGTTTCACATATATAGACATACCATCATTCTGTCCATTTGCTCGTTAAGGAAATAAACCATCCACCGTAATCATGGACACTACATCAGTCCATCCTCTGCTCGTTAAGGATATAAACCATCCACCGCATGTCAGGGATATAACACTTTGAACAACAGCACATCAAATCTATTGCCACGACTCGTCGTTGTATACCAGTGATCCCCATCCACCGCTCGTTAAGGATATAAACCATCCACCGCTCGTTAACGATATAAACTGGATCATCTAGCTACCTTAGGACTACATGGTCCTGCCCACTTCTCGCTGCTCGATAAGGATATAAACCTTCCATCGCATGCGTAAGCATTTCATGACCAAGCGTCCACCCACGTACCATTTCCAAAACTTATCAAACCTACTACAGCTCAGTACTAATATCAACACATGACAAACCCCAGTGGCTCGACTACTCTGAAAAAAGTGAACGGATACTCGAACTCATACCAGAATAAATATGTCACCCACGTTGTCATGTTAATCCATTATTATTAATCATACTTATCTTTGTTGTCACATTATCCCAAATCAACCCAAAATCGCATAATAGAAATCCGAATCGAGAATCGAACAATCGAACCCTTAATATAGTAAATAGGCAAGGAATTCATGTTTTGTCAAAGCCAATCGGTTGGGACAAGGGTCCAATCAATTGGGACAAAAAGTTTATACCAATCGATTGTGAAACATGGCAATCGATTGGGATAGCAATCGATTGGAATTTATACTAATCGATTGGGTATAGACTAATGGCAATCGATTGGGATTTAAACCAATCGATTGGTACTACGTCTTCTCCAGCAGATTACAAAAACAGCATATATAAACATCAAAACTATGCATTTAACACATTTAGACTTCATAAGAACTTGTATAAACATTATATACACGAAACCAAGTGAGTAAAAACTCACCTAGGGGGTGTTTGGTTGTGTTTGGCTTGAAAACCTTCAAGCTTCCTCTCTCCTCTTCTCTTCTTTCTTTCTCTACCTCAGCTCTGTCTCTCTATCTCTTTCTCTTCTCTTTTCTTCTTCTTGTTCTTCCCTCCTCTTCTTGCCAAGGCAGTGTGTGTATATATATGTTTGTGTATATATATGTATAGATATAAATATATGGATGTATATATGTATAATCTCACAAGATGTGTGTGTGTGTCTCTCTCTCTCTCTCAAGACTGTGGAAAAATGGCCCAAGGCCATAAATGAACTTATACATATATATATATATATAGATTGAGAGTGCCACACGTCCAAAGCTGAAGAAAAGAAGAAAACTTGTCTCAGCTCATGCCAATCGATTGGTAAGGATGGCAATCGATTGGTTACAGATATTTGAAAGCAATCGATTGAAAACTATGGCAATCGATTGGTATGTTGCCACGCTAATAAATTCTGGTCGATATGATGGCAATCGATTAGGAACATGTCAATTGATTGGTACTGAAAAAGTGGCAATCGACTGGGAACTATGGCAATCGATTGGTAACCAAATTTCACCAAAGGAAAGGTTTAGGTTTATACAAGTATATAGAAACGAATACCATGTTTTATTATATATCCAAAATACAGGGTATTACATCATCCACCACTCATTAAGGATTTCGTCCTCGAAATCAAAACAAACAAGGTCTAAAACAAAAATAGAAACTTCTCTCGCATCTCTGACTCTAGTTCTCACGAAGCTTCTCCTTCATCCTGATGCTTCCACTGAATCTTCACTAACGGAATCTCCTTATTCCTGAGCTTCTTGATTCCACGGTCTAAAATACGAATCGGTCCTTCGTTGAACGTAACGTTGTCGTTGACTTCAATATACTCGAAGTTGATCTCGTGCGCTGGGTTGTGAACACACTTCCTCAACATACTGATGTGAAAAACGTTGTGCACTCCAGACATCTTCGGTGGCAACGCAAGTCGATAAGCAACCTTCCCAACACGTTCTAGAATCTCGAATGGTACAACGTATCGCGGCGATAGCTTGCCTCTCTTCTGACCAAATTTGACGATGCCTCGAACAGGTGAAACTTTTAGTAGCACGTGATCTCCAATGGCAAACTCCAAGTCTTTGCGTCGCTTGTCAGCATAACTCTTGTGTCTTGTTTGAGCTGTCTTCATCTTCTTCTGTACAATCTGAATCTTCTCGCTCGTCTCTCGTACCATCTCTGGCCCAAGAAGTTGAGTATCTTCGACTTCGGCCCAAGATAACGGTGATCAGTAAGGTCTTCCGAACAAAGCTTCAAACGGTGCCATCTCTATGCTCAAATGATGACTATTGTTGTATGCGAACTCGATCAAAGGTAAGTGCGTCTCCCAAGAACTCTTAAAATCAATAACACAAGCACGTAGCATATCTTCCATCACTTGATTAACTCGTTCAGTCTGACCATCGGTCTGTGGATGAAAGGCTGAATTCAAGTTCAACGTTGTTCCCATCACTGTTTGGAGACTCCTCCAGAATTCTGCAATAAATCGCAAATCCCGATCTGACACGATAGACACTGGTACTCCGTGTAACCGTACTACGTGTTGTAGATATAATCGGCTCAGACGTTCTACTGGATACGTCATACTGTAGGCGATAAAATGAGCCGTTTTCGTAAGTCAATCCACGATTACCCAAATAGCGTCGTGGTTCTGTTGTGACTTCGGCAATCCTACCACGAAATCCATGGTAGTGTGTTCCCATTTCCACTGAGAAATTGGTAACGGCTGTAGAAGTCCAGGTAGTTTCTGATGTTTTGCCTTCACTTGCTTACAAGTAAGACATTGAGAAACATACGCAGCTACTTCTCGCTTCATTCCTTCCCACCAGAAATTCCTCTTCAAATCCTTGTACATCTTCGTACCTCCAGGATGAATCGTCATCCGTGATTTATGAGCTTCATCCAATATTTCTTTCCGGAGATTTTCTTCGTCAGGTACACAGAGTCTACCTTTACATCGTAAGGCTCTGTCCGTACTAATACTCCAAACTTCGGGTTCCTTGGCTAACATCTTGGCGAACCATAACTTCAAATCTTCTGTTGTCTGCTGAGCTACTATGATACGGCCGACCAAAGTTGGCTGTACCATAAGACATCCAAAATGCTGTCCTTTCATTGGTTCCACTGGCTGAAGATCAAATTCAGCTAACAATTACAATGCTTTCCACTCTCGAATTAGTAATGCAGCGATCACTAGCCGAGGTTTATGGCTCAAAGCATCTGCTACGACATTTGCTTTACCTGGATGGCATTGCAATGAAAAGTCGTAGTCCTTGAGTAACTCCATCCATCTTCTTTGTCGCATGTTCAACTCCTTTTGAGAGAACAAATACTTCAAGCTCTTGTGATCGGAAAATAGATCAAACTTTTCTCCATAGAGATAGTGTCTCCAAATCTTCAATGCGAACACTATTGCTGCTAATTCCAGATCATGCGTAGGGTAATTCTTTTCATGTACCTTCAATTGTCTTGATCCATACGCAATGACATTCCCGTCTTGCATCAGTACACAACCAAGTCCTTGGTGCAATGCATCACTGTAGATTATATATCTTTCTCCACTCTTAGGTATCGTGAGTATGGGTGCAGAAGTCAATCTTTCCTTTAACTCCTGAAATACAACTTCATGCTTGTCTGTCCATTCGTACTTCATCTCTTTCCTTGTCAAATTCGTTCAAGGTCCTACTATCTTGGAAAATCCTTCGACAAATCTTCGGTAATATCCTGCTAAACCCAGAAAACTTCTGACTTCGGTCGCGTTGGTTGGTCTGTTCCAACTTAAGATTGCATCAATCTTAGATGAGTCCACTGAAATACCATCTTGAGATATAACATGTCCCAAGAATTTGACTTCCTGTAGCCAAAATTCACACATACTGAACTTTGCGTACAACTTGCTATCTCGAAGCGTCTGCAAGGCAATCTGCAAGTGCTCCTTGTGGTCTTCATCCGTCTTTGAGTAGATCAGTATGTCGTCAATGAACACTATAGTGAATTTATCCAGATATGGTTTGAATACTCTATTCATTAAGTCCATGAATACTGCTGGCGCATTTGTCAATCCAAAAGGCATAACTAGAAACTCATAATGCCCGTATCTCGTCCTGAATGCAGTCTTCAACACATCCTCTGGTCGAACTAACAGTTGGTGATATCCCGAATGTAGATCAATCTTGGAAAAGATCCTTGATCCTTGTAACTGGTAGAACAGATCATCTATCCGAGGTACTGGATATCTATTCTTGATCGTAACCTTGTTCAACTCCCTATAATCCATACAGAGTCGAAGTGTTCCTTCCTTCTTCTTTACAAACAGAACTGGTGCTCCCCAAGGTGACGTACTCGGGCGAACAAATCCTAGATCTTCAAGTTCCTAAACTTGCTTCTTTAGTTCCAACATCTCAGTTGGTGCCATCCGATACAGAGTCTTTGATATCGGCAATGTACCAGGTACTAATTCCACACAAAAGTCTATTTCTCTTTTCGGTGGAAGTCCTTTAATATCCTGAAATACATCCTAAAAATATTGTACGGTAGGAATCTGATCCATCTTGAGTTCCGTACTGGTACTACTGATCGTAGCTAAACCACTTGTCAGAAACATGTTGCTCGTCGGCTGACACTGAAATCTAATTGTTTGACATCCTAGTATCGGAAACACAATCATCCTAGTAGGGCAATCCAAATTGGTACCATACTTAGTTAACCAATCCATCCCTAGAATAATGTCGAACTCTGACATTGACAGATTACCAAGTCTGCTCGAAGATTCCTATCTCCCAAAGTCAGTGGACAATCCTTACACACTTTACCCAACTTAACAATCACTCCCAATGGTGACACCGCATTAAGTGGTGCTCAAGTGTCTGGGGTTCTAAACCCAACTGACGCACAATTTTAACAACAATAAACGATCGTGCAGCTCCAGTATCGAATAAAACTTTAGCTGAACTATGAAAGAGTACAAGCGTACCTTTCAAATGATGCTGCTCATCAATATTATAGCCTGCTTTTTCTGGGATAATAGCATTCATCCTTGTCTGATCTGGAGGTCCTTGAATTCCTTGAACTGGTGCTCCATAGTATCCTCCTTGTGGTGCACGACAATCCCTGCTCAAGTGCCCTGGCTTATTGCAATTTTGGCAGTTAGCACCCATCCGGTGATTAACCCTGAAAGCTGTGCAAAACTTTGCAATATGCCCTGGCTTTCCATAATTAAAACTTCCTCCGCTATTGCTTGGCAGGGCTGTTAGCAGTGCCTGAGGCCGTGATCCTTGTTGTGAATATTGCTGGGGTCGAGTATAGCCCTGTTGTGGCTTTCTGGTTCCCTCCCAAGTTTTCTTGTCACTCTGGAAATTACCCTGAGGTCTCCATCCCTAGGTATTTCTCGGTAGTTGGTTCTGGGAATTTCTCTGTTGGAAATTCTTTGACGACTGAGGTCGATTCATCTGTGGTTGCTGTACTAGATTAGCATCCTTTTCCAATCCTGCAGCAAATCTAACAATCCGTTCAAATGATTGATTTAGATGACCAACCATCATATGCCTAAGGTGAGGATTCAATCCTTGGTGAAATCTCTTCACCTTCTTCTATGGACTGTCTATCATATGCTGAGAAAAACGAGATAGACGCTCGAACTGTGTAGTATATTCTCGTACAGTCCATCCTCCTTGGACCAGATTGAGAAAATTCCTTTCCTGTTGATCCCTCTCATCCTCTAGAAAATACTTTTCTAAAAATCTGCCTTTGAATGTCTCCCACGACATAGCTCTAGCAGCATGGATCCCGATAGTGGCTCGCTCGGTCTCCCACCAATCTGCGACGGCGTAAGTGAGTTGAAACGTAGCAAGGCGACGCTTCTCCTGCTCGCCGTATTCTAACGCTTCAAAGATTAACTCCATTTCTCTGACCCATTGATCGGATTTTCATGGTTCTGTTAGTCCATCAAACTTCTCAGGACGTAACCCATGAAAATTTGCTAGTAACTTGTCTCCAGTTTGTCTTGGCAAAAACGGGGCTACTAGGGGTTGAACAGGTCGTTGATTCGTGGCATGATTGTAGGTATCACCTACATGCTCCATCCTTTGCATGAATGCTTCAAAGACTCCAGATGGGTCCATTCCCTCTGGAATAGGTGCTCCAATTCGCGCTTGGTGATTTCTCAAGGGTCCTACCATAATGATAACGAGTGTCGCCTACAAGAGACATATTGATCAGCTGAAAGACTTCTCGTAGAAACAAAATCAAGATAGAACGAGAAGCAACAAGAACTAACAGTTCTACATAAAACAAACAAATAGGCAAACAATGATACTAAAAGTACTGCTTGTATATTTCCAAAAGATGTACCATGGAGTACACAGTAATCATACCATGTATCACGCGGGACATAAGCAAAACAGTACTAAAGTCAGCCATACAAAGCTATAGTCAATAGCTATCTCTCAAGCTCCCAAAAGTATGTGGACAACATGTCCTGATATAAACTAACAAAACTAAACCCCTGCAGATCCTGACTCAAAAGTCATCAGCATCTGACCCTGCTGGTGGTGCCTCATCCTCTGAATCAATCTCCATCTTCTCGAGTGGATCATTCTCAACTGGTGCGGCAAGATCTCCGACTACAACCCCTATATCCCAATCCTCTATCACCTCTGCATCATCATCCTCCATCACGTCTGCTATCGCCTGGTTGGCGACATCGACTGCTACTACGGCGAATCCATCGGGTATGTCAAGAGCTCCCACCATCGCAGCCTCCCCCTTAACAAAACCAACTGGCTGAGTGACCATCTCAGCTATCCATCCTACTGCCATATTGGCCATGGCTGCCATATGCATAATATGTCTGGCCGGTATCTGAAGCATAACCAGTGCCTCCGGCACAACTATCTCTCCATCAGGCACATCCTCCTCTACTACTATCTCTGCCTCAACTGCCTATGGGTCCTGTGCTGGATCCTTTGGCTCAAACTCTTGCTCCTCCGGGTCATCTTCTGGCTCATCATCGTCTGCATCATCCTCAGGCTCATCCTCTGCTTGGTCCTCATCATCTATCGGCTCCTCCTCTCCATCCCCGTTAATATCCTCGTCAGGGTACTCGTCCTCTGGCTCTAGGTCCTCATCATCCTGAATCGGCTCAGGCTCCAGAACTAGTGCGTCGAGTACCGGTGATGACGGTGCTGCCAGTGCTGGTGTAGCTATAGGCTCTGGTGGACCGGCTAAAATGGCTCTCAGCTCAATCCCATCCATCTCTGGCTTACTCTAAACTAACCGCAATATCTCATGACAAATATCTCTACCAACCCTCGCAGTATGGTAAGCATCCATACGCATCTGCGTCGGGTGAGTCCTCTCGGTCACATAGAGCGCTCTCCACATGTCCTCCTCCAGATGTCGGCTAGCTATCTGGCACACGCGCTCACAATAAAACTCTGGGTCAGCTGGCTCTACGGTAATCCCATGAATCACGTGTCCTCCGTAAGCATCAGTAACAAACTGATGGAACTCTGGATCCATGCTATCCTGCAAAGGAAACTATCTATCGTTAGGAAGACGGACTTATCTGAAACTCATATCTAATCTCAGGGAAATCTTAACATACTAGGACCAGATGGTGTGGAATCCATCAGTGAACGAGAATATCAGAACCCAAGGCTCTGATACCAAAAAACCCTGTCATGCCCCGGAGCAGCATAAATAAAGAAAAATAAATTTTATTTATGGGTCTATAGGGAATGACAAGTGAAAGTCACTAACAATCCACATCACACAGCACTAGTCCAAACAGGAACAATAACCAACTTAAATATAACAACAGAAATACTATTATAAAAATCAGAGTGTGGTCCACAGGATCACAACAGGTCTGGAGACAACATATGCCCAAGTACCCATCAAACTAAAACTAAACAGAGTTCAATAGAAACAACGGAAATATAAACTAGATATAACTATCTTCTGATCTTCAGCTGGCGTAAGGATATTCATCAGCATAACTTCCTTCTCCAGCGTAACCGGCATCAGTGGGGCCACCCTCTACAAAACTTCCTTCAGGGTAGTAGCCGTCTTCATAAGCTCCATCATCTGTATTAAAAGGAACAGGGTAGTTTGGCGGGGAATGTCCAGGCAATAATGGCCGTCAGCTTATTGAGAACTGAGTGAATAGAAACTCACAGGGTATCAATGATATAACGTATAACAAGTTATTGAAGCGTCTACTATAAGTTCTACTAAATAATATCTTCTCTGTATTCCAATATGGTAACTCAACCCCTTATCGTCTTTTTATCCTGAGACCGATAATCTACATGACCACCAACCACTCGATTGAAAGAACATACTCAATCGTTTCACATATATAGACATACCATCATTCTGTCCATTTGCTCGTTAAGGATATAAACCATCCACCGCAATCATGGACACCACGTCAGTCCATCCCCCGCTCGTTAAGGATGTAAACTATCCACCGCATGTCAAGGATATAATGCTTTGAACAACATCACATCAAATCTATTTCCACGACTCATTGTTGTATACCATTGATCCCCATCCACCGCTCGTTAAGGATATAAACCATCCACCGCTCGTTAAGGATGTAAACTGGATCATCTAGCTACCTTAGGACTACATAGTCCTGCCCACTTCTAGATGCTCGCTAAGGATATAAACCATCCACCGTATGCGAAAGCATATCATAACCAAGCGTCCGCCCACGTACCATTTCCAGAACTTATCAAACCTATTACAGCTCAGTACTAATATCGACACATGACAAACCCCAGTGGCTCGACTACTCTGAAAAAAATGAACGGATACTCGAACTCATACCAGAATATATATGTCACCCACGTCGTCACGTTAATCCATTATTATTAATCATACTTATCTTTGTTGTCACATTATCCCAAATCAACCCAAAATAGCATAATAGAAGTCCGAATCGAGAATCGAACCCTTAATATAGTAAATAGGCAAGGAATTCATGTTCTGTTAAAGCCAATCGATTGGGACAAGGGTCCAATCGATTGGGACAAAAAGTTTATACCAATCGATTGAGAAACATGGCAATCAATTGGATTGGCAATCAATTGGAATTTATACCAATCGATTAGGTCTAGACTGATGGCAATCGATTGGGATTTATACCAATCGACTGGTACTACATCTTCTCCAGCAGATTACAAAAACATATGTAAACGTCAAAACTATGCATTTAACCCATTTAGACTTCATAAGAACTTGTATAAACATTATATACACGAAACCAAGTGAGTAAAAACTCACCTAGGGGGTGTTTGGTTGTGTTTGGCTTGAAAACCTCCAAACTTCCTTTCTCATCTTCTCTTCTTTCTTTCTCTACCTCAGCTCTGTCTCTCTATCTCTTTCTCTTATCTTTTCTTCTTCTTGTTCTTCCCTCCTCTTCTTGCCAAGGCAATGTGTGTATATATATGTTTGTGTATATATATTTATAGATATAGATATATGGATGTATATATGTATAATCTCACAAGATGTCTCTCTCTCTCTCTCTCTCTCTCTCTCTCTCTCTCTCTCTCTCTCTCTCTCTCTCTCTCTCTCTCTCTCGACTGTGGAAAATGGCCCAAGGCCATAAATGAACTCACATATATATATAGATTGAGAGTGCCACACGTCCAAAGCTGAAGAAAAGAAGAAAACTTGTCTCAGCTCATGCCAATCGATTGGTAAGGATGGCAATCGATTGGTTACAGATATTTGAAAGTAATCGATTGGTATATTGCCACGTTAATGTAAAAAGCTATGTGAGAAGCCTAAGAAAAATAAATTGAACGCTTTTAGCTGCCTAAAACTAAGAGCGCTTTGTAGAGAGCATGTTGAATGCAGTTTTTGAGAGGTGACGCGAAGTCCTTTGCTTGATGGCCAACCTAGGCATTTATAGCAGCATGGATGAATGGATAAGGAAATTCTTCCATACCAAGATAAGGAAGGTTTACCATAATCACAATAAGAAAACTTCAAATTCATTCCTTATCTTATCCATATCACCAATTTGATTGAAAAGATTGATTAGATAACGTCGGCCTCATCCCTAAAATCTCGGGGGCCGACCACGAACATCTAGGGATATGATAAGCATAGACTTGGAAAGAATCCTTCATGTTGCTGATTCTCCACCCAAGATGTTTACCTGGGCCGAACTGACTATGCTACTTCGACCTGTTTGATGAGGTTGGCATAGGTGGGTGAACATCTGGCCTCCAACCGGTCTGGCCCTATCTTGGAGTATCACCCTAGTTAGCCCGGACACACTTCAAATGTCATGCTAGCCCGAAGAGATAAAACCTTAATCCATGCCTTAGCATTTTTCAGCATGAGATACTAGTCAGTTCGATAATATAAGCCACTAGATCAGGTTATCAGCTATTATTCCACTACACCTTAAGCCTCTGACTACTGGGACTATACTCTGCCAACATGCCCTTCGGGCTGAGCATATGCACTTCAGACTGAAGCTACTTCTACCACAAAGCTGTTCATCATCCAAAACCTCTCGTTCGAACAATATCAGTCCGAAACCCATGTCCTCAATGATAATCCTAGTCCGAGTATCATGGCTTCAGCCTCTATCCTACTGCCACGTCGCCCTACCCAAAACTGATCATTTTTGGGTGCCAACAGTAAAATAATTAATTAAGTAAATATACTGTATAATATAATATTTAACAATGTATGATGAGAATTGTAATAATTATTTTATATAACTAGAGTTTTTTAAAAGAAAATTGCACAGTAAAAAAACCAAACATAACTCATTTTTAATGCAACTTTTAAATGCTAACTTTAGGCGCCACTCAGTAGATACCTTGGGAGTGCAAAAACTGGTTTGTCCCACATCGCCTAAAGATAAAGCATATGTGTTCTTGATACAATGAGTTCTCACATGACTAAGTGCTTGTCTAAGCAATTGTATGGGATATTTGGGCAAAAAACTAAAAAAAAAAAAAAAAAATATATATATATATATTGGGCCAGTCTCCTACTAGAATGGTGTAGATGCTGGGAATTACTTGGAAATGGGGAGGGCACGATGGTCTTTAGCACTTAACTGTGGACCAACATTGACTGTGTTCTGGGCTTAAGCTCCCATCTTCTAGCTTTTGCCCATTGGGAAAACTAAGCAAACATTGCGATGGATCTTTAATTTCCAAACGGCCTGCTTCTGCGTATAGGTACTCGAGATTTGAAACTCGGTTTTTTAACACGTTGTAATATAGTTATATGTCGACTTTCGCGTTTGGGTACCCGAGAGATGAACCTCGAGTTTTGAACATGTAATATAGTTATATGTCGACTTCGGACTCGTGGAGTCAAGTTTGGGTGAAGTTTGTTATGCTTCTTTATATGTTAAAGGAAAATGGAAGAGTTTATGTTTATATGTTGATTCCTTGGGAGATCATGGATTTTGGTTTGAATTATGAGTTTCAATTTGATTCCTTGGGAGATCATCGATTTTGTACCATTTTATAAGTAGTTGGGTTGTGATACCAAATGATTTGGGATGATATGGAAGTAATATGGAAGTATTTTGCTGTGGTTTAAACTTGTTCAAAACCAGGGCATCTCGGATTATTGAAACTGTGTACCTTTGGGCCGGTCCAACAGCTCTAATCGAAAGGTACACTGCATGGTTAATTTTGGTCCAGGTATCACTGGACCAGTCAAATGTACTTGTTCGACCAGTCGAAAGGTACACTAACAGACTTTTTATGTTTTTTTTTGTCAACTTTTAACTTGACCAAAAGGTATCTCAAGGGACTCTAAATCCCACAAAATTTTAAGATTGGTATTTGAATCCTTCAAGGGTTATTTTAATGGAGTTTTATTCAAATTTTCAAAAGGACTGGTTAAACTTGAGATGACTTTTGTGACAAGTGTTTTACCTTGTTTCAGAACGTTAATAATATAGAATTAGACCAAGGTGGCGTCTATGTTAACCAGACTTGGGTACTGGTGTCGGGTCGGACACTTATCCAAGTGACGGGTTCGTCCACTTTTCAAAAATCTACACTATTTTGAAGGGTCTAAGAGAGAAGTACGCTTATCCAGGTGTCGGGTCAGACACGGGTACTCCATGCATTATGAAGGGTCTGGGTAACATAGGGTGGCGTTGGTAGATGACTTAATCCGCCCGTAGCGGGTTAGGATGTGACATTAGTGCTCTGATACCATGTTGAATAAAAAACAGATGGACAAATTACATGATTTACAACCAGAGAATCAGCAATAAATAAAACACAAACTAAGATCAAATCCGGAATTTATCCTAAATATTTTCATATACTTTCATGATCCACAAATCATGAGAATATTATGGAACATTCGTCAACATTAATACCTTATAAAATATTTTTCAGTAAATGTTTTACATTTATAATGGTAGTCATTCATTCCTGTGGGAATGGAAACGTCATTCCTTTGGCTTGGCAGAGAATGCACATTCCTGCATAAGTGGGAATCGCCATTCCAAAAGGAATGCCCATTCCATTATATACAATCACTAGATACAAAGCCCGTGCAATGCACGGGATAGCAAATAAGAATCCTCTTTGTAATAGTTATTCCTTTACATTTTAATCATAAAAACTATTTTTGGCAATTTTTTTTTATATGATACTTACCTGGATCCAGACTGGATACACACACAGCCCTAACCCAACCCCCACAGCCCCACAGCAAAGCCCAACAAGAGCCACACATTCCGACTGGAGAATAACGGGGGGGGGGGGGCAAGCAACTGGAATCCCCTATGGGGATTCAAACCCTCTCCCTTCTCATTGGGAAGAGAGAGGCTATGCCAATTGGGCTATAGCCCGCTCGGCCAATTTTTGGCCAATTTTAAATTTCTAAAATTGACTCTTTTTTTTTTCTTTTCATTTTCTCCTTATTTTGCGATTGAAACACAAAAACAGATTTGTCAAATATATTCAGTTTAGCTTTTTGGAAGAGTTTTTGTTGCCAGTCAATACTTAAGTGTGTGTAGGTGAAAAATTAGATTTAAAAGCTTTTTGCAATTACCAAAAAAAAAAAAAAGAAGAAGTATTGAAAATATAAATTAAAACATATAAAACAAAAGAATAATTGTCACGAAGACGCGTGGCAACCATTATTCCATATTATAATATACTAAGATACCCAACACAGGAATGAAATGAACATAGGAATGGTCATTGATTTCGAAGGTTATTCTTGGCTACCCAACGTGCCCTTAGGGAATTACTAATTACACCCAACAAATTTATTTATACACTCACATGTACAACACGAGATGCTGCATGTACCCCTCCCTGTAGAACGTGGGTGTAGAACAAATTAGGCAGGTGATTCAACAGCTTACATTGTTTAAACCCAAAGGCCGCTTTTGTTTCTCGACACTCAGGGACCGACTCGCGTGAAGGGACTAATAGTTCATTTTAATTGTCTAGTACTTTGTTTGGGTACCCTTAAACATGTTGGACTAATAGTACTCCAATAATTAAACTAAATAAACTCCATATGGGGGACTATTTGGTCATCCGGGACTAATCAATTAAATATCCTTTGCTAATTGCTACAAAGAGGAACAATTAATACAACCTCCCAGTGGCCCCATATCCAAAACAAATTTGCCATACCCACACAGTGGACTATCAAACATAACTGGACTATTAGTCCTCCACTGCCTTTCAGTTTCTCGCTCATTCCTAAGTTTCTTCTTCTTCCAAATTCTTCTACTGTCATTTCAAAATTGTATGTCCCTGTTTTACATAACTAAGTGTTCGATCATTACTAAAATGATCATCCTCTTTATTTATATTTCAAGTGCGGCCCACCACTTAATTTATTATAAATAGCAAAAATGGATAGTCACTCTTTCTAAATTTACCTTGATTGGCGGGTAAAGAACCATTAAGCTGATTGTCAGCCAAAGATAAAGCCTTGAGAGAAGATAATGCTCCAATAGATGGCGGAATACTTCCAACTAAACGATTAAAATGCAAGTCTAAAACCTGCAGATGATGGAAAGATGCCAAACCTACAAAACAAACTAATAGGTAATATTGATTATAAAATATATATATATATACACACACACACGTTTGGGACTAGTAACCAGCGTTTATAAAAAAAGGTTACAAGGTTTAATTTAAGGGACTAAACTTCTTTTACTCTTGTTTGTAAAAGAATTCAGTAAGTGTCACAGTTTCTTCATACACACACACACACGTTTGGGACTAAACTTCTTACCTTGCATTGGTAAGGTTCCGTTGAAGGTTTACAATTGGGATGTGTCATATTAGTTTGTAAAAGGTTTACTATGGTACATCAGTTTACCATGAAAGTCTCTAAAAGAATTTAATTTTCCTTTAAAATATCAGTAAGTTTACAAAGAAATTCAAGACATGAAGAGTTCAACCTCATACGGTTAAGTTTTTGTTTAAGTTTCACATTTCCAAACTTTCAAACCCCCAACCCCCCTATAAGATTAAAAAAAAAAAAAAAAGCATAAATTTATCATAGAGCAAGGATTTAGAGATGCGCAAATACACAGACCTTGGTCATGAAGCTGTCCATCCATTATGTTCCGTGCCAATGATAGAAATTTAAGGGACGGGAGAGCAGCACCTAAGAGACTTAGGATGATGCTGTTGTTGAAAGAGTTGTGGCTTAGATCTAGGTGCCTCAGCATGGTCAACTTTGACAATGTTTTAGAATCTGAAATTTATGTGACAGACAAAATCATTGACAATCAAATCCAACCAATAGGATACACATCAGGTTATTGAGAGTGCACTCCTCATTTCAAACATCTTCCACATTTAATTATGAGTAATGCTATGTTTTTCAAAATTTTTTTATCACAAATCCTCATTCCAAATGATGTGGCAGTGGGATTACTGTGGGACTATTAGATTTTGATTGAAAGATGTTGAAATGACTAGCTCCACACTGGTCCCACTGCCACATAATTTGGGATGAGAATTTGAGATAAAAATTTGAGAAGTATAGCATTAGTCTTTAAATCTTTTCCAATTTTGGCAACACAAAATCCATTGCAGCAACTCTTTTGCTATGCCATATCACCAATTCAAGCTCCAAGGGACGCATCAAACATCCACAGCAAACTTGCTGCACACCTCTCATTTGCAGCAATCTTGTTGCATTTGCTTGTTGCATCAAATCGAACCAATATTTTAGAATAAAAAATGAATCCAAAAATCCCAAAATCCCAAATCCAATCTGAGATAGAGAGTAAAAGTTGGTAAAGTGAAAAAATAAAAATAAAAAAATTCCAATTGGCTGTATATAATTGGAGATGATGATCTTTCTTGATAATGCAAAGATTTTGGCACACCACATTTGCCTAAACCTTGGAGATGGTTTTAGGGCTCTTAATTGGGCCGGACAAGCCTGAAACCTGTTTGTTCAGCCCGCTAAATTTTGGACCGATTTTTATATGGGAGTGAGCTAAGCCAAGCCAAGCTTGGAGAAAATTTCAAGCCTGAATTGATTTTCGGGCTGAGCTCAGGCTGATATAAGATCGGCCCATTCTAGGACCGACCCGAATAACTAGGTATATGTATTTGTAAATCTCTCTCTCTCTCTCTCTCTATATATATATATATATATTTGTAATATCACATGTGTTCAATTGGTCTTTATTGTTGAATTTATTCAATTTTGTTTTAAAGTTTAATTTTCCTTGAAAATATCAGTAAGTTTACAAAGAAATTCAAGACATGAAGAGTTCAACCTCATACGGTGAAGTACAACAAACGCTTTAAGTTTTTGTTTAAGTTTCACATTTCCAAACTTTCAAACCCCCAACCCAGCCAACCCCCCAACCCCCCTATAAGATTAAAAAAAAAAAAACCATAAATTTATCATAGAGCAAGGATTTAGAGATGCGCAAATACACAGACCTTGGTCATGAAGCTGTCCCTCCATTCTGTTCCATGCCAATGATAGAAATTTAAGGGACGGGAGAGCAGCACCTAAGAGACTTAGGATGATGCTGTTGTTGAAAGAGTTGTGGCTTAGATCTAGGTGCCTCAGCATGGTCAACTTTGACAATGTTTTAGAATCTGAAATTTATGTGACAGACAAAATCATTGACAATCAAATCCAACCAATAGGATACATATCAGGTTATTGAGAGTGCACTCCTCATTTCAAGCATCTTCCACATTTAATTTAATTATGAGTAATGTTATGCTTTTCAAATTATTTTTTATCACAAATTCTCATCCCAAATGATGTGGTAGTGGGATCACTGTGGGATCATTGGATTTTGATTGGACTAGCTCCACACTGGTCTCACTGCCACATAATTTGGGATGAGAATTTGAGATAAAAATTTGGGAAGTATAGCATTAGTCTTTAAATATTTTCCAATTTTGGCAACACAAAATCCATTGCAGCAACTCTTTTTGCTATATGTCGTATCACCAATTCAAGCTCCAAGGGACGCATCAAACATCCGCAGCAAACTTGCTGCACACCTCTCATCCGCAGCAGTCTTGTTGCATTTGGTTGTTGCATCAAATCAAACCAATATTTTTAGAATAAAAAATGAATCCCAAAATCCCAAATCCAATCTGAGATAGAGAGTAAAAGTTGGTAAAGTGAAAAAAAAAAAAAATAAGAAAATTCCAATTGGCTGTATATAATTGGAGATGGTGATCTTGCTTGATAATGCAAAGATTTTGGCACACCAGATTTGCCTAACCCTTGGAGATGGTTTTAGGGCTCTTATTTGGGCCGGACAAGCCCGAAACCTATTTGTTCAGCCCGCTAAATTTTGGACCGATTTTTATATGGGAGTGAGCTAAGCCAAGCCGAGCTTGGAGAAAATTTCAAGCCTGAATTGATTTTCGGGCTGAGCTCGGGCTGATATAAGATCGGCCCATTCTAGGCCCCACCCGAATAACTAGGTATATGTATTTGTAAATCTATATATATATATATATATATTTGTAATATCACATGTGTTCAATTGGTCTTTATTGTTGAATTTATTTAATTTTGTTTTAAAGTTTATGAATTAACAAAGAGCAATGCAATGCTTCTCAAATTTCTATCTCAAAAGTGCTTCCCAAATGACGTGGTAATGAGGTCAAGTCTAATACAGTAGGACCAGTTGAATTTTGAGGACCAGTTGAATTTTGATTGGAATATCCAATGATGGATCTAGGTACCGGGCGGGGGGGGGGGGGGGGGGGGGGGGGGCGCCCGCTCCCCCTAGATTTGGAAAAAAAAAAACACTAAATTATACTAGTATTATTCGTAAATACACGTTATTAATTTCCGAATATGTCTACCTGGCCCCGCTGCCACATCATTTGAAAAGCACTTTTGGGATAGAAATTTGGGAAACATAGCATTACTCATTAACAAATTATTTACTACTGTCAATTAACATAGTCAAATAATACACATAACCAAAGTTTTAATTCAGGCCGGCCCGAGCTCGGGCCGAAGCTCACTCTAGCACATTGAGCTAAGCTCAGGCTCACTTAGGCTTGATTCAGTTCGATCCGAATTGATAGGTCTTACCCTCTTAAACGACACGTGTGTAGGAACAGTCTTCAAGTGCTAATATGTTGTTAATTTATACAATAAATAAATAAAATTTCTGTTGGAGTACTATTTTAATAAATAGTGTTAGGGTAAATAAAAAGAATTATTTCTTCTAAAGATTATGGCTGAGATGCTTTAGAGAAGTAGACATTGGATTTTGAAAATGGGTCAAATGTTTCATTTCTACTAAATGGCCTTTATGACTCTTAAAGTAACATTTACATTTTATGTTCCAACATGTGGGAATTGTTTTGTTGAAACATGTGTAATGTTAAAAATGAAACGGGACAGAAAGTTCAACGGCAAAAAAATAAATAATAAAAAAAAGACCGCTTGGACAGATTTAGTCGTATATCATAAGAAGGCATATCTTTTTCCCCAATTTGATCTTGTCGTCAAACAGAAAATTACTCCCTTATCATGTGAATTTTCAAGTTTGAGACTAAAGAAAAAAATTAGCGTGTTTCTGTTTACAAAATAGAGAGTTTTCCAATTTTTAGTTACCCAATAACTATATCAGAAAGGGTGTTTAGTATACTAGTTTTTCTTGATGCAAAGAAGAAACTGAGACAGATGTGATTCTGGGTTGTTTTATTCTAGAGACGGCGTGACAAGTACGAACTGCTTGCACACTTTGGGCAAAGCCTCGAAGTGTCTTAAAAAGAGCGAGATCCACGACTCAGCCCAAGATTTATCAAAAGGCTACTAATCCAATAATTTTGTTCTTATTCTATTTACAGTTCCGACAAATTCATGCAATAAATTTCTCTCGTGGTTAATAAACATGCTTTCAACTTTAAAACCTCCTAACGTTGAGGTAGGGGAGAAAAAAACGAGAGAAAAAGAAAAAAGTCACAATTAGCGCACTCGTTTTTTGTTTTCCGGATGTGGATTGACATGAAAATGAAAATGATGTCAGTTTATCTAATCACCAATGGCCTGTATGGGATAGCTCTTTTGGGGTCACCAATCACTTAAGTGTTTATTTAAAAAGCTGTGACTACTAAGATTACCTTTTTTTTTAAATTTTTTGAGGTAAACAGTTACTTCAAAGTAATTGTTTAAAGAGTTGTGATCATCTGGCTTAGCTTTTTCACAACATTTTTAGGTCAGCAATCACTTGTAAATACTTTACCTCTATATATATATTTGATTGAAGATTAGTTGAAAGTAATTGTTTAAGAAAAGCTTTGACCGTTAGGATTAGCTTTTTCGGAATTTTTTTTTTTTGGGATGAACCATTTATACTTAATTGTTTAAAAAGTTGTGATCATTTGGCTTAATTTTTTCACAACTTAGTTGGTGGGTCCAATAAAGTGACTGTTTAAGGAGTTGTGACCGTCTGTATTAAGTTATTCACAACTTTTTGTAAAAAAAAATTAAAAAAAAATCTGATTTCTTTTTAAAGCTAGAAAAAAAAAAATAGCTTTGCTAAAGAGATCTAATTTGTAGCTTTTCAAAAATAATTAATAAATAAATAAATAAAATCTCTGATTCCAACAGTGAGAATTCTAAAAACTAGCAGAAACGGGCTTTAATTTCACAAAAATGCCTAGTTGATGTGTGAGTGTCGCAGATAAGGTCAGTTAAGATCAATGAAAAGCTTTGCCATATTCAGTCGCGAACAATCCACATCCGAGCTTTCTCACGTTCTTGGCAATGCTAGAGAGAGAAGACTTTATAAATGTATTACTACTAGAATAATGTTTGTAAATAATCAATGAGCGTAAAAGTTTTTAAGGGGACAAAAAAGTAGTACTAGAATAACACTTTGGTCGTATGAACGGGTATGAAGTATGGTGACACTGTTTTGAGTCTTTTGTAAACATTTGGAGACTTAAACAAAACCACTATAGGTACGATATTTGTGACAAAGGTTCAATTTTTCTAACCTTGGTGTAATGTTATGTGATTTGGTTTCTAATTTTATGACTTGATGACGGCTTTACATGTGCCTTCCTCTGAGCCACACATTTTGGTCGTATAATATAACCAAATCACTTAATCATATCATAGAGTTCTCCTTTGACTACTTTTTAACTTTTTGAATGAAAATACAAAAATTGTGTATGTAGTTAGATAATATTTTGAGAGCATTTTTGCTCATCCAAGTATCTCATTGAGTAAGTATGCGAGACCACCACTTTTCATGGAAAAAAAATAATAATGTGAAGTTATGGGTTCCATATGCTCACCCAATGAGACACTTGGGTGAGCAATTTTTGAGTAAGCAATGCTTTCTAATATCTTTAATCGAATGGATAACATGGAGTAATAGTTTTATGCGTAACGCAAATCGAAACGTGGGTAAGTCCAATTGTCTTGAGAGATTGGAAGTGTTGCCTTATATTCAACTTCTCTTCTCTCTCCTTCATTTCAACGTTTAGTAAGGGAACATTTGGGCACTCCAGCAATGCGAAATTCTGATATTCCCAAATATATATATAGTAATTATAGATATTGTTAAATCACCAGTTACTCAAAGAATGCGAAGTTGAAACAAATCATTCTATTAGTGAAAATTAATCAATGACCAGATTGACTACATCGAATAAGTAATTACTGACCAAATTGAAGGAACGGATAATTTATTCAATCACTTAAAAAAAATTAAGATTTGATTTTCCCGACGAGGATCAAGCGCGGACCCTAGCTAAGGGACGGGCCATTTTTAGTGACGAAAAATGTTGCTTTTAGCACTGAAAATTTTCGTCGATAAAAATCATTGTTTTAGTGAAAAAAAATTTCGTCGCTAAAAGTGGTCTTTAGGTCCGCTTAAGATTTGGACTGTTGATTTCCCAATCCAATCCACTAGAGTATAAATGGATTGACAATTAAGCCTCAACGGTATGAGCAAATATGTATACATATATGTCTACCGTGAGTGAATGACTCTGTGTGTATGGGTTGGGGGCACAAACATATACTCTAGGTTCTAAGTCCTAACCATTCATAGTTAAGTTGAACCTGAGAAAACATATTTTTTCTGCGTATTTTTTCTTTTTAAAGTTCTTGAGCTGTAAACTAGGACGGATTTGTGGGCACAATACGTTGGAATTATTTACTGACATGATCTAAATCGATATATGTGCTAAATAAGTGGGTAAAAAAAATAAAAAATAAAAAAGATAATGGCAAAGTGGGGCTACGACCTTTTCATTTTAGTTGTGTTTAAATTTTTGAGAAAGTAAGCTAAATTCCACTTCTATATAAGGAATGAACATCCTTTCTTTGGATCCATTCCTCGTGAATCAAACGGACCCTAATAGAATATATTTAATATTTATATCATCCGAGTCTCCCCTAGATTGCATTCGTTGTCAGAGATGGTCATTGATTGTTCAGGTTTTCGCTTCTAGTTTTCTGCTTAAATTCCATCATCATTACCACATTGAATATTTAAATCTTGGAGCAAAAATTAATAATAATAATAATAATCTAAGGAGCCATGATATATATACAGTGGTGGTAGATCAAATATTCCCACTATCATGTATCCGCTACCAACAATTATTTTTCTAGTAAGCATCAGGTGATCCAAAACTTTACCTTCCGCTTTTGGGGAGTACTCAAGTCGATTATCTCCTAAATGCAGCACCTTCAAGTTTTTTAGAACTGATAATTCTGCCGCACAAAAATGGAAGAAGATATAAATGAGAAACAAACAAATTGTAGATATTTTTGAGAAATTAATTTGCAAGTAGACATGCCTTCAATAGGAAAGAAACCTCCCCACCAATTACTCTCAAGATTCAGATTGGTAAGAGATGTGAGTGCACTCAGACATAATATGATGCTCTGGTTGAAATTGTTGGACCCAAGAGATAAGGTCTGCAGCTTTTTCAATCGTGATAAGCTATCACAACCTGCAAGATACAATTGGATAATAAACGATTATTTCTCTAGTATTCTTGGTTTAATCAGGTTGAAGATTAGTACCTTCTTAATTAAAGCAACAACTAAAATAAAATCAATGGGTCCTTCATTTGGATTGGAAGGTTAATTACAAGTACGAGTTGGATAAAATTCTGAACTTCAATCCTGTTGTTAGTACTTACAAGTTACAAATACCACACGTGATTTCTTTGTTAGTTTACTCTCTCTTTGTGCAGGAAGATTAAAATTTTATAAGGGAGAGAGAGAGAGAGGATTACGATGCATACTATTTTGTTGAGCACTAACATGTTTAAATGTTCCTTTTTTTCGTTCTTACCCTTTCGGGGCAACGGCTATGAAGCAGCAATAGATTTTTTGAGATAAATCATTTTTGTGCAAGACATCGATACTACTCGACGTACTCGTACATCTAGAGACATGTACGAGACATCTTGGACGTAAAACTTCGGTCGTATGAAGAATGGTTACAATGTTTTGAGTCCTTTGTAAAAGTTTTGGAGGCCTAAATAAAACCACTACGGGTACGATATTTGTGACAAGGATTCAATTTTTCTGACCTTTGTGCAATGTTATGTGATTTGGGTACTTTTTTTATGACTTAACTGTTTTACATGTGCCTTCTTCTGAGCCCAGTGCCAGTTCTGAGTTTTGGGGACCCTATGCGAACTCTAAAATATGCTTACTTTGTTTACCCCCAGGGACGGCCCTGTCTGAGCAACACATTTTGGTCGTATAATGCGAACAAATCACTTGGTTGTATTATAGAGTTCTCCTTTGACTACTTTTTAACTTTTTAAATGAAAATACAAAAATTGTGTGTAGTTAGATACTCTCTCCATCCCAAATTGCTGCGCACTCTTTCTATTTTGGACTGTCCCATAATGTTAGTCCATGTTGAAAAGTCAACACAATAAATTTTGAATCTTTATTGTTTTGCCCTTTCTTTTTTCACACCTCTAACTAATCTAAATTCATTTATGAGGGGCAAACTTGAAAAATTGGAGTATAAAGTTTGACAAAAGTGTAATCATTGTGTTCCTTTAAGAAGTTGAATTTCCCAAAAGTGCCAAGCAATTTAGGACGGAGGGAGTAATATTTTGAGAGCATTTTTTCTCACCCAAGCATCTCATTGAGTAAGCATATGTGGGACCACCACTTTTCATGGAAAAAAAAGATAAAATAATATGAAGTGATGGGTTCCATAGAGTAATGTTAGATGCACTCTCAAATGCACAACTAAATGCAACTTTGCTTTAAAATATTGAACCTCGTGCTGAAAAATCTGTACACAAAAAAGGGGGTGTGCAGAGTGTACAAGCTTTTCAGTACGAAGTCCAACATTTTTAAGCAGGGTTGTGCATTTAGTTGTGCATTTGAGAGTGCATCTAACATTACTCGGGGTCCCATATACTCACCTAATAAAGCACTTGAGTGAGCAATTTTTGGGTAAGCAATGCTCTCTAATAACGCAAATCGAAACGTGGGTAAGTCCAATTGTCTTGAGAGATTGGAAGTGTTGCCTTATATTCAACTTCTCCTCTCTCCTTCATTTCAACGTTTAGTAAGGAAACTTTTGGACACTCCAGCAATGCGAAATTATGATATTCCCAAATATATATAGATATATATAGAGTAATTATGGATATTGACCAGGTACTCAAAGAATCCGAAGTTTGAAGAACAAATCATTCTATTAGTGAAAATTAATCCATGACCAGATTGACTACATCGAATAAGTAATTATTGACCAAATTGAGAAAACGGATATTTATTCAATCACTTAAAAAAATTAGAACAAGATTTGATTTCCTGGCCCGACGACAATCAAGAGCGGACCCTAAGGGACGGACCATTTTTTGTGACAAAAATGTTACTTTTAGCGACGGAATTTTCGTCGCTAAAAATCATTGTTTTAGCGACAAAAAATTTTGTCGCTAAAAGCGGCATTTTCGTCACTAAAAGTGGTCCGTCCCTTGAGGTCCGCTTAAGATTCGGATTGTTGATTTCCCAATCCATTCCACTAGAGTATAAATGGATTAACAAGCCTCAACGGTATGAGCAAATATGTATACATATATGTCTAGTGTGTGTGTGTATGACTGTGTGAGGGTTGGGGTGCACAAACATATACACTACGCTCCTAAGTCCTAACCATTCATAATTAAGTTGAACCCGAGAAAATATCCTTTTTCTATGTATTTTTTTCTTTTTAAAGGCTGTGAGCTGAAAACTAGGATGAAATTGTGGGCACAATGCGTTGGATTATTTACAGACATGATCTAAACCGATATATGTGCTAAATAAATAAAAATAAAAAATAAAAAAAGATAAGGGTAAAGTGGGGCTACGACCACTTCATTTTAGTTTGTGTTTAAATTTTTGAGAAAGTAATGTGAATACTACTTCTAGATAAGGAATGGGCTTCCTTAAATTTTAATCCTAGTTGAAACTCATTCCAACTTAGGCTATGTTTGATAACCCAATTAAGTGATGAAAATGAAACTTTTCAGCATTTATTTATTTTCAGTGCGTTTGATAACATCCCACTTAATTTAAAAACTAACCCAAAACTTGCTGAAAACTTTAAGTGAAAAATTCATACTGAAAATAATCACTGAATGCATTCCAGTTCAGTACTTGAAATACTGTTTTAAGTATTGCAAATTCAATCACTTAAAATTTTCAGTACTTAAAATTCAGCACTTAATTTTCAGTACTTAATTTTCAGTTTTATCAAACACCCCCTTACTTTCCTTACTATTTTAAGCATCAAGCCGAAAATGTAATACCATAGAACTTAGAAGGAGATTCTTTTCTTTGGATCCATTCCGTGTGAACCAAACGGTCCTAATAGAGTATATTTAATATTTATATTATGCGAGTCCCCCTTAGATTGCATTTGTGGTCAGAGACGGTCATTGAGTATTCAAGTTTTCGCTTCTAGTTTTCAACTTAAATTCCATCATCATTACCACATTGAATATTTAAATGTTGGAGCAAAATTTAATACTAATAATAATCTAAGGAGCCATGATATATATACAGTGGTAGTAGATCAAATGTACCCACTATCATGTATCCACTAGGAACAACTATTTTTCTAGTAAGCATCAGGTGATCTAAAACTTTACCTTCCGCTTTTGGGGAGTACTCAAGTCCATTATCTCCTAAATTCAGCACCTTCAAGTTCTTTAGAACTGATAATTCTGCCGCACAAAAATGGAAGAAGATATAAATGAGAAACAAACAAATTGTAGATATTTTTAGAAAGTAATTTACAGGTAGACATGCCTTCAATAGGAAAGAAACCTCCCCACCAATTACTCTCAAGATTCAGATTGGTAAGAGATGTGAGTGCACTCAGACATAATATGATGCTCTGGTTGAAATTGTTGGACCCAAGAGATAAGGTCTGCAGCTTTTTCAATCGTGATAAGCTATCACAACCTGCAAGATACAATTGGATAATAAACGATTATTTCTCTAGTACTCTTGGTTTAATCAGGTTGAAGATTAGTACCTTCTTAATCAAAGCAACTAAAATAAAATCAATGGGTCCTTCATTTGGATTGGAAGGTTAATTACAAGTACGAGGTGGATAAAATTCTGAACTCAATCCTGTTGTTAGTACTTAGGGCATGTTTGGTACGCAGGAATGAAAATGAGTTGGGAATGGAATGAGTTCAAGAATGAAATGAAACATTAATGGAATAGGAATGAACATTTCATTAATATGTTTGGCTACATACCTAGGAATGGAATGACACTAAATTTTAATTGAATATTCAAAATATTTAATAAATTTATTTTAGTCAAAAAAACATAAAAATTTATATAGCAAAAAAGGAAAGATGAGAAGATTGAGTAAAGAAAAAGGAAAGTTGAAAAAGTTGAATTTACCATATCGGGTTAAATAAAGAAGAAGGAAAGTTGAAAAATATTGACATAACCATATTTAGTCATCCCATTAGGAATATATTTCGTGACATAAACACTACACGGCTGACATGCAACTTTGGACATCTGGATGAATTTCTTTTAGTGAAGAAACACACTTAATATGCAAAATAGTAAATAAAAGTGACAAACACAATATTTGAGGCTTGTTTGTCTGTTCAGTCAATCAAAGTGACAAACAAGAGTGAGCTTTGCAATATTTGAACACAAATAATTGGGGTAGCTAGCAGCAATCATTATTAATTGTTAGACAATTGGTCCAAATTGTAGTATGGAAAATATTTCGTGACATAAACACAATAGAGTTTGTTTACTTTAAGTACCAAGTCATTGAATCACAAATTACGCGTTTGAAGAATTGAAGACTCAAGCTACACATCGAAGTCATCAAGTTCAGAGTCGTCATTTTCAATGTAATTAGTAAGAATACTTGGATACTTTTGCTAGGATTGGCTTTCACACTCACAAAATATACTTCAATACATTTTAAATTAAATGCGTTGGAATTTTATTTTTCAATATCATAAAAAATGTGAGTTGCAATTAAAAAAAAACGGACACAAGCGTCCAGATGGCCTTCCGCATTTTAGTCAATTAAGGAAATAATATTTTTTTTAAATCGGACAATTGTCCGAAGGACCGTCCACATGACTTCCCTATGGTCGTCCCGTTGAAAATTTTATTTATAAAGTTTCCTTAAGCGGAGTGCACTATCCGCCTGGACATCTGGAGGGGTGCGCCTAGGTGTCCGAACGGTAGTCGTAGCGTCCGAATGGTCTCGAAAACTATATAGATTATTCTTTTTAAAACCTAGTACACACCTTTTACATACAAATATTGCGAGTAAATTTATCTAATATTTTCAGCATTCTTAGTTTCTAACCCACTTTAGATCACCTTTCATCATAGAGGGTTGGTAGCAACACAACTGCCGATTCGTGTATGTCATTGAGAGACCGAGGCTTGGAGTTGAAGCTGCGAGAGGCTATTCGAAACGAATGAAGGAGATTACAAGTGCGGCGTTGAGTGATTCAAGACTGTAATTCAGTGCGACTCTGGTGAGGACTAAGCAGGTTGTAAGTTTTTCGTTAATCTTTTATAGTGGAATTAGCTGTAGGTGTGGTTTTTACCCGTATTGAGTTTTCCACGTAAAAATCTGTGTTATTGTGTTTGATTTACTTTCAGCTTTGCACAAGCACAATTTGCACGTGACTATACTATTTACGAGTCTGTTTTTAAAATTAAAATTGAACCCCAGGTCAATCGGTATAACAGTAGGTCATTTTTCATCAATAGCTTTCATCACAAAACTAGCAACAAGTTATTGTAGGTTTCTCCCATTCTGTTGGTAAATAAGAATTTTAGTTTTACCTTGTTTCGTTGATGTATTAGCAAGTCCATTACTGCTTAGATCCAACATTTCCAAGTTCTCTAGATGTGCTAGTTCTGCATGTGGTTGAATAACAGATGAACAATGATAGTACTAACAACTGAACAACAAACAATAGTAACAATTTTGAAACAAAAAAATATTTTAAAAATCTGAAAAAGGTAATAATGAATCTTTAGAGAGAGATGTTAAAACTAAACTACCATCAGGTGGAAATGATCCATTTAATTCATTTGCTTGCAGATTCAGCCTCTTAAGGGAAGTGAGTACACTCAGAGACGATAGAATGCTATTGTTGAATCCATTAAAAGAAAGACTTAAATCCTCCAGTTTTCTCAACACCGAAAGCCTCTCAAAACCTGCAAGAAAATTAATGCTCGCTTTGAGTAACACTCCTATATATGGATCTTCCTTATGAATTTAAGGAACCGTAACAAATAGGAATCAAAATATTTTGGGTGGTTTGAGTTAAAGAACATCCGGGGACTTAACACTAATTAACCCAAAATAGAAATTAAAAAAGACATATAACAATATATATATATACACACAGTTCGCTTCTTGTGCGGACGTCCGCAGCTTAATAAGTTGCGGACTTCTGTTTCCAGCTATTGGATCTAGTTTTCATTAAGGGTATTGTAGTGATTTCACAGCATCCAGTGGCTGGAAATAGAAGTTCGCACAAGAAGCGGTCTATATATATATATAATATGTGTAATCAGCTATTGCCAAATTTAGAAAAGAAAAAAAAAAAAGAAGTTATCTGTAATATATTGGTCTATTTGTAATTCAGCCCTCCTTAAATATATGGTTGTCCCATCACACCCTTTCTTATCATTTCTCAAGTAACTCCAACTCTAATTTTTTTACGATCAGTCAAGCTTTACCATTACAATAAACGGTCAATTACAAAAAAATCCTACCCAAAAATGTGAATAAAAAGACCCCAAAAACTTACGAAGGTGTGGCACTTCTCCACCCTCTACTAGCCCCGAACCCCCATATACATCTGTCAGACTGTTACTCTATTCATGTCCATCTATTCCTAGCTAGTCCCCCTAAATAAAAATCCTGACTCCGTCCTTGCTTTGGTAATCCAATTGTTATACAATATTACAGTTGTACTTTGCTTGTGTGCACAAATATCTCAGCCAAACTATGTGTTAGTAATTATGAGGCCAGATGATATTGAGTGGTTTAGGCAATCTCCAAGTTTGACTGGAGGTCTGTCTAGCATATATAGTGTTCCTACGCTTCCACACTACAATTAAAGTCTGTGCCTCTCAGATTATCTAATTAATTAATGGGACAGTTAGAGATATATCCTTTGTTAACTCAAAATTTAATAAAAAGTACCTTCAATATCTGCATTTAATCAAAAGTCTCTGATCTTTGACAAAAGGACAAAAATGACATGCACCCAAACATTTCTCACATTTTCCCCACTCCCGCCCAATTTTCACGTGCCATGCTTTTGCAGCCACTCATACGGTATGAGCACTGTACCGTATGATATTCTAAATTCAAAAAATATGTTGCAAATTTAAATCTCCATAACTTTTGACATACAACTCCATTTTTCTCAAATTTTATACCGTTGGAATCGTGTCAACGAGAGCTACAAAACTAGTACCATTGTTGATATATTTTGAGCAAAAAAATCAAAATCAAAATCTTACATGTCTTGTGTAACTGAAAATTTCACAAAATTTAATTTCACAAAACTCTCTTTTTTTCAAAATTTCTTCAAATTGAAAAAAAAAAATTTTGCTCAAAACATATCAACAATGGTACTAGTTTTGTAGCTCTCGTCGACACGATTCCAGCGGTTTATGGAGGTTTAAAGTTTTGAAACATTTTTTGAATTGAGGAATGCTATTGTACAGCCACTCACACCGCATGAGTGGCTGGGAAGTTTGGGGGGGCGCGTGGGCTCTTGGTCACCAAAATTCCTACCATTGCCTTACAAGACTTTTGAATAAAGACCAAAAAAATGGCCACTTAATACTTTTTGGCCCTTTAATTAAGGATTTGGTCATAATTTTCCCTTAATTAATTGGCCTTAGCTTTCACTTGACAAGAAGAATTACCAATTAATTTAATCATGACCCCTAATCCTATTCATGATCAACAATCAATTCGATATCAATCATCTTTTTTAAATGGTAACTATTCTTCTTGTCAAATGATCATAATACAGATATCAATCATCTTTTAAATGGAATTCTTTCCCTTTCTATTTTACAATTACTAACAATTTAGACTAGTTCATAAGAGAATCAGTTCTTAAAAAAAAAAAAAACTAGTTGTGTTTGTTCACTAGTTTAATTAGTACCTAAATCACAAATTGAAAGAACTAGTAAAATCATTAAAGAAGAGGCCGGGGTTATATATGTACCTTCATTCTCAAACCAACCCCTAAACAGATTAAAAGACAAATTTAGACTTTGCAGCTCTTCAAAAGGAAGAAAGAGGGAAGCATTTATAAGCCGAGTCATGTTGTGACTTTGCACCTCTTCTAATATAGAACGCCAATTATATTCGTCATAATAATGGTAAAAAGATAAATCCTGTATGTTGTCCAAAGCCAGCTCAACTACGTGGCGTGTGGCATGGTTGCATGTGACTCTTTCCCAGTCACAACATGACTCGCTCTCTCTGCCATCATCAATCCAGGTAGGAAGAAGATTATCTGCATCAATCCAGGTACGACGAGTAAGAAGAAAATTATCTTCAAATTGAATAAGGCCAATTGATGATTTGAAGAAAGCTTTAACTTCCAACAAACCCATCCTCTCCTCCTCAAAGCAACTATTATATCCACTGATTTCAACCAAAATTATCAATACCCACAAACCCCACTTCCCGAAAAGCCTCTCCATTTTTTTATTCTTTTTTTTTTCTCTCAACAACACAATACAATATTGAACTACTTACTTTTACCAGTTCTTCTTATCTATATATATATATATATATAGGGAAGATATCATTTTGGGTTGTATGTATAATACATGCAGGGGACCATAGGACTAATATTTTCCATATGGTTACATCATATGTGTAATTTTTTTGTCTATAGCAATTACTTGCGGCACTATAAAGTCTCTAACGTGTTGGAATTTTTAGAATTCGATGCAATCACACAACTGAAATACACTGGCAAACAAAATCTGGCTACCACTTGTAGGAGATATTCATCAAATTGTGCATATAAGACATTGACTCATTTGATAGACTATTGTAGTTGTCTTATCGTTTTTTGTCCAATAATTGCTTTCTTGCTTAAATGATCCAACATCCCTTTGTTCTAAGGTAAGATCTTTCACGCCACATAAAGTTTCTCATCTATGATTGTGATTATAAATAGAACTATTGTCTTCACTGAGGCATTTAGTCAAACAATTGATAAGCATACTCTGAGAAAATAATGTGTAATACAAGACTCGAATTGACAGAACTAAATTGAGCTGTGGAATATACCAAAGAGAGAGGGGGAAGACTCTACCGAAAGCCTTCTCTCTATTTGTCTCCTACTTCCGAATTGTGAGTAACAAATCTGTTTTTAATTTTCACTATCTATAAATTTTGGCTCCATTTTTTTTTTTTAAATCAAACAGGGGTTAACTCACCCAATTTGAATGAAACAAAGGTTAATTAGGGAGAACAAATTTGCTTAGCCAAATACCTCATTAGGTCATTGAGGGAGTAAGTGCGACCCATCATTTATTATGGATTGAATGATAAGACCCATCAGTCATTGGGACTCTATGACTGATAATTTTCATACGGTACTTGTATCATACGTCTTTCTTTTGAGAAATTATCTCATGTGACAGTCAACATCCCAGTGATTTTTATTATAATTTGAGTATTCTGTGAGTTCTACGTGGGTCCTATAATAATGAATGACTCACAATGAACGTCACACGGTGTGGCAATCACATGGAATAATTTCTTCTTTCGCTGAGTTCTATCTAACAGTACTATAAAGTCTCTAACGTGTTGGAAATTTAAAATCAGCAACAATCATGCTACTGAAAAGACTTTGACTTGTTGGGAAACTTTGGAAGTACTTTAAGACTTGAGTTAGGCGACTTAGACTTCCAAAGATTGGGTAAGGATTCTAGCAGTACTTTGTGGGCAGCAACCATGTGGGTGTTGCACAAAGCGCTACCGAGGATCTACAATTCCAAAGATTTCTCTCTCAAAGGAAAAAGAAATACAATTATCTGAATGATTTAACCACGACCACTTGGCCTAGTGGAAGCGAGTCTCAACAAGGGGTGTTATACCCCTTTGGTTGAGGGTTCGAAACTCCACAACAGCATAATGGTTGTAGACCTATGACTGATAATTTCCATATGGTACTTGTATCATAGGTCTTTCCTTTGAGAAATTATCTCATGTGACAGCCAACATTCCTATGACTTCCACTATAATTTGAGCATTCTGTGAGTCTTACATGGATCCTACAATAATTTATGACTTGCAGTGGACGTCATACAGTGTGACGATCACATAGAATAATTTCTTCTTTCGTTGAGGTCTATTTAATTAAGGTCCAACAATTACTCGCAGCTTTATAAAATCTCTACCGTGTTGGAAATTTAGAATTAGATGCAATCATGCAATTGAAACACAGTGGCAAAGAAAATCTTGCTCTCACTTGTTGGAGGGTCATTCAGCAAATTGTGCATTTAAGACATTGACTCATTTGGGAAACTTTTGTAGTTCTCTTATTGTTATGTCCAGCAATTGCTTTCTTGCTTGGGATAATTAACTTTAAGTCTATTACTGTTTTTAAATTAAAAAAAAGTACTATCTACCAGTACTTTATTTTGAAAATTTTATGAGCCATCAAATTTTACATGACGTTGTAGAGGAACTCTTTATAACGTTGGGAGCAATGTTTGGGAGCAACTCTTCACAACATTGGAAGCAATCATCACAATGTTTTGGTGCAAGTTCACAACGATGAAAATATGAAATGGGCTAAAATACAAAATAACTATTTAAAAGTTGATTTTTTTTTATTTTATTGATGACTTTTTAATTTTTTTAATAACTGTTGATATTTTTTTAATTTTAAAAAAATAATTAATTGACTTCTAAATATCATACAAAAAGTTGACTGAAGTATAATTATCCCTTCTTGCTTTAAATGGTCTGAACTTGAAGACTTAAACTTAAATGACTTTGACGAATTTTTTCTATCTCAAAGGAAAAAAGAATACAATTGCATTTAAATGAGAATGGACGTGGTGTTCGACTGCTCGCACCTTCTCCCTATTTAAATTTGCCACCGTGTTAATTAGGACTCAATTGTATTTATCGTTAGAGTGCAGTTTTGCTCATCCCAAAACCTTTTGCTCATTTTCCTTTTCTATTGTCTAATGCAGTGGGTTCAATACTTTACACCATTAATTAATTATTATTTAATCCTGGATCCCACTACATTAATTAGCCAATGGGAGAGGAATGTGAGCAAAGGTGAGCAATTTTGGGATGAGCAAAAATGTATTCTTATCTTTAATATTTATGTGTCACACCTTTACTTTGCCCCCATTACACCTTATACGCTACAAATTATAACTTATAGCTTAGGATAAACTAAAGCGAAGTGTTTGGTGTGGCTAATTATCGCTTTAAAACTTATACTTTTTCAGGGCCCAAAAACCAACTTATTAGAAACTGAGTTGGAGGTGTTTTTCTAGCTTTTAACTTATTTTCCATTTAATGTGTCTTTTATCGGACAACCTTGTCTTTTAGGGTCCGTTTGATATTACTTGAAATTAAGTGTTAAAAATTAAGTGCTGAATTTTAATTGCTGGAAATTTTAAGCGATTGAGTTTGAAATATTAAAAATAGTGTTTCAAGTACTGGAATAGACTGCATTCAGTGATTAATTTCAGTAGATTATTTTCACTTAAAGTTTTCAGTGAATTTTTTGTTGTCTATTCAAATTAAGGGGAAGTTGGTGAAAATTGCATTACGACAAGCTATTTTGGAATAAAGGATAACTAAAATAAAACATTGAGGATAAGTCCTCCAAATGGTTATAGACAAAAATACCATATCTTCATCATCTAACCCTAACCAAACCCTGACCACCATTACCCACCACTCGCTGCCAGACCTCCGAGTACCACCCTAGCCATCTCCAGCCACCACTACCATCTCCGACAACCACCACAATCGCCATCTCCTGCAACCGCCACCCGTGTACCGTGCACCTCTTGACCACCACCATTTCAACATTCTTCCACCATCCCTACCACTCCTGACCACCGGTGACTACCCCCCACTACTCAACCGACCTCTAGTGACCACCACTATCATTACTGAAGATTGCCTCTTTTTGCTTAAAAAAAATTATAGTGAAATTCCATTGAAGATTGTCTTTTTTCACTCAAAAATTACACAACCTCTATTGAAACCCGACCACTTCCCCCACTAAAGAAGTTAAGTGAAATTTCACTGAGAAAATTAAGAGAAATTTCATTTATGATGGTGGTGGTGACTCACAGTGGTGGTGGCAGCTGAGCTATGGCAGGGAAGAGGAGGAAAAAAGTTAGAGAGAAAGAAAAAGAATAGAGATGGTGTGCGATGGTGGTGGTTATGGCGGCAGCCAAAGGTGGTGGTGGCTCGCAGTGGTGGTGGCAAGGAGGAGGAGAGATAAAGTTAGAGCGAAAGAAGAGAGATGGTGGTGGTGGTCTCCTAGGGTTTCGGGGGCAATTTCGTCTCTTATAATGAAATTTAAAATTTTTGGGGACTTTAGGAGAGAGTTTTTTAGAGTGTGTCCTTGTGTGGGTTTTTGTATATGGCTTGTCCTTTAGTTCAAATTGACTCAGCATTAGGGACCTTAGACCAAGCCTCCCTTCAATTAAATAGTACATGATTTGAAAGGATGTCAATTTAAAGTGAAAAAAAGTTATTGTTTGAATAAAATGATCAAGAAGGACAACATGTAAATATTCTTCAACATCGTTAAAATTTTAGGGTACACAGGGCAGTTTTGCCTTAACAAATTAAAAGTGAAATAAGTGATTGTTTGAAAAAACAATCTACTTTTTCAGCTTATTTGCTTAAGTGCTGAAATTTTAAGCTATCCCAAACACTTCTATCTTACAAAACTATCACCTTTTTTTTTCCTCAAAATCTGCAATTCATCACTTTAATTTTAAGTTTCAGCTAACCCAAAAAGTGTCTAACGCATTGGAAACTTAGAATTAGATATAATCATGCAACTAAAACACAGTGACAGAGAAGGGATAATTAACTTCAGTCTACTTTGTGAATAAAATTTTAAAGCTAGTCTATAGTATTTTAAAAAAAAAAAATTTAAAAATACATCAACTTATTTTGTAGAATGAATAAGTCATTGAATTTTCAACTTTTTTTCTAGAATGAATAAGTCATCGAATTTTCACAACTTTTTGTAACAACTCTTTGTAACATAGGGAGTAATTGCTCGAAACATTGAAGGCAACTCTTCAAAACGTAGAGATCCACTCATTAGAAAATCGGGAGCAAGTCTTTACAACATTGGGAGCAAGCTTTACAATGTTTTCATGCAAGTTCACAACGATGGGAAAATAAAATAGAATAAAAAATCAAATAACTCTTCAAAAGTTGATGAATTTTTTATTTTGTCGATGATCTTTTAATTTTAAAATTTTAAAAAAGTAGCATATGGAATTTTAAATTTTATACAAAAAGTTAACTGATATCTAATTATCCCGTCAAATCAAATCCGGCCATCGCTTGCTGCGAGGTCATTCATCAAATTGTGAATTTAAGACTTATCACTCATTGGGAGACATGTCGTTGTCTTATTGTTTTCTATCCAACAATTGCTTTCTTGCTTAAATGGTCTGAAGACTTGACTTAAACGACTTTGATTTCCAAAAGAAAAAATAATACATGGGTTTATTAGGGAAAAATATTTAATGTCACAGTTATTTGGGTAACATGGTATCCAATCTAATAAGACTGTAGATAGGTACATCTTATCCCCCTATTTTTAAGGGAATTCTAGTCCAGCTCAGCAAAAACTAATTTGTATTAGTACGTTACAGGGAATGATATGCTATCCCCGTTATAGCCGATATTCACTCGTTAATTAGGACTCTGTTGTCTTATATTTTAATGATGGACGTCACAGGGCGTGAAAGTCACATGGAATCATTTCTTCATTCACTGATGTCTATCTAAGGTCCAACAATTACTCGCAGCACTCTAAAGTCTCTAACGTGCTGGAATAATGCAACCATGCGATTGAAACACAGTGGCTAAGAAAATCTAGTTATCACTTGTTGTGAGGTGATTTTATCAAATTGTGCATTTAAGACATTGACTGATCATTTGGTAGACTTTTGTAGTTCTCTTATCGTTTTCTGTCCAATAATTGTTTTCTTGCTTGGGATAATTAACTTTCAGTCTATTTTTTGTATAGAATTTATAAGTCAGTCTATTAATTTTTTTATTTAAAAAAATATCTACAATTTTTTTTTTAATTTATGAGGCATCAAATTTTACATGACGATGTAGAGCAACTTTTTATAATGTTAGGAGCAACTCTGCAAAACGTTTGGCAGCAACGTACTCTTCAAAACATAGAGAGCAACTTGTCGCGCCCGCCCCGCAAAATGGGGTGTCTACACAACTCGTTTCAAAGTCGGGTGCAACTTTCACAACATGGAAGCAATCATCACAAGTTTTGGTCCAAGTTCATAACATTTTGGTACAAGTTCACAACATTGAAAACATGAAATGGACTAAAATACAAAATAACTATTCAAAAGTTGATTTTTTTTAATTTTATTCATGACCTTTTAATTTTTTTGTTATTGTTGATTTTTTTTAATTTTAAATAAGTAGTAGATTGACTTCTAAATTTCATACAAAAAGTTGACTGAAACATAATTATCCCTTCTTGCTTTAAATGGTCTGAAGACTTGACTTAAACGACTTTGACTTCCTAAAGATTTTTCTAGCGTCTTTTTATCCTTTGTTGTAGCATTTTCTAGAAATAGATCCATTTTATAAGTCAACTTAGAAATTAGTCCATTACCTATTTTGAGGACCAAAATACCCACATATCAATATTTGTATATATATATTTACATAATATTTAATCCCTAAAATCAGAATTTTCAAATTCAAAACCCATATAACTATATATATATATAATAACAAATCAAAGTTTTAAAATTCAAAACTCATATAACTATACATATATATACATATTTATATGTGTGTATATATATATAGAGAGAGAGAGAGAGAAGAGAGAGATCTATAGAGAGAGAGAGAGAGAGAGAAATTTGGTAGTGAGAAATTTCTCACTTTTAAAATGCATCACAGACCATAAGTGATAAATTCCCAAATAACATAATGCGAAATTATGTATATAATGGTAAGAAATTATCACTTCTAACCATAATGAAAAATTCCTTACTTTAAAAGACATCACTGACTAAAAGTGAGAAATTTCTCAATAGCATAATGATAAGAAATCATCACTTCTAACCATAATGAGAAATTCCTCACTTTAAAAGACATCACTGACCAAAAGTAAGAAATTTCTATATGTTATGTTGAGAAATTCTCACTTCTAAAAATTTTGATGGAAGTGTGTACTGTATGTACTAATGAGAAATTTCGAATGCTCTAATGACAAATTTGTGAAAAAAGTTATTGTTTGTATAAAATGACCAAAAAGGCCATGTAAATATTTTTCAACATCGTTAAAATTTTAGGGTACACGAGACATTTTTGTCTTTTAACAAATTAAAAGTGAAATAAGTGATTGTTTGAAAAAACAATCTACTTTTTTTAGCTTATAATTTGTTTAAGTGCTGAAATTTTAAGCTATCCCAAACACTTCTATTTTACAAAATTATCACCTTTTTTCCCTCAAAATCTACAATTCATCACTTTATTTTTATGTTTCAGCTAACCCAAAAAGTGTCTAATGTGTTGGAAACTTAGAATTAGATGCAATCATGTAACTAAACAAAGAAGGAATGATTAACTTTCAGTCTACTTTGTGAATAAAATTTAAAAGCCAGTCTATTATTTTTTTCAAAATTAAAAAAATTATCAACTTGTTTTGTAGAATGAATAAGTCATTGAATTTTCAAATTGTTTTCTAGAATGAATAAGTCATCGAATTTTCACAACATTTTGGAGCAACTCTTTCTAATGTAGGGAGCAACTCCTCGAAAAGTTGAGAGCAACTCTTTAAAACGTAGGGATCAACTCATTAGAAAATCGGGAGCAAGTCTTTACAACGTTAGGAGCAATCTTCACAATATTTTAGTACAAGTTCACAACGACGAGAACATAAAATAGACTAAAAAATAAAATAACTCTTCAAAAGTTGATGAATTTTTTATTTTTTCGATGATCTTTTAATTTTTAAATTTGAACAAAGTACTAATTGATTTTTAAATTTTATACAAAAAGTTGACTGAAATCTAATTATCCCGTCAAAGCAAATCTGGTCATCACTTGTTGGGAGGTCATTCATCAAATTGTACATTTAAGACTTATCACTCATTGGGAGACATGTAGTTGTCTTATCATTTTCTGTCCAACAATTGCTTTCTTGCTTAAATGGTCTAAAGACTTGACTTAAACGACTTTGATTTCCAAAAGATTTTTTCTCTCTCAAAGGAAAAAATAATATGAAAGGGTTAATTAGGGAAAAATATTCAATGTCATAGATATTTGGGTGATATGGTATCCAATTCAATAAGACTGCTAGGTATGTACATCTTAGCCCCCTATTTTTAGGGGAAATCTAGTCCAACTTAGCAAAAACCAAATTTGTATTAGTACGTTATAGGGAATGATGTGGTATCCCCATTATATATAGCCAATATTCACTCATTAATTAGGACTCAGTTGCCTTATATTTTAATGATGTACCTAGTGTTAGCGCCTTCTCCCTATTTAAATTTGCCTCCATGTTTTTTTTTAAAAAAGACACAAGGGTTAATTGTGAATTAGTTCTTTAATATTTATGTAGCAGACCATTACTTTGCCCTGTTTGGTATAGATTATAAGCTGTAAATTATAGCTTAGAATAAGCTGAAATAAATTGTTTGGTGTAACTTATAACTTTAGAACTTATAATTTTTTCAACTAATTTCGGGCCCAAAAGCCAACTTATTAGAAACTGGGTTGGAGGTGCTTTTCCAATTTATAGTTTATTTATCGTTTAATGCATCTTTTATTGGACAAAATTGTCCTTTATTCCTTTTTCTATTTACATCAATTACCTCCAACTCAATTAAACCCCTCACTCGTTCAAAAATCCTATTAATATTCAGCTTCTCTCTTACATATTAAAAATTAATTAGTTGAGATGTGTAACTTAAACTTCATACATTTTTAATAAATAGTTATTAAATTATACTTAGGCAGCTTTTAAGGATATTTTGGACAATGACTTAAGAAATAAGTTGTTTGACAGCATTAGTACCAAACACCACTAAAATTTAATAACTACATCTAAAAATTTATACCGAACATCTTCATAGCTAATTATTCTGAGTTCTAAAAGCTACAATTTAAAAGGCTAAAAGATACAGAGTATTATCTAGGTGATTAAAGTGCAACAAACGAGGCAGATTGTGATTTGAAAGGATGTCAATTTAAAGTAAAAATATTGGTAACTCATTGACCTTTACTATTTACAAAGCGAGCATATATCCCACACCATTCGCAGATATTTTGTTTGCCTAGTAAATCATAAAATATTGATGATTAATATTGATATAAATTCAGAATAATTATTAAATAATAAAGATATATGTTACTAGAATACAATTCTATCTACAAGTATTAGGAATTTTTTTTTTCGCGAGTTTCATCAAAAGGTTATATTAGACTTTTTTTTAAGATACTATTGATTCACTTTTCTGTCATATATATATATATATATATGGACTTTAGTATCAAAAAATAAGTACCAAGTCTTTTCCATTAATCTTTGAGAAAAGTTGTAACTATTCTACTATGTGCCTGTTTGGCACAGCTTTCCATCGCTGCTTTTTCGATTTGGACGTCAAATGCTAATCGTAGAGTGTTTGTCTACCAAATTTTATGTGGGGCCCATATGATAATCGCACAACACCATGAATTTAGAGAAGCTAATAGGGTTGGGCCGATCCAAGCCGGACCCATGCAAGCTCGAGCTGAGCTCGAACTAATTTAAGTGTGCTCAAGCCAGAGATCGCCCGTATAAAAAATTTTAACTTCTTCCCAAGCTCAGCTCACTTTACTATAACAGGCTTCGGGCCTAGTCCAAACAAGAAAAACGAGGTAGATTTGGAACTTACTAATATAAATTGAAATTGATTGATCTACTAGATAAAACTTTTAAAAAAAAAAAATGTACAATCATTTTAAGCATAAACCCATGTATGTGAATGTGATATTTGCATGGACTACATATTTGGTTCTCCAAATTTGTTTTATGTCCATTACAAAACCCAAATGAGCCCTAAAGAAATTGATTGGGGTCCACAAGCTTGATGGTACACCAAAGCATATACATAGTCAACACACACAATCATTCCAACTTTCTCTACATCCTTCCCAAGATGCATTAGCTTCTCCACTAAGTTCTTTTTTTTTTTCTTTTTTTTCTTTTTTTTTAATACTTACTGGATCCGGACTGGATATACACGCACCCTAACCCCAATCCAATCCTAAAGTCTCATACTGGCCCACAACAAAGCCCAGCAATGGCCACTCATTCCGACTGAAGAATAACTGGGGACACGCAACTAAAATTCCCTATGGGTACTCGAACCCTCTTCCTCCCCATTGGGAGGAGAGAGACTATGCCAATTAGCCTATAGCCCGCTCTAATTTATCGTAGAATTGAGATGCAAACATATAGACTGCTATGTTATGTGCATGTTAAATTGCAATTAAGACCTTGCCACAACGGGCTCGGGCTTAAATTGGGCTTGGCTTAATGTAGCCCAAGCTCATCCCGAAAATGTATTCGGGCTTAAAATTCAGCCCGAGCTCACTCAGCCCATTCTCACTTGAAGCTCAGTCCAAAAATTTGCGGCCCAAACAAACGGGCTTCGGGCTTGCCCGGTCCTATTAACAGTCCTAACTAGGGTGCAGCTTCAGCCTATCGTAACGCTGTTGGTTTTTACATTTTTGTTGACATGTCCTTTATACCCTTGATATGAGTTCAGTAGACACTTATTGGGAGACAAATAGAAAAATTCTATGATGTTGGAATGTATCATACAACTTGCTTCCCAAATTTTGGATTAGAAATTACTTCTTCAATACTTTGTCAGTTGTATCATGTGCCGCCATTTATCACTGTCAAAACATGTGGTATAACTATCAAAACATTTGAGAATTAATTTGGGAAGCATAGCATTACTCTAAAAGTTTATATTCCCTCCGTCCCATATTTTGAGTCATGTATTTCATTTTGGGATGTCTTAAAATTAGTGTCCACTTTCCTAAATGAATTGGTATATAAATTTTACTTACTTTCCAAAACTACCCTTCCTTGAAATCTACACTAAGACAAAATTAACAAAATTGTTGTAATGATTAGGGGCAATTGTAGAAAGTAGGTGTAGATTCTTTTTGTCCCCTTAATAAGTTGAGTTCCCAAATATGAACTCAAAATATGAGACGGAGAGAGTACTATTTAGATAGTAGCAAAGTAATTTTTTTCAAAAACAACGTGAATTTTAAAGTGCAACTATTTGAAACCATGTTATAATAAAAGGTGCCAAAATATTATAACTACTTGAATGCATGATACATCTTAATGTAATACTCCGTAATAACAAATGGTAAAATGTTCATCCAAAAATGGTCATTCATTGCTCATTTAGGTCTCTACTGGGTGATATGTGTCCATTTATATTCCCATTTTGTCTTTATACCATTAGCATAATTACTGAAATGGGACACATATCACCCAGTGGAGGTCTGGGTGAGCAATGAGTGACCATTTTTGAATGAGCAAAAATGCTCTCGTTTAATATACAGTACTAATCTGGTGTATAAATAAATATACACAAATATGTATTAATGTGCATTTTTCATTAATAAGCTTTCACAAACAGCATCTATTAACAAAATCTAGGTGGTAGTATTTTTTATATTTAATCAATTAGTCATGTAATTAATTGATAGTACGGGCTCGTTTGGTTGCCGGATAGGATAAAGGGGTATAGTATAAAGCGTAGTTAACTTATGCTGGGATAACTAACCACAGGATAAAACAGTGCAGTATTAATTTTATACTGTGTTTGGTTCGTGTCGGATTAAACTGGGGATAAAATACAAATAGTCCAATACTGTGTTTGGACGACCATGGTATAAACCTGAATTAATCTATAACTTTCCATAAATGCCCTTTTTGCAAAAAATTACCAAATTACCATGAATACACCATAACACCTTCACATTAAAGCATTTTTTCAAACATTAACTACAAAATACATGTCTTACACTTTTTGAGTAAAAAAAACTACAAAATACATAATAGCAATGTCAATAAAATGTCCTAACATACACCCCCGATTACAAAATAAATGTCCGAACATAGGATATTTTCACGAACTAGTTCAAAACAACATATCTACTTCAAGAAGTTCACATTTTACAACCATTTAATTAACTTCCGAACAACAATAGCAAATAAAAAACCAAATATGAAATACATCAATGGTGCTGCTTGTGGAGGATGAACCATATGTGGCAACAGCGGTGGTGGTGGAGCTGGGTCAACCATACGTACTGGGACAGTAGTGTCAACTTCATTTGGGTATGTTGCACGCTTATAATTGTAGTATGCTTCCTCAGCTTCCTGTAAAGATGGGTATTTTCTGAACACAGGCTCTGAATATCTGTGAACTTGGGCCTTACATGATTCCCAAGTTGTATAAATTCCCGGATTTTTCCCTTCAAAAACTACATACCACCATTTTTGTTTGCTACCCATCTGTTATGACCAACACCACAAGAATGATAATAACACAACCATAATCATCATTACAATCAAATTTAAGGTTCCAACTAAAACATAGTTTTAACATCAACTAAAACATAGTTCAATCATCAACACAAACATACTTCGAACATCAAGCAAAACATAAAGTTAACATCAACACAAACATAGTCTTACACACCACCACATAAAACCACCTCTAAATGACCTACAACTCTCCCCTAAGGAGTAATTCAACCCAATCTTCCTTGAATTCATTTGGAAGACAAAAGAACACATCCATTTTTCCGGTATCATTTGCAATCATAGTGACTGCCTTGAGTTTGTCGCTCATTCCCAAGTTATCCAACTTCTCTATCTCTCCATAAATCTTCTTTCTAGCATCACTCACATCATGTTGATAACCAATCCTTGTGCAGAGCACTTGCATTTTATCCTTGGAGTCTTCACAAAATTTGCTAATTGCTTTTGACATGTTCCCAAGTTCAATCGCCATGATATCATTCCCACGAACTCTCTTTCTTCCACCTTGTTTAGTAGCAATTTTCAAACAATAGTTCAGTGTACAAGCAAGATTTCAAGAAGTCCCTAGAGTTCAACTCAAAAAAAATTCCCAAGTTGTTTTGTTTCAATAAGTCCCTAGAGTTCAAATAAAAAATAATTCTCAAGTTGTTTTGTTTCAATAAGTCCCTAGAGTTCAACTCAAAAAAAATTCCCAAGTTGTTTTGTTTCAATAAGTCCCTAGAGTTCAAATAAAAAATAATTCCCAAGTTGTTTTGTTTCAATAAGTCCCTAGAGTTCAACTCAAAAAAAATTCCCAAGTTGTTTTGTTACAATGAGTCCCTAGAGTTCAAATAAAAAATAATTCTCAAGTTGTTTTGTTACAAGAAGTCCCTAGAGTTCAACTCAAGAAAAATTCCCAAGTTGTTTTGTTTCAAGAAGTCCCTAGAGTTCAAATGAAAAATAATTCCCAAGTTGTTTTGTTTCAATAAGTCCCTAGAGTTCAAATAAAAAAAAAATTCCCAAGTTGTTTTGTTACAAGGAGTCCCTAGAGTTCAACTCAAGAAAAATTCCCAAGTTGTTTTGTTTCAAGAAGTCCCTAGAGTTCAAATAAAAAATAATTCCCAAGTTGTTTTGTTTCAATAAATCCCTAGAGTTCAACTAAAAAAAATTCCCAAGTTGTTTTGTTTCAATAAGTCCCTAGAGTTCAAATAAAAAAAAATTCCCAAGTTGTTTTGTTACAAGAAGTCCCTAGAGTTCAAATAAAAAATAAATCCCAAGTTGTTTTGTTTCAATAAGTCCCTAGAGTTCAACTAAAAAAAAATCCCAAGTTGTTTTGTTTCAATAAGTCCCTAGAGTTCAAATAAAAAAAAAAATTCCCAAGTTGTTTTGTTACAAGAAGTCCCTAGAGTTCAACTCAAGAAAAATTCCCAAGTTGTTTTGTTTCAAGAAGTCCCTAGAGTTCAAATAAAAAATAATTCCCAAGTTGTTTTGTTTCAATAAGTCCCTAGAGTTCAACTCAAGAAAAATTCCCAAGTTGTTTCTGTCTAAAATGGTATCCATAGTAAGTAATTTGATCAATATATGAATATTATACATGCCATATCAGAAAATGACCAAATGGGATCAATAACTTGTCCAAGAAAAACTAGTGAATTATGATCCACACATCTCAAAGGCAAATAGAGAACCTAAGTTCCAGCCACATTAAGTGGTGTAAAATAGTTTGAATTTCCCCAACTTGCAGGGCACAAAATTGAGTACAGCTACAAGAAGACAATGGGCAACGTGCAAACAAAAACTGAGTAAAACTAGACCAAAAAATGAGAATTGGGTGGTCCTGACAACTTGCAATGAGCAATCAATATAATGTAAAATGGGAAGTCATAAATCAAAGTTACAGTTTAAAGAAAAGACAAGATCCCAACTAGTCAAAAGCAGAGCCTCATTATTCAAAATCTTTGAACCGCAACCCCTATTTGGTTCCCAAGAAAAAGCTAAAGGAAAATGAAAGGCTTTCAAAATAAAGTTATTTTTAATCACACAGTGTTGATTCAACAATTTCTTCATGTGACCCAAAATGATCGGATACAATTTCAAACGCCAGTTAAGCTCACACTTTGATGTCACTATTAAATTTCAAAACCCGAAATTATGAAAATTCAAGCAAATCAAAACCAAAATGAATGTATCTGTTCTGTTCCAGGTGCATACATCATTGGTGGAATTAAGAACACTAAAAAATTGTAGATCTAACAACAAAACTCAAAAACATTGTAGATGTAACCAGAAAAACTCAAGAAAAATTGTAAATCTGTGATAGATCTGGTAATTAAAATCGAAAAAAAGAAAGGGTGGTAGTGCTTAGATCTGTGATAGATCAGACTTTAGGAATGATGGACATGCAAAAATATTGTAGATCTACCAAAAAAAACCCTAGTTTATGAAAGCCCTACTTCAGAAATCGAAAACAACAAAGGAACACCAAATCTACACCTCAGTACCGACCCTATGTGGTGACAGTGAGCTCGGTGAGATGTTTTGCCGGCGTCGCCTACTGCAGCCGGTGACGATTTTGTCGTCGTTCAGTCAGTGAGAAGTTTCTCCTCTTTGTCGCCTCTACTTTTGCTCTCGTGAGTTCACCAAAAAAGTGAACGAATTAGAGATTCTAAAGGGAAAAGTGGTATATATATGATAGGGGTATTATGGTACTTTGAACCAATAATCCCACTTAGAGCTTATGACAGCGTTTTTAATACTACACCCCCCCTGGTATTATTTTATCCTTCCTAGGGAGTATTAATTTTAACCACACATTACAATACCTAGAGTTAAATAATACTATAATAGTCCAAACAAACACAGTATAACCATGGAATGGACTATTTTAGTCCAATCCCTCTTAGTTGTCCGCCAAACAAACGAGCCCTACATGTATTAAAATAATAACTGAAAATGCATCTCAATACTAATACAATAAATACTAATACAATAGCAATACAACACAAGGGCATAATTATCTTTTGGACGCAAAGATTTTTGTTAGAATAGATTATGGTCAAAATTGATTTTGATAGTTGGGGTATTTGGGTTATAGTCATAATTGATTTTGATAGTTGGGATTTACCCAAACACCCCAACTATCAAAATCAATTCTAACCATAGTCTATTTTAAAATATTTATCGCATAACTATCGCAATCGCAAATCACAAACTACCCAAATAGGGGTATGATATACTATGTTTTGGGACCTCCCACGATAATACAGTATTAAGGATGAAGCCATAAAGGCTGTCAGTAAATCGGTTGGTGAAAGCGACCTCCCACGATAAGAGTTTCGTAACACTTGTCGGCACAAAACACATCCACTCTCCGGCTATTTAAGTAGGGATATTTACATTTCGATCAACATTTTATATGAAATTCAGAAGTCAGTCTTTTATTTTTTTTAAAATTAAAAATTATCAACAATAAATAAATCTTTGTAAGAATATCAACAAATTAAAAAAACATCAAGTTTTGAATAGTTATTTTGTGTTTGAGCCTACTTTATGGTTTCAGCATTGTACGTTGTGATGATTGCTCCCAGCATTGTGAATATTTGCTCCCAACGTTGTAAAGAGTTGCACCCGACTTTGAAAAGAGTTGCTTCCTGCGTTTTGAAGAATTGCTCCCAATGGTACAAAGAGTTACTCCAAAACATCATGTAAAATTTGATGACTTTCAATTTTACAAAAAAAGTTGATGTTTATTTATTTTTGAAAAAATAGTAGACCGACTTTTAAATTTCTACACAAAATGTAGTCTAAAAGTTAATTATCCCTTTTAATTAGTATACTAATAGACGATTAGATGTAGAGTAAAACCGCCATTTGTGGCCCAAAGTATTATAAAATACTAATAAACTAACAAAAATGGATTAAAAGTCCTTTGTGGTCCAAAGTAATATATATTATAAAAATAATGGAAATAGATGAGATTTCTCAAATGTTAAGGACTTTTGGGAAGCATTTTTGACATAGAAAATTAGGAAGTATAGCATTACTACTTTAAAAATAAGGGAGATAGATAAAATTTCTCAAATGTGAAGCACTTTTGGGATAGAAATTTGGCAAACTTGTAGACACTCCATTTTATCGGCTATAAGATTTAGGAGACTCATAGTTTGGTGGTTCACGATGATTGAAAAGACACGAAAAGGACTCCCGGAAGTCGGTTCTGCCTCTCCGAATACTCAAATATTGGTACAAATGACCGAAATGTCCCTGAAAGCCCAACACTTCCAAATTTGGACTGAAAGTTCTGGAAACATACTATGACGTAGGAAAAACAATGAATGAGTTTTAAGACGAAATCGGATGAAAACATCAGCTCCCAGAGGCACGCAAAGTCCCGGAAGTTCCTGGAGGTCCTCGTTTGACCGGTTTGACATAGGTTTGACCAAAATCTTCCGAATTCACCCAAAGGTTGCGGAATCATTCTAAATCATGTGAAAAGTAAGTGTTTTACAAAAAAATCAAACAAAAATGTCAGCTCTTGGGAGCTCCTAGAAGTTCCCAGAACTTCCTAGAGATCCTCGGTTTGACTGATTTGACCTAAATATTGACTCAGGAACCGAAGCACCGTATCAATTTTCAAATATTTTTCATGGATAATGGAGGTCAATAGCTATCCAATGGTATATCGTACATAATCTCTGGACTTAAACTGAATTTATTATGAATTTCTGAAGGTGAAAAAGACGATCAAATCAGCCTTTATCGCAAATACCGCAAAACTTTTCAAAGTGACCTGACTCTGAACTATTTTTTTATGGAAGGTAGGCTTCATTACCGTTCCAACGATATATCATAAGTTCAGTTTAGAGTTTGTATGCATTTTTTGTGAATTTCGGACGAAATAGGGCCTTTTCGCGAATACCAGAACCTCTGGGGACCTAAATGCAATTTTTTGGACGTCTGAGGAGCAGTGTCATCGCGGCGCTCTCCCCCAGACATGTTAATTTTTGTAATTTATTTTGGGGGTCAATTTTCAATAATTGAAAATCAAAACGACTTAGTTTCTTGTTTACAAAACTTTTAGACCAATGGGAGCAGTTTTTAAATCCCAAACTCCTTCCAATTTGGCCTATATAAACCGCCATTTCCTCTTCATTTTGGTGGGTGGCAAGTGCAAAGCTTAAGAAAGTTGTAGAGAGAAAGAAAGATAGAGATAGAGTTAGAAGTGAGAAAGTGAGCTTTAGCTACTGTTTTTCTATAGAAAGTGAGCTCTAAACTCAAGTTCTTCCATTAATATTCTTCATTTCTTACATTTATCACACCCAACAACCATCTCATTGAGTATTTATGAGTTGATAGTTGTTTCCATGTCCAAATGTCACCATATATGAAAGAAACACCAAGCTACAAGTCCAATACTCCATTGATATTCATATATGGATTGATTTTGCTTGTTTACATATACAATGTTCATCTCTTCTTGCCTCATTTCTTCTTGATTTTTCTTTGGTTACTTACTTGCTTAACATCATCTAGATGATGACATGGTATTTGAGTTGAATCCTTATGGATAGTAGCTCTTGAACTCAAAAACATGTTTGATAGGTGATGATTCAACTTCAATATACCCTCATGGGTTCTTGAAGTTACTTTCCAAATAAAAACCTTGTTTTTGCAAATACTTTGAGGAGTTCTCAAACTGAGCTAGAAGTTGACATTCTAAGTGGTTATAATCTTCATTTGGGTGCTGAATATACACTTTCAAAACCTCTATTTCAAAACCACCCCGAAATTTTGTCTTCAAACATTTTAATTCAAAACCACCAAAACAGTGAGCAATCCAACTTTAAAAGAACTTTCTATGTTCAATACTCAATGGATGATGATGATACCACTTGGAAAGACTTCCCAACTCATTAAATAATGTCCATGATTTTTGGTTTGAAAGGAAAACACTTGGAAGGGTTCCTATTTGACCCAAACATTTATTCAAAACATTCAGCTGTTCTGTCACATCAGCTTTGGGTGACTTTAAACCTATATTCCAGAAAACTTTTCCACTAAGAGTGGTCCAAACTTATTTGTCCCTTTAACTTCAGTGTGTTAGGGAACTTTCTGTATATAATGGTTCACTAGATTTTTTTTTTTTCATTTTCAAATATTTTTCTACATTTTAGCCGACAGTACGGAATCTGTTTCTGAATAACCCTTCTTGTTTGTTTTATTTCTCTCATTCTATAACTCCTATGATAGTTTGGCTTTTTCATATGTGTTCTAGCTCAGTAAGGATGATCTATATAAAATTTCATGAATTTATCATACTCCTAACAGCACTTTTTCATTTTTACAAGATGGCTCAAATATTCTGTCCACTATTCACAGCAAGCTTGTTTTTAACTTTTAGTCTTTGATTAGATGTTCACATGCATTCTAAATTAGTTCATGTCTGAGGAAGTTATTTTTACCATTTTTACTCATACCCTATAATAACAATCTTCATGATTTCATTCATATTCTATGCTTCCAATTCACTATAGAAAGTGCCATGAACACTTGCACACTACTACCTTACACATTTTAGGACCATACATTGCATCCATGCAAGATTTGGTGTCTTTGTGACTCCTAATCCAAGAGGATTATAAGGAATGAGGTTTATCACACATTCATGCTTTCCCTAGATCAAGTCTTCCTTTCTCGTCTGTCCCGGGATTGAGAAGCTCTTTTCTTTCAAGAATCAACATGCATACATTCTAGTTTGCTAAGCATATTTTATTTTCTTTGAGGATTTATTCAAGAACAATCCATGTCCCCTATAGATTAAGAAAACTTGATTACTTGATATGTGATTAGACAATTTTTCCTAAGATTACTGTGTAATTCTCACTTTGCATTGTGTGATATTTGGCTTAGATCTTATGAATGACATCTTATCTTTTGATCTTCCAATTCAAGATTCTTGAGTGATGTAATATACCTATTGTATGCGCCAAAAAGTGCATAAGCCCGATGGAGGCTTTCAAGTATAACTCTCCATCGTGCTGCTTCCCCATCGTGCTGAGTCTCCATCGTGATGCCTCTCCATCGTGCTGCCTCTCCATCATGTTGCTTCGTCCAGAGGGTTGTCTCATCCATCGGGATGTTGAAAGCTTCTTCAAGAAGCCTTGCACTGGTTCCAACGAGCTGATATCTCTAAAAGATGAGAGAAATCCCCAAAAGGAGTCAGAACTCATGATGAAAACACAAGTTCCAAACAGATAAAGAGAAGCCTCAACCAATGAGAAGACTGGGAAGTTACAAGAATAACCGACGTGGCCGAAAAGCATTGAACGCAGCTCCCCAAACTCGTTCGGCCTAAACCGCCAAAAGCAAGTGCTTCTCTTCTATAAATACTAGTCATGGTTAGGGGTGGGCATACTTCGAGCCAACCCAAATAACCAAACCGAACCCAAAATTTTTTCACAATTCGGTTCGGATAAAAACCGAACTAGACTTATTTCAGTTCGAAACCGAACTGCATTCATTAGTTTGGTTCGGATTTCGGTAGAGAAAAAAAGTTTGTATCAAACCCGAATAACCGAAGTTATTTAAAATACATATTACTTATTATAGCATATATACATCACAGTTCGCACTTCACACCCTCCCACGTATATATTAGTTTAATCTACTTTTACACACCCTCTCATATATATATATATATATATTAGTTTAAAGCCCCCATGCCCTGTCACTCTCACGGTGCCCAAAGGGCCAATTTGGCCAAAACCCACGCAACCTCCTCTTTTTTTATTCCCTCTCACACACCCCAATGCCCCCTCAGTCTCACCCTCCCAGAGTCCCAATGTCCCACACATACAGTAATTACTTTTGAACTAACACCCTTTTTCTCTCATTCAGTCTATTTCTTTCAGCATCTCTCTCACATTGGATCAACTCTCTCTCTATCTTCCAGACTTCCACTATCTCTCTCTCTCTCACTCTATCCGTCATCGCCCACCACCACCGGACCGGTGAGTGACTGACTGACCACCGTCCCCCTCTCTCTCTCTCTCTCTCTCTCTCTCTCTCTCTTTCTCTCTCTCTCTCCACTATTATGTACTGTATTTCATTTTTTTTTTTTTTGGTTTTCTTTTAGATTTTTTCCTATGTATTTGCTTTCTAATTTTTGTTATCCTTTTTTCTATTTTTTTCCCTAAGCAAGGTTTTGTTTTTTGTTTTTTATTGGTTCTCTAACATTGATTTTGTTTTTGTCATTTTTAAAACAAAAGTTTCTTTTAATTTTTTTTTCCTTTTTGTTATTTGTTCTTTTTATTATTATTATTATTTTTAAGTAGGGTGTTTTAAATCCTATTATTTCGAAAACCGAACATCCGAACTGAACCCGAACTAAAAATTTGGAACCGAACTTAATTTTTGAAATTTAGTTCAGTTCGGATAACAGTATCATTTTGGCCAACCCGAACCCGATCAACCCGACCCGAACTTAACAGTTCCAACCCAAACTGACCGAATGTCCACCGCTAGTCATGGTCCCTGAAGAAAAGGACCCTACATCTCAAACAAAATTCCAAAAGAGCGTACCAAACACAGCACTCTTTTACAAAGCATTCATGTGTCGTTTCTGTATAACTAAGTTCAACTCACAGTTTGTTCTTAATTCGTTACATAGTAACATTAGTTCCAAGTTTTATCATCAAAATGTCTCTTCTCTTCAAGGTAGTCTGGTCGGCCTTTAAACTTGTTGATTTATTTGGTGTTTCTTTTACATCTTTGATACATAATTTGATTTGTGTGCTTCAATATTGTCAAAGAACCTATAACTAGGGTACTTTCCTACTAGTTTTTAACAATCCCAACGCGATAGAAGTCAAGTCGTGCATCAATCGCACAAAATATTAGGAAAAAACCACGGTAGCGTTCATACACACACAATCGAACTGTAAACAGCTCTGGTACGCCCGAAGCAAAATAATAAGAGCAAACAATTTTGGCACACCGGTGGGACCACTTGTGTTAAAAGCAGTGGTTTGAAACCATGCCCCCTAAAAAACTGGCAAAGGGACAGATTTAATAGGGGACAAAACTAGAAAAGAAAGTGAATTTTCTAGAGAAGGTGATGAAGAAAATTCTGGCCATCAAGAGGCAGCCATCATCATCCTCAATGAAGGAATGCTTTCCTAATGCTTAGAGCGTTCTCTTGCCCCTTTGCTTGACACTTTGGTTCCCCTTGCAACACAAGGGAGAGAAGCCATTGATGTTTCTAGGGAAATACGATAAAACAACTTGGCACTGGGAAGGTCTATAACAAATTTAACTAAAATGATGGAGGCCGTCCTTTCAGCCAAGTCTCTTTCTCCTAGCCCTGAAGCTAAGGTTGAGACCATCGTTGAATCAGATAAAGAGCCATCCCTGTAACACCCGTACCCAGAAAAGGTTTAGTTATTATCTTAATATGCATTAATTTATATAATTAGTGTATATTATGGAATAAGGGAAGGCTTGGACTCTTCCATAGAAAAGTGTTCAGTAAAGGACACCATTTGGAGAAGTCCCCAGTGAGGAGTGACAGGTATTGTAGTGGGACCCAATGAAGGGTTAAGTAATCATTTGTATTTTAAATGATTAAATGCATTTTATATGATTACATGGATATTATGTTAAGTTGCTTGCATATTATATTGTTATATGTTAGTATTTGGTATTAGTTTGGACACCCAAATAATGGTATAACTGAAAAAGATTTATAATTAGTAGGTGCGATAGCAACTTCACAAAATATTTGGGACCATACGGGACTTAGACAAATACATTTAAATAATTGGGTAGTTAATGGAATGTTTGGGGATTTCATAATAAGAACTTAGGAAATTTCGGGGGTGTAAACAAAAAGTGGGAAAATTGAGGTAATGACACATCAATACATGCAAATGCATGTGTGTCAAGGAGTTGACCTTTGTCTCAATAATTTACAGAAATTCAAGGAAATAAACAAAGAGAGCTCGGAGAGAGAAACGATAATACGAGACGCCAACCCCGTTAAATCATCGTTCTGTCGCCGTCTGACATCCAACTCGCGAACCGAAGCTGTATTCGAACTTGTGGAGGTGAGACGATCATTTTTATACCTTTTATTACATTTTAAACGTTGGATTTTGGTAGCTCACTCTAATCGATGACACGGGATTTGCCGAAAGCATGTAGGAACTACTTTGGAGTAAGATTTGGGCTTGGATTTGGTGAAATCTTGCATTTTCTAGCTTAATTTGGGTATAATTTGAGTAAGGTGGGTTTTCAAACTATAGTTTGATTGTGCCTAAATGTGTTTAATGCTTCAATGATGCTTAGAGATGATGATTCATGCTTATGAACTATGAAAATGCATTATTGTGAAATTGCATGTGAACCATATGGGAATTTTCATGCTTATGTGCTTATATGTTTATGTGTTTCTGTGGTAATCAATGGACACCGGGAAAATGATTCATTGTTGGGAGTAATAAGGTTGGTGTAGAGGAAGAATCCGATAAATACGAAAGTCCAAGGAATAGAAGTGACCACGGGACCAAGGGAGGTCTTCGGGTCTGAATGAATCATTTAACCGGTGGTTCGGCGATTACGGATATAATTTATGTGTTCATTTGTGGCATTGCACATGTTAAGCATTCAATCATATTTAGATTGCTCACTAAGCGTAATGCTTAAGAAAACTGTTTTCCTTTTCTGTTGTGGTAAATAACAATCACCGCAGGTACGGAGCAATATTCGGAGAGGAAGTAACGTGCTCGGGAATGGGGGAGATATTTGGGACTTGTAATTATGTTTATAACTTGTAATATAGTATAACTTGTGGCTTAGTGTCCTTGACTTGTGTTGTAATGTATATTATTGGTAGAGTTGTGTTTGAACTTGAGAACCTATGTAAACTTCCTATGTGCAGTTGATTCTTGAGTTGGTTGAGATTGGACCTTTTCGGAAAGTTTGGATTAGTGTCACAATCATTTTGGGCAAGGTTGGTTTGCAAGCAAGTTGGTTGTAAGTTCTTGAATCTATATTTTGGATAATTTTCATTACTTATGTTAATTCTAACAAGTATGGGGTTCGCATGTTTCAATTTGTTTCAAATGAGGTTTGAGTCATATTTTGATTGTATGAAGGTATTTAAATATGTTTGTTGTCATGGTTATGAAAGTTTTAAAGACTTTGGAATGCTTTGGAAATGATTTTAGAGGTGTTCATAAGGATTAGTTTGACTTTAAGTTCATTTCAACAAGTTTTTGGTAAAATGCTGGTTTTGGATGAAGATTATGTTTCAAGAACTTGTTTTGATCCTCATGTGATGGTAACTATGGTTTCAAGATGTTTAGGAATGTTTTTGAGTGATGATATAAAGGTTTTGGAGAGCTTTTCCTAAGTCCTATATGGTTTGGTTTGGTTTTGGACATGTTTTAAACTTGCAGCAGGGGAAGATTCTGCTAAAAAAATCAAGTTCTGCAGAAACCGGATCGATTCGGGTCATGGGTGAATCCATCCGGAGCACCTGGAGGAACCAGAAATTCCATTCTGCTAAAACCGGATCAATCCGGTTTTGGGGCAGATCGATCCGCAGGCCTGTTTCCAGCCAGACGGCTTTTACAGAAACAGACATAACTCTTTCTAGAAATTCGGATTCGCTGCCGTTTTTTGCGTTGGATTTGGGACTCAAAGACCTATCTTTTGGTATAAAATTTTCTATACTTTTTTAATGACCATTGTACCCTTGGGGGCTATTTCTCCCCAACAAAGTTATTTTATGTTGTTTAACGAATGTGTTTCTTAATAATTCGCATGTTTCTTTGCTAGTTAGTATAATTGAGCGCTTGTGGCATTGTTACACGTGTCCTAAACCGCATGAGGCGGGTTAGGGTGTGACAATCCCTCTCTCCAAAACATGTGCCACCGACCATTCGTGGGGAATGAGGCAGCCACCTCGACCAGAAATAGTAAATCTGATAGGGAAATGCCTACCTCATCCAGAAATGTGCAACTGTCCCTCAAGAAGGCAGCCGTAGGGCAATTTGGGCCTTCGGCAGCTCCTGGCATGTCGGTCCTTCGGGATTTACAAATAATAATTTAGGTAACAATGACCGAACCCGGGCTTAAGCCCAACACACCCAATACCAGGATTGGCCTCTTCTAGAGCCAGCCTTTGAGCAACCAAGAAACAATATGGGACAGGAAGGGCCGAACAAGAGTTCTGACCCCACAGAAACCAGGAGAACCAGGCTGCACTACCTCCGCGGTAAACTGGCCAGTCCCCCAGGGTCCTGCCCATTGATAGGAATCAACTGGTCGAGGGAGTATGGCCCTTTTATAAGAAGGATCACTCGGCCGATGTATCATCGACCATATATACCCGGATTACATTGACCAGGTTGAATTCCCCATGAATTATAAGATACCAAGTTTTTCTCTTTTCTCTGGAGAAAGTGAGCAGTCTATCTTGGAACACATTGGCCGGTTTATGGTACAATGTGGTCATGTGGGGGGGTAGCGAGCCTTTGAAAATGAGACTTCTCCACAACTCACTCACGGGAATAGTATTCACCTGGTATGCCAACTTGCCTAATAACTTGGTGTTCAACTGACAACAGATGGAAGAACTATTTCACGGACAGTTCTATCGCACAAAACCTGAAACATCTATGGTCGATTTATCCAAAATGTACCAGCTGTCAGGAGAATCAGTTGAAGGATATATCGACTGATTAAAAAAGGCCAAATATCGGTGCCAAATCACTCTCACCGAGAGCAAATTCATGAAGCTAGCTACTGGAGGACTGAACTTCGAACTTTGAACTCTGAAAAAAGGTTCGACGGAATGGAGTTTAGGGATCTGTTCGAATTAGCCTCTAAGGCAGCCTAATATGAAAGGATTTTAATGGATGAACAAGAAATGAGAAATTCGTCAAAAGGCACCTATTATAAGGATCCAAACTATGAAGTCGATATCACTGAATGCAACTTCAATATAGGAGAGGTCGATATGGCTGAAGTGATATTTAAACGGCCATTATTATGCTCGGCGCTGAGCAAGCCTATTAATAACAATACGGCCGTAAGGAAACAAACCTTCGAGGCCGAAAAATTCTATACTTTTGACTTAACAAAACATATTTGACTTTCGATGCTTTATTGGCTGAAATGGCCATAAAATTGACTGATGGACATCGAATTCCCAAGGCCGATGACATAAAGGAAAAGATACTGTAAGCGACATAATTCTCGAAAACATGCCACTAATAATTGCGATATTTTTTAAAATGTTATACAGAAAAATGTGGAGAAAGGGATCTTCAAATTCTCGGACAAACCAATGGGAGTAGATGCAGATCCATTCCCAAAGGTGGCCGCGACCAATATGACAACACCTGACATGTCAAAGCTTTCTAGACCAAGGCTAAAGGTGGATTTTACTGAGTCAACTAGTCAGGAGCCTCCACGAAGGAAGGGCAAGCAGTAATACTAGAACCCTGGCCAAGTTCGACAGCAGTATGAAGCTCGAGAAGATAACATGGTAGCCTACTTAACCCTGTTAGAGGGGTCACCAGCAAACTCAGAGGGTTCTCTATCACACAGATCCCGAGGGAAAAAAAATGCACGGGCCCACCGGTTAGCATACCTATCATAGTCTTTTGAGTCGGACCTTCTTAGAATAAGGGTAGAATACCTACCTGAACCCAGTGTGTCCAACTTGGAAGGTATGGACGTAGATCCAGTCAATTTAGGGCGTAGCTGGATAGATCCTATCATAGTCTCCCGACCGGGAAGGATGAAGCATGGCGGGTTAAATACCGAGTGGCCAAGTATCACTTCGTCGATGGTGTACTTTACAAGAGGGGATTTTCCATTCCCTACCTCCGATGCATCCACCCTATCCAGGTTCAAGAAATCTTGTACGAAATCCATGAAGGAGTATGTGGAAGCCACATTGAAGGCCGGACACTCTCTCGCAAGGCTCTATTGCAAGGATACTATTGGCCTACAATGGTCCGGGGCCTAGTTGGATGGATCCTATCATAGTCTCTCGACTGGGAAGGATGAAGCCCGTCGGGTTAAATACCGAGCGACCAGGTATCACTTCGTCGATGGTGTATTTTACAAGAGGGGATTTTCCATCCCCTACCTACGATGCATCCACCCTACCTGTAGTAACCCATAAAATTTGGATTTATTTATTATACCTGATAGTACATAATAATTGTTGGGGGTGGGACCTACCTTATCAATCCTAGCAGCATTTGTTGAAATCGTCCTTATTAAACTGCTCCCCGTTGGCTTGTCGTCGATATTGGTCTCGTTAGAAATTCTTTTTGAATATTGTATAGAGTTCGCTCAATCGAACTCTTTGTGCTTGATCCAACTTCTGTAGAGGGAATTCTCTGCCCAGAGTTCGCTCAAGCGGACTTTTCTCTGATTGATCCAACTTCTGTGGGGTGCACTCTCTGCCCAGAGTTCGCTCAAGCGAACTTTCTTTGCTTAATCCAACTCTCATCAAAATGCATAGATTAAAAGCATAAGACCCCTATGCGATATCAATGTTTAAATGAGTACTCCTCCATATATTTTAAGACCTTGTTTTCACAGTAATTATTTTCCAAAAATTTCCTGTGGAATAAATACCTGTAGGTATATTTAAGAGAGTTTAATTTGACCAAATTGGGTTCATTTAGAATAACAGTTGGATACACATATGTGTGTATATGTGTTGCTTGTGTGCATTTATACATAAACACATCCTAGAGAGATGAGTTGGGATGGGACCCAACTCATCACCCAACACCACCCCTCTCCTTATATCTCTCATGTTTCTCCCTCTCTCTCTTTCATTTTTCTTTTCTTCTTTTCTTCTTCTCTTCTTCTCCCTCTCTCTCTCTCTCTCTTTCTCTCTCTCTCTCTCTTAATGGAAGATAAAATCCCTATGGAAGCTTCAACTTTGAGCTTCAATTTGGGGGACCTTCTAGCCATTTTCGGAGCAAGCCCGTAAGAGCAAAAGTGATCACCTCGACAAGGGCTACATTTGGGTGCCATTTATTTTGGCATCCATGATCATCTCGGGGTTTCTCTTCTCTCTCCATGGGGCTTGTTTGGGCGCTTCTTTTGCAAGGACACCAAGGAAAGCTTACGGGTCTCGATGAGGGCTCTCTAATGGCGTTCTTGGAGTCTTATTTTTGGAGTTATTTTTGGATAGTGTGATTTCCTCAAATCCACTAAGGTGGGGTTTACTTCCTTTCTAGTACCCTTAGCTTGGATTATTGCCTAAATTTATGATTTATAGAAATGCTATAAAATCAAGAATGCAATGATATACTTGTTTAAAGTGGATGATTTCTTTATGGTTAATTAAATGAAAAATATGTGTATTTGTGCTTATGAGGCTAGTTATGGCATACCATGAGTAGTTATTTTGTGATATGATCTAAGTGTGATTTTTGGAGGATTTAGCTATTTAAGGTCATTTGGATCTTAAATTGGTTGGCTTGTGATTAGGAATTTTTGTGTAGTATTTCTACAGAGGATCGTTTGGTAGTGTAATTTGAATGTAAATTTACATTACTTAGTAGTTTAGTATCTTTGCTTGGTTGTTTGCTTAGATGATGTCATAAGCTACTTGAGTATAGTTGTGCTACTCATTTAATTCGTGTGAGTATATGTACGTGCATATGTGTGTATATATATAAATGTGTCTATATATCTTTTCTTGCTTAGTGTTGAATAGCCTTGGAGCTATGGATTTGAGTTAAGAGTTTAGTTGGGCATAGGCCTCTATGTAGAATAAAAGACTAATTATAAATCGTGTGGATCCCCTAGGGTAGGTATTGAACCGTTAGAGCGAGTTTTGAAATCTGAAGAGGGTTATATGGTGCAGCGATGCTAGGTGGCCCGGGAATTTAATTAACAAAGATATTGATTAACCCTTATTATCAGTGAATAATTCTATGCTCTGTTATTTAGGCTTTGGTCTGACTTCTAGGTTATTTCCACCTAGATACTACCTGTTTGAGATTATGGTCCGAAGTTCAATATTTTAGCTCTTTGAGTTATCTTACTATAGCCACAACGGTGCATGGTTTGAAGTTCCGAGTGTAGAGAAGGGTCTATTCTTGTTAATACATTATCTGCCTGAAAACTGTTATAGATCTGTGTTGATGGTCATACTTGAGGTACAATTATGACTTGAAATAATTGGTTCTCTTTAAATAGTTTGAACTAGAAAGCTATAGCCCTTTAGTCTTCTTTCCACATCCAGGAACGGTGTATCTCTTGGATGTATGAGTCAGGATTTATGATCGATATACTGAAGAGTGGAAAGAGGGATATTGATTAAGCTTGCTTTCAATGGTTAAGTTATGCGTTGTTATCGGCTTTGGTCCGATTGGTAGACTAGTATTTATATCCACATTTCCTTACTCATCATGAATACTAATGGATTTTATTACGGTTTGTGATTGCTACTCTTTGGTTAATAGCTATAAATCGTATTATGGTTTTGGTGCTACGTACTTTGGTTAGTAACTATCAATTAGACTTCGCTTTTAAAGGTGTACTGGCATGTCTTGAGCGGGGTCCTAGATTGGTAGTAGTGGGCATTTTTAGACTATGTATATAGAGATCTATCTATATGTATTAGCTCACCCCCACACAGTCTTTGCAGGTTCCGTCACCGGATTTTGGAGCCTAAAGAACGTGATCATGAGGTGGTCTACTTCAAAAGCTAGAATTTACAATTGTTCTTTCTTTCAATCAATTGTAATCATTCATATTTCTTTCATTAGATAGATAGAAACAATAAAATGTTTTATTTGACTAATTAGTCTTTCGGGCATTTGTTTAGCCCTTTATTAAATTCGTGTAATGGACTTGGGACCCTTTTTGAAAACTTGTTATTTTGCGGCCTCGAGTTACCATTTTTGTAAAGAGACATTTTAATGTAAATGGATATAACTTGGTTTTGATTTGAACACTTTGAAAATCACACCTGCGTTCTTTTAAAACTACTTGTCGTGCTTAAGCAAGCACTGCTCATTCTGCGACTTGACCTCTTTGGTGTGTTGATCACCTTTGTCTTAATCGGAATCCACGTAGGATTTCTTGTTGCTTCCGCTTTGTTGGTCTGGTCCACGTGAGACCTTTGCCTTGCATTTGACTCTTTGACCTTACCCTCGTGTATTTAGTTTTTGGGGCGCTACACTACCCAAGTTCAAGGAATCTTGTATGAAATCCATGGAGTATGTAGAAGTCACATTAGAGGCCAGACACTCTCCTACAGGGCCCTATTGCAAGGATACTATTGGCCTACAATGGTTCGAGACTCCCGGGATTATGTCCAGCGGTGTGACAAATGTCAGAGGCATGCGAGCATGATCAACCGCCCGGAAGAGTTCCAAACTCCAATCCTTATCCCCTAGCCGTTTGCCCAGTTGGGCATCGACATAGTCGGGCCACTCCCCATGGCAAAGGGTCAGGTCAAGTTTGCCATCATCGCAGTGGACTATTTCACCAAGTGGATAGAAGCCGAGCCCTTGGTAACAATAATAAAAAAGAAGATGGAAATTTTGTTGAAAAGAACATCCTCAGCAGGTTCGGCATGCCCCGGGTACTGGTCAGTGACAACGGAAGACAGTTTGACACGCTGGTATTTAGGCAGTTCTACTCGGGCTAAGAAATATCAATTCACTACTCTTCTCCCGAGCATCCTCAAGCTAGTGGACAATCCGAGGTAACAAACCGAACGATTCTACAGCCCCTTAAAACCAGGATTGAAAAGGCCAAGGGACTCTGGACAGAGGAACTACCGACCCTTCTGTGGGCCTATCGCACAACTCCCCGAGCTGCAATAGGAGAGACCCCGTTCTCACTCACCTATGGCTTTGAGGCAGTGGTCACGACAGAATTGGGACTACCAACATACTGGGTGACAAACTATAGCGAGCAAGGCAATGAGAAAACCCCAGAGGAGAGCTCGACCTAATCGAAGAAACAAGGGATCAGGCATATCTCAAAGTGGTGGCATACAAGAAGAGAGTCTCACGGTACTTCAATAACAAGGTAAAGCACTGTAGTTTCCATGTGGGAGACCTCATCCTCAAAGCAATAAACCAGTCCACCAAAAACCCGAGCCACGGAAAGCTGGGCCAAACTGGGAAGGGCCCTATAGGGTTACCTGGGTCAACCAACCATGAACATACTGGTTGCAGATGCTAGAAGGACAGGACCTATCACACTCGTGGAACGTGGAGCATCTACGAAAGCATTTTCAATAAAATCATAATCAGTATTGGTTAGGGACTTTTATGTTTTCTTTAGACAAGTTGTAGCTCTTCCCGAGCAATCACAGCTTTTTTAGATTGAATAAAGAATCTTTATTTCAAACAGTGTTCCCTACCAGTATTTCATCATAACAAAAGACCTCGAAATTACACCTGAGGCACTAACTCCACTTAGGTCTGTAACCTACGATGGGGGCGAATCCCCTAGGTGGCCAATAATAGAGGAGTCGAAGGACCCTAGAACTACTGACATTATGGGTCAGCTACCTATAGTCATTACCTCTATACACACCCATCTTAGCAAAAGTTTGGGGGGCAGGAATGAATAATAAACTAAACAGGAAGTTAGACCGGGCACTTGCAGAACTTGGGATTAACTAAGTGTAAGATCTTAAAGGCTTAGACATTCTTAAGTGCCTACAATGCTCAGAGTTCACCGAGCGGGTACTTACAGGACTTAAAAAAATCCTACACTACCCCAGACAGGACCTACAAACCGAAAATCTCCTAGTCATCAACGGCTCGGGAAATTTAGAAGCCTCTATAGGTTCCCATAAAACCAATGTTCCCTACCGGTCAGTTTCAAAACCTTCAGCTAAGCTGCTAAGGCAGGGTCATAACAAAGCTAGACAACTGGTCGGGCATAGGCAAACACAAACAGGCAAAAATACATAAGTATAAATGTTTACAGTATGAAAAAAAAAAAAAAAAGCGACCTCCAGGGGCCTTTTTTTTTTAGTTTTAAAAAAAGAGTACATTGCCTCGGGGCAATTATAGTAGCCTCCGCATAAAAAGAAAAAGAGAAAATTCAAATATATAGGGCATGCAACAGGCCGGGAATGACTCGGCGAAGTGGTCAGGAGTGGTCAGGCAGGCTCCTTACTGAGGATCATCCACGATGACTACCTCATCCTCGATATTCCTAACCTGTCCGCTGGAGCCACCTCTCCAGCAGGTGTCTCTCCCCTAGCAGTATCCTTAGCAGCGGAGGGCTCCGTGTCCCAGAAGTAGAATTGACCCCCGAGTAAGCAGTAAGATCTCACTCGAGATGGTCCACGGCCACCCTTCTTTTCAGGTCTTCATAACCCTGGAAGAAGCCGGCATCGAACTCTTCGTCCGCTGCCTCCCCGGCCCCCACAGGTTCGTCCTAAGCAACTGCAGCATCCTCTATGGCCTTCTTCTCAGCTCAGCAAATGCCAAGCTCATCAAGGCGGCCTCGAGCTCTGCCTGAGCTGCTCCCAGGCTCAAGGTGAGCCCTTTACCCTTCTCCTTCTCCTTCTCCTTCTCCTTCTCCACGGCCAGGGTGGACTCCCTGGCCTCTCGCGCCGCGCTCTCTTTCAAAAGGGCGACCTCGGCAGTAGCCGCCCTATCAACCAAACTGGGCAAAGAAGACCCGACCCCAGCCGCCAAACAGCAGGCCTGGACAAAGAAATAAAAGTTAGTAAATCTCCAAAGAAGAGATGAAGGAAAGGTGGGAAGAGAAAGGGTACAGCGTTTACCAGGTTGGAGAGGCTGTAAAGTCACCCGACCAGCTCGCGAGGGTTAGGGGTGGCAATTCGGGTTCTCGTGTCATAATCGTTTCATTAATCGGGTTGTTTGCTTTGGGTTTGATTTTTAAATTCGAGTGATATTCATCTATAATACAAACTATTTTAAATTAATAGAGTCATGTCATGTCATGGTTGGGTTAACTCAGTAAAACGGGTTATCGTGTCAAAAATTGCCACCCCTAGTGAGAGGGCATTCCTCGTATCTCTCGGGCTGGCCTGAAAGGAAGGCGCACCGTATCCTTCTCTGAGTCTCCTCCTAGGACTCAACCTTTGGCACCCCGAGTGGTATGTTCCCCGGGGGGCTCATGGTGGAAACCACCTCCACCTCCACCCTCGGGACCGACGTACTGGGCGGTGCCCCTTTTATCCTGCGGACAAGCTGCCGGAGTTGTGGGCTGGCAGTCGCGTTGGTCCTCCTCCTCTTCTAGCCCACCTTGGCCATTGCCGTTGCCTCCATCTCCCTTAGGGCGTCAGTATTCCTCTTGGGGTCCATCTCTACAAAATCAGAAAAATAAACGGCCAGTAAATTGCTAGATAGGGGCAAGAAGAAAGTAAAAAGTTCCGAGAAGCAAGAACTTACCGGGAATGATTGAAGGAAAGATGGGTGCTTCGAAGGGCTTCTCGGGCTTGAAGCTAATTTTTTGGGCTCCCAGTCTGGGTTAACAGATCGGAAACATTGGTGGGATCCTGAGCTAAAGCACTGATCCGGTCCTTGCGCTCGACAGGAATGTTCGGTGGGTCGGTGGACCCCAATACAAAAATAGAGCAAATATTGGTTAGATTTACAGCAACAACAAAACAAAAAGAGAAACAGAGTCGAGACTGGAGCTTACTCCTCAGCTTTCCCGCCCAGGAGGTCCTCAATTGGATTTCCGGAACATCATCGCAGAGCCAGAAGATGGACACTTGGAAGAATTTTTTCTTCCACCCCTTGTTGTTGCTCGGGCACTTATCTATTATCTTCCTTCCCTGCCGAGCGCCCAAAGAGAAGAAGCCAACCTCCCATGCAACGAGAACGATCGGTGTGTCCATAAGAACTCCTGAAGGGTGAGCTCGTACCCGAGGACTTGGGGCCAGAGGTGAAAGGCCCGCATTAAGAATCTCCAACCGTTCGGGGCAAGCTGCCCGGGAACAATGCCGAGATAGATCAACACATCCCGAGCAAGAGGGTGGAAAGGAAGGCGAAGGCCCACGATAAACGCATCATTATAGAGGGTAACAAAACCCGATTGGTACAGATGAGCCCCACCGGACGGCATTGCCAGAGAACAATGACCGAGAATATCATATCTATCCCTAATTTGACCTAGGTCAGAGGAAATCATACTTCTCAGATGCCTCGCCGCCCGACCTCCGCACCTCAGAGGCTACCTGGAGCCCCTGACTCACCTCATCTTCAGATATCCGAATGGGAATCATGCCTTCACTGTGGTGGTCTGAAGGAGTTATTGAAAGATGGTACAAGCTAATGCTCGGGGTCCCGGATCTCGAATACTCATCCTCTGACCGGGAGGATGAGTTGAAGTCTTCGTGATGCATATCGGAAGACCTTGTTACAGGTTGGGGAAGTAGTTGGTGACCTAGGTAGGGGTCCTGAACCCCTAGTCTGAGGTAAAGTTGTGGAAGACTCAGAAGCCTAAATGGTAGGGTGTGTAGGGTCCGATCGGTCAAGAAACACTCAAGCTCACCAGCCGGCTGTGCCACTCTACCAGGGCAAGAGAGCCCCCCGACCTAAGGAAAAAGCAAAATCTAAAGAAGTGGAAGCCCCACTCTCTCACAAAGCCTACTGGACTCCTACCCTCTAGAGTTGCTCGAAAATAGAAAATAGAGGAAGAAGGAAATGAAAGAATGAATAATGACAGAAGATCGAGCAAAAGAAGACTTACAGTGAACAAAGGAATAGCTCGGGATACAGAGGACCGCTCGGTATTCTCTCTTTTGGATAGCAGAAGGAATGAGGAATTGCCTAAGTGCTCCTTATATAAGCAGCGCGAACGGTCCAGATGGCCCCAGATCCAACGATCCTGAAAATTTCCCCCCCAAGAGACTGACAGCTTGTGCCTCGGGTAGCCCAAGCGCCCCTTTAAAAAATGTGCGCATTAATTACGCGATTAGACAGGTCGGTTCGGTCGTGAAGGTCTGGTTACTCTTTCACCGGTCTAGTTGGATCCTAACCAGACCAACCACTTTTGGATATGTGGCAGGTTCTGACCCAGAGATCCCAAGATATCCGATCGATCATTGCCCCAACTTACCAAGACGACTGATCCAACACCGAGCAGTTGCCCGGGCAATATCCCGAACGGTTACCCGAGACATACAGATTTCCAACCCTCATATGATGAAGCATCACATTAGCCTTGGAAATGGGGGGTAGCTGATATGTACAAAAATGTTCAATAAAAGTCAAGCTCCACTCCCGCAGCAAGGAGGGCCAGATCATCCAGGGACCAACCACGCTCATCCCACAGTTTACCCGACCGGTACACCCATTATCTCCAGGGCCCGACCAACAGGTTGGGAATTCTACGCGAGCTCGGTTCCTGACAGGCACGGCCTAGCCAATCCCGCGAGACACGTCCCAGAATGTCCCAAACAGTTTCCTATACAAATTAGAAGACTAATGGAGAGTCAAAATTTTTTCCTAATCCAATTAGGAAACTCACACAATTTATGCTAATCAATCTCAATTGGATTATATTACCTTATCAGATAATTGCCATGTCCGAGTAGGTCTCTTGTATCTATAAAAGAGACCACTTACCTCCTCTAAGGGGGATCGCAACTTTATCTTACACATATATACATTGCCCAGCCGGTTTCTGGTAACTCCATCCCTTTGTTGGTTCACCAAAAATCCCTGGTAATTTCAAATTATAGTGCAAGTGCTCCAACACACATGTGGACGTAGGTCTCTTCATTAACAGGGCCGAACCACATATAATTTCTCTTGTCTACCTCTTCTTATCTCTAACCCAAATTTCGGCATCATCAATTAGTATGTGTATTAAAATATTAACTGAAAATGTATCTCAATACTAATACAAATGTGTCTCAAATTTTGAATGATTATTTTGTATTTTAGTTAGGCTCGGCCCGGCTGCAGCCAGCCACACCCCCCCCCCCCCCCCCCCCAAAAAAAAAAAAAAAATTAGTACAGGTGATAGTTTAATCCAAATGTAGTCCAGCCCACCTTAAAATTTGAGAATTTTTTTAGTACATGTACATGTGATATTTTAGCCCAAATATAGTCTAGTCCACCCCAATTAAGTGTTCCAAACTCAATTCGACAACATACCTTGTTGATAAATAAACACCAAAATGTATAAATATTAACCCAAAAGATAATATTATTCTTAAATAAACCCAATTTGACACCATATCTTATTCTCCAACCCTATGCTATTTGTCATGCCAATTCTATATTATAGCATGAAAAGTAAAAATAGTTTCTCCAACGCCATGCTATTTTTCATGCCAAAATTTGGCAGGACAACATTTCGTGCCAAATTTGGCATGACAAATGGCAGATGCCAATTCTGCCAACGGCTGTGATCATTTTCTTGTTTGAAAACCAATGACTGGGATCATTTGGAATTTGACAAATGGCAAATGCCAAAGATGTTGTTGGAAGATGAATGGTGGTTGGGAGTAGTAGTTGAAAATTATAGCATTTGAAATGGCATGTAACATTGGAGCAGAAATGTCAAAATATAGTATTTGACACTGTAGCAATGCTAAAAAATTGAATTGGCATGCTGAAAATAGCATGGTGGATTGGAGATGCTCTATATGTATAAATAGACCCCAAAAAAAATTTCGGGGACATCTCCCTTCACCCGACTTTGAAATAAGTTGCTTCCTGCATTCTGAAGAGTTGCTCCCAATGTTTCAAAGAGTTCCTCCCAATGGTATAAAGAGTTGCTCCAAAATATCATGTAAAATTTGATGACTTTTTAATTTACAAAAACAATTGATATTTTTTTAATTTTTGAAAAGACAATAAACTGACTTTTAAACTCTACACAAAATGTAGTTTGAAAGTTAATTATCCCTATTAAGTATACTAATAGACTATTAGATGTAGAGTAAAACAGCCATTTGTGGTCCAAAGTATTATAAAATACTAATAGACTAACAGTAATGGATTAAAGGTGCCCTTTGTGGTTCAAAGTATTATAACTACTTTGTATCTTTGGCTTGTCATATGAATGCATTTTTCTCACTCATGTTTTTCACTCATCATCACCATGTTGACATGTGTCCCATTTATTTTCCATTCAGTAATTTTATTATTAAAGCATGGGGTAAAATGATAATGAAATAGTTAACATGTCAACATGGTTTTGGTAGGTGAGCGCTCTCCAATTAGTGATGGTTTGAAGTATAGATGAAAATTATGCAATTATGAAAGAAGAACATTTGTCAGAATAATCAAGAATAAAATAATCAAAGTAAAAGGAAAAATAGACTATTCATGGGTCAATTGATCATCTGGGAATGGTGTTTTGAACTTCCAATCATTTTTCAATTTGTGTATCGAAAATTCTAAGGGGTTGAAAATGGTGAAAGGGCAAGAGTTCAAAATGTTGAGAGGACAATGGTGGCAGGGAGTGATCAGCCTAATATTTCTCCTTTCCTCACACCAAGCACGCATGAGAGAGAGAGAGAGAGAGAGAGAAATGTGAGGTTATGGTGCAGCCATGTGTTATTTCTTTGAGAAAAATTTTAACTTGAGGAGGAAAATAGTAATTTGATGACAAAAAATTGTAACCACTTTGAGCAAAATTTGTAACACAACAAAAGATTGTACCTAACAAAACTACCATACAAAACTAGCCTGATTTTTCACCAAAAAAACTCTCTCCTGCGCGCATAAGAGAAGTTCCCTTTCTCCGGGACTCGGCTTTCAGTACTATTAGTTTTCTGGGTAAATTGCATTTTGCACCCTCAAACTATACCCTATTTTGCACTTTGGTCCTTAAACTATTATTTTTTGCATTTTGGTCCCTCAACTATCATTTTGTGGCAGTTTGCCCCCTCCGTCACTTTCAGCGTCACTTTTGGTGTCACTAAAAAGTGACTTTTTTCGTCACTAAAAGTGACGGAGGGGTCAAACTGTCACAAAATGATAGTTGAGGAACCAAAATGCGAAAAATAATAGTTTAGGGACCAAAGTGCAAAACATGGTATAGTTTGAGGGTGCAAAATGCAATTTACCCTAGTTTTCCATTAGGGATGTATACTGGATATTAGATTAGATTAGACATTATGTATTAGATATATTAGATATATAATTTACGTAAAATGATTGCTGATGAATTCCTCATTCCAGATAAAACATTGGATTAGTAGAGCTTTCTTTCATCCTTTTTGTCCATTAATTTTATGTCTTTTTACGTCACCCGTATATAATTTATATAGCAAGCTTTTGCTTTTAGTATTACTGCTAGGTTATGTTAGATTAGATACATATGGGTATTCCATAAAAAAAATATATATATATTTACATATGGGTATTGATACACTCAAAATTGGCTCTATCCTATGACCGAGCGGTTCAAATCAGCAGTCAGTCCATGTCCCGGTCAAATCATGCACAACTCCTCGGATAAGCATCAGCCCGAGCAGTCAGTCTACCCGAAACTCATCATCCCGAGCGGTTCATCCACGACTCGGCCAACAGGTCGGGAAAACCGCGCAAGCACATCCCAATACGGGAACAGCTCATCCGGGCCCACAGGCATGATCCCGAGCATTACGGGCAGTTTCCTACTCAAGCTAGAAGACTAATGGAAAGTGCAAACTATTTCCTAATCCAATTAGGAAACCCCCACAATTAATTCCAATCCATATCAATTGGATTATATTTCCTTATCCATGTACGAGTAGGTCTCTTAAATCTATAAAAGAAACCTCTCACCCCCCATTGAAGGGGCCGACTTTTCAGTCTACACAGCATCTCTATAGCATTCATCTACATGCCCGGCCGGCCTACGGTAGCTCTAGACTTGTTGGTTCACCACGGGCCCCCAGCTCTTTTGCAGTATAGTGAACGTGCTCAGACACAGCCGTAGACGTAGGTACCTTCATTAACAGGGCCGAACCACATACAAAAAAACCAGTCTCTCACTCTCTCTCTCCTAAAATTGCTCTACTTTACTCTTACCAATTTTTGGCATCATCAGCTTGGCACCGTCTGTGGGAAACGACAAGTCTTCTCATCAATAAATCTCTTGACTGATGGTCATGCCACCGAAGAAGGGTAAGAAGGCTGTGCAGTAGTCCGACCGGGATGTTCCTTCGGCCCCGGCGTCGACTGCAGCAGTCCTGACATCTGAGCAGATCACCGCAACCCTCACACAACTCTTGGAGGATCAGCATCAAATCCAACAACAGATCGAAGCCCTACTGGCCCGGCAAAGCCGTCCTCTGGTGGCTGGGGAAACGACTCGGGAACGTTGCGCACGGTCGGGAACCGATCTTGACCAGACGGCGTGCCCGAGCCAACCCGTCCCCCGTTGAGGATGCTAGAGACATCGACAGTAGGCGTACTGCCCGAGAGGAAAGGCAGGAGCATATGGCCCGGGAGTCAGTCCAGGGTCACTCGGTCAAGAGCCGAGTTGTCCCTAGGCACACAATTACCCGAAGTCATAACCAAGCCTGATCCCGAATGACAGCACACCGCCATGAAGAAGAAGCCTCTTCTACCGACCCGACCAACCCCTCGGATACCGGTCGGGAAGGAGTGGAAGCCCGAATCAAGGACTTGCAGAAGCAGATTGACAGAGTGGCCAAAAAGCTTGGTCAAAACCGTGCTCAGTGACACGAGAATTTTCTGTCTGCGCTTGTGTGCTATACCCAAGTGTAGGTAATCGTGCAAAGTAATCTGGTTAAGTCCAGGTCGATCCCACAGGGAAGGTGTTAAACTAATTACTCATATTAATCTCAAACAAGAAAATAAAAATCAATATTTTAAAAGAATGCAGAACACAAGTCCCACAATTTATCAACTACTAAAGATAAAGCAATTAAACTAAATTAATCTAACAGCTAACTAACAAACTAAAGCGATATTTTGAAACGTGTTTTTCTTATTAAAAGGGAATGTTGGGATTACACGAACCCACCGTGACCTAGCCATCTACCATGCAGTTACGTTGAAGCTCAATGGAGCACACTCTCTACAGTATTCCGTATTTCTCTTAGGATAAAGAATCTATAGTGCTTTCATGACCGAGACTATATCATCACAATTAAGTTTGAAATACACAAAAGCGGTTTAAAACAATAGTTTAGACTTGCACCTACAATGGTGTTAGCATTGAGAGTGGTTTGCAAAATATATTGAAGAAAAATGCCTCAAGGCTTAAAGTTTATAGACTATTTTGACAAACTGAGCGTTTGGGGACAATTTGATAACAAATCAGTAAAGCAGAAAGTCTAGAAATACTACATAGAATGTCCTCAAGAATCAGAAGGTTCGAACAATCGACACGCTTTCGATCGATCGAATATCTTCATCTCTCGATCGATCGAACTGACTTCGATCGCTTGACTGTATCTCTATTTCGATCGATCGAATATGTTCGATCGATCGAACACAGGAATTATTCTGCTGCATGACAGAGGCTTGAGATCACGGTTTCATCGTGATCTCCCAATCTGGGGACTACTCAGCCATGGTTTGGAGTGTCTCAGATGTGTTTTTGACGTAAAGTTTCATTAAAGGTGTGTTTGGTTGTGATTTTTGCATAAAATCTATGAAAATTAATTGTTTAACTCTAACTAACATGCAATACTACGGGATAACAAGTTATACTACTATAAACTAAGTGCAGAACGTAAACAAAGTAACCTGGAAACGAAAACTTGTATTGAACTAGGAGGAATCCAAACCAAACAATGTGTATCCTTGATTAAAACCTACAAAAACACAAAATAAAGCTCTCTACTCTCTATAAACTGATGAAAATGAAAGTGGGCGTCCTTATGGACGTATACAATACGAGTATATATACTGAAAACCTAATGCTAGGGTTAAAATCCCGTTTCTGCTGCGTGCGCGTAAAATCTGATAAAAGCCATGTTCGATCGATCGAACATCTTTCGATCGATCGAACCTCTGGGGTCTTCGAGCGCTTGAGCTTCCATTGATCGATCGAACCTTCGATCGATCGAATGGTCCACTTTTCATCCTTTACTTGTCTTCATTAAAATTCAGCACTCCCTTTTATCTTTCTCATCTAATTCTTTACACAGCAATAGTAATCTGCACAAACTACAGCTAAAACAAACAACTTATCATAGTTTAATCAAATTGTGTACAAACTAGTATTGTAATTCAAATTGCAGATAAATAAAGGACTTGTGAACTAATTTAGCACATTTTCTTCTTTTAGCGCAGTTGTATTTTACAAATACCTCCGCTTGTCACTCAGAATCAAGCCAATACCGAGACAGAGTCACCATTCTCCAACCAGATCATGAGGTTTGCCATCCCGCGCAAATTTAAGTAGCCTCGCCTAGATCCCTATAACGGCTCGGGGAGCCCGGTCGACCACATCTGGACCTACAAGGCTCAGATGGCCCTAGCCACCAACTCAGATAAACTACACTGCCTAGCTTTCCCTAGCACTTTGAAAGGCCCGGCCGTGTAATGGTTCTACTCCTTGGAGCCCCGATCGGTCCACAGTTTCAAACAACTTAGCAAGAAGTTCATCAATCAGTTCATCGGTATGCATAAACGGCCAAAGCCTGACATGCAAATACTGACAGTCATACAAAGGGATAATGAGACCCTCAAGGAATTCACCGGCCGGTTTAATCAAGAGAAGCTCATCATCTGTGATCTGAGTCCGGCAGCCCTGACCCGACCTCCAGTTCACATCGGTCAGGATCAAGCAGTTCCAACTTTGTCTTCAGCACAGAGAAATCAGGAGCCCGGCGATCCTGATCCGACCCCCTGTCTCCATTGGTCTAGATGAGCCCGACTATAGTGGTACTAGCTTGCTCACCACATGAGGCTCCACCGATTGTCAAAGAGCTCTTCCAAAGACCTCGGGCCTAACCCTGAGGCATCTAAAGACCTTGGGCCTAACCCCGAGGCATACAAAAAACCTCGGGCCTAACCCCGAGGCATCAAAAGACCTTGGGCTCCAAACCCAGGCACAAAAGACCTCGGGATCCGAACCCAGGCACCAAAGACCTCGGGCTCACGCCCGAGGCACCGGCTTCGCTTAAGTCCAACCAACGATGGGGGCAAACCCCCTAGGTGGCTGATGATGGCAAGCTTCAAAAGACCCTGCAACCACCATGTTTCAGGTTGGTTACCTACAGTCATAGCCTCTGTAAGACCCTCGTCTTAGCGAAAGCTTGGGGGCAAGATGGCGTAGTGAACTAAACACGTAATCACACTGGGTATTTACAGGCCTCGCGGATAACCAAGTTAAAATCTTGGACAACCCGGGTGCCTATAGTACTCAGAGGCATTAACTCCACTTAGGTCCAAACCGACGATAGAGGTGACTAAAATCTCTTAGGTTGGCCAACGATAGAGGAGCAAAAAGACCCTAAAGCAACGTGATTTAGGTCGGCTCCACCAACATGGTCAAGCTCTTCTCCCAACAGTCTTGACGAAGGCTGGCTGGACGGAAGACAACCATCCTGGGGAGTTAACATAAAAGGACCCTAAAGTAATACGCTTTAGGTCAGCTTTTTCCAACATGGTTAAATTCTTTTGCCCACGACCTTGACGAAGGTTTACGGGTAGAAGATAGCCATCTTGGGAGCTAACTCAAGAAAAGACTCCGAAGTAGGCCGAGTCTCAACTCTCGGTCACTTCCTGAGAATTCAAAGACACTGAATTAGGCCGGGTCTCAACTTTCGGTCAGTTCCCGAGTACTTAAAGGTCCCGAGCTAGGCTGGGTCTCAACTCTCAGCCAGTTTCTGAGGACTCACCAGGCTCAGAAGCCCCGAGGCAGCTTCCCCAAGCACTCAGACAGTGGCAAGTAACATCAAACTGATTTCCAAACTTGCCCCGATATAGCATCTGGCCAACCTTGGAAATGGGGGGCAGCTGATACACCCAAAATTGGCTCTATCTTATGACCGAGCGGTTCAAATCAGTAGCCAATCCATGTCCCGGTCAAATCATGCACAACTCCTCGGACAAGCATCAGCCCGAGCGTTCTAGTCTACCCGAAACTCATCATCCCGAGCGGTTCATCCACGACCCGGCCAACAGGTCGGGAAAACCGCACAAGCACATCCCACCGTGGGAACATCTCATCCGGGCCCACAGGCATGATCCCGAGCATTATGGGCAGTTTCTTACTCAAGCTAGAAGACTAATGGAAAGTGCAAACTATTTCCTAATCCAATTAGGAAACCCTCACAATTAATGCCAATCTATATCAATTGGATTATATTTCCTTATCCATGTACGAGTAGGTCTCTTACATCTATAAAGAGACCTCTCACCCCCCATTGAAGGGGCCGACTTTTCAGTCTACACAGCACCTCTATAGCATTCATCTACATGCCCGGCCGGCCTACGGTAGCTCCAGACTTGTTGGTTCACCACAGGCCCCCGGCTCTTTTACAGTATAGTGAACGTGCTCAGACACAACCGTGGACGTAGGTACCTTCATTAACAAGACCGAACCACATACAAAAAAACCAGTCTCTCACTCTCTCTCTCCTAAAATTGCTCTACTTTACTCTTACCAATTTTTGGCATCATCAGGTATTATCATTTTTGTCTTTTTTTCACGCATTAATTTGAGGTGATATTAGAATTTGGTATTTGATATTATTATTGTATGGCATCATCATTCTCTATGTACCTTAATAAAGAGGGGAATTTGATATCAAACTTTAAAAGAAGAGTAATGCCATGCTTCCTAAATTTCTATCACAAAAGTGCTTTCTAATTAATGTGGTAGTGAGCCCAAGTCTAATACAGTGGGACAAGCTGAATTTGATTAGAAGTTGTTAATGTGCCCTACTACCACATCATTTGGCCGAAAGCACTTTTGGGATAGAAATTTGGGAAGCATAGCATTATTCCTTTAAAAATAAGGGAGATAGATGAAATTTTCTCAAATGTAAAGGGATTTATGTGTATTAAGTTTAACCTTAGGAAATGTAGGTGATATTTATCTTAAAGTTAAAAGGACACATTTCATCCTATGGTGTTCTTTATCAGCTCAAGTAGACATGAAATTTTTGAAAATCGAATGAATCGAGTCGATCGGTTTAGTCGGTTTGCTTACACCTCTAATATAGATAGATAAGAGCGTGTAGTTATATGTTTGAAATCTTTTTCTTCTATCTTTGAATATAATGAACATCTTAGCAATTTCATGGACGTAGTCCTAGTGAACTACCTAAGATGGTTATCTTGTTTGATTATTTTTGTTTCTGTTTATTATTCTTATCTTTCACATAACTTGTGATACGAGTAAACTAGAAATTGCATGTCAGAGAGGAAAAAAAAACGAAAAAATAAAAAGTTTGTTTAAACCTAAATTAATCATAATTTTATACAAATATAGAATGTGAAAAGTGTAAAAAGTAAGGAGAGTTTCAAATTTGAATTTTGGAAGTGGTGAAAAGTGAGACGAATTTTGGACCCTTAGATGATAAAACATCAAGGGTCCAAATTCCAAAGTGTCCTAATCATCAAAGGCATTCTTCTTACGTTATATTGATTCATAACACCTAACAAGTAGATGGGAATATTTCCGAATTCTAAAAACACGCTATATTCTCTAGAATTTTTTACCCAACCCATCAAATTGGAGGCTTTATTGACCGAACCCATCAACTTTTCAACTATTTTCAAATCCATCAACTTTCCAAAAACGTTTTTTGAAAGCACGACTTAACATTATGGTTTTCGCGCCTTTGAAAGCATATTTTGAAAACATGCTTTCTTAAAATTGTCTTTAAAAAAGACGACTTTAAGAATACGTGTTTTCAAAACGCGCTTTCAAGAAGAAGAAGAAAAAATAAACAAACAAACAAACAAAACAAAACAAAACTATTGAGAAGTCGTGTTTTCCAAGGAATGCGTATGCATACAATGTGTGCGTAGAAAGAGAGTATGTGTATGTACGCGCGCGTGTATATATACACAATGTGTGTGTGTGGAGTGTTTACCTAAGTGGCTTCAGAAAAACCTTAGGAGTGAGATAGAGAAAAATGACGAAGGAAGAGATGGAGATCAAGTGGTGTGAGTCCGAATGAGGGAAGGAAAGAAGAAGAAGATTCTCTGCGACTAATTTCATCTTAAAATCGTCTTTTAGAAAGACACTTTAGGAAGTCGTGTTTTGAAAAAAGTCATCGTTTTATTTAAAAGCGTGCTTTCAAAAAAGACTTTTGAAGTCATGTTTTCAAAAGATTTTTTCGAAAAGTTGATGGGTTTAGAAAATAAGTTGAAAAGTTGATGGGAGGTCAATAAAGCCTCCAAGTTGATGGTTGGGTCAAAAATTCATACTCTCTGTGCCAACAAAAATATCCAACCCCATGACTTTAACAAGGTCTCCTCAAGTCAACACCAGAAACTACAAACTGCGAAGCACACCTAAAAGGGAGTTCAGCAAAAAAAGAGAGGCCCTCTCAGAGAGGAGAAGCCATAGAAAGAGGATGAGAGAGAAACAACCAGATCATAATGCAACAGAGCAAAGAAATGTCCAAGAAACAACCACTAACAATTAGCAGCAAATCAAAAAGATACCCAGGAAATAATCACTAACAATTAGCAGCAGAAAGAGGCCTCGTGAGATAAAACACGCACGCTGGCACATAGAGACATATTAACAGTAAAACATTTACAAAACGAGAGCATTTTCGCTCATTTAAAAAATGGTTCACCAATGCTCACCCAAGTATCCCATTGGCCAATGCAGTGGGACCGAAGATTAAACATCATTTGTTTAATCCTGAATCCCACTGCATTAGCCAATGGAATGTTTGGGTGAGCATTGGTGAACCATTTTTTGGGTGAGCAAAAGTATTTTCTTACAAAATATACACAACATGCCCAGATAGGGAAATCACTAGGCTAGCATACACCAGATACATGTTGGAACTTGGAACCACCCTACAGAGAACAAAAGAAAAGACACCAACCCAGAAAAATAAAAGCAAGAACAAGTTATTAATTTCATAAAAGAAAGGATCAATTACAGAACACCCTCCAAGACGCACCACAACATCCAAATACCACCACCCCATAAACTATCAAGTTCGCCAACCAGGAAACCCGATGAAGGGGTAAGACAATGCCGACAGGAGTAGCTACTAGCCAAGAAAGAGAGAATTTTTAGTTTTGTAGTATGTATATATGACATATTTTTACAAATTTATATTTTAACACTGGAAAAGTATAGCACAAAAAGAGGTTGAAGCCAAACAAACCCCACCCAAGCAAATTATATGGATGCCAGTTAGAGAATTCTACAAGAGAATCAAATGATCTCATTGATCTGTGAACTCCCACCCTTTTGCCGAACAGAGGAGTTAAAGGGGAAAAAAAAACTATATTTCATTGTACCATCATAAAAGAAGAGTCTTCTCGGATCAAATAGTGATAATTATTTCGAAGTTGCCAAGCAAAGGGAACTAATATCTAGAAATGGCAAAAAAAAAAACCCAAAAGGAACTGATGGAATGCATAAATTAGATTTTTATTATCAAACCAAAATTGCTAAGAAACAAAATTTAATCTCTACATATATTACTTTGAACATCCCCAAGCGGGCTTCTCAATCAATACACCTTCCCTCCTACATTCTCTCTCAACATTTCTACCCCTTTAGATTGTGGTGCGCAGAGAGAGATTTCTCTACAAGACTTGAGAACAAGAGATGAACAGCGTAATACCTTTTCGATGACATCTGATAAAGTTCTTCTCTCTCATCGAACCGAAGCACAAATGGATTGCTGATTGTACAACCCATTGACCCCAGTTGTGAATTGCTGTTTCTTTCTTCTCCGCTTTGTAACAACTACAAATCCATCGCCATCCCCATTCGTACTCTTATTTACATCTACTGTTTCTGGATTTTCCCTTTTACCCGTTTGGGAAACTGAGTCCTTCTCTTCATTCCCGTAGAGAATCTTTATAATAGCACTGTCATTGGCAATGGCTTCTGAAGAATTTTGCAAATAACCTGCCTTTTTCTCACTGACTACAGACTCGTTTTGAACTGACTTTACGATGAAGCTAAGCAGTATCTGCCTTGCTAGTTCCGCTTTCTCTGCATCTGAAGTGCCTTTTTTCAGTCTGCCATTTTCAACTTCATCGCTGAACTTCTCTTCATTTGAAGACTCTTTACTCATATCTATTGATGAATTTGCATCAGCTGAAACTTTTGAATCCTCACTTGTTGGATTTACTTGCCAGGTTCTTCTGGGTACGAATTCCGGGGCATTTGGGTTCATGATATTTGGAGAAGTGAACCCATTTCTGTCCTTAACAGGGCTTTGGCATTTCAAAAATCCATGTTTCATACGGAACGAATGGCTGGTTCGGTAGTATAGAGGCGACCGGGGCCCACAAGGAACTCTAGCAGCAATTGGAGGGAACGCCATCGGGCCCACAGGCTCTACAAGCACGCCTTGGCTAGCTAGTACATCATAAACACTTGTTACCGAAACCGAGTTTAATGGCTGAGCCAAAGAGAAAGCACTTGGATTGAATGGTGGAGCTGAGGCCGAAAGCTTGCTACCATTGGTTTCTACCAGCTTTTCATCACTACTCGAACCCAAATTCCGTTCAATTTCTGCGTCAGATTTTTCCGATTCCGATCCACTTTCGTGAACGTCTTTTCCTCCTCCACCGTCCATTATTGCTTCTTCTACTGCAACTTTGTCACTCCCATCCTCCTTGATTGACTCGGATGCCAAATCATCTACTTGGGTATCAGGTTTTTCCTTTTTCAGTTCTTCTACTCTATCAATGAAAGGCTTCAGAATTGTACCGGGCGGCGCCACCGCTACTTCTTTGTATGACACAGATTTTGAAGCCATGGCAGTGAGGCTGGCATGAGAGGGGGAGATTTTGGGAGTGACTTTAGAAACTGAAACTTTTGATTGCTTCAGATTAATCAAGTCCATCGATATTGTCCTAGGCGTTGTCTTGGGTCCCACAGGAACGGCTTCTCGCCTATAGCTACCGTCTTTGCTGACGGAGTATTCAGAATTGCTTACAATCAGCTTAGCAAGATCTGGTCTTCTTCGGCCAACTTTACGGCCAACACCATTTCCGGATCGCAATTTCGAGCTAGCCTCTTGCCAGCCTTCGTCAGAACTAGTTTGTTGGACAACATAACTAACTGTATGGTCACGTTTGGGGATTTCACTGTTCTTCGGTTCTTTTAGAAGAATCTTGATCGGTTTATCCTCCTCTGTATTGGTTTCAGCAACTAATATGGACTCTTCTGTGTGATCGTGAATCATGGAGTCATCATTTATTTCATCATGCTGCAGTTGGTGTGATTTATCACTAACCTGCGACACCTAATAGATTATAAATGAAAGAGAGATTAGCATGTTTTGTCTTCTGATGTGGAAAGGGAACTTCGAAAAAGCTTTTTCAACAAGAAAATAGAGTGAAAAAAATTTTAAATAGCTGAAAGAAAAATCTAGGAAAGTGCAGTGATATTTGACAATTTAAACTATTGGGTAAACTATAAAGAGGTGGTAAGCTTTGATAAGAGTTACAAATTTTAATCTTAGTGTTAAAAATCAAAACTAAAATGTAAAGCACCTGCTTTTGGTAATTTTTTAGAAAGTAAGCAAGCAAAAATTTACCTTAGCACGTCTCTTCCTCTGAGCATCTCCTCCCTTTGAATCCTGATCAGGACTTATGTAATCAAGTAGATCCGAGACACTGCAAAAAAGGGTAAAGGTTTTGGTATGCCATGAACTAATCACACGGTATAAAACTAAGTAATTTGGGAATACCATATCAATACCTAAGGTGGCCTTTGCTAGCAATGGACGCGTCTGGCTTTGGAGTTCCATTTCGTGCCGCTTCTTGCTGCTCTAGAGCTTTCGATTCAAAATACTCAAGCCACGCAGCAGCATCCTGCATAAGAACACAAAAGTATACATATAAATCAGATATCCACAAATGTAAAGTTCTATTGTGATAGTATTGACTGCAACACCCTTTTAGTTCACTCATTTGCAGATTACAATGCAAAATTGATGGCCAACTAGCTCATTCAAAATATACTATGTCCCACAGATACGAACAGGGACACGGATACGACACATGCGGACATGGAAACACGACAAAACTAGAAAATGTAGGATACAGACACGGCTAATAAAAATTATATTTCTTAATTAATAATACAACATACCATACCTTGTCCACTCCCCTTTCTTAAATTTTCAAAGTAATTCATTACTTATCTCCCATGTTATTTTTATTAAGCTTTTTACCATGGAATTTTAAAACAATGCTAAAGGAGCCACCATACCGTGTGCACTCCCATGTTGGCTGCATGTCCCACACGTGTTCAGTGTGTATCCAATGTAACCAAAAAAAGTCAGAAAATTAATACCCATTTTTTTTTTTGTGTGTTCAAGACGTGTCGACGAGCGTTTCCGTGCTAGATACCAAATATATGCATGTACTCTAACATGCTCTTAGCAGGTTCAATAACTAGTAATTTGATTAAGCTGCATCCTTCGGTAATAGCAAGAGGTTGATAGACATGTCAAAAGGCTCACAATATCTTAAAAAACATCAGCCCCTATATGTCCAAACTTTAAAACAATTTGTTTGGAAGTTCACTAAAAACAAAACAGGAAATTTTAGTCTCCCCTTTTAGCATATCGACCATTACCAATAAGCCAAAATGGAAGTGTGGTCACCTGCGTACGAAGATCTTCTTGTCCCAGTTTGGCTTGAAGAATCTGTAATGTAGTTTGTTCATGTTGCACACTGAGCGAATATGCTTCCATCAAGGAAAGAGCTATGGCTATTGCATGATAGCTAGCAGCAGTCTGTAAAACGAAGGTATAATTGATTACAACACTCGATTCGGAGTAGATACATTTTTATAAATAAAAGCACGTGTATACAGATAGTGGAACCTGTATGTGATCAGCTCCTAATAATCTTTTATTGCATTTAAGGGCCTCATGCAGGTATCTAAGAGCAACGTGAACATTTCCCATGCCCTCTTCCATCATAGCCACATTTATGTAAGTTGCAGCTGTGTTTGGATGCGACAGCCCACATGTAAAATGAAGAAGGAACAGAGCACGGTTGACATATCTGCCAAACATAATGCACAAGCTTTGATCAATAAAGCCAAATAATGGAAAGAGAATAGATACGACAATATAAAACTCTCTGAACTGCGATAAAAGATATACGTGAATAACACAAAAGCGGATAGATTAAGAGCCCATTTGGGATAGCTTTTTTTGGGACAGCGACGCTTGACCGCTTCGGTAAGCTTTTTCACAGCTTTTTAGGAAATCTGATTCCTTTTAAAAGCTTAAAAAAAAAACAGATTTCTTCGGTAAGCTTTTTCACAGCTTTTTAGGAAATCTGATTCCTTTTAAAAGCTTAAAAAAAAAACAGATTTCTTCGGTAAGCTTTTTCACAGCTTTTTAGGAAATCTGATTCCTTTTAAAAGCTTAAAAAAAAAACAGATTTTTTCTTTATATATAAAATAATAAATAAAAAGCTTAGCTTTTTAAAATCTCTTATTCCAAAAGTCTGAAAAGGAAACCTTGGATAGGGAGAAAAAAACTTGGTGCATTGTTGCGAAATCACGCAATAATACGAGAGTGAGAAGTGGACAAAAGAAAACATATAACATGCACAAAAAATATAGTATAAAAATGAAGACAAGATTTACACGGTTTGGCATAGAAGCGTACGTCCATGGGCGAAGCGCAACAAAGAAATCAAGTAAACAAAGATGAAGAAGGGAGTCCCAAAAATCCTCTCACAATGGAAAACACCAACTCATGCAGCTCTCTCCACAAATTTATCTCGAATGATAAATTTTTTCGTCCCCCAAACCCTAGGGGTCTGTTTGGGAATGCTTAAAAAGGATCTTGTTCAGTCCCAGTTTTACTTTCTATCTGGATTTTATGAGAACCAGGGTTATGTTGGTTTGACAAAGAGCTAGTTTTATATGAGATATTAGTCTGGACACGGACTCGGATGGACATTCACCAAACCCTTGAACTTATAAAACCAGTTCAGTTATGAACTGCACAACTAGTCCTTTGCCTTCCCAAACAGCCCTTAAAAGGTGAAACGGGCCGCAATCTATCATCCCTGCCACCCATTCCATGGCCTAAGGCTCACAAAACATTCTCAACAAGAATCTTTGGGATTTTATTTCAGGTCGGCTGCAACTGGATCTAAATTGCAGGACACAATAAGGGAATATAGCAGCTAGAAGGCTAGAACGTATGGCCCTAGTTAGAGAAGATAAGTAGGACAAATGTAGCTGATCCCCCCAACAATTGGGACTATGCTGCGTGAGCTATTTTTACTTAAATTTCATCTTCTGCTAATGGTATAAGTAACGAGAAATATCTATAGTCAGAGAGAGGAAATAGTCTGGACAAATAAAACACAGTGCAAGAGACATAGTTAACTTACTTCAAAGCCAATTCAATGTGTTGGAGACGATAGTAAAAGACAGAAAGATCCCCGTAGCTTTTCATGGTATCTGGATGGTCAAGTCCGAGTTCCCGTTCATTAATATCCAGAGCCTTTTGTTGGTATATTGTTGCCTAAATAAAGATGATGTTAGAGTTAAATGGTGAAGCAACAAAAATAATTACCAACGAATATATAAACAAAAGTGATAATTAGAAGGGGGAAAACCAACAAAAGTAAAATATTACTTCCTCCGTCCCATTTTTTGTGTCCAACTTTGGGAGTCCAACATTTTAGGGGGACATAATGATTGCCAATCACATGGTATGGAATTAGTGCAAAAGTTCCAAAATGCCCTTACTTTGTTTTTTCTTTCCATTAACTTTTTCTTTGGTAATTTCAAAACCAATAAGGGTAATTTTGGAAAGTAGTTAAGAATTTACCATGGAATAATCTTTGTGAACAATAGTTTTGGGATGGCCAAAAAAGGAAATACGGACACAAAAAATGGGACGGAGGGAAGTACTTGATAAGAGTGTGTTACCTGATTAAAATCTCCAGTATGGTAAAGCACTACTGCCAAGAGACTATAAGCGCTTGCAGTCGTTCGATGATGGGGACCACATACAGTTATCATCTTTGCGAGTGCCTTGAAATTAAAAAATCAAACACAAATAGATATCAGCTTTTGACTTAATTAGAAATGAGGAAAAAGAAGACTAAGGGCTATTTGAATACTTAAAATAGGATCTGGTTCAGACCTAGTCTCACTTTCTATCTGGTTTCTATCAGCACCAAGGTTATGTTGCTTTGACAAAGAACAATGTCAAGAGACAAATTAGACTAGGCACGGGCTCCTATGCAAGAAATGAACATTCACCAAACATTTGAATTCATTGAATTGGTTCTTTGCCTTCTCAAACAGCCCGTAAAGTCACAAACTGAATTAGCAATGGTACCTTTGTTCCATAATTAACAGCATCTTCTAGCTTTCCTTTATCCAGCGCAATCTTGGATGACTCCAGCAGAGCTCGCCCATCAGCAGAAGAGCATCCTACATGCTGTAGAGCGTAATTCAAATGTTTAGTCATGGATCATTTTGGTGGTAAACATAAAGTCCAATAAAACTTTAGAGTGAGAATCCTACTTTGCAAACGGGAATCATGCTGATAATATCACATTCTTTGAAAGGATTTGAGCTTTCCATATCGTAGTCTCTTGGAAACAACTCCAGTCCAACCTGAAAATGAAAAAGTTACCATAAGATCTTGTATAGTTGTACGCACATGCAAGGACTTGGTAAGTTTGAAACGTAGAGAAAGAAAGAGGAGAGAGAAAATAAGGAAAGAGAAGATAAAGCTTTGGTGGGCCAAAGTCTCCTATAGTTTTTTTTTTCTCTCCTTCCTATTCTAAAAACCAAACAAGGGAAAGGAAGAGAAATTAAAACTCCCCCTTTCTTTCGCCTCCTTTCCTCCCATTCCAACATGGTATGACCATTGTTGTCAAGTAGAAAATCGAGTTGTGAATTGGTTTACAAAATTATGAGTCCTGAACCGTATCAGACCGTGATCGTACGATTCACTTCTTTAGAAAATAAATACTCCCTCCGTCCTTATCACTTTGGGGCTCCAACTTTTTAAGGGAACCTAATTATTGCACGTCTATAACTTTCATTTTCTAAAATTGCCCACATAAGTATTCTATGTCTTTTTTGTCTTTTTTAGATTGGATGTAAATTTCAATGTTTCATTTGAAGAAGGGTAAAAGAGGAAGTTTGTAAATATTTAGTTTTAACTATTCAAAGATGACAATTATAATGAGACATCCCAAAATGGAAAGTGTGACAATAATTTTGGGACGGAGGGAGTAATAAAATATATGTGAATATTGTACACGCATAAAAACAAATGCACAATGCTTAAAATGAACAATACAACAATTTCACACACGTCTCATGGAATATCAAGGCTCAAAATAATGAATATTTTCTACTTAAAACTAACAAACTTCTAAGTTTAAAACTATGAATCATGAATAGTATTAGGTTGTATCACGTTTCATGCAATATCAAGGCTCAAAATGTTGAAAATTTTCCATTTATAACTGTTGGAGATATTATTTTATTCATGAAGATTTAATTAGATTTAGATTGATCCAGTCAAATCCCATGATTTGAGGATCACGTATCTTAAGGGATTTGATTGTAATGAGTAATTATTTTCCTTTGATTTTATTTCCTGTTTTTAATTCCCTAGCTTGTATACAAATAGAGAACCCCCTCAGTGGAAGAATATAAGAAAATCTTTTTCCCAAATCCTTTTTGGTATCAGAGCAGGTCGATTTGGCATAAAGTTCAAGTGATTCCGATTTTCCGGCGGACGGCCTTATGCGTCCGGCCTTTTGATTTTTACAACTTTCCTTTATGACTCCTTTGGTCCCTTCTCCTATATCACTTCTGCTGCTGCCACCAATTTAGCCCCAAGGGCCTGTTTGGCAGCCCCTACTGTCACTGTCCAACTATCCGTCGGCCAGCCCTTCCGAGCCTTGTCCAGCCACCAGCCAAGCCCTTTCGGGCCTCGTCCATCCGCTGGTCAGCCCTCTCAGGCCTTGTCCAGCCCTTTCGGGCCCCTTCCAACCACTGGCTAGTCTTCTCGGGCAATGTCCGTCGCCGACCAGCCCTCTCGAGCCATGTCCAACCATTGGCCAGCCCACTGGGCCTCGTCCGCTCCTTTTGGCCAGCCCATCCTGCCGTCCTGTGCAGCCCATAGCCATCGGCTGCCTCCTCTCTCTTGAGTAGCCTATGTGTGGTGCGCCTCTGTTCTTTGCGTAGCGTTAGTGCTGGCTTGCCCGTTGAGGGTCTTCTTTGTGCAGTGTTAGTGTTGCCTTTCCCGTTGAGGGTCTTCTTTGCATAGCGCAAGTGATGCGCCTGTCTTCCCAAGGGCATGTTAAAGCATGTATGGCTATCGATGTTTTTCCGATGCCATTATGGTTTGGGATTTTGCTCTCGCTATTTTTCGGGAGCATTCTTATTCGGTCCACCGGTGTTTTTCGGTGCCATTTTTGTTCGGGCTTCGGGTGTTGTCCAGGAGCATTCTTCCAAAGAATTTCAAATTCTCATCTTTCAAGGCTTTCAAGTTCAAGTTGGACACTTCAAAAGATTTCCGTGCCTCAACTTGTGGGGGAGCGTTGGAGATATTATTTTATTCATGAAGATTTAATTAGATTTAGATTGATCCAGTCAAATCCCATGATTTGAGGATCACATATCTTTAGGGATTTGATTGTAATAACTAATGAGTATTTATTTTCCTTTGATGTTATTTCCTGTTTTTAATTCCTTAGCTTGTATATAAATAGAGAACCCCCACAGTAGAAGAATATAAGAAATTATTTTTCCCAAATCCTTTTAAAACATAAAAAGTTCAAAGTTCAAAACTATGAATCGCGAATCATATTTAGGTTGTATGAAGCTCAAATCGACCCGTGAGTGGAACAATTCTAACGACCATCGATGTTTGAGAAGTGAAATTGAAAGTACCTTATGGCAAAGTCCGCGGAGAACAGATAATTTTCTTAGGTGTTGAACTTCATCTTTTAGCCTCCAACCAAATCTTTTGGCTAGAAAGGTTTGTAACCACTGAAACTTGAGATTTTGATCTTCCTTCAAGTTTTGGACATCTTCCACTGTGCCAAGCAAGAAATCCAAGGATGAAGCTATTGCCGCAGGCAGGTCCGCCACGTTGTCAACAGAAGCAATAACAGCTTTAAGTACATGCTTGAAAGCTCGAGTGACCATCTCATGAATACAAAGTGACTGTATATGAGGAAGCTTCCCTGAAAGTTCCACCTGGTTTGTACAAAGAATGAACAATTAGGGCCTGTTTGGGCATCCATGAATGCAATGATCATACTTTCACACAGCATTTTAACCAAAAAGATGATGATGTTTAATTGTTTCCTTTGGAAACATGTACTCATTTCAAAATTTTGACATTCTAAGAAATATAGAAATGACAGCAAAAGAAGAAACATGGTGAAATCTCCTAGTTATTTAATTTAAATTCATTCACGATGATGGATTTCACTTTCAAATAGTACAGAAATTATGAATGAGACTTCCATTTAAGTGACAACCAACATGCTATTAGTTAATATTTTATCTTAATAACAAATTAAGAATCACTTGAAGCTTCTCGAGATACTGAATAACCAATACACTAATAACCATCATGAAGTAAGATGTTCCGAAAGAACTCGTATAGCTCAGCTTCATGTAATGGAGAGATAAGCATTACTAGAGGAATATATGAATACATATATCATATATGTATTCAGAGAGAGAGAGAGAGAGAGAGAGATGGAAGGAGAGGGAGTGGGATTTCTTTCTCACCAGACGACCCAATGAACGCATCTGCAGTCCTCTTAAATGCATGAAGTCAGTCAATGTACGTCCATCCACTGGTGAAAGTTCGAGCGATTCAAAATCTGTTACCTAAATAAAATGACAGATTTAGTTCACATATGTCTCATAGAACATTCTAATACTTTCTAATCTCAACAACTTCCATAGTACACGAAAAATTACCAGCTTAGGTAAAGCAACTTCATCATAATACGCGTGTGCCATCTTGATGAGCTCCTGCAGTGACTGTTACAAGAGGCAAGTTTGGATATTAGTGTCTCAAAATATAAAAATGGCTACATAAGTAAGACAATTGAAATAGCAGAAAGTTATACAGCTGATCATTTGATGAAGCCTTAGCTATAAAGCATAGAGATTCCACAAAATAGCCCTATCCATGACATGTCCGTATAAGATACTATACGTGTGCCCAACAAATTTTAAACACATCCATTATTTTAAAATGCTTTTAAAAATATACGGCCTACTTCTAGGGTAATACGAGACCCATATCCAAAATATCTAGAATATTGAGGAAAATTTCTAATATATCATTGTGATAATTAATAAAAAAAAATGACAGATTCAAATGCAGGGATATTTTTATTTTTTTTTAGAAGAATTGAGTTATAACAGGAATTGAACTATTACCAACTTAGTCCTTATTCTATGTCCATGAAGGTCATTACAATAACTCTTAACGTTAAACTGTAAACTTGCAACACTTCAAATACTCATGCAAAAGATTGTTTCTTTTCATGTTTTTGAATATCATGACAAACAGTTACTCTTTAATTTTATACATCCATATGTACATATATTTCTAAACTTGATGTATCAGTGTCCTAATTAGTAGAATTTGTCGCATCTGCATGTCCATCATGTGTCACATATCTACCCAGTGTATATGTCTATGAATCGTAAAGCACTACTATTATATCAATAGCAACCAGTAGCTTTTTGTCTCCCTTTCCTGGGCCAAGATAATAGCTTATAGCAAGAAGCTATATTTAGAGGAAGAAAATGTCATAGATTTTCAACAACTTTATTACAGACCTTTAAATGAAGACCTGTCCCCGATTCTTTCAAACGCAAGAAAGTTTCTTCACAAATAAATTTCTTCAACTCAGCGTCACCATCAGACTCACCATTATTTGTCTCTCCAGTGTCACTTCCTCTGGAATCATTTTCCTCATTATTTTCCGTGCCACTGTCACTACTCTGTTGCTTTTCCCTCTTCTTCAACATTTTAAACTGCTTCCCAAGACCTTTAACCTCTGCTTCAGCCTTGTTATCAATCTCGGGATTTTCAGAACTATTATCTTTCGGGCTTTCCTGCTTTATTAGATGCTGTATCCAACAAGAACCAAGTTCCCATCTAATAGGCCTCTCGGAAATTTCTTGCTTTTCCTCTAACTTACTCAAGCTTTCTTTAACTACTCTATGAACAAGACACCTTGAAATATCTCGACTACTTGGAGGTGATTGGCCGCCTCCTGATAAGTCAGCCCCACATGACTCATGAAGCAGAACCCTTAAGCTGTAAAAGATTTGAACACAGTGAGTCCATCGCGTCTAACCATATTTTGATGGCATGTTTGGACTCCCTTTAATGAAAAAATTACATTTATAGTTTTTAATAGCATTTCATTAAGATATTATCTTGAATTGATTCACTGTTGGAAAATGGTACTCAGTTCCAAAATGATGTTTGAAACCATAGATTTTTTTCGTTTCAAGATAACATAGGAATGACCATATTACGTGAAATATGTGGAAATCTCAAATTTTTTAAATGCCTTCATTTATGATAGATTCTCCTGTACAATACTCTGTAGCATATGCATTATTAATAAATCTGTTGCAGGATTATAAGATCATAAGGTATGAATATCCAAAAAAATATCCATAAGAACACAAGACAAACGTCTTTGGCGAGACACACGAGAATCTCACTCTACATAGTACATAGTGAGTCAACATTCTCTGGCTATATTTTCCTAACAGGTCACAACCTCGTCGACCAGTGACTGGTTATCTCGGTTGCGACCAATCTGAATCATGCTCGTGATAGCCATCACATAGTTTTTCCAGAAGCAGTCCTCGTCAATTTTAAGAGTCCAAAACACATGCAGCAAGAAAGCAAAAACATGAATTTTCAATTGTCACCAATTATGTCACATCATATCGTGGAATGGATGCTACTACTTCCACACCACCACACCCACCCTCTAATACACCCCCCCCCCCCCCCCCCCCCCCCCCAAAAAAAAAAAAAAACCTCACGACAAGATTAATGTGTAACAGTTATATAATACTTCTACGCTTGGGGATAGTATCTATGTTAATTCCAATTTAGATTTTTCTTTATTTTTTTACCATGAAAAGATGGAACATCATGTTGTCTTAAATAATTCTGATCTGCTTCCCAGAAGGTCTCAAAGCAGAAGTATATACTGTATAAAAACAAGCTTTAATTTTTTCAGAAATGGGCAATCTAATTTCTTCACAGCAGTAGTATACACATATATGAGTGTATATGTATATCAGTTAAAGTCCATGTGTTTTGTGTGGTGGAACAGGAATTACAGATCCAAACCTGTTGATATTCAGCGCATTGGCTCCTCCATTAGGTTGATCATCAATTTCAATTGCCTCGAACTTCCCCTTCTTCACATCACCAACTACCTTTACAATTGCAGTGTATCCACAATGTCTTACAACAACAACGCCCAGTGAGGAAGTATCCTGCAGAATCAAATTGTTATTATATTCTCCCCATCAAAGAAATGTAAATTAAAAAGAAAACGAAAAAATTGATTTTGAGAACAAGTATACATAGCTAAAGAGGTTCACAAAAAAGTGCCTTAACTCACTAAATTCAAGCTTCTAGACAAACATGGAATTAAATGAGAACATATTAGAACACAGTATGCTTTAGCACACAAATTCTTAGTAAAGCAACAAAGTCTTCACATCATAAGCATAGCTGAAACTAAAGTTTTGGTGTCAATGGGAGGCGAGACGAAAAGGAAAGATGTTCAACTCATTATAAATAATGCATCAATAACTTGAATTTAGGACACCTTTTACAGGAAACTGTAAGCCATGATGGTTCAGCAATGGCTCTCGCCCCACAAACCAGGGACGGTCCATTTGGATTGGTTGTGGCTTTTGCAGTTAGGCAAAAGCAGAAGCCCTAATCACAATGGCAGGTGGGAATTAAGAAAAATCCATTGCTACCTCAGTCGACTACCTACATCAGCTTCTGCCAAGACAGGCTTTTGGGCTCTAAAATGCTTCTTAAAATTAATCTTAAGAGGCAAATATAAGCGTTTTGGGTCCGACGAGCACAATTGGTGCTAAACACGCATTTGGGGAAGTGATTTCAAACAGGCCCTTCATCAAGTTGAAGGGTTCAGGACAAAACCTGCAACTCAATTCACAACTGAAAAACATGTGTTCCAAGAAAAAAAGAGGAGCGACTGACTCGTTAGCATTCAGATCAGGTACCTCTAATGCAACTGAACAAAAAGCAAAATAAAAAATTGGAGGATGGTAGATGTGTGGCCTTTCCTCGTCTTATCTGACGTTCTAGCTATCGTAAAATATTTTAATACCCAACTTAAAACTATTAAAAAGGTTCAGAAAAGGGAAGAAATTACTTACATGAACAACTACATTCTCATCTGAAGTTATCCCTTTAAGTAAACTCCTTTGAACAACTTCCTTAGCAGACGTACCATATGATTCACCACCAATAATCTTTACATCACACTTCGATCTTGCATCTGCCGCATCACGCTTTACAACAATCGACAAGTCCCCCACACGATCCTCATGAACGATGGATCCCGGAGAACAATTCAATATATATTCTTCCTTCGTACAGGAAGATAGGACTACCCGTATGGCTGAAACAGCTTTGGAGATTGAGACGTCGACAAATAGGCTATGAAGCAAAAAGGCCTTTCGGTCTCGAACCACCCGTTCTTCCTCGGTTTTGCAAGGAAGGTTTGCCAGTATAGCAAACTCTGTGGCCCACGGTCTAAGATCGTATTGACCATATTGTCCCTGGCCCCCACCATTGCCACCCCAGTTTTCATCTTCGAGTGGGAGGGGTGGGAAGTTTGATGGAGAGTCAGCAACAGATGGAGGGACAAGCCATGTATTGGAGCGAAAACCGTATGGAAGATTACCAAACTGAAAAGGACATCACAGCAGCTTATTTGTTTCTGGTCTAAGTATTATCACATATATGCTTTGTTTGGTTTGCGGATTTAGAGAAGGATGGAAAAGAAGATTTTTTTTTTTTTTTTGGGTGTGTCCTTACTAGTGTTTTCCTCCATGTTTAAGTGATAGTTGAAAATTTTTAATTTTAATATTCACTAGTAACTCCAAAAAAGAGGAAGGAAAGTGACTCACAAAATTTGGAATTCTTAATTAATTTGTCAACCAGGTTCTTTTTCATCCTTACTTTCCTCATTGATTTCTTTAGTAAACAAACAAAGAAAAATGTTCTCCTTTGTGTTCACTTCTCATCCCCCTCACTAAATCCAGGAACCAAACAAAGCCTTACTGGGGAAGCTTCCTCATGTAAGTAAACAAATGTTACCTTATTGTGATCTACAAAAGCTTTCAACAAGGATTCATATGCCTGCATGCAACATATTCCTCAGTGGTTCTTTTTTGTCTTTTTTCATAAATATATGGAAGAATGATACAGGCAAGCAAACTAGGGAACGATATATCATAAAGAAATAGGAAAGAATGTGATTGAGTGAAACATTGAAGTCCTTACATTGGCAAAAGCTCGGCTAAGCTGTTGCAGAAGATCCACAAGAGAGTGGCTTTGTAGATATTGCTTTCCCAAAGTGTAAAACCCTTTAACCGATGCAACCACTTGTATTAGCTTCCCGTTGCAGATCTTAATCTGCAGAAGTAACCACATTAATAGACAAACTCATTTGAGTAGGGAAAATTTAGCAAAGGAAATAAAATGTTTTATAGAATAAATAATTCAACGCAAACTACGAAGAAACCAAAATCAAGGACATGTAATGGTCGCCAATAGTGTAAATATCATAGCAATGTACATTTATTTTGAGAAACACAACGGCACGTAAAAGATTCAACAAACAAAGCCCATTCTCGGAGAAAATTCTTGTAAAATGGTCATTTTCAACAGAAAAATATAAAATATCTTCTTCTGCTAGAATAAGATACTTTCTCCATAATACTTATGCAAAAACAATAATAAACTATAAAACGACAACACAAGCATCTCCATTATCTTACTTTAAATTAACCTACATCAAAACTCGGTTCAACGCCACTCATGCATCACAAAAGTGTTTGTAGTTGGTGTTTTTAGGAGTCGAACAAATTCAGATCGAATATCTCACAGCATTTTTGGAGGAAGTTGGAAACTAGATATTCTCTATCTTTTATTCTTGTTTGAAGGACTGGTCAGAACATGAAAATTTCAGCCAAAAGTTCTAAAAGAACTGAGGGTACTATGTCAAATTTTTTTATTGGTCAAAAACATGGAACTACCACTAAACTCTTACTTGTTAGAATAACTGCACTGTCAATGGGTAGAAAAACAAGGGAAACAAGTTAAAACACAAGAATAGGAGAAAATATAGGTTGAAATGTCATTGACATCTTGAAGCACAGCCATGTTATTATTGTCTAAAACTTTGGATAATTAGTGGTACTGTCAATAAATGTAAGATAACTTTATCATGTTGGCCCTTAAAGCTTTGCACGTTTCTATTATGCAATCAAACCCTTTGTGGTTGCAAGACATACCAAATTGCCAAATCTTAGTAGCTTTTTTTTTATATATAGAAAAAAAAAAAAAAAAAAAAAAAAAAAAACCTTACTAGTTAGTAGTTACTAATCTAGAGAGTTTTGTGAGGGTTTTTTTTTTTCTATTATAATTTTTTTTTCGCATTTTTTCTTGAAATCTTCTTCTCTTTTTTGCCATATTGTTGAATGCAAACCCAATTGATTGGTTTTGAGTCTTTTGACAATGGAATAATTCCGTATTTGGTTTAAACAAATATTTTATACATATTGTGTTGAAGTTATGCCTACATGTTGGATATAAATCAAAATGACCCAGCCACTTATTCATGTTAATCCAACCTGACTTGAACATCTAGTTGTAGACACCACCTAATAATGTCTACAAGTCGCAAGGTATATTATTGAGAAACAAATATAGGAATCAAAAAAAGGGAAAGGTGTCATTACTTTAAACTAATAGATAGGGCATCTTTGGCTCTTTAGGACACTAAGGCCTTGTTGGAAAATGAACAATAAAATTTGAACGTCTAGTTTTACATAAAATTTGTTTTTAAAAATTTTTTAGATTAGGCACGGATTCGTATATGCAAAGAATAACCGGGGCGGACCTATGTTGGGGCCGAGGGGCTGTGGCCCCTACAAATTTTTTTTATAATACTTGATACTTATATGTAATTTTGAAAATTCAAACTCTTGGCCCCTTCCAAATTCTCACGAACTTTTGATATGTACATGTTTTTTAAACAAACATTCCAAAATTTTTGAAAACTCCAATATGCGTATGTAATTTTATAAATTTAGCTTGACCCAATTGTTTTACCACCAATCAAGCTTTACAAAATGCAACAATCAATCAACCTTTATTATGGAAAAAATATTACATACAAAAAAATTACTCGATAATGTATAAATAGACCCAAAAAAATTCGCATTGGAAAAAATATTATATACAAAAAATTACTCAATAATGTATAAATAGACCCAAAAAAATTCGCATCGTGGGCACTGCCCCGAACCCCCATATAGTTCCACACTATATGCCCGTTAATTCAATCATGGCTCCAACCCATTTTGTAAACATGGTTCTCCAGATAAAAGTTGGCCTTATGTTATCTAGGAGCTAGTTTTTTTATTTATTATTATTATTAATTTTTTTTTTTTTTTTTTTTGGTGGGGGGGGGGGGGGGGGGGGTCCGACTAGCATTAGGCTGATTTGAAGCCAAAACCAAAGTAGACAGGAGATGACAGTAGGATTGAACCTAATCCTAAAGTTCAACATTAATCTAACAGTGGTGGTAAACGTGTTATCAACAATGGAAAAAATATGAGAGAGAGAGAGAGAGAGAGAGAGAGAGAGAGAGAGAGAGAGGCACCTGCATTTCGAAATAATCACCATCACGCCCCTCCTCCCCATCTTTCCTATCAACTCTTCTCAAATCTGCAAAAAAAAAATCCAGATAAACACACAAATATAGGACTTCAGATTATTTATAAAAAAAATTTAAAAATCTCCATTTATTTCAACTCAATTATGAGATTAATAAAAGCTCGAAATTGAAAAAATGAGTGAGAGAAGAAACTCACGTAGGATAGGGGGAGACAGGTGAGAGAAAGAGAAGAAATCGTAGAAATCAGAGAGCTTAGGCATTGGATGAATGGCCGCCATTCCATAATTCTCGGAAATCGCGGAGACAGACGGCTCTGACTCTCCATTGGAAGGCGAAGTGGGTCTGCTCGAGGCGGTCTTGGCTTGTTGGCTCTTATTACTCTTCTTGGCTCTATCTTCTGTGCTTGCGGTGGTAGTGGTAGTGGTGGTGGGTCTGCCGCCTTTGGGCTTGGCGAACCGGGTGGTGCTGGCTACAATGTCCAGTAGCCTCCTCACGTGCGCCACCGATTGGGCCTCTTCTGCGTATTCCTCTGAAATGGTAGTGGCATTTGCGTAAATAATGAGAAGTTGTTGGGCATTATCTAAGCATATTTGTCTGGGGCTTTTAAATCAGGTTCATTTGATAAAATTGAAAATTAAGTGCAGCGTTTTAATTACTGAAAATTTTAAGCGATTGAATCTGTAATACTGAAAATAGTGTTTTAAGTACTAAAAATAGAGGTATTTGCAGTCAGTTTTTTCGGTTTTAGTGACTTTAAAACCGACCATCGGTTTCAGTAGGTTGGTTTTTTCCGATTTTGGTTTATTTTCGGTCGATTTTAGCTTATGCACTATTTTGAAAAATCGACCAATCGGTGTTTGGTCGGTTTGGTTTCAATCGGTTTTCGATTTGTCGGTTTTTTTGAACACCCCTAACTAAAATGGAATGCATTCAATGATTATTTTCAATAGAAAATTTTCATTTAAAGTTTTTAACTGGCTTTTGGTTAGTTTTTCAATTTAGTGGTATGTTATCAAAAGCACTAACAATAAATAAGTGCTGAACATTTTTATTTTCACCACTTAATTGGGCCATCAAACACACCCTCAATACATCTAAGTGGTTCTGATTGTATCATACATCGTATAATGGTTCTGATACCAAGATCATGTAATTGATGTCTCAAAAAGGTATCTATAGATCTCAAAATGTGGTAATTTTGAAAACCCATTTACTTTAAACTTTACGATACTTTGGGGTCTAGTTACACATTTTGGATATCAAATACACTATCTTGGCACCAATTTCTATTTTATCAAACAACCAAAACTATTAAGATGTATCATAGAAGTTCCTAAGTTGTAAGGAACTTCTAATACACCAATAAATTTTATGTTTTTACATTTAAATGTACAACAGATAATGATTCATGTACAACTCCTCAATGCATTATGTGTGTAAAGAGAAAAGTAACAGGTAAATATAAAATCTTTAAGGTGAGTTTAACTCAATTAAGATTGAAAATGAAACGTTACAGTACTTTATTTTTCCAGTAGATTTGATAATGTATCACTTTGCTAAAAATGCAATAAAAAAAACATTAAAACGTTGAATATAAATGTCTATTGAAAATAATTACTCAATGCAGTCTGTTATGTATTCTAAACATTGTTATCAAAACTGCAAATACAACTTAAAATTTTCAATACCTAATTATCAATTTATCAAACGTGACACAAATCTTAGAATATGTTCAAAATATCTACCAAATTTCTTTCACCCACATTTTGCCCGAAGAGCAGTACAATAATTCGAGAGTTCTCTCTCAAAATTTTAAAAATTATATAGAGCTTTCTTGAGGTTTGTTATGTAATATTCACATCTGTTAAGTCAATGGTATGTTAGAATCTTAGAGTAATGATAAGCTTCCCAAATCCACATCCTAAATGTTATGGCAATGGGTTCACTGTGGGGTCACTTCATTAACCTCCAATCAAAATCCAGGAACCCCACAGTAGGTCCACTGCCACATCATTTAAGATGTAGATTTGGAATTTGAAATTTGGATTTGAGAAGCATATCTTATGGTTAATATATTTTAAAATGACTATGTTGCCCTTGTTAAAGTAAAAAAAAATGGCTAATTTTTTTTCATCCTCTTTGTTTTAAGGGAATAGTTTAAGGACAAATTTGTCAATTTACACATTTTGATTTTAATTTTAATTTATTAAATAAATATACTTATTTCGATGATAAATTAATACTTTTGTATGAAATTTAACACCATTAAGGTTTCATCACTGGCAAAGAAGGTTAGTGTAATTTTTAAAATTATGATGGAGATTCTTGTTATTTCAACATACTTTAGGCGATGTCAATGTAATATACCCAAAACTAAACTAAAAAATTTTATTCTGCAACATATGCGTACCTTATTATAAATAAATGTTTTTTTTGTAATGATTGCTTAGATAGTTATATGGTAACCGAACCCAAAATATATATATATATATATATATATAAATAAATATAAAAATTAGTAATATAAGGTTTAGTCCCTAATACCCTGCTCTTTTAAAAATTGATTCATCCCCAAATCTATAATAATTAATCCCTAATTACAATTATAAATTAGAGATTAGTCCTTTTTTCAAATCTGTGTGTTTTTTATGGACAAAATTGCCCTTATCATTAAATATATACTCTCTCTGTCCCATATTTAGAGTTCTTGATGCCATTTTTTAATGTCCCATTTTAAGAGTCCTCTTTGAAAAGTCAAAGTACTTTAATACACACTTTCCAAATTTGTCCTTTATTATATCCAACTCTTCCCTCCCTTTTTTTGATTTGACACTATAATTTTGAATTTCAAAAAGGGCAATATTGGAAAGTTAAAAATCTCACCAAAATCAAAGTTGTCCCCTTAATAAGTTGGAATTCCCAAAAGAGACTCTTAATATGGGACGGAAGAAATATATATATATATATATATAACATCACCACATCAAGCATCACATCAAGCATGAATTTAGGGATTTTAATTTGACCCCAAATAACTACCAAGATTATCTCTCTCTCTTTCTCACGATCTGTTTTTCTTTCTCTCTATATATCTTTATCTCATTAACGATAGGGAAATGCTATTGTGAGAAGCTTCTCATATGAGAAGGCGGGTTTAAACCGTTGGATGAGCATCTACCAATAGATGCTTCTCCAGATTCCTGGGAATCTTATGGCTAGATGCTCATCCAACGGTTAAAACCCGCCTTCTCATGTGAGAAGCTTCTTACAATAGCATTGCCCTTAACGATAACAATTACCATCATCATCAATTAATATGAGAACCGCCAGCTTTGATCACCTGCTGCCATTGGTGGCTACGATATTGCAAGCAGCGGTACTCTGGCCACGACAAGCAATAATACTAATATAATGGTCAATTCACTACTACTCCTCATCAATTTCAGCAACCTACTATGTCTACCACTGCATATCAGGACATGCGAACACTCATGAAAGGGAGTCTTGGAACATCATATAAGGTGGTGATTGAGGAGGGGACGACGGTGATGGTGAAGAGTATGTGTATGTATATTTATGTGTATTATTGATGCATTTTAGTGTTTTGACAGTTTGTGTATAAATTTTTGTTAGTGTGCGAAATTTCTCACAAAGTGTGGAGTTTTACTTTTGAGTTTTGAAGGTGAGAAATTTATTTTTATTTTGTGACAAACTTCTCATCAAATCCGTTAAAGAAGTGAGAAATTTCTCACTATACTGAGTTTTACTTTTGAGTTTTGAAGGTGAGAAATTTGTTTTTATTTGATGAGAATTTTCTCACTAAACTGAGTTTTACTTTTGAGTTTTGAAGGTGAAAATTTTATTTTTATTTGGTGAGAAATTTCTCATCAAATCTGTTAAAAAATGTGAGAAATTTCTCACTATACTGCTCTCTCTCTCTCTCTCTCTCTCACACACAATAACATATAGAATTTCGTATATGTTATTGAGGAGTTCTCACTTATGATTTGTGATGTAATTTAAAGTGAGAAATTTCTCACTTTTCTTTCTCTCTTTCATAATTTTTCTCTGTTAATTCTCTCTCTCTCTCTCTATATATATATATATAACAAACTGGTGAGATCAACTGGTGAGAAAGGAAATTGTTCCCTATTTATGGGAATCGCGAAATCAAGGTTTGGTGTTTAAATTTTGAATCCCTGATTTTGTGATTTGATGGAGAGTAATTCTGCATATATATATATATATATGGGTGATGCTATTTCCACTCCATCATTGAACTAAGGCACTCCATGGTACCTCTCTTAGAACATGTGGTACCATGTATGTCATGCATTGCATACATGGTACCACATGCTCTAAGAATGGTACCATGGAGTGCCTTAGTTCAACGATGGAGTGGCAATAACAATTCCCTATATATATATATATATATGAATTTAAAAACTGCACCGAGGGTATTTTGGTCTTCAAAAATATAGAAGGACTAATTCTTAAAGGGACTTATAAATTGGGCCTATTTCTAGAGTGGATGTACATGAAGGGCTAAATATTAACTAACCCTATAAAAATTACTTAAACTAATTAGAATTATTCATGATTTTGGCAAACAGGTGGTATAATTCTTTTGCTTTTCTTCTTCCCAACTAAAAATTTGATTGTGCTAAAGCTATCCTCTTTGAGGTAGCTACAACGCAAGTTGTACCAGCCCATGAGGTACATGACAAGTAGCTAGCTTATCACTCTAAAGAGTCCAAACCCAATTATTCACCTACTAAATAGTAGGTTGCCAATTTTTTTTTTTTTTTTTTATTTACAAAAAAACCTCCACATGGGATACTGGATATTAATAGAACTATAAATAATACATTTTTCTTTTAGATAAAGTGGTTTTTAATCCCCCTAGTTAGATCAGCCTCCTAAAATTTTCCACAACTATTTGGGTACATCCATTCACCCAAGAGATTTAGTGTCACTTACAATGTCCAACCCCCATTAAGAAGAGGAAAAAAAAAAAAAGAGGACAAAAATTCCTTTGTGCTATTTGAAATCAGGTTGAAAGCAAAGTTCTACTAGTACCTAAATCAATTCTAGCATATAAAGGATTAAGTTAAGATTAAAAATTGATCAAGTCTCTAATTAAACAATATTGTAAGCAAGGAGTGAATAAGTGAGAGAAGAAAAGAAAAAAAAAATTTAAGGAATTTTTGGGAGGAAAAAAACTCTGACACAACAATTTGTTAGTTGTTACTATTAATTAATTAGATCTGGTTGATATTAAAGGAAAGTTTCCACATGTCAAAGTACAGCCATAAACAGAAAAGGCCTTGACAGAAATTTCAGGGTATCCTTCAGAATTAATTAATCTTCTACCAAACTCTATTACTTAATCATATTATTAAACTTTAAGCAACTTTAGTATCTTTGTTAAATCTTCCAAGCATTATAATATAGTAATCATTTTATAGTTGTCTTATGCTAACCATATGAAAATATCTGTAATTATTAATGTATACTTGTATTATAAGAACATTAAAATTTGTTTGATGTACACATGCAATAAGACAAATTAGTTTCATTGGAAATATCAAAAATAAACCTGGACATAGCAAGACCTAGTTACAAACAACATGAATATTGATAATTAATTGCACGAGACTCTCATGGGGTTTGGTACAGAAGTGTCACCTACCTTCAACCAATCTCAGCAAACATGGTTTAAGAGAGACAACCTCTAACCTATCATTCAATCTCTGTCCTTTAACCTGAAAAAAAATAGCATTTAAAAAAAAAATTTGAATTAGTAATTGAAGAAAAAGCTAATTAATTAGTGCATGAGATTACTGTCATTAGGGGTGTAATTAAGTAAAAAATCGAAACCCGAAAACTGATCGACCAAAAAATTGATTGATTGACTTTTTAAATGTATGATCAAGCCAAAACCGACCGAATGCTTCGAAAACTGACCGACACTATTGGTCGATTTTTTTTTTTATGAAAAAATCGAAAAAATCTACCCAAACTAACCGCTTACACCCCTAACTGTCATTGAAGGTTTGGAAAGTGAATGCATGTCGGGCGTTAATTTACTTTTAATTTTGTAATTAGTAATTAATAATGCTAATTAAGCAATACTAATAATTGCCAACCAAAAAAAAAACCAACAATAATTGAAATTTAGGGATTGTTTGTGAATACTTAAAGAACGGTATTAAGAATTAATGTTTGTTAAATTGGGCATAAACTTCTGTGTAAAAAATATACACTCGCCAAAATTCATAAATTTATAGAACTAGTTCATTTATCAGCCACACAGAACTAATTCTTTACTTTTCTATACAACCCCTTAAATTAGAATAAATATAAGCGAATTTATAGTGAGTACAAAGTAAAAGCTAACCTCATGAGACAATGAATAGTTAGTGAGGTGGCATGTTTCAATATTTACTGCCAGTAGCCTCCTCACATCAAGTATCTTATCAGTGGAGATGCCCTTCATGTCCAAACAATTACATTCACCAAACAATAATTAATAAATAATTCGAAAATAAAATGAAAAATATTAGATTTTCTTACAAGTATTATTCTAACTTCTCAAATTCTGAATTTCAAACGTAGCTTTTTAACATATTATCAGTTGCACCACAAACAATAATATACGGTACAAACTTTTAGTATTTAGATACTAAATTTGGAATTTAATTTGAGAATCGTAGTATTACTCTTTTCTTACTAGAAATCTATTAACGTAAATTCATTACCTTGAGTACAACTTGTGTTTCATATGGGGTGTTGACAGTTATGTCAAGAACACTAGGTACAACTGCAAAAATGAAAAATGAAAATTAGGAATATTTCACAATCATCAATCATATATAGGAATACAGTTATACACACACATGCATTTTATATATATGTATGAGATTCTAACCTTTCTCTTCTTTCTTCTTTTTTTCTGCCTTAGCTTTATTTCCCTTTCCTCTACCTGACCTTGGGGCCATATATTCCTTTTTCTCTCGCGTGTGTTTTTTTTTTTTTTTTTTCCTTTAGATAAAAGCTCTAATTTGGATACAAATTCAATGACCCATTTCAGATATCATTGGCAAATGATAATAAGATTGCACCTAAATGTTGTGTAAGTAGTGATTAGAGAGAGAGAGAGAGAGAGATGGAAAGGGGCTTTAATTTTCTTATTAAAAAAAATGAGCTTTTAGAGTGATAGAAAGTGAAGGAAATCTTGTGAAAGTGTTTGAAGAAGATAGGATAGGATTTTGGGTTGTGCTCTGCCCCCTTCTGGATTTGTGAGCATGCAATACTGACCTCTCCTTCCAGGATGCCCCTCTATCTCTCTCTTAATCTCTCTCTTCCTCTCTCTACTAGTTTCATGTGATGACCCTTTTAAGACCAATAACAGTCCATGCATAGGCAAAAACAAAACAAAGGTGGGGCCAATAGGATGACCGTTGGCTTCATGCCACGTGGCAGGTTTATGGTGGGTTTCTCTGTTGCCGAAATTTTTGTTTTTTCACTTGTTGGGGTTTTAGCATTCCCAAGCCATTAGGAGTGAGGTTGAGACTAATAAATTGTCACTTGTTTTTTTTTTTGAGGGATTCTCATAAATTAATTTATTAATATTTGAATTCCAACATTGTCACAATTTCTATGGTAATTAGTGTTTGTTTCCAATCACTAATGTGGGAAAAAGAATTTTCATGCTCTCCAATTTTGGTGAGATTACAAAGATTGATTAATCGAAGTCAAACAAGTCTCGGATAGTCCAACGACGTTAAATCGTGCTAGGGTTTTTGTCATCACTAATTGGTCAATTAATTCTTTGCTCGGAACGTTAGGGCACCAAAAACATGGAGTTAGGACAATATTATGATTATATTAGTGTTTTTTGTACACTGTCATATGGTTGGAATATTGTAGATTTTAGGGTATTATTATTGACACCCAAACATTGCCTTGGCAAATAATATGAAATGATCAGCTATGAGCTAGCAACGCCTCGTAAGATCCCTTGAAACAAATTTTTATTTTATTTTTAATTCTCTTGCTATGTATATTTAATAAATAATCCTTTAAGAATCATGTTTTTAATTTTTGGGGAAAATAATATTTTGTTAACAAATTTTTATTTTATTTTTAATTCTCTTATTATGTATGTTTAATAAATAATCCTTTAAGAATCATGTTTTTAATTTTTGGGGAAAATAATATTTTGTTTAAATCGCATATGTGGGTTGTTAGAACTAATCTAGTGATCAGCGTTTTTTTCTTTTTCTTTTTTTTTTTTTTTCCTTTCCATTTTAGATTTATTTTGCTTAATCTTTCTTTCTCTTGGAATGTGGTTTCACTTGTATATAGTTACCAAACTATAAAGTGGATTAATACTTAATATACCTCAGGAAAATTGGTAGTATTTATAGGGGGGAAAAAAAAACTGAAGAGAGACAAAGGAGAAAGGAAATGAAAGAGGAGATGATTAACAATAAACAGTAATACTTTTGAGATTGTAGTTATAGTTTGGAAAAGTTTACTCATGACCTCCCCCAAAGTATGTCATTATATTAGTGATCTTTCATATGTTTTGAAAAATGATCTCCAACTTAAAATTGAAACCTTTGTGTCAATGACAAAAATTAACGAAAGCATATGGGATCTTACGATGTAGCAGTATTCCAACACAAATTGATGATGTTGCGAGCTTCTTTTTTTTTTAGGTCTAGACCTCTGGTATCCGGAACCACTTGGGCTCTGGCTAATCCGGATCGAGCCAGGTAGGCCCGTTAAGGCGACAATACTCTCCTAACAAGAATTTAATCCAGCTTGTTTGACTAATTGACAAGAACTCCTCACAAATTTGGATGAGAAGATGTAATTGCGCTTATAATTGGTTTGTCCATTTTGACAAATATGCTCTAAGCTTAATTACATGAAAACATAGGAGATTACGCTTGTCTCCGCCATGATTTGGTACTCCTTGCCGTCATTGGCATCGCCACCCGGTCTAAAAATCATATTTGATATCTCGTCTTCTTCACTTGAATCCGCAGAGAGAAATTGTGTTGACCAATTAATTGCAATTGAACCATCAAGTATTCCGCAGGGTAAATTTGTCTTTTCTAAACACCCCACTTTCCAGTTTAATTTATAACATAAACATAATGTCGAAATGATTAATTTAAATGTTCAACTACGGGCATTCACAAACAAATATTTACAAGGGAGATCATTGATATTTATATTAAGTATAGGAAAAGTCTCCGATATATTGACATACCTCTAGAGGTAAGTGACATTTATCTTCAATTTTTTTTTTAGAGAAATTACATTTACACCCTCTCTACTTAAAGTTGACCGCATGTGATTTGGAATAATATCCAAGGATGCAATCGTTATTAAATACTTAAATTAAACGAACAAAGCCTTTATAGGGGGTGTATATATATCTCAAAACATATGCTAGCCATAAAAGGTGTGTCTGTAATTAACTCAAGGATGAAATAACTAATAAAATTTCTATTCCGTCAAATTTTTTTATTACTAACATTAATAACAGATTCAGAAATAAAAATACTACGGCGAAAATGACCTTAAGTACGTATATGGGGTGTAAGTGTAATTTCCAGTTCTTATGTTAATCACTTTAATTTAGGACATGGATTCTCAGATTCCTTGCAAGAGATTCTTCAACTGTAGTATCAGGAAATTCCACCATCAAAGAAAAATAAAGAAAAAGTTCCCATGAGCTTTCCAAGTGTAATTTTACCCATAGGAGTATTTAGCTGTGACATATGAGGAATCTACCATGCATATGCATATATGCTTTTGTAATCTTCCTGCAAGTATCAACACTAGCACCATATCATTAGATACCTGTGGAATCACTCTTAATTGTTCTGAATCACATAACTCTAAAACCTCCCAATTAATTATAGAGTAATGTTATGTTTTCCAAATTCTTGAATCTCAAATTCAGTACTCAAGTCCCAGCACATGGCGGTAGGATCACCTTTAATAATGGTGAGACTTGTTCAACATTCTCAATGAAAATCATGTGAGCCACTGCCACATATTGGGAAATATACTTAGGATAGAAATTTGAGAAGCATAAAATTTCTCTAAATTATAAAGTCATCCATTAATAAAGAAATTGCCAAGAAAAAAAATAATAAAAGAAGAAAATTAAAAAGAATCAGTTGGAGCATACGCGTGTTTGTTGGCCCAACCGCAGTACTCAAAAGGCCACAAGAACAAGTATTGTATGTGGATTTTGGACAAACTAGAAAGAGTAATGTTATGCTTCCCAAAAAAAAATTTAAAAAGTACTGTTTCTCAACACATATGGCAGTGAGACCCTCTTCAATAATGGTGGGATCACTTCAACATCAATCAGTCAAAATCAACTAGGCCCACTGCCACATGTGTTAAAAAACATTTTTGAAAAAAAAAAATTGGAAAGCATAGCATTACTCAACCAAAAAATATCATTTTAAAATGATGGCTCGTATTTGTTTTTTTAATCCCAAAATGATAAAGTGCATTTTAAAGTGGGATAAGTTACAAGTAGGTCTCTTTTTTTTTTCTTTTTTTTTTTTTCTTTTTTTGATATGGGGGAGGGGATGAGGTTCGAACGCCAAATTTATGCATTAGAAGGGACATATATACTTATGCCAAACTCTTTGTCATTTGAGCTATGTCAACCTATGCTACAAGTAGGTCTTTATATTTGATTGCTAGAGGCTGTAATTTGTCCAAGAAAAAGTCTTTCATCACTAGCTCGTGGAGATTAATAAGTAACTAACCCATTTAAATATCAATAATGCTAAGCACATAATATCAATCACAACACAAACCACAATCATACTAAAAAGTGTGAGCCCTGTGTGAAAAATCATAGCACTAGATACATACATTGTGTTATAATTTGTGTTGTAGTTGATGTTATATGCCTAACATTATTGTTTAACAATATATACGTAAGGAGGATACAATACATACACCGTGAACCTCGTGGATCATGAGGATTATATATATATCATTGCTGGAGGTTCATGATTAATTGTAAGAACCTATGAACCACCAATGTACGTAACAAATGTCAAGGTATTTTTATATGAAAGATTTGACATCAAATTATGCTTTGTTCATTTCAACACACAAATATCTATTAGTTATACGTACATTAATAACGCACGCGGTACACTTGCAGTTGAAGGGACACCTATATAGCTTGGAGATATTATTCCTTATAGTCCTTGCACTAAACGTTCATTGGGATTTCTTCGTTTCTGTAGGACTAATATAAAACTCACAATAATACTTAAATTACAGTTTAAAAAAAAAAGAAAAGAAAAAAAAGACGGATTCAACCGTCACACGAGATAATTTCTTGAGATTTGGTCTACCATTTCAAAAAGATTAATGTTTGGAGTACACTTTTACATACTAAAAAAGTATCTACACTCTGAGTGTGGATACTTTTTGAGTATATATAAAGGGTGTGGATGCTTTTTGAGTATAATCTATACAATTTTATAAAGATAAAGAGAGGGGGTACTAACTATATTTTAACTATAACCCATATTTACTATAATACCAATAAGTTTTTCTCTTAAACGATACACATATATAGGTACTAAATAGTCAAAAGTGTATCTCAAAAAAAAAAACAAAAAAAACCTCCCTACGTTTTATCCTGCAGACTGTTTCCAAAAATAACTCCCATCACAATAAATGCATAGAAAGATATACTCTTTAATTTTTAGAGTATATCTGTTGTGGTTCGATGTTAATATGTGAAACAAGAGACATAAAACAAATCTTAGTTTACTATTTACGCTGATAGACTTATAGCATTCAGATTAAAAGGCTTATGGTTGCAAGTACGTAAGAGATCTTCAAGTCTAACCGAAAAATTTTGGATCTATATATTTAATAGATTTATGAACATTTACAAAATACACATTACACGTTGTATACGCAATGCTTGTACCCGTCAGCTAGCTCTAAATAATCGCGTTGCTAATCACCGGGACGGTATGATTTTCATTGAGTTAGATTAAAAAAATATACTATATTTGATGAAGTATATTCATATGACAAAAATATCCTTGACTAGTTAATATCAGCTTCACACATGTGAAAAGTGTTATTCGAGTAAGCCATATTTGATTATCATGCCTATCTTTGGGCCTGAACATGCCCGTCCCAAATGTGGAGCTCGAGCCTGAATGAGAACATACCCGTATGACAGCCCAAATCTGGGGCCCAGCAAATTGCAGTCCTGACAGATACATGTTATCCAATTAGCAAAGGAGTCTTTAAAGCACCTCTAACCAATATGCCTAATTTTGAGATGTCTAATGGAGTAATTTTTTTTTTTAAGGCCTCTTATGACATTTTGACATCTTTACAAAAAAGAAACCCTCACAATTCTTCAATTTCATTAATTTATTATATTTGGAGTTGTGTTCTTGTCTTTACTTATTATATTAAGAATGTTGGTAGCTAAATTGTGAGACCACAATAATAAAATAGTGTATAAAAAAAATAAAAGACAGTTTTACTTTTTGGGATGTCGAATTTGGTATAGAAGTTCTCATACCAATTGTCACATAGGAAATTGACAATTCGACTGGAGACTTTAGACCATTGTCAATAGGCTTGTTATACTTCATGTTATTGTCAAATTATAGTATGATATTGAAAAATCTATCTCCAATGGCATGCCAAAGTTCATGCCAAATTATAACAATGCTATATTATGTGCCAATTTTGGCATGACCTTTGGCATTGCTATAATTTGGCATGATAATTGGCATACCACTAGAGATGTGTTTTTAAAGTGTCATGCTATATCTTAACTTTTTCCAATACAAGGAAATGAAAAACATTTCATTCAGCATGTACCATTGAAGTACATAAGCTAAAACATAACATTTTAACACTATATCAATGCCAAAATATAGGTTTGCCATGAAGAAAATAGCATTTACCATTAGAGATGCTCTTAGCAACTTCAAATGGAGCACTTTCATATGCCACCAAGAAAAAGAAGGTTCGGGTAGAGATGCTCTTAGGAGGTCATAATGTAATCTGATTGAGATAAGCCCATATCTCCATCACATTGGGGTTTGAGCCTTTGAGGGAGCGCCCCGAAGGGAAATTTTGGATCAATACTATCCATAAATATTTGCAAGTAGAATTTTCCATATCATAATATTATAGTTTTACTCTAAGAGTTGTTTTTAGACATTTTGAGAGTTCAGAGTTCTAGTGTTCATAATCCTCATTATGTTTAATGAATTTTGGTATTTTTCTCTTGAGTTCCTTTGTAATTCCGCCAGTGTTCATATTATCACATTTTTTTTTCAAAATAAGGAGTGATCAATTATTGTAATTTGTAAAGCTTGGACTAATATGTTCCTTTAGGGATATGCTTTTATTAATGAAGTTTCACCGGTTCATCATCATCATAAAAATAAAATAAAAACACACACACACACACCTTGGACTGATAGGGTTAGACTAAATTGAAAAGTGAGAAGAAAATTATTGGGCCAAATATTTAAGTTTCATTGGATTACAATGAGGCTAATACATTACATCTTCAGCAAAAAAAGGCTAATACATTACATACAATTGTTTTTTAGTTTTTCTATTTTCCCTCTCAATATTTGGGTGGTCTCAATTACAATAAGATTAGCGTATTACATATATATTTTTTTATTTTGGGTCAAACTCAATATTTTATGGGGCCCTTCCTAAGAGTAAAAGATGGACAAAATTCGATGGCTATAGGCGGTCACCTCTCCCTTTTACACCAAGGGTCATCCCTGAATTTACGACGATATACTTAGGATATGTTTGATAACCCAAATTAATGTTAAAAATGAAATTTTTTAGCACTGATTTTTCCCATTGTGTTTGGTAATGTGGTCATCTATAAGAGCTTACTATTTAACATTGAAAAAGTTGCCAAAAACTATTAAAAATTTTAAGTAGAATAATTCTATTAATAAAAATCACTGAATGTGATATGCGTTTCATTGAAAATAATATACTTGTTGACTATTACACTTTAGCTTTAAAATTTATTACTTAAAATCTAGTACCCAACTTGTAGTGACTCTGTGTGAGTTTTATTGTCTAGGATTGCACCAAAGCCTGATCAGTTCAAGACATCACGTTCACGATTTAACTGAGTAAATCGGACAATTCTTTTCTATGGAAGGTTCAAAGCCAAAAGCTATCTATCTCGATCTAGTGCCATCCCACCTTGCTCTCTCTAGTGTCAGCATTATTATTTGCATGTTGTATAGACAATTTTCATTCATGTAGGGGATTGTTGGAAAAATTGAACGAAAAATAGTTTTGTTGTATAAGATTGAGTTTGGTGATACCAAACAGTCCCTTATGCAATTAGTCATGACTATTCGTGAATAGTCACTTGTCATGACTATTCACAAACAATTATCTATTGGCCTATATACATCACTTGTTTCATTCATTAAAAAATGAGAAATATAATTTTTAGATTTCATGCATACACATATGTTCATGTCAATGTCTGATGAGAGAGTGCAAACACAAGTACAGTTCATTAGAACTTTACTATTTGAAGTATTCTACAGTAAAGGGGAGATCATTGTATTCTGGGAGACAAATGCAACAAATTCGTAAACACCAATGCGGGGCATAATTGTATTAAGGACATTGAACACAATTCGTGACTCGATTGTTTTAGTTTTGCATATTTTCAGGTTCTGTTTTATTTACTTTATTTGTTGTGTTTTTAGATTTCAAATTTATACCGATTTATACATTCCAACATATTTTAGATAACATTAGATCCATTTACAAAAGTAGTCCATGTGTTCATACAAAATTAAGTCCAATGCAAATGAATAAAACCCCAAAAATAAGTACAACGTAACACTACTAGTTGGCAAGGGTTTTATTAAATCCTAAACATGGAGAATGGTTTTCTATTTCAGAAAGTAGTACTCTCTCCGTCATATTTTATGTGACCTCCTTTTTTTGTTTGGATGTTCCAAAATTGTTGTCCACTTTCCTAAATTAGTATGCAAATTTTACTTAGTTTCCTAAACTATCCTTCCTTGCAATCAACATAAAAAAAAAAGTGCAATGATTATGGACAATTGTAAAAAGAAGGTGTAGATTCTTTTTTACCCCTTAAATAATTAGATTCCCCAAAAGAAACACATAAAATGAGACGAAGAGAGTAGTAGAATAGGTAGAATACATACCCAAGCTTTCAAAGCATCATTTCCTTCTTGTACACGGTGGATTACCCCCTCTTCTTTGTTGATCTCCCTTTTTTTTCTTCTCTTCCTACTGTTTAAAGATTGATTGGTTCACAGTTTCACACGAAAAGTGTAAGTTTTTTTTTTTTTTTTGGCATTTATGTGGCACACAGATGAACTAGCGCCACGTTTGAGGTGCCCGCAGGAAGATTGTACAGATATAGTCCCTTTATTTGGACTAATTCTGGGATAACCTAACCTTACCCGGACATGGATAAGTAGTGACCTAAACTCCGAACTATTTATGAACTGATGGACCAGTGTAAAATTGGCCAGGACAACAATTCATGGGTACATTATTTTGTGGTCTTTTTTCATAGTGTTCTATGATATTATTGGTCTACGTAGATACCACGTGTGTAACATAATCACATGTCAGAACAATATAAAAAGGACTTATAGAAATGCACTTAATTTTTTTTTTGTCCAAATTAACAATCCCAAACAATAAACTATTTCAATTAAAATGAACTAATAACTCAATCCTTTTAACATTATTTAATTCCACACAACAAACATGACCTCACAGTTTGATTTGCCACAAACAAGAAAAGAGTTGATTTGCAATTCTTATTTGACAAAAGAATTGACTTTCGATTCTAAGCAATTCTCACAAATTCTTGTTTCAGCCCAAAACTAAATCTGACCACTTTTGGTCGAATTTGACGAGAAATAATTTCACTTAAATGAAACAAATAGTGATATACTTAAATTACACTCATCCCTTGTATTAGAGGTAGTATAGTAAATGACACTGATTCAATGTATTTCAAGATTAAACCAAACAACATAATTGAATGAATAGAATTGGTTATAAATAAATTCATTTAAGTTTCAAACCAAACAAGAAAATAAAAAATGTAAATCAAATAGAGAATCCTCGTACACCTCGAACAAATCTGTAATCTTGCTCGATTTTGATTGGAAACCCTAACTTCTTCCTATCTCTATTTCGATAACACTTGCGTTTTCTCTCTCATTTGTAAAACAATAATGCTAGGCATTCACACTTTTTTACATATTTTTTGACACACTATACTTTAAATATATGTACCTTGTGCTGTTTGAATTTTTCACACTTTTCTGTGCACCACTTACACAACACAGGGTACATATATTTAAAGTTATGTGTCAAAAAATGTGTAAAAAAGTGTGTGAGTGTAGTAGTGCTCTTTGTAAAACCAACAAGAATATAACGAGTGTATGATGGTCATTTAGGGGAAATCTTAATGTCTCTTGACAGAAACACTTTAATTAAAGTATAAGGGTATTAGTGTCATGTTTGAACTATAGAGGGTCTCGGTGAAACTGACATTCAGTACAGGGGATGTATGTGTAATTTACTCAAAATACTCCCCCTCTGTCTCTCTCTGGTAACCGGTGACACAGTGGAGAAACCTAACCAAACGTTACAGAGGGTCCTCTCTACGCTTAGAAAGGACCCGAAAAAAGCGCGCGAAACGCCATTTCTGGGGGCACACAAAGAAACGCGACAAAATGCCAGAGCTTCCAGAGGTAGAGGCCGCTCGGAGAGCGATCGAGGACCACTGTATCGGCAAGAAGATCAAGAGATCTGTAATCGCAGACGATTCGAAGGTCATCGATGGCGTGTCTCCCAAGGACTTCGAAGCCGCTCTGGTCGGAAAGACCATCGTCGCTGCACTCAGAAAGGGCAAGAACATGTGGCTCCAGCTCGATTCTCCTCCTTTTCCTTCTTTCCAGTTCGGTACGTGTATGTGTTTTCAACATCCATAGTGATCATTCTAGGGTTTATTACTGAATCCATGTTATATGTGACTGAGAAAAATGTAGGAAAAGAGAGCACATGCATATCTCATTTCTTAGGTTATATCTTATATGCACTGCCGGTCCTGACATTTTGTGGGACTCTAAAGCGAACTTCAAAGATAGGGGCCCTCTACAAATATTTGTAAGAAAAAAATTTATTTGACATGTACTAACATGCGCTATATTGTAATACGCTGTTATTTTGAATGGACGCCCTATTGAAGTGGGTGCCAAAGCGGTTGCTTATGTATGTCGAAAAACGGAAAACATGCTTTCTCAGCAACTGAAAGGGTGACCAAGGAATATGAAAAATGAAAAAAAAAAGATATGATTTTTAGGGTTGTGTTGCTTTGGTTTCGCGATGACAAGAATAGAAGGGTAAATGGGTTGTTCAGTTTTCATGAAGTAAAAATATTCTGTGTTCAAGTTGGCAAGTTGAGGTTTTCTGTCTATCCTTCATGCACGACTTACACGAGTAACAAAGCACACTTACATTGGCATGTTTTCAGGTGCTTTAGGTTCTTTATTAGCAGATGTTCGTTTTGATGGCGTATGGTAAACCTTTATGACTAACCACTAAGAGCATCTCCTAATTGGATCATCAAATGAGTTGGCAAACTCAAAAACTGCCAATAACTACCCAACTTAGGATCATCAAAATAGTTTGCAAAATACAAATTGGTGAAGAGTGTTGTATGTTTGCAAACAATGGGAAGAGAAAGAGAGAGAGGTAACACAATTTTGGAGAGAAGATTATAGCTAAAGTGCCCAAGTGTGCATTGCGCCATCAATAACTATGCTAGTCAAATCAAAACTTACTTTGATTTTGTTGCTTAAAATACCTCAGCTGCCTAATATATAATTAAGGATAAGGAAAAGTGATTACGTTTGTGAATTTTATGTTTAACGTTCCTTTGGTTTCTCAAAAATATGGAAGCCAACTCAAAGTGAATGCAGTTGTGAGTTTTTGTCAGCTTTAGCGTAGTTCAGGGTTTTTTTTTTTCTCGTGTCTCGTTTAGTGAAAGACGTGATCTCCAAATATGTTTTCTTTCTTGTAACAGATGCTGATGGTTTCAATTTTCAAGGCTTGTCTTTAAATTATGTTATTTACTTGACCTGTTACTTAATTGGTAAGTTTGTTATAGGAATGGCGGGGGCTATATATATCAAGGGAGTTGCAGTTACGAAGTATAAGAGGTGAGGTTTACATCTTTTCTATTGTATAATCTCTTGATTCTATAAATGATGTCATTATATCATATGGAATGTCACCACGTCTTGCACATGGAGAGGCAACCCCTAAGACACCATCGTTGTGGAGGCAAACAAGCTGCAATACTCAAATCACGATGGGGACGAAGACTACAACCCAAGACCTCCCATAAAGAAGGGGCTGATACCATGTTAATTAACCAGTTGCTTCAAAGCTTAAGCCATTAGAGAATGGAGCCAACAATGTTATAAAGATTTTCTAAATGGAATTATGTGAAGGGGTGTGGAGGTTTATATTCATACTTGTTATTACTAATAGTCTAATATCACTACCATGATATCTTAATCTGAAAGTTTTTTGTATAGGAACGACTGCAAGTCTCATTTCCTTCTAGCCAAAAGTCTCACTTCCTATTAAATCTCTTTTCTAAGTTGTTGTAGCCATGCTAAATGGCTGAGTGGATTCTCCCTGTTATTATTTTTCAATAGCAGAGGGAATTTTCGGGTGGAAGATAGACTGTGGTGAGTGATTCTCTACATGGTGGCATTGGTTTCGTAGACATGGCATTATTCAATATCCTGAGGCGATTACATTCTGTTTGGGTGAGTAGCGATGAGTGCACTCTATGAAGTAGATGTGGTGAAGGACTAAAACTTCTTATTTTCTAATTCTCTCCTCATTAAGTGATGTCATACTTTTGATCTCACCTGTGTGGGGGCGAGAACTTGTGGAGTTAATCAATCTAATGTATATGCATTAGAAGGTGGCTGTTGAAATGTCTTTTTGACGCAAGTTGGTTCCTTGTCGGGGGCCTATGTCTACCAGTTATGTACTTACAAGTTGGAAGATGGATGGCTTTTGGAGAAAAGGTTGAGAGGACGGAATGTGGCTCCTTTGCATTCATTAGTGTTCATATTGAAGGAGTTAACCACAAGGCTCACTAGACACTTCCATATTTTAATGCCGTTTGAATTTATCTATTTTCATTTAGGGTCTGTTTGGTTCAAGGATTTAGCGAGTGAAAAGAAGGAAAGTGTTTTCCTTTGTATGGTTACTAAGGAAAATAGTGACGATATAGGAAGGAAAAAATATATGGTGAGAAATTATCAAAAAAATTTGAATTTAGTGAATTTTCCTTCCTTTTTCTTGAGGTGCACTTATATTTTGATATATATATATATATATATATATATTTTAACTTTTAACGTTAAGCTTTGAGAAAAACACCAGGGGAAGGACAAGGGTCCTAGTTTTCCTTCTTGTTTTCCTTTCGCTTTCTTGTCCCTCAACAGATCCTCAAACCAAAGCGGGGCCTTAATTTGGTTTGATCATGTTGGAGGATAATGATGGTTACAGTTTCTCGACTGCTTAATTCCTTGATTCTTGAGGTTTCCTAAATCAATGTTTTATATCGCATGTTTATAAAGAATTGCACAAGTAATAAGTTATTAAAATGCTATCCTCTAACTATTCTGATGCTTGTTTTCTCTATTTGGGAATTAGTTAGTAGTTGATTGTAATCGATTGTTGGTTACAGATCTGCCGTAAAAGACACTGACGAGTGGCCTTCCAAGTACTCCAAGTTATTTGTTGAAGTAAGAATTCTTATTCGGGTCTTGCACTGATGGAATGTAGGTCGATTTTTAAATTTACTGATTCAAGCATGGTCAAATTATGCATGGATTCCTAATTAAGTTGGCCAAACATCAACTTCGGTCATTTTGTATTAAATAGGAATCTTGCGATATTTGGGTGATCTGCTAGTATACACTAATTAAAAATCCGCGCACGCACATCCACACAGAAACACAATTCAGCGTATTTAGAATTGTCGTAAAGACTAAAGTAGATCTAATATGTAGTCTATCACAACATTAAGCAACAATGGGGTGAAAATGGTCAATACAATCCTTAAAGACATTAATTGAGCAAAGCCATGTCCTTAAGATCAGTTAAACGAATACTAGTTCCCCATTTTTCTCTGTGAAAACTATTGTCAACTCAATTTGAGAACTTGCTTCAAAGGTGTTATTAGTTTAATATGTCATCACTGTTGAAATACTATGTCTGCTTTTATTTTGGCAAAAAAGAATGAAGAAACTTTGTATCCAAGCTAAAAGCTTAAGCAATTAGTTGGAGAGGCCCAACTTGTATATCTAGCCATAGCCAACCCAATATTTATTCCATGTGGGACATATTATCTAACAATGTAGAAGTAGAAAATCCAATAAAACTGAATGCAACAAAAACTTCGTACGGTGAATTAAAGCTTCCGAAACAATACATGTTTGACAACGTAACATCACAAAGGGATGTTTGTATATCATCAAACTCATAAGAATTGAAAAGGTGCCCTTTTTTGTTTGAAGAAACCCAACCATTCCCCCGTATTTTTGAAGTTAGCTCGTGCATATAACACATATAACTCATTCTTATTTGTTGTTTGCCAATTCTTTTGACAAGTATCGGCTCTTCCTGTTCCTTGTGCAGCTAGATGATGGCTTGGAGCTGTCATTCACCGACAAGAGACGATTTGCAAAAGTTCGCTTGCTAAAAAATGTACCAAGGATACTCATTTCTCATTCTAGTGGCATTTTCCATGTATGGCTTGGCAAGGCATTCTGATTATGCTGTTATAATGGTATTATTGATACAGCCAGCTTCTATGCCCCCCATATCTGAGCTTGGTCCAGATGCATTATTGGAACTTATGACAGTAGATGAGTTAATGAACTCCTTGAGCAAGAAGAAGATTGGAATTAAGGCTCTTTTACTTGATCAGGTTGGAACCATCTTGCTTTATTTCCCTGCTAGTTCTCAGATTATGCATGCATGAAAAGCAATCCTGGAACCCACATGACCCTCACTCAGTTTTGGTTCATGTAAGTTGAAGGATGGACACAAAATTCTAGGTTACTATATGCACTGCTACTAATGTTTGGTCATAGGCGTAATATATTGATAGATCAGGACCCTTATCTGTATCAACTTCCTGCTATCAAGAAACAAACACTCCAACTTCACTTTTCTTCTGCTGCTATGCTTCTTTATATCTGTGTCGTTTGGAAGCTATATGAGCAAGGTGGTTAAGATATGTAGAGAGGAGGATAAGAGTGTTTTGCTTACCCGTTCAATGGTGAAAAGGGAATCTTATTTGCACATGTTTCTAGAGGTACCTTTCTGGAATGGTGCTCTTAATGATTTGTGTACCTGGCATGTTAACAATATAGGCTCTTTTCTCCAACTCGTGGGTGGGGGGGGGGGGGGGGGGGGGGGGGGGGGGGGAGGTTGGGTGAGGTGGGGTGGTGGTTAGGATTGAGAATGTTAACAAGTAACTATGATTCATTTGTTTTCTTCTTGTTTTTGGATGCTTGACACATTTTGTTAAAAGCAATATTTGATCAAGCTTAGATTGAGACCAAGAGTCTCAACCCTATTTATATTAATCACTGATAAGGGAGAAATTACAAAGGTGCCCTTAGGCAAATAAAAGAAAAAAATAAAAAACTAACAACTCCATAATAACTAATTGACAACTAATTTTCAGCTAATAAATAGCACATCTCAACACTCCCCCTCAAGCTGGTGCGAAGATATCTCTCATGTCCAGCTTGCTTAGGATATAATGATGAGGCCTACTTCCAAGACCTTTAGTGAAAACATCTGCTAACTGTTCACTGGATTTCACAAACGGAGTACAGATCACACCACTACTCAGTTTCTCTTTAATAAAGTGTCTGTCAATCTCCACATGCTTAGTTCGGTCATGTTGTACTGGGTTGTGAGCAATACTGATGGCTGCTTTATTGTCACAGTATAGTCTCATAGGATCAGGGGGCATAAGATTAAGGTCTCTCAATAAAATCTTTATCCACAACAACTCACAAATTCCCTGAGACATAGCACGAAATTCTGCCTCGGCACTAGATCTAGATACAACAGATTGTTTCTTGCTACGCCAAGTAACAAGATTTCCTCCAACAAAGGTACAATACCCTGAGGTAGATCTTCTATCTGTAGCTGAACCTGCCCAATCTGCATCTGTATATCCTTCCACTTGAAGGTGATTATGTATACCAAAGAATAAACCCTTCCCAGGGGCTGATTTCAAATACCTGAGGATTCGAAGAACAGCATCATAGTGAGACTCACGAGGAGCATGCATAAACTGGCTGACAACGCTTACGGCGAAGGCAATGTCAGGGCGAGTGTGAGACAGATAAATCAGTTTTCCAACCAATCTCTGATATCTCCCCTTGTCAACCACTTTTCCATCTGTGTCATCCCCTAATTTCTGATTAACTTCCATAGGAGTATCACATGCCTTACTCCCTAGCATACCAGTTTCTTGCAGGAGATCAAGAACATATTTTCTTTGGGAGATGAAGATCCCTTGTTTGCTTCTTGCTACCTCAATTCCCAGAAAATACTTGAGGCTTCCCAAGTCTTTTATTTCAAATTCCTTGGCCATGTATCTCTTCAACTCCTGTATATCTTCCACATCGTCTCCTGTAAGAACAATATCATCCACATATACTATGAGAGCCGTTACTTTCCCTTGTGAGGAATGTTTGATAAAAAGAGTATGATCACCTTGGCTTTGTTGAAAGCCATATTTGAGCATAGCTTGAGTAAACCTTTCGAACCATGCCCTCGGAGACTGTTTAAGTCCATACAGGGACTTCTTAAGTCTGCAAACCTTTCCTTTAGTTTTGGCGTCTTCAAACCCCGGAGGAATATCCATATAAACTTCTTCTGCCAAGTCCCCGTGTAGAAAGGCATTTTTAATATCGAACTGGTGGAGAGGCCAATCTAAATTTGCAGCAAGGGATAAAAGAATTCTTATAGTGTTCATTTTAGCAACTGGAGCAAATGTTTCCTCATAATCCACTCCATAAGTCTGTGTATATCCCTTTGCCACCAAACGAGCTTTATACCTCTCAATAGATCCATCTGCCTTATGCTTGACTGTAAACACCCACTTACACCCAACTGTCTTGTGCCCTCTAGGTATTTCAACCAATTCCCAAGTGCCATTTTTGTGGAGAGCTTTCATCTCCTCAATCATAGCATGCTTCCATTTGGGATCAATGAGTGCATCCTGTACATGGTTAGGGATAGACACAGAAGCAAGTTTGGATACAAAGGCTTGATAAGGAGGAGACAGACGACTATATGAGACAAATTTAGATATGGGATGTTGCGTACATGACCTAACACCCTTACGTGTAGCAATTGGAATATCTAAATCATCGGTAATAGCAGTAGGAGAATTAGGATTACCTGGTCCCTCATCAAGAGAAGGAGACGGGAGTGGTGGATCAGGAGGAATGGTCTTATCTTTCATCCTCCAAGTTCTTCTCTGATATACTATATCCTCTTTCTCTGGATTTTTTTCTTTTTCGATGGTGGGTTCCACAAATGTCTCTCGCTCAGTCTCTTGCTCTCCATCAATTTTTCCTACCTCTTCCTCCTTATCAAGAGTGCTCAATATCTCAAATGGATTAGAAACAGGTAAATTAGGAACATGTAGTTCAGGCAACTCTTCTGTACTTGTTTTCTCCCCCTGAAGAGGAGCCTGAGGTGTGAAATAGGACTGTTCCTCAAAGAAGGTGACATCCATGGAAACATACCACTTTTGAGTAGGAGGATGATAACATTTATACCCTTTTTGAGTGGGAGAGTAACCAAGGAAAACACATTTGATAGCTCGAGGATCAAGTTTTCCCCTTGTGGGAGCATGATTATGAACGAAACAAACACAACCAAAGACCTTAGGAGGAATGGCAAAAAGATCAGAAGGACTAGAAAGAACCTCAACTGGTGATTGTTTATGAAGAACTTGAGTAGGAAGCCGATTGATTAAATAAGCAGCAGTTAAGACTGCTTCACCCCAAAAAGACTTCGGAGCTTGGGCTGAAAATAACATTGATCTGGCAGTGTCTAAGAGGTGACGATTCTTGCGCTCCGCAACTCCATTTTGTTGTGGAGTATTGGTGCAAGAAGATTGGTGAATTATGCCGTTCTCCAAAAAATACTTCTCAAGACCAGATTTAAAGTACTCCCCCCCATTGTCTGAACGAACAATTTTTACAACCGCACCAAACTGGGTACAAATCATTTTGTGAAAGGTTTTAAATATTGAATGGACTTCACTCTTTTCTTTCATCATGTAAACCCAAGTAGTACGAGAAAAATCATCTATAAATGTGACAAACCACCTATGGCCTTTAAGTGCAACAACACGAGAGGCACCCCAAACATCTGAATGTATAAGAGAAAAAGGAACAGAACTCTTATTATTACTAGGATAAAAGGAAGCACGGTGGTGCTTTCCAAGTTCACAATCTTCACATCGAAAGGTGGAAACATTTTTATTAGATGACAAAGAAGGAAATAAATGCTTTAGAAGACCAAAGGAGGGATGTCCTAGGCGTCTGTGCCAGAGCATGATATCACTAGATGTAAAGCCAGTGAGAGTAGTATGATGAGCCAATTGTTGTCGGTCCTGTGGTTCCAGAATATAAAGACCATTCTCCTCTCTACCACTGCCAATCGTCCTTCCCGTGATAAGGTCCTGAAACACACAATGAGAAGGAAAAAAAGTGACACTACAATTTTGATCACGGGTGATACGACCAATAGATAAGAGGTTAGTGGTAAAGCTAGGAACATGTAAAACAGAAGATAAAGACAACGAGGGAGTGACACGGACTAAACCTTTGCCTGAAACCGAAGAGACGGTTCCATCAGCAATCCTGACTTTATCCTGACCTGAACATAGTTTATAATCGGAAAAAATAGGAGATGAACCGGTCATATGATCGGATGCCCCGGAATCAATAATCCAAGGAAGACTAGTTTGGGAATTGAATGCACTCACTGAAGTAGCTAAATTACCTGAACGAGCAAAAGATGATGAGGCAGTAGTAGGTGTATCCAGACGAGTCTCCAACTCTGAGGAAGATAAAGTACTGGATGAAGGTGGAGATGAATCATCAACAGTGGAGGGACCAACAACCTCTGTATGATAAGCACGAGAATTCTCTCCTCGTCCCCCTGAGCTACGTCCCAACTCAATTGTCTGGGAAGGATTGCCCTTTCTGGAATAAGTGTTAACCATGGTCTCCCAAATATCTTGGGCAGTCGCCATGTCCAAGAAGCCCTCACCAATTTCAGGGATCATAGAGTGAACTAACCATGTCATGACAATGGAATTTTCCAACTCCCATTTGTCATAAGCTGCATCCTCGGTGCTTGGTGCTTTGTTTCGGCCGTTGATGTACCCCATCTTTCCTCTGCTTTTAAGAAACAAGGTCGCAGACTTGGACCAAGCCAGAAAATTTTGGCCATTGAAGAGGGAAGTAGTGATCTTAAAGTTCGGGTTGTTAGGGTGAGCAACAACTATGTTCTCACTTCTAGATGGCTGTGAATTGATGGTGGATCTTTCATAATCGTCCGACATCGTAAATCAGCCCACAAGAAAATTACCCGCAACAATCACTGAAAACGGAATAGGAACCGGTACCAACGGGGTCGTAGCACACAAGAGAAACTCAAATCACCATATAGGATGCAGAAATATCAGTCATCACTAATCAAGGGTCCATAGAAGAACCCAAAAAAAAATGAGAGAAAAAAGAAACTTCAATCAAAATAGGAGCGGTTGATAACTATATGAAAGTGAAAAAAAGTTGCAATGAATAGTAGCGATGAACAGTGCCGATGAACAGTAGCGTGAATAGTAGCCGTGAACAGTGCCAATGAACAGTAGACGTGAACAGTGCCGATGAACAGTATCCGTGAACAGTACCGTGAACAGTGGCCGTGAACAGTGCTCAGGTCATATTGGTGGTGGTGGTGGGTTGGCGCAGGTGGGGGTGGGGGTTAGGGTTAGGGTTGTGGTGGCTCTGATACCATGTTAAAAGCAATATTTGATCAAGCTTAGATTGAGACCAAGAGTCTCAACCCTATTTATATTAATCACTGATAAGGGAGAAATTACAAAGGTGTCCTTAGGCAAATAAAAGAAAAAAATAAAAAACTAACAACTCCATAATAACTAATTGACAACTAATTTTCAGCTAATAAATAGCACATCTCAACACATTTTTGGTTCTGAAACTTTTTATCTCTATAGTGTTGGTTTGGTTTTGTGGAAATCCCATATCCCTTTTTTGATATAGGGGATTTATAGTTCAGTGGTGAACTGTTGTTTGCTTAGAAACATTGGCTGCTTTCAACCATATTTTAATCCTTGATGTCCATATTAAATTGCCAAAGGTTTTTAATTGTGTGATTTTAAACTTCTTTTTTGTGAGTTCAACCTCCGAAAAAATAAAATAAAGCAAAACTGAATAACCTGTTTGTCTCTTGATATTGTGATTTGTGTCTTCAAGTTGACTATAGTTAGCTATTCTCACAATTAAATCTATTATGCATGAGATCATTCCATTGCCATTGGATTGAAGTAGTTGGAAGGAAAAGAAATGACAGGAAAAGCAGGAAGAGAGTAAATCTTTAAGGTTAAGAAATTAGGTAAGGGAGGGTTTCTAAACCCTTCAAAACCCAATTTTTTGTTTTCCTTCCACAAGTTGGAGGACAAGGACGGAAAGCATACGACAGTTACCACTTACCGAAAACCGGGTCTTGGACGAGGATGGGAACAAGGGCACGGTGATGGCTTTCAACATCCTAGCGGACACCTTTTGGAAGAACTATTACACATGCAATAACGCTTCTATCCCATATATCATATCGAGTAGGATGTGACTTCTAACTAGTTACAAATAGAGAACAACTCGGACCGATCTTGCAACTTGTGACTCTGTGACACATCGCTTACAAAGTAAGAAGTAAGGCCTTTGGTTTCTTATAAACAAGAACTCTTGTAATCAAATCTGGTAACTTTTAGGTGTGTGCTCTGTTACTTGGCATACTGTTTCACTTAAGTGTCACCACACGGAACTTGTTATAAAGTTTGTACACTTTGTTGGCAAGTTGCTTATATTTACATAAGGTGAATTTTTTAATAGATAAAATCATGAATTTTTTTTTTTGGTTCAAGAGGTTGTGGCATGGTTCGAAGTCTCGGCCAAAACCGAGTCGTCTTGACCGAGTCAATTCGGTTTCGTAGGGTAACGAGACAAGATCTAGAGCCGAGTCAAAAAATAATCAAAACGACGTAGGATCGGACACCATCTCGGCCGTACCACCATGTATCGGATGAGATGGTTCCGTCTCGCATGAGATCTCGGACGAGACGACGAGATGAATCTCAGAGGTACAGCTTTGAGGGGGAAAAAATAGGGCAAATCGTACCTGAGGTCAGATCCATCATCAGTATTCGATTCTCTCTCTCTCTCTCTCTCACTCGCTCCCATAGATTTGCGCCGAGCAGATCTGCTCTAGCCTCGACTTCTCAGTCTTCTCCAGTTCAGTTCGTCTCTCTTTCTCTCTCTCTGTGCGATCTCGTCTTCAGTTCTTGGGCTTCTCCAGTTCGTCTCTCTCTCTCTCTGTCTCTCTCTCTCTCTCTCTCTGTTCGATCTGCTGCTGGAGGTCACTTCGCCTCTCTCTCTCTCTCTCTCCATTTCTCTGTGTCGTAGCTTCTGCAGAGGAGAAAGGTTAGGGTTGTGTTGTGACGTTGTGTTGGTTTTTTTTTTTCATTTGGTTGTGTAACGTGTGTTTGTGATTTGTGGTTTGAGTTTGACTTAAGTAAAGACTAAACACTTAACACATAATACAATATAAGTATGGTTATACAATATAATATACTAGGCTTAACACTTAAGTGACTTAACACTTTATATTTATTTATTTTAAATATTAGAACACTATAAAACACTTTTATGACACTTAACACCTATTTATAATTATATACTACCATATTATGTAATTATTAAATTAATAATTATAACTTATTATTTTAAAAAATAAATTTTAAATTAAAAACTTACTATTAATAAAGAAATGTTAAACAAAAGACTTAATTATTAATAAATAAATAACTTATTAATTCTTTCTACATTATATTTGAAATTACAAATACACATTCTGTACTGTTATCAAATACTCAATCCGCTGCGTGTGTATTGGATATTATGTGATGATGCTAAAATTTGGTAAGGGTAAATTAGAGAAGTTTAAGGAGAGAGAGAGTGAGAGACAGGTTTTTTGTATGTGGTTCGGCCTGTTAATGAAGGAACCTACGTCCACGTGTATGTGTGAGCACTTCTACTATGTGAAATAAAACTGCTGCAGGGACTTTGGGGATCCAACAATGGTGACTGGAACTACCAAGGATCGGCCGTGCAGGCTGGTGTTTTAGATTTCTCGGGAGAGAGGCTAGACAGTGTAATGTAATTCTCTTGGTGAGATTTTTTATTGGGATCCCCTCTAATGGGGGTGAGTTGTCTCTTTTATAGATGCAAGAGACCTACTCGTACAAGGATAAGGAAATATAATCCAATTAGGATGTGATTGACACAAATCAAGTGAGTTTTCTAATTGTTTTAGCAAACTTTCCATATATTCCATTAGTCTTCTAACATGAGTAGGAAACAGCTTGGAATATTTTGGGGCGTGTCTCACGGGCCTGGCTTGACTGCACTTGTACAGACCGGGCTTGTGTTGTACTCCCGGCTTGTTGTGTACCGCTCAGGAAGTCTCAGACAGACTAGTCCGCTCGGGCTGAGGCTTGCCTAAGGGCTGTGAATGATTTGGTCGAGACAGGGACCGGCTGCTCAGTTGAACCGCTCGGTCACAGTATAGAGCCAATTTTGGGCGTATCATTATGTGATATTGTAAATGGTATATTGTGTATTGTGACAATCTATTAGGCCAAATTTGTTATTCAAATTATTTTAGAATTTTTCATTATTTTTCCAAATTTTTGAACCTTAAATCTAGCGTATCTTTGCGTATCGCCAGATACCAGTCCGTGGCGCCGCGACCGAGTCGTCTCCGCGACCTCGATAGATACCGCGACCTCCCCGTTGTGGCCACATCTTATCCATTGGCCAAGAAAATAGCATGAATAAATGAAAGGGTTTCTTTTTTCCTTTCTCATGTTTATGGTTAGGAATGACAACGTATGTGTTTTTTTGCAATTTTTGATAGGTAATTGTATTGCAATGAAAAGGCGCCGAGGGGGTTGCACCTATGTATTGCAATGTTTTTGCTGCGGAGATGTTCCTTTCGAGGAAAGATTCTGAATATTTTTTCAGATTACAAGTTGATTAAAGTGCCATAGTGCATTGTTCATCTCTAGGGTGGGGCGGGGTGGGGGTGGTGGTTTAATCGTCTTATGAGGCTTTATTCATGTAAATGGAAAGGGTTCCCCAGTCCCCACGGCTTTAAAAGGCCTTGTTGCAAGTAGAGGGGGACTTAAGACTTTTAATCTAGTCCAGATCTTCTTTCAAGGTGATGTGGGACAAGTACATGGAATTGATACCTCACCTCACCGATCTTTGCCTTCTTGCCTCACGAGTCTTGACTCTCGGATCTTTGTCATCACAATCCACCCCCTTGGAGGTCACACGTCTTCGTGGGGGACCTGCCTCGCACTTTCGGCTGGGTTTCCACTCCGATACCATTTGTAATGGCCTGGCCCAATGTGTAGCGACAGTATTGTCTACTTTAGGTCTAAACACTAGGAATTCCCAGAGCTCACCCATTCTGCAGCACGCTTAACTGTGGAGTTCTGGAGGAGTTTGGCTGCCGAAAGTTACATTTTGGGTGGTTTGTTGCTTTCGATTTTTATTATCATTTTAATTCCTTTTCCTCACATAATGTAATGAAAGAAATGAAGTTGACTAAATAGGTGTTGCATGCACAAAGAAGAGGAAGAGATCTCAAGCCATCTCCTTTGCTTTTGTTCAGTTGCAAGGGACCTCTAGGTCCTTTTTCTTTCCCTCTTTGGTGTACGGCAGTCTAGCTAGATGTAGTGCTGGAGTTGTTTTTTGTGTTGGAAAGGGACTGACGGCACAACAGGGTTATGATGATTTAGGATATAAGCCCTCTCTGCCTAAAGTGGTGTATGGGGATATGAATCAGCAACTTTTCAGGAAATTGAGCTAGCACATCTCTTATGCATATCTAGTTTATGAACTCTGTTTTTCTTTCTCTTTTTTTGTGTTCTCTTTCAGTTTTCTCTGTTCTCATGTATGTGAGAGTGTGGCTTAAAGGATCTTTTTCTATTGAGTTTTTGTTTATTTATTTATTTTTATTTATTTTATTTTATTTTATTTATTTTATTTATTATTTTGTAGTTTTTTGGTGACAGGATATGAGGTTTTGTACAATTTGTATGTCTTCTGTGTACAGCGGCTGTTAAGTCATTTGGTGCTTATCAGAGAAAAAGTATCTAACTGTGGAGTTAATGATTAGTAGATTGTCTCTGACTCCTGAACGAACATAAGAACGTGCTCTCACAGTCTCAACTTTTTATGGAAATTTACTCTCTTCAAAAGAAAAGCATTTTTTTTCCTTCTCAATTCATTTCTGTCTCAAATGCTATCTTGTTCTTTTCAAGGGAATTTTTATTAGTGCTATTCAGTGCAGGGTTACATCTCAGGTATTGGCAACTGGATTGCAGATGAAGTGCTGTACCAAGTGAGTGTACTCTCCCTTCTGTGATATCACTTATTAGAGAACTTCAGTTTGTTCTTATAGCTTCAAGTTGCATCAACTTTCAGTCCAATAGGATTTTAAGATCCAACTCTGTTATCATTTTTCTCTAATTTAAAGAGGGTGAATAGTATTGGAATACCTTTGCATGTAACAAGGGAAATGTTAGCAGGTTTTCAGTGTTATTCTAACTCCATGCTGATTCCTCTTGTCTCCCTCTTTCCCATACAACTTGGAGAATGATGTTTTTGATAACGGAGTTTCTTTATCTAGTTTATCCCAGTTAGTAAAAGTTTGAGGTCTTCAAAAGCTCCGGCCATGTCAGACAGTTATCGGATATGTTGCCATGGTCGCCCCTTTGAAATTTTTTTAAAACTTTAAGGTAAAAGTCTTTAAGTTGTAGAATAGAATTTAATGCAAAATTTACAAACATTGGGAAGCTTTTGTAAACTTGACTTCAACCTTATTCATCTGTTACAAAAGTTAATATAAGATTAATTGAACTCTTTTGAGGTCTATAGAAGTAGTAACAATACATGTCAAATTGATTAGATTGAAAACAAAAGGCTACCACGAGCCTAGGTCAGTAAATTGGCATGCTACTACTAACTATTAAATAAGGTGTTAACAGAGATTAATGAGACTCTGAAGAGCTTCCACTTTGACAAAGTCTTTATAATTAATTGGTCAGTGATCCCTAAGATGGTTGATGTCATGATCAAGGATCAAAATTTCGTTTCGGTCTATTGTTTCGGTCTACCCAGAAACGGAAACGTTTCGAAAACATTTCGGAAACATGTGGAAATAGTGGAAAAAATTGGAAACATTGAGAAACATGGGGAAACATAACTTCAAACTTAACTATATGCGTGTATAAAGCTAATAATTGATAAATTGAACATTTGAGAGGTCTATATATGTAGTGTTGCATTAAAAATGTGTAGTTCAAATTGAAAATACATGAGGATTAAGTTGTCAATCTACTGTCAAACATTTCATAGAATCCACAAAACACTTCATAGAATGCAAAAGATACATATAAGTACATAGTAAGCTAATAAGCCATCTCTAAAATAAAATGGTTGTTCATATGACAAGTACACAACCACATGATTATCTCGATGGAAACAAGTATGTTTCGTTGGAAGCAAATGAAACGATGCGGAATCATAGGTTTGTTTCAATGGAAACAATTATGTTTCGATGGAAACAAAAGAAACAAAGTCGTTTCGATGGAATCCATGGAATTTCGAGATTCCATGGCTGTTTCGTTTCCATGACCTAGGAAACGGAAACGTTTCGGCCGTTTCGATGGAAACAGAAGGAAATTTTGATCCTTGGTCATGATTGGCCTTGATAAAAACTGCTTCAGCTTGTTTTCACACTAAAAGACAATTCTGGGATGAGTTGGACGCTTTGATGCAAGAAATACTGGGAGGAGAGAAGATAATTGTAGGTGGAGATTTTAATGGCCACGTAGGCAAAGATAGAACTGGATATGAGAGGGTGCATGGGGGGATATGGTTTTGGAGTTCAGAATGAGACAGGGGTGAGTATTCTAGATTTCGCTGTAGCGTATGATCTTGTAGTAGCAAACACATTTTTCAAAAAGATGGAAGAACACTTGATAACCTTTAAGAGTGGATCTAATAGAAGCCAAATCGATTTGTTCCTTGTGAAAAAGGTAGACCGCCTAGCATGTAAGGACTGTAAGGTCAATCCAGGAGAGTTTAACATCTCAATATAGATTTACTATTTTAGATATCGATATAAAAGGACAACCCCGTACTAGAAAAGACCCTATAAACCCGTGAACTAGGTGGTGGAACCTTAAAAGCGAGAAACTAGCAATATTTCAAGATAGAATATATACAGAAGCACCTTGGAATTTGGAAGATGGAAGCAATAATATGTGGGATAGAATGGCAGGCTGCATCACGAGAATATCGAAGGAAGTCCTTGGAGAGTCGAAGGGAAGAAGGTTAGCATCTAAAGGTATTTGGTGGTGGAGTGAAGAGGTACAAGCGTAAGTAAAAACAAAAAAGAATTGCTTTAAGAAGTGGCAAAATGATAGAAGTGAAGAAAACTTCAAGAGCTATAAATGTGCAAATAAGGAGGTTAAAAAGACAGTTAGAATTGCTAAAATGAAAGCCTATGACGACTTCTACACCAAGGTAGACACTAGAGAGGGAGAAAAATGTATTATAAGCTTGCTAAGTCGAGAGAAACGAAAACAAGAGACATTAATCAGGTTAAGTGTATAAAAAGCAATGACTCTAGGGTATTAGTGAACGACGAAGAGATTAAGGAAAGGTGGAAGAGCTATTTTGAGAAGTTGCTTAATGAAAAGCATATGGATAACACAATTGAAGAAGAAACTGGAAGTTGTGATGAAACTAGAGAGTACAGATTCTATCGGAGAATAAGAAAGTCTGAGGTAGAATTTGCTTTGAAGAAGATGAACCCCAACAAGGCCTTAGGACCAGATGGGATCCCCTTTGAGGTTTGGAAATGCTTGGGAGATGTGGGGGCATCTTGGCTTACAAAAGTTTTTAATAGAATTTTAATGATTAGGAAAATGCCTCACGAATGGAGGAAGAGCATTTTAGTGACCTATATATAAGAATAAAGTAGATGCACAACAATGCAACAACTATAGAGATATTAAGTTGATGAGCCATACTCGGAAGCCGTGGGAGAGAGTGATGGAGCATCGCTTAAGAGGCGCAACATCAGTGTCAGAAAATCAGTTTGGATTTATGCTTGGGAGATCAACTATGGAAGTAATTTATTTACTTAGGAGACTAATGGAAAAGTATAGAGAGAAGAAAAAGATCTACATATGGTTTTTATTGATTTAGAGAAAGCTTATGATAGGGTCCCTAGAGATTTTATTTGGTGGGTGCTAGAGAAGAAGGGAGTGACCAAGGGTTATATTGACGTGATGAAGGATATGTATGATGAAGCGGTTACTACAATTAGATCACCGACCAGAGAAACAAGCGAATTCCTAATTACCGTAGGCCTGCACCAAGGGTCGGCCTTGAGCCCTTATTTATTTGCCCTAATTATGGATGAATTGACTAGACACATTCAAGATGAAGTCCCATGGTGTATGTTGTTCGCAGATGATATTGTCTTGGTTGATGAGACTAAAGGGAGACTCAACACTAAACTGGAAGCTTGGAGAGAAACACTAGAGACTAAGGGGCTAAAGATAAGTAGGACGAAAACAGAATACATGGAATGCAGTTTTAGCACTAGTGGAAGTAGAGACAACGAAGCAGTGAAGATCGAAGACCTGAAGATCCCAAAGAGGGAACATTTTTGCTCTCTAGGTTCAATGATCAGTAGAGATGGAGAGATTAGAGTGCTTCTGGAGTATTATGTGACCGGAGAATACTAGCAAAATTGAAAGGAAAATTTTATAGGATAGCAATTAGGCCAGCTATGCTCTATGGGACAAAATGTTGGGCAACTAGGAAACAACGCATTAGCAAAGTGAGCGTAGCTGGGATGAGGATGCTAAGGTGGATGTGTGGTAAGACTAGGAAAGATAGAATTAGAAATGAGTACATTAGAGAGACTGTAGGAGTGGCACAGATTGAGGATAAGTTGAGGGAGAATAGACTTAGATGGTTCGGCCATGTGCAACGAAGACCTGTAGATGCACCTGTGCGAAAGAGTGATAATATCGTAGTGTCTGGAACTTAGAAGCAGGAATCGTCAGTTTGGTTAACGAATCATCCTTAGAACCGCGATTCTGCGGTTCTCCGAGAGGATCGTTTGAGAAACGCGAGTCTCACACAAATGATTCGCGACTCTCACATGGAAGGTTCGACAGAACAACACCACAAAGAAACAGAGAAGAAGAAGAGAGAAAAGAAAGAACCTAACCTCAATTTTCAATCAAGTCTGTCTTGCTTCACCATGGCCTTAAGTATGGAGGGGAGAGCTGTAGCAATCTGCCTGAGTATGGAAGAGAGAGAGTGCGGGGGAAGCTTCGAAAAGAGATAGAGGGAAGCTTTTGTGTTCTTGGAAAACAGGCGGAGTTTTTTTTTGGTCAATGAAACCCTAAATCAAAGAGAAAAGATGGAAGCTTTTGTGTTCTTGGAAAGCAGGCTGAGGTTTTAGGGGAATGGGTACTGCCGACTGCGACTAAAGATGATGAAGAAGCTGCTGGGTTTTGAGAATGTGTACTTCAGAAAGAAAATTGAAAAGCTCTCATTTTTCAAATAGTTTTTTTAATTTACTTGTCATTTACGCCTATCTGATATGGCTGACATTCGGATGACATAAAGTAGCTGTTGTTTAAATCATTTTTTCTCAAAAGTTGATGTGCCAACTAAAAGTAAAATCAGGCCATTTCCCTCCTAAAAGTAATCTCATTTTTTTGGCGGTAACTTTGTTTCTTCCCTTAGTTGAGACGAAAATTTTTAACAGTGTAGTTTTGTTCACTCCAAAATTATTTGCTCATTGCTTATTCAATTCTCCCATTAGTTAATACAGTGGGGCTCATGATTTTTTACTATTAATTAATTCTTATTTAGTTATGGGTCTCACTGTATTAACTAATGGGAGATTTTACTAGTATTAATTAATTATTATTTAGTCATACGTCCCACTGCATTAACCAATGTGAGAGTTGAGTGAAGTGGTGAATAATGGGTGAGTAATTTTGAGGTGAGTAAAAATATATTCAATTTTTAAATGGAAAACATTTGGGTAAAGTTCTTTAGGCGTAATTGGTTCGGTTCCTCTCACAATTATGTGATTAAAACTAACGGAAAACATTTTTCGAAAAATATTTTACATCAAGACAAACGGGACCTTTAAAAAAAAGTATTTTTTAAACTTTATTTTTTCATCCTAAATCCCACTGTTGTGAGAGAGAACCTAACGAACCCCACCTAAAAAACTGTACCCAAATGTGTTCCAAAATGAAAATAATACAGGTATTGACTGCAATGCATTATAGGAAAATTCAATACATTCTAATGTTTCGGTGCTAAAATTTTTAAAGGTTTTTAAAAAAGTAATGTTATGTTTTCCATATATGATATTTAAAATGTGGTCTCATATATGCGTGTTAATGAGACCACTTTCAATAATAGCTACTTCAACATTCTAAAATAGAAATCTAATGGATACACTAAATCACATTTGTTGAAATTACATTTGGGATATAAATTTAAAAAACATATATAACAATTTTAAAATAAATAAATAAATAATTTTTATCAAAAGGAATATGATTTGATATTACAACTATTTGGCACCAAGTCATTGGAACGTATCATAGAAGATTCATTTCTTGCACTAAAGGTATAACTATTTTAGTGATAAAAATTATGTAAAAAATGAGTAAAATTGACAATAAGAAATGGTACCCAAAAAAAGAGAGAATAAAAATTGATCGATTAAAAAATGTATTATATTTGTACTGGTAATTTTTAGAATTTTAGAGAATTACTCAAATTACTTTCCAAACTAAGAACGATGGTCTTATTTGGCTATTTAAATGAACCGATTGTGCTATTGAACTAGTTGAAAACACGATGAAGCGAACTATCCTATTCATATCACTGTAATTCACTATATCACGTCTACTTTAAATGTTTGTAATACAATTTGTTGAAATGATCGGTTCTAACCAACTTAACACTAATTCGTGAATCGTGAACTATGGTCTTATTTGGTTATTTAAATGAACCGATTCTGCTATTGAACTAGTTGAAAGCACGATGAAGCAAACTATCCTATTCATATCACTGTAATTCACTATATCCCGTCTACTTTAAATGTTTGTAGTACAATTTGTTGAAATGATCGGTTCTAACCAACTTAATAGTTAATACTAATTCGTTAATCGTGAACTATGATCTTATTTGGTTATTTAAATGAACCGATTCTGCTATTGAACTAGTTGAAAGCACGATGAAGTAAACTATCCTATTCATATCACTGTAATTCACTATATCCCGTCTACTTTAAATGTTTGTAATACAATTTGTTGAAATGATCGGTTCTAACCAACTTAATAGTTAATACTAATTCGTGAATCGTGAACTATGATCTTATTTGGTTATTTAAATGAACCGATTCTGCTATTGAACTAGTTGAAAGCACGATGAAGCAAACTATCCTATTCATATCACTGTAATTCACTATATCCCGTCTACTTTAAATGTTTGTAGTACAATTTGTTGAAATGATCGGTTCTAACCAACTTAATAGTTAATACTAATTCGTGAATCGTGAACTATGATCTTATTTGGTTATTTAAATGAACCGATTCTGCTATTGAACTAGTTGAAAGCACGATGAAGCAAACTATCCTATTCATATCACTGTAATTCACTATATCCCGTCTACTTTAAATGTTTGTAGTACAATTTGTTGAAATGATCGGTTCTAACCAACTTAATAGTTAATACTAATTCGTGAATCGTGAACTATGATCTTATATGGTTATTTAAATGAACTGATTCTGCTATTGAACTAGTTGAAAACACGATGAAACAAACTATCCTATTCATATTCGTATAATTCACTATATCACGTCTAGTTTAAATGTTTGTAATACAATTTGTTGAAATGATCGGTTCTAACCAACTTAACACTAATTCGTGAATCGTGAACTATGGTCTTATTTGGTTATTTAAATGAACCGCTTATGCTATTAAACTAGTTGAAAACACGATGAAACAAACTATCCTATTCATATCACTGTAATTCACTATATCACGTCTAGTTTAAATGTTTGTAATACAATTTGTTGAAATGATCAGTTCTAACCTACTTAACACTAGTTCTTTAATTGAATTGCTTGTTCAGTTAAAAGACCGAAAAACATGTGGTACCACCGATCATTTTTACGGCATATGGTGTACTGTATGGATGTCATGTGGTACCACGATATTATTTGTTATAAGTCCTATTTCTTTTAGAGTAATGTTATGCTTCCCAAATTTACATCCCAAATATCTATCCCATTTGGAATTCAAAATTGGGAAGTACGAGATTATTTATTACGGAGTATAAGAGTAATGCTATGCTTCCCAAGTTTTTATCCCAAAAGTCTTTCCCAAATGATGTGACAGTGAGATCCAGTCTAATACAATAGGATTAGTTGAATTTTGATTGGAAGTTATTTTCTTGGCCCCACTACCACATCATTTGGAACACACTTTTAGAATAAAAATTTAAAAAGTATAGCATTACTCTTATTATAATATAGTGTCCTATTATATAGTGGTATTTTTGGCCACTTAATATACCATATTAATAAGCATATACATATATAAAGTATAAACGTGTATACATATTGACACCCCATATATATACAATTCAATCTAATCATTACAAAGCTAAAAGCAAATAAGTAGGAACTGTAGGATTTTGCATAGAACTTAGAAGAAGATACAAGTCATCTGTACAAGGCATGCGGCTGCATTTAATGTTTATGGGAACTTGCAAATTGCTTGCAAATAAAAAAATAAAAAATAAGATTAAATAAAAAATAGAGTCTTCCAATTCTCTCTCTACAGCCGTGGATGCCAAATTGGCCAAATATAAAGGAACCCCACGGTCCACCCTTGTGACAACATCCCATAACCTCTATGAAGCTCCAAAATAACTTACACCCTCATCCAAAATTTCTATACTAACTCAGGAGATGGACAGAAGCACTGGAGAAGAAGCAGCCACTGAAGTAGATGAAGTAGAGGAGCCAACTGCAACTCCACTCTGGAAATATGTTACTAAGGTTGCCAATGAAGCTGCTGCTGGGTCTGGGTCTAAAGGAGGAGGTGGATTAGGAAAATTTGTATGCAACTTTGGATGTAAAACAGAGCCATACACAGGATCCTACTCACGAGTTCGTGCACATTTAATTGGCATCTTACCCGGTCAAAAGAGTGCAGGCATAGCGACATGTACAGCTGTGAAAAAATCTGAGAGGGAATTGCTAAAACAAGAAGAACTTGATGCACAACGTTTGTTCAACGGAAATGCTAAGGTGCGAAAACTTTCCTTGCCCAACTCAAGGACACAAGGATTTCCTCAATCAACAATGCCCAATAATGCATCATCCACTGCCAAGGGAGCAATTGACAAAATGTTTCACATTAAAAGCAAAGAAGAAGTGGACCAGAAGATTGCAAGGTGTCTTTATGTTAATGGGATTCCATTTCATGTTTTGAGGTCTCCTTTTTGGGCAGACATGGTGGCTGCCATAAATAATGCACCAAAAGGCTATAAATCTCCCAACTATGAAAAAGTAAGAACTGCCTTATTAGACAAGGAGCAAAGCAATGTAAAGCAAGCCCTCTGTCCGCTAATGGAAGATTGGAATACACATGGAGTATCAATAATTTCTGATGGGTGGTCAAATTTGAAGAATGTCCCTCTTATCAATATAATGGCTGTTTCAGGTGGTAAGGCAATGTTTGTCAATGCGTACGATGTTTCATCAATAGAGAAGAATGGCCAAAATATTGCTGAATTGCTTCTCAATGCAGTTGAATATGTTGGTCCGTCGAATGTAGTGCAGGTCGTCACCGACAATGCATCCAACTGCAAGGCTGCTGGAGGAATCGTACAACAAAGGTACCCACATATTTTCTGGTCAGGTTGCTTGGCTCATACACTGAATTTACTTATGAAAGATATATCTGGTTGTAGCCATCCATCTCTCTCATTTGTTAGTGACACCTATAAAAGAGGTAAGGCCGTGGTTAAATACATAAAAAATCACAGTGCAAATCAGTTTTTATTTAAGACATTTTCGTCTTTGGAACTTTTGAAAGCAAAGAAAACTAGATTTGGGTCCCATTACATAGTCATGCACAGACTTGTAAAAGTAAGGGCTGCATTAGTGTCCATGGCACTTAGCAAGCAATGGGAGAACTTGAGGAAATCTATGTATGCTGAGCAACATGACATCGTCCACAAAACTATTATGGACGATGATTTTTGGAGAAGTGCAACAAAAGTAATAAAAATCACAAAGCCGATTTATACGATGATAAGATTTGCTGATTCTGATAAAGCCGTTATTGGAGAGGTTTATGAGCAAATGGACACAACATTAGGAGTAATTAAAGACATTTTGATCAATGACCCAGTACTTCAAGAGTTAGTTCAAAATTTGGTGGTGGCAAGATGGGACAAGATGAACATACCCTTGCACTGCTTGGCGTATGTACTTGTACCCAAGTATTATACAACTGCTTGGCTAGCTAAACCTGCTCCTGGAGGTGTTAGCAGAAGAAAGCCTCATTTCGACACGGAGGTGCAAAGGGGCTATTTGGAGGCAGTCGATAAGATGATATGTGATCCAATAGAAGCTACTTTAATAAGACAACAAATTAGTGACTTTGTTGGTACCAAAGGTGTGTTTGCACTACCCCAAGCTATGAGTGATAGATCCACTATGAGCGCACTTTCATGGTGGCATTTATATGGTGGAGCGGCACCAGAACTATACTCTTTAGCACTAAAAGTGTTGTCTCAAAATGTCAATACTTCTTGTGCCGAGAGATTTTGGAGCACTTATTCATACATTCATAGTGTGAAGAGGAATAGATTGAATGCTGATAGGGCTGAAAAGTTGGTTTTTGTCCACTACAACCAACGATTATTGACAAGGTATAGGGAGGATTATGAAACTGCTTATAAGAATTGGGATGCTTATCCCGAAGGCGACAATATTGAGGAAGATATTAGGACGATCGAAGCACGAGAAGGGGCTTCGCTATCTGATGGTGAAGATGATGATCCCTCCAGTAACACCTTAAGTTTTGAACCACCTAGCCCCATTTCTCCACCAGTTCGGCTACGACCACCTATTTCTTCTTCTAGTTCAGTACCTAGATCATGTCCACCTCCATCTACTTCCCAAGAGTCTTCAATAGATCAAGCAAGAAAGCGCCTAGAGAAATTACGTGGAAAAAAACAACGAATTTGAAGAAATCTTTTTGGGTTTTGGCACTTTGTTTTGTGGTTAGAGTTGAAACATTTTGTTGAGATACTATTGTTTTGTTGTCTCATTGTATTTTGTTGTTTTGACTCTTTTGAGCCTTTTGGCATATTGTAAATTGTAATTATTTTGAAGTTGTGTTCTGGAATGCATAATCTGTCCTAGTATTTAAGTTTCAATATTTGATTAGGCACTAAAATATAAATTTTAATATTAAATTAATATAGACGCTTCCTAGACGCCCCAAACTTCAGACTCTTCTATGTTTTCTCGCTTCCCCGCTCCCGCCCCCGCCCCCGCCCCCGCTTCGTGCTTCTAAGGTCTGGAATGGTTAGAGGGAGGGACATACCTAGACTGACCTAGGAGTATGTAGTGCAACAAGATATGAATGTATATAATTAAAGTGAGCATAGCGCTCTTGATCGTGCATAATGGAGAAAAATGATTCATACAGCCAACTCCAACTGATTGGGACACAGGGCTTGGTTTGGTTTATTTTGTAGATTTTCTTTCCAGTTTCCTTCATTACTGCCTGGAAGTATCAACATTGTTAGTGGAGTTTTCTGGTTCTTTGTTTTTATGGTAGTCAAACTCATTACTTTGCCATTCTAATCTTAACCAAAAGGTGATATTTACCTTATACAACTTCAATTGTTTTTTACATGCAATTGGTATTATCATGATACATTTTCTTACTTCAAAAAACAAATTGCTTTTTACAGGCAAGAATCCATCCGCTACAAATCGCCTCCAGCTTGTCAAGAGGAAGCTGTGAAGAACTTCACAAATGCATCAAAGATGTCGGTTTTTACATTTTTAACCCTGAACTTTTTGTTATTTCAGTCTTTATTTTGTTTTGTTTGGTTAAACACACTTTCTATAAGGCTAGATAGAGGATCATAATACATGTAGGTTATTGAATTTGCTGTTGAAGTTGATGCTGATTGCAGCCGCTTCCCACTTGAATGGTTGTTTCACTTTCGGTGGGGAAAAAAGGCTGGAAAAGTTAATGGTAAGACGATTCTAGTATATGTGATTAATTTAACAAAAACAATTGATTTTACAGGTTATTGAAAAAGCGGTTGAAGTTGGAGCAGATAGTAGTCAGTTTCCTAGTAGTTGGATTTTCCATTCACGTGAAAAGAAGCCTGGCAAGGCTTTTGTCGATGGTTTGGCTCCAGACTTGCGCGATAATCTGTTATTGCATATATTTAATTGCTTTCTACCCTCCAAATTATTTTTAGGTCACCATCTAAATTGACGTGATCGTGTTGAATGCTAACTCTTGTTTTTAATGCCTGTGATGGTTCTTTACTGGTAGTTCTTGTTCAAATTTGACCTCAGAGTGGTTTTTGATGGAGATTCGTTTGTGCATATTCAATTTAATGGATTGTCCTTCCTTAAATATCATCCTAACAAAACATATTGTTTTAATTAGCTTATTGTCTGTATCAAGAAAAACACTAGGAAGTTGTAACATATGTTTTGATCTTTACTTTCCAACTATTTGACTAGCTCACTTTTCATCTTAAAATTTTACTGCTTTAATTCCGTTTCTTCTCCTGATAAGCATAAAACTATGTCTATTAGCCTACTCTTTTGAGTTGTGAAACTCTTCTTGTATCTGTTTTGGGGTTTTGATTGGTGGTGATAGATACTGCTACCTTTGTTTTATTAAATTTCTCCACCTGTTTCCTATCCACTTGTGTAATGATCTTTTGAAAGGCTGAGACTTGGGTAAAATTTCAAGCCTTCTAACTGTTGCCAACCCAACGAGTTTTTACCTTCGTTATTTTTTTCTTTAATAGACATTACCTTTTTCTCTTGGGAATTTTGAGTGCTTCTATCTTGTTTGATCAAAAATTTCCTCTTTGCGTGCACTTGCGTTCGGGCTTTCTTCCTTATGCCCTTTTGTTGCCTTTGCTGGCTAAGAACTGACAATTCCCCCCCACACATTTTTTGCCGTGCATAATATCTGGGATTCATTACCCGGGCCATTTTCGGGGATTAGCCCCGTTTCCTTAAGCATGGTTTCAGGGTACACAAGAAGTTTTTGTTCTATTATTCACTGTAGGTTTTCTACCTGCATTTTAATGGATTCACGTGTATATAGTGAGACTGTGATTTTTATGACTTATGAATCTGATGGTTACTGATGAATCATAGTTATCTGTGGGAGGGAAAATAATTACTGAGAAATTATATAGTAGGCGAAATGTGGAAAAAGTTAAAGTTCGTGTCTCAAGTTGGAACTCGTTTCTACCTGTTTCCGACACTTTTTTAAGGATTTTTCTGGTGAAGTTGTAGTCAAATCAAATCCCAGTGTTTTCCTGTCTTTGAAGTCCACTTCAATTGTATGAATTTCTAGGGGAATGGTATTCAAATTTACACTAGGATCAAAATTTCGTTTCGGTCTATTGTTTTGGTCTACCCAGAAACGGAAACGTTTAGGAAACACTGGAAAAAATTGGAAACATTGAGAAACATGGGGAAACATAACTTCAATCTTGACTATATGTACGTATAAAGCTAATAATTGATTAATTGAACCTTTGAGAGGTCTATATATGTAGTTACATTTAAAATATGTAGTTCAAATTGAAAATGCATGAGGATTAAGTCGCCAAGCTGCTGTCAAACACTACATAGAATACACAAAACCTTCATAAAATACAAAAGTAACATAAAAAGAACATAGTAAGCAAATGAGCCATCTCCAAAATAAGATGATTGTTCATATGACAAATACACATCCATACGACTATTCCAATGGAAACAATCATGTTCGGCGGAAGCAAACAAAACAAAGTGGAATCATAAGTTTGTTTCGTTGGAAACAATCATGTTTCGAGGTAAACAAAAGAAACAAAGTTGTTTCGATGGAATCCATGGAATTTCGAGATTCCACGGCTGTTTCCTTTCCATGACTCGGGAAACGGAAATCACTGGAAACAAAAGGAAATTTTGATCCATGAATTTACTTTCATTTTATGGATCTCTACACACTTAATTCTCATGCTTCTCAATGCTCAAGGGCCTTCGACATACATCCCCAATTCCCCATTTGGTTTCTTTCATCTTTTCAGTTATTACCAAAAACAGGGACACTTAATATAATTGGTTAAAGTATCGTGGTCATTTACTCGACACTCGAGCATGGGTTCAAGATATTTGTCCGACACTTCTGTTTGGACACCCACACCCAGATCCATGGGTACCCTACTTGTATAATAGTAGATTGGAGTCTAATTATATTCCTTAGGTTACAAAGTTCTTTCAAAATGGATTTAAATGCTCGTGTTAAACTCTTGTTGGTACATAAAACACTAGTCTCTTGTAGCTAGTTATATTTCCGAGAACTCAAACTTGTGCAGGTCTCCTCCCCTTTCCAAGACTCTATAAGTTGCAGCGTAGTGCACCTTGTGTTGAATAAATTTCTTCATACCAATTTGCAGCGCTTTGTGATAATCCTCATAAGCCTTCGCCTTCTGTATGTCATTATTTTGATGTTTTCAATTAATATCTAACGCACACATTGATGCGCTTCCACTCTGTTGCAGGAAAGAAAATTGAGTTTATTGTCGCTGGAGGCAGGGTATGTCTTTAGAGAACATTCCTTTATTGGTCTTTCTCATATGTTCTTTCATGTTACTCTTATTGCTCTGTACATAGTTGATATGAAGATGCTTGCTCTCTCTCTCTCTCTCTCTCTCTCAGACAACAGCTTATGTACCAGAGTTACAAAAACTAAGTGGAACTCAAGCTGCAAAAGCAGTGGTGGGTAAACCAAAAAAGCGAACTGTGAAGGAAAGCAAAGATGAGGATGGTGATGATGATGATGATGTGGACGAGCAAGGAAGTGAGGAAGAGGAAGAGGAAAATGTTACAAATGTTAAGGGTGGGAAGAGCACAGCCAGACAAACTCGTAATAAGCCACTTCCAAAGAGAAAGTCCACTGGAAGCAACAACAAGAAGGAAGACGACGACATTGATGGCGAAGGAAATCAGAAGAAGAAAGGTAGATCAAGTAAGAAACCTACTGCAAAAAGGAAGCCCGGGGAAAGCGAGAACATCGATGATGTCGACGGTGATAGTGATGGAGATCAGAAGAAGAAAATTCGAGGACCTAAGAATCCTCCTGTGAAAAGTTCGGAGGAAGGTGACGATGACGACGACGACGATGATGATGATGATGATGATGATGATGACCCGAAGAAGAAAATGGGAAAGAAGGTGAAGGGAAAACAAAGCAAGGTAGAGAAGACATCCCAGAAAGAAGTTAAAACTAGTCAAAATGTTAAGCAGCCAAGGAAGAGAGCAAAGTAGGTAGTATTGAACTCCAAGGAATCATTCCATATTTTGTGACAGTGACAGTGAAAGTGAAAGTATTTGCCGGTGTCATTGACCAGTTTAGTGTTTTGTTACGTAATAGGGGTGTACTTTTGCCATTGTGCATGTGATTTAAACCAAGCCCCATATTTTGTAGCGTAAACTTATATTCGGAAGATGGCACATTTGCAACTATAGCAAATGATAACCATATTATGATATATGAGAAGTTCCTGTACCAGTTGAGCTGCCTGGATTAGCATTTATTGTGCCTTCCTATTAGTGTGAGAATATCCATGATTTGACTTGTTGAGGAGCTTTTGAAAGACAATTTTATTTGTCTAGTTTGATGCTATAAGAGATGGTTTTAGAAAGAGGGGAGAAAGGGATGAGGGTCTGCCACCTGCCATAAGAATGGTGCAGTTTGTTAGATTGAAAAATATGTTATGGTGTGTGTTGAATGACAATCTTGGAAGATATATTTGCTCGTTGATTTATATTAGGGTTAATTACACTCACGTCTCCTATGTTTTGCCTTAATTACACAAACCTCCCTCGCATTTTGGAAAATTGCACAGATCTCCTTTATACCTTGTATTTATTTTTACACTACTTAAGGGGGGAAAGTATTACAAAAATATTAATTTTAAGGGGAAAGTGTTATAGAATACTAATTTTAAGGGAGGTTCGTGTAATTTTTCAAAATACGAGGGAGGCCCATGTAATTAAGACAAAATACAGGGGAGGTGAGTGTAATTAACCCTTTATATTATCATCTTTGTTTTAAACTTTTTATTATTATTTTTTTATTTTTTATTTTTTATTTTTAATTATAAAAATTCTACTGTAGTTTTTACCAAATCTTGTTCCCATTTAAGTTAGAGATACGATTTGAAATGTAATGAAATAAGTTTTAGAGTTGACAAGGCTCCATGCACCTTAGTCTTACAATAAATTATTTGTCCTTTATCATGGTTCTATGACCATCATTACTCATTTTATTCTATGTATAATGTATTAATACACGTGTATCAGTATATATATATATATATATTTTTTAATTATAAAAAAAAAAACTTGCATGTTCTAAGTTGTATGATTTTCCGGGGATAATATAATTGTTGATTGAAAGATCAAGGGAGATTACAGTAAGAGAAGCCAAGAAATGGAATTTGTTCTAGCTCAATCTTGCATAACGAAATATTCATCACCAACTTGCTGTAAGGGATGAATGTCACAAATATCAATCTATATACATATCTATATCTATATACATATATAACAGCTAAAGCATATTTTTTTTCGGAAATGCTAGATGCACAAAAAAAATGCACAACGAAATGCACAACCAGCTTAAAATTGTTGGACTTCGTGCTGAAAAGTCTATACACACAAAAAGACAAAAAAAAAAAAAAAAAGAGTGTACAGCTTTTTCAGCACGAGGTCCAACAAATTAAAGCAGGTTGTGCATTTCATTGTGCACTTTTTTTTGTACATCTAACATTACTCGTTTTTTTTTTTCTACCACAGCCAAAGCATTTTGGCTTTCCTCATTGTGCCACTTGGCACCCTTCATCTTTTTCCTTTTCTTTTCTATATGCTGACGTGGCAATCCTCTAGAATCTTGGAGTACCATTTTTCAACAAAGGACTCTAATAGTCCGTTTGGTATGCCACAAACTAGAATATAATTCATTTGCAATTCTATTTTGTGGAATTTTTGTGTTTGGTATGACACAAAACAAGAAATGAATTCATTTTGAATTCTACCCAATTCTTGTTTTGGGCTGTTTACAAATCCGACAAAAAATGGTCGGATTTGGCAAGAATTGATTTGGGATCTTCACTTTTCCCAAACTGCCCCTACTGTTCATCGTCTTCCTTTCCCAGCTTCTTTTGCGTCTTCGGTCTTCTTCTTCGTCTTCTGCGTCTTCTTCTTCGTCTTATGCGTCTTTTTCGTCTTCGGTCTTCTTCTTCGTCTTCTGCGTTTCTGCGTCTTTGGTTTAGGGAAAGGTTTGTTTGGATAATGTTAAGGTTCAGTTTGGGTATTTTAGGAAATAGCAATAATTATTTTAATTCTATTCTTTTCATTTCTATTTTATACCAAACAGGAGAATTAGAATTGCAAATTAATTCTATTCTTTTCTTTCATTTTCTATTCAATTCAATTCAATTCTATTCTATTTTACAAATGACTAGAGTTTTGCTTAAACGCTTCGTTACCTCTTCCCTTCTCTCTCTCTCTCTCCACTTTCACACGATCGCTCAGTTCCCTGCAAGTGGCCGCCGCGCGCATCTCCTTGCCTCACCAGATCCCGCTGCCGCATAACTGTTGAAATAGTGTATATTTAAAATTGGAGGAAAAGGTTGAGGAAAAACTTTGAAATTTGGTTTTGAGTTTTGTCTTATTCACAAACTAACCCAAATGATATTTTGCTTGTCCCACATAGAAAAATTAGAGGAAGTGGGAAGGACATATATAAGTGGAGATTGGAGTAAGGGTTGGGCCCCTTGGGGGTACCAAGTTTTGTGAAGGGGGAGGACCTAGGCCCAATTGGGTTTACCACAAAACACACACACGCGCGCCGCCGCCCCGCCCCGCTCCGTTCCGGGCCGGGCTTGGGTTTGGATTTGGATTTGGATGTGGTCCTATATATATCTTTTTATACAGAATTTATTTGGAAAATAATTTTTTTTTAATCATAAAGAGTTTTATTTTCAGTTGGAGACCAAGTCTCCCCAACAACTCCTCCACGTTTTTTACTCCAGATTTTTTCTCCAACGTTCTGCAACGTTAACTTTCCAACGTTCTCTCTACGTCTGCAACGTTAACTTTCCCAACGTTCAGAATATATTCTATATATATACACAAACTGCTCTCATAAAAAATATAGACAGTTTTACAGAGAGAAAAAAAAAAGTTACAGAAATAATTTTATACACAGTTTCTATATACAGTTTCTGAGCAACAATTTCTGAAAGGGTGTGGGTTTTCCGATCTTCCTCCGTGCAAGGATTTTCGAGACAGGCGATTTCTGGGCTGCTTTATCTTGGGGACGTCGTGGCCTTCATCCGAACTGCTTGCACAACTTGGGCAGAGCCGCGAAGCGTCTTAAAGAGAGCGACTAAGTCCGCGACTCATCCCAAGAAAAACGTCAAAGGCTACTGATATTGGTAAAATTGTTCCTTTTAGTTTCTGCAGCAACAATTTTAAGACGTTTTTTACATCTGCCATGGAATCTTCAATACTCTCTGTTACCCATGACCTCAACAAACCCTTCAAATTTGAGGGCCTTCACTTTAAACGGTGGAGGATGAAAATGATGTTTTTCTTAACTACGAAAAAATTGCAATCTGTTTGTGTTTCTGAAAAAACCCACTGTTTTTGAAAATCCCACTGTTGCTCAAATCAGAGAGTCTGACATATGGAATGAAAATGATTTTCTTTGCAAAAACTATATTTTAAATGGACTCTCTGACAGTCTTTATGACTATTATGCAAACTGTGATTCTGCAAAAAAAAGTTTGGGATGCCCTTCAGAAAAAATATGACACTGAAGAAGCTGGAGCAAAAAAATTTGCAGTCAGCCGTTATTTGAAATACCAAATGACGGATGACAAATCTGTTGAAGCTCAATCCCATGAGCTGCAACAAATTGCTCATGAGATAATTTCTGAGGGCATGGATTTAAATGACCAGTTTCAAGTTGCTGTCATTATTGACAAGCTTCCCCCAAGTTGGAAAGATTTCAAAAATATTTTGAGACACATAACCAAGAAATTTTCATTGGAAAGTTTGATTACTCGCCTTCGTATTGAGGAGGAGGCAAGAAAACAAGATTTAAAAGAACAGGTTCTTGTTGTTTCCAACAACAAGAAACCTCAAAATTTTTCTAAAGACAAAACCTCTGTTGTTCTGAAACCACCTGCAAAAACCATGAAGTTTCAAAATCGAAATCAGAACAAGAACCGCAACAACAACAAGACTCAGAATCCGAAGCCAAATCAGAATAGGAACATATCCCCCTCAGGAATAAATGAAGCTGGACTGTTTGTTTGCTACAATTGTGGTAAACCAGGTCATATGGCTCGAAACTGTAGGAATCAACGACGAGTTGCTCCCTAAGCAAATCTTGCCGAAGAGCAGCTCGTTGCTATGATTTCCGAGGTCAATATTGTTGGTGGATCCGAGGGGTGGTGGGTAGACACTGGCGCCTCTCGCCATGTTTGCTATGACCGTGACATGTTCAAATCTTATTCTGAAGCTAAGGACAAGAAAGTGATGTTGGGTGATTCCCACACCACTACTGTTGCTGGTATTGGAGAGGTTGAATTGAAGTTTACTTCTGGAAAGACTGTCATCTTAAAGGATGTCTTGCACACTCTAGAAATGAGGAAAAATCTTGTTTCAGGCTATCTTCTCAACAAGGCTGGATTTACTCAAACTATTGGGGCTGATCTTTTTACTTTGACTAAGAGTGGAGTGTTTGTTGGAAAGGGTTATGCAACTGAGGGCATGTTTAAATTAAATGTTGATTTTAATAAAGTTTCTTCTTCTGCTTACATGTTGTGTTCTTTTAATATTTGGCATGCTAGATTATGTCATGTGAATAAAAGGCTTGTGAAAAATATGAGTAGTTTAGAATATATTCCACAATTGTCTTTAAATGAATTTGAAAAATGTGAATTTTGTAGCCAGGCAAAAATCACTAAACACCACATAAATCTGTCACTAGGGAATCTGAACCTCTTGAATTAATTCATTCAGATATTTGTGAATATGAAGGAATTTTAACTAGAAATGGAAAAAGGTATTTTATTACTTTTATTGATGATAGTTCAAATTATTCATTTGTTTATCTTATGAAAAATAAAAGTGAAGCTATTGACATGTTCAAAATTTTCCTAAATGAGATTGAAAATCAATTTAATAGGAAAATTAAAAGATTTCGTAGTGACAGAGGACATGAATATGATTCTGATGAATTTATTGCTTTATATAAAATTCATGGAATCATTCATGAGAAAACTGCCCCTTATTCTCCTGAAATGAATGGAAAAGCTGAAAGAAAAAATAGGACTTTTACTGAATTAGTAGTTGCTATTTTATTAAATTCAGGGGTAGCTTCCCATTGGTGGGGGGAATTATTATTAACTGTTTGCCATGTATTAAATAGAGTTCTTAATTCTAAAACTAATATTTCACCTTATGAATTTTGGAAAAGAAGAAAACCAAATGTGATTATTTTAGAACATGGGGTTGTTTGGCATATGTTAGAATTCCAGACCCTAAAAGGTCCAAATTAGCTAGTAGAGCTTATGAATGTGTTTTTATTGGTTATGCTGTTAATAGTAAAGCGTACAGATTTTATAACTTAAAAAATCATGTTATAATTGAATCAAGTGATGTGGATTTTTTCGAAAATAAATTTCCTTTTAAATTTAAAAATAGTGGGGGTTCAACATTATATGATATGCTTAGATTAGTAGAACTAAATGAATATGAACTAGAACCTAGAAAAAGTAAAAGAGCCTGAATCGCGAAAGATTTTGGGACCGACTTTTATACCTACAACTTAGAGGAGGATCCTAACACCCTCCAAGAAGCCTTGACTTCTATAGATGCTGATTTATGGCAAGAAGCTATAAATGATGAAATGGAATCATTGGAATCAAATAAGACTTGGCACTTAGTAGATCTTCCACCTGGTTGTAAGACAATAGGTTGCAAATGGATTCTTAAAAAGAAATTGAAACCCGATGGCACGATAGATAAATATAAGGCACGTCTTGTAGCTAAAGGTTATAGACAAAGAGAAAATATTGATTTCTTTGATAGTTATTCACCTGTCACAAGAATTACTTCTATTCGTGTACTATTTGCTTTAGCTGCTATTCATGATTAGTAGTACACCAAATGGATGTTAAAACAGCTTTTTTAAATGTTGAATTAGAAGAAGAAATTTATATGGACCAACCTGAAGGTTTTATTATTTTTTATCAAGAAAATAAAGTTGCAAATTGGATAAATCTCTTTATGGTTTGAAACAAGCTCCTAAACAATGGTATGATAAATTTGATAGTTTAGTCATCTCAAATGGTTTTAAAATAAATGAAAGTGACAAGTGTATTTATTACAAATTTGGAAACAATACTTGCACTATTATTTGCTTATATGTGGATGACTTACTTATTTTTGGATCAAATATTCATGTCATTAATAAAGTTAAATCTTTCTTATGTGCCAACTTTAATATGAAAGATTTAGGAGAAGCTAGTTAATTCTTGGAATTAATATTACTAGGTCAGAAAAGGGACTTTCTTTAGATCAATCTCATTACATTGAGAAGATTCTAAAGAAATATAATTACTTTAACTGTAAACAAGCATGTACTCCATATGACCTTAGTGTAAAATTGTTCAAGAACACCGGTGACAGTGTTAAACAAACTGAGTATGCGAGCATCATTGGTAGCCTCCGTTATGCTACTGATTGCACTAGGCCAGATATAGCTTATGCTGTTGGAGTACTATGTAGGTTTACTAGTAGACCTAGTATGGAGCATTGGCATGCTATTAAAAGGGTCATGTGTTACCTAAAAAGGACAATGAACCTAAATTTACACTATTAGAATTTTCCCGCTCTCCTTGAAGGATATAGCGATGCTGATTGGAATACCCTATCAGATGACTCCAAGGCCACTAGTGGATACATTTTTGTATTGCTGGAGGCGCAGTTTCATGGAAGTCTAAGAAACAGACTATATTGGCTCAGTCCACTATGGAGTCAGAGATGATAGCACTAGCTACAGCTAGTGAGGAGGCAGGTTGGCTGAGAAATCTGCTATCATATACCCCTTTATGGGAGAGACCGATACCAGCTGTCCTAATTCACTGTGATAGTACCGCGGCTATTGCAAAAGTTGAGAACCGTTACTATAACGGCAAGAAGCGACAAATACGTCGCAAGCACAACACTATTAGAGAGTTTCTCTCTTCTGGAGCTGTAAGAGTGGATTATGTACGGTCTGAGGAGAACTTGGCTGATCCTTTGACGAAAGGACTAGCACGAGAGAAGGTTTGTAAAACCTTGAAAGGGATGGGACTAAAGCCCTTAGATAGTTGAGTCACTTATGATAGTAACCCAACCTGTAGACTGGAGATCCCAAGAAATAGGTTCAAAGGGTAATAACAAGTCATGAAGTAATATGAGTGGAATCATGCTAATATCTATATATGGGGGTAATACTTCAAGTCCATCCCTACGAAGCTTGACATCCTGAAGGACAGAAGGTTGAGTTATTTATAACTCTTAATGAGATCTAAACTCCATTTGGAGTGGGATACCTAGCTACAGAAGTATCCTTGTTGGACTCACCTAGGCGAATGTGGAAGTGATGCCGCTTCCTATGAAATTTTGGGCAAATTCTCTAGATCATTCGCTATACTGGGATATAAGCACTCGACTGTAAAGTGCTGGTTTTTGAACTTCACCCTAGTAGGACTGTGTGTGTGGTGTTGCTGAGATAGAGTTCAAAACTACGGTTACTCTAGTATAATCGGAAGCACTATCACTACGTAAAGGTTCAAGTTGAAAAACACATTTACTTATGCACAGTCTTATGATACGTTGCTCAATGATCTTAAATCAATTTTTAAAATACAAGTGGGGGATTGTTGAAATAGTGTATATTTAAAATTGGAGGGAAAGGTTGAGGGAAAACTTTGAAATTTGGTTTTGAGTTTTGTCTTAGTCACAAACTAACCCAAATGATATTTTGCTTGTCCCACATAGGAAAATTAGAGGAAGTGGGAAGGACATATATAAGTGGAGGTTGGAGTAAGGGTTGGGCCCCTTGGGGGTACCAAGTTTTGTGAAGGGGGAGGACCTAGGCCCAATTGGGTTTACCACAAAACACACACGCGCGCGCGCCGCCACCGCCACCGCCCCGCTTCGCTCCGAGCCGGGCTTGGGTTTGGATGTGGTCCTATATATATCTTTTTATACCAAAATTTATTTGGAAAATAAATTTTTTTTTAATCATAAAGAGTTTTATTTTCAGTTGGAGACCAAGTCTCCCCAACAACTCCTCCACGATTTTTACTCCAACGTTCTGCAACGTTAACTTTCCAACGTTCTCTCCACGTGCTGCAACGTTAATTTTCCCAACGTTCAGGATATATTCTATATATATACACAAACTGCTCTCATAAAAAAATAATTTTATACACAGTTTCTATATACAGTTTCTGAGCAACAATTTTTGAAAGGGTGTGGGTTTTCCGATCTTCCTCCGTGCAAGGATTTTCGAGACAGGCGATTTCTGGGCTGCTTTATCCTGGGGACGTCGTGACCTTCATCCGAACTGCTTGCACAACTTGGGCAGAGCCGCAAAGCTTCTTAAAGAGAGCGACTAAGTCCGCGACTCATCCCAAAATAAAGGTCAAAGGCTACTGATATTGGTAAAATTGTTCCTTTTAGTTTCTGCAGCAACAACCGATCGTAGCCGCTGCACTTTATCCCTCTAAACACCACAGTTATGGCCAATGATTGGAGTTTGTTACCAGAGTCTTCTCTCATGAATCTGAGCCTTGAGTCACAGATGGTGTTATATCTGGACCATTCGATTGAACACAGACTGCGCTTAAACATGGTACTATATATATACATTTTTTTTTTCTTCCCATAGTCCGATTTTCCTTTGGATTTTTTTTTTTCGGAATCTGTGAATAGCACAAAGTGTCCTAAAAATGGACTGTGTAGAACATGATTTTTGGTATTTGAGAGATTATTTTCCTGGAGTTTGGTACTATTTAGAAGAGGAAAGAGATTTGGAAACCCTAAACAGCCTGTTAGATCTGTATGTTGTTGTGTTTTTCTATTTTCGTAAGGCATTGTAGTTGTTTGTTATGATGTCTTCATGTGAGAGGTAGTTTTTTTTTTTTTTTTTTGTTATGATTTTTGGCAATATGGTGTTCAATTTGTGCAGAGACGAAGTGTTAGGTTGAATCTGATGAGGTCGATGGGGAGATTCCTCTGCATGTTCCCTGATTAAGATGAAAACAGGTATAATTTTAGGGCTCGCATGGTAACATTTCCTGTTTTGAGTTTTCAGTTTTTTAAAAACGAAAACCAGTTTTGGTTTTTTTTTTTTGAAAAAAAAATGAAAACTTGTTTGGTAACATTGTTGATTTTTTTTTTTTTAAAAACAAAAACAGGAAACTCAAAATGACTTTTTGGTGTTTTCATTTTTTACCCAAAATTTGAAAACGTTTTTTAAAAACAAAAAACAAAAACGATATCAAACGAGTTTTCAATTTTCGTTTTCTAAAAAACGAAAACAAAAACAGAAAACAGAAAATGACAACATTACCAAACGAGCCCTTAGATGTTTATTGCGTATGTATATTTGTATATGTGATGAGAAAAAAAAAAAAAAAAAAAACAAATCTTTCGTACCATTTGGGTAAACAAGTCTCTCTTTTATGCTTTTTAGCCCCAGAGGGAGGAGAGATTTTGATAACATTGGAGTGAGGCAGCTTAACAGATTGTGAAAGGTTAGAGAACGTTCTTTTCTTCTCACGTACAGGTAATATACTCTGCAAATTCGCTGATATTTTCCCCCCCTTCTTTTGGAGTACAAGATATACCCATTTGAACCACTTGTCACATATTAAATTTGAAGTTGTGTACATTTAGGAATTTGTATATGATTTATTGAGCTATATTTTTTTTCCCCTCTCAGAGAAGGATACGATGTGTTGATTATGGTATGGTGTTCAATTTGTGTAGAAAATTAGTTCGTACAAATTCTTAAACCCCTGATTTGATATTCTTCATGGTAACACGTAAGCTTTAGTTGTTGTTTCCACACCTTATGGATGCGTTACGTAATGGATTTCTTTTCAGTGTGTTAAGATAATTTGATTACTTTGTTAATCTTTGAGCTATTACTTCATGCGTTCTAAAAACTTAAGCTTTTGGGCTTTTGCTGGATTCATAGATTTTGGTAAGGAAAAGGGAAGGATCAAAAGGAAAACACCTTTCATTGTTTGCATGGTTACCAAGGAAAATAGGAGAGGGAAAAAGAAAAAAGTTGATAAACATACAAATGTTTTTTTCCCCCCACATTTCAATTCATTCGGCCTTCTTAGATTTCAATTGTTTTTGAGAAATTATTAGTTTCTAATATATTTTAGTGTAGGAGAAAATCTAGGAGAATCGATTATTCTTTTTTTTTTTTTTTTCCTTTTTCCTTCTCATTTTCCGCCCTTCTGTGGCTCCAAGTGTAGAATTAATTGGGTTGGGTTTACATTGGTTCTTGGATGGTTTTGTGCTTGAGAGTTGAACAATATAATTTTAAGGAACATTGAGCTTCCCCGTGCATGTTTATCAAATTATCAATAAATATCTACATACGTGATATTCAAATTAGTTTATTGGTGCAACAATGGGCATGTTCATGGAGAGATAAGACCACTAACATTATAGTCACTATTGAATTAATTTATCAAGCATTTTTTATTTTTATTTTTATTTGTTGGTAAAAAATTTATCAACCCTTCACAACACTTGATTGCTGCCTTTCCCAATTCTTATCTTCCATTTGGTAAATATGTATTTTTTTTCCAATCTGTTTTCACAGCCTCAGAATTCGCTTATGACGAGATGACCATGCTTTAAATTGCTCTAACTGGCCAGACAACATTGGGACATCACTTAATCAGAGATGAGTTTGGTTGAAACCAAGAGTTCGTTGCCAGATCTATCCTCTTAGATATTATATGTACTTGATTAGGCCAGACGCATGCCTAATAAATTCAGCAGAACTCGGTGGTTCTTTTGCCTGCTTTCTAAAGGATCCATTTGTGGAATGTCTTATTGTTGAAGTAAGGAAATGTGTAATAAAGTTAATATATTGAGGCAGAGCATCGCAGTATATCCCACAACTTTTTATTAGCTTCTTTTCATTGTGGCATGAATGGTGCGGCATTATCTTATTTTTGGGATTAGCAAGTTATTTTTAATTTAGTCAACTCCGATACAGCCTGTGCATAGCACGGGTTATCAACTAGTTTAGAGAGAGAGAGAGAGACACGGAGAGGTAAAGAGAGTGTTGGGCTGTTGCCATGTTGGATTTTTTAGGATGCTGATGTGGGTGAATGCGGATGTAAGGCTTGTGTCAGCCTTTATATATATATATATATATATATTATAATAGATTTTCTTTCCAATTTAGGGAAGTGGACAATAATTTTGGGACATCCTAAAAAGGAAAGGGGACACATAAATAGGATGGAGGGAGTACTAATTACACGGCCTTTTCTATTCACTACTCATACATACTCTAGGACAGCACTTGGTGGTTTTTCACTCACTGCTTTTGTGTTGTTCCCTCTCATAGAAGTGGAACCCAGGACAGTTTTTAAAAAATTGTTTTAAAGTGTTGGATCCCACTTTTATGAGAGGGAACAACATAAAAAACACTGAGTGAAAAGCACCAAGTGTTGTCCTATACTCTTACCTCTACAATAAAGAGAGAGCAAACAACAAAAATGTTGATAATTGAAGCAACCTATAAAATAGTGAGAATTTATAGAACACAGCTGATGATTTGTTCAATGTGGACCTTGGAATATTTCTATCAATGGTGACAAGATGTTGAACTGTTTTTGACGACTTGGGTCCAGATGACTCGCAGTAACCAATACCCCAATCAAACTCCGATCCGAAGCCATCTCCAAAACCATTATTCGGATCATAGCATAGTCCTGAATTGTTGTGCAGCTTCAATTTCCTTCTCATCCTCCAAATGATTTCTCTATTAAATGGAACAGGCCCCGATAATTGATTATTGTTTAGTCTTAGCTCGCTTAGTTTATTTGAATTGCGAAAACTCTCAGGAATAGAACCATTCAAACAGTTTCCGTCAGCATGTAGGACCCGGAGATTTGGTAAACGGGCTAGTGAGTCGGGTATGGGTCCAACCAAATTCATGTCGGAGAGGACTAAGAACATCAACTCCTTCAACCCATCAAACCCATGATTTGGAATTACTGTGAAGACCATTGGGTTGCCTTTGAGGATCAAAGTTTGGAGAGAATGTAAGCTTCCAAGAGTAATCGGAAATGGACCGGAGAGACTATTATAGCTTAAGTCCATGAGAATTAGGTTTTCCAAGGCATTGATCGAGTCGGGTATCGGGCCGGAGAGGCGATTTCGGCTCAAGTCTAATTTTATTATAGAATGGGCACTTCCAAGGGCGGATGGGATTGAGCCCATGAGATGATTTTGGTTGAGGTCTAATATGTTCAAAACAGGGAAGGTTAAATTTGGAATTGAACCGGTTAGTTTGTTGCTGCTCAAATCCAACGACCTTAAACCGGTGATCCGACCCAGTGATCCCGGTATTGAGCCATTGAGATTGTTTTGGTGAAGATCAAGGACAGTTAAACGGGTTAAATTGCACAGCTCATCTGGAATGGGTCCCACATGTCCATTTTCCCTAAGTACTAGGGTCTGAAGTGTAGGCCCTAATTGACCTAAAAATGTTGGAATTGGCTGAGGATTGTCGCTAAAACAACGGTAGAAAAACAAGGTCCTAATGTGTGGGAGCTTTGTGATGGAAGGAGAGATGTAGGATCGGCTCGGGTCACAACTTGGAAACGCCGTGTCGTCGGATAGTGCCCCGAAGGACAGTGACACAACATGGTAGACATTATCCTTGTCCGGCATGCACTCAATGCCGTGCCATCGGCCTCGACATACGTCGGGGATATCAGTGGCCCAGGCATTCCCGGTGGCTCTCATTATCTCGTAGACCGCTTCTTGTTCCCGGGCATTGGTCCGGGCAGTTTTATTGCCCATGGAGAACCCGTTTTGTGGGGTATCCACTAGCCCCGGTGCTGCGTTCGAGTCGGACATGATCACCGTGAAGGGCATACATAAAGGAATGAGCAAAGAAGTTAGTAGGCCAAATACTAGTAGTGAGAGAAAGTTGGCCATTTTGTTTTTTTTTTGTTTTTTTTGAGAGGAGAGAAATTGGATCAGTAGATGAGAGTAGGAAGGGTTCTTCTTAAAAACCTAGTGAAGTTAATGAATGGGTGAAGGTTGGTGAATGAAGTATAGAAGTAAGTTATGAGCTCACGAGAATTGGGAGGAATAGGAACAAATAGATGGGACCTTTATGGCATTAATGTGATTCACGGGAATTGTGCACTTATTGGATTCACCATTAGATATAATTGTTGGTGTATCATAATGACTCGTGTGTATATATATATATATATATAATAGTACTAGTTATCATATACTCTCTCTGTCCCATAATAAGTGTCCACTTTCATTTTACACATTGTTTAAGAAAGTTGTATTATATTAATTTTTTTAGTTCATTCAAAGGTCACTTTCCAATTTTACCCTTAGATGTGATGAGTGTTTGACTTTTTCCTTATTTTGGGATCACAAATAAATGCTACTTTGTCTTTATTATAAGGGTAGTTTTGGAAAGTAAGTAAAAGCTATATGCCAATTTAAGAAAGTGGACACTTAATGTGGGACATCCAAAAAAGGAAATGTGAATACTTATTATGGGACGGAGGGAGTAAAACCGAGTAAGCAATTTGACTTATCAGTACATTAACACGATACTATGTCCCAATTTCGTTGGCAGGTAAACTCTGCAGCCCTCCCTCGCACCTCTTTGTGCATGGCTCGCGCTGCTATGGGATTAGGCACACTATGATTTTTTTTGTTTTATTCCAGTGGTGTCATTAATAACTTACACCATATTAAAAGCTAATTTTTTGTATAAACTGTCTTCAATTATATTAGCCGAAAATGTGCAGTTAATGCCTCCCACTTGAGCTACCCACTCCCTCAGGTTTAAAGTGCCATTCAAAGTTGATAGTCCATGTAAAAATGTCACCCTTGTGGCTAATTCTTAACGATTAATAATGTTATGTTCCCAAATTTGAACCCGAAAGTTGGTTTCTAAATGCTTTAATAATTGTACCACATGCTATCCTAGTGATCGATTGTACCATATATATGATTGTATGTAGTACAACTACCAAAACATTTAGACTATGCCCCTAATATATGTTGACAGGCCAAAGAGATACGAGCAAGCACTATTGGAGGGCCTAGTCTAGTCTGACAATCACAAGAATTGTAACTAGGGATGTAAGGAAACCGACTGCACCGACAAAATTGATTCATCCAGTCCGGCCAATTTTCATGCAAATACACATAGCTTAAAAACCGAATGAACCAATAAAGAAAGCCGACTGAATTGATCTACTTACGATTAAGGATCGTCGGCCGCACCATGGGGTGCTGCTGGGTGGGCAGCACCCTGGTAGGACCACAAAAAATTTTTTTTTTCAAAGGCAAAAAAAAATATTGTGTGGTTCTGCCAGTGCCACATGGGTGCTGCCCACCTAGCAGCACCCAATTGGCTGCCGAGGATCCAAGCCCCTTGCTTACTTACACCTAGGGCTGTACTCGAGCCGAGCTTTTCGAACTCGAGCTGAGCTTTAAGAGTTGGCATCCTGTTCAAGCTTGAGCTTGACTCGTTTATTATCGAGTCGAGCCGAGCCTAGCTGTTATCAAGCCGATCCTCGAGTCCTTGTTGAGCAGCTCAACTCGTGTACGCCCCTAGAAGCAAGTTTAAGTTGCCAACCAAAACCCACAGACCAATTAAGCTCAATGCTTGACAGTTGACATATATATATATATATATATATTTACCTAAAACAATTGCTTGGCACGTGAATTTAAGACTATGCATATTATAATATGCCAATGTTCTTTCAATTTTAAATACTTTGCATTGTATATATTAGTATATTTTTATAATTATCATATATATATATATAATATTCTTTCAATTTTAAATACTTTGCATTATACAAATATTATATTTTTATACTAATTATTATCATATATATATATATATATACAGTCAGGCTATGGAGAGGGCCTCTGTTTTGACCGTTGGATCGTGTTTTCATTAAGGGCAGTTTTGTCACTTCACAGTTTTTAAACACGATCCGACGGCCAAAACAGATTAAAGAGAGCGCTCCCTCTCCATAGAATTTTCGTATATATAAAATTAAATAAGTCCTTATCGAACCTATACAAGATATTTTTCACGAGCTTTAATCAAACTGTTCGCGAGCCTTACCGAGCCAAGCCCATGTGCGCTCAAGCTTGACTGGTTTATTAAATGAGCTTTGTATTCAAGCTCGAACTTAACTCATTTATTATACGAGGTGAACTGTGCCGAGCCGCAAGCCCTTATTGAAGGGCTCAGCTTGTGTACACTCGTATTGTAACTCAATGAGAACGCAGTTTTCGCCTTTGAATGAGACCCTGTTTGTTATTGCTTATTTGATCATTTTAAGCAGTTCTGGTGACCCAAACTGCTTATTGATCTGTTTGTTTCAACAAAAACATAAGCATATTGGGTCTAAAAAGCAGTTTGACAATAAGCAGGTAGGGGAGTACTTTTCAAGATTATCTCTATCTTTGATCAATTCACAGCATATTAACCAAACACCCAAACCATAATAAGCAGTTCTAATTTTAAACAGTTCTACCAATCACGATCAAGATCGCATAAGCATAAGCAGGCTCTGAGTTTCGGTTGCTTTTCTGACATGTTTTTGTGTTTTGACTTTTGTGAGATTCAATTTTCTGCGAGCATAAATGTTAATGTTGGCTCCACAACAATAGTCAGTGTCATTTGGCTCATGTTATGCTTTCAGATATCCCAACAACATTTTGCCATATGGTTATTCCGAATACCACATTTGTGTAACAACAATTAATTTTGGAAATTGTTATGTACACCCATATATTTGCTATGTACACCCAAAATCCTTTATTCTAATAAGTTTTCTTCTAAAAATTCTCACTTATGTAAAATTGAGCGGTATACATAGCAAAATTAGCGGTGTATATAGCAATTCCCTTCATTTTTCAAAACATGTAGTCTGTTCTTTTGCAATCTTAATTTTCACAGAGAGAATGAAAGGATAGATAAACATTTCCCATAATTTCCTATAAAATTCATCCAATTCCATGATCATGTTGAGATGCATTGAACATCGCAAGCGTGGATTTCTGCAGTTCTCAGAGCCATTCCTCATAAACCAAATCAATTTTTTTCTCCCCCACCAGGCACCCAAAAAAGAAAGTGAACTTCATTTTTTTATAAGATCAATGCAAAAAGGAACAGAAAGGGATTTTCTTTCTTTAAAAAAAAAATTGTTTACCCATTTTCTGGTAAAACTTACAAAGGACAGTTGGAATTTATATGACAAACTACTTACATATCTTCTATGCAGAAAGCATATTTACCAGAATAAAAATAACTCTGCAACCCTAAACGATAGCACACTTCCCAAGCTCAACGTTGAATGTACAGCGGTGGTGGTTGAGTCAAAATCAGAAAAAATATCGCAAAGCATCCACAACTTTCTCAGGCCTGTTAATATTAGTATGCAGTGTTAGCACTGTAAATGAAATACGGTGTGCTAATGAGTATTGTGTTTTTGTTAGTTACCAGTCCTCTTGGGGCATATGGCCAGCACCTTCTATCAACTTAAGCTCGACGGCTGTAGGGTTTCCTTTCTGAAACTCTTCTGCAACTGATTGTGGAAGATACTTATCGGATAGTCCCCAAGCAACTAATACCGGTTTATCCCAACTGAAGCCAAGAAACCATTTTTCATGATTGAATTGTGTTTTAGTACACACACACACCCAAAAAACAAAAAAACCAACAGGGAAAGAAAGAAGCGAAAGGATGGGGGGGATGGATTGGAGACCCGACCCGCACCAACTTGAAAAAGATGGTTCGACTCGGGTCCATTTGCCAACCGGTACAGTTCTGGTTCTGTACTAGTCAGAACCAACATGGTCGGTTCGGTTCTGGGCTTGGATGAGACCCAAACCATGTGCAGCATTGTTTATGTTTCTTTATCCAATGGATAGGGTCTGAGAACAAACTAAAGGAAAATCAATAAAAACTCTCTGCATTATTTGACCCTTGAATTTAGCCTGTAGTACCTAAGGCTATGCCCCTCTCCTACTTTCTCTTCATATTCCTCAATAACTTGAGAGTTGCTACAGCTACCATAACTAACAAAGTTTCCCTCGAGGAAGCCTTTTTTTTTTTTTGTGCACTCCAGCAGTGGGCTACATATATTGCATTTTTCATCTGGTCCATATGTGTGTAGAACTATTGGAACCACCAATGCATGCCTTCAACTATATTAGTCTATATAATTTACATTATACCTTCCCGATGCAAAGCCAGCTGCTATTTGGCCTGAGAGGTCTTTGAAGTTGGCTTTTCTTGCGACTTCAAGCAAAGCTGAAAACCAAAATACGACAAATAAGACTTTGGAAGTTTGATCAAAGCTCAGTTTTTTTTTTGCACACATTCCTCATGGACCATGAGCTTCTTGATGTAAACTACAGGAATGTAAATATCCTATATACATATTGTTTTGTTTATGCAAAATGTAGCTATGAAAACCGCTCCCTACATGAGCATAACTCAGTTTTTTCATCCATACCTAAGGCAACAACGTACTAGCTTACTATGGATCTCTACTGTATATCCAAAATGACAAAAAAAAAAAAAAAAAATTCAATTCTCTTCTGTAATATTTTTTATTATAACTACAGCTCCATCATATGATTCATATGCATCTTTGGTCAAACCAATTTACACATTTGTGACAACTGACTCATTGCTTCCCTAATATTAAATTAAATCCCAGTGACTTCATTGTCAGCTAGCCTTTCTTCAAATCCATAAAAGCTAAACGTGGATACTTCTTCTTCACTCTCTGTCTTCCATAAGTCTCCTCAATAAGTATATAACTTCCATATTTCATCTCCCAACATAAATATAAGTTGATTTCCAAAACTGTAACTTGATACATGATATTTCACTGCTATAATATGGCATTAGCTTTGGCACCCCATTCGAAGGGAATTTTGGGGTGCTATGCAATAATTTGGCATTGCCAACATGGCAAAAGATGAACTTTCTCATTGCGAAAAAAAGAATAGCATTTCCTTTGGAACATACGATTGGAGCACATGAGCTAACATATAGCAATTTTGTACTGTAGCGATGCCAAAAATATAGGTTTGGAATGAAGAAAATAGCATTTACCATTGGAGATGCTCTTATGCACTAACAGAAAATATTCATTGTTACAGTCGTGCCTGTCAGCCGCCTCTCTATTCTAATTATTTTGCTGAGTTATGATTCAGTCAAACCAAATTTATGGGCTATAAATTTTCTTCCAGAATACGAGGATCTAATTTCGTAATGACAGAAACTTTAAGAGTAATGCTATGCTTCCCAAATTTTCATCCCAAATCTCCATCTCAAATGATGTGGAACCACTGTGGGGTCACTTCAACATCCTCCAATGAAAATCAGTGGTCCCACTGACACATCATTTGGGACGAGAATTTGGGAAGCATAGCATGTCAAACTTTAATATACTTGACATTTATATTTGTTACAACATTAAAAATAATTTAAATATTCGGGCATTTATATTATTAGATGCCCTAGAAGTGGAATCTTTGAAGATTTTTTAATTTTGTTATGCATATAGAGAGGTGTTGTGTAGGGATCATATATTCATTCTACACAATTCTTGTAATTTCATCTTTCCATTTCCCTTCTCCATTTCTTTCATTTACAAACCCTAATTCTTATTTTAGCTATATTTACGATCTCTAATTAATAAATTAAAACCTATCTCCAACTAATAAAACCTTCATGGGCAGGTTAAGAGCAGATAGAAACAAACCGAAGCCAGGGCCACTGCTCGACAAATATGGTAATCTGTACACATCAGCCTTTTCCACCTTCAGGACGTAACTGTCAGGAGAATTAAACAATTTGTGTCAGAAATGCATATAATGAAACGGTTATTCGATTACAGTTCAATGTCATCCGATGCAAAGAAAACTCACAATTATCAAAGATGAAAGGGAAAGATTTTCTTCATTAGAACAGTGCTTTCTGAGGTATATGCAGACAAACATAACCATTACGAATAATATTTCAATACTAAAAGCTGGCATATTCATGTGTCTTGTGCATCTGCAATCTGAAGCTGAAACCTAAGCAAGGGTGATGACAAAAGTAAAATTGCATGATCATGATTATGCCAATGCTCATCTTCCTATTTCATTTTTGCGCAGGAAACTGGAAGAATATGTGATGAATTAAGGTACTGATTTATAGCAACAAGAAAGACTTAAGATATTAAGAGTAGTAAGGCATGGATTGAAATTTTCAGTGAAAAAGTGTTGCCACTTTCACACTTAAAACTCTTAGAGAAATGCTAGACCCAGATAGGAATCGTCTTTTTCATCAATTTTTACTCTTATCATGACACTCAATGATGATGCCGTATTTTGTTCAACGGGTCGGATAGAATATTTGAGATGCAATAAATATGAAAGAGAGAGAGACGGGATTTGTATGGGTTCGGCGTTGTTAATGAAGCAGCCTACGTCCACATGTGATGTGTGTGTAAGTGCTCCCACTCCATAGAAAACTGTTTACAGAGATTGGTATAGGAGACCATGATGATCCAACAATGGACTGGAACTAACATGGTGCTACCTTACACAGTTGTTTATAGTAATCTAAAGGGAGCCTTAGCAGACTAGGGTTTCGTAGCCTCATGGAGAGAGGAAGAAACCAGGTGTAAAGAATGTAAAAACTGGATCCTTTGGTGAGGAGAGGAAAACATTTTTCATAGAACAAAGGGTTTCCTAATACATGTAGGTCGCCCTAATATATTTAGGAGACTGATTGGCAGTTGTTTCCTTATCCTAGCAACCCTAGATAAAGTTATCTTTAGTCAATCGTTTATCTAGGAGTCTCTCTGAGTCCGAGCCATGTGGGACTCGCTGTTGAGCTGGGCTGAGTTGGACTAGGACTGTCCTGCTGGAGAGGGAATCTGCCCGAGCACACTATCCTGACCTGTGGGTCAGGAAAAAGTGGTCGGTGGGGAGTTCCAGATACCCTGACCATTTTGGGCGTATCACTCAATGTTATAAGACTTTGAAGACATAAGATGCAAAGTGGAGATTTGAAGGATAACAGGACTATATCGCTGTGCAAAAATTCTCCAAGAACATGATTTGGATTGAATTTCTTCTTTTGTCCTGAAACACTTACATGTTACTGCCCTGAACTTCTGAGAAGGTTATTCAGTTTCATGTAACTTTAGAACATGCAGAAAAAAAAAATATTAACAGAATACTAAAGGTGAATGAGGGCACATATGGTAACAGGTTAGAGTCCAAGTAGTAATTTCTCAAAGCAGAAAAATCATTTTGATACATACGCGCTACCTGCTTCAATAAAGCGCTCAGCCATGATAGCATTCTGGCAAGTAAACTCACCAAAGAGAGGGATCCTGGAATCATTATCATTATCATTATCATTATAAAAAGAATGAAAACATAAACCTGAATCAATAGATAACATGATATCTGTGACAATTTTACATTTAATAAAACTAGACATTCAAACTAAGCATGCATTTTCAGTGCAATGTTCATTATTAAAGAATGAACTATTTGTTCACGAACACATGAGTATCAATCAATAAGAAGATATGCGGACCCTTTTGCATCACATTATTTCATAGGAAAGCTTCTTGAGTTTAACGAAAATTTCAACTATATTAACACCTTAACAACTAGACACCGTAAAAAGATAACAGTGGTAGGGAGATTTGAAAAATGATAAGTATCAATGATACGAAATGTGACAATACTACCAACACAAAACAGAAAATTCGTGTCTGGGCCAGATTTCTGACTAAAATGTTGGACATTCATTTTGCAAAACCGAGATATTGTGCAAGTATAATAGCAAATATATCATGTGAAATAAATTAACTACATAAAAATGCGGGGGAAAGAGAATAAAATCAGAAGTAAGGTCAAATCAGAAAGCTATGTATTTAAAAGATTGCAAGCAGCGGTGTAATTGGATTAATTGTCCATATTAAGGACTTGCAAAGAAATTAGCCTCCAATATTTCAAGAAACCAATGCCACAAACAAAGCTTTCAAACATTTTACAGACAAAGGAAGACAAGATAATAATATAAAGACATAATGTTATGCCACAGACAATGACCCATTTATATCTAACATGTAAAATATGCTGAAGATTAAGCATTAACCTGTAAGATCCAAGAGAATAACCACATTACAGAAAAATCACAAGCATTTCAGGAATAGATGTCAAAGAAAAATGAACCTGAGCTGTTGAAACAGTCCAGGAATTGGGGATGAAACTGTCAAAGGACTGTTTAAAATGGCAAGCTTTGATATCCTGTTTGGGTTTTTCAAGACCCAAGTTAATCCATAGGAACCTACAAGAAATCCCTACAAGAAAAATAAAAGGTTCACATCAGATATCAAATATATTTTTGCGTACAAAATATTGTACTTATCATTTGACTGAATATTAACCCTCTAACGAGTATGGAAAATGCAAGCTAAAATATATTTACAGATATGGAATAAAAATGTAATTTTGACCAGCATATGGAGAGTTCACGCGTATAATATATTCGTTATAAGCACCACTGATAAATCATAGTCTTTATCAATTTTCTTCTAACCTGAACTACTACGGAGAAAGGGGATTTGACCCCAAGGACATCCAGCAACTTGTCAAATTCCGCATGGAACTCCTTCTCTGTCACGATTAATTTGACAAAATTTTCAGAAAGCAGGCCTTATAGAGCTGCAAAACATCATCATATGTTTATGATCATCATATCAGACCCAGTCCGTGAAAATCACAAACCAGTGTAATCAAAATCATATCCTGGCTGTGGCTTCTCACTGAAACCAAATCCTAACCAGTCAGGTGCAAAGCAGTGGAACCCTGAATCTGCCAGCTAGTCAAAAAAAAAAAAAAAAAACTAGCCTTCAATGACAGTGATAGCAACAATCTATTAAAAGTAGATACACTACTATAAGTACAACTTAGATAATGTTTAGGTCCATTTATATTAAGATAATTATAATTAACTACTAATTAACTGAGGTAAACCTAATTTTTTTTAACAAAAAAAAGATGTTGCGGAGACAGAATTTACTTGTTACTCTACGACCAACCAATTCCTTAAAATGAAAGGATTCGAACAAAAAAGTCCGATTGGGATGGTGTAGAAATTCTGTGGAGATTTTTTAACAAGATGTTTAGCATTTGGTATTGATGTGGGAATTGGAGATATTTTAGCTTTTTCAAAAAAAGGTTAATTAGCTGCTTTATATTAATCTCTTTTTTAAGGAATTTTTTTTTTTTTTTTTTTTTTCCAGTTTTTTGAAAAGGCTATAAATGTTGGGACTCAAAAATTCATATAGTTGGTTACAAAATGAGAACTAAAAGCATTTAAATAGGTAGCAATAGGAGGATAATATTGGGTCTCCTGTTAAGTAACGAATATGTCATCTTTCCTCCCTTTAAGGTTAGGTTATACATGGAACGGAACCAAGCTTTTGCAACCACAGATTATTTGGTTACAAAAATAAGAAAGAAAAAAATGAGAGCAGAAAGAAGGGGGAAGAAGAATCAAAGTACTTAACGAACCTGAGACATAACGACACGATAGCTATAAGATTGTGTTGGAGCCCCATGTAGGAAAACAATTGTTCCCCGTCGGCTATCAGGTGATCCTGCAAGGCCATTTGATTGTCAGGGGAAAAAATCACAAAAACAAAAAAGATGTTAAAGCAGAAAAGTTTACCTGTTTCTCTCACAAACCATCTGAATCCTCCAGATTTGACGTAGGAGCCATAATCTTTTCCCTTGTCTTCTATCCTCTAGAATCAGAAAACATGCATATTAGGATTGCAGGCTTTTGCAGCTAAATTTGGAGATATATTTCTAGATAGTGATGTGTAAATCCTAACTTCAGATATTTGAAACATTATCTGAGCAATAGACTGCAAGAAACTACTGATGTTAGTACAAATCAATAGTAATATCGAAGTTGCTATAATAAGACATCTTTTCAAGTTTCGAAGGAGGTGTACCATGTAACATCATAGGAAAGAGCATTTCTGACCAAAATTTGCAGAGATTTGATTGTAATATAAGGAGTGGTTGTACCAAAGGGCATTGCTTATGTGATGGTAAGAGCTCAGGCTGGCCCTGGCTCGCCAAAGCGTTGTCTTGAGCTTGAAACAATCGCTTTTCAGAAAATATAGATAAATATCGTATACAAATACAATATTTAAATATATGTTATCATTTGATCATGTCCTTGACGGATCTGTGCCCTAATCTTTTAGAATTTGTGGTGATGACATATTGTGTTGTATCGCATATGCGTCCCCTTCCTATCTGTGCTTGTTAGGTCTTAGTTAAAGAAGGATGAATCAAGAACTTATGTGTGAGCAATTTTGTGATGCTAAAGTTACAACTTCCAGTATGGCCAAATTGCTGAAATTGTTGCAATCATCATAATCAACCAAGGTGATTAATTGAATGATGAGTGCCAATGTAACGAAACTTATGAACTCCTACGTTGATTTTCTTTTTTCTAGTAAAACCAAAAATAGCAAGGTTACCAAGGTTTATGAAATAGAGATGCAAAAGACGAGGATGGCAAGCCGGAAAGTGATTATAAAAAGCTCAGTAGAGATCTAAATAAAATACCCAATGGTTCCAAACTCATTTACAAAAATATCTGGAAAGAGAAGTTAGAGAATTTACTTTGTTCCATCCTCTGAAAATTCAGGGTTACTTTTGATTGATTCACTATTAAGGTATTAACATTTAACTACAATAAGTCAACTAAATTTGGATTTCAGAGGAGTCGCCATAATCAAATTTAGTTTTTAATCGCATAAAAGATGGTCAGTACTCAGTAGCATTTCAAGAATTTTCCAAAGCAACCAAGAATTAAAATTAAAAAAAAAAAAAAATAGAATAATGCTTTTGGAGCTGCGGAAAAGTTATTTGGAATATTTCAATAATTAAAATTGGTGATTTCATGGAATGAAAACAACTTGCACCTAATAGATATTCATGATTGTAATCCATGGATCACTAAGACCAGCTAGTAGAACTAGTATGTGAAGTCAAATCCTCTCTTACTTTTAAACTAACCAAATCAATCAAATATGGCATCCCAAGTGGCAAGTACAAAACATGTCAACATGTAATTTAACAAACTGGAAAAAAAAAAAAAAATGAGCGAACACAGAAGATGTAGTAACAAAAAAGCCAGAAGTGGTTCATAGAACATCGAATTTAACTTAATGCCCTCAATGCTACAATTATGTAACTTCAACTAGAATAGGACAAAACAAGGATCAAATTAACTCCGAGGATATAGTTTCTTAAATTCAAATTGGCTAAAAGAACACTTTCGGACCTACCTGCATTTTCAAATGCATCACTATGGCTCCCCAAGTTTCAAAATCTGTGTCAACTAGGAAACTTGGAGATCCTTTTGAATGAAACTTGAGGGCGGATTATAAAAATGCAGGGCGTTTACATTTTGTACCGATTCAAATTCCCGAAATTTATAATTCTAAAGTGTTGAAAACAACAAATAAGCTAAAAAAAATATATATTAGGTAAATTCAAAGAGAAGAACAGAAAGAATATTATCAATTTAAAAATAAAATAAATAAAAATACATATGGCCGTGGTAATTGTGGAATAGGCTTTACATAGAGCATCTGGCCGACATTTCCGTCTTCGGCGGGGCTCTCCGGGAGCTGAATGGCGCTTCGGCTGGACGGATTATCAGTGACGAATCCAAAAGGATTGAACGCCGGCGTATCGTCGCCATTGCCCTCCTCTTTCTTTGAAGCTTTAGTGACGATTTTGATACTTCTGGTGAGTCTACTCCTTCTTCTCCTATATCCATTGCCGCCGTTAGCGAAAGCGGCGGCGGTTATGGTGGTTTTGGTCTTGAGGGTGTGGTGGTGGTAGTGGTGATGTGGAGGAGAGAGAAGAATACTACTCCTACAAGCCATTCGTTTTAGAGTAGGAGGAAAGTTGTTTGAACCTATAACCACTTACCAACACCACTAGCTTTTTAAAAAATCTGAGGATGATGAAGGGGCGAATGGGGGAAACGACTTCGTTACTGTAAGCTCAGTACTGTGCGTACTGTGTAAGACACCGTTTGTACAATAAAATTGTTTTTGTAAACTGTGTAAATTGTGTCACTCACAGGACCCAAGTCTTTTCCGAGGCGAGTGGTTTGGTGGTATCGGAGTGGTTTGATTGCACGCTACAACCAAACCACTTTAAGGTAAGAAATGTTTGTACCACAATTACAAAATGTTATTTATTATAGGTACTAAAGTTTTTTATCATGTGTAACCACAGATTTAAAATGTCATAGGTACTAAAGTTTTTTTATTATACGTACAAAGCTTCCTTACCATAAGTCCATAAGTATAAAGATTTCTTATCACAAGTGGATTTGATTTGGTACAAGTATTTCTTATAAGGGTACAATATTTTGTACCATTGATACAAACGTTTCTTATAAGAGTGCAACGTTTTCTTATCAGATACATACATTTCTTAAAATGGTACAAACATTTGTTATAAATGTACAAATATTTCTTACCAATGTATGTCAAGTAATTTGGTTGTATCACTATGTTGTATGGAAGATTTCTCGTGATGAAGGAATATCAAATATGTTATCAACTTATAAGCATTCGCGCTCCAATTTAATGCGAAGTAGTGTTATCCTTTCAATTAAAGCGGTTTTTTTCCTCTAGCTTATTTGGGTTGATCTTGGATTGTCGGCCGCGAGTGGCTACAAACCCGATAGCATTCCGTGTGAGTTTGCAGCATTATACAATTTTTTTATTAACAAAAAATATTTGATGCTGTCAACTCCCACACAGGTGTTGCCAGGGTTGTGAGCGGAATCCCTTTGGATCTATGTCAGGCCAAGCAAAGGAGCCGAGCAGCTCCATAAGTTTTTGCAAATGTGTTTGATAAGAGTATGCAATGCTTCCTTAATTTCATATATCAAATGCTTCCTAGTTCCCAAATATATTAGCAGTAGGGCCACTTGATTTTGATTGTAGGATATTAATGTGGTTCCGCCACCACATGTATTTGAGATACAAAATTTGAGAATCATAGGTTTAAGCGGTCAGTTTTGGTCGATTTTTTTGTATTTTAAAAAACTGACCAATAGATTCAATTAATCGGTTTTCAAAGGGTTCGGTCAGTTTAGGCTTCTACATATATTTAATAAACCAACCAATCGGTTTTTTGATTGATCGATTTTCAATTTTTTTTTGTTCACCGCTACATAGCATTAGCCGTCTGATAAAGCTTTAGCTTAATTGATTTGGTTTATTTTATTCGAGATACATATCAGCCTAAATTATGTGCCATAATTGAAAATCAATTTGTTACTTTTTGTTAATTAAAATGATTAAAATTAGCAATAAATCCTTCGTACATGAACATTCATGGATTTAAGACAAGCCATATTCGCAGTTAATGTAAGATCCCTAAGATCTCTTAACTATAGTTAAATAGTTTTTCTTTGACTGAAATATCTTTGGAGATCTTAATGAGACATAGATATATAATATTACACTACCCCATTTAACTGTGTAATCATATTTATGGTCAATATGTAGTTTAAATTAACATGAAATGATACTCATAATTATTGACATATATATTTAATTTTTATTAATTAAAGCTCTTGGTGACCTTTATTTCTCCCAAATCAACACCATCATCACCAAATATACATCATCACCAATCAACACCATCAACCCCATTGCCACATCCGTCCCACCCTATTGGCCGATTATGTGGCTGGGTTATTGTCTGGGATTTGGTCATGTGAGTGGGTCTCTGTTTGGAAAACCTCTATGGCAAGATAAGTAAGGACTCCGATCAATTAAGTGGGTCATTGACTGAGATTTGGTCATGTGAGTGGGCCGCTGTTCGAAACACTGGAGGGAGTCACCACCATCATTCGCCACTCCCAAACCATCCCTCTGCCAAACTACTGGCACCACTACCGCCATACACCCGCTGCCACTCACCAGGGCCGGTCCTGACAATTTGGGGGTCCAAAGCGAGATTGAAAGATGGGGCCCTATCGGGTGTTCGGGGGGCAGCGCCCCCGAAGATTTATTTATTTTTGTTACGCCTTTTTACACATATTTTTGACAAATTGAAAGTATAGTGAATTTAGTATACTTGAAATGCACACTTAGTAACGATCCAAAATTAATAAAACATTGAGCAAAAACCAATTCCAAAATCATAAAAGTAACCACAACTCAAAATTCAAGAATCAAATGCACAAACCAACAACTAAAACCAAAGGAGATAGAACAATTAGACTTAAATTAAAATTTGAGATAACAATTGACATTAAATAGTGCAAAAAAGATTGAATTGAATACGTTTTCGATACACTTTTTTTTAATCAAGTTTGATCATGAAATCTTTTTCTTTTTTGTTATTTGTTTTTTGTTTACACTTGATCAATTGGGCTTTGTGTTTGAACTTTGAACAAAAAAAGATTGGGCTTTTTATTTTGTAATGGAATGTTTATTGAGCCAATTTTAAAATATGATTGGGCCTTATACTTGTACATACATAGGACTTATATATTTTGGGGGCCCTTTGGGATTGGAGGCCCCAAGCCTTTGCTTGGGCTGCTTGGCCTCAGGGCCGGGCCTGCCACTCACCACCATCATCAAACCACCGCCACTACCAACATCACCATAACCACCTCAACCATCGCCATATCCACGCCCTCACCACTCTCAACGAACATATTGTGAGATTCACAAATCACGTTGTGACTCTCTATTTATTTATTATTATTTTTTTTTCTTCTTTTTCTAAAATATGTTGGGAAATTCACAAATCATACATGTTCTGTGATTTGTTTTCCAGAAGATGTTATGAAATTCACAAAACATGTTTTGTGATTTGTTCTCCACGTGTTGTGGAATTCACAGAACGTGTTATAACTCTATCTTCTTTTTTTGTCTTTTAGAATATGTTGTGAAATTCATATGTGCATTTGCTGTGAATTTTTTAGACCTATGTGCGTTTGCAATGGTGTGGTGATGATTGGCAGAGGTGATGAAGATGATTGTGGTTAATGGTGGTAAGGTGGTGACTTTCAAATTTTGATTTCCTTAATTTTTTAGGGTGAATTAGGATTTAGTCCCTAATCCTAGCTTCTTTTTTTTTTCTTCTAGAAATGGGTCCTTCCTATATCTAAATCTAGAAATTAGTCCATTTGTGTATTGCTAAAAACATAAATACCCCTATATTATCATCTCTATCTCTTCCCCCCCCCCCCCCCCCCCTCTCTCTCTCTCTCTCTATATATATATATACACACACACATCCGACGTGATTCAGAAGCGACCGTCAATTTTCCAATGCGATCAACGTCAACTTTGCCAAAAAAAAAAAAACACAAAATCGGAGTATTTTGGTATGAAATTCTTACTGATTTCATTAAGAAAACCTTCATTCTTATGTTTCCTCTTTGCAAAATTAGGGTTTTTGACGAAAGGAACTTCTTTTTCAAGTTAGGTTATTGGCAACATAATCAGGGGCAAGAGAATCTTCACACTATAATGTAAAGATTCTTAATACACACTGATGAAAATCTCAGTTTTTTGAATGAGAATTTCACAACAGCGAAGGAAATTCTCAGTTTTTTAATTAGAAATTTCACAAAATAATGGAAATTTATCAGTTTTTTTAATGGGAAATTTTCCAATAGAGTAGGAATTTCTCAAATTTTTATTAGAAAATTCATAAAACAATGAGAATTTCTCAGTTTTTACGTGCGAAAATATTCAAGTAACATCAATTACTCAGTATATTGACATAACAACTTCTCACTAAATATGAGGCACTTCCCACTCTAATCAGATTTTTATCCAGTAACTCCAACAATGAGAATTTATCAATTTTTTGAATGAGAAATTTCCCATCAGAATGAATATTTCTCAAATATTTAAATAAAAAAACCCCAATAGAGTGGGAATTTCTTAGTGTTTTGATTATAAATTTTAGAAAACAATGAGAATTTCTCAGTTTTTACGTGCGAAAATATTCAAGTAACATCAATTACTCAGTCTATTGACAAGAATAACTTATCACTAAATATTGATGCACTTCCCAATCTAATCAGATTTTTATCCAATAACTACAACAATGAGAATTTATCAGTTTTTGAATGAGAAAATTCCCAACAAAGTGGGAATTTCTCAAATTTTTAAATAAAAAAATCCCAATAGAGTGGGAATTTCTCAGTGTTTTTATTAGAAATTTTATAAAATAATGAGAATTTCTCAGTTTTACATGCGAAAATATTCAAGTAACATTAAATACTGAGGGTGCGTTTGATAAAACTGAAAATTAAGTACTGAATTTTAAGTACTGAAAATTTTAAGCGCTTGAAGTTTCATTACTTAAAATAGTGTTTCAACTATTGAAGTAGAATGTATTCAGTGATTATTTTCAGTAGAAATTTTTCACTTAAAGTTTTCAGTGGTTTTGGAGCTACTTTTTCAATTAAGTGGTATGTTATCAAATGCACTGAAAAAGAATAAGTGCTAAATCTTTTCATTTTCAACACTTAATGAGGTTATCAAACACACCCTGAGTCTATTGACAAGAATAACTTTTCACTGAATATGAGGTACTTTCCAATCTAATTAGATTTTTATCCAGTAAGAGCAACTTCAATGGGGGATGCATATGGGTATCTAAATTCAAAAGATGCTAACATGGATCCCTTCATCCCAAAAATGCACTCCAATGGGGGATCCAAAAGGGGATACACTATGCAAACTCATGGTTTGAGTCTCCAAACTTATAGCCTTTGGAGAGAGAAAGTGAGGGGATGCATATTTGGTGGGATGATCCTAGCCATTGGTTTGTGAATAAAATAATATTTTTAGTGTATCTGTGGTTGAGATACATAAAAATATATTAAACAATAAATGACTACTAGTTTTGGTTACTATGGTTGGAGTACATGAGACTTATTTGGTATGTAAAACACTATTCAAGTAACCAAATAGCATTTTGGATACCTAAATTTGATGACTACCCTTGGAGTTGCTCTAACTCCAACAATCCAATCACACATATGATTATGATATGTATTTTAATGACAATCACAATCCACCAAATAAGTTGAAAAATATATTAAATGATTTTGATTTCAACCAACAGATAATGGTGAGCAAATTAAGGAAAACTCTTGAATTAAAGGAACATTATCCTATTATGAGTTTTTTGAATGAGAAAATTCCCAACAAAGTGGGAATTTCTCAAAATTTTAAATAAAAAAAACCCAATAGAGTGAGAATTTCTCAGTTTTTAGGTGCGAAAATATTCAAGTAACATCAATTAGTCAGTCTATTAACAAGAACAACTTCTCACTGAATATGATGCACTTCCCAATCTAATAAGATTTTTATCCAGTAACTCCAACAATCCAATCACACATATGATTATGATATATTTTAATGACAACCAAATTCATCAATAATTCAGCAAAACTTATGAAATAATCTGAATTTTAACCAAAAGATCATGGTGAGTAAATTAAGGAGATCCTTTGAATTAAGGGAACATTATCCCATTATCAGTTAATGACACTAACTCAAATCAATATATATATATATATATATATCCCTATATAGATATACAAATATATATATATATATATGTTTATCACTGACCATGTGAGTAAGGTAGTTTAGACATTAAAATTTTATTAAATTGCAAAAAATGACCTATTTCTAATTAAAATGCCTAATCAAGGATCTATTTATAATCTAGATCTTAAGATGGATTAAATCCTAATAAAATGGCTGGGGAGTGACTAATTTTTATATTTCTAAATTTTTTATTCCTTTAATTGTTTGGGGAGATATTTTGGAAGAAAACATTAAAAGAGGCGGTGATTACCAAACTTGATGAGGGAAGGGTATTTTAGGGCCTAAAATTTTTCAAACGCTTAATAATAAATAGGTTTTAACCAAAAGTCCTATTACTAAATCAGTACATATAAGAGGGATATAATGCTAATTCACCCTAAAATTAAAGTACCCAAGATTACATATACATCAACTTTTAATGTTTATGTAAAATCCTTGAAAGTCTGAAATTTGATCTACTCTTGTCACGCCCCGGAGTAGCCAAAAATAGGGAAAATTTAAAATTTCCTTTCTGGACCCGTAGGGAATGACGAGTTACATAAGACTGACCTGTCCGTGCAACATACTAACAACATATATATATATATATATATCAGAGTAAGAAAACTTGCAAAAGCGTCTAATGGTATTCATGGGGGAACTTAGAGTGTCTTGCTACTTAGGCTATTACAGAAGTTCCAATTGAAAACCACAAAAGATAAGTTTGGGCGATTTACGCCACTTAAATATTACATCAACCAAAAGACAATTAAAACATAAGAGAAGTCTTAATGCGAAAGTAGGCCAGGGTCCTCTTTCTAACTGGCAAACCCATAACCTTCGTTATCAAGCTCTTCCTGATAATTCCCATTCTGAGGATAGTGATATTCATCTTCATTGTTACCTTGATAGTTCTCCTCATTATAACCTAGACGTAAAAAGTCCAGGGCAGGGAAGGAGAGCCGTTAGCTTTGAAGCTAAGTGAAATCGTCTTAACCGATCACTCCTAATACATTTAAGGATATTCGAATATGACAATATCTCGAACCAACATTAAACAAGCATGTGACATGGTAAAATGACGACACAATGCATTATCGATATATTCGACTTTAACTCGACCATGGACGCTACAACCGACTCATGTGACTTGTTACATTACCAGTGTAATGCCGTTAGCTCAGAGTAGAATGATTACGTTGCTATCGTCGCCTAGCAGGGCCCTATAGCAGTTTTGATTTTAAAAGAGTGTAATCATTGGACTCTTAGGTCCTCGTGACCTTGCCGGGAGAATAGAATAGTTACAGCGCTATCGTCGCCTAGCAGGGCCCTATAGCATTTGAAAGGTAACTATTGTATTCTGGTGGATACATTGCTATCGTCGCCTAACAGGGCCCTATAACGTATCAATCATCAAATCCATGCATAACTTTAACGATTTCAATGGAAACTCTAGCTATCGTCGCCTAGCAGGGTCCTATAGCAGTTTCATTGTTGTTTCCATTTACTTGACTGTACCACTCGGACCACCGCGGTCCATTCAATGTATATATTGATATGATTGGGTTAGTCCCCGTGATAACCATGTAGATGTCAGCATTGACATCATGACTCGACTATGTTCATATGAATGTTCATGTGACTGTATAAACGTGAAATTATGATAAGCAAGAACATCAACGAATATTAACTAAGCATGGAGTGTAGCTATCTAACATGCGTTCATTTCATAAGGCACAATCTCATCATTTACATAAATCGTACTTATCAGTTTCGTCCACGCAGGACGTACTGGGTATACACATATATGCACAAAGAATAACTCTATAATATACCAAGTGAGTTAGGACGACTCACCTCGAAACGATTGCATAGAAACAAGCGTAGCGGTTCCTACAAAGCATTAAGATTACATAGGACATTGATTAATAAGTTTACTAAAATCAGGGGCATAATGGTAATTGTGTCGGGTGGGTTCTCAAACCTCAATATGATGATCTAGGCATCATTCTGAGTCCAACGCCATTGACTAGACTCAAATCGCAGTCCGTCGCATAAAAGACTGGATTTTCTATACCAGTTTGGGCCCTAAAGATAAGCTGTATTTTTGACTGTGTCGAAAGGTCACCAAACTTTAAGGGGATGTTCTAGACATTATTCTAAGACTCTAGGAACTGACCGCGTATTTTTCTGAGCTACGGTTTATTTATTACGAATTTCTGAAGTTTAAAACGTCTAATAATAGACTACGGAGTCCCATAATTATAAAATATAGTTTAGAGAGGCATATGACTCTTATAAATATTCTTATTAAATACTAGGTCTTAAATTAGGCTAGTAGTATTTTTCTTGAAATTTTCGGGGCTCCTTTGGTATTTTAAATAATTAAAATACAACCAAACGGATAATTATTAAAATATTAAAGTTAGGGTCTTGTAAATAATAATTTACAACATAGAGGTACTAGACCTTAGAAAAATTTAATATAATTTTCCTATACTCGAAAAGGGATCATTAGGTATTTATTACCTAATTATTTTAACTTAAAACATTTACTTATTATTTAAACCAATAAATAATAAGTATAAGTAATTATAATAATTCATAATATAAGAATATTATCAAAAATAATATAATAATTTACTAAAATATAATTTATAGTATTATTAAGACCATGATTAGATTTTTTAAAACAATTTAAAACCATTTATAATTATCCATATTTATTAATTAATACAAACTATATTATAAATAACATAGTTATACACTAATCTAAATTAATATATACTAATTATTACTAAAACATATTATTATAACACTAATTAAGTTAAATAGAATAATTAGCCATATAAAACAGACTAATAACCCTTAATTAAGATTAGTAGAATAATTAGTAATATAAAAACAATTAATTATAAATATAAGTAAAGCCCGCGGGTCAAACCCGGATCCAACCCGATCCATTGGGTTACCCAAATACAGACTCAACAGAGTCCAGGGCCAAAACTCGCGGGTCAACCCGAATCCGAATCGGGTTTTCCTTTTATTAACTAAACTGTCCAACCCGTATACCCAAACCCGAACCCAGATTAACTCTCATACTAATCCGATTTGTTAGCCCGAACCAGACCCAACCAATCTGGTCGGATCCGACGCCAAACGACGTCGTTTGGTTTAATGACCTTCGGGTTATTTTAAATGAACCCGACCCGATAGAATTAAAACGATATAACCCGAATTAAAATGGGTATGTACACCTGCTGAAGCTCAGGGTACCACCAATTTATGCGCTAGGGTTCCGGTCTTCTTCTCCGGTGTCTAGTCGCCGCCGGCGACGCCCGATATGGCCGGAAAATCTTCCAACGGCCATATCTCCGCCGTTTCTCCATAGAAATGGCTCAAACCAACGCCATTAGGACCGGGATTCCCTCCTCTACAACATACTAAGGGCTGGGAACTAGGTTCATTCGTTTTCCTAACCCACTGTGAGATTATTCTTTCGGGTTCTTGAGAGAATAAACCAATGCATGGCCAGCCAAACGTTGCTTTATCCAAAAACTATGATTAGGGGGTTTATCTAGGACCTATAGGGTTACGTTGGTGTTCCCCAAAAGTTGTTTGGTTGAGTTTGAAAGTTTGAGCTCCGGCGAGGGCTCTTTAATGGTGGTTTTGGTGCAGTAAGAGCCTTAGGCTCTGTTTGGTTTGTAAAGGGGGCTCTGTGTGTGCGTGTGAGGGTGTATGAGTGTACAAAATTACTCAGAGGTTAGGGGTGTACCTGTGGAGGGCCTCGATTCTCTCTTTCTCTTCCTATACCTCCGGCGAGCTCCCTCTCTCTCTCTCTCTCACTGTGGCTCTCTCTCTCTCCCTTCCATATACACTCATACTTATACACCCACACAGATATATAGGTGGACAGGATGGATGAGATTGAGAGGAGTTGAGGTGAATGGTATCTCAAGGAAAAAGTGGCCGACGATTTTGAGAGAGGTGGGTTAGGTCTGGTGGTTTATGGGGGGTTGTTTGGGTAGTGTAAGGGTCCAATGGTTCATAGGTGGTTGGGTAGGTACAAGCCATATAGGGTAAGATGCTACTTTCCAAAAATATGTAGTTGGGTCGTCATTCGAACCACGTGCCCTTCAGTGTAATTTCTATACAGATTCTACGGGTTCACGTGCCGAGTCAGCCCGGGTTTGATTTAACAGTCTGGGTTAACAGATACGTATACCTATACTGGTTCCAGAATTAAGAACTTAAAATACCGGATTTATTACGAACGAAGTACCGGGACTCATTTTATTAACGCAGAATATACGGGTATTACAACTCTTTATACCAAGGTGTAGTAGATGTAGTTTTTCAAAATATAATGGAGGTTTTTAGTGTTTTCAACATACTTCAAGTTAGTCCTATTAAAAAAAAAACATACTTCAAGTTAGGTCATAGTAAATTATCCTAACTAATTTATGCAAATTTATTTTTAGGCTGTAAAATTATAAGTCCATTACATCATTTTAATTTAGGGAATTGATTTTGGCACTCCAAAAGTTAGCATTGGTACTCTATAGTATCACATCCAGTGCATATAGTACCATGCAATTAATGCACTACATGGAGTGCCAATGGTAATTTTTGGAGTTCCAAAATCAATTCCCTTAACTTATCATAAAAGACTACAGAGTATTAAAATTCTTGATTAGGAAAGATACTCTACATGAATAATATTCCGTAATTGAAATCTCACTGAAAATTTTCCTTTTGAGGACTTTTTAACAAACTAAGAATCAAATTAGAATTTAAACTTTTTTTAACAAGTACTCATAGCCCAAGTGACGTAGGGCTGACACTTAGTGCCCTACTGGCTATTGTGTATTTACTAGTAATTGCCCGTGCCCGTGGGCACGGAGCAAAGATAAAAAAAAAAAAAGAATTATTTGAACCTGAAATATGTGTAAAACTTCTTTTAACTCCAATCTAAGCCTCAATTCACCATTAATGTGGATCTAATATGGTCGATCTATAGAACGCTCAAACCATGGATGTCACAAAATAATAAATAAACAAAAAATTGAAAAAAGAGTGCATTTTTGTTCATCCACCAACACCATTTTGACATGTGTCCTACTTCATTCCCAATTACCCATATTTATCAATAGAATTAGTCAATGAGATTCAAATTTGGAATTCAAATATAGAAAATATAGCATTGTTCTAATTAAAAAAGTTGATGACCCTAATGACCAAGCATTCCTTTTAATCAAAAGCAGATGAGAATAGTATGTGGATTTTCACTTCAGTAAAAAATGAACTCTTGTGAAGGTCAAGAAACTAACTACAGTCTGTATACCAAAGGCTCAAATAACTAAAGTTTCCTAGTGCTTTACTCGTGCTTCAAAGCAAAAAATTCAAACTTCAACACAACAAAAAAAAAAGGAGAGAAAAGAAAGATATGATTGAACATTAGACCCATTTGAATGTAGTGGACAATCGCGGGGCTCGAGAATTGATGTGTATTCGAAGTGACCAAATTGAACTGGGTGAAACTCAATCTCAGCCTTAACATTAGAAAGTGACCAAACTGAACTCTTCAGATTGAATTGCTTCCCTGCAAAGGAGAAGAAAAGCATTAGACTAAGGAAATTTTCTAGTGATCTATTAAGCTCCAATGGTTATTGCAGCTAATCTAGATACAGTTTTGAAAAAGAAAGAAAACCAATGAAGGTTGAGGTTGGCTACATTAACGGAGTTATCTAGAAGAAAGATGAAATAACAAATTTGCAAGTGCGATCCATTCTACATGATGAATTTCTAAAAAAAAAACTTAAATGTCAAATTTACCTATAGTGGATTCCTGGGACATCCAAACTGTTTTTCCATGAATCAAAATTGCTCCTAGCTGCTTTCCCAAGAATGAGTACAGTGATGGTACAATGGAATACAAAAGTGAAGTAATAAGCTAGACAGTCCTTCAATAGAATTAAATATCTCTCAAGCCATAACATTCCAAAAAAACTACTAAAGAAGCTAAAAAGATAAACCCAATTACATAAGAAAAAAAAATGAGTATTTGTCAAACCATAAAGTAGAACCAATTCAAGTAATTAACTCACACAAAAATAGGGAGATCTCTGGAAAGCCATAAAGGTAAAAAAATAAAAATAAAAAAATAAAAAAAAAAAAAACAAAGAGCATAAGTTAATTAAACAAAATTAATCCACATTTAAAAGGAAAAGAATGCCGTAATGAGGATGCTATCTAACAACTCAGTCCTAGCATTGGAGACATAGAACTCTGTTTGATAGCTACAAATTAAGACAATCAAGTGTTAGTAACAAAGTGACAAAATTTACCATATGGGAAAGACATATGGGGTAGAATGGAAAGTCACAAAATTTAATAAATCAGAAAGTTGAAATCCACAAATCTGACATTTGCAGTTTTATTTTGTTTTCTTTTTCTCCTTTTCTCAACAGCCATTGGTTGGTAAATCTAAAATTTCAATATTAAAATGACCCTCACACTTGCTTTTAAATATGCAGTTTGTTAATGAAACATATTAAACATCATTTTCCTATAGACTTGATGTTCCAGCTTTAGCCAAAAACAATAAACTTGATAACAAACATACTTGTCTACAGTTTATTAATGAAACATGTTAAACATCATTTTCCAATAGACTTGATGTTCTAGATTTAGCCAAAAACAATAAACTTGATGACAAACCTACTTGTCTACAATCTACAATAGACGGAGAAAAAAAAACAACTACTTGAAAACACTTGACAGTGTTCTAGATGATTGGTGGTTGTTTAGTGTTAGTGTGTCGGTTTGAGAGAGAGAGAGAGAGAGAGAGAGAGAGAGAGAGAGAGAGAGAGAGAGTCAAATTGATGTGGGGATGTTTGAAGTTTCAAGATTGACTGACTCACTAACCTTTAGCAAGTTTGTGATAGTAAAGAGCAGCCTCTTCTTCGTTTCTTGAAGGCCGATTTGCCGATGGTCACTTTCCTCCGGACTCTGTTTCAAAGAAGGCAGAAAAAGAATTGGACTCAGACATTAGAGTACGTTATTGTTTCAACTTGCAACCTAAAAAAATAATGTAGCATAGCACAAAAGTGAGTGCTTTTTGTTCCTGAATATCTGTCGACAAAAAGATAGAAAAACACAGAATTACACCATTCTTGGAGCATGAAAATATCCATTTCTACAAAAGGAAAAAAGAAAAAATGGCTGAGAAATGTAACATCAAGTCCTCTTTTCAACTCAACCAAATCGAACACTTCGTTTCATTCGACTTATAAGAAAGCAAGGAAAGTTTAAATACATAGAATTTCAATTATTAAGTCTTGACCCTGTTTGGTTTCATAAAAGTGAATAACACATCTCGAGTCTTTTATACCTTTATTTATGGCCAACTAAAAGCAAAAGAGAAATTCTATGCTCCAACCTATGACTGCCATAACTATACCATAACGATGGCCCACGCCCATGGGCACGACGCAAGAAAAAAGGGGTAAATGAAGAGTATTTTCTTTGATGTTCACTCCTTAGGCATTGTTTGGTTTGCATATTTAGAAAAGAAAAAATGAGATCAATTTTAGTGAATCTTTACATAATTTTGTTAATCAGACACAATTGCTAACAAAAGAAAAGGTATTAAATTGTGAGTCGGCAAAATACAAACACACTTATATATGCATATGTCTAGTAAGAGTGAGGTAAATTCTACAAAATCAAGTGAATTGTGTGCATCTTTCTACCGAAAATTATAACAATCAATTTTTTTGAAATATGACTATCATGTGAAGGTTTATTCATTTTGGGAGAGTTAGCATAATAAAAGTTAATTCCAAGCAACTGATTAAATGGAAAGATAAATATGAGAGGTAGATATGGCAAAGCTAATCATGTACCTCCCTGATGCTTCTAGGATCTATGGTTCCTAATGGCCCTCTGAACATGAAAAGCAAAAGCCACAATATCATGTTATCATACAAATCCAATGTAGAGCCTGCTAAATTGATTCACGAAAAATTGAATATAAGGGGACATCAGTAGGGTGAAATTACGGATGAACAAAGAAAAAAAATAAAGCATCTCTAAATTCAGAGATGAAATTGAAATTGGGGAAGAAAAGGGTTGGGCACCAAATACAAAGCCATTATAACACCCTTTTTTTTCTCTCTTTTGTGCTCCATTACTGCAAAGAATCAAAACCAGGTACTAACACCAAATTAGGGTTTCAAACACCACCAAACACATTCAAACAATACAAATCTTAGGGTTTGAGATTTTTTTTCAAGCAACACTCACTGTGACAATGAGCACGCAATTGCCATGGCCTAACAAAATCAACCCTTCAACAATTGCCCCTGAAAAAAGGTAACCATGGTAGACATTAGAGTTGTGTTATAGGAGGGGGAAAAAGTGATAAGAGAGGAAATCTAAAATTAGAGAAAGGATTTAGAAATTTTTTTTTATCGTATTAAAAATTGAGGGACTACCCGAGAGATTTCTTTGGATTGTCGACGGTGGCAGCGACAATATAGTTTGGGATTCCATAGCTCAATCCATGTCTGCAACTATAAAGCCATATGATGTTTTTGAAGCTGCTATGAGAAGTTTAGAGAGAGATGAATGAAGAAATAGAAGAAGAGTCGGAGCCGGCATCCTAAATTAGAAATTGAATCAAACAGAGTCTCTATAGAGAAGTTTAGAGAGAGAGTAAAAGTTATTACCGGTGAGGCACCCACGGCGACAGAGAGATCGCTGAGAGAGAGAGAGAGAGAGAGAGAGAGAGAGTGAGAGAGAGAGAACGGATGACGGTTATATGGGGAGGTAACGTGGGAGTGTCTCACAGATGTGGGGAGGTGTGGGAGAATTTATATATCTAAACTTGGCAAATATTTGATTCAATGGTTCAAAATATCTACATCTCTCTCAAGGGTTGAGATTAAAAGTTGCTAAAACAGGAGGGACCTACACCGCCCTCCCTTATTATAAAGATGTTCGAAAAAAAAAAAAGAATTTAAATTTGTTTAGATTTTGGACTAAATTTCTACTTTATTTATTTCTCCCCCACAAATCAATTCTATTAAGGGAATTCCTTAAAACGCAATTATGCAAACAAAACGAATTATAAATTACAAGGACATTAATAAGGAAAATAAATATAAAAAAAATAGAGCCAGTTAGGGTAAAACTAACATCTCAGACTTTGACACAACCCATCACAGCAAACAACTCCAACCATGACCGGCGACAGCTCCTTTTCTCCGGCCGATGAGAATTTATCTCCGACCCCACGACTGGAAATCACTGTAAGTGCTTCTCAATTTGTCTTTTGATTTCGTCTTTCTCTATTTTATTTTGAACTCTGTTTTACATTATCATTACTTCTCTGCAATCTATCCAAGGGTTTCGTTTTCCAATTCAAAGATTCCATTTTTTTGTTTCCTATAGGTTCTGTAAGATTCAATGTGAACTCAATTTGAGTTGAGTTACTGAGTTTGAGAATTTCTTACACTTCAAATAACCCCAATTTGGTTTCCCCAGAAAATTGGAAAAAAAATAAAAAAATAAAAAATATATATATATGGAAACATCAAATGTAGACTGAAATTTCAAGCTTATCACCAACGGAATGGGAGTAAGAGTTGGTTTGGTTTAGATATATATGTCTGTAAAATATGTGTGTATAGTAGTTGGTATAGATAGGCAATGAATCTGTTGAATTTTTACACTTCATTTCACTTGGTTTCTCAGCTTTCAAACAAAGCGGAACGGGATTTGTCCTAGTTTTGAGTATTGCCAATGATGATCATCTGGTTATCATTTGGGGTTTCGGGAATACTATCAGTAGTTAGTTGTCGGTGTGCAAGTGGGGTTGGGGAAAGAGGGTCAGTGATCGAACACTTCATTCCATTCTGTTTCTCAGCTTCCGAACAAAACAGAATGGGATTTGTCCAAGTGTTGCCAATGATGATCATCTATATCTGGGGGTTACCGGGAATACACAAGTAGTTAGTTATTAGTGTGTTAGTGGGGGTGGGGGTAGCAGGGTCAGGGATCTACACTTGACCGGATTAGGAGTGGAGATCGCTGTCCTTTACCACGCGGGCTGAACCACTTTCTCTGGACCATTAAATTGAAGGAAAACAATTTACTAACGTGTCGAAAAGCTAAAATTAGAACTTTTAGAATGGATTGGATTCGAAAACTACAATCCAGAGCCTTAAAATACTGAAATGGCATTCATAACCAGATTGCTTAAAGTGTCAAGTTTGTCGTTATCGTTTTAGTTATCAAAAACAGATTGTCGCTTTTGTATTGAATTGACGATAATAATGGCACAAGATGCTAAATTGACGATAAACTAAGTACCCCATGGGTGATAAACACAAAATGAGGTATGATGGATAGATCTTGTTTGGAAGAGATTGATATACTGCGTACACTCAAGTTACATGTTTCAGCTTCTTAAGAATCTTAACCTCTTATCTCAAAGTAGACTATCTAGATCTAGTGGAGACTCTTTGTTCTATTTTAGAAAGGAATTTTTGACAATAATAAATGTATCACCTTTCCATACAAACATTATTGATGTGTTTGCTTGATCTGCCAATTGGGAGATTGTAAGTCCTTGTCTTTGTCGCCTCATCTTTGTATACTGAGCAGTTAAGTGGTGTCTACTTCCTAAAATAGTAGATATGATCCATAGCATTAAAATCATGGGCTTTAATAAAATATGAATTGCATCTCTCTCCGAAAAGTTAATTTGGTAGCAAAATCATTAGTTAAAACATATGCCTTTGATCACTATCAGATGCGTACGTTATGTGAAGACACCCATTACCTACATCTTGAAGTGAGAAACGAAATTTTGTGCAAGTATAAGATGTCCCACGGGTATCTAGATAAATAGTTGTGTTATAGAGATGCTTTTGGATTCAAATGAAGGATGTCATGTTTGAGTATAAAATATCATCATAGTAGTTTACAAATTGTACTGATTGCTGTAGGATATTAGAAAAATGTGTTGAAAAGGAAGAGAAAGAAGTGTCATAGGCCATCGACGTTGGACCCCACTTAAGAATTTTTAGTACAAGGACACAAGTGGTGGATCAATAGGCTCGTTGGAATTGGGGGATACCTACAATATTGAGGATAAAATGATATTAAATAGAATTATGGGAATATGGTGCTGCCTTGGATCACATAATTAAGGAACATGAAAGTTAGCCCAATTTATGCAAGAAGGGAAGTGGATACTTACTATTTTCTTGTTGCAGAGCACTGATCAAAATCAAGGGATGTTTATCATTTAGAAGGGGGAAGTAGGATTTTCTTTGTGAGGGTTTCAGCAATTGGCTGCTAGATCGGCAGTAGTAGTTCACGCATAGGGTTGGAGGATTCTGCAAAAGTTGTATTCAAATGTGGTTTACAGTATCAGTTAAATGTTTTTTTTACAATTTCATGTTACACATGATTGTCCTGATGCCTTTGAATTAAGCACAAGTAGAGAGACAGAGGATACATTGGTGGAGTAGAGAGGTGGTTGTATTGTATGAGCAGTGGGGAGAGAAAGTTGGTCATATCAGAGAAAGTTACTCTGTTTGACAAGTAACAACCATAGTCCATACACTTCTTGGCAATCTGTTTATGTTGTGACGGATATAATAGAGTTTATTCACAGAATAGACCAAAAAACGTGCACACTAAGAAGTTTACACCAGAGCTTATCCTGCAGGGTCGGGTCAAGTGGCTATGCCTTAGAAGTTGGAAGGGTTCCTTGTCACCAAAAATAAAAAAATGAAAAAAATGAAAAAAGAAATATACACAGCACCACTCACGAGTTGGCAGTAGAACAAAGCCACGAGACAGAGACAAGAATTTCACTCACGAAGAGTTAAGAAATTGAAAACACTCCAGAAAACTCAGGCTTCAATTGCCGATAAAAATTGACTAAAAAGATATTATTGAACGTGCGTCTGTTCCTCTCATTCCAAAGTAACCGAAGAATGCTCAACGAAAAACATCTCCATAAGCCACTCTTCTTGATTTTCAATCCTCTGAAATACCACACTTCGGCTTGTTTCTCATTCTTTTCCGAATAGGTTGGTGCTTCTTCTGCGGCTTTTCATGTTCCTATCTATCCTTGCCTTGGTGATGTGGTGGCTTTTTGGAGGACCCTGGAATCTGTCCTGCTTCAGCTTGGGTCGGTTTTTTGGTAGCAGGCTTTAGTGCTTTCGGTTGTGGATTTGAAGCTGTCTTGCTGTTTTTAATTCTTTTTGTTTTTGTAGGCTTTTTAGCTTTTGGCTAGCTTCACCCTCTTGTATGCTGCTTGGGTGCTTGTTAGCCGCCTGTTTTTATTCTCCTTTGTTTCGTCTTCCTTCATTTTGTCTGGTTCTTTTTTTGTTGACCTTGAGATGTGTACTAGCTATGGATATGGGTGCACCCCATTTGGTGCCTTTTCAATGCAAAACAATTACCTATCCAAAAAAAAAAAAGCTAAAGAAAAGGAAAGATGAGCTCAAGTTGACCACAATCTAAACACACAAAACTCCCAAAAAATTAAGTTTAGAACGAGCAGCGGTTGGAAGATGCCCATTGCTCCAAAAGTAAGATGATCTAGGAAAAACTTCTTCAATCTATGCATATACTCCTGAATATCCTCAAAAGATCGTCTATTCCGCTCCCACCATAAAACCCACATCAAGGAATGAGGAACAACTCACAAATCTTTACCACTCTTTTTGATGGAAATCCTAATTCCAGCACGGCAGCACACCATTAATAGAAGGTATGGAACTAGGCATGACCCAATAAACTCCAAACGGCCATAGACCAAATTCCTTTACCACCCTACAATGTAGGAATAAAAGATTCGGGGGCTTCTCCTGCCTCTTGACCCAACAAACATGGCAGAAATGTCCTATCTTCCTAATATTGTTTATAATGAGAATATGGCCCAAAGTTGTCCATACAAAGAATGAGACATAGAATGCACTTTGACCTCCAAATCACTTTCCATGGGAAAGAACAAGTCACCAATATCCTATAATACCCTGTAACATAAGCGAATGGAGAATCTCCCATTCTCGTCAACAAAACATCCACAGTGCCACACCATTATTCTGAAAGTTGTATACAAGTCCATTGCAGACTCCATTTCTCAATCATGCTAAGCACCTGTAAACCTGGGTTTCCAAACCACCTTGCCATTTCAAATATGAAGCTGTTCCCAACTAAGGCATTTGAATCAGAAGTATTCCAACAAATCAGGAAACTTCACCTTGAAGACCATGTCCTCTCACCAATTTTTATGCCAAAATCGCACTCCATGCCCCCCCTCCCCACCACCACCACCACCACCACCACCACCACTACTACACACACACACACACACACACACACACACACACACACACACACACACACACTAAAAGCCACTTAAGACAGAACTTATAGCACGCATTCCTTATACCTCTCCACATTGCCGTAGGGACTAGCCTCGAGAGATGACATCCATGACCTATCCAACAAACCAAACCTACTCACCACCTTCCCTGTTAGGTTCAAAGGAGAACCTCCTAAGCCATTTTGCCAATAAACCTCTTTAAAACATGTGAAAGACCTTGTGCTCAGTCCTCCTGTTTGTAAAAACCTTGTGCCCACTCCTCCTGTTTGTAGTGGCTAACAAACATTTTCCAATTCGAAAATGATACTTGAAATCATCCCCTCTTCCTCCCTACAATCCTCAATCTTATTGTTAATTGGTCCTATATAAAGACTTTACTAAACACATTCTTTAGAAAGTGATTTTGTAAGATAGATACTTGTTGAATTAACTAGGAACCAGTGTTCTAAAAATCCCTAGGCGGTAGGCGGGCCGCGAGGGGGGGCCTAGGGCCTAGGGGCCTAGGCGGAGGCCTAGGGCCTAGGGGCCTAGGCGGAGGCCTAGGCGGGGCCTAGGCAGAGGCCTAGTATTTTAAAGCAAAATAAATATTACAGAAACAATTCTAATAGACTCAAACTAAGCTTCCAACTCTTCTTCTCCATATTGCTCCAACACTCTCTCTCCATCAGACTCAAACTCATACTCCTCATCACCCTCTTCCTCTGTATCCTCATCAGATACAAAATCGACTTCATGAAGTTCTCGTGACTCGTCTTCAGTCTCTCTCTCTCTCTCTCTTAATCTTGGTAGTCAATTGAATGAACGACTGTGGTGTGGTGGCTTAGGGGATTATTAGGGCTTGCCCTTGTTATTATTTCAAGAAAATGACAATTCCACCCCTAGGCCTCCGAGGCCGCCTAGGCCTAGGCGGCCTCTTGGGCCGGCCTAGGAGGCCTAGGCCGGGTCTAGACCAGGCCTAAATCCCTGTGGGATTTTTGCAAGGATTAGGTGAAAATCCAGGCGGTTGGGCAAGGCCTAGGGCCTAGGCGGAGGCCTAGGAGGATTTTTAGAACACTGCTAGGAACAAAACTGTCATGAAGAATTCCAAATAGAAAAGCACCAAGATTTATGCCCATGAAGTAAAAATTCCAAACCAGCCTAATTCTTAATTGTGCAATTTTATTTCACGTCTATATTATAAGGGAGGAATGTTTTTCCCACCAAAATTTTGATCCAAGGGTTTGGATCAACAAATCATTGTAAATATGCATTTTAGCCATGCAAAAGGTGAGGGATATTGGACCTTTGATTTGTGCCATCCAAGACAAATTTCTTCTCACCTTTTGAACACTTTTCAAGACTTCGAATTTTAATCCAGAGGTCAAAATCTAAAGATCATTATAACTATACATCTTAGCCATCCAAAAGGTGGGACATCATTGTGGCTTTTTGAACAATTTTCTAGAGGGGCCAAAACCACTGCCAATCATATGTCTCTCTCTCTCTCTCTCTCTCTCTCTCTAAATATGTATACACACACACACATACAACACCACCACCACCGAGAACCACCATTACATTAGAGTTAGCGTAGTCTTATTAAGATTGGAGTCAAAAACATGTTTAACTAGTTGAGGCTTAAGCAAACCCTTTCCATTTTGGGTAGTGCCCATGGGCACGCACGGGCAACCCCTAGTCCAATATGTACTACATCATTCTGCATATCACACACTTGGAAAAATTGTTTCACATATAATTGCATTTAGATACTAGTTTTGGATACAAAATTGTTTGCATTATGTAATTATGTGGTTTCTATCTACCCTATATATAATGTTCATAGTTGGGTTGATATTTCTAAAATTGGTAATCCCGGAAATAACTAGCATTATAATTGATGGCACATGACAGTTGAAGATCGGACAGAGGTCTCCACCTAAGCATAGTGTAGTATTTAAGTTAGAACCATCAAGCTTTGATCGTCCTATGCTTGGACTGTGACCCAGACCCAGAATTAATATTTCATATGTTGATTTTGAGTTAGATTAATTTTGTGAAGGTGTAAACCTCACAAAAAAGTGAACAACTGACTAATTTGCAGGCTTATTTTGGAAAAATAATAAGAATAATTAAATAAAACAAAAAATGATTGGCAATTTGGCAGCATAATTATGAAGCCTTCAAAGTTTGAATTAGTAAACGGAATAATTAAAAAGTAGAATTTGGAATAGGATAATGAATGGTACAGGAGAGAATGTATCTGGTGGATGTAAATTTTGGTGGAGTTCCTTGTAGGAGAGTGTGACCCACACTCGTCCGACATCCCTACTATATATTTAACAAGGAGAAGAAAGAATTAGATTTCAATAATGATCATTCTTGGAATTGGAACTTCAGTAAGTTAATAAAATTATGGTCCTAAACTGCTTTTGCTCTCAATTTTACATGGGAAAAAAGAAATTTTGTTCTTAGAGTAATGCTAGAGTCACAAAGAGATGCTCACAAAAGGATGTGGCATCCCATGTGGCACCCATGTAGCAGAGTTAAGAAGCAGAGTTAATACTTAACTCTGCTACATGGGTGCCACATGGGATGCCACATCCTTTTGTGAGCATTTCTTTGTGACTCTAGCATTACTCTTGTTCTTATTCTTCCCTTTTAATGTCTTGTTTTGTTCAGTTTTTTTGTGGTTATTTTGTATTATCGTGGTTTGTTCACGTGGTGTTTTAATTGCGTGGCTCGTGTTTCATTCCAGATGGCAGAAGGTTCTGAAAATGGTGATCTCCTTGAGGACGAGAGTAGTGACCATGGAATTGACAGTGAGGAAATGCTTGGGCTTGAAACCAATGACCTTGAGAACGAAGATGAGCATGTCCATGAGATTGAAAACACTGATCTGGTGAATGACTGTGAGCAAGTTCTTGAGTTTGAAATCAACAACCACGCGAATAATAGTCATGTGGTTGAGATTGAAAGTAATGACAATGAGAATGACGCAGATTGTGATACCACCACCCATTGTGATCAAAATAGTGGGCCCCCAAGAAGGGGATATCCCCCACCAGTTGTGGGTATGGAATTTGAGTCATACGATGATGCTTATAATTATTATAATTGCTATGCGAAAGAATTGGGTTTTGCCATCCGGGTCAAATCTTCCTGGACAAAACGTAACAGCAAAGAGAAGCGTGGTGCAGTTCTCTGTTGCAATTGTGAGGGTTTCAAGACCACGAAAGAAGCAAGCAGTCGAAGGAAGGAAACAAGAACTGGTTGTCTGGCAATGATCAGATTGAGGCTCGTGGAATCTAGCAGATGGAGAGTCGATGAAGTTAAGCTCGAACACAATCACTCATTTGATCCCGAAAGGGCCCAAAACTCCAAGTCACACAAAAAAATGGATTCTGGAGCCAAAAGAAAGTCGGAACCGACTCCTGATGTAGAGGTGCGTACGATCAAATTGTATCGGACGCCCGTGGTAGATTCAGTTGGTTATGGAAGCTCGAACGAAGGAGAAATTAGTAATATTGTTGATCAGTCCAAGCGTTTGAAGCTTAAAAATGGAGATTCACAAGTAATTAATAAATTTTTTCGTCGGATGCAACTGACAAATCCCAACTTTTTCTATGTGATGGATCTCACCGATGAAGGTCATTTAAGGAATATTTTTTGGATTGATTCAAGATCGAGGGCTGCTTATGGTTATTTTGGTGATGTGGTGGCACTTGACACGACGTGCTTGTCACACAAATATGAAATTCCACTTCTGGCCTTTGTTGGGGTAAACCATCATGGGCAGTCTATTTTGTTGGGTTGCGGTTTAATTGTAGATGACACACAAGAGACGTATATATGGCTATTGAGGGCATGGCTTACATGTATGTCGGGACGTCCTCCACAAACTATTATTACGGACCATTTTAAGGCCCTACAAAATGCAATTGCAGAGGTTTTTCCCCGGGCTCATCACCGTCTTTTTCTGTCACTTGTGATGCAAAGTATTGTTGATAGATTGGGAGAGTTTCAAGAATCTGAAATACTTCAAACATTACTGAATAAGACAGTTTACGACTCTATAAAAGTGGAAGAATTCGAATCAGCTTGGGAGGATATGATACGGCATTTCGGTTTTAGGGATCACGAGTGGCTTCGACTAACATATGAAGATCGAGAACGGTGGGCCCCGGTTTACTCGAAGGACACATTTTTTGCCGGAATGTCCAACTTTCAACCGGATGAGCCCGTGAGCTTTTTCTTTGATGGGTATGTCCATCCACACACTTCACTAAAAGAATTCTTTGATATGTATGAATCGGTTTTACAACAAAAGCATCAGAAAGAAGTTCTTGATGATTTTGAGTCAAGAGAGTCGAACCTGGTGTTAAAAACCAGATGCTACTATGAGTTACAACTCTCTAAACTGTATACAAAAGAAAAATTTTCCAAGCTTCAAGACGAGGTAGAAATGATGTCTGCTTGTATTAGCATAACACAAGTTCATGTTAATGGACCAATCATAACATACATGGTCAAAGAACAAGAGAGGGAGGGAAATGATGTGAGAGGGATTAGGAACTATGAAGTTATGTACGATAAAGCGGCAATGGAAGTTCGATGCATTTGTAGTTGCTTCAACTTCAAAGGATATCTATGTAGACATGCGTTATGTGTTCTTAACCATAACTGTGTGGAGGAAATCCCAATTCAGTACATTCTGTCGCGGTGGAGGAGAGATTTCAAGCGCTTGTATGTACCCGAACTTGGCTCCAATAATGTCGACGTAACCAACCCAGTTCAGTGGTTCGATCACCTGTACAGACGAGCCTTACAAATTGTGGAGGAAGGGATGACTTCTCAAGATCATTACATGGTTGCTTGGCAAGCATTTAAGGAGTCGTTGAATAAGGTTCGTCTTGTTGCAGACAAGCATGTATAAATGCCTAGGATGTACAATTTTTGTGTAGATTTATTTTGTTCCCTCTCACTATTTCATGTGATGAGTTGTTCGATATTGTTTTGTATAGTGCAGGACTTTACTTGTATATTATGAAATCCCTTTTGGATGCTTCTCAAACGAAGGAATCAGAAGTAATGGAATAAATGCTTTATAATTTGATGCTTCGGTATGGTAATGTTGTGGTTTTTAGATTTCTCTCTCTCTCTCTCTCTTCCTTTTTCTTTTTATTTTTAAAGCGAGAAATGAAAATGGGTATACTAATCATTTTGATTCTTCTTTTTTTCAAATTGAAAATTGAAAACGTGTTTGGTAATCGTTATTTTTTTTTTTGAAAACGACATGGTGGAAGCAGCAACAGGGATGGAGGAGGTGGTGGCTATGACAATTAGCTATGTAGCATGGATTATAGGGAGATGGCGATGCGACAAATCCCAAAAATGCAGGATATATGTATGGCTAGGATACGTCGAATAAAAAGAATTTCGTTTATGTAAAATTATATTGGGCAAGTCTATAGTGAGCAGCTTCTCATATGAGAAGACGAGTTTTAATCATTGGATGAGAATCTGGCAATAAATGCTTATGCTTATCTTACGGCTAGATTCTCATCCAACGGTTAAAATCCGCCTTCTCATATGAGAAACTTCTCACAATAGCCTTACCCAATAATATTTTAAGCAAAAAAAAGAAAAGAAAAAAGGATTGCCCATAAACATTATATATTCATCTATAATAGCTAGAAACTTTTGTTACATATTGTAGCATTTGTAGCACTACAAAAAAAGAAAAAAGAAAAAAGAAAAAAAAAAAGAAGAAAGAAAAACAATTTGTAAGACCCTAGTTTGAAAAGCCCTAGTTTGAAAAACCATACCATTCAATAGAAAATGTCAGAGCTATGTCCCGATCTTGTTCTCTCGTGTCCCAGCCGTGTCTAGAATTAAACCTTTAATTTAAAAAGTCGGATACGGATGTGGTGTGTTGGAGACGTATCCAAGTGTGTCCCACACGTGTCGTGTCCCCCGTGTGTCCAACACCCAAAATGAAGTGTCCGTGCAACGTGCTACCTAGGCAATGAGTTCCTAGAGTTGAGGAGAGACGAGGAAGAGAGAGAGTTAGCTATGTAGGGATAAAATTGTCACAAAAATGAATTTATTTTGTTTCATTTGAGGGACTTTTCAACAATTATTTTGGAAAAAAGGTTGAAATGTTGGGTTAAATTTATGATTTTTGTGTCGCTAAAATACATTTTAGTACCCTGTAATTCCACCAAAGTAAAATTCGATTCCCCCTAATACTAAATAACATATTTTGGGTTGTGTAATCTTGAATGCTAGTTCTAACTTTCAGACACATGCCCTTCATGTGGTTCATACTCATGTTTTTGGATGCAATTAAGGATTGTCCTTAAATGACACGGTTTTACAAATCATGAAGGTCACAATTAATTGTTTCCCTTCTTTTATTTTTAACCAATTCAAGAATCCACTCTTCAAGTTCTTCAATGTTGTTGTGGACTCTCATCAGGGAATAGTAATAACCCAGCCTGAGGAGCCTCTCAATATTGCTCCAACTTAGCTTGCCAGGAACTCTACTTGGTGACAGTCGTGTGTGGATACCGGGCTTCGGACCACTTCTCTTGTTCGAGATTGTTTTGAAATTGATTTGAATCAAAGAAAGAAAATAGGTCTGTTGAAAACAGATACAGAGTCGCCACTTGGTCTTTAAGGAACCAAGAAACCTAATTTTGACTCACCCAAGCGGATAAGGGCACCGGCCCTTCATAACCAAAGAACTCGATTCGGGGTTTTGGTACGAGAGAGGAAGGAGCCTTTGTCGCGACTAAAACACCCTCAACTCGCCCCGTCTTTCAACGGGCCTCAATTAGCATCCAAATAATCATCTTATACTATGTATGGTTCGGTAATTAATACTATGATAGTATATTACATTACATAAGAAACTTGGAAATGGAAGATCTAAAGATAAAATATCATTCATAAGATCTAAGCCAAATATCATGCAATGTAAAGTGAAAGACCACACAAATAAACCTAAGAAAAATCGTCTAATCATGTATCAAATAATCAAGACTTCCTAATCTAAAGGGGGGACATGAATTGTTATTGAAACAAATAAGCAAAGAAATCAAAATATACTTAGCAAGGCTAGAATGATGTATGTTATTCTTTGATAAAAGAAGACCTCTCAATCCCCGGGACGGATGAGAAAGGATGAATAGACCAAGGGGAAGCATGAACGAGTGATCGAGTTCATTCCTTATAATCTCCTTAGATTAAGAGTTACAAAAACCCCAAATCTTGCATGAATGCAATGTATGTATCTAAAATGTGCAAAGGTTGTAGTGTGTTTTGTGTACATGGATTTCTAGAATGACTTAGAAGTCTAAAATGTGTATGAATGAATGAATGAAGTTAACATGGGATGTGTACAAATGTAGTATGGACTACTTCCTAAGATATGAACTAATTTGGAATGCATATGAGCATCAAATCAAAGAATGAAAGTTGAAATGTACTTGCTGTGAATAGTAGACAGAACAGTAGCATGATCTTTTGGAATTTGAAAAGAGGGGTTAGGAATGTTTTCAATGCATGATTTTTTATGGAGATGTTCCTTATTGTGTCTAGAACACAACCCAAAAGGCCAATCTTGAATAGCTATCACAGATTGAGAGAAATTATATAAACAATAGAGGTCACTCAGAAACAGAGTTCGTACTGTCGACTGAAATGTTAGAAAACCTTAGAAAATGAAAAAGAATGACCTAGAGGCCCATTTTATACAGAAAGTTTCCTAAGACATTGAATTTTAAGGGAAAAATAAGTTAGGACCACCCCTTTTGGAAAAGGTTTCTGGAAAAGAGGTCGTAAGTTGACCTAGCTGCTGTGACAGCAAAAACAGAATGTTTGGAAGGAATGTTGGGACCCAAATGGACCATTTTCAAGTACTTCCAAGTCAAGCCAAAAATCATGGGTGTTCTCCAATGAGTTAGGAAGGTTTTCCAAGTGGCCTTGTATCCATATGTTGAGTATTGAGTTCTAGAAAAATCTTTGAACTCAACTCACTCACTGTTTTGACTCATTGTTTTGAAGATTTTGGAGAAAACAAAGTTTTATTTCTTAAAACCAAATGAGAGGGATTGAGAGGGGTTTTGAAATATATGTTTTGAAAACATGTTTTCAACACTCAATAAGGATCATAGCCACTTAGAATACCTACATCAAACTCATCATTTAAGAACCTCCAAGATTGTTGGAGAGATTTATTTATTTTTGGACATAACTTCAATACATTCCAAGAATACTTTGGAAGTATTGAGGTTATGATCATCATCTATCAAACATGTTTTTGAGGTCAAGAGCTACTATCCATAAGGATTCACTCACCCCAAACTTCATGTCATCACTTAGATGATGATGAACTAGTAAGTAAATAAAGAAAAGAAAAAGAAATGAGATAAGGAGAGATGAACATATATATAATCAAAGCAAGTAAATAGCAATCAATAGATGATAATCAATGTGATTTTGGACTTGTAGCTTGGTGTTTCACTCATAGATTTTGACATTTGGACATGGAAGTAGCTTCCTAACTCAAGAATGGTGATTGGGGGTGTTTGGAATGTGAAGTATAAGAGAGGTAATGGAAGAAAACAAGATTAAAACTCACTTTCTATAGCAAAATAGTAGGAGGAAGCTCCTTTTCTCTCTTCTAAACCTATCTCTATCTCTCTTCTTCTCTACAACTTTTCAAGCTTTGCACTTGGCCCCCCCAAAATGAAGAGCAATGGGGGGTTTAAATAGGCCAATTTGGGGTGGTTTTGGGGTTTTAGAAGTACTCCCATTGGTCCCAAACAACTGTGAACATAAAACTATGTCGTTTTGGCTTTCAATTAATCAAATTGGACCCCCCAAAAAATTACAAAAATGGACTCTGCGAGGGATGAGTGCCGCGGCGGCACTGGGCCAGTGCCGCGGCGGCAGTGGGCCAGTGCCGCGGCAGCACTGCTCCTCAGACGCCCAGAAAATTACGTTTAGGCCCCCCAGAGGTTCCGGTATTCGCGAAAAGGCCCTATTTTGTCCGAAATTCACAGAAAATGCATACGAACTCCAAATTGAGGTTGTGATATACCGTTGGAAAGGTAATGGAGTCTACTTTACATAAAAAATAGTTCGGGGATAGGTCACTTTGAAAAGTTTTGCGGTATTCGCGATAAAAGCTGATTTGATCGCCTTTTTCACCTTCGGAAATTCAAAATAAATTCGTTTTAAATCCAGGAATTATGTGCGATATACCGTTGGAAAGCTATTGACCTCTAGTATCCATGAAAAATATTTGAAAATTGTTTCGGTGCCCCGATTCCAAAGTCAAATCTTGGTCAAACTGGTCAAACCTGGGATTCCCGGGAAGTTCTGGGAACCTCCGGGAGCTCCCAGGAGCCGACGTTTTCGCGCGATTCTCTTTTAGAACTTGTTTTAATACTTTTCTCATGATTTAGAATGATTCTGGTGAATTCGGACGATTTCGGTCAAACTTGGTCAAACTTGGTCAAACCTGGTCAAACCTTGGTCAAACCGGTCAACGGGGATTTTCCGGGAGCTTCCGGGACTTCCGGGGGTCTCTGGGAGCTGACGATTTCACCCGATTTCGCTTAGAAACTCATTTTATCGCTTTTCTTACAACATAGCATGTTTTCAGAACTTTGGGACCAAATTTGGGAGTTTTCGGGCTTTTAGGGGCATTTTGGTCATTTTGAGCATTCTGAGAGATAGAGCTGACTTCCAGGAGTCCTTTTGAGTCTTTTACGATCATTGTGAACCACCAAGCTATGGGTCTCCTAAATCTGATAGCCGACAAAATGGGGTGTCTACATCGTGTGCTTCACATCTGAACTTGATTGTGTTCACTAATAATTCTGTGGTGGTGTGCTTGGGCGTGCCAGAGTCCCCTTGGACTCAAAGAGGTTGAAAAAACATAATCTAACTTCTGATTCAAGCGGTTGTTATTGAAAGCAACTAATAACAGTAATGGATCTTACTCTACTCTGATGCAAGTAAGTAAATGCAAATGGAAATTAAAAGAAACAAACGAACACTTGGAACTTAAAATACATCAAAGAACCCCATCTTCATTGGTCAACGTTACAATCACTTCAAGAAACGAATGAAAACTCGCAATCACTCAAGGATCAAAGCACTTGAGGAGATATAATGAATCTGCCCAGCGTGTGTGTTAGCAAAAATAAATGTTATACAATCTTTCCTATTTATAAACAAAGCACATAACTGCCAACGATAGTGGGGTTTATGGCCCCTAACTTCTAGGCATGAATGAGTGACTGCCCCACTCATTATCCCATGATTCATCCCATGATCTCTACTTCTGCCACGTTGCAATTATAGTGGGGATGTAACCACTTTTTTCCCAGCTCAACAAAATCTACGCGCACGTTTTTAGCCACGCTCAACTGCCTAGTAGATCCTGCAAATATCGCCCTCACTGATCGACTTCTTCTTGCTCTGAGTTGCTTGGCGCTCGTTGACTGGCATATCTCGGTCTTACTCTTTATGGAAATTCCATGAGTGTCCATCGGTCTTCGTGACCGACGTCTTTACTATCCTTGTTTGTGCTTCCTGATTAATTGGATAAGCCCGAGGTCAACATTGATGAGAACCAACAACGTGTTGTCTTCTTTAGTCTCTCGGTCACATGAGATGAGCCTAAGATTTTGTTGGTTTGACCAGTGTGATGCCTTCAATCCCGAGACTGATGATTGTATTGCCTGATACTGTCGCTTCATATATACTGAAATCGGTCTAAACTCTATTTTGGGCCTTATCCTTGGTCATTTAGCTAGCTGTACTCCTGGCAACATCATCAGACCACGTGATCTTCACGTGGTTCTAAAAATCCTAAATTAGGGTGTAAATAGATTGCTTTGATAATTACCATCTTATTTGCTTGGTAGCACAAAAAATGTGAAAGGAGTTGGTGCATTTCTGCTAATGATTGTAAGGAGATGCACAAAATGAGAGTTAAAATAAGGGAAATTTAGGGAAAAGTCCTATAAAAACCGACTTTTTTGGTCTTAAGTCCAATTTGTTCTTTATATTAGTAAAAAAATCCCTCAACAGAAAGCTTCACATAACTATTTAGGTGAAATATTACAACATAAGGATTTAATTTGATTGAGCTTCCCCAATTAGAAACTTTTGACTAAAATTAAAAAATGTTGACCTTTAAACGCCAAAAAATTGAACGGAAAGCTTCACAAAACTATTTAGGTGAAATATTATAACGTCATAAGGATTTAAATTGATTGAGTTTCCCTACTCAAAAAGTTTGGACAAAAATTAAATCCTGTTGTCCTTTAAACACAAATAATCGAACGAGAGACATTTTTACCAAATTTCTATTTAAATAATAGACGTAAAGATAGTTACATTTTTGCCATAGCACTTGAAACTTATATTTGACCTACTAAACTTTCTCAAGAGTAATACCCAAACTTTGTCGGTCATTGTTATATTGTTTAATATAACTATTTAAAATATTTAAAAACTAAATTTAGGAAGCATAGTCTCATTCATTTTCATATAGCAAGGCAGGTGACATTGATTATTGTGACAATCCTTAACATTACACGTCCGAGTTTGTTCAGAAAAATACTTTTTGCAATGATGTACTCAATTTTGTATAGCTGATGCATATTTTATTTTCTTTAGAGACATTTCAGGCTTGTAATTTCTAACGGGTAAACTCTTGTTTGGTAAGATTTGCTGTTGAGATATTTTAATAAAACAGAAATATGTGAATTACTAGAGTCCTCACTGATGAACTTATATAATATTATATGTTTATGTATTGTATAGTATAGTATTTAATATAATATATCTTATTAGCTTTTAAACTTGCAATAGTCACATGCCTTAATATGTATAGCCGTTTGTGATGGCCTTTAAGGCATTAAAATGATGGTTACAACTTACACATCAAGTCTTTAAAATAAGAAATGGAGAGGCTTTGTTTTTTGGTTGGTGAAAACGTAAGAAATTAATATGTCCAATATCAGTGAGTTTATTTTTTTCAACAAATTTTGCTCTTCAATTTTAGTGAGTTATTCTAAGTATATCAAAGAAAGCAAAATCAGTTTGTAGTTCTAGTTTTTCTAACTTAAAGAGAGCTTTCCAATTTTTTTTGTTACCGAGCAACAATATCTGAAGAGTGTTTAGTATATCAGTTTTTCTTGGTGCAAAGAAAAATTTGAGACAGAGGAGATTCTGGGCTTTTTTATCCTGGGGACGGCGTGGCATGTACGAACTACTTGCACACTTTGGGCAGAGCCGCGAAGCGTCTTAAAGAGAGCGAGATCCGCGACTCGGCCCAAGATTTATCAAGAGACCACTGATCAGGTGATTTTGTTTCTATTCTATTTACAGTTCCAACAATTTTAAGATGATTTCCTTCTGCTACGAATTTGAATCATCCTCTTTTAGTACCCAGATTTCAACAAGCCCATTTATATATGAGAATCTTCGCTTCTAAAATTGAAAACAGAAAATTGCTATTTTGAATTACGAAGAAATTGACTATGTTTTTGTATTTTAAAATCTGGTGAATCCAAATGTTTATAGAGCCACAAAGACTTGGGCAAAAAATTATTTTCATACAAATTTAATGGGGCAGTGTTTCTTTGTTCTTGCTTCAGTTAAAGTAATGGTCTTTGCTACTGGGTTTTTCTTCTAAATACACGGCTTACTGGTGTTGCTACTTAGTTGCTTCAATCTATTTCATTTTTAGATTGATATTGTGAGTTTAGATTTGATTTCTATTTCGATAAGTTTAGTTTGTGGATCTGGGTTAGTTGGTATTGATTTCAGCTTTTTTGCGGTTTTGCTGTCAGTATGAGCATGCGATTTGCTGAGCAGCTTAATAAAAACCAGAATAAATTCATGAAAATATAGATTAATGTCTTCTAGCTGTTGCGGTGTTGCATTATTACTACTGTTACCAATCTTAACGGTTGGCAATTTTGAGGTAATTGGTTATTTATTTAAGTCAAAGTATAACCAATTGTTGGATTTATTTTATTGAAAAGAGAAAAGGAAAAGTTATTTTCTAAATATACAAGGGAGGTCGCAACATGTGCTGTGTTTGAATAAAATGTAATAGGTATTATGTAGATTATATAACATATTGTTGAATCACATACGAATATTATAGTATAGTATCTGTATAATATGTATATAATACTATATTCTATTTGGGGGTGGCACCAAGGCAGTGGTGTGAATAGACAGACCTTTGGATTTGAGGTTTTATACTTCCATTGGATATGGTAAGGTCGCGTGAACTCGTTGATTCTATTAATCCAATAATTTTGATTTGAGATATTTTATTGATCCGAAACCCCCATTGAGATGATTCAAATATTTTTTTTGGACAAGCTTTACTAATAAGTAAGTTTTGTTTTAATAAGGGTACCCCACTCTAAGATAAAAACTACTCTGTTAAGTATTTGGAAAAAAAATCTAAATTTATTATTTTTGAATGTTAGGTTATTTGGCTTGTGATAGGATTTCAATCCGAAGAAAATTGCTATTAAGGCCATAAAATATGTTTTTTGAGATATGTATTTTAGTAGTAATGCTTGTAGATTCTTAGACATGGATATAATGTGTCTTTTGAATCCATTGTTGCTAATTTTTGTGGATAAAGTTTTCTTTATTAATTGAAGGATAGTGGGGGCACTCAACCTCCAGTTTAAGTACGTCATGCCTCAACCTTGGATTTAGCACTTGAGTTGGATATGGTTCTATTGAAAATATCAAGCTACTTTAGTAGCTAAGGGTTTTTAAACAAAAAGGAAATTTATCTAGATAAATTGAAAATAAGAAAAAAATGTGTATGCTTGTACACTCTTTACATGATTTAAATGAGGCATCCAAAAAGGTGGTATGGAAAAAAATTTGATCGAACCATTTTTCCAAATGGTTTCAAATTTATTGAAAGTGAAATGAATTTATTTATCATAAACACTGTGATAGAGTATGTGTTATGATATGTTTATATGGGAATGATTTATTAGTTTTTAGTTCCAGTTTAGAGGTTATAAAAGAGACCAAAATCTTATTGTCACTTAGTTTTAATATGAAGATTTTGGGTAAAGCCAATGTAATTTTATGGATTAATTAAAAGTACAAGGACTGTTGTTTGCATATATTGATCAACATCATAATATATATTGAGAAAGGTTTTGGAAAGAAAAATATTATTATTTTTCATTGCACTTTGAGTAAAACGTATATGAACATGAAACCTCCTTCAAAACAAAAATGACCCCAATATATTTTTTATTGTGGGAAAATTTAGAGAAGCCGGATGCATCAGTCAATCTGTTGCACAAGCTAATGTCACCGAAGGGTCATTTGTGGCTATGTTTACGGAATTATATTCCATGACAAAATTTGAAGTATGGTATTTTGATATGTGTGCTTCTAGGCATGTGTGTAATAATCTCAACTGTTCTAAGAGATACTGTCCAACGGAGAATAAAAATGTTACTTGGTGATTCACACAATACCAAAGTTTTGGTACTTGGGAAGTGAAATTGAATTTTACCTCCGAGAAGAAATTAAATTTTGGAAATGTATTGTATATCCTAGAGATAAAAAGAAATTATTTTTTGAAAATGTATTGCATACTTTAAAATTTGAAAGAATTTAATTTTGGGGTTTTCAACGTTGGTATTTAACCAAATTGGTTTTGGGGAAATAAGTATGCAATTTCGAATTTAAGAATGCAATTGGAAATATATGATATTTTAAAGAAACCTATTAATTTAGGTATTTTTCTATAAAAAGTTTCCACTGTACTTGAAAGTTACAGTGATGTCAATTGCTATATTCCATAATGGAAGATTCCACAGCGACAAGTGGCTATATTTTTAGTATTGGAGATTTGTTGACAAAGTCATGTGTTACCTGAAAAGGACCATGAACTTCTGATTGCATTGTGTTTTCCGCTATCCTTAGAGGATACAACGATGCTGATTGGAATACCCTTTCAGATGACTTCAAGGCCACAGTAGATACACCTTTTGGTATTACTGGGGGTATAGTTTTATGGAAGTCTATGAAATAGACTATTTTGGCTAAGTCCACGATGGAATTGGAAATGATACCATTAGCTATAGCTAGTGAGGAAGAAGCTTGGCTAAAAGGCCTGCTAATAGATACTCCTTTATGGGAAGGGACCGATACCAGCTGTATTATCCACTGCGATAGTACCGCGGCTATTGCAAAAAGATTAGAACCGTTATAACGGTAAGAGGCGACAGATATGTTGCAAGCACAACACTATTAGAAAGTTTGTTTCTAATAGAGTTGTAAGAGTGGATAATGTACAGTCTGATAATAATATAGTTAATTCTTTGACGAAAGGACTAACTCGAAAGAAGGTTTGTAAAGCTTAGAAAGGGATGAGACTAAACCCATAGACAGTTGAGTCACTTGTGATGGTAACCCAACCTATAGACTGGAGATCCCAAGAAATAGGTTCAAAGGGTAATAACAAGTCATGAAGTGATATGAGTGGAATCATGCTATTATTATTTATGGAGATAACACTCCAAGTTCATCCCTATGAAGCATAACATCGGTACAAGGATAAGTTAATATAACTCTTAATGAGATCTAAACTCTATGTTGAGTGGGATACCTAGCTACAAAAGTATCCTTGTTAGACTCATCTATGTGATTGTGGAAGTGTGGCCGCTTCCTATGGAATTTGGGCAAATTCTCTAGAGCATTCGCTATACTGGGATATAAGCACATGGCCATAAAGTGCTGGCTTTTTACTACACTTTAGTAAGGTTGTGTTGTGTGGGGTGTTGTATGAGATAGAGTTCAAAACTACGGTTACTCTAGTATAATCGGAAGCACTTTCACTATGTAAAGGTTCAAGTTGAAAAACACCTTTATTTATGCACAATCTTATGATCTGTTGCTCGATGAAAAAAAAAATTTCTTGTTTTAAAATTTATTAAAATAAGTGGGGGATTGTTGAGATATTTTAATAAAACAGAAATATGTGAATTACTAGAGTCCTCACTGATGAACATATATAATATTATATGTTTATGTATTGTATAGTATAGTATTTAATATAATATATCTTATTAGCTTTTAAACTTGCAATAGTCACATGCCTTAATATGTATAGCCGTTTGTGATGGCCTTTAAGGCATTAAAATGAAGGTTACAACATACACATCAAGTCTTTAAAATAAGAAATGGAGAGGCTTTGTTTTTTGGTTGGTGAAAACGTAAGAAATTAATATGTCCAATATCAGTGAGTTTATTTTTTCCAACAAATTTTGCTCTTCAATTTCAGTGAGTTATTCTAAGTATATCAAAGAAAGCAAAATCAGTTCGTAGTTCTAGCTTTTCTAACTTAAAGAGAGCTTTCCAATTTTTTTTGTTACCGAGCAACAATATCTGAAGGGTGTTTAGTATATCAGTTTTTCTTGGTGCAAAGAAAAATTTGAGATAGAGGAGATTCTGGGCTGTTTTATCCTGGGGATGGCGTGGCATGTACGAACTGCTTGCACACTTTGGGCAGAGCTGCGAAACGTCTTAAAGAGAGCGAGATCCGCGACTCGGCCCAAGATTTATCAAGAGACCACTGATCAGGCGATTTTGTTCCTATTCTATTTACAGTTCCAACATTTGCCTTCGTTTTTTTTTTTTTTTTTTTTTGTTGGGGGGGGGGGGGGGTGTGTGTTAGAAGGGGGGTGGTGAGAATTTACATTTAAGCCACATGATTGAAAGTCATTCACGAGTTCTGTGGGTTCTTTTTTGTTTGGGTGGAATTAAAATGATCGCCTAGAGAGAGAATCTTAGGCTCCTATAAGCATATGTTGCCATCAATTTGGAATAAATCACGCATCACCCATTGTCCCAGATATAACTTGTTTCTCCCAGAAACTCTGTCCATGTATCCCAGATATAACCAGTTTCTCCCAGAAACTCTGTCCAGATAACCCAAATATGACCATATTAACCAGTTTCTCTCAGAAACTTTGTCAACATAAAATGGATTGGAAAATTCTTAAAATTAAATTGTCAGTTACTCCAAAAGCTTAAACTGTTTTTAATAATGTATATTGAATTTAAACACTCTTTCTTACGCGTGATCCTCTCTAGCTCGTAGAGGCAATAGAACATATAGTGCAATTACAATATGCAAAATAAGGATGAAAACTTGAACCCCAGAACTCTGATTAAGGCACTGACACTAAACAAAAACTTAAACTGTTAGATAATGTGTTCAATAATGTATGCATATGAAGCTTCAACACATAAGACATCGACAACTACTGCGGGAAAACCAACCAAATCATAGAGACTTGTATTCGTGTTTTCCTATATTTTCATGGGATTTTCCGGTGACGTCACTGTTGGGAATTTACAGCCAATTCCCACATCAACAAACGGTTGATGTTTGTTTAATAGCCTGCAAAGGCTACTAGTTTGATAGTCAAAACCCATTTATAAAAGCCTGTAAAGGCTACTACTACTTTGATGGACAAAATCTATAAAGATAATTTAATTATTAGTCAAAAGCCTAGAAAGTCTATTGACCGTGAACAATCTGTTGCCATATTAAATGTTGGGTTCCTAAGAGGTTTCATATGGTGCTGTTGGGTTCACGAGAAAGAAACTTTTCAGGGATTTTGGGCTTGCACCCACGTGATTTAATCGGCTCAATAAGTTTGGACAGCCTGATCATCTGTCACAAATTAATTGATTATTTTATTGAAACCTTTAGTTTAATTTTTTAGGAGTTGTTCCTTTACACAGTAGGGTACTATTCACACTGGGTGTGACTGTTGAGAATAAGTACTGCTTTGGAAAGAGACGTGACCCTTTATGCAGTAGTTTTCGTGTTTTATAAATTTTGAAAGACTCCCACAGAATTAAAAATATACACACATATACGCAAGTTCTCTTTTTCTCTCTCAGATAAGAAAAATACAGATTCACAAAGATTTCGCTTTGGAAGAATATCTGATTTGCTTGCGGCTGTTCTTCACCCAAGAGGCTTTGATTAATCCTGGTAACGATTTTGTCTGCAACCCAGTAGCAAACTCTATCAAGTGGGGGCAAATTACGTTCTAAAGACAGTGTCATTAGATGCGTTTAGAGCCTGTTTAATTTTCTGTTTTTCATTTAGAGTCTCCGTTTTCCCAACAATTTTATAATGTAAATTTTACTGCAATGGAGACAGAAACCACCAAGTGTTCTACCAAGATAATGAATCAGGAAATTATCAAACTCGATCAGTTTGATGGAAGCAATTTTGGGTGTTGGAAAGATAAAATGATTTTCTTTTTCACTGCTATGAAGTTGTATTACATTCTGGATCCGACTCTTCCGCCTCTTCCAGAACCTACAAGTGAAGACACACAGAGTCAAAAGACGCAAGACTGAAGCGCGCTGAAGATTCACTCCTTTGTTGTGGGCATATTCTGAACGCGTTGTCTAGGTGTGCTCAAACGGTCGGTCGGCTCGGTTCTTACCAAAACCGTCAGCCGAACCGATTGTATCGGTTTTCTCTTGCACAGAACCGCAGGTCGACCGTGGAATTTGGTTTTGGTCGGTTTTGGTTTAGCCTTGGTTCACGGTCGGTCTCGGTCGGTTGGATCGGTTATGCACATGTGAAGCAGCACATGAGAAACTCTTCAATCTTCCTATAAATTTACAAAAGATTTAAGGAAAAAAACATGAATCCTTATCATAATCAAAAGTCGAAACATCAAATACATTGGAAAACAAAAAAAAAAACCATTGATCTTATGGAACCGTTTATTATACGAAAAATACAAGAAATTTTTTTCCAGAGAGTTACCTTAATCAAAGACTAAGAGACAGAAATGGTCGTCTTTCGGCCTGATCAAGGTTTGAACTTCTAATAGGAGGAGATGATCAGATGGTGGAGGGAGTAAGGAGAGAGACTGAGTGAGGCACATGATCAGGGTTAAAAGGAGTTAACTGATTAGATGATGGTGAGTTTCAAGGAAAAGAGAAGAAAAGATTGGGAGTTTTATTGGGAATTGGAGGTTTCTCACTCTACTCTCTAGAATATTTAAATGTAAAGGTTTCTCTCTACTATATACAAGCTGTAAAGTTGGTGATTTGTTTTGGGAATTGGAGTTTTTGTCTCAAAAGTCAAAAGAATATTGAAAAGTAGTAAAAGGAGGCCAGGTGATCAGAGTATTAAATGCCTATGTGTTCTAAACACTCAAGGCTGTAAAGAGTGCATATATATAAATCGTACACATGTATTAAAGGTATCGGTCGGTTCGGTTTTCACGATTCTTGACTGGAGTAAACCGTGAGCCGACTGAAAAAATAGAAAATTTTAACATTTGTAATTGACTTCGACCGAGAACCGACTTTAAGCCGACCGTATTGCCTCGGTTCAGCTTGGTTCAGCTCGATTTTTGGTTTGAATTGGTTCTTGAGCACCCCTAGTGCTGTCTGATCATTTATACAATTTTTACAACGAAACAAATTCTGCTACAGAGATATGGAATGCACTGGACTTCAAGTATAAAATTCAAGAGGAAGGTACGAATAGATTTCTAATCTCTGAATACTTCAATTTTTGTATGGTTGATAACAAGTCTGTACTCGATCAGATTTATGAGTTACAGAGCATTGTTAATAAATTTACTGTTATGAACATTAAGCTTCCTGAATCTTTCCAAGTTGGACCAATTATTGCGAAACTTCCACCGTCTTGGAAAGATTATAGGAAGAAACTTCTGCATAAGGTAGAAGATTTCTCTTTAGAACAACTTCAGAAACATCTTCGAATTGAAGAGGAGACTCGTAAACGAGAAAGTAAAGGAAAAATTGCTAAGACTAATGTTCATATTGTGGAGGGCCATATAAAGAAGGAACATGATCAGTCAACCAAAAGCCGTGCTTCTAACAAGAGAAAGAGGAACAAAAAGTATGACAAATGTTATAAATACGAAATCTTGGGACATCATGCCAAAGAGTATCGTTCGAATAAGAAACAGAAAAGTTCTGCAAGTATGGTTGAAGAGAACCTTGTGGCCATGGTGACTGAAATCAACATGGCAGACACCTTTTCTGGACGGTGGTTCGACTCTGGGGCTACTGTTCATGTGTGCAAGGATAAGTCTCTATTCAAGGCTTATAAGGTGGTCGATGGGCAAGAGGTCCAAATGGTAAATCAAGACCGTGCTAAAGTTGCTAGACAAGGCAGTGTTGAATTAAACTTTACATCTGGGAAGACTCTAACTCTTCTGAATGTTCTTCATGTTCCTGATATGAGAAAGAATTTAGTTTCTGTTGATCTTGTGTGTAAAAGAGGATTTTGAATTGTTTTTGAATCCGACAAATTAATCCTAACTAAGAATGGGATGTTTGTTGGAAAGGGTTATGGTTGTAATGGAATGTTCAAATTGAGTATTATTAATAATAATAATAACAGTGCTTCTTTTTATATTGTTGAGTCTTTTTCTTTATGGCATAGTAGATTAGCACATTTGAATTTTAGATCAATAAAAAATATGAGCAAACTTGGTTTAATTAATTATCATGATTCAAACTGTGACAAGTGTGTAGTGTGTGCAGAATCTAAATTGACTAAAAAACCTTTTCCTAGTGTTAAAAGAAATTTGGAAATTCTTGATTTAATTCACACGGATATATGTGAATTAAATGGTGTTTTAACTCGTGGTGGGAAAAGATATTTTGTCACATTTATTGATGATTCGTCTAAATATACATATGTTTATCTTTTAAAGACCAAATTTATAAAGCTGAAGTCAAAAATCAATTAAATAAGAAAATTAAAGTTTTGAGGAGCGATAAAGGAGGAGAATATTTTCCAAATGAATTTGATGATTTTTGTGAAAAACATGGTATTGTTCATGAAAGTTCTGCACCTTACACACCACAGCAAAATGGAGTGGCTGAAAGGAAAAATCGCACTTTAACAGAAATGGTAAATTGTATGATACTGCATGCCAAGTTACCTATGTACTTGTGGGGAGAAGCGTTATACACCGCATGTCACTTACATAATAGAATTGTTTCTAGGAAAACAAATGTATGTCCTTACGAGATATAGAGGGGTAGAAAGCCTAATTTAGGATACCTCAAAATGTGGGGGTGTTTGGCATACTACAGGGTCCCTGATCCTAAGAGGACTAAGTTAGGTCCTAGAGCACAAAAAAGTGTGTTCGTTGGGTATGCTGAACATGGCAAAGCTTATAGACTTCTTGATCTAGAGTCTAACACAATTGTAGAGTCTCGTGATGTAGAATTTTTTGAAGACAAATTTTATGCAAACTCTAAAGTTGTAGAGATCCAAACTTCTGATCTTGACTCTGTTCAGAGATTAGAACCTCCAAATAAAGTCAAAAATCGTGTGTTTTCCAAAGAGGAACCTAGAACAAGTAAGAGACCAAGGAAAGAGAAAAATTTGCATCCAGATTTTGTCTCAACCGACTCTATAATCTTTCTAGTAGAAGGAGATAGAGACAAAGTGACAAATAAGATGCCTTTAGTGTTAAATGTTGAGGCTGATCCTAAGACATTCTCAGAAGCCATTAGTTCCAGAGATTCTGCATTCTAGAGAGAAGCCATTAATGATGAGATGGATTCACTCGTTGGAAATGGCACTTGGACATTAGTAGATTTACCCCCAGATTCTAAACCTATTGGCTGTAAATGGATTTTCAAAAGAAAATATGGCACTGATCACAAAGTGCAAGCCTTTAAGGAGAGATTAGTAGCCAAGGGTTATAGACAAAAGGAGGGCATTGGCTACTTTGATACATATGCACCCGTGGCCAGAATTTCTTCTATTAGAGTTCTTATGGCATTATCTTCTATTTATCACCTGTAGATCCATCAAATGGATGTTAAAACTGCATTTTTGAATGGTGATATGAATGAAGAAGTGTATATGGATCAACCTGAAGGGTTTTTCCTACTGAGAAATGAAAAGAAAGTGTGTAAGCTTATTAAATCATTATATGGTTTGAAGTAAGCACCTAAACAGTGGCATCACAAATTTGACTCATGTATATTGTCAAATGTCTTCATTCCAAATGGTGCAGATAAGTGCATTTATTCAAAGTTTACCAAAGAATATGGTCTGATAATATGCTTGTATGTAGATGATATGTTGACCATAGGTACAAACATGTTAGGCATACTTGAAACAAAGAAGTATCTGACTTCTAATTTCAAAATGAAAGATCTTGGAGAAGTTGATACTATTTTAGGTATCAAGGTTAGAAAGCATAGTGCGGGTTATGCTTTGAACCAAACACATTATATAGAGAACATGCTTTCAAAATTCAAACACCTCAGTATTAAGGAATTTAATACCCCGTTTGACTCAAGCATTAAGTTAAGTGACAATTCTGGTAGAGCAGTTGCACAACTTGAGTATGCTAGTGCAATTGGTAATTTAAAGTATCTTATGCATTGTACTAGACCAGATATTGCATTTTCTGTGTGTAAATTGAGTCGATTTACGAGTAATCCTAGTGGAGAGCATTGGAAGGCAATTTCTAGAGTCTTTGGTTATTTTAGGAGGTTCATAAGACTTGGGTTATTCTATAATGAATTTCGTGCTGTGCTCGAAGGATATACTGATGCTAGTTGGATTACTAACCAAGGAGATAATAAGTCTACTTCAGGATGGGTGTTTATTCTTGGTGGGGGTGCTATTTCTTGGGCATCTAAAAAACAGACTTGTATATCTCATTCTACTATGGAATCAAAATTCATAGCATTAGCAGTGGCAGGCAAGGAGGCCGAGTGGCTCAGAAACTTATTGTTAGACATTAAGTTATGGCCTAATCAAATGCCGCCAATTTCTATTCACTGCGATAGTGAGGCTACTCTGTCAAGAGCTTATAGCAGTACTTACAATGGAAAGTCTAGACACATAAGTCTGAGGCACGAGTTTGTAAGACAATCGATTCAGGATGGAATGATTACAATTACATATGTGAAGTCGAGTAAGAACTTGGCTGACCCCTTTACCAAAGGCTTTCCTAGAGAAGTGGTAAGGGTGACATCTAATGAGATGGGGCTAATACCATTTACAATGATCGCCAACAATGGTAACCCAACCCATAACTAGAAAACCTCTAGTGACGGGTTTAATGGGTAAAAACAAGTTGTTGATAAGTGATCGAGTAACACTGATTTGCATTGTGAGCCCATTTTTGATATTGTTTGAAGAAAATCAGTGTTGATTATTACGTTAAAGAGGGTTGAATTAGTTTCTTAATGGAGTCAGACGTGTTTCGAGTAATGGGAACACAATGTGATTTCACCTATGTGGACGTAGAAGTGGTGCCGCTTCTCAAGAGAGTTAGGTTTACTCTTTGATCGTTCATGAATCCAGGAGATAGCACATGGCCATAATAGTGCTGAGCAATTTAGAAATCTTTGTAAATAGTATATTATTGTGTGTATGGTATTTCCGATTTGTTCTTATAAAGTACTTGGTTTAAGGCCTAGCTACCAATGACTCTGATTAAACTTTGATGTACTTGTACTAATTGAAGGTTTAAGTTGTTAAACACCTTCTTGTATTCATAATGATATTTTGTGTTGTTTTGAGAGAGAAATTATAATCAGTTATTTTTTACTATCAAAGTGGGGGATTGTTGATGTTTGTTTAATAGCCTGCAAAGGCTACTAGTTTGATAGTCAAAACCCATTTATAAAAGCCTGTAAAGGCTACTACTACTTTGATGGACAAAACCTATAAAGATAATTTAATTATTAGTCAAAAGCCTAGAAAGTCTATTGACCGTGAACAATCTGTTGCCATATTAAATGTTGGGTTCCTACGAGGTTTCATATGGTGCTGTTGGGTTCACGAGCTAGAAAGTAACTTTTCAGGGATTTTGGGCTTGCACCCACGTGATTTAATCGGCTCAATAAGTTTGGACAGCCTGATCAACTGTCACAAATTAATTGATTATTTTATTGACACCTTTAGTTTAATTTTTTAGGAGTTGTGTCTTTACACAGTAGGGTGCTATTCACACTGGGTGTGACTGTTGAGAATAAGTCTGCTTTGGAAAGAGACATGACCCTTTATGCAGTAGTTTTCGTGTTTGATAAATTTTGAAAGACTCCCACAGAATTAAAAATATACACACATATATGCAAGTTCTCTTTTCCTCTCTCAGATAAGAAAAATATAGATTCACAAAGATTTTGCTTTGGAAGAATATCTGATTTGCTTGCGGCTGTTCTTCACCTAAGAGGCTTTGATTAATCCTGTGAACGATTTTGTCTGCAACCCAGTAGCAAACTCTATCGAGTGGGGGCAAATTACGTTATAAAGACAATGTCATTGGATGTGTTTGGAGCCTGTTTAATTTTCTGTTTTTCATTTAGAGTCTCAATTTTTCCAACACAAACATATACAAATTAATGATGATTGAGATATAAACCAAGAAAACACAAATTTATGTGATTCGACTAACTCATGCCTATGAGAAGTACTTTTTGGGTACTCTCAAGGTAGCGCTTATGTGGTGTTCCACACTCAATGAGGTAGTGCTACACAGGATTGTTAGGCCATTTAAATTTTTTGTGGTGGATTCAATTATTCGTGTGGCGCGCGCTGCTATTGAGTACGGGGTACCAAGTGACATGCCACGTGGTACCTTAGGAGTACCCAAAAATTTCTCCATGCCTACACAAACAACCCACGAGAAAGGCACTTGAGAGAAAAAAAAAAGATTACAAAACCAACTCTCATAAACCCAAATAACCCTCCTCTCGCCCCTAGAACATACTTCCCAATGAGGGGAGACTCCTCAACTTAGAGGTAACTAAATAGATTGGGAATCTGAGACCAAATCCTCAACTCCCAAATCAATGGGATTGTCCCATGTGACAGAATCGGGAATCCTAACATATTTACAAACCTGGGAATGGAAACAACAAAAGATCATGTTAAAGATCACAAAAAAAAAAAAAAAAAAAAACCAGAGTTTCTCTTCACAGTTGTAATTTGATGGCCGGCAACATAATCTCCACAAACGAACTCTTTCCTGCAGCAATAATAGAACAAGGAGTATTATAAACTACATGCATTCTGCATCCAAACATCAGAAAATGACCTTATATCTTCTTGAAGAAAAAAAACAAAATCTTATATCTTGTTCACTACCAAGAAAACCCCATGCTCAGCTTGGTTTGCAGATGCAGAAAATAAATTGGAAAATGAGAAGAAACTAATTCTTTAACTATTTCCTTCATGCTTAAATTACATTATAAAATAAAAAAATTATGATGTAAAAAGAACTCGATGAAGTGACTCACAAAATTCAATTATTTTAAGTTATGTTCATCATATTTTCTTTCTCCTTCCTATTTGGTTCAATGTGTAGTCTGTGTTCCTTAAACAATGAAAAGTGCTACAGTACTTTCCTTTTATATCGCCAAATCTATGAACTAAATAGAGTTCAAGAAACCAGTGGATCAATGGCATGAGATACATACATCTATATAATAAGATACAGCGGTGTGGGTCCCTTTTAAATTGACAACTTTCAATCCGAGCCATTGAGATACGTTGAGATATTTTAAACCGTTAGATTTTTGTTCAAAATAAGCACTCATGCACATGATGCACGGGATCAAATCTTACTTTGATTGATTAACAAACTAATATAGAAACAAACTAATGATTAGGCTGCGAAAAAAAATTGGTCATATATCTATTTGATTTGGTCAGTTTAGTATTGATGATTAGGCTATATCAATACTAAAAATTGAGCATATATCTATTTGATTAACAAACTAAAAGAACAAAATATATCAAAAATACATAGTACGCATATATCTATTTGATTAGGCTGCGAAAAAAAAATTGGTCATATAACTAATGATTAAGCGCTCAGCCAATACTAAAATTCAAAGCTTAACATCTATTCAAAAAAAATTGGGCGTTGTACAATTGGTCATATATCTATACTGTCAAAATAACTCTCACCTCAAAAATCAATACTGTCATATATAAGGAAATAATACTGTCAAAATGGGCGTTAATATATTTTTTGGTTGGTAAAAGAAAATAAAAATCAATCAACCAAACACATAAAAGGGAAGCGAAAAAACTACTCTATTTGAAATGGTCATATATCTATACTGTCATATATCCTCTCTCTCTCTTTGAAATGATCAATCAACCAACCCAGAAGGCCAATCTCACTGACTGTAACCCGTCTCTCCCTCAATAGCTCTGTTTCTCTCTCACTCTCTCCTGGGTATGTATACAATGTCAAACTGCAGCATGAATTTGTGTTTTTTTTTTAGGTGTAATACATCAATATTTGTGTGTGTGTGTGTATTTGTCACTTTTCATTAACAGTGTGTTTTTGTCTTTTCTTTATACTATAGTGTGAAGAGTGTGTATATACTTCTCTCCATTGTTTCTTTAACAGCCTAACTCAAACCTTAACTTCTCTCCATTTTTTTTTTTTTTGGGTTTCTTTTCCAGTCATCAAAAGGATCGTAGAGTCTTTTCCAGTCATCAACACGAAATCATTAACAGAGCTAATTTTTTGTTGTAACTCTGTGTCCATCTAGGTATAATCTCTCCCTCCCTCTCTCTGCATGTGTGTGTTCATGGAGTTTTTAAAATAGAGTTTTTAACTAAATTTTGGTATTAATGGTCTTTTAAAATAGAGTTCATGTGTGTAATTCTCGGACATGGAATTATACCATTCCCATTCTTAATGACTTTTCTTTTCTTTTCTTTTTTTGTTCATGTGTGTCAAAACTAGAGTTTCGAAAAGGCCGTTGCAGCCGCACTTAGTGCGCATCCGTGGATTCTTTGAGTTCTTTTGGAGTGTGACGGGGGCTTTTTTGTAACGCTCTTTTGAAAAGAAAAAAAAAAAACAAAGTTCCTCATACAATTTTGAAAACTTTGTGGGTTTAAAAGAGAAATAATAGAAAATAATTGTAGCAATTATCTAGGGTATACACTAATGCACTAATAGCTAAAAATGTATTTTAAATATTTTATCCAAATACTCCCGCCGCACCCCACCTTACTTTTTGGAAAATTGACAAATCCCTCATATGGGTTGTCATCACAACTTGCATTTGTGTCTCTCTGTGTGTGAATATGGGATTGTGTCTCTCTGTGTGTGAATGTCAATCTTCTTCTTTCAATAGATAAGAATTTCCTGCTGAAGCATTTGAAGTTTTGAAATCCCGTAACACATTAAATTCTTAACTAATCCTATAAACATACCCCATGTCTTTATACTTTTTATTGCCCCAATATTTCATTTCTTTCAATAATAATATTAGTATTAAACAATAATATTACTTTCATTTTTTTTTCTTTCATTTTTTTTTCTCTTTCTTAGGCTTAGTGTTGTTTTGATTAGTCTTAGGGCAATAGGTTTATTATTGTTAGAATCAGAGGTACTAAAATGGCAGTGTAGGTTTCTTCATGAAAGAGATCAACTCCATGTACAACTCCATGTACAGAGTATTAATTAAACAAAATCAATGGCCTCTTTTTCAACTCCATGTACAGAGATCAACTCCATGTACAACTCCATGTACAGATCAACTCAATGGTCTCTTTTTCGTTTTTTTTTTTTTTTTTTTTTTTGCTTCGTGCCCACGGGCACGGGTTATTACTAGTGTATTGATAATACTTGCCTCGGTGTAATCATGGTCATATTCGGGGACAGACTTATAAAGGGGCAAGGGGAGACTCAATCCCCCTTGATTTTTGAAAATCACTATATATACCTAAATAGTATATACTTAAATCCCCTCCCAAATTCCAAAATTCCCTAATTTGTTTGTATTTGAGTCTTAAAATTCTACAAGACAAAACAACCAAGTATTAAACATTCAATATCTTGGTCTCAATTTGTAGTAATAAAGTGTCATTTTGTTGTACCTTTGGTGCTAATCAGTATTAACTTTTCTAATGTGCCATTTGGCAGTAAATTTTAAGTGTCATTTGTTAGTTAAAATTTCATCATTAGTAGTACAAGGTCTCAAAGTGTTGTAATTGAGATGTATGTATCTTATCATGGTAGAAGATTTCTTGAGTTTTTGGATTAATTTTTAGAGCATTAGCTTAAGCATTATCATCTATACGAAAAATATATATAAACAAACCCAAAAAAATTGCCTCGGAGGCGCTTTTCCCCCCTTTCGTCCTACCAAGCCCCAGAGCCGGTCCTGACAAATTGGGGGCCCTAGGCAAACATTGAAAGCCGGGGCCCTTTAAACAACAAGGGTTTGGGAGTAGCGCCCCCGAAGCGAAAATTTTTGGGTCATTTTATACATGTTTGCGTGTATAATTTCTATATCAAACATGTTATAAACCTTATAGTGTTGATTTGTGAGTTTTTTTTTTTTTTTTTTTTTTTTTGTCATTTTTTAGAATTCGGGGGTTTAGTAATTGTAATCCTTATTGTATGTACTGATTATGATTTTCTTCTCCTTCCACTAGCCTCTTTGGCCTTTTGTAATTCCACGTGTTCATATTATTACTTTTTATTGATAATAATTGTTAAGAGCTTTATCTATGATAATAATTCATAAAGCTTGATTCAACCTAAAATAATTTAGGTTGAGCTAAACAAAAAAGTGAGAAGATAAGTACTATTAGTTTAAATATTTAGGGTGAGTTGGATTATAATGGGACACATACAATTATTTATTTTTTTCCAGTATTTGCTTCGACTCTTTTATAATTGGTTCAACATATTATAGATAAAACTTTTATTTTGGGCCCTACTCAGTATTTTTCGGGGCCCTTTTAAAGAGCAAAATATGAATAAAATGTGGGGCCCTAGGCGACCCGCCTACCCCGCCTATAAGCAGGGCCGGCCCTGCCAAGCCCCCACAACTTCAAATTTCTGCATTCCGCTCATATCGAATGAAGAAAAGACGCCTACAGCCTCTTATATCGTGCAATCTCCTCTGGATTTCAGTGACATGAGCATCATAATATCTTGCTTGATCTCTCTTTCTCCTAAATCCTAATAATATTACCAGATGGCCAAAAGCAAAGATGTGCAACACAAAATGCAACTTTTGGGACATTTCACGTACCCCAAAAGAAGATTTACCTGGAACTGGAAGCACATAACGAGATCTCCAACCTTAACATACTTTTTTCACATTTGCCCACTCGTCCACTTCAGCTCCAAACCCAAAAAATCTTAAACAAGCTTCCTGTTATAAATGCTAAAATGTCAAACAAGTGCGAGTCAGATAAAGCAATATGATTTTCCCTGCTACTAATAACTATCTTGGAATCTTTCTAGCAGTTATGCTATATCCATGAGAAGTTCCACAACAATAAATAACTCATCATATATCACTATTAAAATAAAAAGATAAATCATTAAATTGAGTGAACATCAATTTTAAAAAGAAAAATCATTGGGGGTCTGCTGCTAAAGTTAAAGTTTTGGGGCCTTTAATTCTAAGGGCTTTATCTTCATAAATCAAGGAAATTGATATGCACTTCATCAAGGAAAATCTCAGCAGTGATACTATTTGCATTCCCTTTGCGAAGACTAGTGATCAAATTGTAGATGTTCACACCAAAGGGATAAGGAGTCGTCTATTTCATACTATCCTAGACAAGCTGGGCATGAGAGATATGTACCAGCTTGAGGGAGAGTGTTGAGAGTTATTAATATTCTCTCTCATGTATTTTATTTTCTCAGTAGTCAAAGGACTTAGTTGTAATATTTGTTTCTTTTTTCTTCAATAAAATAATAGAGGGTTTGACATTGTCAACCCTAAGTTTGGCTAAAACAGTTGTCAACAAGACATTGTCGAAACAAGACTATGTTATCATGTTAACTATTAAGCCACCAGTTGCTCCAATGGCTTAAGTTGTTAGGCCTGTTTGGTTGCACAAATTGCCCCATTTTTTGAATTATTCTATTTTGAATTGGTTCATTTGGAATTTGTCTATTTGTAAATAATTTAATTCTAATTCATGTGTCTGTTTAGTTGGCCAAAGAAAAAACTATTTCATTTTAAATTATCTAATATAAGGGTGTTTGATAGCAATAATTAAAATTGAAAAATATCCAATTTAAACATTATGCTTAACTCTTTTTTTTTAGTTTTTATCGTGTGAAACTATGAAAACTGTGCTTATTTACTTTAGGGCTATCATCTTCCCCCTCCTCCCCCCCCTTCCCCCCCCCCCCCCCCCCCCCCCCCCCCCTTTTTTTTTTCAATGTAACCAAGTTATCAACTATCGATATATTAGGACCATGGTCCTACCCTGGTGGCAAAAGCCCACTATCCCCACTCAAGTGGTGAGTGTTCAAATCCCTCTCCCCCATGTATCAAAAAAAAAAAAAAAAAAAAACAAAACTAGCTACATATTAATAACACATCAAGGTCATACATATCACAAATGAGAAAAACACAAAAAGTCAAATAACCCAATTAAAATAAAAGTAAATATCATGCCATCCCGGTAATAAAAAGGAACTAGAGTACGAACAAATAAGTAAAGAACAACAATTTCTCATACCCAATTAGAAATAAAAAAAACAAAATATCATGAACATTGCTGAGTCACATAATCAGCCCACATGTTCTGAGCAATATAATCTAATATTCTTTTTGCCTCTCAATCTTGTCTTCTAACTGACAGTTGCTCATTTACCAATCCTTGTGATCGAATCTTTGATTGTGTCTCATTTAGTATTTCACGATCGTATTCTGCATAAGCCCAATCATCACCACCAATTTCAACTCTAATATGATTGTGTAAAACACAAAGTGCAATTACTAAGTTGGCTTGAGTGGTATATGGATAAGGACGTGACATCCTTAAAATAGGAAATCATGTCTTTAGTACACCAAATATCATTTCAATTACATTTCTTAAAGATGCATGATGGTGGTTGAACAACTCTTTTGCATTTTGTGGAGGTTGATTACTAGAACTGAACTCCTTTAAATGATTTCTAACACCCCGATATGGTGCTATGAAGTTTGGTGAATGTGTGTATCCAGCATCAACAAGATAATATTTTCCTATGATAACAAGAAAACATGCAAATATTTTATTGCAGCAAATCAAGCACTTCATGAACAAATAGAATTTTAAAAGAAGCAAATGGTAAATGTGAATATACCTTCATGTAATTTGAAATCCTTCTCCCTTGCCGCTCCTAAGGAACGCCCATCTGCAGCGGACCCCTCCCAACTAGATAAAACATGTAGGAATCGTAAGTCAAACGAACAAGCGACCATCACATTTTGAGACAACTTTCCCCAACGATCTCTAAATGAAGCTTGATCGCCACCTCCAACAATTACAAAGATATGAGTGCCATCAATGGCTCCTATCCAATCGTACAACAGTTATTTCAAATTACAAATACATTCACATAAGAAAGAAAATAAACAGTCAAGACATTATTTTAAACTAGTTTACCTTAAAATAAGGATAAAATCTGGAGTCTCTTAGAATTTCCATTGGAGTAGTTATCTGAGGAAGTCGAATGAATCGACTAGAGTGCTGTTTCAGAGCATATAAAAGTGGATTAAAATATCAACTCCCAGTCTCTCCCGAGTGTTGAAATCGCTCCTAAACGAAGCAATTTCCAACACTATGACCAACTGTAAAGAGAAACATGGCCATTTGTTCTTCAATATTTACACGCCCACTATCATGAAGTAAACTTTTTGCTCGCATTAATTGGCACAGACTTTGAAAAAATGGTAAGTCCATTTGACAAACCTCACGACAACGTGATTGATGACCATTAAGTATTTCATCAACATACGCTGCACCACTAAGAGCAGAATTGCGACATGACTATTTTTTAATCCTACTCACATAATACAATGCAGCATATGCTACTCCAATTTTGTCCATTTCTTGAAATTTTTCATCCGAGTCATCAATTTCCTAAAAGCTTGTCAAGTTATAAGTATAATGTTCAAAGCACCATTCAATTCCAAGCTAGTAACCTCCAAAAGCACATCAAATTGCAAAAGTCAGATGCCAAACTAGAACCACATTTGTGAATAACCAATCACAGTTTTAAATCCACATTCTCAAATTCAACATTAACAGGAAGGTCAAGATTAACATGTTTAATTGTCTAAAAAAGAAGAAGATAAAAATTCGTTCACAATTTCCAACCTACAAAAACAAATTCAAGACTAACAAGTGATGAAAATAAGATCGTAGCTAGTCTCAACATATCATTGCCATAACGATCTCAAAAAAGTCAAACGTAGAGGGCCTTTAAGTGTCATGAAAGCAATTTCATTCTTATCATCCTTGAGAACATTGGCGGACTTGAGAATGTCATCTTCATTGAGTTCTTCCATTTTTTGCAACTCTTCAATACACTTTTGGCATAACGTGATGTCATTTGCTTGAACTTTATGCATAGCTCTCATCTTAGAAGTCGTGGCCAACTCAGAAAAATCATTTGCTATCTTATTTTCGGTCTTAAAGCGAACTCTTCTCTTTTGACTAGAACTTTTTGAAGCATCGAAAACCCATGTCTTTGATTTGTCACTATCAATTTGGAAGATCGAGTCAGAACTTGAACTTGATCCATCAAGGGTTACGATAGTTTCTTTACTTGAAGTCTATTCCATATTAGCATTGCTATCCCTCTTTAGATACTACTTAGGCACTTGATACTTGAAATTTTCCAGTAGCGCGTTAACCTATGTTAAAATTGTGTCACTAATCGTAGTTGATTCTTAAGAATTCTATGAAAAGTATTTAGAGGAAATACCTCCACAAATAATTGATAGCTGCCATAATTGACTACTTGGTATGTCATTTTAATTGATTTGTTCCAACTATTTATCTGTACAATCTTTACACGCCCACTATCATGAAGTAAACTTTCTGCTCGCATTAATTGTCACAGACTTTGAAAAATTGGTACGTCCATTCGACAAACCTCACGACAACGTGATTGATGACCATTAAGTATTTCATCAACATACGCTGCACCACTAAGAGCAGAATTGCGACATGACCTTTTTTTTAATCCTACTCACATAATACAATGCAGCATATGCTGTCACACCCCTAATTAACAAATAATAATCCGTTGTGAGAGAAATTGGAGCGGTGACTGATAAGAAAATTACACGTGTCAGATCATACGTTACTATATCATTCTAAAGTAGAATATTACATCAGCTCAAACTAGCTATTTTTAAACACTATCTTCACGCTCAAACCATTTATCATACAATACTAGCTTCCAAACTTTTATTTATTTTACATAACCATCATGGCTTTATTCTTTCTCACGATTCACAGGCTAGCTCTCACGTACCCACTATCCATTCTTGGGTTCTAAAATGTTTTGGTATAAATACCATGAGCTTTACGCCCAGTAAGGAGAAATCTATTTTTTTTTATTTTTTTTTAAACTTTGTTATTCACAATACATATGTCCATGTAAACAGAATAAGTTCACCAGTTGCTTTTATTTAACAACTTACACATGTAAAACATACTTGTGTACTTCTTCCTCGTTACCTGCAAAATTAACATCTCACACAAAAAAATATGGTGAGCATTCACTTCAATTGTACACACTTAGCCCAGCTCAAGCATGTACAATTCCATGGCCACAACACCCCAGCCCCGCTTGTAAGGTGTATACTATCCACCAGCCCTGCTCGAAATTGAGTAGCATATTAGTGCACTAACTGTATGACTTTCTTAGTCCTAGCCATCTCAACGCAGACTATCTTGGTCTCACAGTATACGAAAGGCCTCGGCCTTAACCAAATCCATAAATCAACAAAAGAATTGCACATGCGTGACAATTAGGAAAATATCATAACAAGTATTTCAGGGCACCATGTCATTTTCAGGTAATAAGGATCCAATAATAAAAATTGGGAAAGATTAAACAACAATAATAAGTTATTTTCTTAAAATCCCTTTCCATCCAACTTATTCGAAATTTACTTCAGGTTGTTGCCCAAATAGATCTTAATTTGAATTTCAAATGTCGGAAACAGAACTCTTAAAGACTATTCTAGAAGTGGAATGGTATTATTTTTCCTACAATTAACTCATTGATTCAAGTTAGTCTATGATCGACATTATTTGCAAAATAATAATAAGGGTAAAAAGCATTTTGCCCCCTCAAATTATACACGTTTTTGTAATTTACACCCCGAACTTTAAAAAGTTGCAATGTGCCCCCTGAACTATCTTTAGGGTTGCAATGTCCTCCCTGAACTTCAAAAAGTTGAAATGCCCCCCCCCCCGAACTATCGTCTGTGTTGCAATGTCTCCCCTGAACTATCTTTCGTGTTGCAATATCAACCCTGCCATCACATTCCATCAAGAAATGTGATGGAATTTGTTCATGTGGGACACACAACCCAAATGTCAAGGGTATTTAAGACATTTCACGTTTCGCTTCTAATTTGACAATCATAAAAATCATAAAAACTCAGTTAATTTCACTGGGTCCTTTTCTTTAATATGTTCATTTGTTGTGTAACAATAAAAAGTTGGAGTTTTTATAATTTTTATGATTGTTAATTTAGATGGGGATAGTGAAATGTCATAATTGCCTTTGAAATTTAGCATGTGCGTCATACACGAGCAAATTCCATCACATTTCTTGATAGAATGTGATGGTAGGGTTGTCTTTGCAACACGAAAGATAGTTCAGAGGGAACATTGCAACATAGATGATAGTTCAAGGGGGACATTTCAAGTTTTGGAAGTTCAGGAAGGACATTGCTACCCTAAAGATAGTTCAGGGGGACATTGCAACTTTTCAAAGTTCGGGGTGTGAATTGTAAAAGTGTGTATAGTTTGAGGGGGCAAAATGCTTTTTACCCTAATAATAAATTCCCAACTAAAATCCTACAACTCTGGCCAGCCAAACAGCCCCTAAGGACATCTCCATTTAATGGGTTAGATTGGTTATGTTTTTAAAAAAAAAACAAAGAAAAAATAATAATATTAGTCACAGGAACAACACACAACCATTCTGCCTAACTAGTAATTAGAATTATACTATTCGCACTATTATATAATAACCCAATGGTATGCTCTCTTTTGGGTTTTAAAAAAAAGGCGCTACTGACAAGGGTCGAACAAGAGACCTTGCCATGACTAGTTCATTCCCTAAACCACCCGGCCCGAGCTAAACTCGATGATAAATTGTGTAAATATATGTATATATAACACACGTACAGACACCCCTACCCAGACCAACTGGGGCCACCAGCTACCACACCAACGACAATCCGGCAATCTTCTCCGGGGAATCTCATCGAAAAGTCGCAACTCCGGCCAAGTATTAGTTTAGACCTACCCTCCTTACTCATTTCTTAATGGATTTGAGTGATTCTTGATGGTGTTTCCCTCTAAATTTCACATTAAGAAAAACAATAAGTGAAACTAACTTAATTTGAACCCAATCTATATATCTGTAATTACATAGAGATTTAAAACTTAAGACTCCTTTAGCTTTTGACCAGACCCTTAAAAGCTTTAGAGTTTAGACTAAGACCCATGAATGAAAGTCCCTTTGAATTCAACCAATCATTAACAGTATCTACTAAGTTTAGTAGAGGGAAAATCTCATACTCTCTGTAATTGGGGCTTCACATGCTCACCTATTCTACTCCTTGCCTCTCCTATTTTCATACTCTTCTTCACATGCTCACCTAGTTTTTAACTCTTGCATTTTAAGTGGTGCCATACGATATGGTGTCTTTGAGATCGGAGGTGTATTAGGCACCAAATCGATACAAAAGTCAATTTCTCTCTTTAGAGGTAGTCCTAATACCTCTCCAAATATATCCTTGAATTCACTTACTACGAGAATCTGAGAAATTAGAAATTCTTCACTTACGTCCTCGAGATGAGCTAATATTCCAACAATAAAAGTGTCATACCCCAACCCATCCTGGCGAGTTGGGACACGTGTAACAAGCTCACACACCAATATTTACACTAAACACTAAGAAAAACATAATTTAGATTGCATAAAAGAACTTCCTTGTCATAAAAATAACCCCAAGGGCAAAATGGTCATTAATAAGGTATAGAAAATTTTACACCAAAAGATAGGTCTTTGAGTCCCGGTTCCAACGCAAAAAATGGCGCGCGAACACGAATTTTCTAGAGAGAGTTATGCTTGTTTCCGTAAAAGCCGTCGGGCTGAAACCAGACTAGCGCATCGATCCGCCCCAAAACCGGATCGATTCGGTTTTCACAGATTGTTATTTTTTGCAGGTTCAAATGCCCTAGATCGATCCGCACATAACCCGGATCGATCCAGATTCTGTAGATTGATTTTCCTGCTGCTAAAAACATCAGATTTCAAGTTCAAAACACTTCCAAGTTCTACAATTTGTTCCACACATCATGAAAATTTTTTAGAACACTTCCCAAACACCCATAAACATATCCACAACATATGTAAGCATTTCCAAATCATTCAAAAACATCATCCATGTACATTGAAATGAGAAACTAACCATAGAAACTTCAGACTTACAAAACTAGTAAGGAAAAGAAATTGTGCTTGCCAAAATGACTTCAAAACAACATGGCCATGAAGAATTTATCGGAAAACAACTCCAAAACTATTTCAAACCATTTGAGAAGTTGTTTTAACACCAAACACATTATTCCTTCACTAAAAATCCAACTTGCATCAAATGCCTCATAACAACCCTTCATATGCAAACATTCAACAAGAAGGATCCAAGTTAATTTACAATCAAAATTACTTTAGATTCTTCAAAGTTATTTCCCATATACATGACTTGTAGCTAGCAACCATGACACATGGTTTGTTGCACAACCAAATTCAACACCCAACTTAACATATTACAAGTTTCCCAAAACATAAGTTGTTCACATACCTATTACAAAGGTTACATTTGAACTAAAACTAAACTATTCATATGAACATAACCACATATGCACAACTCCCACGCCCAACCCATCATCCAAATCATTTCCTCTCGTTCACCCGTTCGGTACCTGTGATGGTTATTCAATAACCACAATAGAAAACATATTTTCGTTTAAGCTTTCGCTTAGTGAGGAACTAATCATGCTATTGGAATGTTCAATATGCAAATGCAACAATTAATATAGACAACAACAAATTGATCTCCGAAAGGTCAAGTAACTCAAGCCACCACCCCCGGGTCCTTCTTACCCCGGAAATTCTCACTCTTATTAACGTATATAGCGTATCACACACTCTTGTGATCCCGAAGGCATCACCGTTTCATCATCGTGGTCGTCACCATGCCCCGTTCATTGAGGGCTTACTATCCCTTACATATGGGACCTATAAATGGTGACCACTACTTGACTTTCCTTTGATCCACATAGGCATATAAGCAACTATTCACATAAACATGACAATCTTTCACATAATTGACATATATACTTCACTTAAATCACATTCCTGGCACACTAGTCACGGATTAAGCATTCTAAAGCATCAATTATCACACTAACATAAGTAAACACCCAATTTTAGGATTAAAACACTCACCTCTTCGATTTACTAGCGATTTAAGCTCCTAGAATCCAATTTTAAGGTAGATTCAACCCAACTCTTGCTCTAGGATCAATCCTACATAAGTTTGGCACCAAAAACATCGTCTATCAAGAATGGTTGCCGTAAAAACATTGCCAAAAATGAAAATAAATTATGTGCATGTGATCCTCTTACCTCCACGAGTCTAAAATGGTCTCGGATCATGAATCCGACGCTGAACGGCGAAGAAATGGCAAGAAATGTTGCGTGAATTTCCGTCGCCGAATCGAGAGCTCTCGTTCTCTCCTAAACTCAAATTCCCAGCTGTATATTGTGTCTTGGAGACACATATCAACATATGCATATGTTTTGAATCAAGTTTTTATTAATTATGTTTACCTCCCCTGACTTTTTTTAAGTTTTATTATGAAACCCCCTTGCTAATTACATTAACTACCCATCTTGTCTAAAAGGATTTAATCTAAGTCCCGCGTGGGTCCCAAACGTGGTCCCACATAAATTATGAGGTTGCTATTAAATCTACCAATTATCAATTGTATTCAAATATGCCCTCACATGGGTACCCAAATTGGTCCCCTTACCTATTATAAGACATTATAATATCTTTAAGCATTTAACCAAGTAATCATATAAGCATATAATGACATCAAAATGTAAATTATTTTAATTAGACTCTCATTGGGTGTAATAACCTGCATTTCCATTTAATTTAAAAGTCATGCCCATATTTAATTTATGTGTATTTGCATTGGCATATTTAAATTCTATTAATCATGGTCTGCTTTTATTTTAATTCCAGTCACTTGTTTGGAATATTAATGTCTTATCTAATTCACATTTAAATTCTATTGGGGGCCAAACTGCAATTTTACAAAAGTTAGTAATACCTGTGGGGATTTCAGAATCTGTATTTCAAAACGGTGAAAGTAACTTCTTTTGACTCAATCAGTATTTTTATAAAACCAGTAAATCAATTCTTTAGTTAAAATGAATTTTCTGTATTTTTGTGGTGACCACCGCGCCCCGAAAATACCAGTTTATGTCCAAAACTGTCCGCGCTGTGCTAAACTTCTCCAGATTTTGAAAGTGACCGATTTGGACACTTACTTTATTTCCATTTATGGCAACTAATGATTGCCTTGCACTTGTTTGGGAATGTCTAGCTTGTGTATGTTATTTTTGTGCCAAAAGCTAGATTCCCAAACAACTCTAGTTTGAACCCCTATACATCTACACTTGACTCTTGGATAATTGGGGAGTTATATACATCAGTGTATATACGTAAGTATAATTCAGTTTAGATTAACCTCTTAATCTGCAATTGCTTAGGAATTAGAATGGTTAATCAATGTTAGTTGGTTGAGTGAGTATCACAACTCACAACTTGGAGCCCAAGTTCTTAAGCTCTATATAAGAGTTCTCTCTATAAATTCCTTTGGCATCAGATTCATATATTAGGACTGGTCGACCTATCTCGTGCTCGCCTCGAGATTCTTTACTTCATAGAGATTCAGCGCTTAGTACTCGTTGAGATGGTTCGCTTGGTTAATAGCGATACCTTCTATCTTCCCCTGGAGGTTCAGGTTGTGCAGGCCCACCTTGCACAGCTGGAGGTACCTCCACCGGTCGTCCCTGCTGTTGAGGATGACGGTGACGTTGATATTGTGCTCGCTTCCATTTCCGAGGAGGATGGCTTAGGATGGGACGACTTTGCGGTCGACCTTGAGGAGGCGCTTGCACTTGAGCCAGCCTTGCCTGAGGCAGATGTCCCTGGACCTGCTTCACTGATGACCTCTCACAGCTGTAACTTTGGGGCAGGCCCCTCCCATGTTCAGCGACTGCATCAGGCCGACTCGCTTGACCTGTTGATGGCTACTTACGGCGATGACTGATTATTTAGATATCGCCTTGTACATATGGATTGTTTTGACTATTAGCTCTATCTCTTTTTGCAAGCTGTAATTACATGCATTAGAGTGTAGGGCAATGACCCCATTTTTGTAACATTAACTCTTGCATGCGTCCTAACCCATGCAAATAGGGTAGGCATTGATCTGACCATACATGCTTTTTGTATCTACTTGGCAGAAGTTATATATATAAGATATAATACTCTTTTGAATGTTGTTGTCATTTAAATTACTTCATATCACTGTTGCATGCATGTTTCTCATTCTACTACCACTATCATGCATAGAATGGCTGGAGGAGTCAGGAGAAACAGGAACCTGATCGAGGGAGCACCCGAAGCTGCTGATCCTACCGGGATGTTTGAAGCGTTTATCAGACGGTTAGAAAGGATCGGTAATACGAACGACAATCGGAGAGACCGTCAAACGGGAGACAAGTTGCTAGAAAGATTCCGTGCTCTAAGGCCCGAACAATTTGCGGGTACCGCGGAACCCTGGAAGGCGGAACAGTGGTTGAGACAGATGGACCGGATGTTTGAAGCTGTCCAATGTAACGAGATAGACAAGAGAAGATTGGCTACGTTTCAGCTGACCGATGCTGCCGCAGATTGGTGGGATTCGGTCATAGCTACTATCGGGAATGGAGCTGCAACGGGGATGACGTGGACTGCGTTTAAGGGGAGATTTTTGGAGAAGTATTTCCCGCCTACGGAGAGGCACCGAAGAGAGAAGGAATTCATGGATCTGACGCAAGGAACCAAGTCGGTGCAAGAGTACACCACACAGTTCGAAAGACTGTCTCGGTTTGCCCCACACTTGGTTGATACCGAGGAGAAGAAGATCCGGAAGTTTAATCAAGGGCTAACACCGCAGATTCGCCGCTTGACCCTCGGTCACTTGGATAAATCGTTTGAAGGACTTGTTGGTTTGGCTACCGATCTGGAAGAGGATGCTCGAGTGAGCCGAAAACAATTTGAATTCCGACCGCCTCAAAGGGGTAATTTTGGGAATAGACCACCAATGAACCGTACCCAAGGGCAGAAGAGGAATTTCGACGGAAGCAAGAAGACTCAGGCTATTACCTATCCGACTCAACCTCGAGTAGGAGAAGGGAGTAGTGGTGGAAAGTGCTTCAATTATGGCAACCCTGGACATTTGGCTCGTGATTGCAAGGCACCAAGGCGTGCTACTCAGCAAGGGATAGTCTGCTTCAACTGTGGTGAACCAGGTCACATCAGCAGGTTCTGTACTGCTCCTAAGCAGGTGACTTATGGTCAACAGGGTCAGACTCGCTTGAATGCTGTTATCCCGGATGCCGCTGGATATGATGGAACTGCGTATGAAGAAGGAAATTATGGAGAAGCTCAACCTGATCAGCAAGCAGTAGAAGGTACATTAACTCTGTTTAACTCCCATGTTAAAGTGTTATTTCACAAAATTCAAGAGATATGATTTGATTCTTGTAAAATTAACCTTGGAATCTTAATCCTCATTTAAAAACAAAGAAAATCATATAAGATAAGGCTTGGTTGATCACAGAACTAAAATGGGTCAAAAAGACCCCTGTTTTGCTGAAACAGGGAAGTCTGGGGGAAGAAGACGAAGCCTCAGCTTCATCTCGCGCCACGATCGCGCGCGCGAGAATCGCGCGAGCGGCCCGCGCGAGCGACCCTTCGCGCGAGCGGCCCGCGCGCGCGAGGCAGCCTTCCCCAGGCAGACGTAAGAATTCATATATATATAATTGAAAATTGGCTGGTCGCGCGAGCGAGGGTCGCGCGAGGACCCCTTCGCGCGAGCGATCCGCGCGCGCGACCCTGCTTTCCTCAGGCAGACAGAAAAGGTTATTAATAAAGGAAAAATGGGCTTATCGCGCGAGCGGCTCGCGCGAGCGACCCTTCGCGCGAGCGGCCCGCGCGCGCGAGGTAGTGCAGTTTCTGTTTTTGTCTGTCTTTCTGTTAAGGGACTGTTTGGATGAAATTTATAAACTGTTAAGGCTCTGTTTGGGAATTGAGTTGATCAGAACTCTAATTGGTTATGTTTAAATGATTTAAACATTATAGTATAACTCATTAATCCCCGTACGCGTGTTGTTTCTTGATTCTGCATTTTTGTTTAAGTGCATACCATTCATGTGAGTCAGTGGTACATGCATTGGGGTGTCAGTCTGTGTGGAAAAGAGTAATGGTAGTGTGGAAAGGGTATGAGATTGTGTTTGTGGTTGTGGTTGTGGTTATGGTTGAGTATGAGTTTGTGGTCGTGGTTGTGGTTGTGGTTGTGGTTGTGGTAGAGTTTGTGGAAGAGGGTATCTTTGAAATGCGACGGTGGCAAATAAGGACACTCCCTGACGCCCATGGAAGCGTTAAAGTGTGTGAAGCCGAACTCGGACATTCCCTGGCACCCATGGTAGTGCTAAAGTGTGGCCTACGGACACTCCCTGATAACTCAAGTCTGGATACTGTGTGAGGGGTCGCCCCGGTATTTGCATGGCGGTTAGGGTATTCAAAGTGTGAGGCATTGGACACTCCCTGGTACCCCGGACCAAAGTGTGAGGCAAACTGGACACTCCCTGGCGCCCCGTTGCTAAAGTGTGGCTATCTGAGTGTTTCAAAGATACCAGGAGTAGGATAGTGGGTTGTTGTGGATGTCGAGAGAAAAGAGTCGGCGAGATGAGTGTGGTACATTGTCTCATTTCACGAGTATCTGTATTTATGAATGAAAGACTTTTGTTATATTCCTTGTTGTTTTATAAAATAAATTCTTTCAGTATTTCATAATGGAAAAAGGTAAATGGGTATGATTTACATTCAAAGTCATGTTTTTAATACTCACCAGCTTCTTGAAGCTGACGACGTTGATGCGTCCTGGACATTCGTGTTCAGGCTTTTCAGGTTTTAACCAGGAGGAAACATATGACTACGCTAATTGAGGTGGCCGCTGTTGGAATAAAGAAACTGTTCATTTTATGCATTAAGTTTAGTTGTTTGAGTTTTAAACTGTTTTGTTTTTGTTTAAGGATGACTGTAACAGACTTTAAGATATTATTTTATTTTCAAGGCGGTCTGTGCCTTAGTTGACCCCGGTTTATAAGATGTAATAAGATAGAAAATTTTTGTAAGCCTTGATTGCTTTACTCTGATTTTTACGTTTTGTTGTTTGACGTTTGGGGCGGAATCGATCCTTCAAACTGTCGCGACCTACGGGTCCATAAAGGAAATTAAACGCTTTCCTTATTTATGCTACGTCGGGGCGTGACATTGGGCCCCACATTTATACTAGTCCTACTTTTCACAGGACTTTCATCTATGTCCGCATTTGAACACCTTTTTAACTGTGGGTTCATAACCCCACCTTAAACCTTCTCATGCATTAATCATCTTTAATTAACACATATTAATACTAAATTAATATTCTTTTCTGGATACGGGTGTTATAAAAAGAATCTCCAATTTGATGACAATGAAAAGTGTATGGTTGTTGCTCAAGGCTAGAAAAAGTAATAGTCTTCTTATGACAGTCTAACGTAGCATGATATGTAGTAAGCCAGTCCATACCAAGAATAACGTCAAATTAGCTCATTGTGAGCACAACCAAATTAGCGGGCATCACTCTCGCCCTCAAGCTTACTAAGCAACCTCTACATATACGATAAAGTATTATCGTACTTCCTAGAGGAGTGGCAATAGGTAGAGGCGGGTCTAGAAGATCAGATAGTGTACCTTCAACACTTGCTTGTTCTGGAACTACAACGTAAACTCTCGCCTGACCACCTGGTGGTGCTGGGATATTCCTCTTTGGTTTTCTACAATCTTTGTTGTAATGACCTGGCTCACCACAATTATAGCATACGCCTCTTGCATTCTGCCTCTCTTTACAATCGCGAACTAAATGGCCCGGTTCCCACAATTATAACAAACTCCCCTTGGTCCTACTAGTGCTACAGTTGGTGCAGGTGCTCTAGTTTTCTCAACTACCATCTCCATCCTTTGCTTTTTTCTAGGGTTATTGTTATTCCTCTAATTCTGACCTCCTTGTTGAACAACCTTTCCTTTGTTCTTACTTTCCATTTCCTTCTTATATTCACGATTATTTTCTTCTTGAAGCAATGCCTCCACAACCATCTCTTCGTATGTCCTATGACCTCCAATAACCATTCTTCGAATAGACGGTGTTAGTCCTTTTGCAAATTTCCTGGCATGTCGATCAGATGTATCTATCCAATGAGGAGCATATCAAGATAATGCTTCAAATTTATTTTGATACTCTATCACCGACATTTCACCTTGCTTCAGTTCTATAAACTCCATCTCCCGACATTTTCTTTCAATATCTGGAAAGCATTTCTCAAAAAACTTTACCTTAAATTCTTCCCAAGTCATCTGTCTTGCAGCTTCTACTCCAATTGTGGTTTTGGTCAATTCCCACCAATTCCTCGCACCTTCTACTAATTGGAATACTGCAAGCTTACATTTGTCTGTTTCAGTACAATTGAAAACTTTGAATATATCCTCAAGTTGTCGCACCCATTGCTCAGTCTTAACGGGTTCAGCAGTTCCAGCAAACTTTTTTGGATGTAAAGCTAGGAACCACTTTATTTGATTATCAACAATTGTTGGTGGAGTCCGTTAAGCATTCATCTGCTCCATTTGGCGCACAAAGGCCCCAACTACGTAAGTAGAATCAGGGATGTTTCCTGTCCTACTTTGTCTATTTCCATTTCCTAGTGAGTCTGACATCACATTTTTAAAAAATATATATAAACACTGGTCAGATACATTTATATATATATATATATATTTTCCAACACACATTAATTACATTATCAATCTAAGGCAATAGAAGAGAAACAACATAATTACAATAACTTTATATTTATTTATACACTTATAAGCTTGGTTACAAAAGGTGAAGTTTGAGCTCAAAAAGTGTCCTCATAGGACACTTACAACATACCACACATATCTACATAAACTACAAGTTAAAAGAGGTGGTAAGGTAACTAGCTACAACTTCTTTCCTTTTTACTATTCACAGTTAAAAACGTGACAATGATTCATCTCCTCTATCCTAGTCTAGGCCTCACTCGTCTAGCCATGTTAGAACTGGTGATTGACGTAGTAGATCCTGACAATGATGAGTCTACATGCTCAACTGGTGTTGGTGCCTGAGCATGTGGTGGCTGCACTGGTGGTGGTGGTGGGTGAGCTATATGATCTTCTGCCACCAACCACTCTTGGATCTCATAAAAAGTTGCACAATATGACAACTCTAGTGCCAATCATGAAACACGTTGTTTCGCTTGTAAGTTATGCCAAACAACCAGCCTCCGAGTTGTTGGCATGTAAAACATTCTCCTCTGACCAACCCTATCAATTTCCTGTTACAACATGGCAACTGCATCTCTAAATGTGGTCCTATCATACTCGTCTTTGTCTCTAGGTATGATCCTACCAAGGTGAGAATAATGAAAGCCTCCCCAACTGTCATTGTTGTTAAAGCTATCCATTATGTCCTGCCAAAACTTAAGATGTTAGTATATAATACCCATAAAATTTCTAGTTAATAAAATAAGCCCGTAGTTTAGTTCGTACATTTACTCCTGTGTTCTATATAAATATTGCATATTTATTTATTTATTAACTTAGACTATAAGTTACAACATGGATTGACTAGTCACACGGAACCGTAAAATCTGTATTTATACCGCACTGTGAGGCACATATTTCGAACGACGATGAAATCTTATAGAAATGACAATGCTAGTACAATGGGAATACTACCTAAAATACCTAGTGTACTACCCAAACCCCTGGAATCTATTGGACAAAAGTTCTACCCAAACACCCCCTATGACCCTTGGACCCCTACCACCCTACCTCCTCTACCCGCCGGACAAATCACCCCCATCCCCACCCCCTCCGCCAGCACACCCTCCCACACCCTCTCAAATCAGCTTCCCTCAATCACACTCAAACCCTCACCAAGACCTCTAGCAGATTTGGAAAATCTGCACATGTATGTGTAAGTATATGTGCATGTATGTTTATGTGTTTTGTGTACCTATAAGAGAGCACCGAGAGAGAGAAGGGCAAAAGGAAACCCACAACTCCCAACTCTCAGTATTTCACACACACAGACCCTATTGAATGAAAGGAAGAACTAGGGGAGGAAGAAAAAAGACGCATAAGCTAGAGAGAGAGAAGGGAGTTGACGGGAGAAAAGAAAGAAAAAAAAAAGGGGACCCGAGACTGGTATATACCTCAACACCCCCTCTGTGTTACTTCTCTATGTATTAGAACACAACACACGCACACTCGACCCCCTTTTTATGAACTAGACAAAGCCTTAAGCTCTGGGCAAGCTGAGGCTGCCATTAAAGCACCTCCACCAGAGCTTGATTTTGTAAACACCACAAAGACACCTAAAAACCATACCAAATAGATCCTTATGAACCCTAGTAGCCCCCCTGTAGCAGCTTTACAAATGGAATGCATTTGCTTGTCCATACAGGCCATTTTCAGCCCGTCTATCAAGATAAGATGAGATTCCAGTCGATCAACACCTTTGCTGAGGTTTTTGTCGTGGGAAAGAGGATAGAGGATGCGATCCAAGAAGGGGTAATCAAGAAGGAAGAGCAACCAAATCGGTATAGAAGGCCGAACTATGGATCAAGTGGAGGACATTCAGGGGGCCACTCTGGCCCAATGCGCTGAGTGGGCCAGAGAGGAAATTCGACATAGCACCAAGAAGAGGAGGGGACAAACAGCCAAGGAAGTTTTTATATTAAGGGGTCACTGTCAACCGCCCTTGATAGGCTGATAGCAAAGGGGCATCTTCGTCCATTGGAGGCCCGACCTCTACCAAGTACACTTCTGCCAATGTTCTGGGGAGGATCTTTATTACAAATTTCACAAACAAAAGGGTTACTCTACGGATCGATGCACAAGGCTGAGGCATGAAATTCAGGACCTTATTGATAACAAGGTGATATCTGAGCCACCCGTTAAAGCTCCGAACGTTACTAGGAATCCACTACCAAATCACCATGCTGTGTCGCCACCATAAGTCCTTTACTTCTTGGGGATAGAAGAGATGACCTTCGATCCGTCTAGGCTGATCATTAAAGCCGGGACACCAAGGAAGCCTTATCAAATGATGGGGGATTTAATAATCTGTACTTTGGGGAATCAACTGGACTGGTGGGTTCAAGAAACTGGCAACACTGATGTAGATCGGGTAGAAGATGATCTATGATATGCAAGCGATGAAGAGATGGGGATAGAGAAGGAGGATTTGAAAGTTGTTTCAGAGGTCGATAATCTGTGGCCAAAAGAGGAAGCCAGTCACCTAACCCAGTTAGGGAGACATTTCAAACCTCATGAGCTGGAGGAGGATTACCCGGGGAGGGAATTGGACAAAGGGAAAGGGAAAATGAATGAAGAAGAGGAAGAAGATAGGGTTTTGAAGCAAATGAGGAAATCTCAGGCTAACATTACCATTTGGGGTTTGTTGATTGCTTCTAAACGTCACAGGTAAGCAGTTTTGGATGCTTTGAACCAATAAGATGTTTCTATCGACACAGCACCAAAAGACCTCGTGGGAATGATCGGCAGAATTCTGACTCTGGCTATCACCTTCTCATCCCATGACCTACCTCCGGGAGGGCCCGTTCACAATAAACCATTGTACGTCATTATTGCATGCTTGGGAAACACTGTGCCTGCTTGTCTTGTTGACAATGGGTTTGCTATAAACGTGTGTCCACTCCGAACAGCTAAGCGCATGGGCTTGGATGAATCAACATTCATACCGTCTGAGCAGAGGTGAGGGTGTATGACAACACTCAGAGGACAGTCATAGGAATAGTTCTCCTTCATCTCGCTGTCGAGCCTGTGGAAAAGGAATCCAAATTTCAGGTCATTGATATCCCTGCTTCTTTCAATTTGCTACTAGGAAGGCCATGGCTGGACAATCTAGGTGCCATACCGTCTACAGTCCATCAGAAAGTCAAATGTGTTTGGGAAGGCAAGGTTTGTGACATTCTCGGGGACAGTTGGGTCCGTCCGTCCGAAGCTTCATCAAGCGCGCTAGTTTTAGAGGTACAATTTCAAGAAGAGGAGATAAGTCTGGGAGATCGAGTTTATCAACATGTTGGAGGAAGAGAAGCCAAGGGAGTTCCTGCCACTGTATTTTGATCAGTACGCGAGTCCGTTGGTCGTCGGGATTATAAAAAAGATGGGTTTTTCCTAAGCATGGGATTAGGTAAGAATCATCAAGGCCTACCAGAATTTTTGAGAATCCCTACTCAAACTCACACTCATGGTCTGGGCTATCAACCATTCAAGAAAGAACTGAGAGAGAAGAAGAAGGCAATTGATGCACCATTGGACCCGTACCAGAAGACGCTCAATGGATACTTTGTTAAGGAAGGAGAGGATTTCCCCTTTTGTGGCTTCCCAGAACCATGGATGGATCAGAAAGATAATTGTTTGAAGCCAGGGTTTGAGATTTTCTTCCCCCACGAATTCTTTGAGTGTCTAGATCCATATCTACAGGTGCCCGTGAAGTCAGCTACTACTAAAGATTGGATTGGTGCGCTAGATGGCTCGGTCATGAAGAATCTATTGGGCGAGGAAAGCTCAATAATCGAGGGAACAGGCCAAGAAGGGGCCATGGTAGACAAGGCCGGAAAAGAGCATGCTGAGGGTTTGGTACAGGAATAAGAGCCGGAAAAAGAAGAGATGGAAGAGATTACCAAGACAGGGGATCAGGAAGAATGCTCCAATTCTAATCTGGGAGGAGAAAGCAAGAAGGAGTGGGTTTTCGAGTCTAGTGATAGGTATCCCCCACACCCAGAGTCTGTAATGGCCCAAATGAGGCGTCTTTCAATTTCCATGTTTGTTGTAATCGCTCCAAAGAAAATCAATGAAAGTATGACTAACTCTACCTACTCAAATGCGCTTAATGAATGTGATGAATGTGATGATCATGAAATACCAAATGAATTGCAAAAATTAATCGAAAAAGAAACAAAATTTGCATGTAAAATCATTGAGGATACTCTAACGATTAATCTAGGAAATGAAGATAATCCTCAAAATGTTTTTATTGGCTCTACACTTGGTAAAGAAGAAAGCAAATAATTAATCAATCTATTAAATGAATTCAAAGATGTTTTTGCATGGTCTTACAGTGATATGCCAAGTATTGATCTAGAAATAGTCCAACACCACATCCCCCTCTTCCCCAATTCAAAACTTGTAAAACAAAAATTGAGGCGAATGTGGCCTGAATGGGCACTCAAAGTCAAGGAGTAAGTTGAAAAGCAATTGAGAGCCGGATTCTTAATGGTCACCGAGTACCCAGAGTGGATCGCCAACATTGTGCATGTCCCAAAAATGGACGGTCGTGTTAGGGTTTGTGTCGACTTTTGGGATCTAAACCAAGCCATCCCTAAGGACGATTTCCCTTTACCCCACATTGATGTGTTAGTGGATAATACAACGGGACATGAACTCCTATCTTTTATGGATGGGTTCTCAGGGTATAACCAGATTCTAATGGCGTCCAAGGAAGAAGGAGGACTAATTTTTCCTAGCACATCAATGGCCCATCTTTTAAAAGGCCAAGGTTCCACCACATATTGAAGATCAGTAGTTGGCAAATGTTTCAAAGGGCCATGTTTTTGACGTTCTTGACATCCTTTGGCAAATTCAATATAATCTTTTAAAATTGTTGGCTAGTAAATGCTATGCCTTCGAAGTAACCATCTCATTTTAATCCCAGATTGATGAGCACCACACAATCCTTCATGAATTTGGGCCATAGCCTCAATTCCTTCAAAATTGCTTAAACATTCAAGTAGTAATCCATCACTACTTCTCTTGAACAATTTTCCACCATACATGATATAATTGACAGGTTTCAATCGTATCCTTCAACTAGGCTTTTCATCTAATCCTGATAGATAATCTATGATTGATTTTCTCCAATCATCATGAATCTCAACATTTGAGATGTTAATGAGAGGCAATCTTTCTACCAATATAGGTAATAACTTCCTATAAGTAACTTATTCCATCTCAACATCTTCGACACTGGCTCTGAATCCTGATACCTTTTGAGCTACATCATTGGCTTCTTCATTAAAACTTTTAGGAATATGTAAGAGATTTACATTATCAAACTTGAATAATAAAACCATTGTAGTGTCATAATATATCTTTAAAGCACTACTCATACATTTTTATTCCCCATTCATATGGTTTATAACTAATTGCGAATCCCCAAAAATATCTACAAATGTAGCTTAAAGATCTAAAAGAGTTTCAAGACCCATTATTAGAGCTTCATATTCAACTTGATTATTAGTACATTGAGTTGAATCAAGTTTAAAATCATATTTGGTTTTAATCTTCTCAGGAGATTCAATAATGAACCCAATACCTACAGTAAATTCAGTTTTTGATCCATCGAACCATAATTTCCATGGACTAATAGTTATATATCCAATTTCATAATTTCCCTCTGTTTCGAGGCAATTTGGGTGATTAGCCAAAAAATCTGCTAAGGCTTGCCCTTTCACTGCCTTTTGTGGTACATACAATAAATAGAATTATGATAAAGTCAAAATCCATTTACCAATTCGGTTCCTTAAAATGGGTCGAGTCAACATATACTTAATTAAATCAAACTTAGCAATAACATAGACTTCAGTGGGAAGAAGATAATATCTTAGTTTCATTACTACAAATTATAAAGATAGACATAGTTTTTCTATAAAGGAATATTTGTAGTCGACAGGATTTAAGAACCTACTAAGATAATAAACAGCTTGTTCTTATTTATCATCATTATTCTGGGCTAATAAGACCCCAATTGATGTTTCTGCTGCTGAGATATACAACTTCATAGGTCTATCCTATCTTGGAGGCATTAACACTAGTGGCTTCACCAAATAATCCTTCAAGGCTTGAAAGGCAGCTTGGTGTTTATCTTCCCATTTTAATGGATTTGGTATGGGAAAAACAAAAATCCTATAGGAGTCGGAGCAGAGTTGGTATCCATGAAATACTATCATTTAAAACCCGCCCGCCCCGCTCCGATTAAATCATTAAGTTACTAAACTACCCTCATACTTACAGTTATTTACAACAAATCAGGGCATATATATACATCTCTTTCTCTTCAGTATTAATATTTAATTTAGGAATTGTGATTAACAAATTTAGAATCATTTGCATGAGTGATTTTTAGGAAATTAAGCTAAAATATAAATGGGTTTTGAATTATAAAAGAACATTTAATTTTGGAATGGTGATTAACAAACGGAGTAGGAGTGTTATAGGAGTACACGATAGTAAACGGAGTAGGATTGGAGTAGGAGTTGGTATTTTACTTAAACAGGACGGGGCAGGTTTTAAATAAAAATAAGTAGGAAATAAATACCCAATGATCATTTTAAATAAAAATAATTACGAAATAAATACCCAATGATCATTTTAAAATATAGGGAAATTATATGAAATTTTCCTAAGGCCTAATGCCTCTATTTTATAAATTATTATCAATAAAACCCAAAATTTAGTAGTATTAATATTATTTAAAATATTTATAAAGGATCTGTTTGATCATATTTTTAATTAGTTTAAATACCAAATAAACTCCAAAAATTATGAGAAAAATACCACTAGCCTATTTTAAGGCCTAATGTTTAATAAAAATATTTCCAAGGATAGAATGTACTCCTAATTTTTTTTTTTATAATTATAGAGTTTCTACGTCTATTCTTAGATGATTAATACTTCAATAATTCATAATAAATAAACTATAGCTTAGAAAAATACGCGGTCAGTTCTCAGAGTCTTAGAAAAATGTCTAGATCATTTCCCTTAAGTTTAGTGACCTTTTGATAGGGACAAAAATACAGCTTGTCTTTAGGGCTCACACTGGTGTAGAAAATCCAGCCTTTTATATGACGGACTCCGATTTGAGTCTAGTCAATGGCGTTAGACTCAGAATGATGTCTAGATCATCATATTGAGGTTTAAGGCCATAGTCGGTAAACTTACCATTATGCGCCTGCTACTAAAATTCATATTAGTAACTTTTATATGTACCCATATGAATTGTAGGGACTGAAGCTACACCCGGTTTTACGAACGCGCATCAAGGTGAGCCATCCTAACTCACTTGGTATATTATGGAACTATTTTTGTATATTCTATGAATATCCAGTACGTCCTGTGTGGACATATCTGATAAATATTAAATATGTGAATGTTAATACTTATATGATGAACGTGTGTTTAAATAACCAAACACCATGCTAGCTAATAATTGTTGTTATTCTTGCTTATTATGCTTTATGATTATATAATCACACGAACATTCATATGAATGTAGTCAAGTCATGATGTCAATGTTGACGTCTGCATGGTTAGTCGAGGAGACTAACCCAATGTTGTCATTTTTCATGTTTGAGTTGACCACGGAGGTCCGAGTGGTACAGTTAAATCAATAGGAATAACGATATATGCTATAGAGGCCCTACTAGGAAACGATAACAAAAGTACCCATTTGAATTTATGGAGTAAAGCAAGAGTTGATGGCTTATATGCTATAGAGGCTCTACTAGGCGACGATAGCAAAATATCCATCCGGGTCTGGAATACAATGCTATAGAGGCCCTACTAGGCGATGACATCAAAATATCCATCCAGAACTTGAATACAATGGTTACTACCTATATGCTATAGAGGCCCTACTAGGCGACGATAGCACTGTAACTATTCTATTCTCTAGGTAAGGTCACAAGGACCTAAGAGTATAATGATTACACTATTTTAAAACCAAAACTGCTATAGTGGCCCTACTAAGCGACGATAGCAACATATTCATTCTACTCTAAGCTAACGACGTTACACTGGTAATGTAACAAGTCATATAAGTCAGTAAATGTGTTGGAGTAAAGTCGAATATATCGATATTGCATTGTTTCATCATTTCCTCATATTATCGTATCTCATGCTTATAAATTGTTCAGTTCTAGATATTCGTTGTACTTTTATACTACTGTTTGTATTATGAGTGATCAGTTAGACAAACTCACTTAGCTTCAAAAGCTAACGGCTCTTCCCTCTGCCCTGGACATATTACGTCTAGGTTATAATGAGGAGAATCATCAAGGTGACCATGAAGAGGAGTATCACTATCCTCAAGAAGGGAGCTACCATGAAGATTATCCTGAAAGGAGACTTTCAGGAAGAGGGTGATAATGAAGGGTATGTGTATGCTAGGTAGAAAGAAGACCCTGGCCTATTTCCACATTAAGACTTCCTTTATATTTTGAGCAACTATCTTTTAGTTAATGTAATAACTTAAGTGGCATCGATCACCAAAACATATCTTTTATGGTTTTCATTTGGAACTTCTGTAATAGCCTAAGTAGCAAAACATTTAAAATTCCCCCATGAATACCATTAGGCATTGTAAAATTTTTTACTCTGATATATCCATGTTAGAATGCTTGCAAGGACAGATCAGTCTCATGTAACTCGTCATTCCCTATGGGTCCAAGAAGGAAATTTTAAAATTTTCTTATTTTTGGCTACTCCGGGGCATGACATAGTAACATAACTTAACTGAGATTTTTGATACATCTATATAAGCATGTAACTTAGCTCTGACCAAAAATTGTCACGCCCCTAATTAATAGATAATAATCCATTGTGAGATAAATTGGAGCGGTGACTGATAAGAAAGTACACGTGTCAGATCATACGTTACTATATCATTCCAAAGTAGAATATTACATCAGCTCAAACTAGCTATTTTTCAACACTATCTTCATGCTTAAACCATTTATCATACAATACTAGCTTCCAAACTTTTATTAGTTTTACATAACCATCATGGCTTTATTCTTTCTCACGATTCACAAGCTAGCTCTCATTTACTCGCTATCCATTCTTGGGTCCTGAAATGTTTTGGTATAAATACCATGAGCTTTACGCCCAGTAAGGATCGGAGAAATCTATTTTTTATTTTTGTAAACTTTGTTATTCACAAAACATAAGTCCATGTAAACAAAATAAGTTCACCAGTTGCTTTTATTTAACAACTTACACATTTAAAACATACCTGTGTACCTCTACCTCGTTACCTGCAAAATTAACATCTCATACAAAAATTACGGTGAGCATTCACTTCAATTGCACACACTTAGCCCAGCTCAAGCATGTACAGTTCCATGGCCACAGCACCCCAGCCCCGGTCGCAAGGTGTATACTCTCCACCAGCCCCGCTCGAAATGCAGTAGCATATTAGTGCACTAACTGTAGGACTTTCTTAGTCCCAACCATCCCAACGTTCGCTATCTTGATCTCACTGCATACGAAAGCCCACGGCCTTAACCAAATCCATAAATCAACAAATGAATTGTGCATATGTGACAATTAGGAAAATATCATAACGAGCATTTTAGAGCACGATATCATTTTCAGGTAATAAGAATCCAATAATAAATTGGGAAAGATTAAACAACAATAATAAGTTATCTTCTTAAAATCCCTTACTTGTTTGAAATTTACTTAAGGTTGTTGGCCCAAACGGATATTAAATTCGAATTTCAAATGTCGGAAACAGAATTCTTAAAAGACTATTCTAGAAGTGGAATAGTATTATTTTTCCTACAATTAACTCATTGATTCAAGTTAGTCTATGATCGACATTATTGGAAAAATAATAATAAATTCCCAACTAGAATCCTACAACTCTGGCCAGCCAAACAACCCCTAAGGACATCTCCATTTAATGGATTAGATTGGTTATGTTTAAAAAAAAAAAAACAATGAAAAACTAATAATATTAGTCACAGGAATAGCACACAACCATTCTGCCTAACTAGTAATTAGATTTATACTATACACTATTATATAATAACCCATTGGTCTGCTCTCTTTTGGGTTTTAAAAAAATGTGCTACTGACAAGGGTTGAACAAGAGAACTTGCCATGACTAGTTCATTCCCTAAACCACCCGGCCAGAGTTAAACTCAATGATAAATTGTGTAAATATATGTATATATAACACACGTATAGACAACCCTACCCAGACCAACTGGGGCCACCAGCTACCACACCAACGACCCTCCGGTCATCTTCTCCGGCGAATCTCACCGAAAAGTCGCAACTCCGTCTAAGTATTGGTTCAGACCCACCCTCCTTACTCATTTCTTAATGGATATGAGTGATTCTTGATGGTGTTTCCCTCTAAATTTCACATTAAGAAAAACAAAAAGTGAAACTAACTTAATTTGAACCCAATCTATCTGTAATTGTCATACTCGCTCCCGCGGCATGTAATTATATTATATTAGCATGCATGTTATGCTTACTGTTGTGTTAATGAACACGTGTGAAGTGAGTGATGACTCACTAGTTGTTGGAGGGTGTCTTTTAAGAACCCAGTATTTGGCCTTGAAGGCAGTCCAGAAGGTGGGCATGTGAGAATTCCCTACGGTTGGAAAAATGAGTAATGACTCATGATTATGTGCTTAAATGTTTATTTAGGCATATGTGAATATAACTGATTATTATATTGTTGATAGCGACTCATCGGAGTCATTAGATGCCTGGTGAGGACGAAATTGAACACGTTACGTAATTTGGTAAGCTAATTAGCAATTTCGTAAAATTTGTAGAAACTTGCGTTTTAGCAACCAAACGGAACTTAGTCGGAAACCTTTTTAATTTTGAGGTTTTACCTGTAGAGCTATGCATTAGCTGTGTTGAAAGTTTAAGAGACTGATTAGAAGTTTTGAAAACTCGTGGGGAGGTAAACACAATTTCCGAAAGTGTTGCCTATATATAGTTAGAGATGACTTTCATAATTTTATAAACACTTGACCTAAGTTCAAGAAAGAGGCCAAATGGAGGATTTCTTGGCTTAGAGCTTCAAGACTCGAATCGACGGAGTTCTACCTGTTTGTTTTTCATCAAATTCCGTAATTGAACTCTACGAGGTAAGGCCATCGTTTTGATACCTATTAGGCCTTGTTTGGTTAAGTTTTCCGAAAACTCATTTTATAGAATTTTCATACAAAGTTGATAATTGGACTTTTGATTAATAGGAATTGTATTAGAAGAATTGCTGCACGTTCTTTGTGCTTGAGTTTTCCTTGGATCGGCGTTTAAGAGCGTAAATCGGAGGTGAGTGATATTAATCTTGAGTTTTGGATGATTCTATGGTTTAATGCATTTGATATGCTAGGAACCTTATATAGATAACATATGTAGTTCATATTGGGCAAAACTAATGTGTAAAGTAGGCCCAAGGCATGTTAAAATGAAAAGCATGGTGACTTGCTAGTTGAGCATGTTTATGTGCCTATGTGGGTTAAAGGGGGATATGGGCTAATTCACCGTGAGACGTCCTCTCGAAGGGGGAGGATTAGTAGTGACGACGGTCACTTGCCGAGAAAGGCATTTACGCGACATGTCGAAGGGGCATGGGTCGTGGTTGAGTCTTAAGACTTTGGATCGGTGAAGGTGCACTTATTCCCTAGAGACCAATAGTTATGTGTTATGATGATTGGAACATATTTGTCATCCGTATGCTTGATTCATATTATTCACTAAGCGTTAGCTTAAACAAATCTATATATGTGGTTATATAAATAACCATTCAGGTGCAAGGACTGGAGGGGAGAATCGCGGGTAATGAGGCGAGGAAAGACTGGAAGCTCCTAATGTTTATAGAACTTGTAGCACTTTTGTAATATATGTTTAACTCTTGCCGGTTGTTTAACCGTGCAACTTGTATTAAGACTTGTTATATATGCGAGTACGGCGCTTGGTTCACTTTAGGACCTTGGTTGCCAAGATGTGTGAAACTTGTAGTTTTGATACTTGTAATCCGGGATGGGTTTATGGTGGTTGTATAAATGGATATATATATGTTTTGGTAGTTCTTTGAATGTTTAGAAAGCGTCGGTAATTAACGGCGTTTGCGGAAAAGCGCCGGCAATTGTGAATACGGTCTTTTGGAGGTTTGGTTTCTGCACAGACCCCATTCGACCGGTCGAACGGGGCAATTCGACCGGTCGAAATGCCCCCTGCCAGAAATTTCAAACTCATACTTCCAATGTTCGGAACAACTTCTAATTAGGCATGGAGGTACCTTTTGGGACCCTTTGACCTACGGAAATGTTACTTTTGAAAACAAAACTCGTTAAGGCGTGTTTGGGCACGTGTTTAATATAACCTTTGAAAAACTATTTGGAAGTTGGTTGGTTTGGAGCAAAACTTTTATTAAGGTCATTTTTTGGGAACTTTAATCATTGTTGGTAAGCCTTGATGGCGTGCCACGTGACCTAGATTCATATGTATGGATCCGGGGCGTGACATGTAGTGGTATCAGAGCAAAAGGTTATAGACCTTGAGCTATCGGTTTAGGTTTAGAGCCTTGGGGACGAGAGACGACATCATGAGTTTGAACATTGATTAATGTGTGCAAAATTGGATTATTGCATTATATTTGCATATGAATAATGGTTGTATGCATCGTACCTTACATGCATACTTTGAGATATATGTCATGACATGCATGATAGCATTATGTGATGGTTATCAGGAATAAGTGGTGGAAAGTATGGATATAAATAATGACAATGCAACGAATGCAAGAATGGATCGAATAGAGGCCGCTATTGAGGGGTTTATTAGAGCAGTGGATGACAGAGTGCCACCAAGGGGAATAGAGCTGGAAAATCAAAATTTGGCACCAAGGGCTGGGCAATCAATTGCCGAAAAGTTTGCAAAGAAGAATCCGACAATATTCACTGGGGGATCGGATCCTGATGTGGCAGACTTTTGGAAAATGGATATGGAACGTATATTCCGTAACCTGGCATGCACCGATAGAGAGAAAATAGACAATGCCACTGATACTTTAAAAGAGGGAGCTCAGAATTGGTGGGTTGGTATCCTCACAAGTAGAGCACCGACTACTTGGGCAGGTTTCATAGAAGAATTTGACAAGCGATACTTTCCGGATTCAGTAAAGACCCAAAAGAAGCGAGAGTTCATGAACTTGAAACAAGGGGATATGACGGTAAACGAGTACGCGACTGCATTTAATGGGTTGGCTCGATTTGCACTGGGTATAGTTTTGGAAGAGGTGGATAGAGCCAGACAATTCGAAGAAGGTCTGAGGGAAAATATCCATAGTCGCGTGGATACATTTCGTCTCCCAACATTTGCTGAAGTTCTCGATGTCGCCCTTATCGCGGAAAGAGATATTGGGAACTATAAGCTTAGCCAACAAGGGAAGAGGAAGAATGAGAATCAAGGGAGGAATCAGAGTAACTTTAAGAAATCCTATTCAAGGGCACCTGGTGTTGGTTCAGGAATTCAAGGGGGAAGTTCATTCTCTGGAGGAGATAAACCGATGTGTACTATTTGCGGCCGTAGACATTGGGGTGTTTGTTATATGGCAAATACGATTTGTCATATTTGTAATCAACCGGGACATGTTGCCAAGAATTGTACGCAGACAAGAACCCAAAGTGTGAATGTGGATATGAGGGGTAAATGTTATGAATGTGGTATGCCTGGTCATCGAGAGAGGGATTGCCCGAACAAGCGACAACGTGGGGCCGGTTCTGTGGCTTCTAGTGGAACGAGAACAGTGCAACAACCAGACAAAGGAAAGAAGGAGCAAAGGGAGGCGCGGGCATTTAACCTTTTACCAGGAGAGACGGCCAACGCAGACTCTGTGGTGTCAGGTACACTACTTATTTGCTCACGTCCTGCGCGTATACTTATGGATTCAGGATCCACACACTCATTTGTGTCACATGAATTTGCTAAGTGCTTGGATGTGATGTCAGAACCATTGGGATTTGATTTGTCTGTTTCAATTCCGTTAGGAAATCCTATAATAAGTTCCTTGGTATACAAAGCATGTGACATTAAAGTAAATGAAAAGACCTTAGCTGTTGATTTGGTACCATTAACCATTCATCACTTTGATGTAATTTTGGGAATGGATTGGCTATCAGCGAATTGTGCTTCAATTGATTGTGTAAGGAAAAGAGTTATATTTCAAATGCCAGATCAGGATGAGTTTTGTTTCCATGGGGTAGGGATCACGTCACCACCATATATTGTATCAGCTGCACGAGCTTGTCGACTAGTGAGGAAGGGTTGTCAAGGATTTTTATGTGGTATTCTTGATACAAGAGTCACCGGATCAGGGATTGAAAATATTTCAATAGTGAGAGAATTTCCTGATGTGTTTCCTGAGGAGTTACCTGATACTCTAGTTGAAAGGGAGATTGAATTTACCATTGATACGATACCTGAAGCATAACCGATATCGAAGGCACCATACCGAATGGCACCAGTGGAATTGAAGGAGCTGAAAATCCAACTACAGGAGCTACTTGATAAAGGGTTTATTCAACCAAGTGTCTCACCATGGGGAGCACCGGTATTGTTTGTTAAGAAGAAAGACGGAACAATGCGAATGTGCATAGATTATAGAGAGTTGAACAAGTTGACGATCAAGAACAAATATCCACTACCACGCATTGATGACTTGTTGATCAACTACAAGGGGCCCATATATTTTCAAAGATTGACTTGAGATCGGGTTATCACCAATTGAAAGTCAAGGTGGAGGATGTAGAAAAGACAGCGTTTCGGACTCGATACGGCCATTATGAGTTTTTGGTCATGCCATTTGGAGTAACAAATGCACCAGCGGCGTTTATGGATTTGATGAACAGGGTATTCAAGGAATATCTGGATGAGTTTGTGATTGTGTTCATAGATGATATCTTGGTGTATTCCAAAAATGTTGAAGAACATGAAAGGCACTTACGATTGGTCTTACAACGACTGCGAGAGAGAAAATTATATGGGAAATTGAAGAAGTGTGAGTTTTGGTTGACTGAGATAGCTTTCTTGGGGCATGTACTTTCGCAAGATGGAGTATTAGTTGACCCGAAGAAGATTGAGGCTATAGCTAATTGGTCAAAACCAATAAATGTATCAGAAATTCGCAGTTTCTTGGGATTGGCAGGTTACTATAGAAGGTTTGTAGAAAATTTCTCCAGGATAGCGATGCCAATGACTCAGCTGATGAGGAAGAATGCAGTATTTAATTGGGACTCGGAATGTGACAAGAGTTTTAAAGAGCTGAAGACTCGCCTTATGTCAGCACCGATCTTGACGATTCCGTCTGGTACAGAAGGGTTTGTAATCTATAGTGATGCTTCACATAGAGGACTGGGGTGTGTTCTGATGCAGAACGGCAAGGTGATTGCTTATGGCTCACGTCAGTTAAAGGTACATGAAGTGAATTATCCGACTCATGATCTGGAGTTAGCAGCGGTGATCTTTGCATTAAAGATCTGGCGGCACTATCTTTACGGGGAAAAGTGTGATATCTACACAGATCACAAGAGCTTGAAGTACCTGTTTACTCAGAAAGAATTGAATATGAGGCAGAGACGATGGTTAGAATTGTTGAAAGACTACGACTTGTCGATTCACTATCATCCTGGGAAAGCAAATGTAGTTGCTGACGCGTTAAGTAGGAAGTTCACTAATAATTTGGCCTATGATTTGACTTCGCAGAAGCAACTCGTTGGTGAAATGGAAAAGTTAGAACTTGAGGTGATATCAACAACTGAGGGAGGTTTACTAGCAGCTATTGTCGCACAACCGACATTGATAGATGAGATAAAAATGAAACAACTTCAAGACCCAGTTTTAAAGAAGATTTGCGATGAAATACCGCTAGATAAACAGCCAGAGTTTACGTTAGTGGACAATATTCTGAAATTCAATAATCGGGTATGTGTACCCAATGTGGATGGGATTAAGGAGTTAATACTTGAAGAATCTCATAATACCAAATATACAGTTCATCCAGGTAGTACCAAGATGTATCGAGATTTGCGAGAGGTATATTGGTGGTCTGGAATGAAAAGAGAGGTAGCTGAGTACGTGGCCAAATGTTTGGTTTGTCAGCAAGTCAAAGCGGAACATCAAAGGCCTGCAGGGTTATTGCAACCTTTGGATGTACCAGAATGGAAATGGGAAAAGATAACCATGGATTTTGTATCGGGTTTTCCAAGGTCTTCAAGATCGAACGACAGTGTTTGGGTAATTGTAGATCGATTGACTAAGTCTGCACATTTCTTGCCGATTAAGACAAAGGAACCGATGAAACTCGCGGAGTTGTATGTTAAAGAGATTGTGAGGCTACATGGAGCGCCAGTGTCTATAGTTTCAGACAGGGATAGTAGCTTCTTATCTAGATTCTGGAGAGGACTACAAGCAGCTATGGGTACAAAGTTAAACTTTAGTACATCTTTTCACCCACAGACGGATGGGCAGTCCGAGCGTGTGATTCAAATATTAGAGGACATGCTTCGACTATGTGTTTTAGATTTTAAGGGTGACTGGGAAAAATATATACCATTGATTGAATTTGCCTACAATAACAGTTTTCAGTCTAGTATTGGGATGGCACCATATGAAGCACTATATGGGCGTAAGTGTCGATCACCGATTTGTTGGACCGAGGTAGGGGAACGAAGGCTAGAAGGACCTGAGATGGTTCAGTTGGCAGCAGATAAAGTAAAGGTGATACAACAAAGGTTGAAAACGGCTCAGAGTCGTTACAAAAGCTATGCGGATACGGGACGAAGGCCACTAGAATTCGAAGTAGGTGACCGTGTATTCTTGAAGGTTTCACCTTCCAAGGGGATTACGAGGTTTGGAAAGCGAGGGAAGTTGAATCCTAGATACGTTGGACCATTTGAGATTATTGGAAAAGTGGGACCAGTAGCTTATCGGCTAGAGTTACCACGGGAGTTGGCTAATGTACACGATGTATTTCATGTGTCGATGTGGAGAAGAGTTATATCTGATTCAAGTCATGTGATTACTCCAGAGCCATTGGAAGTCAGAGAAGACTTAACGTATGTTGAACGTCCAGTGAGAATCCTAGATAGAAAAGATAAAATATTACGAAACAAGACGGTTCCATTGGTAATGGTCTTGTGGCGGAATCACTCAGTGGAAGAAGCCACGTGGGAAAGAGAGGATGAGATGCAGGCAAAGTATCCATTTTTATTTGAAGCATGAGGTACTGAAAGTTTGGGGACAAACTTCCTTTAAGGGGGAGAGGATGTCATACTCGCTCCCGCGGCATGTAATTATATTATATTAGCATGCATGTTATGCTTACTGTTGTGTTAATGAACACGTGTGAAGTGAGTGATGACTCACTAGTTGTTGGAGGGTGTCTTTTAAGAACCCAGTATTTGGCCTTGAAGGCAGTCCAGAAGGTGGGCATGTGAGAATTCCCTACGGTTGGGAAAATGAGTAATGACTCATGATTATGTGCTTAAATGTTTATTTAGGCATATGTGAATATAATTGATTATTATATTGTTGATAGAGACTCATCGGAGTCATTAGATGCCTGGTGAGGACGAAATTGAACACGTTATGTAATTTGGTAAGCTAATTAGCAATTTCGTAAAATTTGTAGAAACTTGCGTTTTAGCAACCAAACGGAACTTAGTCGGAAACCTTTTTAATTTTGAGGTTTTACCTGTAGAGCTATGCATTAGCTGTGTTGAAAGTTTAAGAGACTGATTAGAAGTTTTGAAAACTCGTGGGGAGGTAAACACAATTTCCGAAAGTGTTGCCTATATATAGTTAGAGATGACTTTCATAATTTTATAAACACTTGACCTAAGTTCAAGAAAGAGGCCAAATGGAGGATTTCTTGGCTTAGAGCTTCAAGACTCGAATCGACGGAGTTCTACCCGTTTGTTTTTCATCAAATTCCGTAATTGAACTCTACGAGGTAAGGCCATCGTTTTGATACCTATTAGGCCTTGTTTGGTTAAGTTTTCCGAAAACTCATTTTATAGAATTTTCATACAAAGTTGATAATTGGACTTTTGATTAATAGGAATTGTATTAGAAGAATTGCTGCACGTTCTTTGTGCTTGAGTTTTCCTTGGATCGGCGTTTAAGAGCGTAAATCGGAGGTGAGTGATATTAATCTTGAGTTTTGGATGATTCTATGGTTTAATGCATTTGATATGCTAGGAACCTTATATAGATAACATGTGTAGTTCATATTGGGCAAAACTAATGTGTAAAGTAGGCCCAAGGCATGTTGAAATGAAAAGCATGGTGACTTGCTAGTTGAGCATGTTTATGTGCCTATGTGGGTTAAAGGGGGATATGGGCTAATTCACCGTGAGACGTCCTCTCGAAGGGGGAGGATTAGTAGTGACGACGGTCACTTGCCGAGAAAGGCATTTACGCGACATGTCGAAGGGGCATGGGTCGTGGTTGAGTCTTAAGACTTTGGATCGGTGAAGGTGCACTTATTCCCTAGAGACCAATAGTTATGTGTTATGATGATTGGAACATATTTGTCATCCGTATGCTTGATTCACATTATTCACTAAGCGTTAGCTTAAACAAATCTATATATGTGGTTATATAAATAACCATTCAGGTGCAAGGACTGGAGGGGAGAATCGCGGGTAATGAGGCGAGGAAAGACTGGAAGCTCCTAATGTTTATAGAACTTGTAGCACTTTTGTAATATATGTTTAACTCTTGCCGGTTGTTTAACCGTGCAACTTGTATTAAGACTTGTTATATATGCGAGTACGGCGCTTGGTTCACTTTAGGACCTTGGTTGTCAAGACGTGTGAAACTTGTAGTTTTGATACTTGTAATCCGGGATGGGTTTATGGTGGTTGTATAAATGGATATATATATGTTTTGGTAGTTCTTTGAATGTTTAGAAAGCGTCGGTAATTAACGGCGTTTGCGGAAAAGCGCCGGCAATTGTGAATACGGTCTTTTGGAGGTTTGGTTTCTGCACAGACCCCATTCGACCGGTCGAACGGGGCAATTCGACCGGTCGAAATGCCCTCTGCCAGAAATTTCAAACTCATACTTCCAATGTTCAGAACAACTTCTAATTAGGCATGGAGGTACCTTTTGGGACCCTTTGACCTACGGAAATGTTACTTTTGAAAACAAAACTCGTTAAGGCGTGTTTGGGCACGTGTTTAATATAACCTTTGAAAAACTATTTGGAAGTTGGTTGGTTTGGAGCAAAACTTTTATTAAGGTCATTTTTTGGGAACTTTAATCATTGTTGGTAAGCCTTGATGGCGTGCCACGTGACCTAGATTCATATGTATGGATCCGGGGCGTGACAGTAATTACATAGAGATTTAAAACTTAAGACTCCTTTAGCTTTTGATCAGACCCTTAAAAGCTTTAGAGTTTAGACTAAGACCCATGAATAAAAGTCCCTTTGAATTCAACCAATCATTAACAGTATCTACTAAGTTTAGTAGAGGGAAAATCTCATACTCTCTGTAATTGGGGCTTCACATGCTCACCACTACCTGACTAATTGTACATAAATAATGGAACACAAAAGAAAAATAAAGTCCTTACTTTTGTTTCTCAGAGCTTCAAACAGTCCCTAGCCCGATTCTACTCCTTGCCTCTCCTATTTCCATACTCTTCTTCACAGATTTGCACTTATTTATACTAACATTAAATATTACTTTACCAGGATTGGTGTCCTAGCTATAAGCCTAGGTTGTGAAGAGCTTGCCACATCTCCCCCACTTGCCAACTTATTATGGGTGTATCTCCTTATCTGATCACTCATCTCTATATTGAGAAGTGAGTTTTGAGCAAGAGACTCATCCAGTAAGGAGGGTCCATACGCATTATTTAATACACACATATACGTATATGTGAATATATATTCACATATTAATATATTTATAGGACCTATCATTTTCTTGAAGTATTATTATTGTAGCATAGCTATTACATATGCTGCTCCAATTTTGTCCATTTCTTGAAATTCTTCATCCGAGTCATCAATTTCCTAAAAGCTTGTCAAGTAATAAATATAATGTTCAAAGCACCATTCAATTCCAAGCTAGTAACCTCCAAAAGCACATCAAATTGCAAAAGTCAGATGCCAAACTAGAACCACATTTTTGAATAACCAATCACAGTTTTAAATCTACATACTCAAATTCAACATTAACAGGAAGGTCAAGATTAACATGCCTTTAATTGTCTAAAAAAGAAGATAAAAATTCGTTCACAATTTCCAACATACAAAAACAAATTCAAGACTAACAAGTGATGAAAATAAGATCGTAGCAAGTCTCAACATATCATTGCCATAACGATCTGAAAAAGGTCAAACGTAGAGGGCCTTTAAGTGTCATGAAAGCAATTGCATTCTTATCATCCTTGAAAACATTGGCGGACTTGAGAATGTCATCTTCATTGAGTTCTTCCATTTTTTACAACTCTTCAATACACTTTTGGCATAACGTGATGTCATTTGCTTGAACTTTATGCATAGCTCTCATCTTAGAAGTCGTGTCCAACTCGAAAAAAGCATTTGCTATCTTATCTTCAGTCTTAAAGCGAACTCTTCTCTTTTGGCCCTTATGTTTTGAAGCATCCACATGTCTTTGATTTGTTACCATCAATTTGGAAGATCGAGTTAGAACTTGAACTTGATCCATCAAGGGTTATAGTAGTTTCTTTACTTGAAGTCTATTCCATATTAGCATTGCTATTTCCCTCTTTAGATACTGCTTGGGCACTTGATACTTGAAATTTTCCAGCAGCACGTTAACCTATGTTAAAGTTGTGTCACTAATCGTAGTTGATTCTTAAGAATTATATGAAAAGTATTTAGAGAAAATGCCTCCACAAATAATTGATAGCCGCTCATATAAAGAAAATCTCTTGCGTCTAAGAGGTTTTGCATTGCTATGTGCCTACATTTACACCTTCTAAGCTTATCTTCAATGTTTAAATTATAATGTGAAAATTCATTTGTAGGATAAGAACACTATGTACCACAAGGTATGCTGTCCAGACTTTGTTTGACGCTGTAACCATTTTTTGAACATCATTCCATCCAAAACCGCTACTGCTATTAAGTATACTTTTTACAATGCCATAGTCATTAATAATAGTGTAACGATTCTTAATTTATTTGTGCTTATTTGTGCTTCTTCTAGATCCGTATTGAAATTAAAAGCTCGCGTAACAGCTTTAAACTGTTGACTTGTGAACCCATTTTGACACCCTGTTGAAAAATTATGTTGGTCAATATTCAGATCCACCAAATATGCATCTCATGATGGAACCCTCTTTGCCGTACTCTTATGTGTTTGTGTTGTATCTTGGGAAGTTGACATTTTGTGCTAGTCTATCATGTAAAGAAACAAGAAGACGAGTGCAAAATGAAGGGACACATTGAATACCTAAGTCACAGCATAATTATGATGAAAAATAATCAAAAATCAAGTTAAATACAATTCAAAATGTATGCCAATACCAACCTAGAAGCAAACACAAACAAAAAACCAGATTGGTAGCACAGACCAGAAACTGATTGATCAAAGAAAAATGCAACATGAATCAAAATGAAACAAACCCAAATAAATATTCAAAATGCAACAAAACCCAATAAATTTTCATTTCACAAGAGCTTATCTTATGAACAATTACTATTTTCTTTATTGTTCATCTCTTAGATATCGCCTTAGGAGGAGGGTCCCAAATTTAGTTCCGACTACTCAACATACATCAAGAACGCAAATGTTCACTACCTGTTATGTCATTTTAATTGATTTGTTCCAACTATTTATCTTCGATATCTCATATGTTTTTTTTTCCTGCTTTGTTCTTGAAAATAAAGTAATGCTTCTCCGTAATAAGCAAATAAATGTCGCTAAGGTGTTAAGTTGTTTTTAATATAACTACTTCATTTTCAGTCTTTTTTGCTACACTAGTGATTCTATTTCAACTATTGAACTTTAATATCTCAGTGATCATAAAATTTCAATTTAATCAACAAAAGCTGAAGGAAAGTATCACGTCAAATATAATTTTTTTCTACGATATTTTCTTACATTTTCCTCAATACCCAAGCAAAGAAAAATGTTTTCCCTATCCTTTTCCCTCACTAAATCCATGAATAAACGTTACCCAATGGAGCTTGGTAGATGGTATTTACAATATTGCAGAGATTTTCAAGGGTTCCAGTTAATTCTTGTGAAGCAACCATCAATTTTTAGTCAAATGAACACCATGAACTATATGTTTATTCATCGTCTCATTCAATGTTGATAATTAAATTACTTTTTCTTGGGATAGGGTCTTCTTGTAAACAAGATTTCTGAAGAATGTTAACAAGAGAATTTTGAGAAATAAAATTGTCGACTTGTTCTGGGAGTAGTTTTCAATGATGCATACACTAGGCAATCCACTATTTATAGAGTGAACAAGGGTCTTCTTCACTAGCAGCCAAACTTACTAGTTCAATTGCTTCAATCTTTCCAAGAAGTTTGCAAGTTAGCCCCTTTTTCAAGCATCCTGGGAAATCCCTTCTTCATCCTTTTCATGTTGTATAATAAGCCGATCATGAACAAGGGAAAATTGAACCATATCATTAGTTAGAAATATGTAAAAAAAATTTAAATGTAGTTAATTATATATGACAAGCATTGAGACTTTGTTTACCTTATCAAAAGATGACACTGGCATTTTTCTCCAATAGTCTCTGTGCAGATGGTCTATCTGTAGGATTCATAGACAGCAAGCTTCTCACAGTGTTCTCACCCAACTGGAACTTCTGTATTTCTGGAAATTCATTCGTCTTTCTCAAAGTTGTCAAAACTTGGTGCTTCTCTGAGTTACGGCTCATCGGGTGTAGTAGCTCATAGAGGATGATTCCGAGGCTATGCAAGTCAGTCTTTGAATCATCCTTGACCCTGAGATGTATCTCTAGTGCTCTAAAATATGGGGCACTAAATTATCAACTTCTAGCATCACTTTCAGTGCCGTCTAGGAGTTTGGCTGCATTAAAAACATATAATGTTATAATAATTTGGTTATGAGTCTAAAACGGAATCTTTGAATTGTTTTGTCTATTCATTCTAGTGTTAGCGATAGTAAAACCTTAAATGCACGAAGCAACCAAAAAAGAAGTCATAAAACCGGTACTTACCCCGTCCAAAATAAGCAATCTTTGCATTGTTTTCCACATCGAGGAGAATGTTAGATGTGGAAAGATCGCGATGGACAATCTCAGCACTGTGGATGTGAGCTAGGCCACCCACAACCTGATAAAAGATATTCCATGACTTTGTTTGGTCAAATTGGGCATCAAACTCGAGCAAAAAGTGGCTTAGAGACCTATATACACCACCAATAACATGTTGAATAAGTAATGAAAATATCAACTCAAGAGAGTTTGTAGAAGCAAATCCCAAAGTACTACTACAAAGTAAATGAAGGAACCATTACAACTATAATGAGGCAAATCCCAAAGTAAATGGAGGAACAATTTCAACTCAAGAGAGTTCATTGAAGAAATGCCAAAGTACTACTTCAATTAAAATAAAATATACAATGAAGAAATACAATAAAGCTTTGCTTTATAATCTAACTCTAAAGTGACTCTTCAATATTTAGAATCCATACCTGGGGCAATACTCCATTTGGATACGCAGACAAGGGGAGTCCAACTCCCTCCCTAAGCTTTGAGAAGGTTTAGAGTTGTCATCATCACCAAAAACAGAACCGTAATCAGCGATGGGAAGAGCTGGTTTAAGCCAAGCCTGTATTTTGTTTAGCAGAATGAGAAACATCAAGTACTCCAAAAAAAAAAAGGAGAGAAAATAGTATATATGAATCCTGATAGACTATTTTGAATTTATCCCATAATTTGAATACAACACAAAAGCTTTGATATTGGTTATAAATTGTGGCTTTTTGAATCCAACATTCTATATGGTATATGGGATAGGATAGTTTTAGAATTTTTTTTCTTTAGTGGACATGAACACCTCACACAAATCAATACACACATGATGCATTCAACTCTAATCATGATATATCATTTGATCAGATAGTTGGGCACATACCTAATGATACCTCACAATATGAGGGTGATTAAATTTAGCCAGCATCAGAGCCTACTTGAGCCAATAAAATTACATTAGCAAAGTTAACTAAAGCATCAGAAACAAGATGTGCATTAAAAATATATAATGAGAAGGATGGAACCTACAACGAATACATTTAATAAGTCATCTGATTCACAATTGTTGGCAGCCATCGAAGAAACCGATTCATCGAATCAAAAGACAAGTGGAAAACTACAAGGTCCCAAACCAAACAAGCACTTATTTAACTAATAACCCCATGGAGACTGTCACAATCCTAGTGGGAAACCAACACTTGTTAGTGGTTCATTGGTTTGTATGTGGTTGGTTGGTCATGTAGTTTTCTTAGTAGTAGTTCATCGCAAGTAGTTTCAATTGTTGTTAGTATTTTACTTTATTTTACATTTTACTAGTGGTTTGTTATCCTTTGAGTAGTAGGTTGTTAGAAGTCTCCTATTTAAAGGAGGTATCTCTTATGAAGTATGAACCAATACTTGTGTGCATTTTGGAGGTCTTGGGTTCCCTCGAAGAAACCCTAATCCATTTAAAATTCTCTTAGTTATCGGCTATGCTACCTGGAGGTCCCAGACTTGGCATAAAAGGTGCAGTGTCCGTGTTGACGTGGGTACGACAAGGATCCCGATATTGGATACATGTCAGACATGTTTTGTACCATATCAGGCATAGCTTTATAGTGACCCATGCCTTACTTATCAATGGGGAAAACGTAGAAGAATATTACACTAAGAGAGAAAAATCGAAGCTTTGGTTATATTTTTGTGATTTAAGGTTGTTATTTATGGTGGCTTACCAGGTTTAATGGCTGAAAGTGATCAGCAACCTCTAAGTAGAGCTACTTTTCCAAGAATTATTTATACTCAGCCAAAATCTTGTGTAAACTAATAATAAACAAGTGTCCTAAGACAGAGCCTGGCCGCTCCGGTTTTACCCTGGGCGTTAATAAAAATCGCTCAGGAGATTAGGTGGGTCCTAGTGTCATGGGCTTAGAATTTTTTAACACCTTTTCGTGCGCACTTAGACTCAATCCCACTACTATAAGATAAGTAAGCCAAGGTAGCATTCAAAGTAGAGAAAAAAAAGGGGGGGGGGGGAGGGGGGGGTGGTGGGGGAATTGGGAGAAATATTATTGTATTGCTCTCAAATGCATTACAACTCTTGAATTGTTTGACCAAAAGAGGGCCTCACCTTTTTATAGGGAACTAAGAATACAATGGACGGTCTAGATCATTTCGATCTAACGATCATCATCAATCATCTTGAATACTCCTAAGAATTATATAGATATTTACAAGCTCTACCATCTTCTAGAATTCTCAATAGAAGTCTACAATGTACAAGAAATAAAAGCACATAGAAAGTCCTAGATTCTTTTAGAATGTACAAATTCTCCAATGCACTAGAACCTTCTTCCATAGGCTGCACACCAAATATTTGAGAAAATGCCAAGTCGTGACACTAGACGGGTCTTTTCTAAAATGTTTTTAAAATGTGGGGGGTGACATTGTTATTGTCGTAAGATGAGGTTAAATTAAATCAATGGTGTTTTTGAAAAAGTTGAAAACTTTGATGGGTTAAGTTTTATGAGGAGTTAAATTTGATAAGAAGTATGAGTTTGAGTCTCATAGAAATAGAGAGAGATAGAGTATTGGAGGGATATGGAGAAGAAGAATTAGAAACTTAGGGGCTTGGTAGGCAGGAATGCACCTTTGAATGGAATGGTCATTCTTGAGTTCATTCCATTCCTGTGTTTTGTATGACCAAATACAGTGGAATGGTCATTCCTTTTGGAATGGTCACTCCAACTTAAGCAGGAATGGGCATTCTTTGCCAAAACCCAAAGAATGCTGATTCCATTCCCACAGGATTGACTATAATTGTAAAATATAAAACTTTTTATTAAAATGTATTTTATAAAAATATGCATATATTAAATTTTTAACAAATATTAAATACTAGAAAATATTAAATATTTTGATTAAATATTATTCATACTAAAAAAAAATCATAAAATACTTATTAAACTTAATATTGGACTAAAAAAGCATTAATTATAACTAGCAAAGATATTAAATTTTTAAAGAGAATTTGCAAATAGATGAAAAAAATAAGGTGGACTAAAATGGTTAAAAATGTAATATTATTTCATAAAAAAAACTAAATATGAACTATTTAGGCTAAAAATATTTAAAAATTTTGAAATTTCAAAATATTTTATAAGAATATCTGATAGTAGATTCTTGGACTTCCAAAATACGTTAAAAGATTATATATTTGAAAAAAAAATTCCAAGACATTCTATTATACACTTCTCTAAACGAAATTTCATAAAAATATTTGGTTTAAAAAAAATATTATAGATAAATAATACTGAATGTTTGTACCATAAATATTTTGTACAAATAAAAAATATTTTGCTTAAATAGAATTTTATTCCACTAACTGATTGTTTAAAACCCAAAGTGGAATGTAATTGGCATTTAATTCCTAGAACCTTAGTTAAACAGAGGAATGTAATGACTATTGCTATTCCATTCCTGCCTTATTCCATTTCTGCCTACCAAACGTGCCATTAGTTTGTTGATAATGAGAGTTTTGTTTATATGAGAATTGTCTCTATATTGTTAATTTTGTTTAAAAATTAATTTTTCGCCTAGGCCCCTAGCTAGGCACAAGGCTCCCCTCCACCGACCGCCTACAACCTAGCAGTTTTTAGAACACATTGTAATAAACTAAGAATAATGCTATGCTTTTTAGGTTTTATACTTTTAAGTATACAATATACATTCCTACAAAGAATTCTTCTAATTTTAAGAAGGGTAACTTAGTATTTAGTCCAAATATAGACACCTAATGAAAAATATGTCCTTTTTTTTTAAAAAAAATGAAACTAGAAATAGGTCCCTAATTTATTTTGAGGACCAAAATACCCCTATATAATTATATGTAAATATATATACACATATATAAAGTACGTATTTACTTCCCACAATCAGGGTTATGAAATTCAAAACCCATAATAACTATATATATATAGAGAGAGAGAGAGAGAGAGAGAAACAAAAGTTGATGGAGAGAAAGAAAGAAGATCATCGACACTATCTCTGCAACACCACGTCCACCACCTTACTTCGTAGGCGATTCATGAAGATCGTCGACAGAATCGACTACATAATCTAAGAATTTTGGTACAAATTTTTCACAATTTTGGAACAAGTCTCACGTAGCTTCAATTCAAACATTGGAGTTTTCTGAGAAAAATGGTTATTATTTTGATTAGGGCTTGGTTTCACACTAAAGGTTTTCGATTCGATGACGACGACTAGAAGACTGCATGACAGCAATGGGTAGAACACTAACTCGAGTCTTTTGTTTAACCTACATAATCTTGTAATTTTTTTTTACATTTTATTTGTTTTGTTTGTAGTTTTTTGGTGATGTGGAAAATTTCATGATCGCTAAGAGAATAATAGTGAGAAATTTGTTTGTGTGTATATATATATATTTGAATCGAAGTTTCGAAAAGAATTCGTCTTATAAAATTTTTTATTTTTGAACAGAAGTGAGAAATTTCTCATCAAATTTGTGGTTATTTGGTGAGAACTTCTCACTTTGTTAATGAGAAGTGATAAATTTCTGATAAATATTGTCTGCATGTGTGTATATATTTGAACAAAAGTGAGAAATTCTCACAAAATAACCACATATTTCTCACCTTAAATTAAAAACCCGAAAAAAACCTTTGCTAATACCATTACGTATATACATAACACAACTATGATTATTTTCAAAAGAAAGACATACAAACATACTGAGAAGTTTTTCACTTAATAATGAGAAAATATTCTTACACATTAAGTGAGAAATTCTCACTAAATAATAAGAAAATTATCCGTTGATTTTAGGGATATTAATCTCATTATCCATGATCTCCTAAAAATACGCTTCCCATAACTGTATATAACACGAATTTAGAAGTATTTTGAATATACACAGCTGTATATTCAATAAATAAATAAATAATAAAGAAAGGTGAGAAGTTCTCACATTACTCTGTGATATGTCCAAAATGATCCAGCCATGAAGTTGGTCTGCCAAGTCACCGAGAGGTGCTGGTTACTTCAGTAAGGGCGCCAATAGCCGAGCAATCCCGAGGTGTTCATCAGGACCGTGCGGTATGTACCAACAAGCCGAGCATGAAAGACCGCGGCATCTCGTGGACCCAACCTATCCAGCAGTTTCCTAAACCAGCTACAAGTCTGCAAGATAGAATGTGACAGTTTCCTAAACCACTTAGGAAACTTTTCCCAAATCATGTAAATCAATTGTAATCAAATTAGGCTTCCTAATCCAATTAACTTGCCATGTAAGGGTGGACTCTTGCATCTATAAAAGAGCCCACCTACCCTCACTATAGGGATCCGAAAATAATTCTCTAGCTAACAAGCATACAATAGAGAACTCACCATTATACGCATATACCCGGCCGGTATTACTAGTAGTGCCGTCCCTCTTTGTTGGCTCACCAGGCCCGCCGGTGATCTGCTAGTGAACGCGCACAGACGCAACCGTGGACGTAGGTCACCTTGTTAACGGGACCGAACCACATATAAATTGTTCTTGTCTTTTTCTCTCTCCAAACCCTTCTTACTATTTTTTGGCATCATCAGTTTGGCGCTGTCTGTGGGAAACGACAGAGTTTTTCACCAACAAATTCTTGACTGATCATCATGTCGCAAAGGAATAAGAAGGCCACTACTCAGCCCGGTCAGGAGGATTTGCAGCCCGGTCAACCGGCTGCCTCCATGACCACCGAACAGATAACAGCAGCACTGGCGCAACTCTTGGAGGGCCAGCGGCGAACACAGGAACCGATGGAGGTGCTTTTGGCCCGGTAGAAAAAGCGCCCCGCACCAGAAGATCAGCCCGAGAAAAGCGCTCCCGTTCAGGATACCGCTCAGGCACGAAGGCGAGCCTGTTTCGCCCCGGTGTCCCCACCGGACTGGGAATACCTCGGTGATGGCGAGCGCAGCCAGGCGACCAGGTATTCACAGAGGCGAGCTCAGCCTAATCCTCGTCGGGTGGAGGATGCCAGAACCATTATCAACCGACGGCGCACAGCCAGAGCGGAAGAACCAGGACGGAAGGCCCAGGAATTAGCCAAAACCCTCCAGCCCTGAGCTAGGGGGATCTTAGGCACACGATTTCTCAGACCAGGAGCCGGGTCCTATCCCCAAGGTTGACGCACTTTGAGGAAGAGGCCTCGTCATCCGATCCAATCTATCGCTCGGACATAGAGAGGAGAACCGGGCGGGATGACGTAAAGGCCCAGGTCGAGGAACTGCAGTAGCAGATTGAGAGGTTGACCCGCAAGTCCGGCCACGACCTCACCAACACGGAGACAGAATCACCCTATACCGCTCGGGTGACACAGTTTTCTATTCCACGGAAGTTCAAGCCCCCCCACCTCAGCTCCTATGACGGCACAGGGAGCCCGGTGGACCACATCCGCACCTACAAAGCTCAGATGGAACTGGTCACCACGGTGGACGAGCTACTGTGCCTGGCCTTCCCCAGTACCCTCAAAGGGCCAGCAGCACAGTGGTTCCATGCTTTAAAGCCTCGGACGGTTGATGACTTCAAACTCTCAGCAGGCTGTTCATCAGCCAGTTTGTCGGGATGCTCGACTGGTCACAACCGGACACTCAGCTACTAACCGTTAAGCAGCGCAAAGGGGAGTCTATGAGGGAGTATGTGGACCGTTTCAACTAGCAAAGGCTCCAGATTTGCAATCTTAATGAAGCGGCCGCAATTATGGCCTTCTATTCGGGAGTTCAACACACCAAGGTCGCCACGTCATATCATCATGACCGACCGGCAACCCTGGTGGAACTCTCGAAGAGGGTCGGAAAGTATATAGACACTGAGGAGTTCCTGAAGGCGAAGCATGCCAGCCAGGTGGGAGACGAATCCCCGAAGGCTAAGCGCAAGCGTAAAGGATTTGAGAAGGGCTCGGGAAAGAAGCCGAAGCAAGATCAGAAGGATGTCCGGGGTCAGCCGCTGATTGCTTTCACACCCCTTTCTCGGCCAATACAAGAAGTCATGAATGCCGCTGAGGTGCAAAGGTTGGTCCAACAGCCGACAAAGCTTAAAGCCCCGCTTGGGAACAGGAATCGGGATAAGTTTTGCTGCTTTCATAGAGATCACGGCCACAACACAGAAGACTGCTTCAAGTTAAAGATGGCAATTGAGAAATTAATCAAGCAAGGCCATCTAGCAGAGTACGTCGCAGCAGATAGACAGACCGTACAAGGAGCTCGAGCTCTCGGTCAACCCCAGCCTCTCGGTCAAATTAATGTGATCTTCGGAGGAACGTCAGGCAAAGGGGATTCATAGTCGACATGAAAGAGGCATAGTCGGGCATCCCGGGCGGATGTTTGGCAGGTCCAATCCACCGGCTTCTCCCCCACTGATGTCTGACGTTCACCTCCGACGACTTACAGGGAGTCCACTGCCCCATGATGACCCGCTAGTCTTGACGCTTTCTATAGCCAACTATATGGTCAAGAGGGTGCTGGTGGACACAGGCAGCTTGTCCGACATTATGTTCACGTTGGAATTCAATCAGCTTGGGATCTCCAGGGATCGGCTCCAGCCGGTTGCTACCCCCCTGGTTGGATTCAACGGCTCCAACACACAACCTCTCGGGACAATCGATCTCCCAGTTCTCATGGGAACCTACCCTCAGCAAGCTTCCGTGCTGACAAATTTTGTGATCATGGAGGCCCCTTCGACCTATAATGTCATTCTTGGGAGGCCAACACTCAACAAGGCCAGGGCGGTCGTCTCCACCTACAGCTTAACAGTGAAGTTCCCAACTCCCCAGGGACCCGGATCCTTGTGCGGAGATCAGACTACCGCCCGGAGTTTCTATGTCAGCTCGTTATGCCAGAGGGCTATCACTGAAACATTAAACGCTCAAGAGATGGACCCCCGGGACCAGAGCGACGCGGTAGGTCCGGTGGAAGAATTGAAAAGAGTAACGTTGATCCCGAGTACCCCGACTGCACGGTCAGCATTGGTACCCTACTGGAGCCCAACCTGAAGGAAAAACTGACTCAGTTCCTGAGGTAAAACCAGGACGTTTTCGCTTAGAGTCATGAAGATATGCTCGGAATTGACCCCCGGATAATGTCCCATCATCTCAATGTCAGTCCGGACTGCCGACCGGTGAAGCAGAAGAGAAGGGACATGGCCCTTGAGAGACAGACAGCGGTAGCTGAAGAGGTGGAAAAGCTCCTAAAGGCAAAGTTCATCCGAGAGGTCCACTATCCTGACTGGTTGGCTAATGTCGTTCTGGCAAAGAAAAGCAACGGGAAGTGGAGGATGTTTGTGGACTTCACCGACCTCAACAAGGCTTGCCCCAAGGATTGCTATCCGCTACCCAGGATAGACCTCCTTGTGGATTCTATGGCAGGTCACTCACTCCTCTCATTCATGGACGCCTACTCGGGGTACAACCAGATCAGCATGTACCCCGGGGACGAAGAGAAGACCGCGTTCATCACTGACCAGGGTATGTATTGCAAGGTTATGTCATTCGGTCTCAAGAATACTGGGGCCACTTACCAACGCTTGGTCAACTACATGTTCAAGGACCTGATTGGGAAATCTATGGAAGTATATGTGGATGATCTTCTGGTCAAGAGCCGGGACGAATCCGACCATCTTGAGCATCTGGCCGGGGCCTTCAGCATTAAATGCACCTTCGGCGTCTCGTCCGGGAAATTTCTGAGCCACTTAGTCAGCAGACAGGGGATTGAAGCAAACCCCGAAAAGATCAAAGCCATCATCAACATGCGGTCGCCCAAGTCGATGAAGGAGGTTCAGAGCCTAGCCGGACCGGTGGCCGCACTGAACAGATTTGTCTCCCGAGCAACCGACCGGTGCCTGCCATTTTTTAAAATCCTCCGCAAGGGATTCCAGTGGTCTGAAGAGTGTAAAGAGGCGTTCCAGGAACTCAAGAAGTACTTGGCATCCCCTCCTCTACTCTCAACACCCGTACCGGGGGAAGAATTATTTTTATACTTGACAGTGTCACCCTCCGCGGTTAGCTCGGCACTCATTCAGGAAGAGCACGGGATATAGTTCCCAGTGTACTACACAAGTCGGGCGTTACAGGGCGCAGAGAGCAGATACTCTCGCATCAAAAAACTGGCGTTCGCCCTCGTCACCTCGGCCAAAAGTCTCCGTCCTTACTTTCAAGCCCATGTCATTGTGGTCCTCACGGATCAACCTCTCCGCAGAATCCTCAGCCGTCCAGACACGTCCGGGAGGCTCGTCAAGTGGGCATTGGAGTTGGAAGAATTTGAAGTGATCTACCGACCCAGGACGGCCATCAAGGGATAAGCAGTGGCGAACTTTTTGGTTGAGTTCACGTATCCCGAAGACCCGATTGGAGAGTCTGAACCACCGGCCTTACCTCCCGGGTTACACTCTGATATCCCCACCTGGGTACTGCACGTGGACGGTTCATCCAATCAGCAATGCAGTGGGGCAGGAATTATCCTAACTACCCCCGACGGTATCCAGCTCGAATATGCGCTAAGGTTTGGGTTCCGTGTCTCCAACAACGTGGCCGAATACGAAGCCCTATTGGTCGGATTGCAATTGGCCATTTCTATGAGTGCACAACAGGTCCAGGGATACAGCGATTCCCAGTTCGTGGTCAATCAGGTCAACCAAAAGTACGAAGCACGGGAAGACAACATGGTAGCCTACTTGGCCCTTGTCCGAGCGGTTTCCAAGAAGCTCCGGGGATTTTCCATCACGCAGATACCTAGAGAGGAAAGTACCAGGGCCGATCAGTTGGCTCGCCTTGCCTCATCTTCTGAGTTAGACTTGTTTGGGATACGGATAAAATATCTACCTGAGCCAAGTGTGATCAACTCAGAAGGCATGAAAGTAGATCCGGTCACCCTGGGACCCAGCTGGATGGACCCGATTGTGACATGGCAATTGTTGCCGCCGAAACGCTGCCAGAGCAGCAGGTGACTTTGTACATTTCAGTTTTTTAGGGTTCTTACGTACTTTTGAGAATTGAAATTGTTGGATTTCATCTTGAATTAGGGTTTTTTTCCCCTAGTTTAATTCCATTGGAAACTCATATCCTCACTTATTGGAACTAAATCCTTATAATTCAACCAAGGTTTTGAAGATCTAGGGTTTTACAACAGCATTTACCATAAACTGAGTTTTTGTTTTTTTCCCATCTTAGTGTTTACACCCTAATATAAAAATTATGTATTGTGACCGATTATTTTATGTGCAATTGAGAATTAAACCACCAATTTAGTGGGAAGTTATCTCTCAATTAGTGGTCAGTCAATAGTTGGAGGTTACTGTAAAAAGGAGTGGTTACATGCAAGTCACAACTATCAACTTAGTGGGTAGTTATCAAAAGATGAAAGTTATTTTCAACACCCACTAATGGTTAGTTTGAGGTTGCACAGCTATAAAAGAGAAGACCAGCCAAGATTACAAGGGTGGACACAACGCCAAACAAGTCCCAGCGGCTCAACCCGAGCATCTACTGCTCCTCCCTTTTGCTTACTGTTTCTTTCCTTATTGCTTTTGTTCATTTTCTTTTTGTCCTTCTTGGTTTGTCTACTGTTTGATGTTTTTAATGTAATGTCGTTTCAAACATACAATTTGCAATCTGTTTGACATTAGTTTCACTCTTTAGTTCAATCGCAGTGCATTACTCATTTGATTAGTTTGTATGTGCTTCACCCATTTCATCACTCCACCAAATTACTCGCATCAGAGTAATTGAACCTTAAGGGAAGGTCATCCCTACTTTCCAATGATCGCTTGATCCCTCTCAAACCACATTTAGGGATAGTTTTGGTTACACGTTTGGGTCTTCGTACAAAGCCCTGGCACGCCCAGTCACGTCACCTGATTAATTTTTAGCCAAAACAATTAGTTCTTATGTCTGATTTCTAGTACAATGTAGAATGGGGATTTTCAGCAACAAAACTTAGAAATAATTATATTATGTCTAATTTTTAAAAATTAAAATTCTTGAATTTAGTTTTTTTTTTTTTCATGTTAAGTGCACCAAAAGGTAGGTAACAGAAAAAAAAGTTTCTGAATTGCATTTTGTAGGGTTGAAATTTGTGTTAGAGAGTATGTTTGTTTGATCATCAGTGCTGACAAATAGAAAAATTAAAATTTTTAGGTGGGAAGGTACATCTTTTGCCCCCTAATTTAGTGGAAGATGCGTTAGAAGATTTTCGTGGTACATAAAAATCAATCATGAGTGTGTCTATATTTATATATGTGAATATATATATATACATAGATACGGAACCCTTCTTACGAGGGAGTCCGCAACTTATTGTGTTTTTAGTCTTTGAATCTTGTAAAATTACTATAATATCCTCAATAAAAACTTGATTCAACGGCTAAAAACAAAAGTTTCCCGCATGAGAAGGGGACTGTATATATATATATATATATTGATATCTATTTAACGGGTGCTATTTTAGACTATGGTAGTTACCTAATAGGTACTTCAGTATGGGTGGGACATACTTATTGGAATCAAATTTCAGTTGGTTATTGTCCTCTGAATGCGGTAGGTTTGTTTTTGGTTCTATATTTTGCAGGCTTCCTCGGAGGTGACAACAGTGGAGAAAATGAGGTGGACTCTCAATGACTTCGACATTGGAAAACCTTTGGGAAGGGGAAAATTCGGTCACGTCTATATAGCAAAAGAAAAGAGAGTAAGTGATCTTTATTTTTTGTTGGCTATTGTGCTTCTCTCAGTCAATGTAAATTAAGTTTATCTTACGCTCAGTTTGGTATGAAAGTGACTTTTGATAGTAGGTGCATCAATACTGATATTGTGTACATATAGAAGGGGAATTTTTTTTGAAACAGGGTTAGAGATGGAGATATAAACATTATAGAACAAGAGTTTTGATATAGAAGGTGAGGAGCACCGGGTCCTCCTGTATGTTCAAAACCCCATCTGTAATTTAAAACCACAAGCAAGGGTTAGAGATGGAGATATAAACATTATAGAACAAGAGTTTTGATATAAAAGGCGAGGAGCATCAGGTCCTCCCATATGTGCAAACCACATCTACAATTTAAAACCACAAGCAAGGAAAACTTGCTTTTGCGAAAAAGTGAAAATTTTATTAGACTGCATCTTTGAATTGAATTGATTATGAAGAGGATAATATGATTGTGTTCTGAAGTTGTTATTCCACACATACCCTTATTTCTTGATCAATTCAATTATTGCCGTTGGATTCAGGCTTTTGGTTGTCAAGGGAAGTAGGCTATGCCCTAATAAATTGCATTATTTTCCCTTCTTTCCATTGCTATTTGCTTTATCTACTATCAATTAGATTTTTAGTTCTAACTATATAAGGCCACACACACACACACACAAAGTTCAATCATTCTGTGTTAATTATGTAGTTACCTGTACTAGATTCAAGCAACCATGTCGATGAACGTGCTAAGATTTTCATGGCCGGCCCGAAGGGGGGGCAAAAGGGGCAATCGCCACGGGCCAATTTTTAGGGCCCTTATGATATTTTTATAATTACATTTTTACCTTGAGATTTTTAGTATTTTTATAGCTAGGCCTCCCCCAAGGCCCAATTAAGTGTCATCAACTACATTTATATTGATATACATGTATATAAAACTAAAAAGCAAAGGCTCTAAAATTTTGAAATTTCCACTTTTAGTGTAAGATTTTTAAGTTTTTGAAATAAGCTCCTCTAAAATTTTGAAAGATACCATATAATGTTTAAGTTTCACAAATAGACTCATGTTATAAGTAGACCCAAAAAAAATCGCCAATTATGTATAAGTAACCCTAAAAAAAATTGCATTACGCATAAGAAGACCCAAAAAAATTTGCTTTGGAGGCGCTGCCTCTGAACCCTCATATAAGGGCCTCCCTTTTAGTAGCCCGGACCTCCAAATACTCAGGACCGGCCCTGAAGATTTTCTAAACCGCCCTACAATGAAAAGATTTGTTGGCAACAAAAAGAAAAGTTTATACAGCAATGGAACCATTTTATTCGCCATTTTTGGTAGTTTATTGTAATTCGATATAAGTTACTGTAGAAAAGAAACCATGGTACTAAATTTTAGTCATTTGTGGAAATACAAAATTTGTAGAATCTTTGATTTAAGAAAAAGAAACTTCTTTCCTCCCAGTTCACAATAAGCATGCAGACCCTTGTATGCACCAATGATTCAATAAGGTAAGCAGAGTCAAGATTGGTGACTCGGTGAGGGGTCTATATGTCATTATTTTGTTGAATCAAGGCCATTGCTATTAATGTTAAGATGGACAATCAGTTTTGTTGTTAATAATGTATAAATACTTAGAATATTCTTGTATAGCTGTGATTAGGAGATATAGCATAATTACCGTAATCAGTGAGTTGTATTATTTCCTCTTTGGTTTTCTTTCCTTTTTTAGTTCTTTGTAATTGTGTATATATAGGTCCTTCCTCATTGTAAGAGATATTATACAGAAAGTTTCTTTTTCTCCCAACTCTTTTGACATGATATCAGAGCAAAAGACTTGGGACTAATCTTTTTCTCACGCTCGTATAGCAGCCTCGTTGCCTTTCGTATCTCGATCACTCTCGGCAGCCATTGCTGCATCTCGAACTTCTCATTCTCAGCCATAGCCGACTTTGCTAGACTACCTGGACACTCGCTGGACCTATCTGCAATCTTCCAAGTCTCTCACAGCACTGATTGGAGCCCTTTGACTTCTTTGTGTTCACACATATTTGCAATTTGTGATCTACCCATTTTTTTCCTGGAACCTTCAGATTAGCCCCAGATTTTTGAAAATTTTCAAATCAACCCCATATTTTTGAAAATTTTCAAATCTGCCCCAACTTTTATATAAATTCCAGAGAAGCCCAGTATCTTTGACCCTGTTGATTTTACCACTATTATGCGTGACCAAATTGAAACCAAGGACTCATTTAAGGACTCTCTCTTTTTTGGGTCAATGATGAGTACTAAATTGAAGGGTTCTAATTACCTTCAATGGTCTCGTGCAGTCACTATTTTCTTGAAGGCACGTGGCAAAGCCTCTTATCTCACCACCACCAAACCCTTAGACGCAACCAAGGGTGCTTTATGGGAGCAAGAAGATGCACAAATTATGACCTGGTTGTGGAATAGTTTCGAGCCGGAAGTTTTCAATAATGTTTCTTGTCTGGAGTCCGCTAAGGATATTTGGGATACTCTTAAGGAGTTGTATTCCTCTGAGCAAAATCTTTCTCGGATTTATCAACTTTATCAGGATCTCTTTTCTCTTCAACAAGGTGATCGCTCAGTTGAAGAGTACTTCTCAATCCTCAAGGGTATGTGGGATGAACTGAATGTTTATCAACCCTTGACCACTGATTTGAAGACTCAGCAGCAGCATCGGGAAGAGTTCTGTGTTGCTAAATTTCTTTCCAGACTTAAGCCGGATCTTGCATCTATTAGTTCTCAGATTCTCTCTGGGAAAGACATTCCTATTGTCAGTGATACCTTTGCTCAGGTTCGACGCGCCTCCATTCATCCTTCTGCATCTGAGAAGGATGAACGTTCTGCTTTGGCTGCCCCTGGTGGGCAATTTGACAATCTTATTGGAGATAATCGTGGTCATGATGGTGGCCGCGGTGGTCGTGGCACCAACAATTATCGTGGTGGTCGTCGTGGTGGCCGCGGTGGTCGTGGTACCAAGCTTTGCACTCATTGTGGACAAAATAACCACACCATTGAGTTTTGCTGGAAACTTCATGGAAAGCCCGCTTAGGCCAATCAAGCTACCACCGACGGGAATTATCCTACTGGTACTTCTGACGAGCAGGTTGTTATGACTAAGTCTGAGTATGATTCTATTCTTCAGCAAGCTAATGTCGCCTCCTCTTCCACATCCAATCTCGTTGCTTCAGGTAACACATGTCTTCATTCCTCATCTACTCTTCCTTGGGTCATTGATTCAGGGGCATCCGATCATATGACAGGTAATCCGTCCATTATTTCTAACATTTCTCGTCTTTCTTCTCCCTCGTTTGTCACTGTTGCTAATGGCACAAAAATTCATGTTGAAGGCATTGGTACTGTTAGCACTCCTAACCTTACCTTGTCCTCGGTCTTCTATTTGCCTTAGTTTCATTTTAACTTATTGTTTGTGCACAAACTCACTCATTCTTTAAATTATTCAGTAACATTTTATCCCACTCATTGTGTCTTTCACGATCTAAAGACGAAGAGGGCGATTGGTGGGGGATTTGAGAAGATTGGACTTTACTATTTTCAGTTTCGGGTCGATCAGCTCTTCATATTACTGCTTCACCATATCAGTGGCATTGTCGCCTCGGGCATCCATCGTTACTTAGTCTTAGGCATTTAGTTCCATCTTTACCTACTTTTTCTAATTTTAATTGTGAAACTTATGAACTCAATAAGCATCGTAGAGCTACTTTAAGCTTAGAAATAATGAACCATGTTTACATCCTTTTGAGCTGGTTCACTCTGATATTTGGGGTCCAGCTCGGACAACTGGTTTTTGTGGTGCCCGTTACTTTGTTGCTTTTATTGATGATCATTCTCGTTTGACATGGGTGTATGTGCTTAAAGATAGATCTTAATTGTTTAATGCTTTTAAAACCTTTTATGCTGAAATTTCAAATCAATTTAATGCCAAACTTCTTGCTTTTCGGCCTGATAATGCTCTTGAATATACCAAAGTTAGTTCATTTCAGCAATTTCTTGAATCTAGAGGTATTAAAATCAAACTTCTCGTGTTCGTACTCCTGAACAAAATAGAATTGATGAGAGGAAAAATGGGCCTATTTTAGCTATTGCTCGTGCTTTGATGATCCAAATGCATGTTCCTAAGCCATTTTGGGGAGATGCAATTCTTACTGCTACATATCTTTTAAATAGAATGCCTTCTCGTGTTCTTAAAGGCAAGTCTCCCTTTCAAATGCTATTTCCTGACAAAAATCCATTTCTTCTTCCTCCAAAAGTATTTGGCTGTGTTTCTTTTGTTCATAATTTAACTCCTGGTCGTGACAAACTTGATCCTCGTGCTTACAAATGCATATTTCTTGGATATTCTCGTACCAAAAAAGGATACAGGTGCTATAGTCCTACGTTATGTAAGCACTTTGTAAGTGCTGATGTGACCTTTTTATAGAATGTTCCCTATTATTCTCCAGAAGGAGGTCAGTTACAGGAACCTCTACTCTCTGCCCCTATTATTCCTGCTTGTTCTCCTATCTCTCAAGGTATCCCTACTGCTGCTCCTATCCCGGATCTAAGGTGTATGTTCCTCATAAGCCACGGAGTATTTCTCGCCGTCGACCACGGATAATCAATCAAGTACTTGTCACTGCGGAGTCCACTCTGCCAATTCCCCCATCCGCCTCGACGTCGACAGATCCCCCTATCCCTCATTCTGACTCAGATCTCGATCTTCCTATTGCCGTTCGTAAAGGTAAACGTACATGTACTGATCACCCAATCTCTAATTTTGTATATTTTGATCATTTGTCTCCTTCCTTTAAGGTTTTTTCTTTATCCGTATCATCTATCGTGATTCCTAAGTCCTATAGGGAAGCTCTTTCTCATCCTAACTGGAGGAAAGCAATGGAGGAGGAAATGCATGCTTTGGATTTGAATCATACTTGGAATCTTATTCCCAAACCTGCAGGAGCACAAATTGTTGGCTGTCGTTGGATCTTCATAGTCAAATAGAATCCTGACGGTATTGTAGATCGCTTAAAGGCTCGTCTTGTGGCCAAAGGTTTTACTCAGACCCATGACATTGACTATACAGAGACCTTTTCTCCCGTTGCCAAGCTGAATTCTGTTCTTATTATTATCTCTCTAGCGGCTTATCTTTAATGGCCACTTCATCAGCTTGATGTCAAAAATGCCTTTCTTCATGGCAATCTTATAGAGACTGTTTATATGGCTCAGCCCCCCGGGTTTTAGTCCAAGGGGGAGTATGTTTGTCATCTCAAGAAATCTATTTATGGCCTCAAACAGTCTCCAAGAGCTTGGTTTGACAAATTCAGCAAGGTGGTTGTTGCACATGGCATGACCCGCAGTCAAGCAGATCACTCGGTCTTCTTTAAGAAGACAAGCATTGGCATTGTGATTCTTGTTGTCTATGTTGATGATATCGTCATCAAAGGGAGTGACAAGAAAGGCATCCAGACTCTTATTCATCATCTTGGCTCAAGTTTTCTTACCAAGGATTTGGGTCAGCTTCGTTACTTTCTTGGTATTGAGGTAGCTAGGTCAAAAGTTGGTATAAGTCTATCTCAAAGAAAATACACTCTTGATATCTTGAAAGAAACTGGTTATCTTGGCTCCAAACCGGTCTCTACTCCCATGGATGTTAACTTGAAACTATTACCTGATATGGGTAAGCTTATTGATGATCCAGAGATGTACAGGAGGCTCGTAGGTAAACTTATTTACCTCATAATCACTCATCCTGACATCTCATATGTTGTTAGTATTGTGAGCCAGTTCATGACCACCCCTCGGGTTCCTCACCTGGATGTCATTCGCATCTTAAAGTATCTCAAAAATGCCCCAGGACGTGGACTTCTCTATCGACCTTCAGGACATCTTCACATCGAGGGATATACCAATGCTGACTGGGCAGGCTCGCCATCAGATAGAAAATGTACCACTGGTTTCTGCACCTTCATTGGCAGCAACTTTGTGACTTGGTGAAGTAAGAAACAATCTGTGGTTGCTTGGTCCAGTGCTGAAGCCGAATATCGGGCAATGGCACATACTACTTGTGAACTCACTTGGTTGAGGACTTTGTTAAGGGAGTTTGGCTTTCCCATGATGGGCCCAACTCCTCTTTACTATGATAATCAAGCCGCCATCCATATTGCTAGTAATCCAGTCTTTCATGAGAGAACTAAACATATTGAGGTTGATTGCCATTTTGTGCGTGCAAAAGTGGAGTCAAAAGAAATCTCGACTTCGTTTGTTCCTTCTAACTGTCAGCTTGCAGATATCTTCACCAAAGCGCTTTCCAAAGGTGCCATTGACACTATATGTGGCAAGCTAGGAATGATTGACATCTACTCTCCAGCTTGAGGGGGAGTGTTGTTAATATTGTATAAATATTTAGAATATTCTTGTATAGCTGTGATTAGGAGATATAGCATAATTACCGTAATTAGTGAGTTGTATTATTTCCTCTTTGGTTTTCTTTCCTTTTTTAGTTCTCTGTAATTGTGTATATATAGGGCCTTCCTCATTGTGAGAGATATACAGAAATTTTCTTTTTCTCCCAACTCTTTTGACAAGTTTTAAAGAGCCCAAAAGTCATGAAGAGGTCGAACTATATGATGAGCTTTGGATTTAAAGTTATAACGAGAGAACAAGTATGCTAAACTTTGCCTGAGGCATGTCCAGGATATGGTATATACACTGATTTTCTTTTCATAACATGAAAGACAATAAAAAGAAGTTATAAATCTGAAATGCTATACTGGTTTGAGGAGTCATTGTCAAATTCCAAACTATCACTTAATTGTAGCAAATTATTTGAGCTCAGTGATTGTGGTTCTCATGACTTGGGGCCTATGTGGATGTGGGTTTTGCGTTTCTGAAGAGGCAGAAGCACAAGCTCCAATCACAAGGGCACTTCATTAAAACCCAAACTGCTCTGTGGATCACGTTTGTGCTGAAGCAACTTTCGACCTGCTTCAAAATATGTGTTTATGTTGGGCTTTTTATGTGCTGCTTAATATTTACTCAAACGGGCTAATATATTTGTTATTTTGGGCCCCAGAAGGGCATTTTCTCCCAAACGTGTGTTTGAGAAGTGATTCCAAACAGGGCCTTAGAAAGTGATCAAACATTGGTTTCTTTGACTAGTTTTAGAATAATGATATGGCTCCCTAATTTGGCTATCTAATTTGATTCCCAAATGGTTTGTTAGTTTTACCACATGCAATGGTCTGTGACCAAGAAAAAGCATTTGATTCCCAAATGATTTGTCAGTTATAACTTATACCACATGTCGTCGAACTGTTAAAGCATTTGGGAACGAAATTTGGGATTCAACTTTGGGAAACATAGCATTAATCCTAGTTATAATGAGTAATATTTTTTTCTCAAGTGTCGATGGGTAATAGTGTCAACTTTTTTCTCTTTGTAAATTCTAGTCACATACTAGATAATCTATACACTTCATGAAACAGAGCAATCATATTGTAGCTCTAAAGGTGTTGTTCAAGAGCCAGCTTAAACAATCGCAAGTTGAGCACCAGCTTCGCCGTGAAGTTGAAATACAAAGCCATCTTAGGCACCCCAACATATTAAGGCTCTATGGTTACTTTTATGATCAGGTACAAATGTTTTCTGGTTAATCATATTTCTTGGTTTCCATTGTAGTTAAAAGTTGGAAAGTTCATAGTCATCTGATTCTATCTTGTCATAACATGCAGAAAAGAGTTTATCTGATCTTGGAATATGCAGAACTGTACAAGGAACTTCAGAAGTGTAAATACTTCAGTGAGAGACATGCTGCCACTGTGAGTTCTCTTTTGATGACATAGTTCCATTTTCTCTAAATTATGTAACTTTGAGCTTTTCCACTTGGGGCATCATGTACTTGACTGAACTTTATATGCGTGGTTGTCTTACCGCGAATCCAGTCTCCGAAATTATGAACCATTCTAGAGAATAAATAAAATACTGTGAAGGATTAAAAACACACGGTGCTTAAAATGGACAAAATCACTGTTTAACAGAAGTTTCATGCAATTTCAAGGCTCAAAATGTTGAAAGTTTTCCACTTAGAAACTTCAGTTCAAAATTATAAATTGTGAACTGTATTGGGTTGTATGAAAGTCGAATGGACACATTGATCGACCCAATTTAACTACCATGATCATATGCTACTTTCTCCAAAGGTGGAAATGTTGTCTTTTTAGTTCTTTTACATATGCAAAAACTATATATTGTTGCATCTGGGGCACTTGACAGTATGTTGCATCACTGGCTCGGGCTGTCATATATTGTCATGGAAAGCATGTTGATTCACAGAGATATTAAACCAGAGAACCTTTTAGTTGGTGCGCAGGTAGTTACTAAATGTCACAGCCCGGTCCCACCATAGCGGAACCGGAGCCCGTGGTACGCCACCGAGGCTCTTCCTACTCAAATCAAAGTTGTAGCAGCGGAAAAATAAACTTAAAATATAACAAATAGTAGTCGCTCTTTTGAAACAATATACCCGAAGTTGTTAAAATTCATATAAATTTGAAAACGTAATTATATTTTGAAACGAATGAATTTATATTCAAAGGGATCCCAAAGGTGCCCTAACAACCAATCAAAACATTTAAATAAGTTGCAAAAGGGGTATAAAAAGTTTTCATGCAGGGGTCATTTCGACCGGTCGAGATGCCCCTTTCGACCGGTCGGATGACCCTCGGCAATAATCCTTCACAACAGAGGGTACTTCGACCGGTCGAGCTGTCCCTTTCGACCGGTCGAATGACCCTCTGACAGCAATCCTTCTTGCACAAGGAAATTGCCTAAGGTCAAACGACTCTTGCGACCGTAAACTATCTCAACATTAATACAAGACATAAAGTCGACAAGTAAAACATTTCAAACCGTGAACTCTAGGTTCAAGTACATGATAACTTAAACAACCCCAACCATGCTTTCAAAGTCAAAACAAAACGTAGTAATTCCTTACAGGATTTGGAACTAATATAAAACGTTTACAAGACGACTCTCCATTCTAATACAAGTCCCTTAACAACTCAAATGAAATAGACTATACGATTACAAAATCACGAGATTAAAGCATTGAGTTGCCTTCTAAGCGAACTCCCAAAACCCACGTGCTCATATCTTCGATTCCTCGCCAGCATTAACACCTGAAATGGTTATTTGAATAACCACACATATTTCAATTTGTTTAAGCTAATGCTTAGTGAATAAATCAACATATGTACATGAATGATAAACATGTCCGCATTCACATCTCTACATTTCATACTAGTCGCCGGAGACTCACGTGCCCGTCCATATTCCCAATCCGCGACTCCTCGCCAATAAGTCCACGCGAAAGGGTAAGACCCACGATTCTACAAACAATCGTGCGACCTTAATGCCACTCTATCGGCTCCACAAAATGGTACGGTGACCACGTGCTCCTTCTGACCCAAATAAGCAACTTAACATGCTCAAATACATATCACCATGCTCGCGGTAATTAAAACATATCACCGTGCTATTGAGCCTACTTATCAATATAAATGCCCAATATGAACTACACAATATATCTCTAGGAGTTAATACATGCTATTCAAACATAACATGAATACATGCCAAGAAATCATTCCAAAACATAGTTGAATCACTCACCTCCGATTAACGCTCCTATAATTCAATTTGAAGAAAACCCGTGTACAAAGAACGTGTAGAAGTCCATCTAGTACAATTCCTATGAATCAAAATTCCATTTACCAACTTTTATGAAAAATTCTAGAAAACAACTTTTCGAAAAAAACTTGGCCAAACAAGCCCTAATAGGTATCAAAACGAAGCTCTTACCTCGAGGAGCTCGAATATGAAATCTAGGAGAAAACAAACTGACGGAAAGTCGTCGTTTGGCGTCGCAAAGCTCTAAGCTCCCAAAATCTCCCTATGGCCTCCTTTCTTGAACTTAGGTTAAGACTTATAAAAATATGGAAGTCATCACTTCCTATTTATAGGCAAAACTCTCGGGAATTACGTTTACCTCCCCACGAGTTTCCAAACTCCTAATTAGTCTCTGAAACTTTCTATACAACTTATTCATAGCTTTACGAGTGAAACTTCAAAATTATAAAAGTTTTCGACTAAGTTTCGTTTGGTCGCTAAAACGCGAATTTCTACATAACGTTTCCGAAGTTGCTAATTAGCCTACCAAATTAATAGCGTGTTCATTCGTTCTCACCAGGATACTGAAACTAACAGTAGATATAAATTCTAAAACAGAAAATAATACAGATATTGAAATACACAGGTAAACATTTATTTCCAGATAAACATTTAAAGTATTCCACAGTGACCGTCTCATACTCGAAGAGACTTCACAACCAATAATTCCTCAATTACCACAGTTTCAAAGGGTTCTCTAATACAGACACCCAAATCAACTCGTGAGTCAAAACTCACTCAAACACGTGCCAAAATGCACAACACCTCACATCATCATGCATGACAAGTGCAATGAAATGCAATAACACAAATGCGGGTGTTATAATACTCTCCCCCTTAAAAGAAGTTTATCCCCAAACTTGTACCTCATGTCTCAAAAGGTGCGGATACTGAGTACGCATCTCATCTTCTCAAGTCACTAAGACTTCACGCAAGTACTTCCAACATTTACCACATACACAATCCACTTCACTGAAATGACATAATCTAATGAGGAAAATAAATCCTCAGGCTCTTAAGGAAAATAAATCCTCAGAGTCCCCGCCTCAATCCGATAGATGATTCAAACTGAATCCTAGTAATACCCCGAAGCATCTCGATAAATGAGAACATCGATACCTAAGTAGAACTTACTCAATAGTCAAACCTGACACTAAATCACATCACGACGTCACCACTTCCAATCACATATCCTTTCATCTTACTTATCACATATGCTTTTCGAAACCCAAAGGTTATATCCCAATCACCAAAATGAAGGAAGTAACTCATCTCTCTTCACCTATCTTTCTTGTTGACTAAAAGTCGTTTCCAACACGTCTCAACTGGGTAACAACCATACCTGATTCTTCATCTCGAAGTGAACCAACTGAGTACTTTCATGCATATATACTATGTCGATAAGTCAATGCCTCAACCAACTATTTCATATACCATAGATTCAATCCCTTATCCTGCTAATCGCGGAATACTTGTAGAACGATAACACGTTTTCAAACGACTTTCATTCCCTTTCAAATCCCATTCGGTTTAATCCAACCTCGTATTATACTTCCAATCATACATGCCTCGCAAGGTACTATCCAGTTCCTAACTGACAATTTCATATCACTCTACTTCTTCGAGCCCACCTGATGTCTCGAATAGTTAAACACACTTGCCCCTTTATCTCTCGCATTCTGTACTCAAACTATCGTCGACTAACGTAAAAGATTAAATGTTACACCTTCAATTTAAAACTTGTAACAAAGTAAATTTCATATTCTCCCTTTTGTTTTTAAATTAAAACATTTTAAAATTTTGCATAATATTTTCACATATAGTTACCCCAATATCCGTCGCAACAATTAACGATGTGAACCCAAACTTGACTTAGTCAATCATACACATACCATAGAGTTTATAAAATGTACTCCCATGTTCATAAAATACCTCGTTCATGTCTTAAACCCTTGGTCATTCACAATCCATTCTTATTTACGTAGTGTACACACACCCAGAGCCAATTATTTTTCAATCGAAAATCTCAACAACAATGTACTCCATTCCCATCTCATACCTCACTCGTATACTATCCTTTGGTCTATCAGTCCATGTAGATCCACCACCATTTACGTAGTTATATGACTCCATGAGTCTCTAGTGTTTCACTTCCAACTCACACAAGCTCATACCAAGCGTACTCATGTATCGCAACTCTTACTGAATTCCTGACTGCTCTTTAAACTGAACATATATTCCTTGTATAACATCTCAAGGTTTCATACCTTATTTAACGATTTAGTATTTCATAACTCTAGTCAACCTGACTTAACTCCAATACAGATTCTTTAATCCTTTATATTTGTCATTATGATCTCAATTTCATTGTTCACGAAGAACCTGTTGTCCTAAGCATTTCATATTATTCCCGTAACCATCTGAAAACAATTCAATAATTTGGTCTTCCCAATCAAGTACCATATTCTCACTGTGTTTGATAAATTTCTTATCAACTTTCAATTCACATACCTTTCTTGACAATACTCAAGTCAACTCGTTTAACAGCACTACTTCCAACTTACTAATTCCAAGTGTACAACATTTCACTAGCCTCTTTTTCTTTAGAATTTCCAAGCTGATAATCTACTCACGTAGAACTCATTAGTTTGACGACCACCGTTTTGTCTCAAGCACTAAGCATACCATATCCTTCCACGATACTTGTCTTTCAAAGTCCACTTGATACCTTGTTACAAACATTTAACAAAATTTTTCTTACTCAAACAAAAGTTTTATTTTTAAAATATTTTAAACACTTAAATTTTATTTTATTATTTTTTTTTTTTTTTGGGATGAAATCTGACATTCTCAAAATTCTCCAACCTTGTTGGAATTCAGGACGATTGAGATAACATTCTGCTACACTTTCTATTTTCGTCTGACCATTTCACATTCCTTCTATCATATCCGATAATGTACGCACATACTACTACGTCTTTATCTCACTCTTACCGTTCATGTTCACTTATTTATCGAAGCCTCATCTTCCCAATTTATATTTTCACCTTTCTAACTTGACTTACCCAAAGTCACTTTACTCTATCCACTTTCACAATTGCTCTTGTTCAGTATCGTAATAATTTTCGTACTCCAACTTCCAGTTGGCAACCACTTGCTTCAGAAACCCAAAGATGTTTTAAAAGCATTAGAAGAAAAGGTTTTTGTTTTATTTTGAACATACATTCAAAATCCAGGTTCGAGGTCGCCCGTACTACAACTCTCTGTGATAACAATCTTTGCTACAATCTCCCTATCAAGGTCCTCCCATCTCCATGTTATCCAAATATCCACTCGATTCCTCTGAATCTCTTATCACGTTCCATAATTCACACCTATCTTTTACTCCCAGTCTCCTATTCCTACTTTCTTTATTCTATCTCTTCTGACAAACCACTGCAAAACACTAGGGAACCTTATTACTCTTCATTTCTGTCCATTTACTCTTCATCAAGAAATTCTACAGTTCCTCCTTCAACCCATATCGTCCTTATCGTTACATCTATACGCACATAATCATCAAGTCTAAGTAACCACTCCCGAAGTATGTCATCAATTAAACTTCTACCAACTGTAGTTTCAAACCGTCAAAGTATACTCTATCATTCCCGTTCTTAACCCCTCCTCTTAGGTCAGTCCTCCAATCCCAACATTTTCACACATACAATCGATCAAGTAGCATTCACTTCTAATCCTCATACCACATCTAAATCTACCTTGGTGCCATAACCATTCGGAATCAGGTTCAGTTGAGAGATTCCTCAATAACCACAATACTCATAGCTCGTCAAGATATTTCTCAATTACCAATACATAACACAAGATAGGTTGAGAGATTCCTCAACCGTCCAATACATACCGTAAGATAGGTTGAGAGATTCCTCAACCATCCAATCATCTCAATACCGTAAAATTAGTTGAAAGATTCTTCAACTACCCATCATATACTTGTAAAAGATAACCATAAGATAATCCCATACGATCACGTCATAGATTAACATCGTAGGGGAACACCGTAAGAAAAGATGAGAGATTCCTCACCTATCCCATACACGAGCAATACGCTCTGTTGGACTCTCTTTCTGTCATAAACCCCAACTGTCTATCTCTATTCTCTCACGTCATGACGTTTAGTCCATGTCTGAGATGGAACTCTTATCAATCAATCTCAATTTCAAAACTCGACTATGGATAATCACCTTTCATTCTTTATGTGGACTCTAAGGAAATCTCTCCTGACATTCACTACTCAAACTCTGTTCTCGGTTAAAGCTCTCAAAGAGCACTTATTACTATCACTTTAATTAATTACCGATTCGATCCAAAAATCATTTGGGTTTCGTTGAAAACAAAATACTACTGCAAATTACTACCAGGATATCATCTCCCCCTCTTGTCACAACACACGGTCTATGATAACTCATGGTAACCTTCATCTCATCACACAGCTCCACATCCGTATGGTTCAACCGATTCACAAATGCATAAATACTATGCATGTATGGCAATAACATAATCATGTATGTACAGCAACATACCATATGCATCAAACATCTCTAATATGTATGGATGCAATTTAGAACATGTGACAATTCACTCAACACTCCACTCTTCGTCGAACGTTCCCAAGGCTCTAAACTTATGCTCTGATACCACTAAATGTCACAGCCCGGTCCCACCATAGCGGAACCGGAGCCCGTGGCACGCCACCGAGGCTCTTCCTACTCAAATCAAAGTTGTAGCAGCGGAAAAATAAACTTAAAATATAACAAATAGTAGTCGCTCTTTTGAAACAATATACCCGAAGTTGTTAAAATTCATATAAATTTGAAAACGTAATTATATTTTGAAACGAATGAATTTATATTCAAAGGGATCCCAAAGATGCCCTAACAACCAATCAAAACATTTAAATAAGTTGCAAAAGGGGTATAAAAAGTTTTCATGCAGGGGTCATTTCGACCGGTCGAGATGCCCCTTTCGACCGGTCGGATGACCCTCGGCAATAATCCTTCACAACAGAGGGTACTTCGACCGGTCGAGCTGTCCCTTTCGACCGGTCGAATGACCCTCTGACAGCAATCCTTCTTGCACAAGGAAATTGCCTAAGGTCAAACGACTCTTGCGACCGCAAACTATCTCAACATTAATACAAGACATAAAGTCGACAAGTAAAACATTTCAAACCGTGAACTCTAGGTTCAAGTACATGATAACTTAAACAACCCCAACCATGCTTTCAAAGTCAAAACAAAACGTAGTAATTCCTTACAGGATTTGGAACTAATATAAAACGTTTACAAGACGACTCTCCATTCTATTACAAGTCCCTTAACAACTCAAATGAAATAGACTATACGATTACAAAATCACGAGATTAAAGCATTGAGTTGCCTTCTAAGCGAACTCCCAAAACCCACGTGCTCATATCTTCGATTCCTCGCCAGCATTAACACCTGAAATGGTTATTTGAATAACCACACATATTTCGATTTGTTTAAGCTAATGCTTAGTGAATAAATCAACATATGTACATGAATGATAAACATGTCCGCATTCACATCTCTACATTTCATACTAGTCGCCGGAGACTCACGTGCCCGTCCATATTCCCAATCCGCGACTCCTCGCCAATAAGTCCACGCGAAAGGGTAAGACCCACGATTCTACAAACAATCGTGCGACCTTAATGCCACTCTATCGGCTCCACAAAATGGTACGGTGACCACGTGCTCCTTCTGACCCAAATAAGCAACTTAACATGCTCAAATACATATCACCATGCTCGCGGTAATTAAAACATATCACCGTGCTATTGAGCCTACTTATCAATATAAATGCCCAATATGAACTACACAATATATCTCTAGGAATTAATACATGCTATTCAAACATAACATGAATACATGCCAAGAAATCATTCCAAAACATAGTTGAATCACTCACCTCCGATTAACGCTCCTATAATTCAATTTGAAGAAAACCCGTGTACAAAGAACGTGTAGAAGTCCATCTAGTACAATTCCTATGAATCAAAATTCCATTTACCAACTTTTATGAAAAATTCTAGAAAACAACTTTTCGAAAAAAAACTTGGCCAAACAAGCCCTAATAGGTATCAAAACGAAGCTCTTACCTCGAGGAGCTCGAATATGAAATCTAGGAGAAAACAAACTGACGGAAAGTCGTCGTTTGGCGTCGCAAAGCTCTAAGCTCCCAAAATCTCCCTATGGCCTCCTTTCTTGAACTTAGGTTAAGACTTATAAAAATATGGAAGTCATCACTTCCTATTTATAGGTAAAACTCTCGGGAATTACGTTTACCTCCCCACGAGTTTCCAAACTCCTAATTAGTCTCTGAAACTTTCTATACAACTTATTCATAGCTTTACGAGTGAAACTTCAAAATTATAAAAGTTTTCGACTAAGTTTCGTTTGGTCGCTAAAATGCGAATTTCTACATAACGTTTCCGAAGTTGCTAATTAGCCTACCAAATTAATAGCGTGTTCATTCGTTCTCACCAGGATACTGAAACTAACAGTAGATATAAATTCTAAAACAGAAAATAATACAGATATTAAAATACACAGGTAAACATTTATTTCCAGATAAACATTTAAAGTATTCCACAGTGACCGTCTCATACTCGAAGAGACTTCACAACCAATAATTCCTCAATTACCACAGTTTCAAAGGGTTCTCTAATACAGACACCCAAATCAACTCGTGAGTCAAAACTCACTCAAACACGTGCCAAAATGCACAACACCTCACATCATCATGCATGACAAGTGCAATGAAATGCAATAACACAAATGCGGGTGTTATACCAACACCCTATCTTCTTAGTTGTTCAATATTTCTTAATTGATTAGGGATACATACACAATATTTGCTTCTTGTATCACTTTGGTTTCCTCTGTGACAGGGTGAGCTTAAGATTGCGGACTTTGGGTGGCCAGTGCACACATTTAACCGTAGACGGACCATGTGTGGCACGCTGGATTATCTCTCACCTGAGATGGGTATGTTCATTAGACAAGGGAAAGCTAATCTTTTGTTCTTTCTTTTAAATATTTGAATTTGCTATTTAAATTTGCTTGGTCCATCAATGAATTTTGGGTTCTGTTAAGTTACCAACTACTCTAAAAGCTTAAGTTTAGAGAATGGGCCCAACAATGTATATCAAGCTTCAACACCCTTCCTCACGTGCAACCCCGACTTGTACGTGGAGAGCAAACAAACCAAACTCTCCATCATAGTGGAGACAAATAACAAAGTGCAAATATGCACAACAAAGCGGGGATGGAGAGTCAAATCCAGTACCTCCCACAAGCAATGCTTTGATACCATGTTAAGTTACTAACTACTCCAAAAGCTTAAGCTGTTAGAGAATGGGCTCAATAATGTATATCAAGCTTCAACAGGTTCTAGTGTTGATTCTCAATATTATAACTATTCATGGGTTGTGAAATGTTCTATCACAGTAATAATCAGATGAGCACGTCACTGCACGTGCACATATGATATAGTTGCAGCAAAGTAGATGCGCAAAAGTGATTAATAACTATAGGGATGTTGCGTTGGATTGTTGTCTGTTCCTTTCCAGTGTTTACGGGAGAGATTGGCTTTAATAGTCTTCCCAATTGATATTTTGTTTAACCATGTTAATGTTTGTTTATGACAGAGCAACTAAATTTCTTCGTTGTGGCCTCCTATCACTCACATAAGATTGACTAAACCATGAGAGACGGAAATTATTTTGAGTTCAAAAAGGTATTTGAATTTGCAAAAGTTTTATTGGCATTGAAGGGTTTGATACTCGTTACCTTTTCACTTTTGGGAAAATTAATTAAAGAAAGAACTGTTGAATTATTTGTGCAAGCAACCAAATTAATCGCATCTTTTTCGTACTATTCAGGTGATTATCTACTAATTGACCGCTATATGATGTTTTCATTGTAGTGGAGAGTGTGGAGCATGGCACAAACGTGGACATATGGAGCCTTGGTGTCCTGTGCTATGAGTTTCTCTATGGAGTCCCACCTTTTGAAGCAAAGGAACATTCAGACACGTACAGAAGGTATATGCTTGGAATGTTAGAGATTAGTACAGGAGTCGAAATATTAGTACCCTCTCTCTCTCTCTCTCACACACACACACACACACATACACACATACAGTATTCTGTGCGAAACGTGATGCCTGGAATACTCATCGAGAGGTTGAAAATCTTACCTCAAAAGCTATGCAATTTGAAAATTCGAGTTTGCAATAGCTCTCTTGTAGATGAAGATAAAAGAGGGAGATGTACTTGTGTTGAATAAAACAAACTTTTTCAACTTACCCCTAAAAATGAAAGGAACTTTAACATTGTGCCAAACTTCTAAGGTTTGATATTAATTTTCTTTTCTTTTATTTCCTCAAGATTTGACTAGTTATTTGAACTTTTTGTACAGGATTGTGCAGGTAGACTTGAATTTCCCTTCAAAACCCATAGTCTCTTCAGTTGCAAAAGATCTCATTAGTCAGGTTCTGATTTTCTTTCAAGCAACCAAAACATGAATTCTCAGAAGAGATTTTATTCTTACTTAGAGCCGTTTAGGTTAGCTTTTGAAATAATCACTTTTCGGAGCACATAATCTTTTAAAAGGCAACAAATTGGAGCTTTTGACAAAAAAAAATTGTTTTTAGCTTTAAAAATGAATAAGAATTCTTAAAAGCTGCGAAAATGTATCTAAATGGTCCCTAGTTTATCGAGCAATTACTTAAGGCGGAAATGCTATCCCAAACACGCTCTTGTTGAAATTTCATTTATGTGTGGACAAATGGATGTGAGTTTCAACTTCTCCTAGTTTTTGCTTCATTTCCCCCAAAAAATCAAAAAACAGATGCTCGTGAAGGACTCTTCGCAATGCTTGCTACTACATAAGCTCTTGGAGCATCCATGGATTGTTCAAAATGCGGATCCCTTCTGGCACTTATAGAAGTTGATCACATTCTCAATGGGTGTGAAGTTGAACACACATGATGTATGGAAATGATATGGGTTGTATAGAAATTTATCTACCCACGTATTACTGATATGTGGAAAATTCTACAATACAACCAAATATTTTTGGTTGTTGATACATTCGCCATTCGAATTTTAGGTCCCAATTTGTGGTAACAAAGTGTCATCCTATGGCAACATTTGTACCAATTAGTATTAACTTTTTCAGGTGCCATTCAGTAAGAACAATCAACAATGTGTCATTTGGTAGTAACTTTTAGATGTTTATTGTGTATAAACCACATCTTCACCGTAATAACTTAACCAAATGATATATTTTCAGCAGGTTTTTCCTTTAAAATTGCCTGCCAAATCTATTTGTAATGTTTTCTTGTGTTTTAACTGAGAAAAATAGAGGAAATCAAGCTACATAGTATACTTGATATCTTGCCAAAACACAGGCATAACATATGTGTTCTCTTTCTTTCTTTCTTTTTTTCCCTTTGATGAAAATAATGAAGGGCCCTTTTGAATGCGCCGTTGCTGTGATTATTTGTGATACAATTTATCAAGAGGCCGTTTTCGAAAAAAGAAATGAAAACAAAAACAAAAACAAAAGAGTCGAAGCATCCCCATGTCCATTCTTCTAAATTATTTTTCGTGCTGAGGAATGTTGTGGTTTCAAAATTTATAGGGTTAGTGAGTAATATTATTCAAAATGGTTTCAAATTTTTTTTTAGCATACTAAGGATTCTTTGTTTTAGAATTGGAGCTAATTAAATATGCATAAATAAGCATGCATATCATGGAATAAACTATATAATATTTCAAAACCTAGAAACCCGAAATCATAGTAATTCTACCCAAAAAAATTGGGTCGGAATGCCCCCAAAACCTGTAATACCCTGTATTTTTGTAATATAATATATGAATAAGATCTTGTATACTTCTTTTAATACTTGTATAAGCTTTCCCTTACCCTTGGTATAATTTGGATACCAATCGATTGGTATGAATACCAATCGATTGCCAATACCAATCGATTAACACTTTTACCAATCGATTGGAGCATTAATACCTAATACCAATCGATTGGAAGCAGCTAGACAGATTCTCTTGCTTTGGCAGGGGTTTGTCCACGTGAACACAAATCTCTCTATATATTAGCCCATTTTGGGCATATTTCTGTTTCCAGAAATCAGAGAGTGAGAGGGAGTGTTTATGTGTGTAATATATATATACTCATATATATATATATACACACATACATATATATATATATATATTCATACACTCACACACACACACCCGGATAGAAGAAGAAGAAGAGAAGAAGATCAGAAACAAGAAAAGAGAAGAAGAAGAGAGAAAGAGGCAGAGAAGGTAGAAAGAGAGAGAGGGAGAAGCCATTGAAGCTCCAAGCTTCAAAACACACAACCAAACACACCCTCTAATCCTAAAGTGAGTTCTAAACTCACTTGGTAACTCATTATTGATGTTAGAGCACGCTTGAATGAAGAAATGGAGTATAAATTCATATATTACCCGTTTTATGTTGTTGGACAGTCTTCACTGTGAAGAAGACGAAGTCCCAATCGATTGGACTTGTCCCAATCGATTGATATCCCAATCGATTGACATATGATCCAATCGATTAAACTTTTCTCCAATCGATTGATACTATTTTTATACCAATCGATTGAACCCTTGTCCCAATCGATTGGAAGTTGCAAAATGTTGATTATCTTGTTTTGTTTACATTATAACTGTTTAGTTGTTTATTTACTGTTCAGTATCTCCAGCATGCTTATTGTTGTAATACAGACGTAATAATGAGATAATGCGATGTAGAATCATAGTAACAACGAGGTTAATGGATAATGGTTGTGACGTTAGATGGCGTAATAATTGTGAATCCTTTGGAGTTAACGTTCGTTCATTTAGAGTAATCAGACCACATTGGGATTGTCATGTATCGATATTAGAGTTGAACTTAAGTAGGTTTGCTAAGATTTGGGAATCTTGCGTGGGCGGGCTTTGGTCGATCATATATTCTTAAAAACGGTAGATAGACAAAGGTTTTTATGACTGCGGTGGACCGGACCATTTGCCCTAAGATAGCTAGATGATATAATCATATGTTCTTAGAAGTGGTAGACAGACGAAGGTGTCTACGACTGCGATGGACCGTGATCACTGGTAGATGTCGCTAAGTCGTGGCTATAGAATGATGTACTGTTACTTAAAGCGTTATATCCCTGTAGTACGGTGAACTGTGCATATATTCTTAAAAGTTGGGGATGGACTGACGTGGTATCCACGACTGCGGTGGACTGTGCATATGTTCTTAAAAGCAGTGGACAGAGCAACGGTGTATCCTTAAGAAGTAAACTACTGTAGAGTCTGTTCTTCTATCATAAGGTATCGTCGGTCTTAAAATGAGTAAGAAGTTAGTAATCGGATCATCAGAATGATTAAGTAGTTACCCTCACTGAATCTTAATGGTCATCGTTTATAACTTGTTATAACTTCAATAGTTGATACCCTGTTAGTATCTAATTCACTCAGCTTTCATTAAGCTGACGGCGTTTATGCCGCTGGACATTTCCATATTTCGGCGCACCCTGGTTATGATTATACAGGTGAAGGACCTGCAGGCGAGAACTATTATGCCAGTTACGATGTCCCGACGGAGGACTACCCCAAAGGAGGTCAGGCAGAGGAAGACTACTACGCCGAGGACTACCCCTACGCCAATTGAAGATTAGGCTAGACTATAGTTTAATTATATTTACTGCTTTCCAGACCTTTTGTAATCAGGCATATGTTGCCTTAAGAATTGTACTTCCGCTGTATTTTGTTTGATTCGAGACTCTGATGTGTAATAGTTAGTAACCTCTTTTTGACATTAAGTTATGTGTTAACCAGAACTTAGATTTCATTCTTGTTATCTCCTTTACTTATTATCGCTTAGTACTGTGTGGTGTGGACAATCGTGTGACTTCACCAGTCGCTGCCTTTTGACCCAAAAAGGAAATTTACTTTTCTCTATTTTTACCGTTCTGGGGCATGACAGGATTTTTGGTATCAGAGCCTAGGTTTTGTACCTTTTCGCTCACAGGTTGTTCTACACCATCTGGTCCTAGAACCTTGAGATTTCATAAATGAGTATTAAGATTAGTTCTAACTTAAGGTAGCTTAGCTTCCTTTCAGGTAGCATGGCACCACCGCTGTTCGTTCCAGCCGAGTTTGGAGGACACTATGTGTATAAGGGTAGTATTGCACCGGCAGATCCACAGTACTATACCTGGAAGGTTAGGCAGAGAGCCCTCACCGATATAGTACGAGACATGCAGATTGAGCAGCAAAGATTTGGGACCCAGGACCCGGAGGTGATACGTCACGAGATGATTTACCGCAAGGAGATTTTTTGACTCATCGAGGAAGATTCACTGCAGATGCTATGAGAATGTTTCTCTTATCAGGTTCTACTTTCAGAGGTTAGAGCAGTGCCTCCGCCTCTCCTGACAGAGCCACCACCCCAGACACCTCCACCCCCACCAGAGGAGGATATGATTGATGCACCCCCAGCAGACGAGGACCCAGAGGACGTGGGTGAGGACGACGACGATGATGAGCCAGGAGATGACAATGATATGGAGGATAAGGAGGACGAGGAAACTGATGACGAGGAGCTAGAGAATGATCCAGAGGAGGACCCCGAGGACCCAGCTGGTATGGATGTGCCAGTTGGCATAGATATTGTAGTAGTAGAGGGTTATCTGATAGAGGATGAGGCTATAGCAGATGATGATGCTGGTGATGACGCTGTGGTACCAGTCTTACCAGACAGAGTCATAGCACAGCTGGCGGCAGAAATGGGCTGCAGAGATGATGGCTGCACACCCCCATGGATTTGAGATAGATGCACCAGAGTTGGCATAGGCTAAGGCACTCGCAGCTGCATTCGATGTAGCCCAGGCTGACCTGGTCGCCGGTATGGGAGACTTGGGAGTTGTTGTGGAGCATGACGGACCCGTGCTGGTGGAGGATGTTGTGATATAGGATGAGGACATGAAGGATGATGATATGGATGAGGATGATGTTCTATCTGAGGTTACCCCAGAGGACGAGGTTTCCATCTATGGATCTGATGTGGACAACTTTTGAGTCTAGTACCTTTAGGATGTAGACTTTTTGCTTTTGACTTCAGGACATGTTGTCCACTTACTCTTGACGCTTACATAGACAGCTATTGACCATAGCCTTTTTGTATAGGTAGCCACCGGTGGTGGTTTGTTTATATCTTTTTTGCTAGATCTTGTATAGGATCATGTACTACGCGGTACACAGATGATCTGTTGTGTACACCGCTGTACATCTTTTGGGTATATATATATATGGCAGGTCGTTTCTTTTGGGTATTTCTTATATTGTTTCATTACCTATATTATGTGGTGATTTAGATTGGTGTTGTGCTTCTTGTTGTTTTAATTGTGGTTGTTTCCCCGAGAAGATTGCCAGCTAATCGTTAGATCTTTCATAGGTACACCTCACACGGAACACTATGGCTGGGAACACGAGATATCAAGCGAGATTAGGAGCACCCATTCCTGAGAGTATGGACCCTACAGGAGTCTTCGAAGCGTTCATGCAACGGATGGAACACATTGGTGACACCTACAGTAATGCCAACCATCGAGCTAACAATGGCAACAACCACTCTGCTTCTCAAAGGCAGACAGGTGACAAATTATTGGAACAATTTTGTGGCCTGCAACCCGAGAAGTTCGACGGCATGGCAGAATCGTGGAAAGCCGAGCAATGGGTACCAGAGTTGGAGCTAATCTTTGAAGCTCTGGAATGCAGCGAATTGGAAAAGAGACGTCTAGCCGCGTTTCAACTAACTTACTCCGCCGCAGACTGGTGAGAGGCCGAGAGAGCCACAATGGGGATCGATGCAGCAAGGAGAATGCCATAAGAAATATTCAAGACTCGATTTCTCGAGAAGTATTTCCCCGAGGACAAAAGAGACCAACAAGAAAGGAATTTCCTGAGTCTGATTCAAGGGAACTGGATGGTCAGGGAGTATACCACACAATTCGAGCGACTTTCCCGCTTTGCTCCACATATGATAGATACCCTAGCCAAAAAAGGTCAAGCGATTCCACCAAGGACTAAACCCACACCTCCGGCATATATGGCCAGTCGTTTGAAGGGATTGTCCGTCTCGCTTTAAGTTTGGAGAAGGATACTTATCTTACGCAAGGACCACAAGCGAATCGAGATCCACCCAAGACCTTCGAACTGAGGAACTTTCCAGCGCAGTCGTCAAGGAACAATCAGGGATGGAAACTCCAGATTAACAGCTATCAAGGAAACAAGTGAACATAGTCGGGTTTACCCTCTTGTCATCCGTCATCCACTCATTTTGTCGGGTACACCCGACTCATCGGGTGGTTGGGTGAGTCGGGTCGAATCGGGTGAAACTCGACTGTCTCATTTGTCTCAATCAAGCATTTGCTTTACACATGACTTTTTCTACATTTTATTTATTTATTTATTTTTGCTTTGAATGGCTTTGTCTACATAGTCATGTGCTAACCAAAGCTCTGACCAAACAAAAAATAAAAACATAATCATATGCTAGTTTGATGGTTTTAATGTTTTGATATCTCCGCTAGTAACATATATATTTTATTGATATAAAAATATAACATATATATATATATATATTAAAGACTATATAATACATAATACATATACTGATATAAGCATATTATACATATATATATATATATGTTAAAGGCTATATAATACATAATGCATATACTGATATAAGCATATTACATATGTTTTTTTTAAAAAAATAAAAATTAAGTGTGTTTCGAGTTGGGTCGGGTGAATCGAGTTTCCACCCCCTAGACCCGTGACTCCACTCGAAACTGTCGAGTTTCCACCACTAAGACTCGTGACTCCACCCACATTGTTTAAAAACTAATCCAAACCAAACCAAGCCTTGTGTCCCAATCAATTGGGGTCGGCTGTATGAATCCTTTTTCTATATTCTGCATGATCAAGAGCTATATGCTCATTTAAATGATATATATTCATATCTTGTTGCACTACATATTCCCAAGTCAGTCTAGGTCTGCCTCTCCCTCTAACTATTATAGACACTACGATCTTATCACTCTTTCGCACAGGTACATCTACAGGTCTTCGTTGCACATGGCCGAACTATCTAAGTCTATTCTCCCTCAACTTATCCTCAATATGTGTCACTCCTACAGTCTCTCAAATGTACTCATTTCTAATTCTATATTTCCTAGTCTTACCACACATCCATCTTAGCATCCTCATCTTCGCTACACTCACTTTGCTAATGTGTTGTTTCTTAGTTGCCCAATACTCTGTCCCGTAGAGCATAGCATGCCTAATAGTTGTCCTATAAAATTTTCCTTTCAATTTTGCTGGTATTCTCCGGTCACATAATACTCTAAAAGCACTCTTCTACTTAAGCCAGCTCACTTTAATTCTATGGGTCACGTCATCACCAATCTCTCCGTCTCTACTGATCATTGAACCTAGATAGCGAAAGTGTTCCCTCTTTGGGATCTCCTGATCTTCGATCTTCACTGCTTTGTTGTCTCTACTTCCACTGTTGCTAAAAGTACAATCCATGTATTATGTTTTCGTCCTACTTATCTTTAGCCCCTCAGTCTCCAGTGCTTCTCTCCAAGCTTCTAGTTTAGTGTTGAGTCCTATTTTAGTCTCATCAACCAAGACAATATCATCTGCGAACAACATACACCATGGGACCTCATCTTGAATGTGTCTAGTCAATTCATCCATAATTAGGGCGAACAAATAAGGGCTCAAGTCTGACCCCTGGCGCAGGCCTACGGTAATTGGGAATTCGCTTGTTTCTCCAGCTAGTGATCTAATTGTAGTAACCGCTTTATCATACATATCCTTCACCATGTCAATATAACCCTTGGTCACTCCTTTCTTCTCTAGCACCCACCAAATTAAATCTCTAGGCACTCTATCATAAGCTTTCTCTAAATCAATAAAAACCATATGTAGATCTTTTTTCTTCTCTCTATACTTTTCCATTAGTCTTCTAAGTAAATAAATTGCTTCCATAGTTGATCTCCCGGGCATAAATCCAAACTAATTTTCTGACACTGATGTTGCGCCTCTTAAGCGATGCTCCATCACTCTCTCCCATAGCTTCATAATATGGCTCATCAACTTAATACCTCTATAGTTGTTGCATTGTTGTACATCTCCTTTACTCTTATATATAGGCACTAGGATGCTCTTCCTCCACTCATCAGGCATTTTTCTAGACATTAAAATCCTATTAAAAACTTTTGTAAGCCAAGATGCCCCCATATCTCCCAATCATTTCTAAACCTCAATGGGGATCCCATCTGGTCCTAAGGCCTTGTTGGGTTTCATCTTCTTCAAAGCAAACTTCACCTCAAACTTTCTTATTCTCCGATAGAATCTGTATTCTCTAGTTTTATCGTAACTTCCAGATTCTTCCTCCATTGTGTTATCCATATGTTTTTCATTCATCAACTTCTTAAAATAGCACTTCCACCTTTCCTTAATCTCTTCGTCATTCACTAATACCCTAGAGGCATCGCTTTTTATACACTTAACCTGATTAATGTCTCTTGTTTTCCTTTCTCTCGACTTAGCAAGCCTATAAATACATTTTTCTCCCTCTCTAGTGTCTAGTTTGGTGTAGAAGGCGTCATAGGCTTCCATTTTAGCAGCTCTAACTGTCCTTTTAACCTCCCTATTTGCACATTTATAGCTTTTGAAGTGTTCTTCACTTCTATCATTTTACCACTTCTTAAAGCAATCCTTTTTGGTTTTTACTGCAACTTGTACCTCTTCATTCCACCACCAAGTATCTTTAGAAGCTAACCCTCTTCCCTTCGACTCTCCGAGGACCTCCTTCGATATTCTCGTGATGCACCCTGCCATTCTATCCCACATAGTATTGCTTCCATCTTCCAAATTCTAAGGTGCTTCTGTATACATTCTCTCTTGGAATATTGCTAGTTTCTCGCCTTTAAGGTTCCACCACCTTCGCGGGTTTATAGGGTCTTTTCTAGTACGACATTGTCCTTTTATATGGATATCTAAAATAGTAAGTCTATGTTGAGATGTTAAACTCTCTCCGGGATGACCTTACAGTCTTTACATGCTAAGCAGTCTGCCTTTCTCAGAAGGAACAAATCGATCTGGCTTCTATTAGATCCACTCTTAAAGGTTATCAAGTGTTCTTCCCTCTTTTTGAAAAAGATGTTTGCTACTACAAGATCATATGCTACGGCGAAATATAAAATACTCACCTCTGCCTCATTCTGATCTCCAAAACCATACCTCCCATGCACCCTCTCATATCCAGTTCTATCTTTGCCTACATGGCCATTAAAATCTCCACCTACAATTATCTTCTCTCCTCCCGGTATTTCTTGCATTAAAGCGTCCAACTCATCCCAGAATTATCTTTTAGTGTGATCATCCAATCCTACTTGGGGCGCGTATGCACTAATCACATTAATTATATCCACTCCAACTACTAGTTTTATAAGCAATATTCTGTCTCCTTTCCTCGTGACTGTCACAACTTTATCCTTGAGGTTCTTTTCAACCACGATTCCGACACCATTTCTATGCTTATCTTTTCCTGTATAGAATATCTTATACCTAGTCTTTTCTACCTCCTTAGCTTTCTCTCCAACCCACTTTGTTTCTTGTAAACATACTACATTAACCTTCCTTCTAATCATAGTGTCTACTAGTTCTATAGCTTTACCTGTTAAGGTTCCTATATTCCAAGTTGCTAACCTAAGCCTATAGTTCCGGACTAGCTTCTTTACCCGCGGTGGCCCAGATGAGCGCGAGAACCCTTGCTTATTTAACACCACACCCGGGCGTCGATGCGACGCCCCTTGCACATTTTTCGAAACACCCGAAGGCAGGCGCAACACGTCGCTTAAAGGGAACGCCCTAGCATTTACACGAGTATTCATATTTGGATTCATATCATAAGGATCCGATGGTTTTTTTACGTGATCACTGTCGAGCTACCTAACATACTAACCCTCCTCTTTTGTTTCAAAATAAAAAATAAGACTACGAGTGAGTCGGGTGGTCGGGTGAACGGGCAGCCCTATGTATGTTCATAGGTGAACATGTTCCACATATTCAAATATTTGGTGCCTACGAATGCCTTATATATAGTATATGAGGCTATGCCAAGTTTAATACATTAATAATTTTAAAATTAGTTTTTTGTCAAATCAATATCACTTTAATTCTCATAAAAATCGAATAAAAAATAATAAATAAACAAGACTTGGGTCACTTCAAATCTAACTTTTATTTAGTTATTGTGACAATTTAGTTTGATAAACAATAATGCTACATAAACCGACTTGCACCGAGAGATTACACAGAAAACCGGTGGACCCCACCAGTTGATACACTTTGGTGGTTTCAATACGAAATGGGTCGGATCATTAACAAACCCAGTTATTGTTTCGTTTTTAATTATAAAAAAAAACCCGCCCAAACTTCATATCGAAACCCGCCCAAATCCTCCTCACCATTCTGCAAGAACATCCTCTCCTCACCATCTGTGGCGATTTGGGTGATTACAAAGACCAACTTCAGGTTTGAACACACACACTCTTTCACTCTCAATCAAAATCTTCACTCATTGGAAGCATTGTTGCTCAGCTCTGCGATTTGGGGATTTGGGCGTCCATTGCTGCGATTGGGGGAGAAGCCAACAGGTTTGAATCTCTCTCTCTCTCTCTCTCTCTCTGGACTCCTTCGAACCTTTTGTTGCTTAGGGCTGCAATTTGGACTTTGAGTTAGGGCTCAGTTGATGATTTTCTCTCTCCTCAACCCACTGTTACTCGAACCTGCTCTCCATTTAGGGCTGCGATCTGGGCAATTTTTGTAAGGTTCAAACCTCTCTCTCTCACTCTGTCGGTTTGGGCAAGTTCTGGGAAGGTATTAATGGTTATAATTATTGAATTAATTTCCTCAAATTACAAGAGTTAAGGGCCAAATTCTATATATATAATCCTATAAAAATAATCAATTAATGCCTTCAAAACATACGCTTACTGTTGAAGATAATAAAAGACTTTATAGTACTACTTGGGAAGGACAAGAGGAGGCCATCTAAATGATTTGGGCGGGTCTTTGTTTTTAACCCAAACCGTTTGAAATAAAATACCCAAATTTGGTAAAATCCTTTCTCAAGCAGACAGTATGAGGGTTTTTTTTTAATCCATTCTATGCAATTTTTAGAAAATAAATTGAGAATATTGTAACGATTAATGTTAACCAAGAACCTATATTTAGTGAGAACAGAATTTTCTTCTGAAATTCGTCATATAGGGAAAATGTGTCCATCTCTCTCGTCAGTCAGCAAGCAAAAGCAGCATTCAATGGGGGTTCAACAATCAGATCCGTTTGTGATACGCAGTGGATACACATGGAGTTGTTTTGATGACAAGAATAGGAAGATGAAGAAATCCAAGTCTATTAGGAGAACCAAGTCATGAAAAAAAAAAAGGGAAACAAAGTGGTTGCAGATTGAGTATATGATGATCTGTTAGTAGTGCAAGTACTTTTGTTGTGGCTCTTAAGGTTGCAAAATACAGATGTAGATAGAACCATTTAAGTTTCAATCATTGGCCCTATGAAATGGGTTTGTTGAGTGAGAGTTATTTGTACCTTTGTTTGGGCAAAAATGGTGCACTAGTTTTGACAGGTAAGTGTAGATCTTATTATTGCAATTTTCCTATTTTGGGTGATATGTAACTCTTCTCACTTCTTTGTGCAGCCTATCATAAATTGCTCCCTATCCACTATAATTTTAGATAGAGAGGTGAATTTTACATCCAATTAGCTGGATGAAATGTACATCCACTAGCAAGATGCCTTCATCTCTAATAATAATGAATTATGAATCTAAATATAATATGGTTCCCAGCTTTGGTTCCTAAATCATGTGACAATAGGACCATGTTCAACTTTTGTAGGATCACTAGGATTTTCATTAGAAGTTGCTTTAGGCGATTTGAAATGGTTCTTGTGTTTGATACTAGTTGCAACGGATATGTAATAGAAAGTTTGAAACTTCTTTTCTTAATCTCTGATTTAATTGATGATACGAAAGAATAAAAAAATCCGAAAGCTCTTCTTTGTGGCGATAATGCCAAAATATCAAGTTGGCTCAGTCCTCTTTATCTTGATCCTTACAGGCCTCTTGAATCTTCTCTTTCCCTATTTTTTCTTTTTTTGTGTGTAATGGGACTTTACTATTTTGAACCCCTTTTTCGTTTTAGCTGCTTACACTTGATTTATCCTTGCTTGTGCAGTGCCTCATTTGCCCAACTCAGTTCTCTTGACTGAACCTTTTTGACATCGAAGAGAAGCAAGTTTCAATATTCTCAGGATAATGTTCTGTCAAGTCTGCTTGGGAAGCATATATTGGTTGGGTTAGAGGGATCATTTTGAGGCACTCTTTCATCATGTTGCTCATAATCCTCTGCTCGTTTTTGTTTCTTTATTTTAATTTTTTGTTTGAATTCACAAAATGCTAGTATGTAGATAGAACTTGTATAGGCCTCCATTAAAGGCTTCATTCTTTTTTTTTTTTTTTTTTTTTGTGAAATTGAAGGTTCTTAATGCCTTATTCTGGGGAATCCCCCTTTGCCTTTGTACAATTGTATTCTAATTACAATTCAAAATTGATTACAAGTTTCAATTTGATAAAACTGGTCTCCGGTTACTTTAGTCCTCTGGTTTTTTATTTTTGCTGCTCTATTCTGATTGTCAGAATGGGGGCAGCTTGATGTGGTCGTTTGGGATTAGTGGCTTTGCTTGAGCTTTTGTTTTCTTGGTTCTTGTTGGGTTTTGGATTTGTTACTGGAAGGAGTTTGTGAAGCAAATAGTATTGATTTTGAGAGGTTGTATCCATTGGTGGATTTTCACCTTTAATAAAACTGTGTTGCTGAGCAACAAAAAACAAACTTACTTGGGAAAAAAAAAATAGACATAACAATTCAACTCTTAATTGAAAAACTGAACACTTAGATAAGGCTGTGCATGCAGAGACATACTTCCTGCATGCATAGATAAGGGTGTGTATATTAACACTTCCCAGACCATGCAATCGAAGAAGCCTCGTGCCGAGGATTTGCCCCTTTTATCGCAGCATAAAAAGAAAAAGCCATTTCCAATACCAAACACAACACTATTTTCACTTTCATTCCTAAAATCAGGATTTGGGCTGAAGAGCAAGTCTCAAGCTACAAATTCTTGGAACATGTCCTAAATAAATAAAACACCAAAAAAAAAAAACTATAATAGGTAGTCCTCAAAATTATGATGTGTAATGAGATGGCATATCAACAGAATTCAATCATTCCTCTATTAACTTTGATCCAAACTCTACCTTTGAATTGTGATACATTAAAATTACTCAATCTGCGGGAAAGGACCTGTAAAAGTATATGCTGTCCTTGATTCTCCCAGTTCCTCCAAATTATAAAGCACTATAAAATTTCTCACCTCCTTTCCCAGGAGAAAAACCATGAGAGTTCCGTAAAATTGTTCTCAGAAAAACTAACTATTTGGTGGCCTTATCAGCAGATGGTGGTGTCTTTTGAGTCACAGAAGCAGAGTTTGCTGACGTCTCTTCAGCTTCAACGAGTTTACGGTGTCTCTCTTGAAGAACGCGCACTCTGTCCTCGGTTTTTCGCAGCTTTCTCCATCTGTAGGTGAACCAGAGCCCAAACCACCGTATACAGCAATATAGGAGCCCCACACATAGGGATAAGTTTCTGCATTCTCTTTAATTTTCCGATACCGTTCTTCAATCATTCCCCTCAACCCAGCAGCTTGAGAACTTGACACTATTGACACTATTTCCGATTATCTTAGAAGAACTTATACCTTAGAAGAACTTCAATAGTGTCAAGTTCTCAAGCTTAGAAGAACTTCAATAGTGTCAAGTTCTCAAGTTTCTGCATTCTCTTTAATTGCTTCTTGGGATCGCATCAATGGTTCTCTCCCCAATCGCAGCCCAAATCGCAGCCCAAATCGCAGGCGTTCCTCAAAGAGCGTTAAGGATTGTAAACCCAAATCAGCCCTAAGCATGATAAGAGAGAAAGAGTCAAGATTTTGAGAGAGAGAGAGAGAGAGAGATCAAAGTATCAAACCTGTGGAGCTATGGCGTTACCTTTCTCTCGCCCAAATCGCACCAATCTATCTCTGTTCAAGCAGTGTTTGGTGTGGAGAAAATAGTGTATACATATTGTACGGGTTTTTGTATATACATATTGGGCGGGTTTTTCAAATAAAAAAGAAAAAAGGGTTTTAACATGCCTGATCCGACCCACCTCGTTTTCAAACAAGCAGTGCTTCAAATGGTGGGGTCCACCGGTTTTCGGTGTAATCTCTCGGTGCTCGTCGGTTGATGTAGCATTACTGTTTGACAAATGTCAAATGTATATTTCTTACTCGGTATTCCATACCTAGTCTAATTGCTACATTTTTTCACAAGAATGGGATAAAAATATTATTCCCAAACACGCCCATCCCGACCAGATACAAAATTAGCCGTTGACCTGAATTCAATCACAATGACCCACCAGTTTGAATTTCCCCAAGTCCCAGTCAATGTACAACGCTGTTGCCGTAATAGGAACACCCCTCTTATTTTCTGCCACGTCATCAAAATCACAGTTGTCTTCTTCTAAGCGCGAGTACAAACCATGAGAAGTACGCAAATAGTTTCTCACCTCTACCTAAACACAACATAACATTCCCCTCGCAACGGTCTCCGCTTTGGAAGCAAAACCATTCCATTCCACCATCTCCTTCCTCTCTTTCTCTCTCTCTCTCTCCTCCATTTCTCTCTCTCTCTAAAAATCTCTGCACAGATCGAAGACCTTAACATAAACCCTAACTCTAGACCCATCACACTGAGGGTACGCTTCGTTTCTCTATCCCTCTAAGGAACCAGAACTCCCCTCCAAGGAAGGATTGGGGGATTCTAGTGAGAGAAAGTGAAAGGAATGGTGAGGATTTTGCGAAGCATTGATCAGGACATTCGGAATTTTAGGGTTTTAACTCCGTCGTCGACGATCAACGAGGGTCTCTTCCCTCGGAATTTCTCATATCTAAAGCTTCCTCAACAACTCCTCAAGCTCTCTGTTCTCAAATTAGATGGCTCTTCGTTCGGTAAATCAAAATGCTGGTTCTGTTTTGGATTATTTGGTTGATTTTGATTTTGATTTTGATTTTGATTTTGATTTTGGGTTGTTTGTGGTTGATTTGAATTTGATTTTGATTTTGATTTTGGGTTGTTTGTAGATGTTCGTGTTGCGAGGAATGCTACGGTAGCGGAACTTAAGCAAGCCGTAGAGGAAGTTTTTTGTTTGTCGCCCAGGGACGGTGAAGGAAAGATTTCATGGTACGTACGGCGACATTTTATTTTGCTAATTAAGAATTGCTGTGTATATCGAAGGGATAATTAAGTTTTGAGTCGACTTTTTGTTATTGCTTTTTCAAAATTTAAAAATATCTGACATTTTATTTGTAAAATTAAAAATTCGTCAAATATGCATGACGTTTTGGAGCAACTTTTTATAAGATTGTGAGCACGCAGGGAGCAACTTGTTTTAAAGTCAGGTGTAACTCTTAACAGGGTTGGGAGCAATCATCACAACATTTTCGTGCAAGTTTACAATGTTGAAAACATATTGTAGAATAAAACACAAAATTACTATTTAGTGATCTAATGGTCTATTGACATGATTCAATGTAGTATACCTTTTAAATTGTTTATTTATGATGATCTACAAGTTTTTCAATATACTTATGTTGTTGTTGGAAATCGATTGTTTTACGCTTTTTTTTTGTTTTTTGTGGTGAAGTCCTAACAACCGTCTAATGGAATTAAGGTGAAATTAGGAGCCATATGTAACCACAACTAACGGCAGTCTTAGGATTCAATTGGATCACCATTTAATTTGGCTATGGCATTCATGTTAATGCAAGCAAAACACATAGAAGAACTTGAGTACATTTGGCATTTCGTAGTCCTTGAACTAATTTGTCTTTGGTGTTTTAGACTATAAACTTTCTGGCAGTAAAGTTTTTTTATTCTTTTTTTTTTCAACTTTTTAAACCACCTATGAATTCGATATGCAGGTCACATGTTTGGGGCCACTTCTGCTTATGTTATGGAGGTCAGAAGCTAGTCAATGACAAAGCTTATGTTCGAAATTTTGGGATAAAGGATGGTGTTCAGGTTATTTTGCATACTCATCATCTTTTTTCAGAATTGACACAGTAGTACTTGGTTTCTGCCATAGCAAGCTTGGTCATTGGGTATGGAATTTTGGTGGTGGTGCTTATATGGTAGCTTTCCTGTACTTTTTTGCTGCCAAACTTTACTTGAATGTGTCCATATACTTTTTGATGGATAAAGCACTGCTCGTTTGGAAAATTTAGAGTTAACTTTATTCTGAAAGGAATGTTTTCTATAATATAGTTATTAGTCTACGAAAAGTAATGCTATCCCGTCGAAAGTGATGCTTGATGAATGATGAGTTGGTGAACCGGCAGTGATTCCAGTGGACAGGAGTTAATCTTGTTACCTTTGTGCTCCTTGCGTTATTCTGTTCGGTCTGCTGTCATAACTTTTAAGGCTTCGTTCTTGCACTGTTGCAATTTTCGTTCTCTCTTTTTCATTCTGAGATTCACTGGGGGCTTTACGCCTGTATTCTTTCTTGCATACTGTTGAATTTCAGATAAATTTGCAGCTTTCTGACCTTTACTCCCAATGGTACATGCAGCTTCAGTTCATTCGCCATTTGTCTCTTAATTATAGACCAGAAAAACGACCGAGAAACAAGATTGTTGCTTCCAGACCGAACTCAATGTAAGAACCTCTTCATGTGTTATTATTATTAATTATTATTTTTTTTTTTTAATGTTCTCGCTCGCATGTGTGGTAGATGTATTTAGACACACTATTCATGGTATTGAGTATGTACATAAGTATTAAGACCTGTGGCATGAATGTGGGCAAGCCTTTATCACACACAGTGCATTGGGGCTGCTGATTTGGAGATATATGAGCAGATATGCACTGTTGGCTGTAGTAGCAAGTACTGTCACGCCCCGAATAATAATAAAAAGTAGAAAATATATATATATATATATATTTAAACGAAGGCTATGACAGGTTTGAATAATATTTGTAGTACCTTTAAATATGAACTAGTAATATTACAATTCATAACAAGCCGAAGCATAGAGTTTACAAATTACATAAGTGACTCAAATAAAACATAGTCTTGGGACTTGGCCTTTAAAAATACAAATATCCAGATCATAAATTTTCTTAAAGAAGAGCTCTCTTTATTCATCCTCCATAGATTCCATCTACTAAACTTCATTTCCTGAAAAGGTGGGTAATGGCATCCATCAATATGCTTGGTGAGTTCAGCTTTATATAAAAGTTGAGCCATAGAAATGATTTACCAAAAATTCAGGAATTTCTAAAATATATATATGTAAAAACAATTAGCATTTTCATCGTCCTTTGAAAAATCTCCATTTACCTGATGCTTACCAATTTTCTAATCTCATACACCAATGGTATGGTTGCCAAGGCTATAAAAGCACAGAGTAATTCATACACTATCTACCAGTCCCTTACTCGAAATGGATAGTATTCTATTCACCAACCTTTGCTCGAAATGAATAGTAAAGCTGACCCCAGCACCCTAGCCCATATTGCTAGCAAGGTGTATACCAATTTACTAGCTTCTCTAGCGAGCTCGAAATCAACCGGTATATAAGTGCACTTATTGCAGGACACTCTTCGCCGCAGTCATCACATGGACTATCTCAGTCCTCGAGTTCAATCTTGATAACAACCTCAACCATCTAGCCCGACTCAAATCCACCATACATGGGACCAATGTATGAATTTTTACCAATAAAATTTCTTCAATAAAAATCCTTCATTAAAATGGCTCTTCTTTCAAAAAACTTTTTATGCACTCATTAGCATAATAGAATAAAATCTTCATTTCCAAATCATAGCTTTTTAAGGAAAATTCACATAGATAAAAACAATCAACAATATAGTGAATAAAGAAGCCAAACCAAACCAAACCAAGCCTTGTGTCCCAATCAATTGGGGTCGGCTGTATGAATCTTTTTTCTCCATTCTGCACGATCAAGAGCTATATGCTCATTTAAATTATATAAATTCATATCTTGTTGCACTACATATTCCCAAGTCAGTCTAGGTCTACCTCTCCCTCTAACCATTCCAGGCACTACGATCTTATCACTCTTTCGCACAGGTGCATCTACAGGTGAATAAAGAAGCCAACACTCACTTTATTTCTTATTTCTAGGTTTGTGAACTACCAATGAATTAACAAATGAATAACCATAGAAAATCATTAAAATTAAAGGAACTGTTAAATAACCCACAGGGATAGTTTCAAGATTCTAAAAAAAGGTTTTCATATACTTATTTTAAATTTTCTTATTTTACTACTAGAGGCCTGAATCTTAGAAAATACGCCTTTCCTAAGTAAATAAAATTCCCAAACTTGACATAGTAATAAGTGTAAGAAACTTTTGTTTTAAAAAAAATTTAATATCTAAAGTAATATTCCCAGCAAATCATTTATTTTAAACCTTTAGAACCAAGAATATAATTAAGCCAACAAGTATTATTTTTCTTTTCTTTTGAACAGTAACAACAGTTTCAGAACCCATTTTCAAAAAGAATTCAAAACTTGTAAATGTTACCCCTTCTTCTGGAATAGTAAGCAAGTCTCCATTTCTCCTTTCTTGTTACATAAACTTAATAAGAATTCTAGAGGAGGTAGTTTATCTTGAAAACTTTAAAGTTTGAACCCAAGGTGGAAAATAATTTTAGAAAATCTTTGGAATAAAATTTGTGTGGCCGGAGACCCAACGTGCCGTCGTGAGGCCACCGTAACCGCCTCTGCCCAGCCATGGGCTGCTGCCCAGGCGTGTGGGAAGTGCCCACTTCATCCCCTACCTTGGACTGCTTTGGCCGAAACCCTAATGAGGGGGTTTGGCCACTTCCTCCTTTATTCCTCCATCAAAATACATCATTCAAAAACCCATTTCACTTAATTTTTTGAGAGGAATACAACCATGTATTTTAAATTGTGTGAAAATTCCGTTTGAGGACTGTCCTAGGGTAAAACCTAGGGCAAAAAAAAAAATACATATACACACACTCATGCGTATAATATATACAATCTGTTTTGGGTTTATTTAAGTCACTACTTAGTAGTGTGATAAAAAATGTAGTTTTCTGAACTTAACAGAATTAAAAAGCTTTTCCTTGCAAAAATAAAATCTAAGCATTTTGTACATATGTATGTATAATCGCATATATGTGTATATCCACATGTATATAAACTGAGATTCTTAATTTATGGGACCAATTCTCTAAACTGATTTCTACATAACTCTAAGAATATGGAGTACTCACACTATACTCGGTTTGTTGGTGGGAACAAAGTTGAGAGTGCTTGTGCTTGAAAACTTCCTGTTGCCAACTGAACCTTAGCTCCAAACCCAGAAAATAAAAACAGCGTGTAAGTGTGAAGGGCTCGGCAGTGAGGGATATTGAGAGAGTATGGTGTGAGGGAAAATGGTTTCCCAGGCCCCTCATTATCAGGGGCGGACCCAGGATTTTTGGCCAGGGGGGGCCTAGTCTTATACGGGGGTTCGGGGGCAGCGCCCCCGAGGCGAATTTTTTTTGAGTCTACCTATACATAATTATGTGTAAAATGGTAGAATCGTATATAGAATAGATTTAACATCCATAATTGGAGTAAATCATGTAATTTTAGGGGGCCTATATCTAAAACATGTAAAATATTACATGTAAGTCTAGAATTTTCAAAAGTACCAGGGGGCCTATGTGTAAGACTTGTAAAATATTACATGCAAGTCTAGAATTTTTAGAAGTTCAGGGGGGGCCTGTATGGAATTTAAGAGGACCTATTTCTAAAATCTATAAATTACTATATGTAATTTTGTAATATCCAAAATTTCAGGGGGGGCCCTCACCTGGGTCCGCCAGTGCTCATTATATAGCCCAAAGCTTGTACGAACCTAGTACACTTACTCTTAAATCCAGTGTACCTCACTCTAGGCTCTCATGTACTATCCAAATTCTCTTCTATTTCAGTTTGTTCTTACTAGGTTGTCCTTGATGTAAATATATATATACGCATATACAAGAGTTGGCCGTTATGTGTGTGGTGTTGTTTGTGTGATGAAATAACTCTTGTACTAACTCCAATCATTAAAACACATGGTAAGTTTATCAGCGCAAGTTCCAGCCGAGAGGGTGTATATGCATTTACTACATGTGCTTACACTCATATGGTTATATATATATCTGTACAGCTGTGTGTGAATGGAGGAGGTGTAAATGACACCATGTGCTTACTTTACTAACCATTGAAGTCACAAGTACCTAAGCTAATATCTTAGGGTGTACTTATTCACTAGGGGTTGCTGTGAGCTTGCTTCAGCCAAGAGACTGAAAGGTTATATGTGTGAGAGCATTTTCTTCATTTAATTACCATGTACATTAACTATTTTAAATAACCACTTCTATCACATCTACTTTTAAGTGTTTTAAGATCATATATGTATCTGTGTGTGTATGTAGCCGTGAGGAGAGGAGAGAGATTTGTTTCAGTGAATGCTTACATTGAATTCCCCTCACATCTCATTATTCTCTTCAGTTAAATCAATGTGTACATATATATGTGTGTATGGCTGTAAGTAATGGAGAGAGGTGTAGTGCGGGTTTAATACTCGTGTTTTCATCATTGTTAATAAGTACAATGCTAATTTATGGTACATAAAATAATCATGGTTACTGGTTCTTAGTTAGGATGTAATTCTGCTAGTTAGATTGGTTACTACTTAATAAAAATTATGGCATTACTATTTTAATTTAGTTATTTCTAGAAAATTAGACAGCGGGAATAATAGTGGTGGTTACTACAAGTACGCTGGGTCAATAGCTCCATTATCGTGAGATATGTTTTACCACCTGTAGTGAAATCCAAACCATGTAGTTTACACATGGAATGATTCTTAATCAACAATTCCCTCATATCTCTCATTGGGGTACAATTACAATTCTTAATCAACTTTTGCTCGATCAGTTGGAACATATTCATCTTAGTAAAAACACTTTGGACCATTTAAACCCTTTACACGTGTCTTTTCCCTTCTTCTTTTTTTTTTTTCTATTTTTTTATCCATAGCCAGTTCTGCACAGGCGAAGAATATATGTATATATATCTATATATATAGATCACTATCATGCCCTGCTAATCATATTCTTTAGCAGGTTGGCATTGGGATCGAATGCTAGTGACGAGGGGACACAGACCAGTGCCAATGACAGTGATAAAAGTGGCGATGAAGAAAACATTTTCTGGGACAATAATTTTGGAGACGAGGAGGACGCTCCCATGCCAGAATTCAAATTGGCGAATTTCTTGAAGGGCTGGCTCGCATACTCTAAGTTGTGGAGTGGTGCCACAAAAAAGGGATTCGAAGGCAAGACTCGCCCTTCAAGATTTTCGCTCCATTCTCGGATTATTCAGCTTTAGGAACAACTAACTAGTAGAATTTTGGTTAGAGAAGCATCTAATATGTTGGGGCTATGCAAGGTTCTAATAGAATTGGTTAGAGAAGCATATATCAGAACATTGTGTTATTTCGCTGGCAGTAGCTTTGATATGTTCTCTGCGTTCCTCAACATTTTTTTATTCAAGGATTAATTGCACTTATCACTACTGAAGTTTGGGAGTTTTGGCACTTTAGACCTTAAAGTTTTAATTATGGCAAGTTAGTCCTTAAAGTTTCACATTTGTGGCAAATTAGTCCAATTAGCCCTTTAGAGTACGTAAAAATTTTGTTTGCAAAAAGTCTTTGACGAACTAAATTGCAACTCATCCAAAACATTAGGGATGAAGTGCCAAAACACCCAAACTTCAGAGGTGAAAAGTGCGATTCAAAAAGTCTTTGAGGGACTAAATTGCAACCCATCCAAAACATTAGGGATCAAATTGTCACTATTGAAACCTTAGGGGGTGAAGTGCCAAAACACCCAAACTTCAGGGGTGAAAAGTGCGATTCAACACCCCCCTTACTTTTTTTTTTAATTTTCTTTTTGAGAAATCAACATATTTGTTTAACCTTTTGATTTCTCTCCAGATGAAATTGACTCCCAAAGAAACACATACATAGATAATCCTATAAAGGTCATTCTATTCAGTTGCAGTTACATCGTGGTATATACAGTGTGTGTGTACTTTGGAAGAGGCTTGTTTAAGCTTTGGTTGGTTTGCAGATTTAGAGTCCGTTTGGGAACACTCTCATGATGAGTATGGATATTGAAGGGCAATACGGTCTTTGGTTGTGTTTTGTCAAACATTGGTCTAACGCATTTCGGCCTAAAGTTGTGCTAGTTTAGCTTACGCTCAAAGAATATTTGACCCGAACCATCTAATTTCGAAAGACCCGAATCTATCATGCTTTCAACTTATTTTCCAAACTCACCATTTTTTGAAGTTGCAAGTTCAACGAGACAAGAGGTTTGGATGAAGTTGCTAGTTCAACTTGTGACTTCATATAAAGAGAAGTCGCTAGTTCAACTAACAACTTTAACAAAATCCACTGCCAACTAAAGTTTGTTTGTAACAACTCCCCTTATAAACAACAACTGCAACAACCAAAGCATGTATAACTCGTTGAACCTATATGAATTTTTTTTATGATTGTTTGTAACAGCTCCCCTTGTAAACAATAACTGTAACAACCAAAGCATGTATAACTCGTTGAACCTATATGAATTTTGTTTTTTGTTTTTTGTTTTTTTTTTGGGGGAGGTTGGTTAAATTTTTTTTTTTTAGGGGGTGGGGGTTGTGGTGGTGGTTTACAAACATAAAACAAACTAAAGGAAAGAAAATAAAATGCCTCTACATTCGAGACATCATCAATTGGATAATAGAACTAAAAAAACTCCTCTATAGATATCATCAATAGTCTAAGAAGACATGTAATAAAACAACCCCACTAGATATCATCTACAGTCTAAGAAATGTGTTTGAGTTCTTTTGAGTGTGGATGATGTGTAAAAAGAGGTATAACACGTAGGCAGGCTAGTGAGTGTAAGATATAGTAAAATAATAGAAAAGTAGTAGTATAGTCAGATGGGTCCCAGAGAGGATGTGGCTCGAGTAAGAGCCAAGATAGTTCCAAATAAGAGGGAGAGAAATTGTAGGTATCCTACGGTGGGGATATGAGTGGAAGGTACGGTAGGAGCGTAGGGGGAGGAGGAGTGGTACTAAGGTATGAGTGAGGGTGGAGGAGTGGTAGGTAAGGTATGACTGAAGGTGGAGGAAAAGTGGTAGGTAAGGTATGGAAGTATTGACTAAAAAGTCTAGGAGAAATTGCTTGGATAATAGTAAGGAGGGTGTGAGAACTTGATTAATTGCTCAAGCTTGGGGTTGATTCAGGTTGTTGGATGTATTGAATGAGGCTGATATTTATAGCGGAGTTGTGAGGGTATATGGTACAGTTGGAGGCTCTGTGGGTGTGGTGTGCTGGAAATCTAGGAGAGGTCCCTCTGTCTAAGATAGATGAGGGCCTTAAATGCTTATGTTTAAGGTAGTTGAGGGTATTACCCTCAAAAAAAAAAAAAAAGGTAGTTGAGGGTATTAAATGAGATCTTAACACATGCAAGGGGTCAAACAAAGACGGGTTATGTGACAAAAGAGAGTGTCATTGGTGTTTAGCAGGTGAGGTAGTAGTTGCAGATGTGTCATCGAAGGATGGTTTGCTATTGGGTGAAGAGGGTTAAGCAAGGGAGTGTATCAAGATCATGTTATTGGTCTGCAGAAGGTTGAGCGATGGAGTGTACTGAGGGTGATATTGGTTGCAGAGGGTTAAGCGAAGGGAAAAGTGATAAGGCAATGGAGGGTCAAAGGCACGGCTGGTCTTAAGGCCATGGGGCTTTCTAATTGGCCATGGGCTAAGAGGTGCAGGGCACGTGAAGGTCATGTGTCTCTCTCTCTCTCTCTCTTTGGAACCAACCCTAATTTTGCCTAGGAGGCGTGAGTTAGGGAGACACCCTTGACTCTAGCCACCTAACCACGAGCTCTCGATATCCCAATGGGCCAGGCCACCCTTAGGTACTGCTCCGAACCAAGGGTGGTTAGCCCTAAGTGTAAGTATGTGTGCTCGTGTTTTTATTATTATGGATTACTGCTATGGCCCCTAAGGGCTGGGGCTCTCATTGAGGAGGAGGCCTTGAATATTAGAGTCGCACTTAGCATTGGGCCTTCCTGGGGGTTCGTGGAGGGACCCTCCCATTATGGGCTTGGCCCTCTATGGTGGTGTCATAGGATTGGAGTTGCACCCTCCCTAGAGAGAGTAGAATGCCCCAAGTATTAGAGTTATAACCTGGGCCTCCCCTCATTATGGGCTAGGCCCCTTAAAATGCCCCAAGTAGTTGAGTTGCAGGACTTGGATAAGTGGTCTATGTGGACATATAAGTAAAGACGATGCTATAGACACGTTTCCCTTTTGGTGATGTGTGCAATCACCACGTGGCAGTGTAATACGCATTACCTACAAAATGCAATAGAACAATTCCAGTAGATGTAATAAAAACAAAAATAAAACTACGTGTTCCATATTTCATTTTCTTCCTCACTCGTTGAGGCCTACCCTCCTACTGTGGTACTCCTAGTGGATCCTCCTGAATGACCTGTGATGTATCCTCATGAATGTCCTGTGGTTGAAGGACTTGTGGAGGAGGATCTGAATCCTCCTGAATGACCTGCGATACTCCTACATTCGGGTCCTACTGAATCACAACGCCACCTTTGCCACGACTTGTCACACGATGACAACTTCTACCCTTAACATAAATCCTAAGTACTGGAGGACGTCCCTGAGGCTCAGCTACACATGTCTGCCTCTCCACCGCCTCCACCAATGTCAATCCCTCTTGTGTCTCCTCCATCAATGTATCATTTTCACTCGTCTCACCAGCATCTATCTGCCTCCCACCGCCTCCACCTGCGTCAATCCCTATGCCATCTCCTCAATGTGTAAAGCTATAGGTGATATAGGATCATGTCGTGACAGGGAAAAGGATGATGACAGTGCGTCTGTCTGGATGTATTATGGGATGGAAACTCGCGAATCGGAGTGATACAGTGAATAGTGCTCCTGGAGTAAAAGGCCTATACGGTGACACATCATCATAACTTGTATACACAATACCATGCTGAGGTATGTGTGGCTCAGTCTGCGGATCTGCATGCACCTGATGTGGTGAGTGAGACTGAGGATTCGGATGTGGCTCTGGTTGTGCCTAGGGCAGAGTCCCTTGCTCTGGATGAGGCTGAACGAGATATATAGGGGCAGATGGAGAAGTGAGAAAAAGAGTCAGATAAATATATATATATATATATATATATACACACATACATACTAGGTAGAATGGCATGTGGCTTGTACATGCCCATCGAAGAATATAGTTTTTTTTAGCCATCTAGCATGCCTGCTAGACCACATAAACTTTATTTTTTTAACAACATTCATTAATTAGCCAAAAATTACATAGAAAACAAAACAAACAACAATAAAGAAAACAAAAAGCATAGCAACCAAAGGTACAATAGATAGGGAAGCATAAGCAACCACAGAGAATACTCCGCTAGCTGCACGAGAAATCTAACACCGCGCAACAAGGGTCGCCATGTAGAAAGATCCGAAACCCAGAGCAATTTCAACCTTGTAGATGGTAGAAATCATCTAAAGAAAGAAAATGGCACAAAGCCAAGTCAAACCAAAACAAGTGAAGAAGCTTCACCAAAGGGGCAACTAAAGTTGCTAGAAATGTTTCCAAAATAATAGTTGTATCATGGAAAGCAACACAACTGTAGAAGAGAGCTCTAAAGCCTCCAATCATAACCTAATGAAGACCAAAAAGCCAATCTATTATTTCAAGACTGGTCTGGCCAACATTTACCATCTTGAACCCAAAGAGATGACAAGCAAGAGAAGGAGCAAAACACAAGACATGAACTGAGAAAAAAAGGAAACAAAATCCCTGAACAACCTTCACAAGGGAAGGGGAAAGTTCATAGAGAAAGCGGGAAGAGCCAAACATGGACTTATTAGAACAAGGACAAAAAGGAAGGGGGGGGGGGGGGGGGGGGGGGGGGGACAATATATAAGGGGTTGGGAAAGAGGGGAGGGATGGCGGCTATTAGGGTTCATCACTTCTCTCTCTCTAGGAAAATCCTAAAAAGAGAAGCTCTCAATTGATGTTGGTCATTCGTTTGCACTGTTCCCCACATAAACGTCATAAAAATTGGTTTTGAGTGCTCCCACTGCTATCAATAGAATCAAATTTAGAACAAAGAATTGATCAAAACATTACTCTATATCAACCGTATTGATAATGATACTTGTGATGTAACTCAAGAATAACCTTGTTATACAACACAATGTATCTCTAGTAGCTTCCCTTAAATTGGGTACATAATTGTCCTTATTAATTGTAGTTTTTCTTTTTTCTTTTTCTTTTTTTTGTTTCCTTGTATATTTTTATTCACCACCATCAATATTGATCCAGTTTGGCACAACCAGTCAGAGTCCCACAAATGATCGATGTATTTGCAGGGTCCAGACTGAGGCTAGGGGTGTTCAAGAAAACCGAAAAATCAAAAATCGACCAAAGACCGATTGGTCGATTTTACAAAGTAGTGCAAAAGCTAAAACCAACCGAAAACCGACTTACCGAAACCGAATGGTCGGTTTTAAAATCACTAAAAAAAATGAAAAATCGATGATCAAGAGGCAAGAGATCATTGGTTATGGACCGAGGGGTGGCAAAACTCATCCAAACCCGCAAACCCACCCAGACCTGCCCTCGAAAAATGGCTGCAAGCAGTCTTATTTCTAAAAGTGGGTTAAAAATGGGTAGTCCCATATTTTCGCGGGTTAGATATGGGTACCCGATGGATTAAAACCAAAATTTCACCAGCGATAACCCTAGCTCTCAACGATAATGCAATCACGCTAGATCTCTCTCTCTCTATATATATATATATTCGACAATTGATTCCTCTCTCTCTCCATCACACGATCAATTCCTCTCCTCTCAGCGAAACCCTAAATCGGATTTTAATCGGAGCGCATATATATGTACACATACGGTGAGACGTGAACAGGGTTGAGTGAACATACTTAATAAACTTGTTTTTTTAGCCTAAAAGAATTCGCAGGCTAACCTGTTGACCCGCGCGTCCCGTTGACCCGCAGATTCTAAAAAAACAAGTTGAGTGGCTATGTTCACCCAATCCTGCTCGCTTAATAGTGTGATCGTGTACATACATATATGTATATTGAACTGTTCAGGGTCTGTTATTGTTGTTAACTATGGAGGCTTTTGTTGATTCAGTGAGCTATTATGTGGGAAACTGTGGTTGATTGGGGCAGCTGGGAGTGACGAGACCTACACGAAGAAGATTGGGATTTTAATCTGCTACAAACTTCTTCGAAAGCTTCAATTGGAGCTTCAAAACCAAGGTGAGTTATTAGAACGGTTGAACCCTAGCTTTTCAAAAACCCTTTTTTTTTATCCAAACTGTTACTGTAGACAAGAGTTGTAAGTTTTGAATTATTTCTGACAAATGGAAGAGATTGAACTATTATTGCTGGATGGTTATAATTTACCGGAACCAATCTTTCTCTTTTTATTATTTTGTCCTTTTCTTTGAAGGGTTATATTGGTTTTTTTGAATTCTTGTGGAAGATACTGAGCTTGTAGAATTTTTTTGTTTTTTATATTTTTTCTTCTTATCTTTTCTTTCTTTTTGATGAGGAACCCCCACGACACAATCAAATGAGCTCTTGCTTCACTTTTCACAACCTATCACCCCTTTAACTGCACTAACTGTTTGATCATTGGGTTTAAAGCAATCAAATTTGTGACATTAATCTAGAACAGCTGCTAACATTGATATGTGAATTCTTTTTTAATTTTACAATTTATTTTCTGAAGCAATGACAAAAATTTCAGAGTGTATATATATATATATATATGTATGAACTATGTAGCACGGATACGGATACGTGACACGGAGACGACACGACACGGAGACGGCGATACGGCAAATTCCAAAAATGTAGGATACGGAGACGGCTAGGATACGTTGAATAAAAAAATATTTCTAAAAAATATAACTTAGTTTGAAGTAAAAGAAGAAGAAGAGAGGATTAAATATCAACATTACATTACATATTCTGATCACCCATAGAAACTAGGCAAATAGCAACTTAAGACATATACTCATAAAATGATTACAAAACATAACAATTTCACAGGATACAGATAGTAGGATGCAACGATTAAATCATTATATCTTTGAATTAAATATACAATTTGCAGTTCCATGTCTACTCATGTTTCCATAATTCTCAAATAAACCAATTGCTTATCCCCAATTTTACAATATTAAGATTATTGCCTCAAAGTTTTAAAATGCATTTCTAATGAGAGGCCACCATGTTGCATTCACTTGTGTGTCCGGCCATGTCAGCTGCGTGTCCGACACATGATCAAGGTGTGTCCAATTTTAAAATATTTAAGACACATTTTATAGCGTGTCTGACACGTGGTGACGAGTGTCCGACTAGTGTCGGTGTCTGACACGGACACGATACGGAGACGGCACACAAAGTGAAGTGTCCGTGCAACATAGTGTATGAACAAGCAATATTTTTTTTTTTTTAAGAGTTGCTGAGAAGAATTTCTGTTTGGTTGCTGAGAAGTGGCCATGAAAAGGGCAAAAAAAAAAGGTAAAGGAAAGTAAAATTGGAACCGTTTATACTTTATGTTAGTGGTTTGGTCCTTTTAGACTAATGAGGTGATAAGTCTTGTGTTTTGAAAACTGTTTGGGGAGTTAGATTGAATTTTCATTTGATGGAAAGTGGGACTAATAGTGTGAATAATGACTTCTAGTCTTGTGTTGTTTGAATCATTTGGTTTTGGAAAATTACTTGGACATGCATTATAGCTAGCTTAGTTTGACACATCTATAAATTGATTCAGTGATTGAACATCTTTTCTAATGTAATTCCCTTGAGTGATTAATAAGATTCTTATTCATTCAATCGGAGCGCATATATATATACACACACATACATATATGTATATCGAGGTGACCTGAGGCATATGTATATATACATATATGTATATCGAACTGCTATGAAGCATGAGTGTTTCAAAAATAGTGCCGCACGCGCACTTAGTGCGTAGGGAGTACTTTAGTGCGCCTTAGTGCTTTTGTAGTACTTCAGTGCAAGACTTTGTTAACGTTTAATATTAATTTGCTTGCTTGTGGTTTTGTTGATCGTTGAATTACATTATTTTTTTTTTATAAAGCAAGTAATTTATGTGTATTTTGTGTCTTAATTAGAAGAAATAGTGGTAGAATAGTTTATATACAGTATAATAGTAATATATAAATGCTATATAAAATAGAATTTTAGTATTTTTATATAGGGTTAATTACAGAAACACCCCCTGTGGTTAGGCCTTTTATCAATTACCCCCCTATACTTTAAATTTTATCACTAATATCCCCTGTGGTCTGGGCTAAAGTGAAATAGTGACTTTTTCCGTTAAAGTTAACGGAAAATGGGTAAAAATACGAAATTACCCCTATTATATGCTAATAAGAACGCCCTTATATGCTTAAATGTTTATTTAGACATATGTGGTATATACAGTATAATATTATTTTGATATTATATTTGTTAGAGATCATTCTGTAGTCACTTTGAGGTACATTCATGAGAGCAAATTTATTTAATTTTTGATCTACCTTTGGACACACACACAGTCTTGGCGATATATTATTATTATTATTATTATTATTTATCTACTCTTAGACACACACAATCTTAGTGATATGTTAGTTTATTTTTTTTAATCTACTCTTGAACACACACACAATGAAATCCAGTGTAGTGATGTACTAAGATCTAAAAAAAAGAGGGTAAATTACACAAACCTCCCCTGAGGCTTGCCTTAATTACACGGACCTCCCCCCTAGTTACAGAAATTACACAGACCTCCCTCGAGGTTTGTAATTAGGTAACAAAATGCCCCCTCCCCTAACGGTTAGTTTTTTTTACATTAGCCTCCCCTGAAAATTACAATTAGCCCCCCTAATATTATAAAATTGTCATACTAAGCCTCCTTTCTCTTATATTTTTGTGCTAATTATAACATATGTTTTTGGGTTAATTTTTTTAGTATTAATGTATATCATCTACACAAAATACATATAAATATGTCCAAAAAAAAATTTCCCCGAACAAACCTCTGTCAAGCCCCCTGTATTTATTTTCTAGATCCGCCTCTGCCCCTATGCTTCAAAAGTGATGAAAATTGACAAAAATTCTAAAATTGGTTAAAAATATAAATACTTAACCCCTTTTGTGATGTTAATTTTGGGATTAACATCACAAAAGCCTAATCACAGGAGCTGTTTCTGTAATTAACCCTTTTATATAAGTGCCCCGGCGCACTCACATTCGTGATTTTGAGAAAATTGCCGAACTCCCCGCACTGCTGCTTCCGACGAACTGTTTAGGTCTGGTACTGTTGTTAACTATGGAGGCTTTTGTTGATTTAGTGAGCTATGTGGGTGGTTGATTGGGGCAGCTGGGTGTGACGAGACCTACACGAAGAAGATTGAGATTTTAATCTGCTACAAACTTCTTCGAAAGTTTCAATTGGAGCTTCAAAACCAAGGTGAGGTATTTGAACGGTTGAACCGTAGCTTTTTCAAAAACCCCCTTTTGGATCCAAACTGTTACTGTAGACAAGAGTTGTAAGTTGAAAATTATTTCTGACAAGTGGAAGAGATTGAACTATTATTGCTGGATGGCTATAATTTACAGAAACCAATCTTTCTCTTTATTATTTTGGCTTTTTCTTTTCTTTTCATTTCATTTCTCTGAGGGGTTATATTAGTTTTTTTGAATTCTTGTGGAAAATACAGAGCTTGTAGAATTTTGTATTTTAAAAATATTTATTGTGTTCTAGTTTCTTCACATGATTTAAGTTTTTACATTTGGTATCAGAGTCTTCATGTTTAGGACTAGAACCATAAGTAATCCGTTACTTCCCGATGAAATTTTGGGCAAGATTATGACAATTACATGTGGGTGTATATACGTATACATATACATATATATATATACAGTGACTGGTAAGATCAGTGACTGCGAAGAAAGGTCGGATGTTCGACTCCTCTTACCGTCATTTTTCAGTCTCTCCGACGTCCCTCTCTCTCTCTCTCTCTCTCTCTCTCTCTCTCTCTCTCTCTCTCTCTCTCTCTCTCTCTCTCTCTCTCTCTCTCTTAACAACATCTTCTTCTTCGTTCGAATCACAGGTAACATACTTCTCTTCTTCTTCTTCTTCTTCTTCCTCATCATATTTCGAATCCCCAAATTCAAGCTGTTCACTGAATATGGTGTATATTATTTCTGCATAATTTTTCCCAAAAGCTAGAATTTTCACTTACAGCGTTATATAATTTGTTAGTTGCGTTACTAGAATTTTGAATTAAAGAGCTGTTACTCATCCATTTTTTTTATTTTAGCTATCAATATCTGTTACTCACAACCAAGTAGGGTTAGGTTTTTCTTCTGATTTCAGAAACAACGAGGTGGGTCTGAAATTGTTAGAAAGTTCAGGGGTTGGCTATTGTAATTTACCTCAAAAACTACTAATGAGACCGCCAACCGCCTTACTGAATCACATAGTCTTGACAATAATTAAGTCCCAGAAATATCTATGTTTGAGGGACAGTTCGCATAATTTTGAAGAATATTAAAGATTATGACTCAAAAATAGCAAAACTTTCCTCAATTATTTAACCTTGCATTCTTCTTTGGCATTATCAATCTCTATAATTTTATCTATCCTTGTATCTGCTACACTATTGGGGATGCTCTGACGTTGTTTGGAACACTTTATGGCCCTGTTTGTTGCAGCTTAAAATAAGCTGAGAAACTATAATCTCAAAAGCATCTAAAACCCTGCTTTTGATACGTTAGCTTATTTCCCACTTTTAAGTTGTTTTCTACTTAATTAGCTATAAGCTGAAAAAGTCAGCTTATACGCTGCAACAAACACCCCCTTTATCTTCACTGTTCAATACCCATTTTACAGTATATTGTGGCTCCGCCAATTGGGTTGGATTGAAACTTGTATTGAACTAGAAAAGAACTTGTTATAATGAATTATCATGAAATTGGAAAGTGACATGCAAGAGCAAGTGATTTATAAGGAACATGCATAGGCCTGTTTATGTGTTTTTTACTGATTTAGTTTTTCAGCTCAATTAGTAGTTCTTAATGTGCGATATTCCTGTAGTTGGGTATTTGTTTTGCTGTTGGGCATTGAATTGGTTGTTTCAAAGCTGAGATTTTTATTCTAATCGCTCCATTTGAACATTGAGTCTGATTGTCAAACTCCTATGCTAGCAGCCTAGCATATATCGCTTGCAAGTACGGGTGTAAACGAGCTGACAAGGGCTCGAAGCTCGGCTCGATAAAGGCTAGGCTCGGCTCGCTCATTTGAGCTCGTGAACACGATCAATTAAGGCTCGTGAGCAGTCTCGTGAAAAAACTCGTTAATAAGTTCGATAAAGGGCTTGTATAGGGACTTATATATATGTTATAAAACTATATAATTTTAGAGAAAATATGATATATCTCGTAAATAGGCTTGATAAATGTTTGTTTTATTATTAAACTATATAGTTTAAAAGGGCGCGCAAGAAAGCTCGCGAACACTTGAAAGCTCGGCTCATTTGAGCACCTGAGCAAGCTCGCGAGCTCGGGATAAAGCTCGCGAGTAGGCTCGGCTCGGCTCGTATACACCCCTACTTGCAAGCATTGATTGTTTGTTTGTTTTGTTTCTATTTTCCGTTGGCTGATTGAAAGTTCTGTCACTGATTATGCAGTTAATGATCATAAAATGGGAAAACAAGCTCAAACCCTTTTCCTCGAAGAATGGCTGAGGAGCAACAGTGGCACAATCTGCTCGAAACATTCTTCTTCCTCATCTGCCCGAGCCATCATTCAAGCATGGGCTGATCTTAGGAACTCACTTGAACATAACGCGTTTCACCCACACCACCTCCAATCTCTAAAGACCCTTACTAACTCCCAAATCTCCCTCTATGTGGCGGATCCACAAGCAAAACTTTTACTTTCCATTCTATCTGCGCCAAACCTCTCTCTTCCTCATGAAGCTTGTCCTTTCTTTTTCAGGCTTCTTTATATCTGGGTGAGAAAATCCTCCAAACCCTCTCTAGTACTCATTGATTCTGCTGTCGAGGTCCTCTCGAACCTTTTCTCTGCCCCATTTGATTCTACTAATAAGAGCTCTTTCTTTTTCTCTGAAGGAGTCCTCCTTTTGGGTGCCCTTCCTTTTGTGCCTGCCTTATCTGAAAAATCCAAAAATGTCTGCTTCGAATTGCTCTGCAGGCTATTGGAAGAAGAATACCAAATTATTGGCTCATCGGAAGAAAATATTCCTAATGTTCTTGCTGGAATTGGGTATGCTCTATTTTCTTCTGGAAGTATTCACTTTGTTCAAATTTTGGATCATCTGTTTGGAATTTGGGATAAGGTAGATGTGGTTTGTAGCAGTGTTTCTCATGGGCTCATGATACTGCATTTGATTGAATGGCTTTTATCTGGTTTAGTCAATTCAATTTCTTTGGAGAAAATTGATGGGTTTAGCAGAGAGGTTTTGGAGACTTCTAAGCCAAACTATGCTCCGTTTGCCGTGGTCATGGCTGCAGCTGGAGTACTGAGGGCTTTCAATAGATCTGTTGGAGGAGGCCTAGGGCAGATAAGGAAATTTGCTGAGAAAAGGATTGAAATCTTAGCAAGAGACTTGATTTCTAAAACACACGAAAACAGACTTCTTCTACAGTGTATTTCATTAGCTTTGGCTAGAAGCGGTTCTGTTTCTTCTCGGGCTCCTCTGCTTATATGCCTTGCTACGGCATTGTTGACTGAAATATTTCCGTTACAGTCTTTCTATACGAGGTTATTTCGACAATCACATGACAATTTTGCTGCACTGGGGCTTAATGAGGTCAAAAATCATCTGAACAGTGCTTTTTTTAAGGAAGCTGGGGCCATAACTGGTGTTTTCTGCAGTCAGTATGTCTCCGCTGATGAAGAAAATAAGAATATTGTGGAAAATCTTATTTGGGGCTACTGTCAAAGTGTCTATTCTGGGCATCGGCGTGTAGCTTTGATACTCCGAGGTGGGGAAGAAGATGAGTTACTTGGGAGTTTAGAAAAGATTGCTGAGGCTGCTTTCCTCATGGTTGTAGTTTTTGCATTGGCTGTGACAAAACAGAAATTAGATTCGAAAATTAGCCGGGAAACTCAGATAGCAGTTTCAGTGAAGATATTGGTTTCATTTTCTTGTATGGAGTATTTCCGGCGTATGCGTTTGCCGGAGTATATGGATACAATCAGAGTGGTTGTTGCGAGTGTTCAGGAGAATGAATTAGCTTGCATCTCATTTGTAGAATCCATGCCGTCTTATGCAGACCTGACGAATCAACAAGGTATGAATCGTTGCTCACACTATGTTTTGGTATGAAGGGACAGGTACGGAAGGAAAGCTGGGCCGAAAGGAAGAGTGAGGGAAGATGCATTCTTCTTGGCCCGCCATTTGTCATCAGTCATCACTTCGGAAGTGGACATATTAGGAGAGGGAAGCAACTCTTTTTTTTTTGTAAGCGACTTTTTTTGCCCTTCAAAACAAACCATGCTTCTGTTATGGAAGGGTGCTAGTAGTAAAATATATAAAATTCCATACGTTTCTTCACCCTTTCCTTTTTATTAACCAAAGGAGGGAAGTCCCCTTTCCATTCCCTAGGGATACTCTTTCCTCCCTCCTCACTCCGCTTCCCTTCCATTTTTCCATCCCCCATATCAAACATAGCATATAACTACTGATTACGAACACACACACGCACATGGTTGTCCAATCAGGATCGTACTGTGAATCGAAATGATACATGTGAATCGAATTGGGATTCGTGAATCGTGAATCGTAAGATTTGGTACAAATTAAAAAAACCCTACAAACATATCCTTTTCTTTTCTAGGCTTGTATTATTCTTTTTTTCTAGGCTTATATAAATACATCCTAAGTGGTTTAAAAGAGGGTTGGTAATCAATTTCTTAAGAAAAAATCAAATTTTTTTTTTGAAAAATTAAGTTTTTTTGCTTATCAGTCAAGTGAATCGTATGAATCGCGAATCGAATCATAAGATTCACTTGCAAAATTGTAAGATTCGCCTTCAATTCTTGTATATGTTCGATTTGTGTATCGATACGTATCGTTTTCGTGGTGAATCGTATCTAGGGGTGTCATTCGGCTGGAACGGAACGGAATAGGCTATTTCGGAAAAAATTCTGAAATTTTCAGAATCTGCTAATGTTTTCCGAATTCCATTCCGAAATTTTGGAATTCTAAAAAGCATTTCCGGGATTCGGAATTTTCGGAATTTTTCGGAATCGGAAATTTTCGGAAATTCGGAATATTTCGGAATTTTCCAACCACTGACACACACAATAAAAAAAAATCCATACAGCTATTACAAATTTACAACATAAAAATACAGCTAACCCTTTTTTTTTTTTTTTTAAAGCAACAACTAACACTTAAAACACATTAAGTCCATAATATCAACACCTAAAAAAATATCAAACATGGTTACATAGCAATTCAAGTATCCATCAAGGATTCAAGATTCAAATACACATTACATCCATAAATACGCCACCTTATAAAATATCAAACATAGCAATTGAAACATCCATCAAAAGACATTAAATTCAAACACATAAAATAGTTCAAACTTCAAACACAACTTAAGAGTAATTCCAAAGATAACAAGAGAAATCATTTCATTGAATTAGCACAAAGCCCTCAAGGATGCGATGCACTCCTAGCCGATAAAGCTCCAAACTCTTGTGTTATAGCTACAATGAAGAAAAGCACATTAATGTATCTAATAAAAATTTCCATTAAAAAAAATGAAAGGAGAAGATGAAATACAACATACCTTTTTCGATTTCCTCAAGTTCCTCGAGCTTTTCTTCAATGTCAACCGATGGTATAGGACTTCGTTACAAATCTGGGGTGCATACCAAACACTCCACCATGTTAGGTGTCAAGGAACTTCAGAATTGATCAAGTACTCGACTCACAGTACTGAAAACACACTCGGAAGCAACCGATGTAATAGGAATTGACAAAATGTCACGTGCCATGATTGCAAGTGCACGGTATGTTGCAAGCTTACCTTTCCACCATGCCAAAACATCAAAGTGAGGATCTTCCTCCTCTATCCCTTCCCCTAAGTACTTATCCAAGTCATTCATGGCATCAAATTGGTCCTTCCTCTTTAAGTCAGCCCTAAACTTATCCTTCTTTAAAGAACGTTTAATAGTCAATTCCATCGCTATGAACTCCATCATTTTTAGATGAAATATCAACAAAAGATGTTGCTTCCGCCTTATACTTGAGATAAAGGCGTGACATGGATTTTTTCACATTATCCAAAAAAATTGCAAGTTTTCTTCTTTTTGTTTTTGTTTTTGTTTTTTTTTTTCCTCTCTTCGGAAAGCATAGGATCATAACTCAAAAAATCATTATACCAATACGCCACACAATCAATTATAACGTGGATCTCGTACTATTGACATAATCAAAATTCCGTTAAGAGACTCCATGTGACAATACTTATCAAATTTTGCATTCATTTTGGTGGCCATGGCACGACGACAATCATCATCACTATCCCAATCACGCATTAGAAGTTCTTTGGCTTGTGCTACCTCATCAAAGTAAGTGTTAGAAGTTACATAATGGGAAACCCTAAATGCGTTTTGTAAGAAGATAAAAGTCTTCTAAAAAAGAATGCAAAATTTTTAAATTATTCCAATTAACATCTTCCAACGTACCTAACCCTTCACACGCTCTTTTATAGCTAGGATCTTGCTCCTCTAACCTATCAAACGCTTTCTTAAACTCCATTGCCACATCTATCATTAGGTAGGTTGAATTCCATCTAGTTTTTACATCTAAGCACACAACCTGTTTAGTAATTACACCCTCTAATGCGCATTTTTTAAACAATTGCAAACGTGATGGACTACTCCTTACGTATTTGACACTTCGACATAAGCGCTTGATAGTTGTTTTAACCTCATCAAGTCCATCCCTCACAATAAGGTTTATGATGTGTGCAAAACATCGCACATGAAAGAACTCACCTCCAAACAACATGTTTCTTTTGTTCAATATCCTCTTTACGTCTACTACACAAGTGTCATTACTCTTAGCATTGTCAAGGGTAATAGTCATAACATGTTCTATACCCCACTCCAATAAACATTCTTCCACGGCCTTCGCAATTGCCTCACCCGTGTGTGGATGTGGAAGAACCCGAAAGTTAATAATTTTCTTTTGTGGTCTCCAGTCTTTGTCAACAAAGTGAGCCGTACGTACTATATAACCAAGATTTTGAACGGAAGTCCACATATCAGTTGTGATGCATACACGTGTGGAAGTGTCCTTCAAATAGTTTTTCAATTTAATCTTTTCCTTGTGAAACATTTGCAAGCAATCGTACTGTAATTCTACCAACACATGAAACTTAGGTTGCATTCCTTGGCAAAACAACCTAAAACCCTCCTTTTCTACAACACTAAATGGAAGCTCGCAGAGAATTATCATTTTTGCTAAAGCCTTGCGACATTTATCTTGGTCAAACTTCTAATTACAAACTTGATTTGCCATTAAAGAAATTACGGATTGTGATTTATCCTCTTTGTCACGGGGAAATATTTTGCAATGCTTGGTATGAGTCCACAATTTGTTGGTTCCAGATGCAGACGGTGCATTTATTTTTGCATTGCAATAGATACATTCAGGTGTTCCGTTATACTTGCCACTTTCTTCATCTAAAAGCCTTGTAAAATAATTCCATACCTCAGATTTCCCGTGGTTTCTGGCTAAACCTGACTTTTGACCCGTCTTTTACCTCTTTTGATTAACTTCCATGCTAGCAGTAGGAGCAGCACTTTCAGCCATGTCTGACATACAATCAAGGGCCTGAAAATTTAAGCAAAAAAAAAAGAGTACAAATGTATAATATACTAAAAGGGCAAACATAAAAAATTAGAATATCCTAACAATCAACTAAAAAAGAAAAGAGTAGACAAAAAGAGGATCTGTGAAACAAAAGAGTAGAGAAACAGAGGACCTGATAATCTGAAATAGGTCATTCAAATAAAGAAGGAACAAAAAGAGATCATTAGGCAAACAAGATCATTCAAAAAAAGAAGAAACAAAAAATCAAAGAAATTAGGGATTGTGATTTAAACAAACACACACAAATGTTAAAAAAAAAAAAAATCAAAGAACATGATGATCTGTGAAACAAAAGAGTAGACAAAAAGGGGAACTGATAATATGAAATTCTGAATCAAATGCCGTCGGAAAATCACTGAGTAGATCCGGAAAAAAGAGAGAGAAAGAGAGAGGGAGAGAGAGAGAGAGAGAGAGAGAGAGAGAGAGAGAGAAGAGAGGCGTCGGAGGTTGGCAGAGAGAAGGAGAGGAGAGGCGTAGGGTTGGGGCTGGGCGGCACAGAGAGAGGGAGAGAAGAGTGGAGAGTCAGAGCTGGGCGTCGCAGTGAGAGGGAAAGAAGAGAGGAGGAACGGGGAAAGGGTGGGGCGGCGCACAGAGAGGGAGAGAAGAGATTAGGTTTTTTTTTTTTTTTTTTGCTTCAAGTTTGAAAGACCTAATGGCTAATAGGCTAATGTCAAGGCCTTTACTAAATTTTTTAAATTTACTTAACTTTCTACTTTTCAAAATTAGAAAAATAACCTAGTTTATATTTTTTAACACCCCTATATATAAATATATATTACATATTTACATTATATAATATAAGAACTCGGAATATTATTGGAATATTTTTGGAAATTCTAATTCGGAATTCTTTCGGAATATTTTCAGAATTTTCGGATAGGAATTTCGGAATTCTAAAAACAATTCCGATTTTGTTCCAATTTTTTTCGGAATTCGGAATACAAATTTTGCTTCCAAAATCGGAATTTTTCGGCTCGGAATCGGTCGGAATCAGAAATTCCGTTCCAAATGACACCCCTAATCATATTGAATCGTAAGATTCGTTTTGCGAATTGTACAATTTTGACAACAGAGCACACATGTAATCATTTGAATTGAATCAATTTTCCTAGTAGGCCTTTCCAGCTTGCAGACAGTGGAATATATGTGGTCAAAGGATGAAGTGCAAACTGCGCGGTTCTTATTCTACCTTCGAGTTATTCCAACTTGCATTGACCGTTTACCTGCTGATGTATTTACAAAGGTGGTGGCTCCAGCTATGTTCTTGTATCCTTTATTTATTGAACCTCAAAGGTTTACTATAAAGCTCAAAATTTATAGGTCATCATAAATCTTGGTTCCTTAACATTACTTATTCATTTAGATATATGGGACATCCAAATGCAAAAGTGGCTCGATGCTCACATTCAATGTTTGCGGCCTTCGTGTCTTCTGGGAAGGATTCTAACGAGGATGAAAGGAATTTACTCAAGGAGCAACTTGTTTACTATTACATGCAAAGATCTTTAGAGGTATCTAAGCTGCTGTAGGTCATAGTCATATAGTGGTTGAACTAATGGCCTGTTTGGAATCACTTTCCAAACAACGTTTACACTTAAAATGTGCACCCGGGGACCCAAAATGCATATATCAGGCTTTTTGGACTAATTTTAGAAAGCACTTCAAAGACACAGCAACACGTTTTGGCCGAAGTATATCCAGAGGTGATTCTGTTCAAACGTGATGTAGGAAGCAAATCGGGGTTTAAATGAATCTTTCTTAGTTCCCAATGTACCCTTGGGGCTACCTACTCCTACTTCTGCCTAACTGCAAAGGCCAAGGCCAATCCTAACAGGTCATAATTCCTTTCAATTTTGTTTTGTGCTTGATTTAAACATAGGGATATCCTGGGATTACCCCTTTTGAGGGAATGGCTTCTGGAGTCGCTACCTTGGCTCGTTATCTTCCTGCTGGAAGTCCATCTACATTTTACTGTATTCAGAGTCTTGGCGAGAAAGCTAATAACCTTTGCAGTGAAGTCATGACTCAGGAGGCTAATCTGTGGAATAGCAGGCAAGGAGAGTTAGAGCCTTGCAAGAAAATTCTTGAGTTGCTTTTACGTCTTCTCTCCTTGGTGGATATACAGGTGGTTGTATTGATTATTATATGCTTAATTGCTTGCCTTCTCCATTAGGTTAAAAAAAAAAAATCAAAGATAACCCTTTCTTCCTTCTCTTTGTTTGACGAGTTGATTAAGCTTTGTTCGGTTTATGGATTTACAGAGGGAAAATAAAAGAAAACACCAGGGAACTTTTTTCTTTGATTTTTTAATAAAGAAAACAGCTAGGGAAGAAGGAAACGGATTGGGTTAAAATATAGTAATTTTTTTACCAGTCACATTCACTTCTAATGTTAAAGTATGGAAGAAAAAACTATGTAAAACATAATGTAAATAGTTTTCCCTCTTGTTTTCTTTTTCCCACTCTATATTTGCAAAATTGCAAGCCAAATGGAGCCTTAGGAATCAAGGTTTAAGATTTGTTCGAAGTCCCAATCAATCGAACCTGTTTATTACATTGAAATAACTACAGAAAATAATATACATCATCTTTGCTTAGTAACACTGATTTTCAATTTGAAAACTTTAACAAGTGCGTGCTACTTTTTCCAGGTTCTACCAAGTTTGATGAAACTACTAGCACAGCTGATTGTCCAATTGCCCAAAGATGGCCAGAACACCGTTCTTGATGAGTTATATGCACAGGTTGCAGAATCCGATGACGTAACACGAAAACCAATACTAGTCTCATGGCTTCAGTCTTTATCGTACCTTTGTTCCCAAGAAACTCGTAAAAGCACTGCCTCGGCTTGGATTAACAATCCATTAAGCTTGGAAAGGATTAGTGCACGACTGTGAGACCTAAGGTGCGATCTTCAGAAAAATGACCATTTTTTTTTTGTTGAGCTTTTGGGACTTCAAATTGTTTAGGTCAGTTAGTTTTGAGCCATCACTGGTATAAATGTAATGATTTGTGGGATAATTAATATGGGAAGCAGTTTCAATTGTAGCACCAATATACTGGTTTACTTTGATGATGCAATAAAGAGAAGATGAGCAATTCAAGTTTTTGTACATACATTTCCTTTTCTAGATGAGGTAGAATGCTCTCATTTGTTAATTTCCTACTACTTTTTATTACCCATTGGATGCTGATTGCACTACTCTATGTTAGTGTGAAGCTGTGCACCATTTGTAAAGAGAAAATTTTCAGTTCCGACTGTGATAATAAAAGTGACCATTAATACCACTACAATCTAAGGTAAAATAATAGTCCATTATACTTCAGAGGGGATGAATAACTGATACCAAACAAGCCTTAAGTTATGAATAGGATGGAAAAAAGAGGGGATGAAGAGGCAATGCCAATTAAGCCTTGTCGAACAAGCCCCAAGTGTTCATGAGGATAGTAATTTGATGTTGAAAGATGTGAGATATGAAATGACCAAAAAGGCCAAAATAGAAAAGGTATATGGATAAAGAGATAAAGAAGGAAAAGTCTCAATTGTACAAATTGTTGGTTTTACAAGGGTAAAATGGTAATTTATAATAATTGTACGAATATAAAAAGTAAAACTTAGACTGAAATACGACTTATTTTGGACTTTCCCAACCAGACCTATGGAATTTAGATAGACACGACCCATTGCAATGCATCACATTGGATAATCTTTTTTTTTTTTTTCGGATGACGAGGACAAATCCCTCAACATGTCCTCCGCGACTTCAGGATCAGTACCTATTGTCATTTTTATCGGAGTAGAACAGGAAGCACGTCCCGAACACGTGCACCGACTCCCCAACACACACTCCAGGTGAATCGGGGAGATGAGTGAGCGGGAGGATTCAAACTCACACCAAACTCTGAAATACTTTGAGATTCGTACACACAGACTTTGCATTTACACAGAATACAGATTGAACAATTTGAACTTGATCAATATCACTATTGAAAGTTTAGACCACGTGTGGTGGTCCATTGTGTTATAACCGAATTTTCCAAAACAAGTCCTATTACTTGAACCACTTTCCAAATTCTCGGTTTGTTGTTTCCTAAACAAATTACGCATTTTTTTTTTCTTTTTCGTTTTCTTTTCAAGCAAGACAAGTTTTTCTCCATTTTGGAAACTTGTGGGTTCACCCACTGCACAAACCCAACCTATATATATATATATATATATATATATCCATACATATGGTGATATATATACAATCCTGCATTGGAAGCTTCAAAGAGAACACTGCCCAGAAACCGTAAGTAGCTCTCACTTTCTTTGTTTTTTCCTTAGTCTCTTTTCTTCTTCTTTTAAAAAAAAAATATTTGCACTCCTATTTCTTTCATCTTCACATGCCTGTACAAGATATGCAGGAATATATTAATACATATTTGTAAATTAATTATCATTCTTTTCTTTCTTTAAGGTCAAATTGTATCACCACCAGAGTTTTTTTTTTGCTCAGCAAAAATAAAATTTAATTAAACCACCCTATAAAAGGGTCAGATTACACCAAACGATGAAAAAGACAGCACCCAACAAAGCAAACCACCCAAAGAGTTATGCTATCCTTCTCAAATTTTATTTCTCAAAAAGTGTTTTCCAACAATATGGCAGTGGAACCCTCTTTAATAACAATGAGATCACTTCAACATCAACTAATCAAAATCAACTGGCCTACCGCACAAGAAATTTTTTTTGAGAAGCATAACATTAGTACTCCAGCCAAAAGGGAGCCTCAACACACAAAAAGACCCAAAACAAAACCTCACCCAAAGCGAAAAAGCAAACAGCTCAAGGGGATTCTCAACCGAAAAAACCCAAACCACAACCCCCACCCCCCCCCCCCCAAAAAAAAAAAAAAAAAAAAAAAAAAAACTCAACAAAAGCAGCCAAAACAGAGGCCAAACCCAAGAAAGCAACAAGAAAACCAACCACAACAAAGAAAAACCAAGAAGCACCACCAGAGAAGAAAAACAAAAAGCAGCAACCAAAGCACTAACCATCAGGGGAAAGAGAATACAAACAGCAGTTACAGCACCATACCAGACCATCCCATACGAGTTCACCAGGTCAGTTAAGCAACTTTCTTATTATAGACATATATGTAATACTTAAACATGTTTTTATCACAATTCAAGACTCTGCTACCAAACTAGTAGTAATCTATTAGGATTGATCTTAATCCATGTGACACGTGTATTGGGTGCAGTACAGAATATACATTTGTACTGAGTTTTGCCAAACAAATTAAACTTGTGATCACTTTGAGTCCTCCAAATTGGTTAGAAATCTTTCCCCAGTCATATAAGGATTGTGGGAGATATATTCGTGGATCCGTGATTCTCGAGATCCCTTACGTATAAATATACACATGGATGGCACAAATTCTCAAACTTTTTTGTGGTGCTCCCTGCAAACAATTCTGTCTCCCACTGTGAGTGGTTTTTCTTCCCTTCTCTCTTTTTTTTTTTTTTTTTTTGGTGCTAACTTGACTTTCATTGATTATCAGATGTGCTTGTTAATTTCTCAACAAGTAAAGTTAGAGAAGACTCTGCTTATTCGACGTCAGCCACCTAACACATGTGTTTTTTTTTTAATATTCAGTCCGGGTAAGCAATTCCCCTCTATCTTCATGTTCTTCGTGTAATTACTAATAATAGAGTTGTGGCATCTTTGATCAGTAGGGATTGAAATTCAATCTGACTAAAACAAATCTATCAAATTTGTGGCCCCCATTATCCAGCTTTAGCAATAAATTTTGAGATCACTAAAATACACATATATATATATATATATATGTATATTAAATTGTGCAGAGATGGGAAGTCACTCAATACCAATAATTTCAAAGGGGCCAATTGCCGGTTCTTGCCAAGGTACTAGAGTTGCGTTATCTTCTTCAGAGGAATTCCCTTTCTTTTCAAAGACCACTATTAGTGACAAGGGGGCACACACAATATTTTGCTGGTTCGTGATCATGCTAAAGAGAGTGAAGCCAATGCAACATGTTGCCTCTATCACACTCCGGCCATCGGAAGCTGCGCCAAAGCCTGGGATCCTACTGACTCAAATCCTTATCACTTGGAGAGATGGACAAAGAAAGAAAGATCGGAGGTTGTCTCTTTTAAAGCTAAAGGCCTGAGAGGTTCTTCCAAAGAGGCGCATCTATTGGAGACTAGTCACCATAATCAATCGGCAGACTCAAGCATTCCTTAGACATTGGGCCATCGTATATTTAAGCGTCAGACTCATTGGACAGACTTTCGATCAACTGGAAACTTCTATCCCTCCACTGGTTATTGGGAATGGGCAGAGCTTGTATTATTTCACAACAAAGAGGCATTGGAGATGGCTAGCCTTTATGAAGCTGTACATGCATCATTATTCGTAGATGATCGTTGTTCCAACGTGGTATATGCCTTCTGCGAATCTCGGTGTCCTACCACCAATTCATTCCATACATCCAAAGGAGAAATGTTTATTTCATTATGGGATTTGAAGAACATTGGCAGACTATCTATCTCTGGAGAAATTTATGATGAAGTGACTCCTACCTATGAAAAGATCACTAGACTTGATGCTTCTCTATTACCAGTTTTGCCTTCTAATTGTCGATTTCTCTTTGCTGCCTACCATATTATAAGGAAGAAAGATGGTGAATGCGACTCCTCTCGACATCGATTTGCAATATGCTCTTGGGTGGACTGGTGGTTTCGTGGTGCAAAGCGTTATGACAATCCCTTTTGCCCTATTGAAACATCTAGGAGCACCAATTGCAGACGAGACTATCGTATTCCTTCAGTTCGTGTCCCAAACTCGTGTCCCTTCAGGCTATATCCGCAATCACTATAGGATGCCCGAAGAAAATGTCATCTTCACGGACTAGGGAGTTAAGGCTAGTGATGAAGACGAAGTTTATTTAGCTGCTTTCTTGGTTACTTGGTTATGCGACTTTGCATTGCCAAGTAGTCACGGAGACTTCATTCATCCTGAGACTTTTAAAGTGGCTTCTTTGATGGCTAGTGGAGTGAAATTTTGCCTTGCGATAACTGTTCTTGCCAGCATCTACAATGATCTTAATCACATGACTACTTATGCAGATGGTCCCAGCGAGTGTCGCTATTCTACCATGGCATTATGTGTACGTGTGGATGGGTGAATATTTTGGGCTTTACAATATCTCAAAGGATGCTCCTGCCAAGCCACGGATGTGTAGCTATGGAGGTCAATTTATTTTTCGTAATTATGACCTAGCTACTAGTCGAGATATTTTTTAGAGGGTATGTAGTCTAAGTTGGCAGATACTAAGGCCGAGGGAAGCAAGCAACACAAAACTCACTAACTCATCCAAGAATTGGCTAAGAAAAGACGATTTTGAGTACCTTGTGAGCCTTCGTTCATGCTATCTAACTCTTAGAATAGGAAGCTTTTGCTTGGTGGAGCCATATAGTCCTCATTGATTTGCTAGACAATTTGGGTATCGCCAAGATCTTCTAGGGACCTTGACACTCGAATTAGGATAGCATCGCTTCGAGAGCTTATGTCACTTTGGCGATTTAGTACTTTTAGGGAACAATATTCTGAGATATTCATCCCTCAATATTCTGCTGGTCATATGAAGCCTGCCATTGAGGGATGAATATCTCAAAATTTAAAGCTTGCCATTGAGGGATGAATATCTCAGAATATTGTCCCCTAAAAGTACTGAATCGCCAAAGTGACATAAGCTCTCTAAGCGATGTTGTCCTAATGTCGCGTGTCAAGGTCCCTGAAAGATCTTGGCTATACCCAAATTGTCTAGCAAATCGATGAGGACTGTATGGCTCCACCAAGTAAAAGCTTCCTCTTCTAAGAGTTAGATAGCATGAAGGAAGGCTTACAAGGTACTCAAAATCATCTTTTCTTAGCCAATTCTTGGACGAGTCAGTGAGTTTTGCGTCGCTTGCTTCCCTCGATCTCAGTATCTGGCAGCTTAGACTGCATACCCTCTAAAAAAATATCTCGACTGGTAGCTAGGTCATAATTTTGATTAAAAAAAATTGACCTCTATAGCTACACATCTATAGCTTAGCAAGAGCATCCTTTGAGATATTGTAAAGCCTAAAATATTCAGCCATCCACATATACACGTAATGCCATGGTAGAATAACAGGACACTCGCCGGGACCATCTGCATAAGCAGTTATGTGATTAAGACCATTGTAGATGATGGCAAGAACAGGTATGGCAAGGCAAAATTTTACTCCACCAACCATCAAAGAAGCCACTTTAAAAGTCTCAGGATGAAAGAAGTCTCTGTGATTACTTGGCAATGCGAACTCGCCTCGCCTAACCAAGTAACCAAGAAAGCAGCTAAATAAACTTCGTCTTCATGACTAGCCTCAACTCCCTAGTCCGTGAAGATGACATTTTCTTCGGGCGTCCTATAGCGATTGCAGTTATAGCCTGAAGGGAAACGAGCTAAAGGGATACGATAGTCTCGCCTGCGATTGGTGCTCCTAGATGTTTCAACATGGCTAAAGGGATTGTCATAACGCTTGGCAGCATGAAACCACCCGTCCACCCAAGAGCATATTGCAACACGATATTGAAAGGAGTCGCATTCACCACCTTCCTTCCTTATAATATGGTAGGCAGCAAACACAAATCGGCCATTAGAAGGCACAATTGGTAATAGAGAAACATCAAGCCCAGTGATTTATTCATAGCTAGGAGTCACTTCATCATAAAAGTCTCCAGATATAGATTGCCCGCCAATGTTCTTCAAATCTCATAAGGAAATAGACATAACTCCTTTGGACGTATGGAGTAAATTGGTGGTAGGAAACCAAGATTAGCAGAAGGCATATACCATATGGGAACAACGATCATATAAGAATAATGATGTAAGTACAGCTTTATAAAGCCTAGCCATCTCCAATGCTTCTTTGTTGCGAAATAATACAAGCTTTGCCCATTCCCAATAACCAGCATAGGGATAGAAGTTTCCAGTTGATCGAAAGTCTGTCCAACGAGTCTGATGCTCAAATATACGATGGCCCAGTGTCTGAGGAACACTTGAGTATGCAAATTGAGTATGGTGACTAGTCTCCAATAGATGCACCTCTTTGGAAGTACCTCTCAGGCCTTTAGCTTTAAAAGAGACTGCATCCAATCTTTCTTTCTTTGTCCATCTCTCCAAGTGATAAGGATTTGAGTCAGTAGGATCCTAGGCTTCGGCGCAGCTTCCGATGGCTGGAGTGTGATAGAGGCAACGTGTTGCATTGGCTTCACTCTCTTCAGCTTGATCACAAACCAGCAAAATATTGTGTGTATTACCCTTGTCATTAATTGTGGTCTTTAAAAAGAAAAAGGAATTCCTCTTAAGAAGATAATGCAGCTCTAGCACCTTGGCAAGAACCGACAATTGGCCCCTTTGAAATAATTGGTATTGAGTGACTTCCCTTCTCTACACATTTTAAATATATATACAGTTTTTAGTGATCACAAAATGTCACACCCCCACCCGGCCCAGCGGATTAGGACACGTGTAACAAGAATATATGCACCCGAAATACACTAATAAACACTAAACCTTGTTAGTTATTAAGGAAAACATGAATTAAACCATCAAAAAAGAGCTTGTTGTGACAAATACAGACCCAAGGGTAAAATGGTCATTAATAAAGTATATCAAATTTTATACCAAAAGATAAATCTTTGAGTCCCGGTTCCAACACAAAAAACGGCGCGCGAATCCAAATTTTCTAGAAAGAGTTATGCACGTTTCCGTAAAAGTGGACGTGATATGAAAAATACAAGCGGATCGATCCCTTCATAAAATCCCGATCGATCCATTTCTTTGATTCGAAAGCAGAATGCCTCCGAAGAAGGCCGGATTGATCCCTTCACAAACCCGGATCGATCCGCGACCTGCAAAACAGGTTCTGCTGCTAAATTTTGCTGTCAAAACATTACCAAAACCTACCAACACTCATCCAAACCACATGGAACTTGCAAGAAACTTCCCAAACACATTTCTAAATACATTTTAACACTAACCAAGTATGTGGAAACCAAGTATGTGGAACACATTCACACTTATGATTGGATCAAACCAACTATGAATTCACCTCAAATTGAATCAAAGACAAGTTTTGAAGTTTTTAAACTCAATTCTCATCCAAAGTTTATAAAATTTGCTAGACACGAACCCAAGATTATAACCAATATTACATATACAAATTTAACTTGTCAACAACACTTGCGACTCATCCGAACTTGCCAAGATGGTCATAACTACCAACTTACACCACTTGAGCAAAACAAGAGAGATTATACATTGGTTCTCAATTTCACTTCAAACCACCAAAATACTAATTTAGGATTCAAACTCTTTTCCTACAACCCAAATATGAACATTAACATAAAAGAAACCATAATTTACATCATTTTACAAGTTCAAAGTAAGTTCATATACTCAATATCCAAATCTCTCCATCTCTCCCATCTCTTCCATCGCGCGTCATTTCCTCTCCGGATAAGGCTCCGAACCTGCGGTGGTTGTTATGTACCACAACAGAAATAGGAAAATGGTTTTCTTAAGCAATTTGCTTAGTGAGCATTCTAAACATGATTGTATGTTTAACACATGCAATGCTATAATTAACACATAAAAACACAACCGTAGTCGCCGAGTCACCGGTTATATGGTTCATTCAGACCCGAAGACCTCCCTTGGTCCCGTGGCCACTTCTATTCCTTGGACTTCCGTATTTATCTGATTTTTCCTCTACACCACCCTTATTACTCCCAACAATGAACCATTTCCTCGGTACTCCTTGACTACCACATCGATATATAAGCACATAAACACATAATCATGTATCAACATATAATCTTCATAGGATTGACATGGAATTCACATGATTAACACCTTTATAATTCCTAATCATGAATTATCATCTCTAATATCACATATAGTGTAATACCCTATATTTTCAATATTTATTTAATACATATATTTCCTTTAACCATTCATGAAGATTAATCTTCGATCGATCGAAGCTCGTTCGAGCGATCGAGCATACCAGAAGTTCAAGCGATCGAACCCTGTTCGAGCGATCGAAACCCTACCGACCTGAATTTAATATGTGGTCCCCACTTCAATCAATCAAACCCTTCTCAATCGATCAAAACCTGGCCGATCTGAGTTCGAGAGATCAAACATACTTTGATCGATCGAGAGTGCAATGATTTGAATTCCAGTTTCTGCGCAGAACAGGCCACCTGCACCCTTATTTTCCCTATATATACCATGTGTTTGTGTGTGTTGGGGAGTTTGCTGAACCTTGTGCTTGAGAGAGAGATTGTGTTGTGTGTGTTTGTGTTATATCTATATACCTCCCATATCTCTCTATATATACACACACACACCTATAGATATATATATATATATACTCAGGAGAGAAGAGAAGGAGAAGAGAAGGAGGAGGAAGAAGAAGAAAGAGAGAAACAGAGACGAAGAGAGGAACAGACAGAGAAAGAGGAAGCCATTGGAGGAAGCTTGGAAGCTTTCAACGTTGCCAAACACGCCCTTAACAACTTTTGGTGAGTTCCAAACTCACTCGGTAGCTTAGTAATAATGTTTTACGTATTATGGACGTATTCAATACAATTCTAACACCCCCTAGCATATTCTGCACGTTCACTGCAGAATCTGTGGAAGATGAAGTTCGACCGATCGAACTGAGTTCAACCGATCGAACATCACTGAGTCTCAATCGATCGAAATGAGTTCAATCGATCGAGACCACCTGAACTTCGATCGATCGAGAAGACTTCAATCGATTGAACATCACCTTTCCTCAATCGATCGAGAGGACCTCAATCGATCGAACCTAGCAGAACATGAATGCATTCCTTTCAGTTTATAATGCATAATGCGTAGTTGTGTAATCATTGTTTCATGTTCCTATTATGCGATAGTAGGGATTATGGAGGAAATGGGATACGATAATGAGATTTGAGATAACATGGTGAGTAGCGTAGTCGGGCTCAGAACGTTAGTAATAGTGCGATGCGATAACGAGATAGATTGGAGATAATAATACTGGGTAGTATTGGATCATTGAGAAGTAAGTAAGTAAGATGATTAGTATGTTCAAGGTTGTGTGAGTCGAGTTGATGATTCGCTCAGGTTGAATCCGATAAGTGTATGTCAAGGATTTGATCAGGATTGTGAGAATTATGGGTGCACAGTACTCGCAAGCGTTCTTAAAAGCGGTGAACAGTAAGAGTTCTTAAAAGCGGTGAACAAGAGTAGTTGTGGCACGGCCATGCTTTGAATTACCAGAGCTATGTACGTACAGTACTCGCAAGCGTTCTTAAAAGCGGTGAACAGTAAGAGTTCTTAAAAGCGGTGAACAAGAGTATGGGTATATCCATGGACCAGTCATTATATGAGAATAATGTATGGGTGCTCGCAAGAGTTCTTAAAAGCGGTATAGCGGTGAACAAGAGCACTGGTATGTTGTGCTGATATAATCAGTTCAAGATAGTCAGTTGGGAGATTTTGCGATCAGTCTTCAAATCGGGAAACAACAGGAATCTATTAGTAATAAGTCTGAATAAAAAAAAAAAAAAAAAAAAGAGGAAGAGATATATTTAGTATCACTGTTATATGCTGTCCATAGTGGTAATTACGTTATTTCTATGAGACTGTGTTAGTTAGTGCTCACTCAGCTTTCAACAAGCTGACGGCCTTTATTGCCTAGACATTCCCCGTCCAGACTACCATGTCCTTTACAATGCAGATAATGGAACTCATGGCAATAACTACTACCCTAAAGGGAGTTACGCAGAGGATGGCCCCACTGATGTCGGTCAGGCTGATGACTATCCGTACGCCAGCTGAAGACCTGAAGATAAATAGTAGTTTATGTTACTATTTTTCTTTTACTGTTGTACTTTGTAGTTAACGGGTACTTGGGCATATGTTGTCTCCAGACCTGTTGTGATCCTGTGGACCATACTCTGATGTTTATAATAGATAGAACCGTGTTTTATTTCAGTTGTTTATTGTTCCTGTTTGGACTAGTACTGTGTGGTGTGGTTAGTAGTGACTTTCACTTGTCATTCCCTATGGATCCATAAAGGAAATTTATTTTTCTCTATTTATGTTGCTCCGGGGCTTGACATATAGCTTTGAACCCATTAAATACAATTATTTGTTTTGTATAGAAAACTCACCTTATTCACAGATTTTACCCAAATTCAAGCTAGAGGTGTGCTGAATTTCACCAATTAGAGCTCAATTTCAACACCAAAATGAATCCTACAAGAATTCGGTAGACGATGTCTCACCGTTAAGTATGAGCTACCAAAATCCAGCAATTTAAACGTAAATTAAGGGTATGGAAACGTTTGTCTCACCTCCACGAGTCCAAAAAATGGCTTCGATTCGTGAATCCGACGAACGGCGGCGACGGAATGGCGGAAAAACGGTGTCGGCGTCTCGTCTCCGTCTTCTCCCCCGAGCTATCTCTCTTGTTTTTTTTTTAATTTCTGTGCAAATGAGAGACTCCTTGGTCTCTTGACACATACTTGCATGTATATGAGGTGTCATCACCTCAATTCCCATTATTTTCGTTTACACCCCCGGAACTTCTTAAGTTCTTATTATGAAATCCCCTAAACATTCCATTAACTACCCAATTATTTAATGGGTGTTTGTCTAAGTTCCGTATGGGTCCCAACGTGGGTCCCACATATTTTGTGAAATTGCTATCACACCTACTAATTTTAAATCTTTTTCATTTATACCCTTATTTGGGTGTCCAAACTAATACTACCACATAACAATATATAATAAAAGCAACTTAGCAAATAGTCATGTAATCACATAAAAATGCATTTAATCACTTAAAATGCAAATTACTAATTAACCCTTCGTTGGGTTCCATTTCAATACATATCCCACCTCACTGGGGACTTTTTCCAACTAGTGTCCTTCTCTGACACTTTTTACACAGGCGAGTCTAAGCCTCCCCTTAATCCGTTTATACACTAATTATATCAATTAATGCATATTAACACAAGAATTAACCCGTTTTCCCGGGTACGGGTGTTACACAAAATTTATTGCTAAAGCTAGATAATGGGGCCACAAATTTGATTGATTTGTTTAAGTCTGATTGAATTTCAATCCCTACTGATCAAAGATGCCACAACTCTATAAGAAGTAATTACACGAAGAACTTGTTATAAGTACCAATATTTTGGGAATTGTGATGCAAAGTACTAATGCTGAAATATTACATAGATTTAGGATGAAGGCAGATGGGAATTGCTTACCCAGACTGAATAAAAAATAAGTCGAATAAGTAGAGTCTTCTCCAACTTTACTTGGTGAGAAATTGACAAGCACACCTAATAATCAATGAAAGTCAAGCTAGACTCCTAAACAAAAGGAGAGAAAGGAAGAAAAACCACTCACAGCAGGTGACAGATTTGTTTGCAAAAGTTTGAGAATTTGTGCCATCCATGTGTATATTTATATGTAAGGTGTTGACTTTGACTAAACCAATGGTGATCAAGGCACTATTAAAATTTCAATGCCTACATATGCTCCCACTTCAAGGATTGGCGATATGCGTGCTTGTCATGCATGAGGGGTAGGACTTGAAGTATTTCAAGTTTTCGTTGGATTTGCAAATTTCCATTGAGATGTTTGGGAATGCGCAGAACTGGCCATGTGGTTGATAATTGAACCAATTCGTATATTCAAGTATTTGGTGAGTACCAATTTCTTGTATAGGAATACTTGCCCAGTCTATTAACTCTTTCTAAAATGGGTTCTTTTCCAGTAAGAGGTGATTATTGTTGAGAGAAGTAAAAAGACAACACATGTCTCGAGATGAACTACTTAGCGATCTGGATAGCGATAGGTGGAACCCTCGAAGGCAAAAGAAGGTTAATCAAGCACACACTACGAAGAAGAAAGACTCTTTTGCATGTATTAAGGAGATGCCGCTCCAACCAATAGACAAATTTGGTGATACTCATGCCACTCGTCCCCGTACAATCCGATTGAAGATCCCTAAAAAGGTATACACCCCTTTGCATTTTCTAATTTTATTTTATCTTTCATATTTTTACTTTCGTCTTTTGACTTGGTTATTTATGCACCTTTTCAAGGTCTCTAGAGGTAAATGTTCTTTGTCTACACCTATTACCGCAACGGAGCAAGACAATATTCCCCTTACGAAGATTTTGGAGGCCAAGAGAAAAAAAACTGGGTGTGATTATCCAAGATGGAGATTGTACCTCTAGGTCGATACTTTTATCTAGTGAGTTGCCTGTAGGAGATGAGGGCCAACTTCGGTTTGAGGCGAATAAGGTATCAAATAAAACATCATTTGCTACTCAATTATCCAATTTGACTATCTATATTTCTTATAAAACTACAACCTTCGTACAGATTCAGGATTTGAGAGAGCATGGAGAAGCATCAAGAAACATGAATAGTTCCCAATTCTTGAGGATAAAGAAGAACACTCTGCTAATCATGACACTGTAATTGGTTATTGCTCTACCAAAGATGTCACAACAATCTTGCAGTAGCAAAAGGGAGACCACATCCCACATCCGACTATCTCGACTTCGACTTATTGCCCAAGATGCATTCAATCTACTATTGCTGATTAAGTCGTAAAGTTTATGGGAACACGTCTTTTAGATAGGTTAAAATCTACTTCATTTGAGCGTGTTAGCTCTATAGTAGAGGGAGCGCTTGGGATTTATGATTTATGATAGTGTCAAAGCACTTAAGGCTGACCCTTCGACGTTACAAAAGATCACTGACTCTTATGTTCAAGATGTTAACGCGTACCTCATTCTCATAGTTCGTCAACTAGGATGCTTGTCCTCAACAGATCTAGAAGGTATAAGAGCTGAAGCAACAAAGAATTTGAATGCAGCATCCTCTATGCTTACATCTACCGAATGTCAGCGCACAAAATGTAAGGAAGCTTTGAAGCGGACCAAGGAAGAGCACGTTATCCTTGAAGAAAATATTCATTGGTTCATAAAAGGAAACTACATCTTGAAGAAGATTTGTACACAAAGATTGTTGAGGTTGACGCCACCAAAGAAGCGGTAGCAAATGTAGAGAAGGCTATGCGAGATGTAGAGGCAACTTCGGTTATTGCTTCGAAAGAGGAAAAGGACCTTGAAGAGTTGAGGGGAATGATGGAGAGTCGGCGAGAGTCTCTTGATCCGCTCAAGTGGATGGATTGAAGCCTCTTTAGTTTAGCTCCTTTATTCATTTAGTTTTAGCTCCTCTATTGATTTATTCTCCCTTTTCCCTTTTTTTTTTAAATATGGATTTTATTATTTATTCATGCATACTTTGAATGATATACACATGGAATTTTGAGATCAATGAATTTGTATTGATTGGCATAGGCTTTTCCTTTTTCATATATTGTTTCCTCACTTGCAACCCATATTCATGATTTTCCAACAGCACGTGCTCATAGCCAATGAAAATCAAAGAAATAGATGATGTAGTAAGATCAATTGTAGATCGTGCACCAAAACATTTTCATACACACTTTATGAAGTGTACTTGGATTCTTCAAAACCTGAAATAATCCTTCTCATCATCATTTATTTATTTATTTATTTATTTTTAGTTGACTGAACATGGAATGTGCTCAAGCTGCCTACGTATCCACCAAGGGATCAAGTCAAAACTTAGTTCAAAGCAATCTAACATTTTTTTCTTATTTTATTTTTTTTTTCTCTTTTTTAAGGGTCGTACACAGTTTATACTCATGCAGGCTAGGAGTGTGGCATCCTCATGCATAGTAGTGTTTCAATAATTTGTCGTTGATAGGGTTGATTCTCAAGACATCTTGACCAACTTGTAATCGCCATTTGCATATACTTCTTAATATAAGAATGTAGTAATCATTTTGAACCTATTTTGGGATGCTTAAGCTTTTTCTAAATCAGTATGTGGTAATTCTTAATATAAGGATGTAGTAATCATTTTGAACCTATTTTAGGATGCTTAAGCTTTTTCTAAATCAGTTTGTCATGAGCTTGTCTTAGAATTTCCTGGTTAAGGATAACCCAAGTTATGTAATTGAAATCGCTTAGCCGTTAGTGAGTTTTATGTCTTAGTTGTTATGTGTGTGTGTGTGTGTGTGTGTGTGTGTGTGTGTATGTGTGTTAGTTTTCATTACACCAAAGGACAACTCACCCTTTGATGGTTGTTTCGTGTTTATCCTCTTATGAGATAAAATATGGTGTTTCTTAGCCACACAAAATAAGGTTTAAGGATATGCAATCATTGCTATGCTTTTTTCACCTTCGGATGTTAATTTTGTTCCACTTTCAATGTGCAGAGTCGCGGCTACAAAAAGTCCTATCATATTTATTGGAACTGGGGAGCATATGGATGAGTTTGAAATTTTTTATGTTAAACCGTTTTTCAGCCGCCTTTTAGGTTTGCACATCTTTCTGCCTTTGTGTTGGATATCTTCATCTGCCCCATTTCTATTCATGACTTGTGTAACATACTTTTGAATTTTTTAAGTTTATATTTTCTTTGAAATTCCAATCTCAACTAGGCATGGGTGACTAGTCTGGATTCATGGACAAGATTCAAGAAGTTATTCCTATGGACCAATAGCATGAGCTTTTGCAAAAGCTCTCAGAAGGAAACTATACCTTGAGAACTATGTACGAACTATGTACGAGCTATTAAATGTGAGTTAACTTATGTAGCTCTGCATCTCACAAACATTGTATGATCAGTGGTACTGGTTGTCTCTCAACTCACCACCCTCCCCCTTCTTCTCTCTCCTTTTTTGCATTTTGTATAATTTGTTTTCTTTTTCCTGTTTGATAATAAATATTATCCTACTGGTAAACAAAAGGATGAATAGATTGGTGGTCTCCAAAAAGAGGAATAGCTTATGAAAAACAAGTGGAGTTCATAAATCACCCCTTCTGTCAATATTATTTTATTATTTTATTTTTATGAAAATAGTATCATGCTGATTTGGCAAGGAACCTGTATTCAAGTGTTGGTTTGAAATTAAAATTGGATACACGCTCCTATGCCATAAAAGGGCATTCTATCCGATACTTGAAAATATATAGCAGTGGTTTTGAGCCTTCCCAAAAAGCCCCTTAACATTGTTAGGTTGGTATGATTTCAATGATTTGGTCACTCGAAATTTTAGATAGAGACAATATGTTATGTTGACACAAAAATATGAGGAAAAGGGTTTAGGTCGCGCCTAAACCTGAAGCTCAGGGTTTGGTGTTGATTTTCGGGACCATAAACTTTCTTGTTAAGATCGCGCCTAAACCTCAAGCTCAAGCAAGCTCAACCTTGCCTTGCCCTGGGAGAAGCCCCTTCAAACAGTCCCGCCTAAGCGCCCTTATCTTGAGCATTGTTTTAAAAGCCCAAGTGGCAAAGCCTGCCCCCTCAATAAATTTTGCATCAATAACTTAACATAGCATAAAACTAAGGCCAATATCCATACCCAACTATATTATCTTGATTCATAACCCACCTCTTTTTAGCTTTGGATCCATATTAAGACCCATTATGTCATTTCAAGTCCCAAAACACAAGGGTCACATTCTTGAAAATAGAACTAAGAATACTATTCTTCTTTGTGACCAACACTAACTCTCTTGTTGTTCCTAAATTTAGAGAAGGAAAAGAAACAAGAAAGGGAAAAGCTTAATTGTACAATACTCCTCATGGGAATTAAAGTTGAAATTTTTGTGACAATTTTCTGACATGAATAGCTCTTTGTTATGATATGCTTAAGGTAAACTAATTTGTGAAGCATCGTATAGAGAACTTACTAATTGGCCATTTGAACTAATAAATGAAATTGAAGTTTATGATGATGCTTTAGCAATTCATATGTATATGTTAAGTGTTGAGTTCTTTATATATGCTTAAGTATATTTCATTTGTAAGTTCTCTTTAACATTGTTTTAATAACCGGATCGGACCAGCCGGTTGAACCGGTTGAACCGTCGACCGGTTGAAGAAACGAACCGGTTTGATCCGGAAACCAGAAAATACCAAAAACCGGTCTATTTTGTAAAAACCGGAAAACCCGGTGGTTGAACCGGTAAAACCGGCAATTGAACAGGAAACCCGGAAAATTTTGATTTTTTTAATTTATTTTTTTAGATTTTTTATATTTTATATTATTATTAATATTTATTACATAATTATGACATCACGGTTCAATTCCGGTTGACCCAACGGTTGAACCAGTGACCCGTGACCCGGTCATTTTTCCGGTTCGATGACCGGTCCGGTTTTCAAAACATTGCTCTTTAAGTGCCCCTGAATTTGCTCAGGCCCACCCTTTACACTGTGCCTAGCGCTTAGGTCTTGTGAGCCATTTGAGCCTAAGTGTGTGGGAAAAAACTAAAGAAATATGTGCCTTGATTGTTTGATGAGCTGATTTGAATCACTCTTGGAGATGTGCTTGTTTTCTACAAGGAGCATGAGTCTTCAACTGTCTGAATGGCAGAACTTCCTTGGGGTGAATCGTGAATGCTTCAGTGTGTCTGCTTTAAAACCTAAAGCTAGTATGTAGGAAGAGTGAGACATTGTATCACTTGGACATATCAATAGGTTCTCTTAATAACAACAAATAACTGCCCCCACCCCTTTAAAATTTATTTTTTTGATGCTGTCAACTTACCTGGTTGTTTCATGTAGGCTTTTTCAATGCTCCCAGGATTAAGTGCGTAAATGCCTAAAGGTCATGAAAAGGAAAGTCAGGCAAAGTTCAAACGGTACATGACTATGATGAATTCAATGACAAAAAAAGGCAAGTCCATGCGTTTTTACTAATTCCTCTGATGGAATGTTTGCGCTTCTCACCAATTTGCATGGGCATTCATAACTCAAAATGAATTTCAATGTAGAAATCTGTCGTCTTGATTAGACAAATTGAAAAAATAATCTCTGTATGAAAAGTTTAACTTAAAATGATCAATTACATTATCTTCAGAAAACTTAACAAAATATACAGATGACCACATATGAAGAAGCATAATGAAGTTCTCTATTTTTCTCAACAGACTACTTCAGAATGAAGAATTTATTTCTACATTACAATGATTTGCAAATTTTGAAGAGCCTCATTAACATTACTTTACTCCTGGCCGGACCAAACCCATTAGGGAATACTTATAGGCTGGGAAGATGTGAGATTTGGATGCCGGTGATTCATCTTTTTTTCAAAAATCTAGTATGCAAGTGCCCAGTTACATATATAAAAATTGATCTATAGTTGTATATAATCACATAATTATTTTTCAACTTCATTATCTGGTTTACAAAACAAAGCATGAGTAGTACTGTTCATTATTCGTTGAAACAAAAAATTAAACAAAGTTATTTAATTAATTTAAAAAAAAAAAAAAAGAAAATTAAAATATAGAATGACAAAACACACCCAGCTGCACCCAAAACGAAAGTCGAAGAACAAAATCTGAAACGCACTAAGGTGTTGCGCTGGCGAATCCAACACGCATCTTGCCGCACCTACACCCTCTGCGGATTCTTTAACCTTTTTGAAGAATATGTGCTTCCTTGCTTATAGGTTAAACTTAATATAATGGTCTCATTGCTATTGCTGATGATATGTTGTAATCTTGGGTGGTTCCTACCCAAAGCTCTTCAATATCTTAGGTGACATACTCAATTATGTCTAGGGATGGCAATGGGTCGGAGTTGGTACGGAGTCCCCCTATACCAACTCCTACTCCATTTATTTTTCTCCTATTCCGACTCCGCCCCGTCCCGCTTTATTAAAATACCAACTCCTACTCCACTCTTACTCCGTTTACTATCGGGTTCTCCTATTACACTCTACTCCATTTGTTAATTATCATTCCAAAATTAAATATTCTTTTATAATTCAAAATCTACTTATATTTTAGCTTAATTTCCTTAAAATCACTTTCACACAAATGATTCTAAATTTGTTAATCACAATTCAAAAATTAAACATTAATACTGAAGAGAAAGAAGTGTATATATGTGCCCTGATTTGTTGTAAATAACTGTAAGTATGAGGGTAGTTTAGTAACTCAATGATTTAATCAGGGCGGGGCGGGGCGGGTTTTAAATGGTAGTATTTCATAGATAGCAACTCCGCCCCAACTCCTATAGGGTTTTTGTTTTTCCATACCAAATCCACTCTTACTCCTATAATAACTCCTCCAAACCCGTTCCATTAGGAGCGGAGCGGGGTGGAGGTCCAACAGGGCGGGGAAAATTGTCCTCCCTAATTATGTCAATCTAATCTTTTGCTTATGACATTATGGTGCAGAGTTGAATAGTTCGAACTGAAATGTGATGAACGAGTCGAGGATCTTGAGAATAGCAAGGGGATGTGGTCGGCCATAAAGAGAATTGATGGATTTGTTCGAGAAGAAAACAATATTTTTCTTATTATTCAATGTAAATGTACAAAGTATATATACAACTATGAGAGGAAACAACTAAAGGAAATAAAAGACAGAAAGGAAATAACAGATAAGAACAAATCAATCTATTCCTAAACTGACGCGATCCATAAATTACGGGAATAATAATCCAAATATTCCAATACTCCCCCTCAAGTTGGAGCGAAGGTATTCACGAGTCCCATCTTGACAATAGACAACTTCAATAGTGAGGGCCCAATGGACTTCGTAAATACATTAGCAGTCTGATCTAAAGAGGAAACAAAAGATGGAGAAATAATACCAGAACGAACTTTCTCTCGGATAAAATTGATATCAACCTCAACATGCTTGGTACGCTCATGCAGAACGGAGTCAGACGCGAGCATTATAGCAGACTTATTATCGCAAAACAATGTAGAGGGTTCAGGCACTGGAAACCCCAATTCTTGTAAAATAGATCGAAGCCACAGAAGCTCACAAGTACCGTGTGCTATACCACGATATTCAGCTTCAGCTAATGATCTTGAAATGACTGCTTGCGTTCAACTTTTCCAAGAGATAAGATGTTTACCATAAAACGTGCAAAAACCTGAAGTTGAACGCCTATCACTCTTGGACCCAGCATAGTCAGCATTTGTATAACATGTGACTTCATATTGTGTTCCTACAGCAAAGAAGAGACTCAGTCCTAGGAAAGTTTTCAAGTAACGAAGAATATGATGGACAACATCCATATAAGAAGTACACGGAGCATGCATAAACTGGCTAACTATGCTAACAGCAAAAGCGAGGTTAGGTCTAGTATTGGTCAGATAAATTAGACGACCAACAAGACGCTGATACAAAAACGGATCAGATAACAGTTCTCCTGACTCAGATGATATTTTGCTATTTGGATCCATAGGTATGGAAGCGGGACGACAACCCATCATGCATATGTCGTTAAGAAGATCCAAGATATGTTTTCTCTGGTTCATTGAGACCCCATGACGAGATTGGGCAATTTCAATACCAAGGAAATACCGGAGAGGGCCCAAGTCTTTAACATCAAATGTCATTTCAAGTTTCTCTTTTACCCTTTTAATCCCTGCAGTATCATTACTAGTAATGATGATGTCATCAACATAAACAGATAGAATAATACATCAACCATCCGTACATCGTCAAACAAAGCAGGTGTGATTAGGATGACACCTAGTGAATCCAATAGATAGAATAACATCACTAAGCGACTGAACCATGCACGAGGGGATTGTTTCAATCCATAAAGTGATTTGCGAAGCTAATAGACTTTCCCAGAATACTCTCCCTCAGCCCGAAAACCTAGAGGAGAATCCATGTAAATGACTTCCTGTAGATCCCTATTCAGAAATGCATTTTTTATGTCAAGTTGATGAAGAGGCCAAGACTGAGGAGCAACCAAAGAAATAATAAGATGAACAGTATTAAGCTTGGCCATGGGAGCAAAGGTTGCACTGAAGTCTTTGCCCGAAATCTGAGTAAAGCCTTTAGCAACCAGGTGAGCTTTATAACGGTCAATTGAGCCATCTGCAAGGTACTTAATAGTAAAAACCCATTTGCAACCAACGGTCTTTTCCCCAGGGGGAAGAGAAACAAGATCCCAAGTATGGTTATGCTGGAGAGCTTCCATCTCTGCTTGCATGGCTTGGACCCAATGCGGATTTTGGAGAGCCTCATATACAAACCGAGGAATGGAAACTGAATCAACCTGACTAAGAAAAGCTTGATAGGGTTGAAAATGGGTTGAATAAGAGATATACTATGAAATAGGATGATGAGTAGAGCAAGTATGACCATACCAATTTATCGGGCGAGAAATCCGAGTAGAATGTCTTACCGGGACATGAGAAGCAGGACCTGGATCCAAAGAAGGATTTGGTGGCGGAGTATAAGCATGAGTCTGCGGACGCCGGGAGTAATGAAATTCTAGCAAAGGTGGAATTATAGGTGGTAGGGTTACCTCAGAAGAAGGGGAATCAAAGACAGCAACTAGATGAGGTAACTCGTCGGGTACAATGAGAGTCTACTAAGGAGCAGAGGCAGAGGATTTATTTGGACCTGCAAAGTAAGGAACATCTTCCAGAAAAGTAACATCCATAGAATTATAGAAACGACGACCAACGGGATCATAGCACCTATATCCTTTAGAGAGAGAAGAGTAACCAAGAAAAACACAATGTATAGCTTTATCATCAAGCTTAGTATAAAGGGGGCTGCGGTTCTGAACAAAACAAGTGCAGCCAAATACACAGGCTAAAACATGAAAGAGTGTACAATTTGGCTGAAGAACATGTAGAGGTGCTTTCCCATCTAAGACAAGACTCGGGGTATGGTTAATAAGATATGTAGCAATTAGAACAGCTAAGTGCCACAAATATTTAGGCACCCCCATACCGCGAAAAAGACATCAGACAATAGACATAATGTGACGATTTTTTTCGTTCTGCCACACCATTTTGTTTTGGAGTATAAGTACAAGTAAGTTGTTGGAGGATATTTTTTTATTAAGTTCATAACAGAAGTCATTAGAAACATATTCACAACCATTATCAGATCGGAGAGCGCGAACAACAATTTGATACTAAGTTTTAACCATTTGTAAAAATTGAGTAAATAACGGACAAACTTCAGATTTCTTTTTAAGTAGATAAACCCATGTACACAGTGAATAATCATCAATAAACGTCACATAATACCGATACCCATATAAAGTAGTAATAGGGGAAGGTCCCCAAACATCTGAATGTATAATATCAAAAGCATAAGGAGCGCGAGATATACGAGGAATATAAGACGAATGAGTATGCTTAGAAAGTTCACACACCACACATTGAAATTTATGAGTCTTACAGGCTTTTATTAATTCTGGAAAAAGTAAACAAAGATATTGAAAATTAGCATGTCCTAACCGGGCATGCCACAACTCTATAGTTTTATTCAAAAATGAACTAGAACTAGAACTAGAACTAGGTAAAACAAACGCCTGTAAACTAGATGACACTGGTAGTGGTGGAGATTCCCCAAAGAAGTAGAGTCCGTCATGCTCATGGCCCATACCAAAAATCTTCTTCGAAGTCAGGTCCTGCAAGAGACAACGGTCAGGTAAGAAAATGACAGCACAATTATAAATCTTTACAAGGCGACTAACAGATAAAAGATTCAATGACAACTGAGGGACCTGAAGAATAGAAGAAAGAGTAAGCTGGAGGGACAAACAAACATCACTTGTACTCTGAACACGAGTGGTGGAACCATCGGCAATACTCATAATTTGGTTAACAGGTATAAGTAGAGACGAAAAAAGGGATAACTCCCCAGTCATGTGATCATTGGCTCCTGAGTCCAAAACCCTCCTTGGAGATCCTGTCTTAACATATAAAGCAGTGGAAGTACCTGTAGCAATGGCAGCTGTGAAAGAAGAGCCTGACTGATGCTGCTGAAGAAGGAAGCCCAGCTGACTCTGAATATGTCCAAGCTGAGATTGAAGCATACTTTGGTTCTGATGAATCTGACCAAGATCAGGAGTAATGGGTTCAGGGCCGGTTTCAGCAATAGTAGCGAAGTGGGTTGGACCCAGGTTGCGACTCCGGGATGAAAACTATTTCTTCAACTCAAGATGAAGTTGGAAACAGCGATCTTTGGTATGACCCACAACATTACAATGCTTACAGACTAGAGGCTTCCGACCACTGGGACGAGTGCTGGTGTGAGCTGCAAAGGCCATCTAATCAGGAATAGCAGGAGAATCAGAAACTAGAACAATAGAAGTTTGAATTAATTTTCGTCGACACACATCACCATCAACAATAGCAAAGGCCTTACAGAGGGAGGGCAGAAAAGACATGTTCAAAATCTGGGTACAAAGAAATTCGAACTCATATTTCAAACCCATCAAGAACTGGTAAGTATGCAGATGGTCGAGGCACTGGACAATAACAGTAACAGCTTCAGCACGAATATCACCAAGTGGCTCCTACTGAGCCAACTCCTCCCATTTAGACTGAAGACAACCAAAATAATCGGAGACACTCAGCCGGAGAAAATCCTGAGATGACTGAAAATCTTCGCGATGAAGTTGATAAATCCAGGACTCATTGCGCTTATACGCATACATTTGAGTCAAAGCATTCCACAAGCCATGAACTGGAGTGTGATACATGAACATATGATAAATACGAGGCTCCATTGAGTTGAACTACCAACCCAGGATAGTGCAGTTTTCCATGTTCCACTGATCAAAGGTGGAATCAGTAGGAGCAGGCTTAGGTGTAGTGCCGAGAAGCCAACTGGACTTGCCCTTGGCACCAAGGAAAAGGCAAATGGAATGAGACCAAGCGGCAAAATTTTGCCCATCCATGACAACAATGGTAACCCTTTGCGCAGAGGAATGGGGAGTCAGGGACATAGAGAGATCCTAATACACATGTGAGCCGGTAGGAGATTGATCAGTACCCTTATGTCACAGCCCGGTCCCACAATAGCGGAACCGGAGCCCGTGGCACGCCACCGAGGCTAAACCAATTCATTAACGTTCCCAAAAATTAGGTTTGAAGAACACACGCAGCGGAAAACAAAACACATTTTAAAACCAGAGGTTCAGTCGACTGCTCAGTCGACTGCTCAGTCGACGGAGGCGGGCAGGGATTTTAATATCGAATTTCAGTCGACTGCAATAGGAGGTCCAGTCGACTGCTGAGGAGTCGACTGCCCTGGGGTCCAGTCGACTGCTTTTGCTAAAAAATGAAGCAGTAATTAACAGGCTCAGGGGTTCAGTCGACTGCTCCCCTGGCAGCAGCCCAATCTGCAGGAAACAAGTTTTAAAAGCTTTCTAACTATCACCAATGATTAACCATTCAATCCAAACTCAAGCCAAAGTAATTCTAGCTGTATTAAAGTATTACCAAACATAATTACAACATGTTATAGTCTAATACAACGATCAAGATTCATTCTATCATACTAAATTAAACATGGGTTAAAAACAACCAAATTCTTATTACAACATTTCTAGGATCCCAAAACTACAAGATTAACATTCAAGTTGCCTCTCAAGCGAACTCCCAACCCACGTACTCACTTCTGCGATTCCTCGCCAGCATTTACACCTGAAATGGTTATTTGAATAACCACACATATTTCGATTTGTTTAAGCTAAAGCTTAGTGAATAAAACAACATATGCACATGAATGATAAACATGTCCGCATTCACATCTCTACATTTCATACTAGTCGCCGGAGACTCACGTGCCCGTCCATATTCCCAATCCGCGACTCCTCGCCAATAAGTCCACGCGAAAGGGTAAGACCCACGATTCTACAAACAATTGTGCGACCTTAATGCCACTCTATCGGCTCCACAAAATGGCACGGTGACCACGTGCTCCTTCTGACCCAAATAAGCAACTTAACATGCTCAAATACATATCACCATGCTCGCGGTAATTAAAACATATCACCGTGCTATTGAGCCTACTTATCAATATAAATGCCCAATATGAACTACACAATATATCTCTAAGAATTTATACATGCTATTCAAACATAACATGAATACATGCCAAGAAATCATTCCAAAACATAGTTGAATCACTCACCTCCAAATAACGCTCCTATAATTCAATCTGAAGAAAACCCGTGCACAAAGAACGTGCAGTAGTCCGTCTAGTACAATTCCTATGGATCAGAATTCCATTTATCAACTTTTATGAAAAATTCTAGAAAATAACTTTTCGGAAAACTTAGCCAAACAGGCCCTAACATATATCAAAACGAAGCTCTTACCTCAAGGAGCTCGAATATGAAATCTGGGAGAAAACAAACTGACGGAAGGTCGTCGTTTGGCGTCGCAAAGCTCTAAGCTCCTAAATCTCCCTCTAACCCCCTTTTTGGCCTCCTCTTGGAATTTTAGGTTAAGAGTTGTGAAATATCTCAACTCATCTCTATCTATATATAGGCAACATTCTCGGGGAATTACGTTTACCTCCCCACGAGTTTTCAAAACTCCAAATCAGTCTCTGAAACTTTCTATACAGCTTATTCATAGCTTTATAAGTAAAACTTCAAAATTATAAAAGTTTTCGACTAAGTTTCGTTTGGTTGCTAAAACGCGAATTTCTATATGACGTTTCTGAAGTTGCTAATTAGCCTACCAAATTAATAACGTGTTCATTCGTCCTCACCAGGATACTAAATCTAACAACAGAAGTAAATTCTAAAACAGAAAATAATACAGATATTGAAATACACAGGTAAACATTTATTTTCAGATAAACATTTAAAGTGTTCCACAGTGACCGTCTCACACTCGGAGAGATGTCACAACAACAAAATTCTAAATCACCACAGTCTCAGAGGGTTCTCTAATACAGACACCCAAATCAACTCGTGAGTCAAAACTCACTCAACCATGTGTCATAGGACACACCACATCACATTATCATGCATGACAATATGATACAAATGCAATAACACAAATGTGGGTGTTATAATACTCTCCCCCTTAAAAGAAGTTTGTCCCCAAACTTATACCTCAAGTCTCGAAAAGGTGCGGATACTGAGTACGCATCTCATCTTCTATCTCCCACGTCATCTCTTCCGTAGTTTGGCTACGCCATAACACTTTCACTTTCGATATTACTTTATTTCGTAAGACTTGATCCTTCCGATCTAAGATTTCTACCGGATACGCAACATACGTCAAATCATTCTGAATCTCATCCGGCGTCGGAGCCATCACTTGATCTCTCTCTTCCACTAACTGTTTGCGTAACAACGATACATGAAACACGTTATGAACTTGAGCATACTCGCTCGGCAAGTTCAAACGATAAGCTACGGGTCCAACCTTTCCAATGATTTCAAAAGGTCCTACAAATCTCGGATTGAGTTTTCCGTATCTACCAAATCTGATTATTCCCTTTGAAGGCGACACCTTCAAATACACTAAGTCTCCTATATAAAATTCCAACGGTCGTCTGCGCTTGTCGGCATAACTCTTATACCTACTCTGGGCTGTCAGTAATCGTTGTCTAATCACCTTTATCTTATCCGTCGTCTCTTGTACAATTTTCGGCCCTTCAATCTTTCTTTCTCCCACCTCTGTCCAACTAATTGGTGAACGACATACACGACCATATAAAGCTTCATAAGGAGCCATCCCAATACTCGACTGAAAACTGTTGTTATATGCAAACTCAATCAGCGGCAAATGGTCTTCCCAATCACCCTGAAAATCAAGTATACATAGCCTAAGCATGTCTTCCAAAATCTGGATTACTCTTTCTGATTGACCATCGGTCTGAGGATGAAAAGCTGTACTAAAGTGCAATTTGGTACCCATTGCTTCTTGCAAGGCTCTCCAAAACTTCGATGTAAAACTACTATCCCTGTCCGAAACGATAGAAACTGGGATACCATGTAGTCTCACAATTTCGCGAATATACAACTTAGCTAACTGCATCGGCTTAGTTGTTCGAAGCGGTAGGAAGTGCGACGACTTCATCAAACGATCAACAATCACCCAAATAATAGTGTTCGATCTCTTCGTCCTCGGAAATCCACTAACAAAATCCATTGTTATGTGCTCCCATTTCCACTCGGCTATCGGTAACGGTTGTAATAATCCTGAGGGTACTTGGCGTTCGGCCTTTACTTGTTGACAACTAGTACAACTCAAAACGTATTGTGCTATTTCTCTCTTCATTCCCGGCCACCAATAAACATGTCTCAAATCTCTATACATCTTGGTGCTTCCCGGGTGAATGGTATACTTCGTGTTGTGTGCTTCCTCTAGGATGTTTCGCTTCAACTCTTTCTCACTAGGTACACAAATTCTACCCCTCAATCTCAACACATTGTTCTCAAACGTGAATCCCGGTTGTTTGCCCATTGGAATCTCATCACAAATCTTCTTCAAAGCCACGTCTTGAAGTTGTTTCCCCGTAATCTCGTGAATCAAGAGTGGTTGTGCCACAATCGTCGACATCAATCCACCTTCAATCCTCGGAATTACCTCAAGCTCCATATTCTCCATATCTCGTATCAATTCTTTCTGAGAAGTCAAATCTGATGCGGTATTGGTTCGTACTTTGCGACTAAGAGCATCGGCGACGACATTCGCCTTGCCCGGATGATACTGAATTGACAAGTCATAGTCCTTCATCAACTCTAACCATCTCCTTTGCCTCATGTTCAAATCTCGTTGTGTAAACAGGTACTTCAAACTCTTGTGATCCGTATAGATCTCACATTTTTCTCCGTATAGATAATGACGCCAAATCTTCAATGCAAAAATTACGGCGGCCAATTCTAGATCATGTGTTGGATAATTCTTCTCGTGCGGTCTAAGTTGTCTCGACGCATACGCAATAACTTTATCACCTTGCATAAGAACGCAACCTAAACCTCTATATGAAGCATCACTGTAAATGATAAACCCTTCAGTCCCTGATGGAACGGCTAAAATTGGTGCTTTCACTAGTCGACCTTTCAACTCTTGGAAACTTTCTTCACATTCTGGACTCCAAACAAAAGCAATATCTTTCCTCATTAACTGCATCATCGGCATTGCTATACGCGAAAAGTCTTTCACAAATCTCCGATAATACCCAGCCAATCCTAGGAAACTTCTGATGTCTGTCACATTCGTTGGCCTCACCCAGTTGGTAACTGCTTCTATCTTCTGAGGGTCTACAGAAATTCCTTTTGCTGACACTATATGTCTAAGAAAAGCTATCTCGGTCAACCAAAACTCACACTTCTTTAATTTGCCGAATAATCTCTTTTCACGCAATCGTTGTAAAGCTAATCGCAAATGATGCTCGTGATCTTCTACGCTTTTGGAGTAGATTAGGATGTCATCTATGAACACGATAACGAACTCATCTAAAGAATCCTTGAAAACACGGTTCATCAAGTCCATGAAAGCAGCTGGTGCATTAGTCACTCCAAACGGCATAACCAAAAATTCAAAGTGACCATATCGAGTCCTGAAAGCTGTCTTCTCAACATCTTCCTCTTTGACTTTCAACTGATGGTAACCGGATCTCAAGTCGATCTTCAAAAATATCTGAGCCCCTTGTAACTGATCAAACAAATCGTCTATTCGCGGCAACGGATACTTGTTCTTGACGGTCAACTTATTCAACTCCCGGTAGTCAATGCACATACGCATTGTTCCATCTTTCTTCTTCACAAACAAGACTGGAGCTCCCCACGGTGAAACACTCGGTCGGATAAAACCTTTCTCCAACAGTTCTTCTAACTGAACTTTCAATTCTTTCAACTCTATCGGTGCCATTCGGTACGGTGCTTTGGATACCGGTTGTGACCCTGGTACTACTTCTATTGTGAACTCAAGCTCTCTTTCAATCAATACGTCGGGTAACTCATCGGGAAAAACATCTGAAAATTCTCGAACTACTGAAATGTCTTCTATTAGTGGTCCATACACTCGCGTGTCGATAATTGAGCATAAGAAACCCGAACAACCCTTCTTCAACATCTTACTTGCTTGAATCGTCGATATCAAGTACGGCGGTACGATTACTCCCTTACCCTGAAAAGTAAACTCTTCTCGTCCTGACGGATAGAAACTAACCCGTTTCTGTTCACAATCGATTCTGGCTTGATTAACCGACAACCAATCCATACCCAAAATAACATCAAAGTAATTCACCGTCAACGAAATCAAATCAACGCTCAAGACTTTATCACCTATCTTGATCTCACATGACTTGAATATCGAAGAAGTAACTAGTGGTTCACTATTAGGCAATGATACACACAAGTCATATCCTAGCGGTTCTGACTTAACAGTTAAATGCTTAACAAAATCACGTGATACAAATGAATGCGTCGAACCAGAATCCATAAGTATACGTGCAGGATACAAACAAATAGGAAGAATACCTGATACGACGGTATCATCCGTATTCCCCGGCCTGAGCTGGAAGTATCGTCCTTGTTGTTGCGCGACTCCTTTCCCTTTATCTATTCGAGGTTCTACCCTTGATCCGCTTGGCACACTCGATGCCCCGGTACTCATTCCCGGTTGTCTCTTACTCGGGCAATTTTTCGCTATGTGTCCCAGTTGTCCACAGTCAAAACATTTTCCCCTCATCTCTGGGTTGTAGCTCTTGGTGTTCGAGGTTGTGTTTGGTGTAGTCGAATTTGCGTTCAAAGGACAATTCCTAGACACATGCCCCAATTGTTTACAAATATAACAAGTGATCAATTGATAGCAGGTTCCTCTGTGTCGCAGGTTACATGTTGGACACAACGGTCTCGGGTCCCCCATGAACGTACTCCCTCCTTGGCTACTCATATTCGATCCTGAACCTTGCGTGAACGGTTTCTTCGCATTCCCTTGACTCTTACCCCGACTGTCATTTGCTCTCTTCCCTTGTTGTCCCTGTCGATATCTGTCGACACTTTTCTCAGCAATACGAGCGGCTTCCTCAACTAGAGAAACGGTCGGGTGTTGCAGCATATCCACACGGCCACGGATATTCTCTCTAAGCCCTTCCTCAAACTTACGAGCTTTATCCCTATCAGTCGAAACGGTAGTTTTCCCAAATCGTAACAAGGCATTGAAACGAGAAACATACTCACCTACAGTCATATCTCCCTGAACCAAACTTGCAAACTCTTGACGTTTCTGAGTATAAGCAGATTGCGGAAAGAAACGTTTGTTGAATTCCTCTTTAAATGCTTCCCATGTGGTTGGCTTCCCTTGTTCAAGTACGTTGTTCCACCAATCCAATGCTTCACCCATCAACGTATCGGATGCGCATAAAATTTTCTCCTCATCTGTGCACATTACCTGACGGAAATGTCTTTCCATGTCCATCATCCAATGATCGGCCAAGTCTATGTCAATTTGCCCATGATACAACGTCGGTTTTCGCTTATGGAACTGTTCCACGATTGTGTGTTGAGGTCGCGATGCCGATGGTGCATTGACATAACGAATTTCCACTTGTGGAGGCTGAACGTTCATCTGTTCTCTTTCACTTACTGCTTGTATGAAATTTCCCACCATATTCACTATTTGGTCCATCTGCGAATGCGGTGACAATTCTCTTGGTGGATTAGCCATAACGTTTCAAATATTTCTCCTGTTGAGTCCAATGCATAATGACCATGCATGCTATGCCACAATATAGATATATGTGCACAGTTCATCACAATTAACAAATGCTAATGCATGAAGCATTTATACAATGATAACCATTATCTTTACAATTACACACTCCACTCGACGTCATTCAGCATATATAACGTCACTCGTTCCCAAGGCTCTAAACTTATGCTCTGATACCACTAAATGTCACAGCCCGGTCCCACAATAGCGGAACCGGAGCCCGTGGCACGCCACCGAGGCTAAACCAATTCATTAACGTTCCCAAAAATTAGGTTTGAAGAACACACGCAGCGGAAAACAAAACACATTTTAAAACCAGAGGTTCAGTCGACTGCTCAGTCGACGGAGGCGGGCAGGGATTTTAATATCGAATTTCAGTCGACTGCAATAGGAGGTCCAGTCGACTGCTGAGGGGTCCAGTCGACTGCCCTGGGGTCCAGTCGACTGCTTTTGCTAAAAAATGAAGCAGTAATTAACAGGCTCAGGGGTTCAGTCGACTGCTCCCCTGGCAGCAGCCCAATCTGCAGGAAACAAGTTTTAAAAGCTTTCTAACTATCACCAATGATTAACCATTCAATCCAAACTCAAGCCAAAGTAATTCTAGCTGTATTAAAGTATTACCAAACATAATTACAACATGTTATAGTCTAATACAACGATCAAGATTCATTCTATCATACTAAATTAAACATGGGTTAAAAACAACCAAATTCTTATTACAACATTTCTAGGATCCCAAAACTACAAGATTAACATTCAAGTTGCTTCTCAAGCGAACTCCCAACCCACGTACTCACTTCTGCGATTCCTCGCCAGCATTTACACCTGAAATGGTTATTTGAATAACCACACATATTTCGATTTGTTTAAGCTAAAGCTTAGTGAATAAAACAACATATGCACATGAATGATAAACATGTCCGCATTCACATCTCTACATTTCATACTAGTCGCCGGAGACTCACGTGCCCGTCCATATTCCCAATCCGCGACTCCTCGCCAATAAGTCCACGCGAAAGGGTAAGACCCACGATTCTACAAACAATCATGCGACCTTAATGCCACTCTATCGGCTCCACAAAATGGCACGGTGACCACGTGCTCCTTCTGACCCAAATAAGCAACTTAACATGCTCAAATACATATCACCATGCTCGCGGTAATTAAAACATATTACCGTGCTATTGAGCCTACTTATCAATATAAATGCCCAATATGAACTACACAATATATCTCTAAGAATTTATACATGCTATTCAAACATAACATGAATACATGCCAAGAAATCATTCCAAAACATAGTTGAATCACTCACCTCCAAATAACGCTCCTATAATTCAATCTGAAGAAAACCCGTGCACAAAGAACGTGCAGTAGTCTGTCTAGTACAATTCCTATGGATCAGAATTCCATTTATCAACTTTTATGAAAAATTCTAGAAAATAAATTTTCGGAAAACTTAGCCAAACAGGCCCTAACATATATCAAAACGAAGCTCTTACCTCAAGGAGCTCGAATATGAAATCTGGGAGAAAACAAACTGACGGAAGGTCGTCGTTTGGCGTCGCAAAGCTCTAAGCTCCTAAATCTCCCTCTAGCCCCCTTTTTGGCCTCCTCTTGGAATTTTAGGTTAAGAGTTGTGAAATATCTCAACTCATCTCTATCTATATATAGGCAACATTCTCGGGGAATTACGTTTACCTCCCCACGAGTTTTCAAAACTCCAAATCAGACTCTGAAACTTTCTATACAGCTTATTCATAGCTTTATAAGTAAAACTTCAAAAATTATAAAAGTTTTCGACTAAGTTTCGTTTGGTTGCTAAAACGCGAATTTCTATATGACGTTTCTGAAGTTGCTAATTAGCCTACCAAATTAATAGCGTGTTCATTCGTCCTCACCAGGATACTAAATCTAACAACAGAAATAAATTCTAAAACAGAAAATAATACAGATATTGAAATACACAGGTAAACATTTATTTTCAGATAAACATTTAAAGTGTTCCACAGTGACCGTCTCACACTCGGAGAGATGTCACAACAACAAAATTCTAAATCACCACAGTCTCAGAGGGTTCTCTAATACAGACACCCAAATCAACTCGTGAGTCAAAACTCACTCAACCATGTGTCATAGGACACACCACATCACATTATCATGCATGACAATATGATACAAATGCAATAACACAAATGTGGGTGTTATACCTTATCCGTATTTTTGCAGTATTGGTCATTGTAGTTAAATCAAGAAAACCAATAAATGATCAACTAGGCGCAGAAGAGAACCAGAAGATGTAAAAGACTGTTGGGAAAAAGAAAAACTGCAGCAATCAGAGGCTACTAGATCATCACAAGTAGCCCAAGAGAGAGAGAGAGAGAGAGAGAGAGCACAAAAGGGCTCTAAATCATCACAAGACCCACGAACAGGGCAAGATGCGGCCTAGGGCTGCGCAAATAGCCTAGGCTAAACAAATAGTGGGGCCGAGAGCCTGAAGGTGTGCGCCAAGAGTGGAGAGGGGACTGGGGGGCCGGTGAAGGTGCTGGAGGTTACTGGTGGTGGTGGCGCAAGCTGGTGGTGGTGGTGGTGGTGTTGCGACGTAGGGAAGGGCTGGTGGTTTGGTGGTGCAGGTAGGAGAGGTGTTAGGGTTAGTCTCTTTTTGGCTCTGATACCAAGAAGAAAATAACATTTTTCTTATTATTCAATGTAAATGTACAAAGTATATATACAACTATGAGAGGAAACAACTAAAGGAAATAAAAGACAGAAAGGAAATAATAGATAAGAACAAATCAATCTATTCCTAAACTGACGCGATCCATAAATTACGGGAATAATTATCCGAATATTCCAACAGTTAGAAGTGTACAAGAAATTTGTCGAGAATTGCAAACGCCAGATGAAGGGTCTCAAGATTCCTAAGAATGGTGACATGAGTGCCTTGACTCGAAATATGAATGCACAACACATGAGCAAAGCCCTTCTCCCACAAATGCTGAAGTAGGTGGGTGGCATGGATGGCTTACAAAACTTCATGAAACAAATGGGTTATGCTAAAGACATGATGAGCATGTTTGGCAGCGGAGATAAGTAAATCTTGGACCCCCATCTCAAATCTAACTGTTAGCATTGCCTTTCTAGTTTTAGATGAAAAGGGGGAAAAAAGCATATTGACATCCTGATGTGTCATTACTGCCCAATGTTTTGCTAGATTTATTTTCTGTCCAAGGGCCGGTCTCTCTGATTTGATTACTTTTCCCCTCTAGATAGAACGACATTTCTTACAAAATTTGGAGTCAGCAGCCTATTTTCTTTTTCTCCCCCCCAAACCCCCAATCTTTGTATGTATTTTAGTTGGGAGAAATCATGAGCGAAGAATTATAGTTGAAATGAGCTTCAGGTAATAATTTGAGCTTATTGGCTTGATAATTTGTTGCTTCTCTTTTCTTTGATACATGCTTAGATACTATTAGTTTGCATGTATCAAAGATAATCCACGTGTCCAAAAATTAGGGTTGTAATTGGTTGGGGTCGGTTGGGTACAGGCCAGAAAATTCACTGAACCGTACTGGCTGGTTTTCCATCTGTGCAAACCTAGCTGACCAAGGAGTTTCCATCGGTTTTGGGACTAAACAGTGTGCAGCGTCCTACAACCTATGAGAATATTGGGACCGAGCCAGTTTCTATGCAAACCAGTCACTAAACTAACCTTCAGCTTTTCACAGGCAAGGCAATCGAACCCCAGCCGGTTGTGCACAGAGCCGTCCAAACCATGGAAACCGATCGCATTCGGCCAATCGATATGAATCTCAGCTAAAACTTCCACCCCTATCAGAAATGGTGCAGAATTATGGATCACTCGTCTACAAAATATTTGCTATAACTGAGACATTTCATCCACCATTCAACCCGTCAAGGAAGCACCAGTGCGGATGCGGGGATGCAAGTACAGTGACGCAAGTGCAGGGATCGAGTTCAGCAATTTTCTCAAAATCAAGAGTGCAAGTGTGGCGGTGCTACTTATATAAAAATACTAAAAATGTATTTTATATAGCATTTATATATTACTATTATACTATATATAAATTATTCTACCATTACTTCTTTTTTCTAATTAAGACACAAAATACCCATATATTATTTGCTTAATAATAAACAATATAATTCAACTATCAATAAAACCACAAACAAGCAAATTTAGATTAAACGTTAACAAAGTCTTGCACAAAAGAACTACAAAAGCACTAAGGCGCATTAAAGTATTTACGCACTAAGTGCGCATGCGACACCGTTTTTGAAGCACTCTTGCTTCATAGCAGCCCCTATATGAGCAATTGACCATCACCAACAATTTGTGATGGCTAATGCTAATGCCAAAGCAATCCGTTAGAAATATATAACGCTTAAAGTCTAACCGTTAGAATTTTTTAACGGGTTGTTTTGGCATTAGCATACGTAGATTTGGCATTAGCATTAGCCTTTATGATTGCTACTGCTTGTTTGACTATAAGCACAGTTTATTTGTTCACTAGGTTTTCAACCGTTGCTTGTTATCTCATTGTTTAGATTACCTCACATGATAACCGATGGAAGAAATTGAAGGGAAATAACAAGTGATAACATGGCGTAGCCTTGGCGCTAGGTCCTTTAAATACTCATCCTCCCTCCTCCTTTGTGTTGGGATTGCGGAGCCTGATCAATGAGATTTTAGATTTAGTTACAAGCAGGCTTAACTAAGGAGGTTTTCGTCCAAGCAGTAGATGCCCAAGCACGCTGTTTTGTCGCATCGCGTGCGCGCGTCAGAGATGGTTAACTGCAGCCAAAAAAAATATCCTTTTTGAAAGGTCACTCGAGCAAGCTAGTCAACTTAGTCACTGGCGGACATAGGCATATATCAGAGGTGGCAGAGGTTCCCTTTTGAATTTTTGAAAATTACAAAATTATATATAATAGTTTATAAATTTTAAAAATAGATCATCTTCAATTTCACAAAGGTCCCCTTGAACTTTTGAAAATTCGAGATTTACATGTAATATTTAACAAGTTTTAGACATAGGCCCCCTTATACTTTTGAAAATTCTAAACTTACATGTAATACTTTACAAGTTTTAGACATAGGCCCCCTTGTACTTTTGAAAATTTTATACTTACATGTAATATTTTAAGTGTTTTAGACATAAGCCCCCAAATTACATAGATTCATCCCAAAGTATGGGTGTTAAACCAATCATATATACGATTCTACCATTTTACATATAATTATGTATAGGTAGACCCAAAAAAATTCGCCGCAAGGGCACTCACTGCCCCCAAACCCTGTATAAGCTAGACCCCCTCTCCAAAAATCCTGAGTCTGCTCCTGAGCTAAGTTTTTTTAAAAGTCCTTGTTGGGGAAGTTTTGGGGTTGAGAGAGGTGTTAGTTCGCTCGACCGAAGTCAGGGTCTGACTGGCTGTTTTGCCCCTAGCTTGTTTGGTCATTTTATTGCCTAGATTTCTCAAATCTTTTGTAATATGTTTTCTTAACCCCTAGAGCATAATACCCACAAAAAAAAAAAAAAAAAAAAAAAAAAAAAACCTTTAAAGCCACATTTCATCCATAGTTCCCTAGAAAGACACAATTAAAACATAAAGTCCACGCGTGTAAACAGTAACCAAATATGTCTTTTTCCTACCCTCGGAACATAAATATCATTTAAAGACTAAAAACTTTCAAAATTCAAGTCTTTTTCTTTTTTCTTTTTTCTTTTTTCTGTGTGAAATTTGGTGGTGTTTTGAATTCATAAAACGAAATCTATGAAACAAATTTTATTGACTATAGAATTCTGGAAGGAAAAAAAAACCGTAAAATTTGATTTTAAAGGCAAATACGTATTTTTTTTATGGGAGGTTTGGTCTAAAGTTCCTTAAGGTTGGTACTTGTTGATTTAAAGTACAGTCCATTAACACTAAACCACACAAGGACAAAAGCCCAAGCCCTTTTTTTTACTCCAGTCCACAACACTAACAAGTCACTCTTCAAATCCATTTCAAAATTTTCAACTGACCAAACTACCCCTCAACTTCATCTTCCCAAAAAAAAAATAGACTCTCTATCTCTCAGATCTACTTTCTCTGTCTACATTCTCTCTCTCTCTCTCTCTCTCTCTCTCTCTCTCTCTCTAAAATTTCTCTCTTCTCACCACAACCACCACCGATCCACCATGCATGGAATCGCTGCCGCCACCACCACAGATCCCTCGATAGCCACCACCACTACCAACTTTTTTCTCTCTCTCTCTAACTTTCTCTCCTCTGCCCTCCATAGCCACCACCACTAGACTGTCGTCGGCGTCATCGCCGCCACTACCACCAGAACTGTCGCCCCCACCACCATCTCTTTTCTCTCTCTCTAACTTTCTCTATCCTCTTCCCTCCATAGCCACCACCACCGAACCGTTGTCGTCACCGCCGCCACTACCACCGGAACCGTCGCCCCACCACCATCTCTCTTCTCTCTCTCTAACTTTTTCTCTTCTCATTTTGTCATAGCCACCACCACAAGCACCAAAACTTTTGATTGCTAACTCCAAGTATTGGCCTCAAAATGGAATTTATTTGGAACAAACTTTAAACCTAAAACATTGATTGCCATTGATATTTACAAATAGAAATATAACTTTTGATTGCCATTGACATTTACAAGAACACATTTCATCACTTTCTGTTAAATATAGAGGTATAAAATTGATCAACAAAACATGTTGGTTCATAGGTGTTTATGTGAGAAACAAAATCATATATCATAACTACCACCTCTCTTCTCCCTCTCCTTTTGATTCCTATTGGTTCATAGGTGTTTTGTGAGAAGCAAAATCATATGTCCTATGTGATATTTCGCTTATAATGTCTGAAATCCTAAGTCAAATTTCACTTAGGATTTCTAATTTAGTAGCATGTTCTTCTTCCGTAGCACAAATCTATTCCGAATCAGAAGAGGAACGAATCAGAAGAGGAGTAGACACCACAATCTGAAATGAACATGCATATTGCGTCAAGTAACAATTGGTAAAATTAAAAGCATAGTATTGTTGTGTTGCTTTGAAAAGATAATGGTGTATGAATATATGATACATCGATATGTTCTATGAATAAATATATATATATATATATATATGTATATAGAGTCAGGCTCCAGTGCGCACTGGGTAAGCGCACTGGGTTTTTAAACCTAAAAAAGCCGAGGGTCAGCAGGGGCGGCAGGATGGGCCGCGGGTCAGTGGGGCGCCCTGTAATTTTTTTTAGGCTTAAAAACCCAGTGCGCTTATCTAGCGCGCACTGGAGCTGGACTCTATATATATATATATATACTCATATATATATATATATAGAGAGAGAGAGAGAGAGAATTAAGAGAGTCAAGCATTGTGGTGGTCAAGAGGTAACAACGTGGTGGTCGCCAGAGATGGCGAGGTGGTGGTTTCCGAAGATGGCGAGGGTGGTGGCCTTAGGTGGCAGGTTATCTCTCTCTCCTTTTGATTACTGTTGGTTCATAGGTGTTTTTGTGAGAAGCAAAATCATATATCCTAAGTAAAAAATTTGTTTCTGATGTCTGAAATCCTAAGTCAAATTTGATTTAGGATTTCTGATTTTACTTAATAGTATGTTCTTCTTCCGTAGCACAAATATGCTCTGAATCAAAAGAGGAGTGGACACCACAATCTGAAATGAACTGACTATTATTGACAGTAGAAAAACATATGCCTATTGCGTCGAGTAACAACTGGTAAAATTGAAAGCATAGTCTTGTTGTGTTGCTTTGAAGAGACAATGGTGTATGTGTTAGGGTTTGAAGGGTATGCCCTCAAACCAGTTAGCATACTATTACTGTTTATAGACATTTGATTGGTTTATTTATGGATATTATTTACATTTAACTATGTACGTTCTCATGAGATGAATGGTTAGCAGGTCTTAATCCTTAAATAATTCATGGAACTCATATATACGAATGTGATTTGTGTATGAGGAGATATGAGTGATCTATATGAATGTTTAGAACTGTCACAATCAATGATAAGATTGGATTACTTATCAGGTTTAGACTGTATTACATTAACTTCTATTTGATAGAGTGATGAATCTCATTCATTGAAATGTTTGATTCCAAGTTTAATGTGATAGTGTATTTGACACATTGACAGACTTGAGTAAGATCTATTAACATAATATTGTTCGTTAGTTAATAGACACTCAAACTTGTGTAAGACACGTGTCCTTAATCCTGAGATGATAGTGAACGCTAGCTGCAAGCTTAGGTTGCTTTGAGTAACCAATCAGTGAGGTCTTCTAGATCAACACCTGGGTTTCTTGGGAAACCAAGTTTATAGTATTGGGAACACTTATCGTCAAGATGGAATCTACCCTCTGGTGTGAAGTGATTCACTTTAAAGAGTATAGCATTCCCTTGAGAATGTCACTTGGTTGATTACTGAGAACTGCAGTCATGTCCTCAAGTATGTTGATGACATGTTCAAGAATCTATGAGTAAGTGAATGAAACTCAAGGATAACAAGAGGTGATTATAATCGGGCAGATAGTATATATATTATATCCCGATTATAATTACGGATACTATTGGAAGAGGGGTATAAGTATCAGTACAAGTCTAGGTACTACTAATGTATGTGTGGTTAGCTTCTTATGCACTGGAGTGCAATCATTATTATATAGTGGAGTTAATAATGATTGATTAATAATTGATTCCTTAGTTAAGAGTTTAATTGGAAGGAGTTAATCATTAATCAAAGCCAGTAATTATGATCCTAGAGGTCCCACTCCTAGCTCAATAGGTGCTTGAATGCTAAAGGGAACAAAACGGGAAAACAGGTACCAAAAACCAGTTTGTGGGACAAACCGATTTGTGGGTACTGGTTCCAAAAATCGGTTTGTCCTACAAACCAGTTCTGGGGACAAGTTCTAGAAACCGATTTGTGGACAAACCAGTTTGTGGTATGCATGTCGGTTAAGAAAAACTATAAATAAAGGACCTACGGGCAGAATACAAAGTGACGCAAATTCTAAGCCCTAGGAGTTCCATATCAGTCTCTAAGCCTTAGAGACATTCCCATATAGTTCCTTAAGGGTTTTCCACAAAACCCTAGCATTCGGCAGCATCCGGAAGTCATAAGAGTGAAGATTTCTGGAGGTTGGAGAGCCGAATCTTCATCAATATCACAACTGGAAAGAAGAGTTCTCGATAGGATCCTACCGATCTGCTTCTGGTATGAATATATATATATATATATACGTATATTAGTATTAGTATATATATATTGTATTGCATACAACTAAACGAGAAGTAGATCTTAAAAGTTTTGAACTGCATCTATTCATATTCCGCTGCGCACTGGATCCAGTTTTCCAACAGTATGAATATACGATATATCGATATGTGCTATGAATATATATATATATATGTATATATATACTTATATATATATATATATAGAGAGAGAGAGAGAGAGAATTAAGAGAGACAAGCATTGTAGTGGTCAAGAGGTGACGAGGTAGTGGTCGCCGGAGATGGCGAGGTAGTGATCGCCGGAGATGGCGAGAGTGGTGGCAGGGGTGGTGTCGCCGGAGATGGCAATGATGGTGGTCGAAGGTGGCAGGGGTGGTGGTCGGAGATGGTGTGGAGTAGTGATAATGGTGGCTAGGTTTGGTTAGGGTTATAGGTTGAAGATGGGGGTATTTTGGTCTATGGATATTGGGAGGACTTATCTCTAATGTATATTTTAAGTTGTCCTTAGTCCCAATAAAGCTTTTCTTAATGACATTTTCACCAATTTTCCTTTTTTTTTTTTTTATTTGTATGGATCCAAAAATAATTAGACTCCATTTGCATTTATGGTTACTCCCTCCGTCGCATTTTATATGTCCCCCTTTCTATTTTGGTATGTCCCAAAATTGTTGTCCACTTTCCTAAATTAGTATACAAATTTTACTTAGTTTTCCAAACTACCCTTCCTTGCAATCAACACCAAAACCAAATTAAAAAAAATGCAATGATTATGGACAATTGTGAAAAGTATGTGTAGATTCTTTTTATCCCCTTAAATAGTTGGATTCCCAAAAAGGGACACATAAAATGAGATGGAGGGAGTATTAACTTATTAGTAATGAGTTAACTAGGGTTTCGAACGGATATGAAATTTCTATTACTATTATTTGGCTACTGTTATTGATTGGGTTTGGTAAATAAATCATTATTAATAATTAACTTCTAATACTTGACCATTAGTGTAGAGTATAATTAACGTGAGCACATTTTGAAAACATAGACATACCAAATATTACAACACACGATTCATATGAGAATCAAAGTACCTCATAGATCATAGTAATAAGATACCCGTTATTACTAGAATTTCGTCTCCTTTAGGTAAGCAATACCCAATTACAAATTCTGCTACAATAATGTCCCAAATACGGAGATGGTTTACATAACACCCACAAATAAGAGAATATTCAGCACACGATTATTTTAATAATGTGACATCATAAATCAATACAGTTTCAAGATGGGTATATAATGCTACGTGCACATAAAATGTGCACATAAAGTGTGCACATAAAGATCTGAGCCATTCATTTTGGTGGGATCCATCCCTGCACACATAGGACCCACCAAAATGAATGACCTAGATCTTTATGTGCACATTTTATGTGCACGAATCATTACTCTTTCAAGATTCAAACACATGTGTCTCTACTAATTTTATACACTTTACCTATGTGTATTAATATGGTGATAGGGATGACTTGATAAGTATCACCGTTACATTAAATATTTTCTGCAGCCAAACGTGGTCTTACAGCAATCCAAATGGGTCAAGGGTCCGTGAAAAACAATGAGTGTAGCTTTGATCACCCCAAAATTGCTCATATTTTACTCACCCTCATTTTTTATTGGCTAATGCTGTGGAGCTCAGTACTTTACACCATTAATTAATTCTCATTTAATCATGGATCCCACTACATTAGCCAATGGGAGAGGAGGATGAGCAAAGATGAACAATTTTGGGGTGAGCAAAAAGAACAATGCTAGGGGTAGGGATGGCAAAAAGTCTCAATCCGCTGAAACTCCGGCCCGCCCCTAATGGAACGGGTTTGGAGGAGGTATCATAGGAGTACAAGCGGGTTTGATAAGTGAAAATAAAAACCCTATAGGAGTTGGGGCAGAGGTGACAATTAAAAATACCCCTGACTAAAACCCACCCCGCTCCGATTAAAGTGTCTAATGTAGTAATATACCCTTATATTTTCCCTTTATTTGCTAAAATACTATAACTTATATATATATACATATACCTAATACCATGAGTTCATGACATATTAAAAGGAAATAAAAATACTACATAGAGCAAAAATTGATAAGTTTTGACTCATGAAATAAAAGAATCCACTATAGTTGCTTGTCAATTAATCATTCAATCCATTAATTTACTAAAATATAAGTTTTAAATTTTTATTTAAGTTATCCCGATAGTAAATCCGTCATCGTCCTGATAAAAAACCAACCAAATCTGACTTCACTACTAATAGGGTTGGGACGAGTTTAATAAACAACTTTTTAATATGAGTAGGAGTTGGGAAGAGGCTACTCCGTACCAAACCCGTCCCATTGTCATTTATAACTAGGGGTACAACTATTTTTTACAATTCATTTACAACCATCTCTATCTCTCTTCTAAGTGGCACTGGGGGTTTATTAAAAACTTCCGGAATACTATACTGAGGCATCTTGTATCTAGTAGGTTCACTAGTTCAGCATAGTTTCTATTAGTGCATGCTATGACTAGCACATTTGTATTACTTTGACCTTTAATTCAGGATCAGTAATTTTATCAATTATATTTATCATATTACTTTGTTCTGCAGTAAGAACGTCTAATGAAAGACCATTCATAGTGGCAATGGTTTTCCAATAGTCAGCTTCGTGACAATTATTTAGGCAGGAAGAAAGGCAGGAAGAACCCTCTTGCTCTTCTTCTTCATGCTGAGAAGAATTACCATAGTAATCCGGGTTACTATCTTCTTCCAGAAATTCTTCATGTGAGTTTTCAGGAGAAGTATTTAACATTATGTTGCATAGCTAGGGGCCTTTAGACCTTCATCTATGTTTAATTCAGCTAACTTCTACTTTGTAGTACATTTATTTGTCAAATGTCCTACTTTATCACATTTCCAACAAGCACGTGTTTCACGTGTAATAAAAGTCTTTTCATTCCTCTTTTTAGTAAACCTTCTCTTTAGAGGTGGTCGAGGTTTAGAAGAAGTTTGTTTCTTATCCTTAGCTGGATAATTCTTTTTTCCCTTTCTTTTACTAATCTTCTTTTTTGAAGAGGGGACACCAAATCACCTCAGTGCCACTTAAAAGAGAAATAAAAATAATTATAAATAAATTATAAAGAATAATTGTACCCAAGCATTTACTCGAGCTAAAGCTAAAATGTACTGTATTAAAAAACAATTGTATATAAGTGGACTTCTTCTGTATTATCTTTTCCTCTCATCTTCTCTACACCTACAAAGGCCACTAAAAGCTCATAGCCGCTAATAAAGCCCTAGCCCTAGGTCCGTTAGGGTTTTGTTACCCAAAGTTCAAGCCCATTTTCTTCTTCTTCCCCAAAAATAAAAAATAAAAAATAAAACTAAAAATCGATAAACCCTAACTAAAAATCGATAAACCCTAACAGTAGATTCTGCTTGCAGAGACACTCGTATCAGCATTGATCTCCCCGTCAAAGGTAAGAATTTCTCAGCTCTCTCTCTCTCTATATATATATATGTATATGTATATCTATTTGTATATACGTGTAGTTCATCTATATGTTTTTCTTTTTATTTTTATTTTTTCATTTCTCGATGGTCCTTGAACTTATACCACTATGATGATTTATTGATTGGAATAGTGTTGGCATGTTCTTGATGTTACGCTGTTTAAATTTGGTTAATGCTCTCTATTGTCTTTTCCACCAATTCTTGTATTGTTTTTAATGTGTTTTTTTAGACCCATCTCCAATGCGAAATGCTATTTTTGTCATGCCAAACCTATATTTCGGCATTGCTGCAGCACTAAAATGTTATATTTTAGCATATGTGCTCAAATGGTACATGTCAAATGAATTGTTATTTCTTTCTTTGTATTGAACAAATTTAAGGTATTGCCTTGTTGGTATACCAAATTATAGGATAGTCCTCCAAAAACACATCTCCAATGGTGTACCAAAGGTCGTGCCAAATTATAGCAATGCCAAAGGTCATGCCAAATTTGGCACAGGATACAGCATTGCTAAATTTGGCATGCCATTGGAGGGGTTTTTTTTGTAGGTCATGCTATAATTTGGCAATAGCATGAGGTATAGCATACCCATTGGAGATGGTCTTAGGGGTTCATTTTCCCCCTTTTTTTTTGTAGGGGAAACCCAGTTAGTGTTTGTGTTTATGTCCATGAAGTCTGTTCGATTAAGAAAGTAGTGTATTTGCTTTTAGGCGTTTGGCCATTCTTTATACCTGGATAATTGGGTAAACCTCTGTAACCCCTGAAAAAAACTTTTCTATCTGAAATAATCTTTTTTTTTTTTTTTTGTTGTTGTTGTACCAGCTGTTTTATTGGTGCAATGCAGGTGAAGCTATGCTTAAGCAAAAGTATTCTAAATTAATGAAAAAGGGCGATCCCAGTGCACGAGGCTCTTGCCACTATGGGGTCTGTAGAGGGAGGCTGTTTCGGTGTTTAAAACTGGAGCAACCTTACCGTTGCACCGAGGCTCACCCTCGAAAAGCAATTCGTTTATTAGTTCTAATTTCTAAATGACATTTTATTTTTAAACGAAGTTCAATATTGTTTTTGTCTTCTTTTTGAGTTAAAAGTATTTGAAGTTTTGGTTTGATTTTCTAGAAAGGACTATTTTTCACCTTAATGATGTTTGTGGATAGAATTGTTGTGACTTGAGATAAAGGAATCGTAAAGCTCGGTGACTTAAAATGTGATGTTTGATAGTTCTAATACCAATTTTTCTCGGTTTCTTTTAAGAGAAATCCATTAAATTCCATACAGATTTGAACAAGCATGCCTGAAACTCTATGTATCCTCGATGAACTTCGAGTGCTTTTGAGTGACGAATGCAGACAAACTGTTTCCCACATGTTATATTTGTTCTCTCTTTGTCCATGTTTTGCCTCTGCATGGTCATTCTCTCGTCATTCCGATGATCTTAGTTATTGGCTGTCCATCAAGTCACTGAATGAACTCTATGGTTAAGATGTTACGGAAACTTTCTAACGCTTGATCCTTTGATTATTACTTTCTCATCGTGCTGATCTGTTTGAATTTTGACTTAATAGTCTTGTTGTCTGTGTTCCCGATGTTCAAAATCTCCGCCGTGACTGAGATGTCTCTTGCTAGTCGTCCTTGTATCATAGGTCCCCAAGGCAAGAAGGCTACCCATGAGAAAAATATCATGAGACAAGATTGTCACGTAAGACGTTTCGTTTGTCTGGGCTGCAATGACACTGTGGCGTGAGACATCCAAGAAACTAGATGATCTTTTTTTCAGCGAGACGTAACAGAAGATGATGGCTTCTCGTCTGTGGTATGAGGACATAATCTATATGATCTTTTTTCTCAAAGATGTTACAGACAATAGGAATGATGAAATTAAGGGGCAGCAAGAAGCCAGATGCACATGAAAACTTAGTCTAGAATTTGTGTTTATAATGGTTGAATCACTTGGAGGAAATAATTTGAGTATATACAAATTTAATACACTTATATTGGTAACCCAGGAACCAAAACTGAGCCTATTTAATACATGTCTTCACACTATAATATTTGACTTTTAAGATTTTATGACAATATTTTTGCCTTGTGACCCATAAAATTAAAGTAGGTTGGCTTAAGTGGAGGAGTGCTTCTGGAGTATTATGTGACCGGATAATACCAGCAAAATTGAAAGGAAATTTTTATAGGACAGCTATTAGGCCAGCTATGCTCTACGGAACAACACATTAGCAAAGTGAGCGTAGCTGAGATGAGGATGCTAAGATGGATGTGTGGTAAGACTAGAAAAGATAGAATTAGAATGAGTACTTTCGAGAGACTGTAGGAGTGGCACATATTGAGGATAAGTTGAGGGAGAATAGACTTAGATGGTTCGGCCATGTGCAACAAAGACCTGTAAATGCACCTGTGTGAAAGAGCGATAAGATCGTAGTGCCTGGAATGGTTAGAGGGAGAGGCAGACCTAGACTGACCTGGGAATATGTAGTGCAACAAGATATGAATATATATAATTTAAATGAGCATATAGCTCTTGATCGGGCAGAATGGAGAAAAAGGATTCATACAGTTGACCCCAATTAATTGGGACACAAGGTTTGGTTTGGTTTGGTTTGGTTTTTTAATTGCATTATGTTCTTTATTTTGGAAGATGAATGAAGTAGCAGCAGAGTAAAGTAATACTTGTAGGGAAAAGAGGGGGAGTAAAATAAAAAAGAGAGTAAATGCTGGAATTTTTTCAATGAGGAAGGCCTTTTCTTGATGCTTTTTTTCCTTTTTAATGCAGGATTTTTTTACACTGAGATGCCTACTCCTATTGATAATAACGAGGCACCCAGTTCAGATCCACAGCAGGACAATCGGAGGAGAAAGAAGTCAATAGTATGGGAATACTTCACGATTGAAACAGTCGGTGCTGGCTGCACCAGGGCCTGCTGTAAGCAATGCAAAAAGTCATTTGCATACATTACGGGGTCAAAGCTAGCTGGAACCAGCCACCTCAAACGCCACATTTCCTTGGGCATCTGCCCCGTAAGCCGTCGTAACCAGGAGAAAAATCAACTAACTCCACATGCTCCTGATTCCCAAATTGATGGTCCCGCATTGGGCTCTCAGCCTCCGAGAAAGCGGTACAGGGGAACCCCTGGACCAGCACCCATCCTCTTCGATCAGGACCGTTGTATCCTGGAAATTGCCAAAATGATCATCCTGCATGAATATCCCCTTAACATTGTCGAACAGCCTGCTTTTGTTGATTTTGTAAGAACCCTCCAACCTCAGTTCAATATGTTGAGCTTCAATACTGTTGAAAATGAATGTGTGGGTGTGTACCTGAGGGAGAAGCAGAGTCTTTTGCACCTTATTAGTGGAATTCCAGGACGCATGAGCCTTGCTGTGGATTTGTGGACATCGGATCAAAGCCTGGGGTATGTAGTTTTAACGGGTCACTTCATTGATTGTGATTGGAAATTGCATCGGAGGGTCCTTAATGTTATACTGGTCCCATCTCCTGATTCAGAGGTTGCCTTCAATCACGCTTTAGCTGCTAGCTTAACTGATTGGTGTTTGGATAGCAAGCTATTTACGCTAACTCTTGATCAATCCTTCGCAAGCACAAATGTTAGAGACAATCTCCGAGGTTTACTCTCAATCAAGAACCCACTTATTCTCAACGGTCAGCTAATAATCGAAAATTGTTATGCTCGGACTTTAACTCGTCTTGCTCAAGATGTGTTGGGTTCGATGAGGGAAACCGTAGGGAAAGTCCGTGGAAGTGTGAAGTATGTGAAAACATACAAAGTTCTTGAAGAAAAGTTCATTGAGCTGAAACAACAGCTTCAAGTGCCGAGTCCTAAAGGTCTAATCCTTGATAATAAATCAAAATGGAACACTACTTATCATATGTTGGTGGCTGCTTCCAAACTGAAGGAAGTGTTTTCTTGCTTGGACACTTCTGATCCAAATTACAAAGAAACCCCATCTATGGAGGAGTGGAAAAAAGTGGAAGTCCTATGTACATACTTAAAGCTTTTATTCGATGCAGCCAATATCTTAAGTTCTACAACATACCCAACTGCCAATATATTCTTCCATGAAGTGTGGAAAATTCAGTTTGAGCTTACACATGCGGTAAATAGTGAGGATCCGTTCATTAGCAGTCTTGTTAGACCTTTACAAGAGAAGTTTGATAAATATTGGAGGGAAAGCAGTCTGGTCTTGGCAATTGCTGTAGTCATGGATCCAAGGTTTAAAATGAAGCTTGTGGAGTTTAGCTTTTCGAGGATCTACGGTGAAGATGCCGAGACTTGGATCAAGATCATTGATGAGGGTGTTCATGAATTATTTCTTGAATATATAGTTCTAATGCTTCCTCCACCAACTTTTGTGCACGAAGGAAACGAAGAAGTGGCCAAAACAGAGATGCTGCATGAAGATACCCTTCTTTCCACCTATGATGGGCTTTCGGATTTTGATGTTTACATCTCCGAGATCACAAGTACCCAACAGATGAAACCTGAATTAGATCAGTATCTTGAAGAATCCCTTATGCCTCGGGTCCAAGATTTTGATGTTTTGGGTTGGTGGAAACTAAACCAATTAAAGTATCCGACTCTCTCCAAAATGGCAGCTGATATTTTGTCCATTCCAGTCTCCACAGTTCCTCCAGATTCAGTTTTTGACACTGTAAATAAGAAGATGGATAGCTATCGGAGTTCGTTGAGACCTACGACACTAGAGGCCCTTATTTGTGCCAAGGATTGGCTTCAGTATGGGTCTTTGGATTTTTTTAGTGCAATAGTTAAAATGGAGTACTGAGTTTATAGGAATTTTGTTCATCTTGTAGAGGAGTATTGTTTTGATGTTCATCTCAAGGTGTATTCAAGTCAATATCTCTATTTTTTTTTTTTTACATCCGCCGAGTCTATAATGAAATTTTCACTTGGCTAGGGGGGCTTTTCAAGGCTTTGATATCGTCTAGAAATATATTTTTAATCCATATATCACAATTTTTTTTTATCCTTAATAGTTTTCTTAATCTCTTCTAAATATGCTTGTAGTTTTCTTACATCTCCTAGTTGTATCCATGTAAACATTTATTTGCTCTTATGTCTCAATTGACTGGTAAGTTCCTAACTTAACATTTTTTTGTTGTTCTCCCAATTTTTACCTGTCATGCTTTTAGCTTCATGGAATTGGCCACATTTAGTCCACCATAGCCCCCATGTAGCTCCGCCCTCGCAAACTCAATCATTTCAGGTAGTTCTGCTCAGTCCAAAAAACACTGTAAATTAGTATTCCAATTTGGAAAGAAAAAAAAACCCTTATACTTGTCAGTCGTAACACAGATCGTATAGCTGTTTGTATTGATTCTTAGACCGCACTTGAGTTATCTTTTAAAATTCTCACCTTCTATTGGTTCTTAGAGCGTGCTTGAGTTATCAATTAAAATTTTCATTTTTTTTCAAGTAAGAGAGTTTTTTTTTTTTAAAAACCTTTAAAAAGGAATCAGATTTTTTTAAAATGTAAAAAGCTTATCCAAACGGTCACAACTTTTAAACAATTATTTATAGAAGTGATGCCAAGCTCTGAAAAAGACATCCCAATCAAACTCTTAAACTGCAAAGAAGATCAAAGTACCCACATGATAGATAATTGTTAATATTTGAGATAACAAACCAGTGAAACTTAGTTTTGGACTATGTACGAGCATAGTTCGGTCACATGAATACTTGGGTTGAAACTCATGAAAACAAGGATTTTAATGGAAAGAGGACTCGTGGATAAATCCTCTCCACATCCATTAATGTATAAAGACTAAGTCTTCTTTGTAATAAAGTATCTTTTGTAAGTTAGTGATACATACATGCATTCGGATGTATAATTTACATTTTGGATTCCATACAGTAGCATACAGTAGTTGTGTCATAAATGTAAACCAACTACTTTGATGTGTAGTTGAAGTCTATATATAGGCATATCATTTACTTAGGAATCATTGTGTAACATACCAACTATTAGCCTCAATATAAAACTACTTTGACCATCCTTTTGTATGAAAACTTTCCTACTCCTTCTTCGTCTTCTACTTCACTTTGTGTAACTGGTATCAGAGTATCAGTGTTCTATCTATATAGTATCTTTGTAAGTATTCTCTTAGTTTATATCTTCTCTAAATACATCTTACTTGCTTATATTATTCTGTTTTTACGGTTGTTATTTCTCTTGGTTATTAGTTGTCAGAGCCCATATACCCGTCTGTTCATGACCTTTTGTTGCGGTAGTTAGGCTTGTTCAGGTCTTTTGTGAACTCTTGGGAGGTCTTAGGCACCAGACAATTACTAAGCTTGAGAAAGAAATTTCCATAATGACATATAAGTATAAGACAGTAACGTGTGTAGGAAATACTGTAGAATGTATAAATAACTCATATGATCATGCACTTCATATTGAAAAAGAGTCAGCTACTATAGGTAGTATGTGTTCAAATTTAAATAGTATAACAGATCTTATGTGTTATTGTTTTTCTAAACTAGAAAAAAACCAACAAATAAATCACAACTATCTAGAGTCAGTAGTAACTTCCATAGATCATAAGATAGATAATATTGGATCTATTACTAGTATTGATCTGGAAAAAGAAACAAAAAAACATATTAGTCTTTTAATCAAAAGTTTGGAAAAAGCAACTAATGAAAAAATAGATAATGGTATGAATAATCCTGGTGATAATGAAATCCCTCGATTATATTATGGATCCGAAGATATTCTGATGTTACAAGAAAAATCCTATAATAAGACCGAGTATGAGAATATCGTCGAAATCCTAGATTACTGGTGTCAACTATATAAAGACCCAGATTTAACTGTTGAGGAAAGAAATAAGATAATAACGCAGATAAGAGACACTTCTCTGCAATATAAGGAATTATTAAGGCATTTTGAATATTCTATAAATGTCTTATCAGATGATGATAGTCAATCATCCTCTTCAGAAGAGTCCTCAGATGAAACACATGAGGATGAAACCCAACTCCTAAGGGAAAAAAGAAAAGCTAGTGAACCCTTAGATCCAGAATATTTTGGTGATTTTGGAATGAATGAGTTCAATCTGGATGAATTTATTCAAGCAGGGGAGGATGGAAAAGCTAAAGTAGACAAACCCTCTACTTCAGAATCAACTCCTGAACCAGTAGCAACCAGGAGAGATGATAACCATAAGTCCCCAATAGCCCAGAATGGTACTTATTTAAATCTTACTAATGTACCATTTAGAGACCAAATAGCCGCTATTGAAGATTGGGCACAATCACTGTCCATCATCATTACAAATTATGGTACTATATGAACCAAAGCAAAGTTCCTAGATTATATTGCAGCCACCTTACAAGGTGATGCAATACAATGGTTAAAGCAATGGGAAAAAAGTGAGTTAGGACAAGCCCAGAAAAAGGAATTGTTAGAATATGACTCCTTTGACAAAATCCTAGCCAAATTTGCCCTTCTTTTAAAAACTAATTTATGTGGCTTTGTAGGTAATAGTAATTTGCAAGAAGATGCAATTTATATTCTCACTAAGACAGAATTGTGTAATATATGTCTTTATGAAGACTATGTTGCAGCTTTTAAAAAGTATTATTATCAACTTGATCCATCAGCCACAACATATTGGCTTGATCAATTTTTTCACAAACTCCCTAATCCATGGGATGAGTTAGCTATTAAAGGCTACCAAGACTTTTTTAAGAAAGTAGGAAAGGAAGATTCAGATAACTTGGGTTTTCGCATACAATATGTTCTTCGGTTGATAACTCATCACTGTTTAGAACTAAAAGCGAAAAAACAGGTAAAAAACTAGATTCCCAATAATAAATATGGTCAACAATGTTGTGACAAAATTTTAAGGGAAAATCTAAAAATAGAATGTTCAACTCCATCTTATAGGAAAAAGAAATGATTTAAGAAACGAAAGTTCAAGTGGAAACCATGGAATAAAAATAAAAATTTTTCCAAAAAGAAAAAATATATTCAGAGGAAAAAGCAAAAAAATACAAGTACTTTCAAAAAGAAAACCTGAGATGCTTCATATGTAATGAAGAAGGTTATTATGCACCTGACTACCCTATAAAAGGGAAGAGTGCAAAGAAAATGATCAAAGTTCTTGAAGAATAAGAATTTGAAGTACTCTTCGGAGAAGAAATTTCCGATAAAGAAGAAATTCTTTACAAAATTTCTAGTGAAGACTACAGTTCTTCAGATAAAGAGATTAATGAATATATCTTCATGATACAAGATAACATTCAAGAAGTTCCACAAGACGAATTAGAAAATATTCGCCTTAAAGATGTTGTAGGAGAGGAAGTCACTCTCACTGAATCTGAATTAGCACGATTTGAAAAACTTAAAACTCTTGTTGTACTAGAAATTTACAAAATTTCTAGATTTAATTTTTTCTCAGCACGAGTGTTTGAACAATATAGTGGAAACTCAAAAGCTCAATTTTTCAGCGAAGGAAAATTGATATTCTACTTTTTGATAAAAGAAAAGTTGCTAGATGGAAGGCAAAATACCCTAATATCCAATATATTCATATTGGTGTCATTCAAGTTACCATTACTGCTTTATTTATGCAAAGGCTAGACACCCCAATTTTAGCAGTAATTTTTGACAAAAGATTTTCAGACCCAATGAAAAAAAAATCATTGGAGGAATCCAGTCTAATATGGCTAATAGAGTAATTTGGTTTAACATCAGACCACATTTCTTTATTTCCGTAAATGATCCTAATATTGAAGACACGGTTAGAATAAGGATCAAAAACAAAAGGACTTGCTATGAAGCTGTTTGCTATATTTGTTTATTTGGGCGTGCCAGAGCCTTGTGAGGTAGACCCAAACTAATAAAACAAAATTTCCTAAGACACTTGTGTGAGTGATACACAAGGTTTGAAAATCTGACTTCTAACAGGCGATTGTGTGAGGTGAGTAGGAAAGTACCCTCACCCAAAGTCCCTAGACAGTGCTGAAGCGCACAAGTCTAGCAAGTGATGAACACAAGCAAGAGAAATTAAATAAAAAGAGCATTTTTATTTAATTGAAATAAGAAAGAGAAAATTACAAAGATGTAATTTAAATGCTAAGAAAGCCTAAGAAAAATAAAGAGAATGCTAAGAGTGCTAAGAATGCATGGTTGAATGCTTTTTCGAAGTGACGCGGAGTGCTTTGATAGCTTGGCCTGCCTGTTGATTTATAGCGGCCATGGAGGTCTTCTAGATATGGTAGAAAATTGGATGAATATTAATCTGGTAAAAAATACCAGTTTATTTCCATATCAGTAGATAATATCTGATAAAGGCTTCCATATATCTTCGAATATATACATATATGTATATGCATATATATCTTGCATCTGGTCCCTTTTGTGGCTTGATTCGGCTTCCTTCTTAAGCAAGTAAAAGATATACTTTCCTAAATCTCTTAATATTATCTTCCTAAATCAAATAATATTGATATTATCCCTTCCATATGTGATAATATCTTCCCAAATCAGATAATATCTTGAAATATTATCTTCCCTATTATGATAATGTTTCCCAAACTGATAACATTATCACATTGAGAGTTTGTAGGGTGATACGCTTCCCAAATTGATTAGAATACTGATTGCACAGAATAAGTTGCCAATTTGGAACAACTATGTAGTGGCAGGCTCACTTTGATATGTGCAGTGAAATGAGGTGGCAGCCCGATGGTGCAAGCATAACGGAAGCCCGATATTATCACATACACAGTCCGATGGCATTGAACTGCCAAATATAAATACCCAAAGTTGGTCAGTCCGATCACAGTGATGCCCGATTAAATGACGATCAGCCCGATTAACCAGTGGTTAGCCCGAGTAAACTGTTAGACAGTTCGAATAAACATGTCCGATCTCCAACTGAGGTAGCAGTCCGAATTGGACTTAGCTTAGCCCGAACAAATGTTGGGTAGTCCGAATAAACAAAGGTGCTAGCCCGATGGAGATATAATTCAACCATATTGAAACAGGGGCCCACCTTTTGTAGTGGCCCAACTAGATGGTGATCAGCCCGACTGTAGTAAGCCCGATCAACTTCTGAAGTAACCACTTAGCCATTAATTTTTGCCTAATTTTGCCATCGGTCTTACGAGTCCGATTAACATATTCCAATCGGCCTCTACCAACTTTGATTTAAAAAATGTATTTTTTAGGTACAAACAGAAGCAAATTCCCATGACTTCAACGGGGGATCCAGGAATCTCAATCAGGAGGGGTTGTGTAAGAACTTAGAGTCACATGGGGGTTCGGGGGCGCGAGGTAAATTTTTTTGGATCTATTTGTAATTAGGCCAATATATAACATATAATAAGGTTTTTTTTATCAATTTTTGGGAGAATGAAGTATAATTTGGCCAACATAATACATATAAAATTATTTATTTAAGCCTAACTAATATTTTTTGGGGGGCTATATAATAAGTTTAATTATTTTGGGAGGGCAAAGCTTAATAAAATTTGAAAATTTACCTAAAATGTATGTATAAAAGTGTAATTTCCCAAAACCTAGGGGTGGCTACTGCCCCCACTTGCCCCCCCCCCCCCCCCCCCCCCCCCCCCCTACATCCGCCACTGCATGACTTGTCAATTAAATGGAAAACAATCCATGAATTAACAAGGTTTACTGAAACTAGGGTCAAACAAACAGAAAATAGATTAGTAGAAACTTTTGAACCTAGACCCTTTGACATAGTTATTCAACCTAGATTGATTAACTGGAGTGATCTAGAAATTCCTAGACAATGGTTAATTTCAGATCTTGTAGAAGAAGAAAATAGAGGAAATACAACTCCTATGATGAATCTACAAGCTTCAGGAAAAAACTTGTATATTCAAAACCAAAAAAGAACAACTTTTACCTCCGTCTTTGAAAGAAAATTTTCTAATAAACAATTAGAAAAAGGAGAATCCAATAAACAAAAAAGTATTGGATTCAAAAATGTTCAAGTTCCAATTTTACCTGGAACAATATTTCAAAAGGAAGATGAAATTAAATTTGCTGCTATTTATCATCTTCAAACCAAAAATGATTTTATCATTTTTTTTTTCTCCTAGTCAAGGAAAAAAGAGATATACATATGTTCAAGGAACATTTAATTTTGCAGGTTATAAACCATATAACCTGTGTGTTCTAATAGATACAGGAGCTACAATTAGTTTTTGTAAATGGAATGCAATTCCCAAGGAAAAATAGACTTTAATGAAACCCCCTATCCTTGTCACAGGAATTGATGGTAATCACACCACAATTCAGTTTAAAGCCAAAGATGTTACAATCTGGTTAGGGGAAAACAAATTCATCATACCAAAAAATTTATGTTTTCCTTATATGCATGGTGATTTTCTTTTAGGAAATAATTTTATTTATAAATATTTACCTGTGCATATCTATGACAAAGGTATTGCTTTAAGTATTAAAAATACTTTGATTCAGATACTTTTGCTTGAGCAACATAAATATGTATGTGATACAGAGTTTGCGTCCATTCCACGTGGTGAAATGACACCCATCATCAAAACCATTGATGAATCACATTGGATTTATAAAATCTTAAAAGAAAATTTTAGTGAAGATCCATTAAAATTATGGTCTCGAAGTCCTAGATTTTGCACTTTAAAGTTAAGAGATCCTAATGTCATCATTAGATCCTAATGTCATCATTAAAGTAAAACCTATGATCTATACCAGAGGATATAGATGAATTTGATATTCAAACTCAAGAACTTCAGATAGAAAGCTTCTGATCGCAACGAAAAAATTATTCACTATTGGCATTACTTGAGAGGAAATGGCTTTTAATGACAATTATTATAAGTACGTGTGCTTTATAGAACTTGAGAATAACTTTTCTTTCCGTCCATATATATATGTATATACTCAATCCTTTCTGCCGTTGATAGATAAGTTACCAATTAGATTTTCCCAAGTCTGAAGGCAATCCTCAAAAGAGTAATTATATGCTTCCCAAATATTTATTCTAAAAGTACTTCTCAAATAATGTGGTAGTAGGAGTAGGTCTAATACAGTGGGACCAATTGAATTTTGATTGAAAGTTGTTTACCTGGCCCCACTGTCACACCATTTGAGAAGCACTTTTCAGATAGAAATTTGGAAAGCATAACATTACTCATCCTAAAAAAGGCATTCAAATGCACGAGACTCGGACTCCAACCACTATCTAATTTAGATCGGTGCATATCCCTCCTTACCTGGTTCTTCTACTAAGCGCATGGTGGTTTGACCGCACCACGGCACCATACGCGTAGGAGAGAGAAAGAGAGCGTTGAGTGGGGCCAAACCACAATGGTTTTGGTAGTTATAATTTTTTCTCATCGTGGTTATAATCTTTCCTTATTATGTTATAATTTTTTCTCATGGTAGTTACAAATTTGTCATTTTCTCATAGGTTGCAATCTTTTGCTATCAAAGTTACAATATTTCTTCTTTATCAAAAAAAAAATTAATAAAGTTACAATATTTCCTCATCAAGTTATGATCTTTCATCATCAAGTTACACTTATCAAGTTACATTTAAATTTACTATTTTTCATTTTATTTTTGTTTCTTCGACAATAATAATTACCAGATAAATTAATATCTGCCTTAAGACTCATTTATTTTCTTACAATAGACTACAAAAGAGCATCTAATTGTGTATGATTTACATGCCTAATCTTAGCTTACTCTCTCATCTTGATGTGCAACACTCGGCAGAATGCCTTGTTGATTGGAAACAACGGATGAGTATCGCAACTGAATCTTCTGATGGAATTGAGTCTTCTGGAGGGAGTTGCGCAACTGGGGTCTTCTGAGGGAATTGCGTCGAGTGTCCAACTCAACTTCTCTCTCCGTTTCTTCTTAGGCTATGTTTGGTAGATGGATTTAGTGAGTGAGAAGTAAAGAAAGTGAGAAAAAACACTTTTTTTTTTCCTTGTTTGCTTGGTAGGGAAATAGGAAGGAAAAGAAAGTAATGCAAAAAATAAAATTAAGAAGTTGACAAATGATTCAAATTTCTTTATCATTCCTTTATTTGTTAGATTTTTGTAATTCTTAATACCAAATGTTATTTAAAAGCATAGAGGAAAACCCCAAGGATATAGTTTTCCTTTCCCTTTCATACTCAATCTGCAGCCAACAGAGCCTTTCTATCTTCTTCTATTTCTCTGAATTATTGTCATTTAACCTTGTAACTTCTAGTTATCTTCACCACCATGCAACCCCAACAAATAATCCACAGAGACATTAAAGCAAGCAAATGTATTTGGTAGAAAATCTGATTTTGAAGCCCAAGTTGTTGATTTCCGATTTGCAAAGCTCATAGACTCAGAAAGAGAAGTGTTCTGCTCTCGAGTCTAGAGAATGAACTGTTCAAAAGTCTTCAGGCTGTGGATTATAATGATGGGTTGTCTACGGAGGATGGTTCAGATGTAGGAGGATGGTTCAGACATCGTCTCGGAAGTGAAAGAATCAATAGTGGAAGTGAGGGAATTGGGAGGTGAACCTGAAACCACTCTTGCTGGTTGAACTTGCAGTCTGTTGTAGTATTTCATATTGTTGTGTACTTTGGGTTTTCAATATTTGGCAAAGGTGACAGAGACTTTTCATTTTAAAAGAATGGCCTCAAGAGTTAGTTTGAAAGCATTTGTGCGATTGTTGTGGGTATTGTTGTTCTGCTTCTTCCTTTCTTTTCGTTTTTTGAGAATGTGAATCTTTTTAGGTTCCATCAGATGGTTTTCAGTGTTTTTTATATAGGCGTAAGTAGGAGAGTACATGAAATGATGTGAAAACGGTGTGTTGGCACATCGCTTGCCTAAACAATTTGACCATCTTAAGACTTGTTTGGTAATACTTAAAATAGAATTTGTTCGAGATCTGATTTTTGTGAGAGAAATAATTGCTTTCCTCATCAAAGTCGAAACGCCCCCTTACATCAGTGTAAGTTGCTGTGAATTCAGTAATACTGTTTGATAACAGTTTTTAAAGTTCGCAATTGATTATGAAACTCCAAAAGTTAAAAATGAACATGTTTGACAAACCAGATTATGCGATTCATTGGCAAAAAAAAAACGTGGTGAATCCCACAAACCTGCAAAAAAAAAAATATGCAAAAACTACCTACGGCAACTTTTGGTTAAAAAAAGGTTTTTTTCTACTAACTGGAGCAGTAGAATAGAGAGCGAGAGAGAGAGAGAGAGAGAGAGAACACAAAGGACTTCAAAACCATATATTTACAACTCAAATGGAAATATGGTTGCTACTACAGCAGTTTACAACCACACTCTGGATGCACAGCCGTATCAAAAGATATTATACAGTCGGTACTACAACAAAATGGGTTTTTACTGACTGTGTTTCCAGTAGTTAGAAAAGTGTGAACAAAAAATTATACATATTCCGGGTGTAATAATAAACAGCCAACAATATATCACGTAAATGTATCCTCACGGTCACCTTCTGCGGTATCACCTTCCTCCAAGTTGCTGAACTCTAAGAAATGAGTTGGCCTGTGGTCCTCATTATAGTACTCTCGAGGAGTCCCCAGCTTGATCCCATACTTCATCCCCACTGTGTGTTTCACACCCATGAAGTTGTAATTCCATGGACCGTTGTCTGGAATCTAAGAAATAAAAGCCAAACAAAATGACCTGGGTCAGTTCCTTTGGGACAAAAAAAAATATTGAAACAATTACGTAAACATGTATATACCCCAGTAAGCAATTGAAACTAAGAATTGCCCAATCGCCAATTGGTAGGATAACTTTCCCTAGGGATTTGTTCGATTTGTGGATTTAAAGAAGGAAAACGAGAACGAAAATTATTTCCCTAGTGTTCTCCTCCATGATTTAAAAAAAGACAAAACAAAAATTTATTTGTTTTTCACATCTTTTACTTCCTACATTCCTCACAGTTTTTTATTAAGCAAACAAAGAGAAGTGCCCTCCTCCTGTTTTCTTTCTCCTTTCCCTCGCTAAATCCATGAACCAAACAGAGCCTAGCCAACAACAGCAGCACTGTAGCAGAAACACTTCAGACACATCCTTACCATGTAGAAACCAAGGAAGCGGTCACTCAGCAGCATCTGGACCTTCTCATAATGTGTTGGCAAGTAACCATGTGGATTGCTTCCACTGTCCTTGTTGGCACGGCCCCACTCGTAACCAGTGGGCGTAAGCTTATAAGCAGTTAATGAACAGGACCCCGGAGTAAAACTGCAAGTCAGGACAATGCACCGCTCTCCATCCCACTGCTTATTGTTCTCTAGAATCCTAGCATGGTTAGTGAGATCCTGCGACAAGTAAATTGCTTGGGTGAGGACATGTCATGACATAGTATTTTCGTAACATCTAGACTAAAGTATTAAGGGCATGTTTGCATTGGCTCTGGATTTTCGGTTTAGGCAGAAACAGCAAGACCTAATCACTAGGGCACCATGGAAATTAAAATTTAAAAAATTAAAAATTACTAAAATCCCAATCTGCTTCGTGCAACATGGGATGAAGCACCTGTCGACCTGCTGAAACCAAAACAAACTTTTGGGGGCCCAGAAGTGCTTAAAATTAATCCTAACTGGCAAATATACAAGTTTGGTCCCAAAAGCATATGTTTAAGTCCAAACATCCATTTGAGAAGTGATACCAAACAGGCCCAAAGTCAAATCACTGCTCCTCATCTTAAAATATGATAAGACAATTAACCACAGTAGATGAAAGAAGTAAAAAAACCTGTGGTGACAACTGAGGAAGCTCATTTGGTTGCGTGTGCATCCATCCCAAAGGCTCTAAATCATTTAGGAAATCATGCTCAGGAAGAGCTGATGGGAGATGGACTTGTTGGTGGGTCCCCCACTGTGGTGCCATGGCAATACAACGAATTTCCTTGACCTGAGGATTGTCTGGAGGACTTATGCCATATAAATAACCTGCTATTTGAGTCCGCAGATCTGCAATACATATGAACTTCTTCAAGATGTTTTTGGGCATAATGTAAGTGTACCCAGTTTCCTGCATCGTAAGTTGTACTCCAATGTTAGCACATATATATAGGACACTTGGAGCTTAAATTTCATATTAGGAACGGGCAACAATATTATTTACCTTAATGTCCTCCGAATTCACGTATATATGATTCACACGAAGATAGAGGTTTGTAGCAGAGATTGCTCTCACACGCCAATCAGTTTTAGACCCAAAGGCAGCTTGCTCGTAGGGACTAGTAGTAGTCACAATGAGTTCATCACCGTGCACATTTGTTGTTCTGGTAGTGACAGCAGTGAGCTGACTCGCTTCTTTGGCCTGAAGATAAAAATTTCACTCAAAAGTGAATAAACGAAAACCCAATATAAATGCGAGATGAAACTTAAAAGAAAAGAAAGACGGCATTGTTTCCAAATACAAAAAACAAGTTCAGCCACCACCAAATAGGATGTGTCATGGAATTTGACACAGCATTGTTTCCAAACACAGAGGAACAACACTTCACCTGTTTCTCTATCTCGGCAATCTGTTGTCTCTGTTGCGATGGTGGAGTAATCTCAGCTCCAAGAATTATATCACGAATCTCAGACTGTGTCAATGCCGATGTATTAACGTTGTTCTTCTTGGCATAATCTGAGAGTATGAGATCTCTCAAAGCAACTTCAACCTGCACCATACAATACCTTTAATGCCCCTCAAACAAATGAACTCTTTAAACAACCTCATAAAATAGAAGGTGTATATAATATTAGTAAATAAATATCCTTTTAATTTAAATACAAGACTACAAGTCACATTAAAATCCATCCTCTTTGACAAATGGGCAAAACTAAAGAGTTACCTTCATCCACTGATCATCTGTGAGAGAAGGCCAGATGTGGTGGGGCTCAGTGATAACGGTCTTGTCAGGCTTCAGTAACATTTTAGCCTTCTCATTGTTGACATGGAGTGCACGGAGAATAAGAATGAGTCTGGAGAATGCGGTGTAAGATGAAATACTCTTCAACCAATCGTCGTATATATTGAACAAAACCATTTGTGGTTCTGTAGCCTTCAGAATCAGATCACCAAATTTCTCAATCTTCAAGCAAGCTTGGAATGGAAGTTGCAGCTCACTTCCTTTTATAACAATATTAGGGAAATCCAGCAAGTGAACCTCCAGGGGATCCAACATTCCTTTACGTGTAACAATGATTTGCTTTGGCTGTTCTTCAACAGGCAACGAACGCACCAGAGCAGCTACTTCTTCTGCAGTTTTCCACTTTGCCAGCTGGCCAAGTCGCTTCTGTCCTGCCCATACACTCGTGTGGATGACCTGCAAGAAACCAAAACATAATATGGATTACACTAAATATAGAGTATGGACAAAAAAAAAAGTTGCACTTCACAACAAGAAAAAACCTTCAAAAACAGCTGTCCAGTCCTCGGATTGAATATGAAGATAGCACCATTGATGGGTTTTGTAGTGAGATTTCCTTCAAAAGTCTTGTGGATTGTGACACGATACACATTTGTATCATCAACAAACCATATAATTTGATTGCTGAATATTTCCCCATAGTTCTGAGATGATAGATATGGTTCTGTGGGCTCAGAAGAATACAACTGCAACCCTTTCCTAATCCGCTCCCGCAGAACATATAAAGCTGGATTTGACTGCATAGAGACGAATGAAATATTAGTATAGTGTTCTCACCCTGCCCATCAACAATTATAATTCTTCTAAACCAAAAACCTACTATAACTACTAAGCTACCTTCATAATCTTATTCATGGCCTGAGCAAGGAGCGGTTTTGATCCTGGAAACCAGTTTCCAAATGCAGAATGCAAGTTATATGCAAGATCAAGGCCAATCATCACCCCTGCATGCAAAACAACACAATAACTAAGCCTGGCATCAAGAATCTAAATGGGTTGAATATGACATTCAAAAAGTATGACGCATACCAGTTGGCGACGGATAGATAGACATGTTGTCTGTAGTATAATCCATAAACTTAGCCCGAGTGTAACGCTCGATATCGTGAGAATCATAATCTCCCCAACGGAGCTGGACATCTATCCAGTATTTATTGCTTGCTTTCTGATCAAACACATCCTTTGACTCAGCCACTAAACTAGGCTTTGACATGGGCCATCTATGAGCAGCAAAGAGAAGTATATCGGCACAAGAGCTGTTCATTTTGTAACTTTTCCTCGGATGGATTGTTTCCTTCTGCACAGTTTCAATTTCCAATGCATCCAATTCTTGATCCAAAACCTGGCAGAGATCCATCACTACACTCTCGTGGATCTTCTGCCACAAATGTGCACGGAATATCTGAATCAATGATATCTTCAGAGTTGGTATCTTCCCATGCATGAATATGCCAGTCAAATCTAATTGCACTTGAAATCCAACGTAGACATTGGCTCGATTTATCGTAGGTGACCACCAAAGTGTAAACCTACGGTTTGGAATTTGGTTGAGCCCAGATCTTTGAGCATTCGTCAGCTTCTTATACTTCATGGACTCCTCAAAACCAGAAGCTTTTTCCCAGAAGAGACCCTCCCAAGTCGGAAAACTGAAATATTGGAAGTAATAAATGAGCTATACAAGCACTAGTAAATACAAAACTTCTACACCTAGGCATTTTTGTGAGCATGTCATCATTACGATTTATTGGTCCTCAACGCAAGTCAAATAGCAAGAGTGATTGCCACAATCCATGATTCACTTGTCAGAAACCAAAATGTAGAGTCACTTCCAACATTATATGGGAGGTTTGCAAATTAAATGAAAGCCAAAAATATATTTTCAGGACGCAAATTAAAAGTGTGATGCCTATCAATAGGTTGTTTCTTAACAGCCCTTTTTCTCTTTATAGTCTGCTGAGTCAGTATCAACCAAAATAATAAGAAGCTCATGATCCCCAAAAGAAAAGAATACTACCACTACAGTGAGACAAATTGCTTAAAACAATAGAAATTAACAGAGAAAGGGGTAGGAGAATCGTACTAAGTTCCTTTAAACAACGTATGCTCAAGAATTCCTTCAACTCCTCCGAGTGCTTGGATGACATCAGTACGATAGTTGTTCAAGTTCCACAATTTCCCATCATGCCTCTGGTGTGTCCACCAAAATGGGTTTTGTTTCAAGACTTGATACTGTTTAAAATCTGTTCGAACTCTCCATCCTTTGTCGTATGCCAATGTGTGTCGGTCTTTCTGGAACAAAGTATTGATTCGAGGTATTCCACGATCCCATGAATCCTGATCAATGAATTGAACAAACAGTTAGTAAAAAACCCAAATATATCCATTCTTCACAATCAATACCGGAGAGCTAATAAATGGTCAAAAAGTCCAAACAAAACTCTACACATGAATACACCACTAAAACAAAACACCAACAAATAATTTTAGAGGGGACACGTCGCCAAAGCGCTTGGATGATTAACACCCTCTCCCCCTCTTCAAAAAAAAAAAACACCACTAATAGAAGAAGGAACAGGCTTGAGGTGATGAGTTTGAAGACACGTTAGGACCAACAAGTGAAGTCATTAAACACGACAAGTCTAGAGGATCGAAGCGGTAAAGAGACTGCCGAAAGGGATAAGTTAAGATGCAATAGACAATAATACTCACTTCCAAGTCTTCAAGAGTCAAACGCCTATTTTGTGACTGAGCTTCCTGCCTCTTAAGTGCATATTCCGCCCAAACTCTCTGAGAATCGATGAACTCACTTTCCCATGGCTGTTGAGAAGAGAAAGAGGATCAAAAAGAAGTTAAATACATGCGGAGAACACGATAAAAAAAGAGTAATATGCATTTATCATACTTGTATGTAACGGTAAAGATTTGGAATCAGCTGGTCCTCTTCATGACTCATCCCACTTCTAAAATGTGTTACGCCAACATCTGTCTGCTGACTATACCGGAGATCACTTTGTGGAATCAATATATGACCCATGGATAACATGCCAAGACCTCCAATTTCCTTTGGCGTGTAAAAAATAACAGGAGGGAACCTAAAAACAGAACATTACATTCAGGAACGCACTACAAACAGAACTCCATAGTTATTATCCAAACAGCTTAGATGACAGGTTTACCTGCTAGGCATTTTGGAATTCAATCCGATCTTAATACGGGTTTGAATTTTGTTTTCACATTTCACTAGCAAGTCTAACAGTTCTTGTGTATGTACTGTTGCTTCACGGAAATACGTCATGAGGCCTATAAAAAAAATTGATAAAAAAATAAGAAAAACTACTTAGCAACAAGATGTGAGGTAACACCGTAACACCAATACAATGGGGAAGAAAAATAAAAAATAGCCACCTATAAGGGCAGTATTCCATTTGTTGACGATTTTCGTAAATGTTGTTGAACCTGACGACATAAGAATCTGCCTAACACGATTCTCAAACACCTTCATATGTTCATCATCAACCCGTAAGAAAGCAACTGCAGTCCTTTCTTTCGTCTGTTCATTCTGCAGATTCCACACTCCATCTTTGGTATTGCTGAATGCCTCTAGACTCATTCTTATCTTAGGCAGTATACGGACTTCAAATCCAGACCTACATTCAGAAGCATGTAATAATTGATTACTTGTCAAATTAAATCAGAAGGAAAAGCCCAAACCATACAGAAAGATAATCTGCAAAGGAAAAAAGAAGAATTAAAAGTTAAGATAGGAAGGTAAGTACACATTAAAATCACTTTGGATCACTCACAGAATTTAAGGAAATGTCTCTAGTCTCTACAAAATAGGTAATGTTCTGTGAATTTTCCTCTATTCCCAGAATATTTTAAGAACCTAGGGGAAAGCACTGAAACCTGAAAGGGAAAGTAACGTTCGCCAAAACATACTGTGTTGGGAAACATGAGACACTGATTCTCATTCTCGTCTAACATAAGACTACCAATGAACGGGTCAGCAAACAAAACCAGGAATATGGTTTTCTCCAAGGTCCATGACAAATGTGGTCAGTCATTGATGTGGCGCTCAAAATACATAATGATATCCTAAGATGCCCAACTCGATTGAAAATCAAGGTCAAACATAAGAGAAGAGCCCAAAGATTCAAGAGTAACATATGACACAACACAAGGCAGTTAAAAAATAGGCATGTTAAACCATACTAATGTGAAACTGTAACAAGGTGTACGTACATGCTGAAGAGCAAGTTTGGGTTGTCTTTGCTATAAACAGAAACAAAGCTGTTCTCCCACTCCAGAGTCGTAATACTTCGAGGAAGACGATTCTTCATATCCCAGAAAACACTTCTCCCAAGATTGACTGAGACAGGGAAAAAAAAAAAAAAGAAAAAGACAGAGCAATCATATGTCCTTGAATCTCATCAAAGCCGTTGCATTTTGAATCTACTGCTACCTTGCATGATCAAATTTAGACAAACGAGGAGGCTTACCATCATGCTTCATGAGCCTCATTCTTGCATCTCTAGGCCAGCACTTCTTGTTGTTGTAGCCAACCATATTTTCATTGTTGGGATCGGGATGCTCTGTAAGATACCGCTGGATAAGGTCACGAGCCTCTTCATGAGTGAAGCGAAACAATATGTGCACCCTGTCGATATAACGAGAGTACAACCGAATTGGATGTCGTGTTTCAACTTTTGTGTCCCAATAAGTAATGAACTCATTTGGCATCTGTGGTGGACCAGCAATCTCACTAGCACGTGTCAAACCAAGAAGTAAGAGATCCAACACCAGCCCATAGTATTGTACAACAAAAGAGGCAAACTGAAGACCACGTATAAGCCCATATGAGTTTGTATGACTCATATCCTTGTAAGACAAGACAACATTGTTCTTTGCAGTCACATAATCAGCAATATTATGGTCAAGAACCAGACGTAAAAGCCTGCAAAAGCAATAGGAAAAGCAGAACAAATGAAAATCAAGGGCTAGGTTATGAAATTTACGTGAAATTAAGCAAAGAAGTTCAACTCTATTCACCTGTTAAGCATGGTCAAATCAATCTTCTCAAAGAACTTCTCAAACTTGGTCTGAAGCATCACTACACACTGTCCTTCACTGGTGTCCCATACACTTTGCAAATTATTTATGCCCTGACACCATTTATAAACTAAAAGTGGAGGCGGTTCTGAATCTGCAGGCTTAATCCAATTCGGGAAGAGATGCCGCTTGTCACCTTCATACCATAGGTATTGGTCAAGATATGCATCTGTAATCTTTTCAAGAGGTTCTATCTCGTAAACAGGAATCAGATAGCTATACAAATCCATGAACTCAATGCCAACCTGCAAGATAATTAATTCTCAGGTAATATTCATGTTAAGCAATAGTTTCAAAAGCTAAAGCAGAATTCAATTCAAGTATTTGAAACCTACTTCTTTGAAGGCACGCTGTGTAAGCAGGTGACGCTTAATTCGCGACAAAGCCTCATGTGGATTATCGTAAGCTTGTTCAATGAGACCCAATTCTTCTCTCTGTAGTTGATTTAATCTCACAGCCACACTATAAGACTCCTTCAACCTTTCAAGAGCGAGGATAAGAAGCTTCGTGTCATGCTTGTAAGACAACGGAGGAAATGGAATGGGGGAAAACTTTCTTGATTCCAACCAATGAACAGTGGTAGTGTAAATAGCCACCGCTTCTTCTGGTGTGACATAAGGACCATCTTTCAAATAATTGTGCTGACGTTCCTGCAAGGAGGGAGGAAATATATTAGAGGCAGATCAAGAAAGGACGACTTGGTGAATATACAATCAATAGATACCTGTTCAGCCTTTAACCAAAGGCGAGTCAATCTTCCAAGGTTCTTCCGACAGACTGTCTTGTCAACTGTTGCACCTCTTCTTATACGTTCACGATTATAATGAGCAACATTTGTCCACCAATCAGCTTTTGACTTAACATAACGAAGAATCATGTTCTCAATAGGAACCGGCAAACCAGGTACCTATAGAGTCCTTCGGTAAGACTGTATAAAAAAAATAAAGGTTCAAGGAAAATATGAAACATCTAACACGTAAAGTACCTTCCAAGGTATGTTTGCTTTCCAGCAGCGCCATGCTTCACTTAAATGCTGCAAGATAGTTCTTGCTTTATTTTGCTTAATACCCTCTGCATTATAGATAAATATTAATGACAACGGCAATGAAATCATGAATATTCAAAGCATGATATTTGATAAAAAATTCTGTGGATGATTGATCACCTGGCATTGCATCAAGAACATCATGCATAACTGCAGCACGAAGCTCCAAGTCAAAGTGGCTTTCAACACGTTGCTTTGTAACAGTCTTGGCCACTCCTTTAGAATGGCGTCCTTCAAACTGTCGAGCAAGTAAGTTCCCCAACCATCGTTCCAGGAGAGGCACTATGCCCCGAAGAAAAAACAACCAAACCCTCCACATTGGGGCCCAAAAGCCACAACCAGGTCCTTTCCCCACCGGCCCAGTATTGAACCGATAATAAATCAAATGCTTCAGATCTTTGCACATTCGAATCTGACGCATGAGCCTATACTTGTACCGGTACATGCCTGTCAACTGGCCAACGTGCGAGAAGGTATACTGCAAACCATCTGCAAGCTGAAATGCATCCACATTTCCCAAGCGGAACTGGATATTGGCATCAACGACAAGCTTTGTGAGACGCAAGATTTCACGACAAAGATGAAACGCGTTACCAAACCGCGACTTCTTGCGTTCCTTTGTAGTTAGTGTCTTCACAGGCTTCAAATTGAAGTTATAATCCAGGTGAAGGTAATTCAGATTTTTCCTGTGAATCAAAAGATTCAGCATGTTGTACCCTTGCTTACAAACTTGGAGACCTGCTTCTGCCCAATCAAGTTCTGTAGTTTGGAAAAACTTTGTAGCTTGGAGAGACCGGAACAAGTGCTTCTTCTTCTGAGCCTTGGGGGGTCTGTGATGTAGCTCATTCAACACAAAGCACTTCAACAACTTCTGGTAGCTGACCCGAACTTTAACTGGATAAGATGGAGGACTGCAAGCACACAAAACATAGAAACGAGACCAGGTTTTAGTGCGAACAGAACATAAGATGATACATCTGAACAGCAAAAGAAAATAGTAAATTCAACCCTACCAGTGCTCCTTGTACCACTCAGACACGAGGGGTATATCTTCAGCCCGCCGCATGCGACCAGATCTCATGTTAAATGGCCTTGGTGCAAACAGAAGTGAAATTCCAGCAGCTGTTGTGTCAGTATAAATTGGAGTGTCCTTCAGCAAAGGTTCCACCCCCTCTGGCAGTTGGAAATCATCATCATCTTCCATTAGATAAACTTTCTTATCAAACTTGTCCTTATTGGCGGCAGTTATTGGGTGAATAAGAGGATCATAATAAAACGCAGGTAAATCGGGATCCTCAGTTTTTATGTACATAACCATAGGAGTGTGATATATACAAAGTTTAACTTTCCTGGGCCTGTTGTTGTAAAGATGAGGGAATGCAATTCTGTATTCCGTCCTGAGAGGTGAGCGGATTATAAGTTTGTTGATGTCATTGAACTCATTCCAGTCCTCATCCCCCTTCTCCATGTCACGATACAAAGGCTCAAACTTGGGACCACCTGCAAGAACACGATCACTTGACATATTATCCAATACAAAGAACTCATGTGCATATGAGTAATATGACCACTACAGTGTAACATGTTCATATTTGGTGGGCACCTGTGCCACCAAATATAACATTGAGATACAAGAGACTGTAGCATAACATGCCCAGCAAAGCTATAGGGAAGACAAATTAGATAAACCAAGAGAGGAAAAACATACCAGGTATGCACATGTTCAAAGCTTTGGCTGTAAAAAAGGACTCCATGTCAAACAGGTAGAAATAATTTCTGTCGATTAAGTCTGAAAGCAACTGTCCGGCAAGCCGATGGAGGGTTGCCATGATGGGGAGAGAAAGGTGCCACTTCCTGTAGCTGGGACCATTTATAAGCTTTGTTTTAACTAGAGGCTTATGATCGTAAAACCAATTGTATACTGCCGAATCTTCATCCTCATCCATCTCTAGTTGAATAGGTTCCAAAGGATCAACATCTAAAAGATTATCAGCATAGTCCAACGGAGGCTCCTCGTCATCAAAAGGAGGAAACCGCATTCTCTTGAAATGCCGACGATCCCTCTTCTCCCTTCGCATCATGATCCACATTGTACCCCACTAGAAGATTTCAATGTTGATTAATCAAAATGAATTACAAAGTGCAACAACAAATGCAAGTAAGTACACAAGCAGGAAAAATGATGCAAGTACAAAAAATAGGATAAGATCGAATAAGCTTCCTTCAGCCCTGTAATGAGCTCTCGAAGTACCAAACAGAAACAAACATGCGTGCGCGTTGGTGTCAGAGAGAGAGAGAGAGAGGTCTAAATCAACAAACCTGAGCTAGATAGATAGGCTCAACCACCCATGGGATCTCATTTACAAATGTGATTGCTCCAGTAATATGGTATAAAACCTTCACATCACGGACCTATAAACATGCATGCATCATAAGAACATTTAAGGAGTTAGCACTGGTAGCATCTTGTACAGCAATGAAAGAGCAAATAAATTGGAGACAAAGAATTTGTACCTGTTCCCAAGGCATTGGCATGTTCTCAAGGAGCTTGTAAACTGCATGTGGAACAAATTTAAGAGCTCCAAGATATACACGCTTGTCATGTCGATATTTTTTTGAGGACATATCCCCATGATCCCTGTAGAGAGAGAGAGAGAGAGAGAGAGAGAGAGAGAGAGAGAGAGAGAGAGAGAGAGCGCAGAAAACATTAAAACCAATACACCGGAGGAAGTCACAAGTATAACCGGGATGTGTGAAAAAATGACTTGACTTAAGTAGTGATGGATTCACAGAAAAATGCACAATGCATCACATTGCTTGTAAATGATAAAAAGTGATAAGACTTCAAAACATACTGCATCTAGAATATATAAGAGTACATTCTTCATCCAGTACATCGAAAGGTAAATGCCACATAAATAAATTTCCAATGCTAAATAATCTGGAACAACAATCTACACAGACAGACGCTGAACAGATGTCTTAAACTAGAGCGATGTTCATGAGTTTGGTTGTCATGATGCAGGTCAAACAAGGCCACACACCAGCAATGATATCCATGTTTGACCATATCACCAGTTGGCACCTAGCATCCTAATAAATTACGGACTCCGGATTTTAAACTATGGGCTAAAATCCAAACAACTTTCTAACCCTCTTGGTTTCAACCACACTACATCCGTCATGCCAACCACTTTCTTCTCTTATTCTTCATGTCAAAAGCTATAACATTTACCCTTACATATATTACTCTTATTCGCACATGATGAAAACTATAGATTTTGTCACCCTAGCAAGAAATTTAGTACTTCTCAGATCGATGTTTAGAAAATTGTTGGATGATCCCTCATAACATGAGTAAGCACTATTTCCTCCATGATTCTTAATCTTTTTTTATTTTTCTTCTTTTTTGGTACCGAGGTAGGAACTGGGAAGTCGTATTGGGTGTGTGCATACAGAAAAATTTCACAAGACTATTTATGCAACCAACAATCATGATCCTGCCGCAAACTGATCACATCAAAGAGCAAAAGAATTTGAAGGAGACAAATTTATATGCTCACGAGCATGTATGATATGCTACTCAACGAAAAGGAGAACGGCTTAATGGCTTAATGGAGTTGCTGCAAAAACTCTTCGTAGCAGACTGTGGACTAAAATTCAGAGGATGAGTTATTTTCAATCATTATGACATCAACCAACCTTAATCAAAGGAGGTTAAACCCACATAAATATCAGATAAACACAAACTTCTATTACCGGAAAAATAAAGATGGATCCTCAACTCAGCTAATTGTGCAGCTAAAAATTATGTCAATTCAGCAAATTCTCACAAACCCAAGTTAGTTTCTAACTTTCTCAGTTATAGTCTTCCAATGAACTTAAATTAGTCTCAAATTTGAAACTTGTAAACAACCCTAGTAGCAAGCAGGATTAATAAGTGAAAACATACAATAATATTCCAATGCATACATATATATATATACAAACACATATCCATATGTGCATCCATAGATATGTCATTTTCAAGCTCGGACCAAAGTGGAGAAAACTCACCTAATGATCTTTCGCACGTGTTCCGGAGGCATGTCTTCCTTCTGCGTCTCGACGAACCCAAACTTCCGCTTGTCGCCATAGCGCTTCGAGTTCAACTGCATCCATTTTCTCGCTCTTTCTTCCAAACGAGCCTCCGCCTCCTCCGCAGTCGGAAGCACTGTGTAAGACGGTGGTGCAGCAACCGGCGGCGGTATCGATGAGCCGCCGGTGCCCGGCGGCGCAATGGGATTGTTGTTCCACATATGGCCTCAAATCTAGTACATAAACCCTAAAAAAAAAAAAGTATCAATTTCTGCGAAACTAAACCCTAAAATCTCTCTCAAAAGATCTGTTTGATTGGAAGTTCGAAAAACTTCAAAGAATCAAAGGTAGAGATTTAAGGGTTTTATTTTCTTCTGTTTTTGCTGTATAGCTCACAGAGAGACACCCGTTTGTTCACTCAGTCGATGAGAGAGAGTGGGGAAGAGGGAGGAGAGAGAGAGAGAGAATGGAAGTGATCCATTTCTGGTGGGTTTTTTATATTTGGGTTTTGTAATTGGGTAAGGCGGTGGTACGTTATTGGACTGGGTGGGTTCTTTATGGGCCTTTAAAGCCCAATCTATGCTGCTTGTATTGGAGAAGATTGAATGCGTAGTGCTACACCCACACACTTTTTGACATATTTTTTGACATCTAATTTTAAATGCATGTACCTTGTGCTGTGTAAGTGGTGCACAAAAAAGTGTAAAAAATTCAAACAACACAAGGTATGTGTGTTTAAAGCATAGTGTGTCAAAAAGTGTGTGTGGCAAACATTTCCCATGTTGAAAAGTAAAGATTGGGACACCCAAAGACACAACTTTTGAGACACAGCCCAAAAGATGTGTCTATATCTTTCCTGTGATGTCACTGGACCCCACAGTGACACAGGAGAAAGATAGACACATCTCTTGGGTTGTGTCCCAAAAGTTGTGTCTTTGGGTGTGCCCCAAGTATTACCCCATATTGAATATCAGGTGGATACTACATCACAAAGCAGACATGGTATTACTATCAAACGAGGAATTGTCATGTGTTCAAGACAAATTATTCAGTGTAACCGTCATACTATGTTAAGATACTGATATGCGTGTGAGCTTTTAATCTAGATCATACACACGCCCATATTCCCAGGAGATGACAAGTAGAGTGCTTGTCTTCACCCCTTTAAAATATTGGACATGTGCATGCTATACATTAAACTGTCATGCCACGTCAGCAAGCGGCCGTGGTGTGACGATTACAATGAATAATTTCTCTTGATGCTTAGTTGGTTAATTAGGAGAAGGTAATGGGTTGGTGACATCACATAGGCTTTGTGATGCGGTATCACTGTTATGTTCAATATTTTTCTCGTATCCTTGAACGACACGTAGTAGTTAAACAATGCTATTATCTTGGGTATGATTTTTTAACTAGTGATTTGTTTGGTTCATGGATTTATAAAATGAAAAGAAAAAGGAAAGGAAAACAAGAAGGAAAAAAAATATTATTTCTCTTACATTTTTTCTATATTTTTTTTTATATTTAAATGACATCAGAGATTAAGAGTTTTTAAATATAATAGTATTTTCTTTTTCAGTTTTCTCTCAGTAAATCCACGTACCAAAAACTACTATGCAAACTTCAATTTAACAAACTTTTAAGCAGTTACATATTACTCCAAACTACACCGAGTATATTAGTGAAATGAATTGAAACTGCAATGAGCAATCATAAAAACGATATAACCACAGGGAGTGTATTTGTAATTAACCCCATTAGATGATATGTGAAAAAATATTTCACTCGATTCCTTGTATTCATATGCTACTCTTTCGGTACGTCACTTCCCCATATTTGCAAATATATCAAATAGGGACACTACATGGATTAATCATGTGATGGAACAATGGCACATGTACATACGGAAATGCAGTGAAGTATTATCCTCGTATGTGATTAGACCTGCCAAAATGGGCGGATTCTTATCGGGCCGGGACCAAACTGGGCTGAGTTTTAAGCCCGCTGATAAGAGAGTCAGGTCATGCCGGATCCGGGTTGGTTTGCACGGTTCGGCCCTTTTATATATTTTTTTTAAAAAGAAAAGAAGATTAATCCTTGATTCTGTGATAAATAAATTTAAAAAAAAGAAGAAGAAGAAGAAGAAAAATTTTATATATAGAGAGAGAGAGAGAGTGAGTGTTTGCGTGTGTGTGAGAAATGAAACATACAAAGTATACATATATTTTGGACCATCTAGTTGCACCTTATAAGTTGATACAATTTCCAGTCTGTATTAATGGTCTATCTGTACTATAGTCCACCAGTGTATATATATATGTGTGTGTGTGTATATAGTCTACATATTCGTGTTAACCAAGATAGAGAGGGAGAAGATCTAGAAACGGTAGAAAGGAGAGAAAGAGACGAGAGACCATGGTTGCGGGAAGAGAGAGAGAGAGAGGGAGTGGAGATTGTGGAAAGAAACAAGAGAGGGGATACTCTTAGATTGTGAAAATAGATAAAGATGGTATGTTAGGGTTTTAGTCTTTTAGATATGTGGGTTGCTAGAGAGCCCTATATGGGTCCACGTGGGGCTTGCAGTGCATAAGTGCAATACATCCTAACCCGCGGATGACATTTCTTCTGGCCCTAAGTCAGCCCGAGTTCAGTAATTTTCGAGCTATAATGGGCAGGTTCGCAGGCTCAGGCTCAGTTTGCCAAGCCTATATGTGATGTATATACTTTTTTTGGTCATACGTAGAGACATAGAATCTTTGATTTATGATATGTGAACTAAAACAAATTAACTTGTATAATTATGTGCTTCTATATTCAACTTCCGTCATTTATATCCATCATCCCTTTACCTTTGCCCCTTCTTTGGTGAGCTAGTTAGGGGTTGGATTCGATGGTTAAGGTCATGTTTAGGATTCTAAGTTGGCTTTTAGGTGGAGGTGAAGAAGTCAATCGGGTGATTACAATGGTGCGAAGAGAAATGAATATGGTCATCAAAAGAGAGAAGAAGCAGAAGTTAATGGCAATTTGGTCAGAAAAGGCCATTTAAAATCATGTGCAAGTTAAAATGACTATTTTCTGTTTACTTCACTATCTGAATGGTGCTAGTGTCTAAGTGCTGGTTTTAGTTTTAGAAAAACTTAATTTGCAGCGGATAATACGTGATTTTTTTTTCCCAGTTTAGAGACCTACCACTTATAAAATCTAGTGATGTGTAGACAAGAGTACATACATCTTTGGATGCTTGAATCAACTTCTAGTATATTTGCTATGAATGTCCAGCAGCCTCCTCTAGCAAATCTTCACTCTTATGTCTTCTCGAATGCAATCCGGGAAGACTAGGGCTTGTGGGAACCTTACTTGAGAGAGAAATGAGGCCTAGAGAACTTAAAAATAGGTCTAGAACTTATTGGTGGCTCAAAACGACGTTTAATATGTTTCTGCACCGTATGTCCTCTATTTTTTAGTTTCTAACTAACCTTGATAGCAATCAATTGCATGGAGTGGCAATCGATTGCCATCCCCAATCGATGAATGTCCAATCGATTGCATACCCAATCAATTAGGGACAATCGATTGGCTTCCTCTTTCCTTACCTTTCTTGCATTCTTTATGAAGCTAAGAATGGGACCTTCTAGATTCTTAATTATCAGCTTAGATCAATTATTAATTCTTCTAGGATTAAACTATTTAATCAGATAATTAACTAATTGATAAGTTAATGATAGTACCACTAAATAACCATAACTGCACTCCGATGCATAGGAACATATCTGAAGTGGTAACTAGACTTGTAAGGTGAGCATTCATAACCACATTCAGGTAGTCAGATAACCAGTGCTGTCAACTTGAACTGTCTCGAGTATCATTTACCTCTTATGATTACTAAACATGTTGATAACTATTTATTAACAAAACTGTAGTTCTCAGTAATCAACTTGGTGACACTCTCAAGATAATGATTACTCTTCAACAGAGGGTAGATTCTATCTTGATAATGTATGTTCACAACATCATGAAATATGATTACCCAAGATACCTAGGTATTGATCTTTAAGACCTCACTGATTGGTAAGTTAAAGCAACCATATACATGACTTGTGTTCGTAATCGTCTCAAGACTAAGAACACATATCGTATATAAGTTATGAGTTTCTATTAATTATTGACAATTTTTAGTGTTAATAGGAAAGCTCATGATTCGTCAATACATTTCATGCATTAGAATATTAACTAAGAGTTACGTACTCCAGTGAATGAGATACATCATTCATCATATAGTAGTTAATCATGCTATAATGTAAACCTGATGAGATACTCAATCTCATCATCCACTGTGACAATTCTAAACATCAAGGAATAGTAATTCGTATCTCCCATGTTTGTATCTCATACATACATACAAATTACGTACAACGGTGTTTAAGAATTACAAACAAATAAACATTCATCTCATGAAACATACATAATGAAATGTAAACTAATATCCATAAATATAACTATCATAATGTCTAACGCATAAAGTAATAGGTTTGAGGGCACAATCCCAACACTAAGGCCACATGTGGATGATAGTAATCACGGTCCATAATGAGTATCTCATTCCTGTCTAGCCATTCCCATATTTGGGACATCAACTTAGCGGGCTTTGTGATTGGGAATTGCATACACATGGGATACGAAATTCCAATGATGATGGCATCTCATTCCCACCATCTATGGTGGCAATTTGATTCACATTGGGTTGGTTATCCTAAAAAGGAAAAATAATGATATGATTACCATAATAATTAGATACTTATTATAAATTTGTATTAAATACACTTGACTTAAATATTTTGAAAATATAAAGTTGATAGACTACGGACTCAATTATTGACATTAGCCCAACAACAATAATTGAATTACTATGCTATTCAAAATTTTAGAAACTCATTACTTGTAATGGAATACCCATATCATCCTTAATGACTTCCGTCTAAACGTGGCCAAGGGATCATTTGGTGTAGTAGTCTTGTGTAAAGATATTAATAAAGCATTGTAACTTATTGACAAAATATTGCAACTTCGATGAAAAGAAATTGTAACCTAGCTCCTTCGGATTGTAACTCTTTCACCAAATATTGTAACTCGTTCACAAAATGTCGGATGTACAAGTGTTAGTAATAGGTATGCATTTATTTGACATGTAAGTGTTAGTAATCATGCAGTAAGTATTTATGAAGCTCATCTACAACAACTAGAATTGAGGAGACCATTGTAATGCGTCTATACTTGGAGAAACATATCTAATCTAAAGGATTACATCACGTTACATTTATGTAATACAAGAAGACTACATAGACGGAATTTAAACTAAACAAACACGTTAACAAACATAAGGACGATAGATGTCTCCGACAAACACAAGGCCACTGAACATTTGTCATGCAAACCTATGACATTATGAAGATTGTTGGGAGTAATATCCAGGTGTCCCAAGATGCGGGGTAAACGCCATACGACTACATTAGTTAGGATCCATGTGATGCCAGGAACGATCTTTTCTTGCCATTTTTCATCCTCTGAGATCTTGTGGTCGATCCTACCACAGATCTTTCCCGTGTGATCCTTAATAACACGAGGTAAATGTCGTTATGAAAATCATTACCATCTATGGGGACCGGGGTCAAGCTTTCCAAAATACCCACGAAACGATCTGTTAGCCAATGGCCATTATGGGGTTCTAATGTCACGGTGGGACACCAGTCTTCCATGTCTAAGTTCCCATAATTGACGACTTTCAATCAAGGGTTCTTTCAAAATGTATCGTCCTCAGTGGGCACTTGTTGTAAGGCCCCTCGGAGAAAATTGGCCGGGCCAAGGATGTGCCTCGTGGGAGTTCCGGATGAATTATCTCAGGATGAACCACCTCTTTCCATATTCTAGGGAGTTTGAAATAATATGTTAGATTGATATATGATGATCGTTGGAGTTAAAGAATCCACTATATATAGGGTATACGGAAGTCACATTAGACGCAAGTCACATGTTGTTTCGTTTGAGTTGTCAAGTCAAATAGACGGCAGTGAGTTGTCAAATAAGGTGTCAGACGCCAGCGAATTGACAAGTTAGGCATTGACGTCAGTCGCAACGAGTTTTCAAGTCAGGCGTCAAAAGTCATTGAGTTGTCAAGTCATCTGTCCGACGTCAGACATAGTGACTTGTCATGTAGTATTATATTCATGTAGACTATGGTGACATCTTTAGTTAAGTGTTTATGAATTTGTTCTACAACACCGAGAATTGAGGAGACCATTGCTCAATTCTAGAATGAAAAATTGAAAAAATCAAGTTGGAAGATTGAAAATTTAATATGAAATATAGTGTGGTAAACATAACTTTCACGTGCCGGAAGGAACAATGGTCAACCTTATGCCTTTCACTATAAGATTTTCACATTCTGGAAGAATAAAATTTCGACCTCTACTCTTCCACCGTCAGAATTTCAAATGCCGGAAGAATACGAGGTCGACCTTATTATCTTCTACCAAAGGTACCTTCAAATGTCGAAAGCAATAGAGGTCGACATTTTTTCTCCATGTTATAACATTATTGAGGTGTAGTTACAATATGTTCACCAAGGTTACAAAAGGTTTGAATTTCATAATTAGTTACTCAGACTGTAACACTGGTGATAAAGTATTGTAACCTATTAACAAAATATTGCAACTTCGATAAAAATAAATTGTAACCTAGTCCCTTTGAATTGTAACTCCGTCACCAAATATTGTAACCCGTTCATAAAATGTCGGATGTACAATTGTTAGTAATATATATACGTTTATTTGACATGTAAGTGTTGGTAATCATGCAATAAGTATTTATGAAACTCTTTTACAATACCTAGAATTGAGGAGACCATTGTTCAACTGTTATTGTAGTGCGACTACACTTGGAGAAATATATCTGATCTAAATAGTAGCATAGTGTATGAGTCTATAATTGACATGTAAGTATTAGTAATTGACACGACTAAATAGTTGTGCGCTCTTGTGCAACACCCAAGTGTAGGTGATCGTGCAAGTAATACTGGGTAAGTCCAGGTCGATCACACAGAGAAGGAATAAGGAGAACGTCTACTAAGTTATAACCTAAAGAAAACGAAAAAGATGAATATACGGGTGGAGGTTCTAATGAATCCTAATCAATTAAATTAAACTAAATAATAAACTAAAGCTTATAGAAACATAACTAATTAAATAAATAAACTAAAGGTGTTGGAAATACAAGAATCCACATTAATCCTAACCATCTACCATGCATATTCATTAACGCTCTATGGAGTACATCCCTTTTCAGTATTCCGTATTTTTCTAAAGATATAGAATCAATAGCCCTTTCATGACCGGGACTATATCATTACAATTGATTTAAAATACTTGGAAGACGGTTTAAAACAATGGTAATTACTTGCACTCTAAATGGTGTTAGCATTCAAAGTGGTTTTCAAAAGTCATTGAAGAAAATAGCCTTAAGGCTTTAAGTTCTAAAAAAAACTATTGTGACAAACTGAGCTTATTGGGACAATTTGATGACAGATTTCTAAAACAGAAAGTCATGGAATACTTAAAAGAATCATCTCAGGAATCAACAAGTTCGATCGATCGAAGCGCTCTCGATCGATCGGACAGCATCATCCTTCACTCGATCGAAATGCCTTCGATCGCTTGACTATGGCTCTCGTTCGATCGATCGAAATATCTTCGATCGATCGAGCCCAGGGTTTCTAAAGATTGCATGGAAGAGGTTGGGAATCAATGTTTCATCATATATTTCCAACGTCTAAACTACGAAAACATAAATAAACTAATACAGAAAGAGTAAAACCAAACAATCATAACAACTAGAGTCATAAACAATCAAATAAAGAAAAGAGAAAGTAAAACCTGGAATAAATCTGAAAATAACTTGTAATAATCTTGAACTAAACTTGAATCTTCAATAATCTTCAATAAATCAATGGAAAAGAGGAAGAAAAACAAGAATCTAACCTAAACTACTCCTAATCTAACCCTAAAACTACCCTAAAACTGCTGTTTTCTGCGTTCTGGAGCGTCCTCCCTTCGTCTAGCGTCAAAACGATGTATATATAGGGTTCCTGCAGAGTTTACGCAATTTTTGGATGATTATAAAGTTCGATCGATCGAGCTTAGTTCGATCGATCGAAGGTTCGATCGATTGAACTCTCCTCAATCGCTTGAACTTCTCTGATTTTGACAGCTCTGCGCACCGATGGAAGAATGGCCATAACTTTTCACTCAGACCTTGGATTGACCTCCCGTTTGCGGCCACGGGACTGTAACTCAAATATCTACATTTTATATCTCAGGAAAAATCTTCCAAATCTGAAGTCTTCATTGTCAAAATTGGCATTTTCTCAGCTGCTTCTATTGTTCTATCCACCAGAATCACTTTTCTTTAGCTCCACTTCATTGATTTACATCCTAATACCTATAAAACAATGCAAAAACATATATTTTAGCATTAACACAATAAAAAGAACATTGTTATTAGAATGCACCTAAATATAGGGACTTTGGGGATAAAAGTATGCATAAAATACCACGTAATATACTATAAATATGCACTTTTCACCTCGAATCAGTAATTATGCAATAAGTGTTTACGAAACTCTTTTAAAACACCTAGAATTGAGGAAACCATTGTTCAACTGTTATTATAGCGCGTCCATACTTGGAGAAACATGTTCGATCTAAATAGTAACACGATAGTATGAAGATCTTATAGTAACATAGTAATATATGAGTCTCTATAGTGAAAAATGAAAATGTCCTGTTGGATGTGAATATTTATGCTCTCTACTCGTATAGTGATAATTGAAGCTGACCATGTTCGATGTGACCATATTGGGTTCCTACTAACGACAGTATGTTTACAGCAACACAAATGACTTTTGATTTTTTGATAGAACAAGTCGGAGGTGGTATTGAAAGTATATATTTGATATAAGTCTCCATATGGATTTTGCATCACATCGGTGGAACGTGCTCTTGATGCTAGTATTCCATGCCTTCGTGACTAAGATGTGTCACTAAGAGAAAAGGCAGAGAGTTATCGATTTGTTCTCTTGATTTACAAGTATTAATGACAAAAAAAAAGTTAGTTTTTAGAATATTTGAAACAGTCAAGTTGGAAGAATGAAAATTAAATAAGAAATATAGTATGGTAGCCATAACTTTCACATGGCGGAAGTAACAATGGTAGACCTTATGCCTTCCACGGCAAGATTTTCACATTCTAGAAGAATAAAAGGTCGACGTACCCCTAGTCTTCCATTATAAGAATTTTAAATGTCGGGAGAATACGAGGTTGACCGTATTATCTTCCACTAAAGGCACCTTCACAAGCCAGAAGATATAACGGTTAACCTCTAGTCTCCCACTATAAGAATAGCGCATGGCAAAAGAATACATGGTCGACCTTCTTATCTTCCACCAAGGCCCCGTTTGGTTTACTTGGAAAGGAATGTAAAGGGGAAATTGATTCCAAGTAATCAGATTCCCTGGTAAGGAAAGTCTATTACTTTCCATTATTTGGTTTGGATAAATTAGGAATCAAATATTTGAAACAAGATTACATGTTTGGTTTAATCTAAAAAAGTTAGGAATAGACTTAAAATTTTAGATAAGTTATGGAAATATTGCCACATGATACATTTAATAATATATATTGATTTTTAGTTTATGCCTCAAAAGATGAGATAAGCTTAAAAAAAAATAAACTTAATGTAGATAACGTGAAAGAAAAATGATAAGATTATTTACAAAGATAAGATCAAAAAGATATGGCAATATTTATTTAAATTTTAGTTTTTCTTTAATTCCTGTGAAAAGGAAACTCATTACCACCTCTAGATAAGGAATGAGTTTCCTAGTTTTTTAAGGATTCCATTCCTAATAAGAATTAATTCCAACTTAGTTTACAAACCATTTAAGTAAACCAAATACAAAAGTGTGGTTCCTAGGAAAGAGATTCCTTTCTTTGGTTTCATTCCATGCGAACCAAACGGTGCCTTAAAGGTACCTTACATGACGGAAGATAGAATAGTTGACCTTTAGGCTCCGTTTGGTTCACTTGGAAAGGAAAGTAAAGGGGAATTTGATTCCAAGTAATCAGATTCCGCGGAAAGGAAACTGCATTACTTTCCATTATTTTGTTTGGGTAAATTAAGAATCAAATATTTGAAACAAGATGGATTAATGTTCAAATATTTGGTTTATTTTCATATAAAAAAACTATTTGGTTTATTTTAATTATAAATACTAGAAGAGGTGATAAACTAAAACAAAAAACTAATAAAATTGAATGTAGATAGAGTGAAGTAAAAATTAAAAAATGTTGATAAGATTGATTTGCACGAATAATGCCAAAAAGATTTGGTAGAAGAAATTTAAATTTTAGTTTTTTTTACAAGATTCCTTTGGAAAGGAAACTCATTACCACCTCTAAATAAGGAATTGATTTCTTTACTTTGTAAGGAATCCATTCCTAGGTGGAATTAATTCCAACTTAGTTTTCGAACTTAATAAGTATACCAAACACAAAAATGTAGTTCCGTAGAAAGAGATTCCTTTCCTAGGTTCCATTCCATGCGAACCAAACGGGGCCTTAGTCTTCCACTGTAAGAGATACAATAATCTTGTCGAGGCAGAAGCAGCTTGGCTCAAGGATGTTGATTACATGATTGAAGTGGTTTCAACTTCTCTCCGACACTCATCCCGGTACCTACTCTACCATCCCCCACACATGATAGCAGGGCTTGGCAATGTATTTTCTTTTTCATTTTGGGTTGTTTGTTCACTAAAGTATTAAATTAAATTACATGTAGTCTGTCGCTTGCAAGACAAAAAAAAATGCACTAGTTTGTTGTAATCTACTGAACATGTTGGTTGGCAATATATGTACTCTAATGAATGGTTTATGGTTATCACACTTGAAATTTTGGTTCATGTGTACTCATGAAAACCATATCATTACATGATTTATGTTTTATCACTTTCAAGATAGACAAGAAACACCTATTGAAATCTAAAATGATCAACACAGAAAGCATAATTAACAACAACTAAATAGTTTGCATTTGGAAGGTTAAGTAAAACCTGTAATACCTGTAAATTTTAATTTTATTTTATGAATATAATTTCCAAATATGTACAGTAATTATAAGATTTCCACTATAATTAATATTATTTCGGAACCCGTAATTATACATGTGTTACCCAATCATGCTTATACCCTAAGCCAACCCAAAACAACCCCTATCAAGTGAGGTGTCTTGTGAGGTGTTATGTGAGGTGTTGTGTGCTTGTGAGGTGTGTTGTGTGCTTGAGTGCTTGTGAGGTGTCTTATGAGGTATTATGCGAGGTATGTTGTGTGATTGAGTGTTGTGTGTGTGTGTATGTGTGTATTATATATACATATTGGTGGCCTTCCCCCTTTTCCTATAAAAACCTCCTCCCATTATTTGTTGAGTAAGAAGAAAAATAGAGAGATTGAAGGAGAAAGAAAAGAAAGGAAAGGAAACAATCTCAAACCACACCGCGACCCCGAACCTACGGTGATTTCCTAACTCACTTGGTATACTTAGATTAATGTCCGTATTACCCTTTGTTTATTATTATCGTTTAAACTTCAGGCTTTAATATGTTATACCCCGAACATATTATTTCTGTACCATTATTATTATTATTATTATTATTATTATTATTATTATTATTATTATTATTATTGTTGTTGTTGTTGTTATCACTTTCCGGTTAACCTGGTGTTAATATGTTGCAACCTGAACATATTATCTCTGTTATTATTTGTAATACCTTGTACTTCCATTGTACTTTTATAATGCTTTTGATATAAATAAGATTCACTATGCTTGTATTTACCTTTCTTATAATTTCAGTTTCAATCGATCGAACTTCCTTCGAGCGATTGAACTTTTGTTTCTTCAATCGATCGAGCCCACTTCAAGCGATCGGACCTCTACCGACCTGAAATTATGACGTGCCCCCTTTTCAAGCGACTGAACCTTCTCAATCGATTGACCTGACCGACCTGTTCTCAATCGATCGAACTCACTTCGATCGATCGAACCCTGTATTATCAGTACACATGTTTTGCCATCTGCACCCTCCCCTCCCTATATATATGTTGGCTTTGTGTGTGTGTTTTGGGTTACTGAAATCCTGAGAGAGTTTAGAGAGGGAGAGAATATATATACATACACACACACACACACACACTCGGTTATATATATATATATACACACAACTCACACTTATACACTCTCAAGAAGAAGAGAAGAAGAAGAAGCAAGAGAAGGAGGAGAGACAGAGAAAGAGAGAGAGGAGACCACCCCGAGGAACCCGCGGCCACCCCACACGTCGCCGACGTCACCAAACGTTACGATGAGGGTCCATACTCACTTAGTAGCGTAGATATGTATGTATATATGTGTTTCGGCAAGATTGGATGGACCCTGAACATGCGTGAATGGTCCAGTTCATTCTGAGAAGAAAACCAGCGTTCAATCGATAGAACTGCTTTCGAACGATTGAACACAAGCCGAGATCGATCGATCGAATATTCTTCAATCGATAAAACTTCATATTCTTCAATCGATCGAATTTTACTTTTGTCAATCGATTGAAATGACTTCAATCGATCGAATTTGGCAGAATGTTATTATTTAGTTTGTTTATTTCTGATGAACTGTTAATCTGTTTATTATCATACGTGATTGTTGGAAAGTTATATTGGAATATACACACGTGGAATAATGAGTTAATGCATTAAACAGTGGAACCTTTTGGTTATGTTGATATAATAATGAGATTGATAAGCCGACGTGCATAGTGGTGGGTTTATCGACCACAAGGGCTTGATACTGGTTATGATGGTATGAGTTAATGCGGTCGCGAAGATAGTATATGTTCAGGCGTGGTGGCCAGTAGGTGTTCGGGCATGGTGGCCAGTATATCTTAGGGTGTGGTGGCCAGTATGTGTTAGGGCGGGATGGCCAGTATGTGTTAGGGTGGGATGGCCAGTATGGGTAAGGGCGTATTGGCCAGAATGTAAACGTACAGGGCGTATTGGCCAGATGGGATCGGGGCGTGTTGGCCGTAAGGTATGGAGCATATTGGCTGGGTGTGTTGGCCGTAAGGTATCGAGCGTATTGGCTGGGCGTGTTGGCCGTAAGGCATTGAGCATATTGGCGGGGCGTGATGGCCAAAGTATAGCAAGGGCGTGATGGCCAAGGTATATCGGGGCGTTCGGCTAGAATACATGGGACTGTGTGTCGGGATTTGACAGATCGTAGGTATGGGACTACGTGTCTGATTAATGTGGACCTAAGTGTCTATGTTATGTCTGTGGTTTGGGACGATGTCCGTTGAGATGTGTTGGGTTGGTGCATTCATGAACGTGAACGTTGAGATAATCATTAATAATGTTGTTGCTTTATATGCTGCTTATCTTTAGATATTCTATTAGTATTTACTCTCACTCAGCTTCCGTAGCTGACGACGTTAATGCCACTAGATGTTTGACGTCCAGCTGGCCAGGGTTATGAGTATGCAGGTGAGGCATACATGGACAGGGATTACGAGGAAGGGGCCTACGATGACGGAGGCTATGCTAGTGCTGACTACTACGTGAGCTGAAGACCTAAAGCTTCGCCATAGTTAGTTTATGTTTATGTTTTCAGAGACTCTATAATAGTTGCGTTTATATCGGCGTATGTCGCCCCAATACTTTATTTATGTTTCTGCAAACACTCTGGGTTTTGTAATAGTTAGTATTGAACTCTGGTTTTATGTATCGACCTTAGAACTTTCCAATGCGTGGTTTGAATAGTTACTCTGATGGTTTGACTTTGGTTATGGACAATATGGTGACTTTCAACTGTCATGGCCTACGGGTCCAAAAAGGAATTTATTTTCTCTATTTTTGCTACTGCGGGGCGTGACAAAACCAACTAAATAAGGTCACCAACACAACTGTTTGTAACCACTTTCAAAAGTGACATATTATAAATAATGTCACTAACACAACCGTTCCAAATGAAAAAAAAAACACTAGTGTTCAACAATAAAGTTACATCTCCCTCAATACAAAAAATAAAAAAACAAAAGAGTTACATTGCTAATCATTGGTTCTTAGTAACAGACAATTATTCTTGATGAAACAAGCTCGTTATTCATTCTTGATTCATCTGCAAAAAAAAAAAAAATTTGAACCAAAAAAAAAGAAAAGAAAAGAAAACAAGCTCAATTAGCACTAATAAAGTTGAAATACATGAAGTCACATTATAACAAAACTTTAGAAGTACCTCGAATTGCGTGACATTGTTTTGCTTAATAACGCTTCCTTGTGTCCCTTGAATGAATATCCACAACTTGCTCAGAATTATCCATTGTTTTCAATACTTTCTATGAAATTAAAAAAATACATGTAGTATCAAAAAAATTCAACACATGATCAATTAGTACTTTTTATTATAAATTTTACCTTCCCCTTTTGTTTTCTTTGTATGATTGTTTTAACTCTCGATTGCTTCCTTTTAAACGGAGGACGTCCTTTGCCACGTACAACCAATGTACTCAATATATTTTTGCTCGCTTGTGATTTGGTTTGTCCCAACATATGAGTTGGAGTTGATTGGGAACTATTACTACCATATACTCCATCATTCTTAGTTACTGTTTGCACCCATAATATGTATTTTGTTACATGACTGATGATTTTGGGGAGTTTGGTCAAAAGTATTAGACATGGCTGAGTGAAGGTGAACATTCAAACTAAAAGGACACTTGCCATTCAAACCAAATGTTAAATACCCAAGCACATGGACATTTAAAAATATAAAGTGACAAATATGGTTGGAAAAACAATTACCCATGAAACTTATCGGGCTGACCACCGATCACACCCTGCCACACAATTAGAACTCATATGGACGAACATACTAAGCATTTTGTCAAAACTCATGATGACATGGTTGGCCACCTCACATGGTTACTCACGTGGACATCAACAAAATGATCACAAGTATCTTGGGCTTTCCTTAATTGGCCATTCGGCTATGCCATCATTTGATCTAGCAAGCTTGTGTATCCAAGCTAATGACCATCAGCCATAATTTTTTCATTCGGCTATGTCATCATTTGTTTTAGGCATCTAGCAAGCTTGTGCATCCAAACGGGTGATCATGGCATGGTCGAACACAAGCATCTCATGCTTTTTGAAACGCTTGCTGTCATCAGAATTGATGGAGGGACCCATCGCTTGAGTGCTTTGACAAAAGCTCCCAATTTCATCTTGGTAAGGCTTTGAATGGGGTCCACTCTTTTGGATTTTGTAAGTTAAAAAACTTATTAGCCACCTCCGATCACTCAACAAAACCCATCGACCTCATGAGTTTTGGAATAGCAAGCTAAAAGCCAAGCTCATCATACCTCATGACATCATGTCGGACCCATGTCCATCATGACTAAGGAATTTTGCTTCACAAATTGTTTGATCTAGCAAGTAATTTGTTGACAACACCATTCAGCCATAGCATCGGGCGTAATATGCATACATCTCTTGGCATGTAGTGGGCCCAAGAATAATTACAAGTTTAATGCAACTTGTGAGTTTCAATGAATTTGCAAGGCCCAAGGACTTAGCAGGCAGGGAAAGCTATCATTTGACCAAAAGAAGCCAAGCTTCCTCAAGAAGCTAACTTCCCTCTATATATACACAGCAAGCTCCTAGCACAAACCCCCATCCAACAGCTCCAACAACTCAACACACCCAAAAAACTCCCAAATGCATTCAATAGTAGCATTCCAGTAGCTTTCAACTTAGCATATAGTGACTCCCTTTTATTTTACTTCACTGTAGCTTTTGAGCATTTCCTTTACGTGTTCTTCCCCTTTTAATTACTCTAAGTAATTTCCTTCGTCTGTAATATATTTTATGCAATATATTTTTAATTCCAAAAGTCTTACATACTTTATATTATTTTTATCACTTTCAAGCTTGTGCGCTTCAGTACTGTTTGATAATTTCTAGTAAGGGTAATTCCCTATTTATTTAACACAATTGCCTGATCACTATTTTCGTGCACCTCACTTATAGGGATAAGTTTGGTATACACATTTGGATCTTCCGTACAAAGCCCCTAGCACGCCCGATCAATAGCACCACGCTGATGATGCTATCAATATTTTTTGCCAAATAGTTACATAAATCTTTAGGTCACCTAACCTATCTATAACAAAATCACACTTCTCTTGAAATTCAGCTACAATGTCTGCAATGTCAAAAAATGCCTTACACATAAGATTGTAGCGACGTTCTTCATCAGTTACGCTCTAGTCACTATAACTGACCCTCACTTTTGTGTGATGCCTATTTATGTCTTTCCTCTAGTTACGTGTAATACATTTACTTGAAATTGAATAAAATCCTTTCGAGATTAGAATGGCAATGGCATGTCGACACAATATTCCTCGAAACTTAAAATGACGGCAAACACACTTTAAATCACACTTTTTTCCTTCTTCTTTCACCATACTCACTTTGAACTTTATCCTTTTCATCCCTTCTCCAAAAAAAGATCCTCAAATACCTCATATTCTGAAATGGAACCATGATCTTGTATCTTAAACACTACACAATACATCTTTCCTGTTAGCTCCTCTTGAAACTCCCTAAACTTTGGGGTTGTATATACATCTTGGACTTCTTTTTCCATAGCATTTCGAGTGATAGTGGGAATCCATGAATTGTAACAGCTTAAGTTCGCGTCATTATGTCACGATCCATCCCACTACGCATGGAAATAGGACACGTGGCACGCCACCAAGGCTCATCCAACAACAACAACAATGATACGCAGCGGAAGGAAACTTTAAAACAACCCTGGGTATTTAAAACATAGGAAACATTCCCCCCTGAGTTGTAGAATCCATTGAAAGTGGGAGTTATAAAAAGTTTTGTTCAAGTGAAGACACATTCAAAAGAATCAATTCAGAAAACAGAGGTTCAGTCGACTGCCCCGTCGACTGCACTAGGGTCCAGTCGACTGCTCCGTCGACTGTGTTAAGCAGAACCAAAAATACAACACATTGCAAAGGGGTCCAGTCGACTGATCTGGGGACCCAGTCGACTGCTTTTCAATTTAAAGAAGCAGTAGCCAAAATCAACAGTGTTCAGTCGACTGTCTAAGGGGTCCAGTCGACTGCTTTTCTATAATATACTTACAGTGTCTCAACCCCACGAGATCCAGTCGACTGACCCTGGGTCCAGTCGACTGCTCCCCTGCAGGTAGCCCTGTATTGAAATATTAACAACTCAAACTTCTCAAACCCAACATCAAACTCAACCAACACCAATTTCAACATTTAAAACATAACTACCGACGTTCGATTACAATATTACAACACTGAGAAGCTAATCCATGTTTCTATTACAACATACTACCATATTCAAGTCCTTATACAAGTTTCAGGATTAAAAACAAAAACATATACAAATGAAATTCCCCGGCGTTCATCGGCCTCACTCCACACACTTCTTCTTGTCTTTCTTTTTACCTGCAATGGAGTACATCTCCACTGCTCAGCTATATGCTGAGCGTACAATTGTAAAGGTATGCTTATATGACAGTTCATGGTTTAAGCATCTAAAACACATAAAAATAGTCTCTAGGGTGAGTGGTACGCATTCATCCGGTAGCGGCAAGTCCAAGCCTTAAACCGCGATGTCAATGGCAAGTCCAAGCCTACAACCATTACATCCCACAAGTGTCATGGCAAGTCCAAGCCTACAACCATGCACAGTAGCCGTCGCTACTAAAATTCTCAAACAACGAGAAGCTTACTCCGGCATGAATTTGCACCAAACTCCCCTTTGACCCAAGTTGTGATGACCTGATTAAAACTATATTCTTAAATACTTTTAGTTGTACAATATATTAATTTTCAGATCCAAGATTGTTGTAACAAGAATTATTATACTTTAAGTTTTGATAACTTTTGGTAGTAACTTTTCTAAGATACTATTCGATGATAATAATAATAATAATAATAATAGTATTAAAATGTCATTTGATGGTGTAAATATTTTCTATTCTAGGGAGTCACTTGGTAACAACAACTTCTCATTGGAAAGTAACCACATGTTAAGACCCAATTTTGTATCTATATATATATATATGTGTGTGTGTATAAATATTTTAATTGTAAGAAAATAAAAGTAAAATTGCTTTAATCACAACTTAAGCATGAGGTGGCAAAGGGTGGCCCACATGAATTCTAGATCAACTTATACGCGCGTGTGTGTGTTTCTAGAAGGACTTCCAAGTCCCAAAATGAAAAGGAAAAAAAAAACATGGTAAGGATAAATACTACACAACTTGGTGCCCAAGTAGGGGATAAGAGAGAGATTCGGCCTATACATATATAGACCTATATAACTACATACACACACTCAGTACACAAGGATTAGGGGGGGAGTCTGGGAAGTAGACAATCTAAGGGAAAAAAAAAGGGGAAAAACAAAGAGATGAGATAATGAAGGAAAAAAGAGGAACAAGTAATAAAGGTTGTGTTTGGGAATTGCTCAACTTCGTTTTTAGGTACGGGGTTGTGTACAATATGTTCTTAAATCTCCGGAGTATTTTCCTTGTCATCCTACTTGTACTCTCTTTGCTTTATGTTGACCTTCTGTTGGAATCTATGTCTTTTGGTTAAATTGTTATTAATATATTATTTTTGGCAAAATGCCATGGAACTAATTGGTACATGGGCAAGGAGCACCTGCCAATAGCCAATAGCTCTGAAAGGGGTCCGTTGTGCTTGCTAAAGGGTGAGGTGAGGAGGTGGCTCTTGCTATGTTACTAAGAGGAACCTGGTATGATGCTCTGGGGGTGAGCGGTTAATTGTGAGATGGTTTTAATTGTATAAAATCTCTGTTATTCGCTGTATTTTTGAGATAGTTACTATTCATGTCATATTGTATACTTCCCCGTGTGTTATTTTAGATGCAGGTACCACTGGTAGCAGTCAAATTGGAGCACATTAGAGTACCATGTGGGTTTGAGTTATTTGGGTCCTAGCCGTCTAAATGAATTTATTTGTAATTTTGGGCACTCAATTGTATTTATTTTTGTTATTTTAAAATACACTTGACTATTTGTAATTTTAATGTAAATATTTCTTTTATTTTTGGTAATGAAAATCGGGGTTTGACACAAGTAGACACATAACATGCTCACATAAACAGTTATACATGCTTTTATCATAATTTCATGTGCGTAATTAACGGGCCTAACTAATACATGGATTTCGCCCGGATCCAAGAATATCAAAAGTGATGTCCAAAACATGAAAATCCATATATTTCATAGATCTAGAATTCATACCTCGTGCGAATCTCTTCAAACTTTGAAGGATCGTCTAGGGGACTAAATAATCGCTGGATTTCGAATTTGGGGCGATTCCTACAAGTTTTACCTGATTTTCCCCAAAAGTCTAGAATTAAGATTTTTACAAAAAGTTGCCAAACATGGCCTAAGTAGTATCAAAACGTAGGTCTTACCTCCACGAGTTCAAATATGAAATCTGGAGAAAATCTGACAGACGAACGGTCGTCGAACAGCGTCGCAAAGCCCGTTGGCTCAATCTCCCTTCTCTCTCCTCTCTCAAGATATTTGTGGGTTTTGGATGAGATTTCAATCTTATCCTCATCTATATATAGAAAAACTCTTTGGAAATTACGTTTACCTCCCCGCAAGTTTCTCAAAACTTCTAATTAATCCTTGAAACTTCGCACACGTCCATTTTATGCCTTTACGAGTGAAAACTATAAATTTCAAAAGTTTTCGACTAGGTTTCGTTTGGGTCCAAAATCACGTCCAAAAACTATATTCTGTGGAATCTCTACACAACCTACCTTTTTATATCACGATCACTCACGTTCTCACCACAGTTCTCAAAATGATATAACAATATCAAAGATTACTACAATTTACCAAACACAGGTAAAATTACTATTCACAACATACCAGATAAAGTCAAATAACATTTAAATCATATAAATGTCATTTACTCATGCTCATGAAATGTGAACTGCCATGTTCCTGTGTCCTCATTGACACCTCACCGTTGACTCACAGTCAACCTCATCACCATTATCAATTAACATTGATAAACTCTCAATTTACAATTATGCATGATAAAACTATAAATTTTTGGAACGGGTGTGACAACTCTCCCCTCCAAAAAGGAAGTTTGTCCCCAAACTTTACCTCAAGCGTCGAACAAGTACGGATACTCATTCCGCATGTCTTCCTCACTCTCTCATGTAGCCTCTTCCACCGTATGACTGCGCCACAATACTTTTACCATCAGAATCGTCTTAGTTCTTAAAATTTGTTCCCTTCGATCTAGAATCTCGATCGGTTGTTCCACATAAGTCAAGTCTCTCTGAATCTGTAGCGGTTCAGGTACAATGATCTTACTCGTATCAGTCATACAACGTCTCAACATAGACACGTGAAACATGTTGTGCACATGTTCCAATTCTGTCGACAATGCCAATCGATAAGCCACCGGCCCTATTCTCTCTAGAATCTCAAAAGGCCCTATGAATCTTGGATTGAGCTTTCCCCTCTTTCCAAATCGTACAATGCCTTTCGAAGGCGATACTCGCAAATATACAAAATCTCCAACTTTAAAATTTATCGGTCGTCGCTTCGAGTCTGCATAACTCTTATATCGGCACTGAGCTACCTTGAGTCGTTCTTGAATCAACTTCACTTTCTCGGTAGTCGCCTGTATTAATTCAGGTCCTATCAATCTTCTTTCCCCAACCTCAGTCCAACAAACTGGTGATCGACATTTACGGCCATACAAAGCTTCATACGTGCCATGCCGATACTTGACTGAAAACCGTTGTTGTAAGCAAATTCGATTAATGGAAAGTGTTTCTCCCAATCACTCCCAAAATCTAGAACACACAATCTCAACATATCTTCCAAGGTCTGAATCATACGCTCTGACTGTCCGTCGGTCTGAGGATGAAATGCGGTACTGAAACTCAATTTCGTACCCATAGCTTTTTGTAAACTTTCCCAAAACCTTGACGTAAAACTACTATCACGATCGGATACAATCACAGTTGGGACTCCATGTAGTCTTACAATCTCTTTCACATACAACTCTGCTAACTTGGACGGCTTAGTCGTCTTAACTGGAAGAAAATGAGCTGATTTCGTCAATCTGTCAACTATAACCCAAATTTTGTCATTCTTGTTAGGCGATCGCGGAAATCCGGATACAAAATCCATTGTAATCTCATCCCATTTCCATTCTGACACTGGCAATGGTTGTAGTAACCCTGCGGGTACTTGTCTCTCTGCTTTGACCTGTTGACATGCCGAACATTCGGATACAAACTTAGCGACTTCACGCTTCATACCTTTCCACCAGAAGTTTTCTCTCAAGTTTCTGTACATCTTATTGCTTCCCGGGTGCACTGTATATTTCGTACTATGAGCTTCCTCTAGAATCCTCTCTTTCAAGTCTTTTACATTTGGTACACATAATCGATTTCCTAGTTTCAACGTTTCTTGTTCTAATACAAAACCAGGTCGCTTTCCTAAAGGTATCTCGTCTTTCATCTTGCACAAATAGACATCATTAAATTGTTCTTTCTTGATCTCATCAATAATATCTGGGTGTGCAATGATTGCCATCATTAAACCATCATTGGTTCCTGGAATCACATCCAATTCCAAGCGCTCCATCTCTTTTATCAATTCTTTTTGTTGTGTTAGCTCGTCGGCTAAATTCTTCGGCGTCTTCCGGCTTAATGCATCGGCTACTACATTCGTTTTTCCCGGATGGTACTCTATCGAAAGATCGTAATCCTTCATCAATTCCAACCATCTTCGCTGCCTCATATTCAAGTCCCGTTGGGTGAAAATGTATTTTAAACTCTTATGGTCCGTGAATATCTCACACTTTTCCCCGTACAGATAATGTCTCCAAATTTTTAAAGCATGGATTACGGCGGCCAATTCCAAGTCGTGAGTCGGATAATTAATCTCATGTGTCTTCAACTGTCTAGAAGCATAAGCAATCACTTTACCACCTTGCATCAACATGCACCCCAACCCTTGATGCGAAGCATCACTATAGATTACAAAACCCTCAGTTCCGGATGGTATCGTCAAGATAGGTGCTCTTGTTAATCGCGACTTCAACTCTTGAAAACTGTCTTCACATGCTTGACTCCATTCAAAAGGAACACTCTTTCTCATCAACTTTGTCATAGGCAATGAAATCTTCGAGAAATTTTCAATAAAACGGTGGTAATATCCCACTAAACCTAAGAAACTTCGGATCTCGGATACGGATGTCGGTCTTTGCCAATTAGATACGGCTTCCACCTTATGAGGATCAACTGAAACTCCATTCTTGTCAATCACGTGACCAAGAAAAGAAATACTAGACAACCAAAATTCACATTTCTTGAATTTACCAAACAATTGCTTCTCTCGCAATCTTTGAAGTATCAACCTCAAATGATTCTCGTGCTGTATTTCACTCGGCGAATAGATAAGAATGTCATCGATGAACACTATCACAAAATCATCCAAATGATCCTTGAATACTCGATTCATAAGATCCATAAACGTGGCTGGTGCATTTGTAACTCCAAATGGCATGACCAAGAACTCATAATGTCCGTAGCGCGTCCTGAAAGCTGTTTTCTCAACATCTTCGGCCTTCACTTTCAACTGATGGTAACCCGATCTCAGGTCTATCTTGGAGAATACTTGTGCCCCACGAAGTTGATCAAATAAGTCATCAATTCTCGGCAATGGATACTTGTTCTTGATTGTCAACTTGTTCAACTCTCGGTAGTCAACGCACATACGCATCGAACCATCTTTCTTCTTTACGAACAACACTGGAGCTCCCCACGGTGATACACTTGGTCGGATGAAACCTTTATCAAGTAACTCTTGTAGTTGAACTTTCAGTTCCTTCAATTCTACTGGTGCCATTCTATACGGTGCTTTTGATACGGGTCTTGAGTCTGGCATAATCTCAATAGTGAACTCGACCTCTCTCTCAATAAGAACATCTGGTAGGTCATCGGGAAATACATCTGAATATTCTCGCACTATTGGAATGTCTTCTACATTTGATTCGGTCGCTGAGACGTCGTTCACCAAACATAAAAATCCCTGACATCCCTTTTTCAATAACTTTCCCGCTCGGATGACTGAAATCAAGTACGGCGGCGGTATGACCCCACTCCCTTGGAAACAAAAGTTCCCATGTACCGGTGATCGAAAATTAACTTCTTTCCGTTCGCAGTCTATCGTAGCTTGGTTGAGGGCTAACCAATCCATTCCCAGTATCACGTCAAAATGGTTCACCACAATCGGTATAAGGTCCACTGTCATTAACTTCTCACCTAATTTGATCTCACAGTTCTTATATACAGTAGATGTCGTTATTGATTTACTAAGTGGCACAGCAATAGACAATTCATATCCTAACGGTGCTGATTTAACATTTAAATGGTCAACAAAAGCATACGATACAAATGAATGCGTAGATCCCGAGTCAACAAGTATGCGTGCTAAGTGGGAACATACAAGCACCATACCTGAGACTACTGTCTCGGAAGCAGCCACGTCTCCCGGGTTCATCTGGAATGATCTTCCCTGACGTTGTTCCGTCCTTTGTCCCCCGTCCTTGGATTGTCTAGGCTTCGACCCACTGGAAGCCATAGAACTAGCTCCTTGTTGAGAATACCTCCTCGGGCAATCCTTGGCTTGATGCCCAAATACTCCACAATCGTAACACTTGCCTCGCATGTCAGGTGTAGAATTTGTACTACCCCCTCCTTGGTTTCTGTTCTGGGGTTTTGTCATGAAACATCGGCCTGAGTGCGGTCGGTTGCAAAGTGAACAGATCGGTAAGTTACTTGGCGTTCTTCTAAAATCACTGAAACTAGAACTAGAGCCCCGTTGAAATGGCCTCTTGAAAGATCCGCCTTGGTTCCTATCCCCGCTCTCATTGCCTCGTTTACCGTGCTGATTCTGCCTCGACCTTTCCATTCCACTCTCGGCCACTAGCGCCGTTTGTTGTACTGCGGCAACAGTCGAATGTTCGTAGGTTTCCACCCTTAGACGGATATTTTCCCGTAAACCCTCTTCGAATTTCCTTGCCCTATCTTCCTCCTCCGGCACTAAACCTTTACCAAACCTTAACAACGCGTTATATTTGGAGGTATATTCAGTTACAGTCATATCTCCCTGCTTCAGGTTATCAAATTCTCGTTTCTTTGCATTGTAGGCGGCTCGTGGAAAGAATCGGCGATTGAATTCCGCCTTGAACCCCTCCCACGTAATTGGTGCTCCTTGATCTAGGACATTCACCCACCAGTTTTGGGCTTCACCCCTCAATACATCACTTGCGTTCTCAATTTTCTCTCTCTCTGTCATCGGAATAGATCAAAAAATTCGCTCCATGTCCATGACCCAGTGCTCTGCCAATGTTGTATCAGGCGTCCCATGAAATTCTATAGGTTTCTTCCTCGCAAACTGTTCAGATATCGATCTCATACCCCTATTCTCAGGTGCATGAACTACTACTATCGGCTCTGGCTCCAATGGAGCTATGGGAGGCAACCGGTCTGCTATATTTCGGATCATCTCCCCCATATTCCCCATCATTTCCGCCATTTCATTCATTCGGCGGGTGTGTGGCGATAAATCTCGTTCTTCATCACTCATGATTACAATCCTGTAGTTCTCAATGCATAAACACTATGCATGTATGACAATAACATAATCATGTATGTATAACAACATACCATAAACATCAAACATCTCTAATATGTATGGATGTAATTGAAAGCATGTGACAAATCCCTCAACACTCCACTCGTCGTCGAACGTTCCCAAAGTTTTGTTACCTATAGCTCTGATACCAATAAATGTCACGACCCATCCCACTACGCATGGAAATAGGACACGTGGCACGCCACCAAGGCTCATCCAATAACAACAACAATGATACGCAGCGGAAGGAAACTTTAAAACAACCCTGGGTATTTAAAACTTAGGAAACATTCCCCCCTGAGTTGTAGAATCCATTGAAAGTGGGAGTTATAAAAAGTTTTGTTCAAGTGAAGACACATTCAAAAGAATCAATTCAGAAAACAGAGGTTCAGTCGACTGCCCCGTCGACTGCACTAGGGTCCAGTCGACTGATCTGTTGACTGTGTTAAGCAGAACCAAAAATACAACATATTGCAAAGGGGTTCAGTCGACTGATCTGGGGACCCAGTCGATTGCTTTTCAATTTAAAGAAGCAGTAGCCAAAATCAACAGTGTTCAGTCGACTGTCCAAGGGGTCCAGTCGACTGCTTTTCTATAATATACTTACAGTGTCTCAACCCCACGAGATCCAGTCGACTGACCCTGGGTCCAGTCGACTGCTCCCCTGCAGGTAGCCCTGTATTGAAATATTAACAACTCAAACTTCTCAAACCCAACATCAAACTCAACTAACACCAATTTCAACATTTAAAACATAACTACCGACGTTCGATTACAATATTACAACACTGAGAAGCTAATCCATGTTTCTATTACAACATACTACCATATTCAAGTCCTTATACAAGTTTCAGGATTAAAAACAAAAACATATACAAATGAAATTCCCCGGCGTTCATCGGCCTCACTCCACACACTTCTTCTTGTCTTTCTTTTTACCTGCAATGGAGTACATCTCTACTGCTTAGCTATATGCTGAGCGTACAATTCTAAAGGTATGCTTATATGACAGTTCATGGTTTAAGCATCTAAAACACATAAAAATAGTCTCTAGGGTGAGTGGTACGCAATCATCCGGTAGCGGCAAGTCCAAGCCTTAAACCGCGATGTCAATGGCAAGTCCAAGCCTACAACCATTACATCCCACAAGTGCCATGGCAAGTCCAAGCCTACAACCATGCACAGTAGCCGTCGCTACTAAAATTCTCAAACAACGAGAAGCTTACTCCGGCATGAATTTGCACTAAACTCCCCTTTGACCCAAGTAGACACATAACATGCTCACATAAACAGTTATACATGCTTTTATCATAATTTCACGTGCGTAATTAACGGGCCTAACTAATACATGAATTTCGCCCGGATCCAAGAATATCAAAAGTGATGTCCAAAACATGAAAATCCATATATTTCATAGATCTAGAATTCATACCTCGTGCGAATCTCTTCAAACTTTGAAGGATCGTCTAGGGGACTAAATAATCGCTGGATTTCGAATTTGGGGCGATTCCTACAAGTTTTACCTGATTTTCCCCAAAAGTCTAGAATTAAGATTTTTACAAAAAGTTGCCAAACATGGCCTAAGTAGTATCAAAACGTAGGTCTTACCTCCACGAGTTCAAATATGAAATCTGGAGAAAATCTGACAGACGAACGGTCGTCGAACAGCGTCGCAAAGCCCGTTGGCTCAATCTCCCTTCTCTCTCCTCTCTCAAGATATTTGTGGGTTTTGGATGAGATTTCAATCTCATCCTCATCTATATATAGAAAAACTCTTTGGAAATTACGTTTACCTCCCCGCAAGTTTCTCAAAACTTCTAATTAATCCTTGAAACTTCGCACACGTCCATTTTATGCCTTTACGAGTGAAAACTATAAATTTCAAAAGTTTTCGACTATGTTTCGTTTGGGTCCAAAATCACGTCCGAAAACTATATTCTGTGGAATCTCTACACAACCTACCTTTTTATATCACGATCACTCACGTTCTCACCACAGTTCTCAAAATGATATAACAATATCAAAGATTACTACAATTTACCAAACACAGGTAAAATTACTATTCACAACATACCAGATAAAGTCAAATAACATTTAAATCATATAAATGTCATTTACTCATGCTCATGAAATGTGAACTGCCATGTTCCTGTGTCCTCATTGACACCTCACGGTTGACTCACAGTCAACCTCATCACCATTATCAATTAACATTGATAAACTCTCAATTTATAATTATGCATGATAAAACTATAAATTTTTGGAACGGGTGTGACACATTATCCTTTTTAACCTTATCAGCTTAATCATTCTCATATTGATCCACAAACCGCTTCAAAGAAGTTTTTGGGTTGACGTACTTATGAAAAAAACATTCATGCTCTCACTGCATTGCGTGGTGGACATTCCCGTCGAAAAACAATCTTTCACGTAACAAGGAACCCACCTATACCTCTCAATGTACAACCCATTCAACCACGCATTTGTTTGAAGTTCATATTTGTCAAACATTTCACTCCAACCTGTTTCAAACTCATCAACGGTTAAGGAATCTTGCACAACATTTGTGAGAAAATACTCAATACTCTCATATTGGTTGTACCCACTTAGTTTTTCCGGTATTTTTTTTTCATTATATGCCATAAGCACCATATATGGCGAGCATTTGGAAACACTATCTCTATTGGATTATGTATGGCTCGGTCTAGATCAGTGCTTATAGCCGGTGGAGCTCGATCTAACATACAAGGAAGCCATGCATTAAACAACCATGTAAAAGTGACAGTGTCTTCATTTGAGAGTAACCCACAACCAAACAATGTTGCTTGCATATGGTGATTGACTCCTACAAAAGGGGCAAATGGCGTGTCATACTTGTTAGTTAACTAAGTCGTGTCAAGTGTAACAACATCACCAAGCTCCTCATAAGCTGCCCTTTGTCTACCATCTATCCAAAATAAGTTATTTAGTCTATTCTCATCATCTAAGTCCATCATATAAAAAACAATTGGAATCAGTATCTTGAACATGTATAAAATAGCGTTAAATTGCACTAGCAACTCCCTCCCCTAATCTCAACCGCCTTACTTTGTCAACATAGTTTCGATCATCTTTCTCGAAAAAACCCAAATTATCATATTCCCCTGCTTCAACCGCCAATAATTGAAAACTTTTGCTCATTCTTATCCCAGACTGATCATTAAGCTCAAGTCTTCTTCTCGTATCCTTATTTATTACCCTATTGCTCATATGGAAGCGAGTTTTCCCCAGACTTAATACATGATTATGGTTAAGAAATGCTTTTGTCACTACCCATTTTTCCATCCGTTACTAGTGTTGCCGTGATCCTAGCTTCACAATTCGTTTTTGAAATCGGATATGGTTTCAAAACATTCTTTGTTGTGCGCCTGTAAGTTCCATCCCGACTACATACTAACGTAACATATCTTCGGACCCCATCGAGGTCCTTCTTTGAAGTTCTAGTGCACACAGCGAAGCCCTTTTTGTTACCGTATGTTCTATAGTACGCAATCAGCTCATTAACACTACCAAAATTCATGTTAACCTTAGGCTCATCAACCTTGTCTTGCAAGTTCTCCTCAACCCTCTCTTGCACGTTTTCCTCCTCAATGACAGTATAAATATTATCTATATCCCAAGCAGAGTTAGCTGAGAGTGCGTGGAAGGAGGCAGATTGTGAGTGATATTGAGATTGAGAAGTCCCAACTTCTGGCGGTAGTGGTTGGCTCGAAGCAACTTCGTCTATATATATATATGTTCCATTTATTTTCCCACAAAAAATGGAAAAAAAACTTTACATATAGTCTATTTAAATTTGTAGATGGTTTTGAAAAAGACAATCAAATGTGGTAAAACTGGGGCAAACCTAAAATATAATAAATAAAAAAAACCTTATAATGCAATGCTCACCAAATCGCAGGGGTGTGTGCGAGAGAGAGAGGAACAGAGAGAGGGAGAGAGATGTTCGAACATGCCCAAATCATAGTCCTTCGGCCCCAAAAAATTGCAGATATCGTCTCCCAAATCGCAACGCTAAACATGAGACGAGATAGAGTCAAGATTAGAGAGAGAGAGAGAGAGAGAGAGAGAGAGAGAGAGAGAGAGAGAGAGATTTCAAACCTGAGATTAGGTCTCCCAAATCGAAGCCCTTTGAGGAGAGAGAGAGAGAGAGAGAGAGAGAGAGAGAGAGAGAGAGAGAGAGAGAGAGAGAGAGAGAGATGGTTCTTGCAGTTTGGTTGAGGAAAGAGAAAGGTATAGCATTATTTGGGTATAAAAATTAAAAATGAAATGGGTTAAAAAGGATCCGACCCAACCATGTTTCAAACAATTAAAGTGGTTCAAACTTGTGCTCCTTACCGATTTCGGTACAAAATGTCGGTGCAAGTCGGTGCTTCTAGCATTATTGTCTTTGATGTTGGACTCTATAATACTTGTGTAAAATGGTAGTGGACTTAGTGGTTAATATATATGAATTTTCTTTTAAGTTGTATTGTAAATAAGAAGGTTAAAAAAAATTCAGTTAAATGGGACGGTGTGTGGAGTCGCACTGACCTTTATTAAACAGAGTAGGAGTTTGTATTTCTCAATAGACGGGGTGGGACGTATTCGGAGTAGGAGTGCATTAAACATAGTGGGAGTTGGTAAAAGGGGACTCTGTACCAACCTCGTCTGGTAGCAATTCCTAGTTGTTCCGAGCGTATTGACATTGATGACTGTCTTTAACTATTAATGGTGTCTAAGTAATATGTTCCTATTTAGATAACATCTGAACAATATTGTTGTTATTGGTGCTGATCAAAGATGGACAAAATACCTTGCAAGAAAGTGTGAGCTGAAAGTTTATTTCCATTGGACAATGATAGTGTTATTTGAATTAGCGAATAACATTATACAATGATTACTAGACCGTTTCCATTTATCGAAGATGAGAAGCAAGATGGAGATCATGGCAAAGCAGTGATATAGATTAATGAGGGCCATTGATGGTGTCTGACCCAAAGCTATCGAATTACAATTGTGAAAGTGATGGTGACTTTCAACATTACCTCCTCGGTGTTCTCTCTAAAAATTTTGTAATGTTACGAACATAACAGGCGCCCCTCTTTGATTACTATTGGATGAATGGCGCTTAAGTATTGCGTCCTGTTGAGGATTGAGCTATTTCTTCCGATTATTTGAAGGATTTCTCATTGTTCAATCAATTATTTTTGAGGTTTATATTTTGCACATTTCATAAAATTGTATACTTCATCCGTTCCAAAATTATTGTCACACTTTGGTACTCCAACTTTTACGGGAACGTAATTATTGCATGTCTAGGATTTCTATTTTCCAAAACCGCCCTCATAATTATTGCATGTCTTTTATTTTTTATTTTTAATAATTTTTTTTTTTGTGGAAATTGAATGTAATTTAGACTGAAGAAGGATGAAAGAAAAAATTTACAAATTGTTAGTTTTGACTTTTCAAGGATGATTATTATTTTGGGATATCTCAAAATGAAAAGTGTGACAATAATTTTAAGATGAAGAGAGTAATTAATTATGTTAAACAATATAAATGAATACTTAATAATTGCATGCCAAAAATGATAAAAAAAAAAATTACATGTCAAATAAACGTTTACCTCAAACTATTTAGGTTCATGCTTATAGAAGTTACAATTTAGGTAAAGTTCAAGAACTGATTGGGTATAAAATTATAAATTGTTCTATATACACATACTAGCTAGACTGGACAAAAAACTTAGGCTCAAGCAAAACTTCATACCACACCCAAATCTCATAGTTAATATGGCCTATGTAGAGACATTTTGACATCCCCTTGGTAAATTTTTTTGGGCCTTTTTTACTTTTTCAGTTTACCGAAATTTTGAAACCAAATCGAAATAATAATATGGTTAATCAAACCAAAAAACAACTAAATTTTAGTCGGTTATCAGTTGCTATTTTTCCAAACGAATCGAATTAGCAAAATTGAACCGATCATTGTCACAATATATGTTTGAGATCCAAATTTAGAAAGCATAGCATTACTCAATGATATGTTGGCCGCCCAAAGAATTTATTGGTTGGTCCTGGACCATTGTCACGTGATGGTCTCGACCAGTACGAGACTGCCATGTGGCCATGTTGTCTTCCACTAGCCAAACAATATTACCATGTGACAATCTCTTAATGGCCAAAACCACCACATGACATACCAGGACCAACCAATAATTTCTCATCGGGCCATTATTTTTGGAGGTGCATTGGCAAATCATAAAGGCAGCTTTTGGTTTGCTACTGAAATTTCCTTTCAATCGCGGTGTAAATTTGGTTTCCCAAACAGTTAAAGAGATCACGATTGGAGAGTCTTTCCAATACAGTTCCCAAACAGGGCCTGTGTATAAAGTCTTTTACGATAAATCAAGATTAGCATGTGCTGGGCTGAGTGGGCTCTACTTTGATAGGTAGGCCCAAATGAAAATAGGATAATTTGGCCCACGTACGTAATAATTCCTCTATTCCTGAAGAGGAATGCTTGACGGCTTGACGCATAAATTTATTTTTTTTTAATAATATTTGAGACACACCAAAAATAAAATTTTTGGGACTCAAGTTTTAAAGACACAAGTTTTTTGTGATTTGTGTTCTAACAGTCCGTTTGGTATGATTGTAAAATAGAATAGAATTGAATTGAATTGAATAGAATAGAAAAGAAAAGAATAGAATTGATTTGCAATTTCAATTCTCCTGTTTGGTTTAAAACATAAATGAAAAGAATAGAATTGAAAGAATTATGACTATTTCCCAAAATACCCATACATACCTTAATCTTGACCAGACCAGACGACGACGACGACGAAGAAGAAGAAGAGAAGATCAGATGAAGAAGAAGAAGAAGAAGAAGAGTTCAGAAGAAGGACGAAGAAGAACGAAGAACGAAGAGATCAGAAGAAGAAGAAGAAGAACGAAGAACGAAGAAGAACGAAGAAGAAGACATCAGAAGAAGAACGAAGAAGAAGAGAACGAAGAAGAACGAAGAAGACCGCAGAAGAAGAACGAAGAAGAAGAACGCAGAAGAAGAGATCAGAAGAAAGGACAAGAAGAACGAAGAAGACGAAGTAGATTGGGGGTATTTTGGTAAGATCACGTTCTCAGACTGAATTCTCACTAAATCCGACCATTTTTGGTCGGATTTGTAAACAGCCCAAAACAAGAATTGGGTAGAATTCAAAATGAATTCATTTCTTGTTTTGTGTCATACCAAACACAAGAATTCCACAAAATAGAATTGCAAATGAATTCTATTCTACTTTGTGCCATACCAAACAGGGGGTAAAAGTTGTCTTTTAGTGTGTCTAATCTTTACTCATTATTTTTTTTTGACAAAAACGGTCATTAAGCCATTAATTAACACGGACTCCACTATTAACCGCACCTCAATTATTGAAAATTAATGACCAAAATGTGTTCGGTGATATAACCTGTCACCTGGGCCAATCAGTACCCGAATGACAGTTTATACGGAGTATAAAAAAAAAATAAAAAATAAAAATTGTGGGTAGCACTACTCATTTTTGAAGCTTAGCGTTTGGGCCTTTGGCTAAGGCGGGAAACTGAACTGAGAAAATCGAGAAAGTGAGAGAAAAAAAAACTCGGCGAAGAGAAAAGAAAAGAAAATCAAGGGAAAGTGGAGAGAGAAAATGGCAGAATCGGCGGCAGTAATTCCTTCTTCAGAACCTCTCGATCTCCACACCTTCCGCAGGTCCTTCATTCTCATCTCTCTCTCTCTCTCTCTCTCTCTGTGTGTATATATATATGTATTATGTAATATTTGTATGTAACTGTTATTTCTGTGTTGTATATTCAAAATTGATTCAGTCGAATTAGAGAGATTAAAGATACATATATAAATTGCAACGATGCCACTGAACTATCCCCTTCTGAGTCGGACCAATTACTCCAAGACTCCGCTCTTCAGCTTGAGGTACCCACTTGGATATCATATATACCTAATTCCCCAAATTTTGTTGGTCTTTTATTTTGTAATTTCACTGTTCTTTGCTTTTGTTTTCTCTTTTTTATTGAAACGAATTAGAGCAAAATTAATCAAATTTTGTCGGAATTCGCGGAGGATGGCTCCTTAGCAGTTGATGATTTAGGTATGTTCTCATAGTTTTCTCCGTTTGTGAGTGTAGGACACACACACACACACACACACACACATTCTTTGATGTGGTTAAGTTTGGTAATCTGCCAATGTAGATGCATATTTCGAACATTTGAAAGAGGAGCTTAACTTGGTGGAGGCTGAGAATGCAAAAATCTCCAATGAAATTGAGGATCTTAAGAGGACATATGCAGAAGGTGGGCAGTTTATATTTCAATTTCGATTTTGCCCCACAAACACAGGCACACACGCACTTAGTGTAGTGGTCTGAGTTAATGTTCTTGCGTTTGTAGATTCCAGTAGATTGGAGGGTGAACTTGAAGGGTTGGATTGCTCATTAGACTTCATTTCCTCACAGGTTAGTTCTTAAATTACCTGGAGTTTTTTGACTCTAAAATCATTTTCCTTCTTTGGTGGCAAGAAAACGCATATTGGCATGTTATTTATAAGCATTTCGATTACATAATTCCATGGAAGACAATAATATCAAATGTTCACACAAACCGACCAATTTGGAAGTGGCTGATTAAACTTCATTTCCTCACAGGTTAGTTCAAAATATGTGTTTTGTTAAGTAAATAAGAATATGTCAAATATAAAGTAAAGAGGTTGAACTATTTGTTTGTTGTGTGTAACCTATTGTGTGCATCAATATTGAACTTTTTGAGAAATTTGTACAATAAACTGAAAAATAGGATACACTAAGCCTTTCTGAGCAAAATGGGTACTACGCCTGTTATTTTTGTATCTTTCCTTTTGATATCGTGATGTCATCTTAATTTAACGTATATTTATATATTCACGCTAACACTTGTTTTCATCAATAATGTTGTAAATCCTACCTTTGTATCTTTTAAATTAGATGAAGTGAATATCAATATATTGAAGTAGTACATAGAGCTGCATCTCATACAATATTAGGCGGCTCAAGCATGATGGGAGGTTTGTAGGGAATGAGAGATGGAGATCACCTTGGTGGATATACAGTCGGTAGTTCTATGGTGAAGTTTGAAGGCAGAAATCTGGGGTGAAATCAAGGCCATGGAGGGGAAACTTATATTGCTGTTATCTTTTCCATGGGGATCCTCAAATTGAAGATTTTGTTGAACCTCCTACATTGAGGTCCTAGGTCGTGCATTGACCCACCCAGGGCCAACACACGTCAAGGAGCAACAAGTCACTCATGTCTCCAAGTGAAGAGGTTGAGGACACTTGTCCAAAATCTAGTTTATCACATTTCTCATAAAGAAGGATCTACTTTTATGGAGCCAAATCATCTTGGAAGGATGCCAATGTGGCTGCATACGACTACTATTACGTGTATGAGTGTAGCTGGGAACCAATTCCTACATTTATAACCAATGCGATCTCCATTTCCCTCCATTGTGGATTAAAATTTGTTCGTCATTTACTACCTGTTTAACATTACACAATTTGGAGCAAGGTTTTTTATTTTATTTTTATTTATTTTATATTTTAAAGCTACAATTGGAGGTTTTCAATAACCTATATTTTAGCTTTAAAAAGGAATCACGCTTTTTAAAAAGATGTGAAAAAGCTAATCCAAATTGTCATAGCTTCTTAAATAATCACTTGTAACAGAGGTTGACTTCTGTTGATGGTCTCTTTTATTGACAATTCCAATTGGACAAGTATTGTACTAGTACAAACTCCTCATTTGTATAACGTATCCTTGATTTATATCAACTTCCCTGATACAAAATTGAGGCTGAATCGCAGGAACTTCCTTCAAATTTTTTGATTGCCATGTTTGTTGTACTGATGGCGGAAGTAGCAATTCCTTATAGACATCTATGTGTATTCACTTGTTTTTGCCATGTTCTAAGCCCATTTTGAAGCTGATTTGCGAATTCATTCAAATTCTTAACATCTGGCTTTCTGTATGTTGTATCCTAGGGTCTTGAGAAAGCAAAAGTGAATGCACATGTTGATTACTCTACACAAGGAGAAGGTCAAATGAATTTGTCAAATGCAAATGGGGGCTGCAACTTTAAGGTTTCATTCGTATATCCTCATTTTTTATACTGTTCTCTTTCAGGACGGTGAGTTAACAGGTTTTACAAGTACATCATTCTCTTAGCAGATTTTGAACATCCCCCAATCTGATTATCTCAAACCTTATTCACAATCGATCAAACTGTTAATCCTATGAGGTAATCTGTATAAACAATATAAACAGGTAATATATAAGGAAACAGTAATTGCAAACAAAAAACAGAATTAAACTCACTGTCACAGAATAAAGAAATAATAATTTGAGAAAGAATCCGAGCCCAGCAAACTGTTTCCTTAAGACGAATTTGCTCCCTCTCGGTGCACAAGGTGAATGAACAATCGTCTCCCAAGATAGAACGGATTTCCAATTCTGAAGAAGCTGCACTTCAATCTTCAGAACACAGCGAACACTATACTGTATAATACTCGAACACTATGAAATGATATGCAGTGAGAGAGAGATTTATTTCTTTCGTCTTTATGAAGTGTAATCAGAGGAGTATATATAACCAATGTAGTGACTGTTAGAATCAACACGTCCAAACATAACATTGCATCTGTTGGAGTGGTGACTTTACGAATCAACACATCCAAACAGAGCATCTGATGGAGTGGTGACTGTACGAAACAGCAGGGAAATTTAAATAAATTTTCTCCAAAAAGAATAGTAAACAAGCCTAGGACCACGACCCACGACCCGCGCCCAAGCCCAGCCGGTCGGTCGGCGGCGGCGGCGCGCGCGCGTGTGTGTGTGCGCGCGCGCGCGTGGGATAATTCCCACAAATGCCTAGGTCCTTCCCCCTTAACAAAAGTGGGTACCCCAAAGGGGCATGCCCCTTAGTTGGCTTCCCTCTTAAATATACCCTTAAGCTCTTTGATGTTTTTCCTATGTGGGACAACCAAAGTTTCCCACATTTTTCCTCCTTCACCAATGTTTCACATGGGCCACTTTGGATGACAATTTCTCATTCATCCCTTATTGGATTTTAACATGTAAATATATGACGTTCATCTCCTCACGGAGGAGAACACATTCCAATGTGGTCTCGCCCCTAAATACGTGTGGGACCCACCTTAAATTGGAGCCAAAGTTTACAAAAAACTTGATATTTCAAGTCCAATTTTTCCAACAATCCCCCACATGAATGAAATTGGCGACCTAACAATGTAAATGAAAATGCTGACACAGTTCGAGTATCGACGAAGAATTACTGCTTCAGACTAAGTAGCCTAGTGGCTTTGAACTTGCCTTAGTGTAAAACTATCGGATTTTACTAACCAGTGAGTAGATGAGATTATCTTTGAACTCCTAGTCGTTTGTGTAAACCAAGACAATAGAATTCACACAGCAATTCTTCTTACAGATTTGGTTCTCACGTTTGTGTTCGTTTTGGCCTTGAACACCTCTTTGTTCCGTGAGTGTTTTAGAGAATTCAGCCTTTAAATTCTCATAGAAGCGGCCCCTTCTTACTCACGTAGGTGGTATCTATGAAGAGTATCCTGTAATACCCCACTTGGACGTTATCCAAAGTATAGAGACCATTAAAAGCATGTCTTATCCTGTTTCTCGCGGCAGATAAACACTGACTCATCTTTGAAATGGGAGAAGGAAGATACAATTCTTCTCAGTGTATTCCGAGTACTACATAGTTCGGTTTGCCCATTGAACCTAGATCTTGGGATCTCCAGTCAACTAGGTTGGGTTGCCACCATGACGACTCTTGTTTAATGCATAGGCTTTAAACCAATTCCCCTCGATGAACTTTCTACTTGCTCTCTCGTTAGGCCTTTTGTAAGTGGATCCGCTATGTTTTCCTTTGACTTCACATAGTCAATGGATATGATCCCATTTGAGAGCAACTGTCGAACGGTATTATGTCGTCGACGAATATGACGAGACTTACCGTTATACATGTGACTCTGTGCTCTACCAATCGCAGATTAGCTATCACAATGTATACATATAGCAGGCACAGGTCGTGACCAATTTGGAATATCCTCTAGGAAGTTACGAAGCCATTCGGCCTCTTCTCCAGCTTTATCTAACGCAATGAATTCAGATTCCATTGTAGATTTTGCAATACACGTTTGTTTTGAGGATTTCCAAGATACGGCTGCACCTCCAATTGTAAAGACATATCCACTTGTGGACTTTGAGTCTTTAGAATCAGATATCCAATTTGCGTCACAGTAACCTTCGAGTACGTGTGGATATCTGGTAAAGTGCAATCCATAGTTTTGAGTTTCCTTTAAATATCCCAAAACTCTTAGTATAGCCTTCCAATGAGTTTCTCCGGGATTACTTGTAAATCGACTTAATTTACTCACTGAGTATGCTATGTCTGGTCGAGTGCAGTTCATAATGTACATTAGACTGCCTATGATGCGTGAATATTCTAGTTGAGAAATGCTTATTCCTTTATTCTTTGCTAAGTGAAGACTCACATCGATTGGTGTCTTCTTAGGTTTGATCTCATACTTCTTAAATTTTTCAAGTACCTTGTCAATGTAATGAGATTGAGACAATATTAGTCCTTCAGATGTTTTAGAAATTTTAATTCCTAAAATAACATCGGCGACACCCATGTCTTTCATGTCAAACCTATTAGATAAGAATTGTTTAGTAATTCTTATCATCTCGGTATTGCTACCTATAATAAGCATGTCATCAACGTAGAGACATACAATGACATATCCTTTGGGAGTGTTCTTCACGTACACACATTTGTCACACTTATTGATTTTGAATCCATTTGATAATATTGCACTATCAAATTTCTCATGCCATTGTTTCGGTGCTTGTTTTAGGCCGTACAAGGACTTAACAAGCTTGCATACTTTATTCTCTTGTCCAGGAGCTACAAACCCTTCGGGTTGTTCCATATATATTTCTTCTTCTAATTCGCCGTTCAAGAATGCTGTCTTTACATCCATTTGGTGGATTTCAAGATTATTCAGTGATGCTATAGCAATGAGCATCCGAATAGACGTTATTCTTGTAACGGGAGAATAAGTATCGAAATAATCTAGTCCTTCCTTTTGCCTATAGCCCTTGACTACAAGTCTAGCTTTATACTTATCTATTGATCCATCTGCTTTCATCTTCTTTTTGAAGATCCATTTATAACCCAAAGGTTTTGAGCCAGATGGAAGATCCACCAATTCCCAAGTATGGTTTTGCAAAATAGACTCAATTTCACTATTGATAGCTTCTTCCCAATATGAAGCTTCTGGAGAGGACATTGCTTCCTTGAACGTTCGAGGTTCATTTTCTATCAGATTTGTTAGAAAATCAGGGCCAAAAGATGTTGCCACTCTTGCCCTCTTACTCCGTCTAGGTTCCAAGTCCGTAGGGTCTTGATCTATTGGAGTATCATTCGTACTATCTAGAGGTCTATTGGACACTCTTGACTCTGGAGCATTCTTATAAGGAAATATATCCTCAAAGAATGTGGCATCCCTTGATTCTATAAATGTATTGACATGAATATCGGGAATGTCAGATTTATGTACCTAAAAGCGATATGCACTACTGTTATTGGCATAACCAATGAATACACAGTCAATGGTTTTGGGTCCTATTTTCACCCTTTTAGGTTTAGGGACCGCCACTTTTGCTAAGCACCCCCACACTTTTAAGAATTTGTACCATGGTCTGTGACCTTTCCATAATTCATAAGGTGTTTTTCGGGTTTTCTTGTGAAGCACTTTATTGAGAATATAATTTGCGGAGAGTATCGCCTCCCCCCACAAATTCTGGGGTAGTCCAGAACTTAACAACATAACATTCATCATTTCTTTCAATGTTCGGTTTTTGCGTTCAGCAATACCATTAGATTGAGGTGAATAAGGAGCGGTAGTTTGATGAATGATTCCATGTTCTCCACAGAACTCCTCAAATGGTGATTCATATTCACCACCTCTATCGCTTCTTATTGCCTTAATCTTTTTGCTAAGTTGATTCTCAACTTCATTTTTATAAAGTTTAAACATTTCTATTGCTTCATCTTTGCTTCTTAACAAATACACATAACTATATCTAGTGCAATCATCCACAAAAGTTATAAAATACTTTTTACCCCCTCTAGTTTGTACAAACTTTAAAACCACAAATGTCACTATGTATTAAATCTAAAGGTTCAGTATCACGATCAACAGATTTAAAAGGAGGTCTTGTCATTTTAGATTCAACACATATCTCACATTTATTCTTATTATCAATATCAAATTTTGGCAAAAAATCTAGATTAATTAATCTACGCAGAGTATCATAATTAACATGGCCTAATCTAGCATGCCAAATATTAGAAGACTCAAGCAAGTAAGAAGAAGCATTATTATTATTAATTGCATTAGGTACAATAGTCATTACATTCATCTTAAAGAGCCCATCACTAAGGTAGCCCTTTCCTACATACATCTCATTTTTAGTGAGTACAAACTTGTCGGAAACAAACACCAATTTAAAGCCATTCTTGCTAAGCAATGACCCTGAAACCAGATTTTTGCGAATGTCGGGCACATGAAGCACATCATTGAGAGTTAGTTCTTTGCCCGAGGTCATTTTCAGAATCACTTTCCCATGTCCTTCCACCTTAGAGCTTGAAGCATTACCCATATAGAGTTGTTCTTCGTGAGTCACAGGCTTGTAAGTAGAGAACATCCATTTGTTTGAACAAATATGGCGCGTAGCCCCAGTATCCACCCACCATTCTTTGGTATTACCAACTAGATTGCATTCGGAAACAACCGCGGAGAGGTTGATGTCAGAAACATTGTTGGAAAGTGTCTCCACCTCGGCCACATTAGCTTGTTGACTTGGCTTCCTCTTTGGCTTACGACAGTCCTTTGCACGATGTCCATTTTTGCCACAGTTATAGCACTTGCCTTTAAACTTCTTAGGACCATGAGTTCCTTGACTTGGACCTCCGCCATCATGCTTCCTTTTCTTTGGACCATGTTCCACAACATTGGCCTTTGCTCCAAGAGAGGAACTTACATTCTTCTTTTCAGAACCACGATTATCTTCTTCAATCCTTAGTCTCACAATTAACTCTTCAAGGTTCATCTCTTTGCGTTTGTGCTTGAGATAATTCTTGAAGTCTTTCCAAGTAGGCGGCAATTTTTCAATAATCGCAGCCACTTGGAAAGAATCACTTAGAGACATCCCTTCGGCATGAATATCATGTAGGAGTACTTGAAGATCTTGAATTTGGCTAATAACAGATTTTGCATCTATCATCTTATAGTCAAGAAATTTACCAACTATGAATTTCTTCATGCCGGCATCCTCAGTTTTATATTTCTTGTCTAAAGAGTCCCATAGTGCTTTTGCTGATTCCATTTTACAATATACATTGTAAAGAGTATTGTCTAATCCATTTAAAATATAATTTCGACACAAAAAATCGGAATTTTTCCATGAATCAACAGCGGCACTATTGGTTCCTCCTTCTACGAGTTCCAGAGGGTCCTCGCGAAGAAACTTAGCCAAATGCAATGTGGTTAAATAAAAGAGCATCTTTTGTTGCCAACGTTTGAAATCGGTTCCATTGAATTTTTCCGGTTTTTTCCCATGAGACAGATTCACAGTAGGAACAGGAATAGATGAAGTAGTTGCCATTCTGAAAATTTTAACAAGATTTGTTTCTTTATTATCACAAAAGTAATGAACACTGATTTAATAACTAATAAGGAAACTGAAAACAATTTCCAGTTTATAAGATAGTTCTATAAAACAGTTTATAATTTATACAACAATTATATAGACCAAATTTATAAAAAGCAGTTTTAACAACACAACAGATTTAAATAAACAGTAAACAGATGAACTGATTACAGTTTTAATATACTAATAACAGTTTTAACAAAACAGATTATTTAACAGTTTAAATAGAAACAGAAACAGGATTACTATTTCAGTCTTGTTCAGATTACCAAAAAGTTAAAATAAAAAAACAGATTCGTCTTAAGATTGTTAATCCTATGAGGTAATCTGTATAAACAATATAAACAGGTAATATATAAAGAAACAGTAATTGCAAACAAAAAACAGAATTAAACTCACTGTCACAGAATAAAGAAATAATAATTTGAGAAAGAATCCGAGCCCAACAAACTGTTTCCTTAAGACGAATTTGCTCCCTCTCGGTGCACAAGGTGAATGAACAATCGTCTCCCAAGATAGAACGGATTTCCAATTCTGAAGAAGCTGCACTTCAATCTTCAGAACACAGCGAACACTATACTGTATAATACTCGAACACTATGAAATGATATGCAGTGAGAGAGAGATTTATTTCTTTCGTCTTTATGAAGTGTAATCAGAGGAGTATATATAACCAATGTAGTGACTGTTAGAATCAACACGTCCAAACAGAACATTGCATCTGTTGGAGTGGTGACTTTACGAATCAACACATCCAAACAGAGCATCTGATGGAGTGGTGACTGTACGAAACAGCACAACCAAACAGAGCCTTATCACTGGAAGGACATGACTGTTAAAAAAAAAACTGGAGGGAAATTCAAATAAATTTTCTCCAAAAAGAATAGTCAACAAGCCCAGGACCACGACCCACGCCGGTCGGTCGGCGGCGGCGCGCGCGTGTGTGTGCACACGCGCGCGCCGGGATAATTCCCACAAATGCCTAGGTCCTTCCCCCTTAACAAAAGTGGGTACCCCAAAGGGGCATGCCCCTTAGTTGGCTTCCCTCTTAAATATACCCTTAAGCTCTTTGATGTTTTTCCTATGTGGGACAACCAAAGTTTCCCACATTTTTCCTCCTTCACCAATGTTTCACATGGGCCACTTTGGATGACAATTTCTCATTCATCCCTTATTGGATTTTAACATGTAAATATACGACGTTCATCTCCTCACGGAGGAGAACGCATTCCAATGTGGTCCCGCCCCTAAATACGTGTGGGACCCACCTTAAATTGGAGCCAAAGTTTACAAAAAACTTGATATTTCAAGTCCAATTTTTCCAACAAAAACAATATAATGTTTTTATCACTAGTGATGTATATGATGCTGAAATGCAATTTTTAAATGTTTGAAACTGCTATTGATTCTATAAGCGAAAATACCATTTTAGATGTTCTATTGTACATAATCGTGTCCTTTTAAGTTCTATGACTTCTCGTGATAGTTTGAAGTCATTCAATTGATCTCATCGGTGTACTGAAACTATTCACCACTTTAATTTACCGTCCATATTTTTACCCATTTTTTGGGGACTTGAAGAAAGAAATCATTATGTGATATTGTCTTTGTGCCTTGGAAGATTACGCAACTCAGTCATCAGATAGAGATGAACGGAAAAACTTTGAAGTCCTTGCAGGATCTTGATTACATTTTTAAAAGGTAATTTGTCCATATTAAAAAAAAAAAAAACTAGAGTATGTATGCCTGTGATTTCTTTATGGTTCCAACAGAAATGATACATGTTTGTTTTTCTTATGTACAAAGGTTTGAGGCTATAGAGACAACTGAGGGCGCATTGTCAGGTCTTAAAGTAATTGAATTTGACGGAAATTGCTTAAGGTTGTCACTTAAGACATACATTCCAAATTTAGAGATGTGCCAACAAAAAGTTGAAGATATCACTGAGCCATTGGAGCAGAATCATGAATTGTTAATTGAAGTGGTGGATGGGACAATGGTGCTAAAGAATGTTGAGGTGTGGCTCTGTTAAAATTTTGTGAACTGATCTATATCTTCATGTGTATCTTTGCTCGATTAAATAACGTATTAAAACATCATATTTTGAAACTTAAAAACCTTTCTAGCCATTACAATGGCAACTCAAACGAATTGTGGTGAGCTTTCGTTTTTGTTGATGAAGTTCTCACTAAAGCTAATCAGCACTTATCCAAGGCCACCCAAGCATGAAACAAATGTCACTAGGATATTTGATTCTTCTTATCATGTAGTGGTTCTGTGGATGGTTTCTTGGGGACCAATGCTATTTCCTGGGCTACTCGGTCTTCAGGACCACATTTGAACACTCATATATCGCTTCTTTACATTACATAACTGCTATAGGCCTTTGTAGTGCTGGGCCATTACTAGTACCTGGATGCATGTTCAAATCGGGGCTCATCTAGTTCAGGGAATAGAAACTTTGTCTGATTTCTTTGTTCTTTTTCTTCTGGCCGATATGATAAGTAAGACAAAAGAAATATCATTGGAACGAACTTGTCTGCGTTCTTCCTAAAGTTGGGATTTTTATGCCTTACAAAGTGTTCAAGCTTTTGCTTGTTTATCTATTTCTGTTCTTCACAGTCCAGATGCAAGGTGACGAAGCAAGGCTTTTGAATTTGGAAAGAACAATAGAATTGAGTTTTACTTGTATAATTCTTTTTTAGAATTTTATGTTGAAGATTCCTCATATTACATATATTTTATCACCATGTTTTTTTGGGGCTAAGTTAAAAATATGAAACTCCAAATAAGATGCAATATTTCTTGGGGAGTTTTGAGTGACAGATGTAATCAACTTCTAGAGACTGTAAACTGAACTGTTATCTGACTATTGTAATTTGTAGTATGGGGTAACATGTTTTTGTGATTCCATGTCGTCAATTTTCTGTTTTATCAAGTTTTTAAAGTTCACTTTTGCATAGTATTCAGTTCTGCGTTCTCATGGTTTGAGGTGTGTCAAGTGGGATACTTGTGGAAGTAACGGAATCGGCAGTTCTAAAATTAAGTATTTATGTATACAGTATCTGAGTGAACTTGGAACTCACTCTGCTGCTTGATGATCCCTTGTTTGCAGATTATTTCATTTAACTAAACTTACTTGCAAGAATATGGAAATGCAGTTCCACCTCAACCATCAAGTCTTTTAACTGTATAGTGCTAGTGCATTAATTAATCAAAACATATTGCACCATATGATGTCTTCATTAAGTAATAAATTTGTCAGTAGATCTAGCAATTACCCTAACTAAAATGCATAGCTTTTGTTTTCTATTTGAAAGTTAAGAGGAAGCAGGCTGTAAGATTTATTTTGCTTTTTGGCGAATGTGAAGCAATTAGAGGGTTTGATGGACGAATTTTCGTTAGATGCCCACTATGACACTGTATCGTGAAGTGATCTCGCTTAAGTTTGTGCTATGTTACCCAGACTTGGCATCAAAGGTGCCGTACCCGTGTCGACGTGGGTGTGACAAGGATACCGACATGGGATATGTGTCGGACTTGTTTCGTACCATGTCGGACATGGCATGCTATCAAAAATATAATCTAAAGAGGAAAATTGTTTACTAGACTCAAAGTCTTCATATCATATTTAGACTATTTTTAAACTATGACCCTATTTTAAAAGTATTTAAATTATGACCCTATTTTAAAAGTTTTAAAATTAAAATACTTGATTTTTTTTCTTGCATAATATGCAAAACTATTGTATAAATTTATAATATTTACTTAAATATAGACATGTCCCCGTACCCGTACCCTGTTATGGATCCTTTTTTGGCCGAGTCCCCTTATCCAGATATTTGGGAGTTTGACAAGTCTGACCTCCGGATACATCTACGTACCCGACACTCGTACCCGAGTCTAGGTAACATAGAGTTTGTGCTTTCATGCTGTTCACATGTTCATATATGCTTGTATGACTTAGTCCCTTTGTCCCATATTAAGAGTCTTTTGGGAATTCCAACTTTTTAAGGAACTTTTTTGGTGCTTGTGAAATTTCACAACTTCCCGTTATTGCCCTTTTTGAATTTCAAATTTCTAGTGTCACATCAAAGAAAAAGTGGGAGAGTTTTCTATAATAAAAGGTATACTTGGAAAGTGTGTAGTTAAAGTACATTGACTTTTCCAAGAACTCTTAAAATGGGACATCAATAAATGGAATCAAGGACTCTTAATTTGGGACAGAGGGAATGAGAGTTTTCCCTTCTTGGCATATCATTCTGCTCACATGCACCAAAAGTTTGTGCTTCGTGTATGTCCTTTTTAGGTGTGATTAGTTATGTCGTGACTCATTTAATCAGTGTTGCATATTTTTGATGCATGCAGATATTCCCAAATGATGTATACATTGGCGAAGTTATTGATGCTGCAAAGTCTTCTTGGTATTTGTTCACTCTTTCTTGCAATTGTCTATACATATATTTTATGTTTAGGTTTATCGTGTGTCACATAGCTGTTCAGATTTACTGTTCTTGTTTTTCTGAAAGATTTGCTTCATTCTTGGTCACAAAACTCCTCTAACATTCCTAGCCATGTACTGACACTGCTGAATATCATTGAGTCGAAACATGGCATCATGCATGTGCTGAATGTAGAGGTCAAGTGTTCAGTTCCGGGTGCTTTTACGATTTTTATTCATTACAGCATTGGATTTACTGCACCTGACGACACAGAGCATCACTGATACTTTAGTTGAATCTCACTAAAAACCTAGCGGAGTGTCACGCTCTGGAGTAGCCCAAAAATAGGGAAAATTTAAAATTTCCTTTTTGGATCCGTGGATGCGTGGCTTGTTGGAATCACCTGGTTGTGCACAAGCATAATAATAACAAGAATAGAATAATAATGACCATTTGACTAAGTTCAACAACTAAAATTGAACACAATTAAGTCTTACAAACTTTATATATTACAAGCCCAAAAGGAAATCAAAATAAAGCATAAGAAGTTTTGTGACAACACGTGCCACTGAATCCAAACAATAGTTTACATTATTACAACACCAGAATCAAGATAAAACAAAGGCTACGTTTAAGGAACAACAAAGTCTTCAACTAGCGAAGCCATAACTCTCCTTGTAGTACTCATCCCCCCGTGTAGTCTTCTCCAATATAGCCCTCGCCTGTGAAATCCTCCGCCATAAAGTCACCATCACCATATCCCCCATCTGCCCGGGCATCTTGGGCCACGCCACTGAAATCTGGAAAAAGCTGGACAGGGATGGTCAGCGGCATAAAACGCCGTCAGCTTCAAAAAGCCGAGTGAGTGAAGAACCTCAAACAACACCGTTAGTATCAGATACAATAAATATACAAAGCCCATATTTTTATCGCCTAATCAAAGTGTTTATGTATTTTAAGAAGTTACAACCGACCCGAACATAGATAGAGAAACCGAACTCAAATATATGAACGACTCCACTGCTCACAACTGATTGAACTGAAAGCTTCGGACCGACCAACTCTTCACCAACTTCCTCCTTTCTACAAATCCGACGTAAGCCGTTGGTTGAGGATAAACATGCCTTAACAGTTGCTTGATGAGTATACTATACATGCCTTAACAGTCGCTTGATCACCATCGGTGCTTCAAGATAGGATCATGCCTTAACAGCTGACTCAATCAAGATATTCAAGTTTCAAGACCTGTCCTAAAGAATATAACATACCTTAACAGCCGAGTGAATAGTACACCATACGTGCCTTAACAACCGCTTGACCATTGATGCGTCAAGATGGTATAATGCCTTTTAACAACCGACTATATCACTAATATTCAATATACAAAGTCTCAATCTCGCATGTCACCAACCGTCCAGCAACCTCAAGACCGACATCTCGAAACAGACTCCATCGACCGACAAACACGACACGACACGACGCGATGCGAAAGGTACTCCAAGGCTTAGAAGAATGAATCTTTAAAAGTGGTCACGCTCCCCGCTCCCGCCCCCGCCCCCGCCTCCGCCCCCGCCCCTACCCCCTCTCCCGCTTCGAGCAACTTAGCTCCAAGGACTCGCGATCGTCAATATACATAAAATCGAGAGATTTAAGTAAGGTACAAGTGCTAGTGCGCATACTGTACAAGTCGTTAATGCGTAAGTTATTAAACGGGTTTCGATCATAGTAATCGTGACTTATTCCAGTTATCTCAAGTTATGTCTGTTCGCGCGTCTTGGGAATCGACGTCGCATCATAGCTACATATAAGTGAAAGCATAAGTCTTCTAAGTTTTGGCAGACTCGAGCGGTCAAGCTTGCTCAAGTGCTCGGATTCAGCGTTTACAAGATCCTTGGCTAAAGGTTATGAACTGTTATCAAACACAAGTATATCTGTCTTAGAAACCGGATGGAATTATGCTAGGCATGTTAGGGAACTTACTATACAAGAGTTAGGACAACGCAAGTAGAGCTTGAAGCATAAGGAGCATGGTTACAATCATTGCATGCAAGAGATTCTTAACATTTAAACATAACGAACAAAAGAATAATAGAAGTTCGATCTGTGCGAGCGCTCTGACAGTTCGAGCGCTCTGGTTATGTCTAGATGGCTCGAGCGCTCGGGTTGTTCGAGCGGTCGAAGGTCTGATTTCTGCAAAGTTCTGGCAGCTTGCATGCAAGTTTGATATAACGTTTTTGTGGTCTATGCATGTTACTATTAAGTTGTAAAAGCAGCTCCTAAAGGTGTCTGAGTGAGGTAGGACACTCACTCAAGCTTGGATGATGATAGATGATGTGAATATATGTTTGTGTTGAGAAAACTTGAAGCTTTGAAGCCTTAATGGAATTTGAGCTCTTTTTCTTCCTTCTTCTTCTTTCAGGGATTCTCCTTCTCTTGATCTTCTTTCTTCTTCTCTTTCAGTCACATAGAGGTTGTGTATAATACATGTGTTTATGTGGTGGATTAAGACATGCAAGTGTGTGTGAGTGAGTGCATGAGGGTGTATGCATGAAGAGTGGTCCCACTCTCTCAATGTTCTGTTCTGCAGGAGTTCTCTCTCTAAAAGAACTGTAATTTCGTACAAATGAGAGAGCATTGAAGGTATTTATAGGCAAAGAAAAGGCCCACGCGAGTAAGTGAACACTCGAGCGCTCGGACTTGCTCGAGTGGTCGAGTGCAGCTTTACTCCAATGTTTCCTAAGGTTAAATGCATACAGACATAAATCAACATACAAGAACATAAGGCCAAATTTATAAACATATGTATATTATTATAAGAAGAATACATGGAAGATATTTGGGAAATTCGGGAAATACATTAGGAAATTACAGGTGCTGTATATTTTTTGTGTGCGTCTTTTTCCCTTGAGGTCTCATCTGTCTGGTCTGATTTTCTGATGAAATGCAAGTTAATGTTTGTGGAAAAAATTTCTCTGCATCGGGTAAGTCACCCTGAAGTGGCATGAGCCTCTTGCTTGGTTTGTCCTTTGCTTTTCTGAATGTGAAATACTTTTTCATAGTTCTGAATCTGAGAAACAGATAACTTTACTTATTAGCTTTAACATATGTTGGAGAAGTTTACTGAGCAACAGGAGACCAATTTCTCCTACATGTAATAAAGGTTCATAAACCAGTTTGTTGTAGATGGCTGTTATTGTTTTTTTCATCCTACTTAGTGCTTCATATAGTAGTACTAAAACCCAGCATATAATCTGTTAATTCTGGACAAAATTTGTTTCAATGGTGTCACATAGTAAGAGGTTTCTTCTTCTTCTTTTTTATTTTTATTTTTATTTTTTATTTTTGATTTATTTTTAATTTTATCTAGTTTTTAATTTTAATTTTAATTTTTTCACCTCGTGTGTTGTATGTTACATGGATGATGGAACTATTTGATTCTCGCTCTGCCTCAAAGATGGTTATGTCCTCTGTGGTTCCCATTTTGGCACTACAATGCATCACATCTTTATCCTCGCTACTTCTATTGTTGCTTTTGATTTCTACTTTTCAATTCTTTTTTTTTTTTTTTGGGTCCTTTAAAATCTTCTTGTACTTTTAGAGTGTCTTGCTCACTTACAAAATGAATTGCGTATAATCTAATGAATGGCAGTTGCTTACTTGATTTTGTCTTTTCCGTCGGTTTGAAACATTTGTTCATTATTCTCCATATTTTCCAATGTTCGTACAAATAAGTTTTGGATGAGACAAAATGTTTTTTCTTTTTCATTGAACATAGGATTCACTTTAGCCAAATTTTGTTGATTATGTACTTGATTGTCTTATGACACCCGATATGAAGCTATTCAACTTTATTAGGTTTGTTTCCTGGAGATGTAACCATTTGTGATACTTTCAGGGAGTTACTTTCACATATTTCAATTCTGGAGTCTAGGTCTTGTTTGGAGTGGTTTGTGAGAAGAGTGCAGGATAGAATTATTCTATGCACACTGAGGCGATTTGTGGTGAAGTGTGCAAATAAATCAAGGTGAGAGTTCTCTTTTAAAGTATGTGAAGGTTTACTACTATGAAATCATATAACTGATATTTGATTTACCGCCTCAATTTTAATTGGTCTTTGGTTACCCTTAGTTATGAATGAACTTGAATATATTTTTTTAACAACTTTGTCCTATTACTGTTTGACACTCAAAATCTTTTCCTTTCCTTCCCTCAGCTCGTATTCTAACAATTTGGAAACCTGATGAAGAACTTGGTAAAATTCGGAAACATGTTTAGATATTGGAAACATAAATTAATTTACTCAGGTATTGAGCTAAAGCCGATATGAGCGAAATAAGAGTTTTGGGACCAAATTACCTTCTCAGTCACTAAGATAATTCCTAGGAATTAAACTTATTAAAGAGAAAGTAATATTAACTAAGCGTTTGAAAGTGAACTATACATACCTACAAGTTACATGAAAATCTGCACATGGTTTCATGTGAATAATCATGCACAAGGAAAAAAATGCTACATTTCCTCAACTAGGTAATATTATTATTAGTTGACAATCTCTTTGTTATCTTTGTAAACACTATCCTTGAATACCCTTGACTTTTTGTTGTCTCCAAAAATATTTTATGTGACCTGCTTATTACCAATGTAGACACTCTTTTGAGTACTTGGATAGAGATGAAGTAATAGTAGCTCACATGGTGGGTGGAGTTGATGCTTTCATTAAGGCGTCTCAAGGTTGGCCAATATCAAATTCTGCATTGAAGCTGAAAACTCTCAAAAGTTCAAGTCATTATTCGAAGGAAATTTCTTTGAGCTTTCTTTGCAAGATTGAGGTGAGTTGTTTTTTCTCTTTAGTTAATGCTTTCAAATCCTTGAAAAAAAAGAAGTTAAACCCCAAGAAGTTAGCCCGAGAAGTTGAACGGGCAGTGCTAATTAAGTGCTTTCTAAGCATGAGTCGCAAGTTTGAATCCCCACGGATTTCCTAGGGGCCACTGGTCTTAGACTTACTCGATTCATGTGGAGGCCAGCTCTGCATAAATCTGGGGGTTTACCTGCAGGATCAGTCGGTCAGGTCCTTTGGCCTCCGCTTTGAAGGGGTCATCCAAAAATTAATAAATAAAAAGTATCCATGAAATTGGTTAATTTGGTCTCAAAAGCGGCATTTTTAGAAAATTCATTCTCTTAATTTGTCGTTTTGCAAATAATTCTAGATTACCATCCAAAGAAATTAATTGTAGATCTATATTGCATTCTTTGTTGGTTTCTTCTTTTTCGCTTTATTTGGTCGGTTTGGCCTTCCATATTGCCATATTCCATTATCTCGAATGCTAATTCATTTGCTCTTATACTAAATGTGTGAATGGTTTATATCCTGAATGTGTGAACGCATACTGTTGTGGGTGTGAACCACACTTAAATTTTTACTCTCCCACAGTTTAAATCGCGCCGATCTGAGTTAACTCTCAAGAGTTCCAACACTCTTGTCCAAACTCATCTCGGTTCGTTCTCACTTGAGGCTCGTGCATTTTGTGTGTTCATTTGTGTCTTTTTCTCGCCTCGTTTGTATTCCTAATTACGATTCATCAGGAACTAGCAAACTCATTGGATCCACACATTCGACAAAGTATTTCAAGCTTTGTGGACGCAATTGAAGAAATTCTTGTGCAACGAATGCATGCAGAGCTCCAACAAGACGACAATGCTGAAAAATGAATGTTTTGTAACATTGAATGATTGCTTTTCATCATTTGGTAGGGTCATGACTTTGTGATTGATGTTGTAAAAAAAATGTTAATTTGGTATATTATATACTCTGTAATAGCCCTGTTATGATTATCATATGCTCTTGTGATCAGATCCTTTTGAAGGTTAAACAAACTGTCACTGTTATTTATCAATTCATTTTGGAATCACTTCTAAAACACACGTTTCGCCCCAATTGTGTTTCTGCAACCCAACAAATGTATTAACGTGTTTGGATATATTTTAAAAACCACTTTAGAGCACTAAGAGAATGTTTTACAAAGAATATTTTTCGGCATAAAATATTTTAGGTCGAAACAAACGGAGCGGAAAGTTTCCCTGATGCCAAATGAAATTTTTTTCTCAATACACGGTCTGTTAAGAAGGAACAGAAACAGGATACAAAGCTTTCTATTTAAAAGATTAAAACTTGACTAATGGTGAAAAGAAATTTATTACCTTCTAAAGAAAAACACAGATACAAACAGATTAAATCCAGTACTCTTCATTGATGACTTTTCTAGAACCCAATATATTTACAATAAAGTTCCTCAAAACCATGAAATAAGAGCTCTTATAGCTACATCTTTTCCTTTGCAAAATCCCAAGCTTACAGAAAAAACGTTGATTACTATAAAATCCCAAGAATCAGAAACTACTAATAATGTTTTAGTACTCTCATGATCATATATCCAATCAGAACCTAATCTTATTCAATTACGAATACGCTTCTCAGTCTTGACCAGATTGAGTACTGTTTCAAACACCTTTGTAGAGCAAGGAAGAGTGATTGGCTCCGAAGCTTCAATCTCGGACTCGAACTCATTAAGCAAAGCCTGAAACCTTATGGAAGATAAACATCAGATTGGAATCACATATATCTTATAATCTTCACCTACGTACACTGGAAAATCTTCACTTGGGACTGGTTTTCGATTGTTGCTTTCGTTGAGGATGATGTATCCTTTGTACTTCTTGTTACTTATCAACTTCTTCATGTGAATTTTCCGAAAAAAAAAAACTTCATGTGATACTGAAGGTTTCCACGAATCACTGCCATCTTCTTCACAAAACTAGATGCTTTTCTTGTGTGTGTGTGAGAGAGAGAGAGAGAGAGAGAGAGAGAGAGAGAGAGAGTTGATGAGTTAAACTATGAAGAGAACAGAACAACCAAAAAAGAGAGAGAAGAGAACAGTGTGTGAAGGTACATATCTATATCTATAATTATTATTATATTTTATATATAAGTGCACCGATGGCCTTAAGTGTTTTGAACTTTTATCAATCGGTGCACTTTTGCTTAAGTGATTTTTTTAGAGTTTTATTAAGTTTAGTATATACCATTTTTTTTGGTCCGCCATAAGAGTCCTACAATAGTACAATTTAATAACAACATTAGGAATGACCCCATTGTCACATCATTTAAGAATCATTTTTAGGATAGAATTTGGAAAACATAGTACTACTCTTTTAGGATTAGCTCATATTGGTTTTGTTTTTATATTAATATATATAAATATATATATATATATACACACATATACGAACACCACATTAATCACCAAATTTAATACGTCATATTTACCTTTTATGTATATATATATATATATATGACTTATGCGCACAGTTTAGCACACTTGTAAAGAAGAAAAAAAAAATACCACTTATATAACATAAGCTTGATTACAGTGAAGAAAAGAAACAAAAAAGAAAGAAGATATATAAAGCAATGCCATGCTTATCAAATTTTGTATTCCAAGTGGTTCATAAACTCATGTGGTAGCAGGACTACTTTTAATAATGGTAGGATCACTTCAAAATCCTCCACTTAAAATCAAGTGAACTTCATTGCCACGCGTGTTTTTGAAGCATAGCATTATTCAAGAAAATAAGATGAAATAGTAAAATAGTTAGGAATAGTATTTACTACCTGGGGAACTACATATATATTTCCTGTGAAATAATGGTATGGATCTCAAATTTATATCTCAAAATTTGGTTCAGCACCGATCCCCTTAAGTGTTTCGAGCTTTTTCAATCGGTGCAGTACTTTTTCTCAAGTGATTTTTTTATAAAGTTTTAATAAATTTGGTATGCCATTTTTTTTTGGTCCGTCTATAAATCAAAAGTCCTACAATAGCACAATTTAATAAAAACATTAAAATGTTATTAAAAAAAGTACTAAAAAAATAACAACATTAAAGTATTTTTTTTTTCTTCACAATTACTATATGGTCAGTGGCCTCGAAAGAAGAAAAATTGACTCACGTTGGACCTGAAATTAATTTTTCCCCCCTTTTTAGTACACTTCTATGATTAGGAATTTACATCCATTAATCTAACATTCACCTTGATTTTGGTTTGAGATTTTTAGTTTAGTAGACTTCTATGATTAGGAATTGACATCATAATCACCAAAGTTTGTTTTAAATTTTTTTATGTTTTTTGTTCCAATTGTTGCTTCATAACTTTGCGCATTGACTTGAGCTAAACTTGTAGGTATGTATTTATATATATATATATATTTACTTTGTTTTAGAGATTAGTAATTTGGATCTTTTTCTTTCTTTCTTTTTTTTTTCCGCTAGAATAGTAAATTGGATTTATTTACTAACTTACAGTGCAATTAAGAATTTAGCTTTTGTTCATTATTCTGTTTTCTTCCCTCTAAACTAAACTCTTATCTTTCCTTTCTTTTATGGGGTTTGCTAACATGTGCGCTAAGGGCATATGTTAAAGTTCTAAAAGTGGAAATAAATAAGGGGTACATTGTGGACTTCAGTGTTCGGTGTGTGGTTCAGTGTTTGTCTCCCTTATTTATTTTCACTTTTGAAATCTTAACATACACCCTAAAAAAACACATGTTAACAAAACCCTTCTTTTATTTATCTTTTTTATTTGCATGGAAAGAAATTAATCTTAATACGTGAATGGCTATTGGATTGCGTTAGGCTAACCTAATTTTTTGTTAAGATAATGACAATGAGAGTAAAGGCCTGTTTGATAAAACTGAAAATTAAGTACTGAATTTCAAGTACTGTAAATTTTAAACGATTGAAATTGCAATAATGAAAACAGTGTTTCAAGTATTGAAATAGAATTCATTCAGTGATTATTTTCAGTAAAAATTTTTCACTATCTTCTCATTTAAGTGGTACATTATCAAACGCACTGAAAAATTATAAGTGCTAAAACTTTTCATTTTCAGCACTTAATTGGGTTATCAAATACACCCTCAGTCTTTGGGCACAAACACGGTCCACAAACACTACAATGTGTCTAGCCCTCACCTCTGTGGACCCCATAGTGTCAATTGACCCCACCATGTGAGAGATAGACACATTGTGGTATTTGTAGATTGTGTTTGTGAGATTTGTTTGTACCCAAAGACTTATTCAATGACAATTGTGAATTTCAAAGTAAAAGCTTCTCTAAAACATATTAATATTTTTACTTAGCTGATACTCAACCATTCCAGTGGATATCTATATATATATATATATATATGGAGAGAAATGCTAAACCCACTACATTCCACATCATATTTAAAAGAAGCATATTTTTTTGACAAAAAAATTTTCATTTGTTACTCAAATATATTTTCGTGATTCTTATGTTAGACGGTGGTCCATGAGAGTCATAGTTATTAGATTAAAACTATAAAAACTTTTGTTATTGGAGATGCAGAGTTATTAGTATGGCCCCTAAGAAGAAGAATTTGGATTTTTTTTTTTTGGTACTCATTCTTCCATCAAGTTGGAAATTAAACTTATGTGTAAGTTGTAAACTACTAAAAAAAATTAATAATTGACTTTTTGAAACATAAGAACCCAACTGATACTCAGCTACTAGATTACACGATTTCATTTTTGTTCTTTTTCCTACCATCTTTTGATTCCTATTTTTTTTTTCCAATGTTGGCCCATCCCACCTAATAATTATACGTTTATTATTATTTTTTCTCACATATTTATAACTAGAATCTATCTATGTATATCAGAAATTTGTAATCTAAGTATACCAGCCCCTTAAATGTTTTACAATTTTTTATTTTTATTTATATATTTTTTTTCCAGTCTGTTAGTTCTAATGAGCCCTAATAAACCATAAGGCATATTGTTTTGTTCTTCGATTGTTTCTTATTCTTTTTTTGCCCAAGAACTTCTAATGAGTGAGTACTAATAAAACATTAGTCCTACTGTCTTCTTCTTTTTTTCCTTAATGGACTCTATTTTCCTCCTTTGTCTCAAGTTCCTAATATTTGCTTTTCTATTACTCCATTCGTCCCAAAATAAGTGTGGACGTTTTCTTTTTTGGATGTCCTAAAATAAGTGTCCATTTTTTAAAATCAATTACAAAGTTCAATAAATTTCCTATAATAACCTTATAATAAAGACAAAGAATCATTTGAGTAAATTGAAAATACAAACTATGAAATTTTACGAGTCTAAATAGCGACCCAAAACTACCCGAGTGACTAAAAATCTAATCGAAACACCTGTGTTTTGAAGACAGACCGAGTAACACGTGTCACAATTCTAATCGACTAAAATTGACCTTAGTTAAATAACCTAACCTTGGATAGCAAAATATCTAATTATATGTAGTATATTATATCACAAACAATTGTTTATTAAATGATCATGTTCTATTACCGAATTATAACACCCTATTTTAAGTTAAGGGTATATTTGATTTATAGATTTAGTGAGAAGGAAAAAAAAAAACTGAAGAAACTGCTTAAAGAAAATATTGAGGAGAAGGAAAATTTCTTTACTAACATTCAATATGTCAATACAAGACCAAACGTGATAGTACATCTATGGCTAGGCAAAGGTACCTATTTTCCTTTCTGTACCTATTTTCTTTTCTTTTATCACTCAAATTTGTTTACTTTTTAATTGCTATTTGAGTCTTCTATTGTTTTAACTGTAATACGTTATTTATACGAACCATTTTATAAAGTTAATAATTTAAAGCGCCAATATGGTATGTTAAAAATTGAAATAGCGTAGCAGCCAATTTGAGTCTTCATTGAATTCATCTTGTATAAAGTTAATAATTTAGAACAACCAGTATATTATGTTGGAATTCAATTAGCATGACATTTTCAATTGATACCTTTTTTCTTTTATTTTATCACTCAAATTTGTATAGGTTTTAACTGCTATTTGACTCTTCTATTGTTTAATTGTAATACGTTGAAACTTTAAATAGCGTGACATTTTCACCTAGGCTCGCCGTCATCGAATTCATCCAGGGCTCATATTTTTGGCCAATTTTAGATTTTTCATTAGCTTTGAGGTAAATATATTTTAGCAGTTTCACTTTAGTCCAAAAATGTACCTTTTTCTTTTCTTTTATCACTCAAACTTGTATAGGTTTTAATTGCTATTTGAGTCTTCTATTGTTTGAACTGTAATACACTATTTATACGGACCATTTTATAAAGTTAATAATTTAGAGCAATCAATATGTTATGTTAAAAATTCAAATAGCGTAGTCTTCTATTGTTTTAACTGTAATACGTTGGAAACTTAAATAGCTAGCATAACATTTTCACCTAGGCTCGCCTTCATTGAATTAATCTAAGGTTAATATTTTTGGCCAATTTTAGATTTTTCATCAGTTTTGAGGTAAATCTTAGCAGTTTCACTTTAGTCCAAAAATGTACCTTTTTTCTTTTCTTTTTATCACTAAAACATGTATAGGTTTTAATTGCTATTTGAATCTTCTATTGTTTGAACTGTAATACGTTATTTATGCAGACCATTTTATAAACTTAATAATTTAGAATTGCCAGTATGTTATGTTGGAAATTCAAATAACGTGACATTTTCACCTAGGCTCGCCTTCATTGGAATTCATCTTTTATATAGTTAAATAATTTAGAGCATCCAGTATATTATGTTGGAATTCAAATAGTATGACATTTTTACCTAGGCTCGCCTTTATTGAATTAATCTAGGGCTAAATATTTTTGGCCAATTTTAGATTTTTCATCAATTTTGAGGTAATTGCTATTGGAGTCTTATAATATTGTTTTAACTGTAATATGTAGAATTCATCCAGGACTAATATTTTTGGCAAATTTTAGATTTTTCATTAGTTTTGAGGGAAATCTTAACAGTTTCACTTTCATCCAAAACCACAAGGGTTAAATATTCACTTTTGAAGCACATGGAGGGTAAAGTGAAATTAGGCCTAACCATGAGGGGTAAAATGTAGTTAACCTTTTATCAATCCAAAGAAAGTATTTATTTATTTAAGATCTTCATTAGTCATCAAGTGCTATAACATTTAGAGTAATTGAACACCACATTTAAGAATCATAACATTATCCAATGAAGTGTGAATGTTTAAACTTGGACATCAAACAGCGTAGGAGTGTCTGTGACGCCACGCCCCGCCCCGCCACGGTTCCCGGCGACGGAGTGTCAGCTAATAGCGGAAGTAGAACAATAACAGTAATAGGCTTTGACACCATTCCGTAACTCCCCGAGTCCTAGACTCCGAGGGTTACATGAAATATATGTTTATCCTTTGGAAAGCATTTATAAAACAGAAGTCTGGTTTTCATTTGAAACATTCTTTCTTGAAACAAAATGTTTTCAATATAAGCAGCGGAAAATTAGAGTTAAGCTATCCTTTTATTTAAAAGCGGGTGGACTAACATTTGTCCAGTTGAAGCATAACATGTTCTTTGAAACCAAATTTCATTACATTAATAAATGATAATCCCCACACATGGGGTCTTCAAACTATAGCGGAAGCATTGTCAAGTCTCGGGGCCTTGCCCTTATCTATATCACCTGAAAGAGAGGTTTAATAGTCCATAAGCCAAAAGGCTCGTATAGTCATATAACCGCACAATAACATCTGTTATATAACATGCATGAGTGTAATGAATGCCAATGTCAATGCATGAAAACCATTTTCATGCCTATTCAAACACTCACCCTCAATTGTCATTATCATTACCCGGACCATGGGCTTCCCGTCCACGTAGGCCTAGCCTCAAACGTGCGGGACTTTGGGCCTTACGAATTACACGTAGGCCTAGCCTTTACCGTTACGGGGGTTTCTTGCAGCACATCCCGCAATTCGAGTTCCTAGTGGTACCCATCTCACATGCCTACCCACAAATCCGGGATTTCTAACTTTTCAAAACAAAATCCCTCCTAGAGGGTTTTATGCATGGAAGCCTCTAAGGTCTTCCCTTTTTAAAACCTGGAAGTCTCTGAGGTCTTCCCTTTTCAAAAATTGAAAGCCTCTAAGGTCTTTCATCCCAAAATCATTTTCGTGATTTTCGTGTTCATGCTCATGCTTATGAAATGATATGACATATGCGAGCTCTAAGCATTCAGACATATTCAATATTTCATAAGACAGATTATTAAGGCATGCTATCAATTCAAAGCAACACAATAGACATGTTGAAATTATCCAGGTAAACACATAAGGCATAGCAACTCAAGTAACCACTTAAGGCATAGCAGCTCAAGTAAACATGTAAGTACACTATTAACATGTTATACAACTTTATTGAGGGTCATACGGAACTACCGTTCACCGAGGATAGACTGAATAATTAATCAGAATAGAAACCAGAACTGCTCAATCTGTTACAAATCTCAATATACAATAATGCGCGTATATTAGTGAGGTACAACACCTCTAAGCATATGTACAACTACTATTAAAGTAAAGTACAACTCTTAAAGCATAGGGTACAAGTCCCCTTAGCTCATAACAGACTTAAGTACAACAAAACAGAAGATTTCATCAAACTGCCTGAGGTCGCGCGCGCGGGCCGCTCGCGCGAAATATGCTCAGAAGGGTCACGTGTTTATTTTAAAACAATTTTCAAAAATAGCCTGTTCGCGCGCGCGGGCCGCTCGCGCGACCCCTCGCTCGCGCGGGTCGCGCGCGCGAGATGTCACAGTGTCGTCTTCTTCTTTCTTTTTTCCCTGTTTTGAAATCAAAGGTTGGTTTTTACCCATTTTGAAAACTTAATCCCAACAGGACTTCCAATATATGAATCTCTTCCTTTTTCCGCGTAGATTCCAAATATGAAATCGATTTTTCCTGAATCAAAACACAGCTCTTGATTTTATCGAAAAACCGAATGGTGACAAAACTTTACTTTGACCGTTCGTCGCAACCGTTGCGAATTAGCTTCTAAAATTCGAAAGGGAGCCTCGTGGGATCGAGACCTTTCATTTGATATAAAGAAATCAAGATTCTGTGACTGTTTTTCTGCTCGCTATTTTTGGACCCTTAACGATATATATGATACATATATATATCTAACTGTATGAAATATAAATAAATATATCAACAGTGTGTAAAGCAAACTAAAATCATAACTTTACAATTGGAAATTTACCCAATTGAATTTTATAGAGAGAGACAGAGAAGTTAATTAGCAATCCAAACCTTGATTGGATTTACTAATTTCCCTCAATGTAAATATATATATATATATCTATCTACACTGATAGACTATAGAAGAGTTCCAAAAATTAAATTTTAAAAGAAAGTTTACCTACAAGAATTTCAGTTTGATACACAGAGACTGCTGAGCTCCAAATTCATGCTTGAATTGAGCTTTTCTTATATACACTAACTTTTGTAAGCATATATAATTATATGTGTGTGAAGAAATATGTAATAGCCGAGAGAGAGAGAGAGAGGTACTGAGAGATAGAGAGTTTGTGTGAGATTATGTTGTAGGGGGGGGGGGGGGGGGTTATTAATTTATAGAAGTTAATAAGCTTGTGCTCCAAGCACAACAATCTTTGTGTGTGTTGAGCTCACGCGATGATACACACATGCAAGTAAAAATTGTACTGCCAATAAACCCAAAACTGGTATTATTTTTATTATCAAAAACGCGAAATTAAAATACGGGGTATTACAGTGTCCTTTTCTCTACCTAGGATCACATGGTAACTCATACAATAATCTCTAACAATCTTATAAGATTTGCTTTTACAAATCCAAAACATCAAGGAGATCAATATAGGGCCAGATGGTTAGTTACATCAAACATAAGTGATTTTAATTGTCCAAAAGACAATTATGCTATTGTGTTGTATAGCCTTTTTTTTTTCTCTCTGTTAGTACATATTTTTAATTGTATAAAAAAAATGAATTAGTGCATTAAAAAATCAAGTATTGAATAAGTAGTATTTATATATGGTGATTGAAAATCTACTTCAAATTACCGACAAATGGCAAAGATTTCTCACCAAATAAACGAATCATTGTTCAATCACTTGAACGGGTGGAAGACTTAGGACCTATTGTTATTGAAGACGATGAAACATCCAAAGTTACAAGAAAAGGAAACAAAGATCAGAGAAAGGTGATAGAAAAGAAGAAACGCGCCGTGGAGAATAAAATCAAAATTGAAAAGGAATAAGTTTTGAATATATATAAATATTTTGCTATAGTCTTTAGAGTTTCTTTACTAGAGGATATTTCCTAATTAATGCTATAATAAACAAGTATTTTATATTGCTTTCTTCTGTGAGAATAATATATTTTTTTCTTCTTGCTTACACTCAATTATTCATCAATCACCTATACATAATTATGAGTGACAACTAAGATTTTAAATTTGGCTCATTGTGATGATCTTATTACAAATCATATTCATGGTTCTGTACTTTTATTAATTGTACTTTTTATTTCTCCTTCTTAGTATTCCAATTGCCTTAATTTTTAGTCCGTAGCACTATTTCAATCAACTTACTTTTGAGTTATGACTATACTTTTATTTTTGCTTATTTTTACTCATAGTAGTTGCAATTACAAAAAAAGAAACTTTGTCTTTAATAACTATTTTAACAATATGAGCACCAACTACGTGCAACGCACGTATTGTATTACTAGTTTATCCATTGGTGCGTATATCTATCTATATCTATATCTATATCTATATCTATATCTATATCTATAATCTATAATTTTTATATATAAGTGCACCGATGACTTTAAGTGTTTTGAACTTTTATCAATCGGTGCACTTTTGCTTAAGTGGTTTTTTTTAGAGTTTTATTAAGTTTTGTATGCCATTTTTTTTGGTCCGTCCATAAGAGTCCTACAATTATACAATTTAATAACAACATTAAAGTTTTTTTTTTCTTTTACAATTGCCACATGGCCAACCGTCAAAATTCATGATTTGCAATAAATCCTCAACCTTATTAAACTCTATTAGTTCTTTTACTATAGGACTAGAAGTTCACGTTTTTTTTTTGAGTTAATTAGTATAATGTCCATCTTACTCTAAGTTTCTTTCAATAGGTTCAACCCATGAAACATTTTACTATGAAGTCCATTCTACAAATTTGGACCAAACTACCCTTATCATTTCCCATTCAACACTACAATAAATATCCCCAAGATTTTGGAGTTTTCAAAATTCAAAACTCAAATACCCAAATAAGAATGAATCACATTCTATATCAATTTACTCTCTCTCTCTCTCTCTCTCTCTCTCACACACACACACACACACACACACACACACACACACACACCGGTCGTGACTCTCTCTTGGGGAAGGAAGAAACTACAGTTCTGGATTGATACGGCTACACAACTAAGAAAATCCATCACTACAGGCATAGGAGATATGAATGTCGCAGTTTTCCAATGCATTAGAAAGAGTTATGAGCGATGGATTAATGGTAATGGAGATGTGGTGGAGGAGATTTGGATTTCATCATCACCCAACATCATCTTTACTCAAGACAACATCACTATTACCCAAGCCACTAACGTCATCAACATTCTGTCAACATCATTTTTACTCAAGACAACATCACTATTTCCCAAGCCACTAACATCATCAACATTCTGTCAACATCATTGTTCTAAACCACTTTCCCAAATCATCCACGTGCTTCCTCTCTCTCTCTCTCTCTCTCTCTCTCTCTCTATCTCTCTCTCTCTCTCTCTCACACACACACACACACACACACACACACATACACACATAGCAGTGTTAAATTTAACACTAATGTTCATGTTTCAAAGGTTGTGGAGTGAAATTGTATACAATATTGTGGTTCAAAAAGGTTGTAGCGTAAAATTTAACACTCATATTCTTGCTTTAAAGGTTATGATATGAAATTGTATACTATGTTGTAGTTCAAAGTTTGTGGTTCAAAAGGTTATAGTGTAAAATTTAACACTCATTGTTTTCGTTCACATGATGTGGTGTGAAATTGTATACAAGCCCTACAATCATAGCATTTAGTAACTTCCCAAAATATATGCAAGATTTATGGGATTTAGTTTGGTAACTTCCCAAAATATATGCAAAGGGCCTCAGCCTTGGTGATGTTCGACGAAATAGATCTGCGGGAAGAATACACAGTGTTGTTACAGAAAACACCGTTATAATATTTGTTCAATACTTTCATCGAAGACCGAGTCAAATTCATGAAAAAATATGATGAGATACTAAACGGGACACTAATGAACCAGTTGCAATGCAAAATTTCACACTAGTGAACCAGTTGCAAAGCAAAAACGAACCAGTTACAGTGTAAAAATTCACACTAATGAACCAATTGCAGTGTAAAATTTCATACTAATGAACTAGTTGCAGTGTAATACTCGCATAAATGTATGGAGCATAGTAACAACTTCATATGTTATGTGATCAATGATTATTGGTAGAACATACAAAAGTGGGATACCCACATAAAAATGGCGTTAGAAATATTCAAAAGACTCATAATGTACAAGGCTAAAGTTGTGGGATTTTATTTTCATTTATTTGATATGCAAATCAATGAAATCTTTAAAGCAAATTTATTTCCATATATATGCATATATATATATATACATGTGCGTATGTATGGGGGTAAAAAGGTCACTGAAACTATCTATAATTGGGGATTGTGGACTAATCTCTAAAAACATTTACAATTATAGGGTCTATCATTGAGAAGTACCAATTGGTGGGTCTATCACAACAAACATTGGTAGAATGGGATTTTCCACTAAATTTTTCTTTTTTTTTTTTCAATAAATAAAATAAAAAAAAGTTCACAATTTTTTTTCTCTAGATTTTTGTTAATGATGGTTCATACCAACTAAAGGCTTAATTACGTCCACCATTTAATTCCACGACCATCATATATCCTACTGAAAAGCAATTTCTATTTTTATTGTTCATAATTGTGAAGGACTCTCCTTTTATGAGTTCTCAATTACATTGGCTCTTTCTTACAAATTGTGAAGGACTCCTTTTATAAGGTCTCGATTACATTGGCGCTTCTTACAATTTCTAAGACTCCTGATAAAAATCAACTTCTAATTGACTTCTAATTATTGTTTTATTAGCTGCAAATTAAGAACTCTTAACTTATTAGGCTCAACTATATTGATCCATATTAAGAATCCTATAAAGAAGTTTTAAACACTTATTGGGCGAGCGTGTGGGGCCCATCACTTTTTATCTCTTATAATGACTTTTTTGCTTAGTGATTTTTGTAAGAGTTTTAACAAGTTTGATATGCTATTGTTTTTTTGTTCCGTCCACAATAGTACAACTTAATAACAACATTAAAGTTTTTTTTTTCCCCTTCACAATTGCTACATGGTAAGTGACCCTTAAAAGAAGAAAAATTAGCTCACATTCAAGGGCGGAGTCACGATTTTTTATTAGGGGGGACGGGGATTGAAAGGGTGTGCATATAATGACGAAGTTATATATACAGGGTTTCAGGGGCAGCTCTCCCTAGATGATTTTTTTGGTATATTTATACATATTTATGGGTAATATATATTGACTTCATATTACTATTTTTTAATCATAGGAATTGATAGATTATTATAATTTGTTAACATTGACCGATGATAGAACAATTTGGGTTATGCTAAATTGAAAAGTGATAAGACAAGGTAATAAGACAAATAACAAGGAGGGCTAACTTATATTTGGGACAAATTATTACACATAAAAGTTTATTTTTCAAATTTTAGAGGGGGCTAATTACATATATTACATGTAATGTATATCATACTGGCCCATGTTGCAAAAATGATAGCAATGCACAGTGTGTTTTGACAAATGAATTATAACTAAAGATATAAAGAACTTTAAGAGATATATTAGAGTGGTTGTAATCAAACTAAGAATAACAAAAGTTGGTTGGCTCATTCATTCTATATAACTTAAGTTTTATTTCCTCATCACTCACAGACACATAAGTATAAAAGTAGTATATATATTGATTGGTTATGAATTACATGTTATAGATATTGTACCAGGTGATGAATCTATTGACAAAAAATTGGCCCTAGGCTTCGTCACATATCATTAAGAGAGCATTTTTGCTCATCCAAAAATGGTTATTCATTGCTCACTCATGCCTCCACTGGTGACATGTGTCATATTTCAGTAATTTTATTGATGATACAGGGGCAAAAATGGGAATGGAATGAGACACATGTCACCCAACTAAGGCCTGGGTGAGCATTTTTGGGTGAGCAAAAAGGCTCTCTATCATTAATTAATATTGTCCTTTTGTTTTCTTTCTCCTATTTTGTATTTGATCTTTAGTACTTATAATATGAGTACCAATAAGAAAATAAGTAAAAATGTCAACTGTTATTTCTTAGATTTGGTTTGAATCAATCTGTAAAGGCAAACATTTTCAGGTAGATCATAGATAGATGGGTGGGAGAAGTTATTCAGTGGTCCGGGACCATTGTCATGTGGTGGTCCCGGCCAATACGAGATTGCCATGTAGCAAAGTTGTCTGCTTTATGGGAGACAAAAACTTTACACTTGGCCACTTATCAGTCCACTACTGGTCGGGACCACCACGTGACATATGGTCTAGGACTATAGAATATATAATTTCTTGATGGGTAGTGAGCCATCCTGTGGATATCGCAGGTTTCTTTCTTTACCCACAACTTAAACAAATGAGTCGCCACTTAATTTTTAAAAGGAAAATTAAGAAACCATTTTAAAGCAAAACTGATCTTTTGCGAAACCAAAGATCAACTGGGTCCGGGGATTATGGAATGAAAGGGGAAGGAGCCCGACGGACTAAAACACCCCCTTTCATCTTATCTCACGATAGGCCTCTACTCAACATCCTTTTTAATTAAATTATTAATCTAAGCATGCCCTCAATTAACACATATATAGGTATACATAACACAAGCATGTTGAAAATGGTGTAAAATTGCTAACGGTAAAATATCATTCATAAGTCACGTAATTCAAATAGCAAACAACATGACATGTAATAGAGAACTAGAAAACATACCCGGGATCCGGCCGCGAATATTAAACGTGCAATGCATGCAAGAATAGAAATCCTAAGAAAAGGTCTCTACCACATATATACACATAAGGCAAAACTTAGTCCAAGGTGTCGCACATGGAGTTGAAAATCAATTTAAAATCAAAGTATATAATAGAACTAGAGAAAAGTTGAGAAGTCATATCCCAAATGCGCTACAAAACAAAGGTTAGTACACATGCTTTAGACAAGATATAAGTCCTATTTATGAATATGAATATGTATGAATGAATGCGTGAATATGAACAAGAATGAGATGTGAATTTATTCACTAATTTGGATCACTTAGCCTCTGGATTTAAACTAAATTATCATTATCCAAAACATGATTTGGGTTCCAAGACATTAGGAGACCATTTGAGTTGAAATAAATAAGATTAGACAAAAACAGTAGCAGTTTTTTATGAATTACAGAGAGCAGACCAGACGTTCAAAAATAGGAATAAAATACTTCCAACGGTTGAATCTTAATGATTTTTGGATATGTTATGCCTCTGTGAGTCTAGTTTCAACGGTTAGATCTCCGGGAATATGGAAAATACTAGACCTCACTCAGGATTTTGCAACTCTCTGTCCAGAGATCTTGTACGATTTTCTAAAAATAGTAAAAAAATGAGAAACACTTAGATCTTTTTAGGGTATCTTCCTAACACATTAAGGTACTTATAAAAAATTATTTGAGACCCCGAAAAATTTATTAAGGTTCTAATTTATTAATTTCAAAACGGACTTACTGTTCTGAAAGTATTCTGAAACTCTGGACAGATTGTGATTAGCTCACAAAAACCATGATCAAACCCCTCTAAGCACAAAATCTTGCTAAAACAAAAAATCACAGTGGTAAAACAATGTGTTATTGACACTTTCCCGTTGGTTTCATTCAATTCCAACGGTCTGATCTTGAACTAAAAATCTTTGATCGAAAACAGTTTGTAAACTCACTGTTTTCACTTTGCTAGTTCAACTTTGTTGGTTGACCTCAACTATTGAATCATGGTGTTGGGCTTAAACCAAATCACTTCTTTTACCATTTAATGGTCATTGAAGACTAAGGACATCTTTAGACTTATGGACTTTTGATGAAGTATGGAAATGAACCTCACAAAATCCCAAACAATGAACTCAAACTCATGGATCAAAACTTGAGTTCAACTCATTACCCCTACCACTTGGTGGTCATGGGAGGCTAAAAACACACATACATGTAAGTTTTGGATGAAGTATGAAGAACTTCTCAAAACCCAAAGAAGAGCTTAGTCTAAGTCATAGAGATGGGCTCAAGCTAAAGTATTTCTCCTACCATTTGATGGTCATTGGAGACTAAAAAAAAAAAAACAAATCTACTCTAATCTTCATGGAATATAGCATGAATTCCATAAGATTCATAGTAAAGACATGCTAGTTATGAATTGACATTAGTATCTCACCAACTATGTGTAAAATATTGAACATGATTCATTCTAATCTCCATATGGATCATAAGATCATAGGAAATTAAGGAATCAAACTCAAAGAGGTTCAATGAGATATGGAAGACCTCATGAACCTTTTGAATGAAATAGAAATAAGGAAAATCAAAGATTACGTAGAAAACTAAGAACACAAACTCTTCAAAGTTGAATTTGTCTTAAACCCAAAGCATTAATTAGATCCAAATTGATGAAATGTCATGAGATTCAATCACAAGTTCTTGGTGGTGTGTGATGAAATGGGATAAGAAGAGAGGTTTTGAAAATGTGAAAAAAGTTCCTAGAACTATGAACTTGTGATTGAATTGTCCTAATTCTATCAAAGATTAAGAGGTTACCTCTATGACCTCAAGGATTTCTTCAACTTCTTGTGAAGCTCTTCCAAGATTTCCAAATTCTCTTCAAAGTTCTTCAAGTTCTTCAAGAAATTCTTCTCTCTCTCTCTCTAAAAATCTATATGATTCTTGTGTATGTGTGTATATTGATTTCCAAGTTCAAGTCCCCCAAAATGGAAGAGAAGGTTTTGTTTATATAGGCCATTATCTCAAGGATAGATGGGTAAATTCGGGTGGAGACCCATGTGCAAGGTTTTCTTCTAGAACATGTGAGAAAATGCAGTCTGTTACAGCCAGCGGCACTCGACGGGTCCCGGCGGCACTCGCTGAGTGCCGGGCGGCAAACAGAGAGTGCCGGCGCGGTACTCAGTGAGTGCCGCCGCGTTTTCCGCGTGCCGGGGCTAACTGAATTTTGTCCTTCTTTTTAATTTTCAAAAAATATGTTGGTGTAAACCAAATTTTTTTTATTCTATGTATATATATATTTGCATTAAGATCCCCCATGTGCATGGTATCAACCATGTGCATGGTATATATTTGAATATACTATTTCCTTTTGTATTTTCTCTTCTTCAAAAATCTTTTCATTTATTTTGTCCTCCCAATTTCTTCCAAGGAAACTCTCTCTCTCTCTCTCTTTTTTGTTTATCAATTCTCTTTTCTTTAAAAAGAAAACAGATTCCCAGACTGGGTTTCTCACACGTTCTTCGTCATTCGGGTTTCCCCCTGAATGCCCGAATCCTCTCCCTTTTTATTTTTAATTTTGCATTTTAACTTGAAGAACATCTTGAAGATTTTGAATTTCTTGGAAAATTTTCGAACGTCACGGTCATTGTCATCATCGGTCTTTGAGAGGTAACCAATCCCTGGATTTGATGTTTGGTCAAAATCGGGGTGTCTACACATCCTATCAAAAGTTATACTAACGTTAGTATCACAAATATACATGTAAAATAATAAATTTAAAACAAAGAACAAACTATATAAAACCACCATACTATACGAGTGCCGAAATATAAACCACTTATTTGTATATGTACACGCAACTAAAACAAGGTTAGTTCAACACTGTTGATCTAACAATACAATCATACAAGGTTTTTGTATTTGCATTCTTATGATTATGATAATATGATTATATATTTCGTGCTTGCAAATAAATATTGTCTGAAGAATCACATTATATAGAAGTTTCATATTTATTTTCTTGATTACTATAATCCATTTAAGTCTAACAATTACTAATTAGTCTTACTAAACAAGGTATAAAGAGCTTTTTTAATACTAAAGTGGTTGACATATTTACATAATTGGATTATATGAACTATAACTATTTAACAATATGAATTGCTTTGAAAACCACAGTTTTATTTTGACATAATTTTTGCAAATCCCCAGTTTTGTATTGACATAACTTTGTTTGAGTTTACTATTAATTTCCTATATATGTTTATGATGCTATATTATATTTTATTCAGAACATCAATATTAAGCGTCACTCTATACAGAAAAGTAATCTTTAATTATTTATTTTTCTTCTAACACAGATACGAACATCCATTTGTAATTTGAGATTTAAAACAAGAGTGCAATCATACAATTTTTAAGAATGTTTTATTATTTATTGAATAATTAAATATTCTAAGATGAAAATTTGGTGCAGTTTGACTTAGTTTAGATTGTTCTAATTTTTTTATTTAAAAAAAGAAGAAGTTAATTTCATATAATAGAAAGCTCATTGAACAATTTTATGAATTTTTTTTTATACAATTTGATCACAAAAAATGATATCAATTACAAGAAATGTATTTTGCACTATGTTTGGTAGTTAACTTTATTTGACCTGATATAAACATATGTATTGGTTCTTATAATAATATCAAATGTAAACTACCATACCTCTGATATCTAAATAGTATAGTTGACTTAAATAGCAATCGATATTTATGTTATAAAATATTGACTTAAAAAATGATGTATTTATAGGTTATATAGAATAATTATGCAGCTCAACCAAAAGTTATAAAAACTTAATGAAAAATAAGCTCATCTATATGACCATATAATTAGCAAGAACGGAACATATTCAAAATTGTGAGAATTTTTTCTAACAAAATTAAGACATAATTAAAGCGAACAATTAGGAAGTATTTTGAGTACCTCACATTACACTTGAAAGATATTTTATGATCTAAACAATTTAATATTAGACGTTTGATTTCATTCTTCTACATTTGAATATTTTTTCAAAAAGATGTTAAGAAGTTATTTGTACGAGCTGTCAAAGTGTTTAGCCAATTTGATCCTTTGAGGGATTTATTAATATCTACTCTTTTGCACACCAATTCACGTGCAAAGCACGTGTTTGTCTGACTAGTATATATATATACATATATATGTGTGTGTGTGTGTGTGTGTGTAATATACTCGTGTTTATGTGAGTTATTATGTGAGAATGAGTATATGCTAAAACAAAAGTCTCAGGGCAGGGCTCGAATGGTAATGTTTTCTGTTTTCAGTTTTTTAAAAACGAAAACCAGTTTCGATTAAAAAAAAAAAAAAAAACCAAAAACTTGTTTGGTAACAATGTTGATTTTTTTTTAAAAGAAAACAAAAATAAGAAACGCATTTGATAACAGTATTAATGTCAAATCTCTTTTTCAAAATATACCTCCCAAAATACATTTTGGATGACTACTCTGACCTCCCTCGAGTTTAGGTCTAACTACCAGGGCCGAGTATTTGGAGGCCCGGGACGAACTCCTAAAAGGGAGGCCCTTAAATGCCCCCGAGGCAATTTTTTTGGGGTCTATTTATACATAATTGGAAATTTTTTTAGGGTTTACTTATACATAATTGACGAATTTTTTGGGCTCTACTTATAATATGAGTCTATTTGTGAAACTTAAACATTGTATAGTGTCTTTGAAAATTCTAGAGGGGGTCTATTTCTAAAACTAAAAAAATTCTTATACTAAAAGTGTAATTTTCAAAATTCTAGGGGCCTTTACTTTTGAGTTTTATATGTATCTATATCAATATACATGTAGTTGATGACACTAAATTGGGCCTTGGGGGAGGCCTAACTGTAAAATACTAAAAATTCTAAAGGTAAAAATGTAATTATAAAAATTTCATGGAGGCCCTCAAAATTTTGTGAACTTTGGTGGCCCGGGATGGTTGCCCCTTTGGCCCCCCCTTTGGGCCGGCCATGCTAATTACACGGATCTCCTCTGTAGTTTTCATAATTACACTGACCTAGCTCCCCCGAGTTTAATATTTTTCATACTTTTTTTTTACCCCTGTAACTGACAGAAAATATTTAGCAAATAATATTATCTGCTGACGAACATAGGATGCTTGAATTAAACAACCATTACATTTTTCATACAAGTGAATAATATCCAAGCCATTACATTCCAAAAAGCATAGTTCCTATTACATTCCAAAAAAACATATTTCCTATAATTGAGCAAGTAACATAACCATTAAAAATAGTTTTACAACCAAATTTTATCTAGACATGCACAAAATAAATCCCCACGAACAAGTTAATCACATTGAACACTCGCCCAAAGCTGATTAGCAATTTGGTCCCTTACACGAGCTATTCGATGCAACTGACTTTGACTAATCGCATGCAACAGGGACATTTGCACTACTTCCTGCACCATCTCCACCATTGTTGTACAATAACTTGATCAGCTGTAAATTCCTCAAACAATCGATCAACCGGTGCATGCATTCGTATAAATTAGTGTACAGTGTAATATGCATTTGGAATGTACTTCTATGTGTGGAGTAGATAAGTAAGTTTACTAGTATATTTCTCTCACATGCCCCTCTAGAAGATTATAGAATAAGAAGATTATGACCAGAATCAATGATACGAAAAGGAAGACAGCCAATCAAATACTAATATTAGAAAATTCATCGGTTGAACAGTAGTCAATTTTTATTTGGATCTTATTAAAACCAGCATCAAATTGGTTTGACAAAAACGTGTTGTACACTCACAGTAATAAAAGGGACATTTTCCAAACACTTGGGATCAGTTTTCAAACACTTAATTGCATCATGATCATTAAGGCCTTTGACTATGCTAACATGCATTATGCACACTTGACACTTTCTCTGAAACTTTTGTTAATAGCTTTGAGAAATAACCGCAGCTCCAAAGTACTGTAAATCAAAATTCAAAGTCTCCAAAAAACATAGGAAAATCATCTCACGAATGCATTTTCAGAAAAATAAAAATAAAACTGGGTAGTGAGAGAAACTTACTAAAAAAAAGTAAAAAGTACAAACAACAATAATATTGCAAATAATTCATTGAAAACTGAGCACCAAGAGACTATATGTACTAGTTGACTAGTAGTAGGAGAAAAATTCAAGAGGCATTTATCACAAAGGACTTCAGTATATCATTTATTAAGTTAAAATACAAATTATATATTGACTTAACAAAAATGACAAAAGGTTGACAGCTGGTGCTCGCACGGTATTAATGCGCGCACCATAGAATCTCCAATGAACAGCCAAAGTCACTCATGCGCATCCCACGCGCCCACGCGCGCGTCATTTCTGAGGCTGCTCGCACCGTGCGAGCAGCGTACCGTATTATTTTTAATTTCGAAAAATGTTTTTTAAACTTTAAACATCCATAACTTTTGACCTACAACTCCATTTTTCGCAAATTTTATACCGTTGGAATCGTGTCGACGAGAGCTACAAAACTAGTACCATTGTTGATATGTTTTGAGAAAAAAAAATTCATGTTTTTACATACATGAATTATAAGTGAAATTTCACTTGATATACATAAAATATTAAGTGAAATTTCACTTAATTATAGTGCTTTTAAAAGCTCTCCTAAAAAAGCCATAAGTTCAATTATAGCAAAGCTCATAACCTAGTTACCAAATGAATTAACATGAAATTGTGCTTTAAAAAATGAGAAGCACCAAAATGGGGGCCAAACTAAGCCTTAATGTTCATGTACGAGTTAAGTGAAATTTCACTAAATATTCATATAGGCATGGTGATTTGTTTTTTTGTTTTTTTTTTTTTTAAACAATGCATATTTTGTTAAAATAAGCAAATTTCATAATCAATTATAAAACACAATTTTTCAACCAAAACAAATGTAGGAATTCTTGTTAAAATTCGTCTTTTTTTTTTCTTTCTTAAAACATTTAAATTTGGCATACATAAATATTAAGTGAAAATTCACTGAACCCGTACATGCATTCTTCATGAAAAACTTGAAGTTAAATTTAACATTCGTGTACTCGTTCAGTGAGATTTCACTTAGTGTGTCAAGTGAAATTTCATTATCCTAAAAATCGCTAAAAGTAACTCTCTAGAGTTTAAGGTCTAAATTGATACTTACTTTGTTAAAAAGTTCCTCAAATGTCAAGTTAAGTAAAATTTCACTTAATATTCATGTACAAGTTCAGTGAAATTTCACTTAATATTCATATATGCCAAGTGAAATTTCACTCTTTTTTTTTTTTTTTTTTTTTTCTCTTTCATATTAAACAATGCATATTTTGTTTAAATAAAAATTAAAAAAAATTAAATTTCACAAATCAATTATAAAATATAGTTTTTCAACCCAAACAAATGTAAAATTCTTGTGAAATTTCACTAAAACTCTCATTAACAACAAAGTGAACATTCGGTTTTTTTTTTCTCACAACATATCAACTTGGCATACGTGAATATCACGTTAAAATTCAATAACCAATACACGAATATTATGTGAAAATTCTATTAGGTTCGTCTGGTACATGGCATGTAAAAATAGAGTTTTTTTTCTTTTGCTCAAAAGGTATCAACAATGGTACTAGTTTTGTAGCTCTCGGCGACACGGTTCCAACGGTATAAAATTTGTAAGAAACAGAGTTGTAGATCAAAAGTTATGGAGGTTTAAAGTTTAAAAATACATTTTCGAAATGGATATCATATGGCACAGCCACTCACACGGTGTGAGTGACTGAAACCAACAAAAACGCGCGTGAGGGCTGGGGGTTCCATGTGAGATTTTTTATGGTGCGTGTATTTATACCGTGTGAGCACTGACTTAGATTACTTTTATCCTTTTTAGAAAATGGTCAAAACAATTAGAGTTTAAAACTTTTGAGGGTTACTTGTAGGGATTTTCCAATAATTTTCTAAAAATTCAAAACAAAAAAGATAAAAAGGGTCTTAAAGCATTTGGCTAAGAAAATCAACTATGAATTGAACTATTGGAGAATGAGCTAGCAACAAGTATGTGGTGCAGACAATTATACAAATGCTCATAATTACCAGTCATATGTTTTCCCAATTTTTCCATGTTTCCTATTGATTTCTAAAATATATTCTTACCCAAATGGTAAACTATTCAACATTACCCATCACAAAAAAAAAAAAAAATGTGAATCTATGCGAGTCAGATCATATTGACCAACAGTGGCAGTGCAAAGCCATTAAAAGAGCTCCAACACACAAATACAACAAAGCCGGCCCCGAAGTGTTCAAGAACATGGAAAAAAACAGCATGACAATCAATCCAAAAACAGTTCAAATCTTGCTTAGAAGTACTAGATAAATCTCAAACATACCTTTGTGTCCGCAAATCAAATTTTCGAGAGCATATTGTCTGCGTCGGCCGGGAGTTTTCTACAGACATGAAAGCAGAAGCTTACATCAATAGAAGAACAAAGATTCAAAGAAGAAGAAGAAGAAGCAGCAGCAGATCAAAGAAGAAGAAGATCGAAGAAGAAGAGAATTGATGAAGAAGAAGAAGAAGAAGGAGGAGACCGAAGAACTTATCAAAGCCCGTCATCAGATGGAGAGACCCCTTTGCAGTTCAGGCACGATCGTCTGACCGTTTTTTTTTTAAAATCAAAAATCAAAATCGTTACCAAACGAATTTTCACTTCGTTTTTTAAAGAAATAAAAACAAAAACAGAAAACCGAAAATGATAATGTTACCAAATGAACCCTTAATTAACCAAGTTGTAACTTGGGCTTCGATTGGTTTCCTAAACAATTTCTTGCATAACAAGCATTTCGTGGCATAGGTTAAGGACCCACTTAACATAAATCACACCAAAAGACAAAAATCAAACAAACAAAAGGAGAAGCTAAATACTAAGAATAAATTCACACCAAAAGACAAAAATCCTTCCACTCATGATAAACCAAGTCCAAAAACATAGCATTATCTGAGATGAGATAATTAACAACAAACTCTATATGATAACTACCACCCGATAAGAATTCAACCAAGACGAAGAAACAGAGGATCATCCACTATTCCTCAAAAATTTCAAAACTTAGCGCCTTTTTTTCACCAGCTAATCTCAAATTTATAGAAATTAATTTGATGATTTATTCCTCACATGTATTAAAATAGACATGTTATAAAGATTAGTGTGTAAACTCATTAAGTGGAATTATTTTATTACTGATATACCCAAACATATTTACAATAAAGTTCCTTATGATCATACATCCAAACAGAACCTTATATTATATTCATCATAGGGTAATATTCTTAATACACTTCTCAGCTTTGACAAGATTGAGTACTGTTTCAAACACCATTGTAGAGCAAGGAAGAGTGATCTGCTCTGAAGCTTCGAGCTCGGACTCGAACTCATTAAGCAAAGCCTGAAACCTTATGGAAGATAAACATGAGATTGGAATCACATATCTCTTATAATCTTCACCTACGTACACCGGAAAATATCCACGTGGGACGGGTTTTCGATAGTTGCTTTCGTTGAGGATGATATTGTATCCTTTGTACTTCTTGTTACTTATCAACTTCTTCATGTGATGATACAGAAGATTTCCATGAATCACTGCCATCGATCTTCTTCACAAAACTAGATGTGCTTTCTTGAGTAGGGAGAGAGAGAGGGTTTGTGGAGTTTAGAGAGAGTATAGATGATGAGTTAAATTGTGTGCGAAGGTACATATTTATACAGGGGTGTGTGTATATATATATATATACTCCGTATAAAACATGCATGCGCTTGTGTATATGAGTTTGTTATTATGCGAGATTTGAGTATCCAAAAAAATTGGAAGCCAGCTTGTAACTTGGGCTTAAATTTGGTTTCCTAATCAATGTCTTGCTTAACAAGTATTACGTGGCAAAAGTTATGGATCTGCTTAACATAAGTCAGTTTTTTTTTTTTCGGGGACAGAATTTATACCCAGTCAAAGGAAAAAGGATCCCGTACGTGTGACGGATTTTGGTATGACGAATCATTGTGAATCGTTAGAAAAACGTAGGGTCCATAAAATCAATTGTCCACGATGATCAGTCTCCCCAAAACTCGTCACATGGAATAATTTTGCAAAATACAAAATACACACAAAAGAAGACAAAAATCGTACCATTGATAAACCAAGTCCAAAAACAGCAATATTATCCGAGACAAGGTAATTAACCGAAAGTTCTATATATGTAATAAGTAGTATATCCTACCAGCACCCGATAAGGATTCAACCAAGGCGAAGAAACAGAGGATCATCCACAATTCCTCTAAAATATCAAAATTTGACTACTTTTCTTCACTAGATCATAATCTAAAATTTATAGAAATTAATTTGGTAATTTATTCCTCACATGAATTAAAATAGTTTAAAGACAACTTTCTTTAATTTTCGAAGACCATTATTACTGGACACGTTCACGGAGCTAGAAATTTACAAGTGTGTGTTGGGCAAGATTGAATGCGCGCACAAGTAGTAGTGGACTATGGGGGTTCGGGGGAAGCACCCGGGGTGAATTTTTTGAGTCTAATTATATATAATTTTGGAGTAAAATTTGTTGCATATCATCATTTTTAAATAATAAGGGATGGTGGTTAGTTAAAAGTTGATTGATTTTAAGCTGTTTGGGTTAGACTACTAGTAGTAGTCACAATTCCTTAAATAATAAGGGATGGTGGTAACAGGCCCACTTGATTTTGATTAGAGGATGTTGAAGTCCTCCCATCATTATTGAAGGTGGTTTTGATGCCACATGTATTTGGGAACCATTTGAGATACAAAATTTGGGAAGCATATCATTACTCTTTCCTTCCTATTTTTCGTTAGGTTCCTTATTAAATAACAAAAAGGGTTTTTCTTACCAACACCAAATCTCACAACTTCTAAAACGATTGTAAAACATCACAGAAAAAAAAAACTGTAATATTTTTAATGCAGGAAACCTTACCTCAAAAAATAGGTAAATGATTCAAAAAAAAAAAAAAAACCCTCGGGATTACTGCCGTGAACTCCCGTATTGGTCCGTTACAAAGGGGCCTCACTTGAAGAGCTCGCCTAGGGCCCCCAAATGGTCATGGCTGGCCCTGGTGTAGTAGTAACAACATTTTGGAAACTAAAGTAGTAACAACATTTTGGAAACTAAATTATAACATTTTAGCACCCAAATCACTAGCTTGTATAATACATCCGAAACCACAAATAGTGAATTGTAGTAAAATTCAAAGAGTAATAGTGAATTGTAGTAAAATTCTAAGAGTTAATTGCAAGTGTTTGTAAAAAGTGTTTGTCACGCTAGCATTGTTGAAATTCTAAAGTCCTACTCAAACAAATTGAGTGATGCTATGCTTCCCAAATTTGATTTCCAACACAAGTGGTATTGTGTTCACTTGATTTTTATAGGAGAATATTGAAGTGGTCACATAATTATTAAAGTTGACCCCACTGTCACATGTGTTAAGAACTATTTGAGATACCTTACATAATATTAATTGGAGCGTGCAATTTGTAAATTCGTTTAGAAACTTGGAATTAAAAGTATAATTTCACTTCAAAAATAAATAATCCTTAATATGTTAAAAAGGAAAATTTTTTACCTCCTTAATTGAGGCCAATTGAGTAAATCAGACACTTATTTGGGTTGAAATTATAAAAAAAAATTGTAAGAATCAAGGTGAGTTTTTTGAGTTTAGAATGGATATACAAGTTTCAAAAGGGCACAAATAAATGTTATGCAACATGTGTAGTCTACAATTAACTCTATCTCGTGCAGCCATTGCCTTTAATTCACTTTGTTAAAAGTTTTTTCAAAGTATCATAACTTTCAATCTTTAGCTTATAAATTTTTTTTGGTACAAAATTTACATTTTCAGAATCTACTAACTGATGTCTATCAAATGAGTACCATTGTTGATATAAAATTTTGAACCAAAAAAAAAAAAAAAACCAAGCCCTTGAAATTTCTCAATTCTTTTCATGTGAAATTTCACAGATATTTTAAGTCTGGGGCAAACCTACCTTGGGGCCATGGCCCCATAATTTTAGAATTTTTTTTATACCTACATGTAATTTTTCAAAATATTTGTGCCTCTATGTAATTTTGAAAATTTATGCTCTTGGCTCCTATAAAATTTTGAAAACCTTTTGATATGTACATGTAATTTTATACAACCAGTTCAAATTTTTTGAAAACGTCAATATGTATCTGTAATTTTATAAATTTAATTTAACCTAAATTGTTTTACCATTTGCCAGCTTTACAAATTGCAGCATGCAATCAATCATTATTGTAAAAAAAAAAATGATATACAAAAAAAATTTACCCAACAATATGAATAAATAGACTCAAAAAATTTTCACCTTGGGGCTACTGCCCCCAAACCTCCATATAATTCCACTATTATATACACGCCCATTCTATCTTGGCCCCCCTAATTATAAATTTCTGGGTCCGCCACGGTTTTAAGCAGAACTTCATAGTTTTTTTTATGTGAAATTTCACAAATTTAATTTATTTGTCTATTGGTGCAGAATTACATATTGCTAATGGTACTTGTTTGATAAATTTTAGCGAATGGGTTGTTGAAAATAATAATAATAAAAAAATCATTCAAAAAGGTAAAAAAAAATCAGAAAATTATGGTTGTTTTCACCAATATTATCTGTCAGTCAACAAATAATATTATCTATTTTGACAGATAAAATAAAAAACCGTGGTTCCAAATTACTATTTTTTGTACAATTTTCAAGTCCAATGCATTCTCGACCAAATATATGAAATCCAAAAAAAAGAAAAAATATCACCCAAAAGACTAAAAAACGAGTAAATTATAATGGTTTAAAGATAACAGATAATTAAGTTAGCCATTTTTTTTCTTCAGAAAAACTTCGAGCGAAAGGACTTTTTGCTAAATAACAAAAGTGGCGAGGTGCTTTTTTAAAAAACTGCCAATTAAATCATGTGGGTTTTGAAAATACTTTTGCTCACCCCAAAAATGGTTCACCAATGCTCACCCAAGCATCCCATTGGTCAATACAGTGGGACCCATTAATTTAATCCTGGGTCCCACTGTATTGACAAATGGGATGCTTGGGTGAGCATTGGTGAACCATTTTTGGGGTGAGCAAAAATGCTCTCGTGGGTTTTTGGCTAATCCACTAGCTAATATTGAGGGATTTATTACCAAATTTTCCTTTTATCTTACTGTGCTACTTGAAAACACTTGCTAGAAATTTGTATTTATTAACTTTTAACCTAAATTTATGTTAATGGTTTGGTTTCCCATGCTACAGATATTAGTCTACATAAATGTTCATCTCTATCTGCGTGTGTACGCGCGAGTCGGTTAAGAAGGAAAAGAGAGAAAGCAAAGCTTTCTATTCAAACATTAAAACTTTGCTAATGATCATGGAGAAAAGAATTTTATTAGACTTTCAAGAAAAAAAAAGAGCTCAGTTACTAAGAAATTAAATCCACTCCTCATTGAAGAGTTTTGTAGAATCCAAACATATTTACAATAAGTTCCTCAAAACTGAAAGAATATTTCTACAGTACTACTACGCACCCTTATGATGATCTATCCAAACCGAACCATATATGTAATATGTGTATATATATATATATATATATAAAATTAAGATTAAATGAGAATTAATTAATGTGTAAAGTACTTGGCCTCACTTCATTAGCCAATAAAAAATGAGGGTGAGCAAAATGTGAGCAATTTTGGGATGAGTAAACTGCACTCTTTTATTTTGGTGCGTTTAATTATTTCATGTATTAAATTGATATGGTTTTTCTATTTCCAATTGAATCACAATATTTTTGGGCAGTTTCTTGCAAATCATACAAGTCCCCAACAATTCAAGAACAAAATATAAACCCCATAAAGTAACTAGCACAACGAAAATTCTATGATATGAGCATAATGGCTTTGTTCTATCAAATGAATTAAAATGGTTGCAATATTTTGAGACCTAGTTACAATATTATAATGCATATGTTTTGGGACCCGAATATGGGTGCAAAATTTGGAGACTTGGGTATCTCTCTCTCTCTCTCTCTCTCCATAATCGAGTGAATACAAGTGTTTCAAGGTTAATTAATTACTATATGAAAAAAAAAAGAAAAAAAAAATCAATGTTAGAGGCACAAACACTTTACTCAAACACTATACACAAACACTCTATCTCTCTTCTGGGGGTTATTCACTCGATTATGGAGAGAGAGAGAGAGAGAGAGAGAGAGAGAGAGAGAGAGAGAGAGAGAGAGAGATACCCAAGTCTCCAAATTTTGCATCCATATTCAGGTCCCAAAACATATGCATTATAATATTGTAACTAGGTTATCTTTTGTTAACGAACCTTTTCAATATTTTTAAATTATTCCGCTTTTATAATAATAATAACTACTACGGAGTATATATTATTTTACAATTTATCAGAGAAACAACGTACCTGCACATCGCGCGAGATACATGCTAGTATTCTTTAATTTCTACATGGTATCATAGCACTAATCTAGTCTCTTGAATCTTGATAATTCCATAAATCACATAAATGGCTCCCTCAACCACAACCAGTTTGAACCTCTAGCTATGCATCCTGATTATACCAGCTTATTGCAATCAGTGTTATTAAGCTCAACCCCTCCAACTACTCATCTGGAGAACTCAGATGATGCAGTTAATTTAAACCTTGAAGGTTATGAATTTTCTAACAGAAGATCCACGTGCTGAGACAGTTGTGACAGAAGAAAACACATAAACGAAGAATAAAAAAACATGAAGAGTGGGAGCAAAAGGATGTCCTGCTAAGAATTGGATTTCTGGCACCTTCACTTAGGACTTAGGAGTGCATGTACCTAATCATTGGGTGCAAATCATCCAAAGAAATTTGGGAATGCCTTGAATGGAATTTCCTTCTGGCAACCAAAGACAAAGAGATGCAATTAAAGTAACAAATTCAGAACATCAAGTTAGGAAGCAAATCTCTTGATGAGTGTTTGAAGGAATTTAAGAGCTTGCGTGATGGACTTGCTGCCATCCATAAACCACTAGATGAAGATAACAAGGTAATATGCTTTTCCAAGGGTCTTGGAGCAAAATTCAAGACATTCAGAGCAATCATGCTTGGCAAGCACCTTACCCTACACTAACTCTGTTTGTTAGTGGTTCTAGAGGTTTTGACATGAGAGAAGAAGAAGAAACCTCTACCCAGCCACCATCAATTGGCTACAATGCTACATTCACAACCCAAAGGACCAACAAAGGAAGAGGGTATCGATTCAGAGAAAGAGAAAATCAAAACAACAATAAGAACAACAACAATCAACATTGTTTTCAAAGATCTTTTCAACAAAATGAAAGCAACTTTCTAGGCAACAAAAACACCTCCCAAGCTCATACCTGTCACGACTCAAGTCTCGCTCAGTAAGATATTGTCCACTTTGGGCTCAAACCCGCACGGATTTGTTCTTGGGTCACTACCCAAAAGGCCTCTTACTAGGGAGACTTAGAACCACACATATATAGTATATTACTTTTTCACACCCAAGCGATGTGGGACGAACTTCCCATAGTGTGTAGCCTGCCAGCACTTACTGCAGCCACAAAGACACCTACAGCAGCCCACCCACAATACCACTAGAATTGGACAAGCTAGTCCCTGCCAAATTTGTGGAAGGACCAACCATATTGCCCTCAATTGGTTTTACAGGTGGGATTTTTCCTACCAATCTCAAGGCAACCATAATCAAGCATTGGTGACTTCCAATGAACAAGACAACAACCTCTACGTGGATTATGACTTAGAACTCAGGTAATCTCTACAACCTTACTTTGTACAAGGGATCTGGTAAGATTATGGTCAGCGATAGAACTCACCTAGACATTACACATATTGGATGTAAAAACTCTCCCTCATAATTAAAAACTCAATGATGTGCTAGTGGTTCCAAGGCTAAAGAAGAATCTGATTTCAGTTAGCCAATTTGTTAGAGATAATGAATGTTCACTTGAATGTTTACTGATAAAGATTTTATTGTTAAGGGCTAGAGGACAGGTGCACAGCTAGCCAAGGGGAATAAGAGAGGAGATCTGTATGTCCTAGATCAAGAAAAAGTTGAAGCAACCCTATCATATTAAATAAAGGAGCATCTGATATGGCATCAAAGGCTAGGATATACAAATACCAAGGCCATGTAAGTTCTGAATAAAGATAAGATTTTGAATGTTAGTAGCTGGAATAAAACACCATCCGTTTGTGTTAGTTGTTAGATGGGTAAAAGTTGTAACCTTTCATCTGAACCCTTACAGAAAATTCATTGTGACTTGTGGGGACTAGTTCCCAAACTTTCTTCTAATGAGATATATATTATGTGATTTTCATTGACGATTGCACAAGATCACTTGGATCATGGATGTACCCAGTGAAACACAAACCAAATTTTTACACCCATTTTCTAAGATTTCATAAAATGGTAGAGAAACAATTTGAAAAACCAATCATGATTTTTCAAAGCGATGGAGGCCAGGGGTGAGTTTGAAAAAACAGAATTTATCAATTATTTAGGCTCATATGGAATTTTAATACATATTTCTTGCCTAGGAACTCCAGAGCAAAACGGATATGCAAAGAAAGCATAGGCATATAGTGGAAATGGGATAAACTATGCTATTTCACACCAAGTTGCCATTGTTTCTATTGGTTGAAGCATTCCTCACTGCAGTTTTTATCATCAATAGAGTTCCAACAAATTGGAAGAGTCCTTTTCAAACAATGTAGAAACAGTACCCTGACTATAATTCTCTAAAGTTCTTTGGATGTAGGTGTTTTCCTTATCTCAGAGACAGAAATAAACACAATTTTCAGCCCAAATCTTGTCCTTGTGTATATGTTGGCTATAGCAGTCTACACAAGGGATACACCTGCTGTCATCCTCTAATTTCAAAGAAAGTTTTTGTTTCTAGATATGTAATAATTGATGCACATTGCCTTCCATGTGTTACAACTAAAAGGAGCATGTCTAGTGAACAAGAACCAACTTTTATGTCCACATATCATGAGTTTCTTAACCACAATGACAAAGAATAGGAAAACACTCCTGGAAGGAATGAAGCACGACATCCACAAAGAAACTTCCCAATACATCAACCAGTTGATATGAATCCACAAGGCCCTCCTCAACTGATGCAAGAAGAACCAGACCAACGAGGACAATCATCAAGTTGACGGAGTCAAAAAAGCGAAAAATATCATGGATATAGCTAGTCCATAGAAAGCACATATTAAACTTTGAGACGAAGAGTATCTCTTAAATGTATCAGAGCAGGTTATTGTTGGGCCAATTTGTCTACGTGTGCTCCACGTCACCCTATCTCAGTAATCCAAGTGTTTGGCTCTCAGTCATGCCACACGTGCGGGAGCATGTTGAGATTGTTTGTCCCACATCGGGGACTTATAACCTAGCTACTCAATATATAAGTTTAAGGGGCCACTCTGTCACGTCTCGACGTAGCATAATAAAGGAAAGCATTTAATTTCCTTTATGGACTCGTAGGTCGTGACTAGGGGTGTACAAAAAAACCGACGAACCGAATGAATCGACCAAAGCCGACCGAACCGACCAATTTTGATAGGGAATCTCAAGAGTCGGTCGGCGCACGGTTTTGGCCTTTTGAAAAACCGACATTTCGGTTCGGTGACTAAAAATTTGTATTCCACCGACCGAATCGACCGAATATATATATATTTGGTAGCGGACTTGATACGGTATGATTTAAATATGGTCAGACTTTCTCCTTTTTCTAAGTCTATCTAATGTCTTTTTCCCACTTCCCATTAATGATGTCTCTCTTTTCAATGACCAATCTGACACTCTCCATTTAAATACTCTTTCTTTCTCACTGTTCTCCATGTCTCTCACTCTCTCTTTTCCATGTTTCTAACCACTACCCATTATGAGTCTATGACCCAAAAAAAAAAAACCCAATGCCCATTAACTCTCTCTCTCTCTCTCTCTGCCAATTCTCGAATAAAAAAGAAAACCCTAAACTTCCAATGGAAACTCTCTCTCACACGCACCAACTGTCCTCCATAACCATGTTTGAAGTTTTCGACAAGGGATCTCTGCGAGCTCCGGCAAGATTCTCCTAGCCACAAGCAGTCACGACCGTAACCACTAGCGACGGCCAGCCAAGGCATGAATGTATACCGTCTCTCTATCTATATCTCTCTCTCTCAGTAGTTTGATGTTGGTTTTGGGTCTTCAAATTTTAGATCTTTAAGGAAGTGGATGATTTTTACCCATCTAATTTGTACATGCATGTTATAAAGAAGTTTAAGGTTCTTTAGATTCTAGATCCATTTGGAAGATTGAATCACCATCTTTGGAAACCGAACGCCCCGACAAACCGACCGGAACTGAGCACCCCAAAACCGAATGAAACCGAGCCACACCTTGGTCAGTTTCGGTTGACAAGGCCTTTAAACCGACCACTCCGGTTCGGGGAGATTTATGGCCAAAACCCCGACCGAACCCGACCGAGTACACCCCTAGTTGTGACAAGTGAGTATGACCAATTGTCCCTGCAACAAATAACTTAAAACAACATTTCTAAAGAAAAGGATACTAATAAAGATAAAGCTCCAAATTTGAAACTTGCTAACTATTACATCATTCAAGTCTTAGGCACAAGCTTATTCAAAAGTCTAAAACTAGTTGATTACAACCCGAATTAAAAGTCATAAGAAATATAATTCCGTCCTCCTGGGAAAGTCTCCTGCCTCTAACTAGCATAGTCAAAATACCCTGGTTACTCCTGACCTGGAAAATATGGACATAGAGTCTAGAACGCATCAACGCCGTCAGCTTATGCAAGCTGGTGAGTAAAATAAACATGTACTTGCAATGTATATATAAGCATATAACAACATTACAGTTTAAATCGTTAAAACAATAATAAATTCAAGGTTCCAACTCCAACATATCACACGGGAAGATAAGAAGCAGTAAATATGTGACCATGCATGAACAATGTATCATATCATCTTTCTGACTCTTTTCTCTCGACAAACTTGATTCAACATACCATTACCTCAGATACCAGGAATAATATCCGATCAGCATCCGGGTTGCACACTACACAGTCGCCTCAGATACCAGGAATAATATCCGATCGATATCTGGGTCGCACAACACATCGTTGCCTTAGATACCAGGAATAATATCCGATCAGTATCCAAGTTACCATACCATCGCTTCGGATACCAGGAATAGTATCCGATCGATATCCAAAAACGCGCGCCTTAGATACTAGGAATAATATCCGATCGATATCTAAGTCGTACACAATACAGTCGTCTCCAATACCAGGAATAATATCCGATCGATATTGGAGTCATACACCACACTGCCACTCTTGACTCTTTTCACGCTTTCTCACACACCATGCATGTCAACTCCACCTCAACCCTATCATGCATGTCAATGCCCATGAAATTGTAACACCAAACAAACGTACGAGAAATCAAGTCCTTTTTAATTTTCTTTTATTAACCTGGTACAATGCACTTAGAATCATTGAGTTAGCACTCACAATCTAAATTATCAAGTCATATATGAAATAAGAGGTAAATTCATCAAAAACTACATTAATACACTTTTACAGCTACTAGCACACAAGCAGGTCCACTTTAAAGCAATGCCCTTAAAAATGAGTTATAATTTTTGTGGATGAATTACATTTCAAAAGAAAGGTCATTGAGTCTTGTTTCCAACGCTTTGAACGGTGCGCATTTTCGAGTTTCTAGAGGAAGTTATGACTATTTTACTAAAAGTCGTCAGTGTTGAAAAATGGCAATCGATTGGATGACATGGCAATCGATTGGATGACTTGGAAATTGATTGGATGACTTGGCAATCGATTGGATATGTTTCCAATCGATTGGAACTTCATCTTCTTCCACAGTTTCAAAATTTAAAGCTAGTTTTTACCCATTTCTGAATTCTGCTTCAACCAAGACATGTAATATATGGATTTCTTTGTTTTTCCGCAAGGATTATGAATATGCGATCAGTTTTAACTAATTTCAATCGTAGCTCTTGAATTTTACGAAAAATCGAGAGGTGACGAAACTTTAAATTAACAATACGTCGCGATATGGATGAATTACTTCGTAGGATTCGAACCACAGCTTATTGGGACTAAGATCTTTCATTCCCAATTTACAGAAATGATTTTGGTTAACTTTTGTAAAACTCCAATTTCAAAGCTTCAATGGTGTATCCATATACATACATATATACACAACTATATATACTGAAATATACATATATACACGTTGGGAGTGAGTTTATAATACTCACTGAAGCTTATGAACTGAAATTTAGTGCGCCGAGAATTCCGTCTTTAGATTTCCTACTCCTCTTCTTGAGCTATATATATATATATATATCTATGTATGTATAACTGTGTGTATGTATTGTGTAAATATATAATCTGTGTGTGTTGTGTTTAGAGAGAACAAGAGAGGTTGAGAGAATTGAGAGAGAATGAGAGTTAGATAGAGAGGAGAATGAGAGACTGTGAGAGAATTTAGATACACACACAGATATAAATTGCCCAAGATTTGGGCTCCAAGCAATTCCCAGGAATTGCACGGTGTGGTTGAGCTCACGTGCTCCCACGCCAAAGATGCGGTAAAGACGCAGATTAAAACAAAAACTGGTATTATCCGATTGAAATAAAAAATACAGAAAAATAGTATTAACGTAGGAATTAAATTCCCGGTTTATACAAAAATATAGATATTGTTTTCAAATCCGTAGAAAGTATTTTCTATATTTACAAAAATTATGGTTTGACCCCAAACAAATATTTATAAATAGAATTAAAATGAAATATTTATTTATTTAAGAAAAGAAATTACAGGGTGTTACACACTCCACTCATTGCCAATTGGTTTTGGGTTAGATGCTCCAATTCAACACATTTTTCTTCCATTTGCTTCCTCACAGAAGAGATCAAATTAAGTTTCTTATTACACAACATAATTCTCTTCCATTTACACTTGTTCTTTTTTTTTTTTTTTCTTTTCACTTTCTAAATGATCTCAATCAATTAAAAGAATGAACAAACCTTTTACAGTTGGGTTACAAAAGAAATTAACACTCACAAATACAAACTTAAAAGGAAGAAACAAATAGAATTACCAAAAGCTCTCAGTTAATTAACCCTCTTGCAATCAACTCGAATTTGACCCCTCTTCCCAGTCAGTGGTTTGATGTTTCCCATTTGAACCATAGACTTCGCAAAATCTTTTGAAAAAGCACGGGGATTATAGCTGTATGTCTTCACGAGCCCGTCGGTAACACATCCATTAAATAGAACTTGATAAAAATTAAGAAGTCCCTTCTTGGATACTAAGCTTGTGAAGTACTTTGTGTCGAACCGTGCTGGTGTGGGGTCAAACGGAGCAAGAGTGGTGTTCCCACCCACGTGCGGGTAAGTGGCTTTGCGCTCATTTGCAAAGTCAAGATCAATATTAGGGTCTTTAAAGATACGTTCCCTGAAGAGAAAGCACTGTGCAAATCCAATGGTGTGGCCACCAGAGAGCACGACTAGGTCTTGAGTGTTGAGGCCTTGTTTCTCAAAGTTCTTGATTAGATCTGGGAGATCCATGAATGGTGATGGAATGTTTTCGTCAGCATCAGTCCTGCTCGCAGTTGTTGAGTCTCTCCTCCCTAGTGGCACCACCCATGTTGGTCCCCTAGCTATTTTTGAAAAAAACAAAATAAAATAGAATTAACACATGCAGTTTGAGTACATGATATCCTACTATTTACACGTACATATACATATGCAAATGGAAAGAATAAATTATCAAATGCTTCTCTAACCCAAGAGGCAGGCAGACGTAGTTTTTAAGGCAAACTCGATATGTTAAGCTCTTGGCACTGCAGGGAGAGGAAAGTTAAATGTATGCAGGGTGAGCAGAGTTAAACATACACTACTAATTAATCTCTATGGTAGTGCATTGGGATTTGAGAATTTTAGTTATTTGTTAAGAAAGTACTTCCTCATTCACAATTAATTGGATGCCTAATTGCACCATCGAGTTTCCAATTGCAGTTCCTACAAACATTCGTTTGGAAATTTGCACTTGCAATTCAGCAAAAAACATTCGTTTTAGGAGAGAGGGTAATGATATTGCACATGATATTGCTAGAATTTTATTGGAATAGAAGAAGATATCTTTTGGTTTGATATAGTTTCCCTGCTTGGATTGTCGATAAAGCATATTGTGATATTATATGTTTTGTAATTAGCATGGCAATGAAGTAAATTTCTATATTTGTGCGAAAAATAATACTGTCGGACAAGTATATTTACACACCGCAATGACAGAGTCACGAGCAGCAATGGTCAAAATGTCAGCACATGACACCAGGGGACGTCCACAAACTCTGTCCACCTCAGCCTTGATGGCGTCGATTACTTCAAATCCTCTGGCAGAATTTGCATTAGCAAGTGCATTCTTTTCACTATCAATGGTGGCCGTTAGGTCTAGAAGAATTGAAGCATCACAACCCTGCATTAACCATCACCAAATGAACTATATATATTCGACTACCTGAAGCTAATCATGTCCATAACACACACATATAATCGATAAAAAAGAACTTTTGAATAAGCAGACGTACGTACATTGACAAAACAATCATGGAAGTGCAAACGCAGAATCGAAGCGACCATACGACGCTCTCTATGCACAGCAGCCTCAACCATTCTTTTGATGGTTGGCAGAGCTTTGGGACACACTCTCTCATAGTAATGAGGAGTGAGTAAAACAGAGAGAGCTGTGTTTGCAAGAAGAAGAGCAAACACGATGAACAAAGCATGGAAGTTGCTATCTGAAGCCATTTCGATCTTGTGATTAATTACTCTTAGATAGTGTATAGGCAGTGTTTTGTGTTCGCTTAATTTGGTTGTGTATTTGGCAACGGTGATATGTGTATTTATAGGGGAAAATGAAATCTTAAGACCTAGGCAACAAAGTTGTACGGAGTTTGTGGACTTGGCTAATGTGACTATTTCTTTAATTAAACATAACATCAAGGCAGGCAATCCATTCAAGAACAAGAAACTTAAAAAACTTTGAACTGTTCCCATTTCATTAGTCATGCTAAATGTATCTGATAAAAGATTTGTATGGTCCTAATGTCAACATTGTATGCTACAACTAATCCTATAACTTAGGATCCGTTTGATAGAATTGGAAACTAAGTGCTAATATTTTAAGTAATGAAATTTTAAGCGATTGAATTTGCAAAACTGGAAACAATGTTTCAAGCACTGAAATATACGGCATTCAGTGTCACTTAAAGTTTTTCAGTGATTTTTTGGCTACTTTTTCAATTAAATGGTACATCATCAAGCACATTGATTTTTTTTTTTTTTTTTTACTGAAAATGGGTCAAACAAATTCATAGTCTATATATACTAGCGATAAAATTTAAGAAAATTAAATTTTCTTCTTACATTCCTTTCCCATTTCTTTTGCTTAACTAAATCCATGAGCTTAATTGAGCCCGAGGAAACACTTCTTGTTATTTGATTTATAAACAAATAATACGAAAAAAGTGAGCAAAAATAAATTGAAAGATTGAATCCTATGGGTCACTTTTCTTCATTTATATTTTATTATATTTTCATCATATTTTTGGAGTTTTAATTTCTAAGCTTACATATAAGCATGAAGAAAACAAATGACAAATGGTTTGACCTCTTCCTTTGTAGCTTGAGTAGAATGATTTCAGGCCTTCGTCCTCACCACAATATGAATATCAACTTACTATTGAAAAGTCAAATCATTAAGAATAGCTATCTCTAACTTGTAATTACCTAAAATGGAAAAGCTAGAACTAAACAACCACTCGATCCTGAACAGTCTTGACTTTGAATTATCACCACTTTATGGGCTTAAAAATACTAAACTTAGCTTAACCAGAGATGATACCTAAAACGCAGTTTTCAAATTCTATATTACGTACGATTTATTCAACAGAATACATATATAGTTAGCCAACTCTGTATTCTGTTGGAAAAATTATATTAAACAATAACAGATTCTGGATTACAAACAGAAGCAATTTAAAGAAATAATATGATAACAGAAAAATTGAAACTGCCTATACAAAAACAAAATTACAGTGACTAGAAGAAAAAAACAGAAACTGGAAAAATAATCAAACCAAGGCCTGTAAAATTTCACAGTTTCCTTAAAACAGATTCGCCTCCTTACCGGATGTGCTTGAGGAAATCGTCGGCGACTGTCTCCCAGGATACATCGGCTTCTAACAGTAGTACTAGCACAACGTATAACTGTTCTGGCGAACTTCTATGCTTCGTGCTCTCTCAGTAAACCAAGGAAGGAAGGAAATATGGAAGAAAAAGATCTTGTATTTCTGTGTTGTATATCTCCAAATGAATAAGAGCTTCAATATATAGACAGAGGAGAGAGTGGAATAAATCTGTGGATTAATTCCAAATCATTCAGAAACTCTAAAGGTTGTAACAACAGCCCTTTGGAGTTCTGTAACTCTTTGGACTTTTCACTTTCTGTCACATGTTAAGTGTGAAGAAATTCCAAAGGTCTTTTGCAACTCTGGAAAATTCTGGGGTCTACAAAGAAATATTTTGTGCGCACCCGCACCCGCACCCACGACCCCGACCCGGCCGGTCAGACGGACGGACGGACGGCAGCGGCGCGCGTGCGCGTGTGTTTGGAGTAAACCCAAAGGGCCTTAGGTCCTCCCCTTTCCACAAAATTGGGTACCCCTTGGGGCCCAAACTCAAAACATAAAGTAGCCTTATAAATACACTAAAGATCACTTCTAATTTTCCTATGTGGGACAAGGCAAGTTGTGAACCTTTTCATTTCAACAAAACTTGTAAGGGGCAACCTTTGAGCATTAATTTCTTATTCACCCATCAATAGTTTTGGACATGTGAATATCCAAACTTCATCTACTTATGGAGGAGAACACAAATCCACAAGGACCCCGCTCAAAATTTATGTGGGTCCCATTTTAATTTGCCCTTAAACATGGCTAAAACATATATTTATCCAACAATCCCCCACATGAGTGAAATTAATCGAAACTATGTGAGACGACTAGACAAGAGAGAGAGCACAACGGATTACTCTGCAACAGGACAGGTAGCTGTTGGCTTTGAACCTTCCCTTGTGATAATCTATCAGATTTACTGGCTGACTAGTGAACGTGTAGTCTTAAATTGATTGTCGTTAGTGTAAACAACTGACAGACTTCACACAGGAGTTTTCCAAACATAGTTTAGTTCTTACACTTGTGTTCATTTTGGCCTTAAACACTCGCCTGGTTCAGTGAATGTTTATCAAAGAATTTTGCCTTTCTCAAATTCTTTTAGAAGCGGCCCCACTTCACATTCACATAGGTGACTTATTTAGAGTATCTTGCTATACTCTGCTTGGTTATACCAATGCACTTAGTCATTAAAAGCTAAGCTTATCCTCAACCATACAGGTATCACTGTTGTATCATAGAAATGGGCTAGAGAGCATTTCTCCTCAGTGATTCTCTAAAGTACATGGAATTAGGTTGTCCCTTTGAACCTAGATCTTGGGATCTCCAGTCAACTAGGTTGGGTTTCCATTCTGGTACTTTGTAATGTCATAGGCTTTAGTCCCATTCCTTTAGATAACTTATTAACTAACTCTCGATTTAACCCTTTGGTTAGCGGATCCACAATATTGTCTTTTGACTTTACATAGTCAATTGAGACAATCCCACTTGAGAGTAGTTGTTTAATGGTATTGTGTCTACGACGAATATGTCTAGACTTACCATTATACATATTACTTTGTGCCCTTCTAATAGCAGATTGGCTATCGCAGTGTATGCAAATAGCTGGCACAGGTTTTGACCATCTAGGAATATCTTCTACAAAATGGCAAAGCCATTCAGCCTCTTTAGCCGCCTTGTCTAGCGCAATGAATTCAGATTCCATTGTCGATCTGGCAATACAAGTTTGTTTTGAAGATTTCCATGACACAACTGCACCACCAAGTGTGAAAACATATCCACTTGTAGATTTTGAATCTTTCATATCGGATATCCAGTTTGCATCACTGTATCCTTCTAATACAACTGGATATCTCGTGTAGTGCAATCCCTAAACACGTGTATATCGTAAGTACCGCAGTACCCTTACTATTCCTTTCCAGTGTTCAACACTAGGATTACTAGTGTATCTACTCAGTCTACTTACTGAATAAGCAATGTTAGGCCTTGTACAACTCATTAGGTACATCAAACTTCCTATCACTCGAGAAGATTCTTATTAAGAAACACTCTTACCAATATTCTTAGACAGGTGCAAACTTAAGTCCACAGGCGTCTTGGCTACACTAGTATCAGACTTGTTGAACTTTTCTAGAATCTTGTCTACATAATGTGACTATGACAGAACAAGTCCATTAATATTTCTAGAGATCTTGATGCCCAATATAACATCAGCAAGTCCCATATCTTTCATGTCAAATTTAGAATTCAACATTCTCTTAGTAGATTTAATGATCTTATCATTACTACCCACTATGAGCATCATCAACATATAGACATAAGATGACATAGCCTTCATTCGTGTCTTTTACTTAAACACATTTATTACACTCATTGATTTTAAATCCATTAGAGAGTGTAGCTTTGTCAAATTTTTCATGCCATTATTTTGGAGCTTGCTTTAAGCCATACAATGATTTGATAAGCTTACACACTTTATTTTCTTGCCCTGGAGCAGAAAATCCTTCAGGTTGTTCCATATAGATTTCTTCATTCAAATCTCCATTAAGGAAGGCAGTCTTAACATCCATTTGATGTATTTCGAGATCTCGCAAAGCTACGATCGCAATAATCATGCGAATGGATGTTATTCTCGTAACAGGAGAATACGTATCAAAGTAGTCTAGACCCTCCTTTTGTGAATACCCTTTAATGACATGCCTTGCCTTATACTTATCAACAGTACCATCCGTCTTCATTTTCCTTTTAAAAATCCATTTGTAGCCCAATGGCTTACAACTAGGAGGAAGATCTACCAGTTCCCAAGTATGGTTTTGTAGGATAGAATCAATTTCACTCTTGATTGCTTCTTTCCACAATAGACCATCTGGTGATCTAATAGCTTCATTATAGCTTTGAGGCTCACTTTCTATAACATAAGTTAGAAAGTCTGGACCAAAAGATTTTGAGGTCCTAGCTCGTTTCCCACGTCTAGGCTCAACATCAACATTCTCTTTTCTTGGGTTTTACTAGTTTCCCCAATAGTCTCAAATGTGCGTTTTTTAGGACTATATTCCTCTTTACAAGGAAATGTGCATTTCTAGATTCCATGATCGTGTTCTTGTGCATATCTGGGTTTACAGATTTATGTACAAGAAACCGATACGCACTACTATTATGTGCATAGCCAATAAATAAACAATCAATAGTTTTTGGACCTATCCTCTCTTTCTTAGGAGTAGGTACAAGAACCTTTGCAAGACACCCCCATACTCGTAAGTACTTATAGGAAGGTTTTCGACCATTCCATTGTTCATACGGGATTTGAACAACTTTCTTTCGAGGTACCTTATTTAAAATATAATTTGCAGAGAGAATTGCCCCCCCCCCCCCCCCCCCCCCCCCCACAAGTTTTGTGGCAATCCAGAACTAATTAACATAGCATTCATCATTTCTTTTAAGGTACGATTTTTCCTTTCAGCAACTCCATTTGATGGAGGCGAATAAGGTGCAGTGGTTTGGTGAATAATTCCATTTTGTGCACAAAACTCACCATATGGCGCTACATATTCACCACCCCTATCACTTTTCAACACCTTAATCTTTTTACTTAGTTGATTCTCAACCTCTGTCTTGTATAGAATGAACTTATCCAAAGCTTCATCCTTACTTTTTATCAAATGCACATAACAGTATTTAGTGCAATCATCAACAAAAGTAATAAAATACTTATTGCCACCTCTAGATTGAACCATTTTTAAATCACATACATCAATGTGGATTAATTCCAGTGGTTTAGTGCTTCTTTCAATTGATTGAAATGAAGTCTTTGTTAACTTTGCTTCAACACAAGTTTGACATTTATAACTTGCATCAATATGAAAGTTTGGTATGTGGACTAATTTAATTAATCTTCGCAAAGAATTTAAATTAACATGTCCTAGTTTACCATGCCACAAATTGGAAGACTCAAGCAAGTAAACAGAAGAGGTACCCATTTTATTAATCTTTGGGAATACAGTTGCTACATTAAGTTTGAACATCCCATTACACATATGCCCCTTCCCCACATACATTCCCGCTTTGGTCAGCACCACCTTATCTGACTCAAAAACCATATGGAAGCCATGCTTTCTTAGGAGAGATCCAGATACCAAATTCTTGCGAATTTCTGGTACATAAAGGACATTGTTTAGAGTCAGCTCCTTCCCTGAAGTCATCTTCAGAATTATTTTCCCTTGGCCTTCAACATCCGAGGAAGCAGAATTTCCCATATACATCTTCTCACCACTTGTAATTGGTTTGAAGAAAGTGAACATAGCTTTATCGGAGCATATGTGGCGAGTAGCACCAGTGTCTAGCCACCATTCCCTTGGGTTTGAATCTACCAAGTTCACTTCAGAGACCACATCAGACAGATTAATATCAGAGACATCCCTTGAAATAGAATCTAACTCCGTCATATTAGCCTGATTATTCTTGACCTTCTTTGGTGGCAGTCTACAATCAGAAGCACAATGTCCAGTTTTTCCACAGTTGTAGCACTTTCCTTAAACCTGGAATTTAGGCTTCTTGGCGATACCACCTTTTGGCCCAATTTTGTACCCTTTGCCAAAAGGAATTTTCTTTTTCCCATGTGAACTTTGACCATACTCAACCATATTAGCCTTGCCCCCAAAATCCCCCAATTTCCTGTCAGCCCCTTTGTTGTCTTCTTCATTTCGAAGCCTTACGATGAGATCTTCAATCTTCATCTCCTTTCGCTTGTGCTTCAAATAGTTCTTGAAGTCCTTCCAAGCAGGGGGTAATTTTTCAATTATAGCAGCAACTTGAAAGGTCTCGCTTAAGGTCATCCCTTCAGCATAGATTTCATGCAAGATCACTTGCAACTCTTGAACTTGACTGATCACAATCTTTGAATCCACCATCTTATAGTCGATGAATCTCCCCACTACAAATTTCTTTGACCCGACATCCTCTGTTTTGTACTTTCTGTCTAAGGACTCCCACAGTTCCTTAGCAGTGGTTTTAACACTATACACATTATATAGTGTATCATGTAAGCCATTTAACACATAGTTTCGGCACAGAAAGTCTGAGTGCTTCCACACATCAATGGCGAGCACAACCTCTCGGTCTTGTTCATTGTCATTAGGAACAAGAGCATCTTCCTTCAAGAACATTGCAAGGTTCAAGGTGGTAAGGTAGAACATCATCTTTTACTGCCACCTCTTGAAATCCACACCATTAAATTTTTTGGGTTTCTCCCCGTGGTTCACAAGAACCGTTTGGATTGAGGGAACCTTCACAGGGATTGAACCAATCACCACAGTGTTGGAGCCATTAGCACCGTTGGTAGCAGTAGGGTTCGCAGCAGTGTTCACAATCTTAGTTGCCATTTCTTAAAAAATTATCAAAGGAGAAAAGAAATTATGCTAATATTTTTTTCCTTTTAATTTTAATAGTGGCAGAATTTGTTTTCAAAGAATTATAAGGAAAACAAAAGAATTTAAAGTTTTTGCTCACCTAGTCCTAAGAAGAACGCGATTCTGCACACTTTTTGTCTAATGTTATTTTCCCTGATTCTGCACCGTTTGGGCAAAAAATGAAAATTACAGTAACAGTTTTTTGCATATCGAAAACCAAACTGTTTTCCTGTTTTCAAAAGTAATTATGTTTTTCCAAACATGAATCTGTTTGATTTGTAAAGTATATAAAATAAATCTGTTTTAAGATTGTTGGAAAAATTATATTAAACAATAACAGATTCTGGATTACAAACGAAGCATTTTAAAGAAATAATCTGATAACATAAAAATTGAAACTGCCTATAAAAAACAAAATTACAGTAACTAGAAGGAAAAACCGAAACTGGAAAAATAATCAAACCGAGGCCTGTGAAATTTCACAGTTTCCTTAAAACAGATTCGCCGCCTCACTGGATGTGCTTGAGGAAATCGTCGGCGTCTGTCTCCCAGGATACAACAGCTTCTAACAGTAATACTAGCACAACGTGCAACTGTTCTGGCGAACTTCTATGCTTCATGCTCTCTTAGGAAACCAAGGAAGGAAGGAAATATGGAAGAAGAAGATGTATTTCTGTGCTTTATATCTCCAAATGAATAAGAGCTTCAGTATATAGAAAGAGGAGAGAGTGGAATAAATCTGTGGATTAATTCCAAATCAGTTCAGAAACTCCAAAGGTTGTAACAACAGCCTTTTGGAGTTCTGTAACTCTTTGGACTTTTCACTTTCTGTCACATGTTAAGTGTGAAGAAATTCCAAAGGTCTTTTGCAACTCTGGAAAATTCTGGGGTCTACAAAGAAATATTTTGTGCGCACCCGCACCCGCACCCACGACCCCGACCCGGCCGGTCAGACGGACGGACGGACGGCAGCGGCGCGCGTGCGCGTGTGTTTGGAGTAAACCCAAAGGGCCTTAGGTCCTCCCCTTTCCACAAAACTGGGTACCCCTTGGGGCCCAAACTCAAAACATGAAGTAGCCTTATAAATACACTAAAGATCACTTCTATTTTTCCTATGTGGGACAAGGCAAGTTGTGAACCTTTTTCATTTCAACAGAACTTGTAAGGGGCAACCTTTAAGCATTAATTTCTTATTCACCCATCAATAGTTTTGGACATGTGAATATCCAAACTTCATCTCCTCATAGAGGAGAACACAAATCCACAAGGACCCCACTCAAAATCTAAGTGGGTCCCATATTTTTAGCCCTTAAACATGGCTAAAACACATATTTATCCAACACATTCGTTATACCAAGTTGCTCCAAACTAACCACAAGTACCACTTGGCCTAGTGGAAGCGAGTCTCAACTCGGGTGTTATACCCTTTTGGTTGAGGGTTTGAAACTCCACAATAGTATAGTGGTTATGGCCAGAATTTCTCTGCTTCCCAAAGGGAGGTCAAGGGTTCGAAGCTTCCAGGGGTCGTGTGAGTGAGTTAGAAGAACAAATCTCAAGTAGCTGGATGACTCGTATACAGAGCTTGGCGGGGGCTTGAATCATATCGCGCTCTCACTTACACCAGGCCTTGATTTTTAGAGTTTGCTTGGTTTATAATATTACTGGGTAAGAGCATCTCCAATGTTATATCTTCCATGCCAATATTGCTGTAGTATCAAATGCTATATTTTGATATTTCTGCTCCAGTATTATATTCAATTTCAAATATTATATTTTAGCCCAACCACCATTCATCTTCCAATGTAGCACCTTTTGATCTGGGCAAAATGGTCATTTACTAATGAGTAATGATATGCTTTCCAAATTTTGCACCCCAAATTCATGTAGCAAGGGGACTTTCTACTTTCTTTAAAAAAAAAAAAGTAACAGTAGAAATCAAGTGTTTCTACTACTACATATATTTGGAAAGTATTAATTGAGATGCAAAATTTGAGAAACATTAAAAAAAAAGTGCTCAAAATTTATTACTTAAATGCTAAAGTGATAACGTACGTGGCACAAATGTTAGCTGCCATTTGCATTGCTAAATATGGCACGAAGTGGCCATGCTATTTTTTGGTGGCTCCTTCAGCATAGTGTTAGGAGCTCACCTATGATAAAGTCCCTATCAAATATAGGATGGCAACTTCTTTAGTAGTGGCGTTGGAGATGGTCTAACATGTAGAAGACGATGGTTTCGATATCAAAAGCTTAAAATTGGCTCATTTTTTGGTCTTATTTTTGTGTCACATGCGCAAATCTAAATAGTTATTATTTCATTTTCATAGACAATGATATGGTCAGACTTCAAGTTGATTTTCTATGCTTAAAATTGGCATATTTTTTTTGATAAGAAGTAAGAACTCAATTTGCCAAAGTTACATCAGACCAAACCAAATTGGAATGACAGATGGGCAAGACCCTTCCACACATTCAAACACTTGAAACAGCCACCCAACCTGGCCAACTCGATCGTGCGCCACTTTGTTTCCATTTCTTTTCACACGTTGAATACATCTCATTCCACCAACCTCCATTAGTCTTCTGATATGATCAATGACGTGGCCCGAGGGAGCGAACTAGTAATCTCCAGACCGGCACGCCTCCACCTCATTTGCAGAATCTGATTCAATAATCAAATCCCTAACTCCTTCTTCCACGGCAAGCTGTAACGATCCCGCGAGGGCGGTGCATTATATTTGTTGGGTACCGTGTGTATTATATCAATACACATGAGATATAAAGCCCCACATGGGCTATAACTTACTAAGCCTTTTCTAGCCATTGTGGGCCTGTGGGCCATGCTTGTTGTTTTATTCATTTAGCAAATGAATACAAATAAAATATAGATGCTAGGAATCAAAACCTAGGTTCTGCGCATCATCAAAAAACAGAGGGGTTTTCTTCATGCTTTGGTCACTGTGTACAGCGGCAGAGAAGAGTGAGAAGCTTCAAAGGTTTGTTTGGGTGTTCCAAAATCAAGAGGTATTTTGAAGAAGAAGTTTATCTTGTATTCCTTTAGGTATTGTGAATCCTAAGGGGTAACCCTTGTAGTCACTCCCATTGTTGGATACCTCAAGTTTTAGGGCAAAAACTTGAGAGAACATTTGTATTCCTTATTTTACATAGTGGAATTACTCGGAGTTGCCTTGTGGTTTTTTCCCTCTCCATTGGAGGGTTTTTCCACATAAATCTTGGTGTCATTTATTTCTTGCTTGGGTGTTTTATTATTATATTGTTTGTGGTTGATTGTAGTGAAAGGAAATTATTCATTGTGGCTTGGATATTATTTGTACCTATTTAATTTACACTAGACAAGGTTAGGAAGTGTTGCTCCAAATATTGGGGATTTTCGCATTTTTCCCCGACAAGTGTTATCAGAGCTAAGGTTCATTATTTATTTATTGTCTTGTGTAATTAAATGGAGGAATCATCAAATTCAATGATTAAGCTCACGGCTTCAAATTATGCGATTTGGAAACCGCGAATGGAGGACATCCTTTATTGTAAGGATTTGTATGATCCGATTGAGGGTGATAAGGCCAAGCCTACAACTATGTCTGATACGGATTGGGAAAAATTAAATCGAAAGACAATGGGTCAAATTAGACTATGGGTTGATCACACCGTGTTTCACCATGTTGCCCAAGAAGTTAATGCACAAAGTTTATGGAAAAAATTAGAGTCTATGTATGAGAGGAAGACCGCGCAGAACAAAGCTTTCTTGATTCGAAGGCTTGTGAACTTGAAATTCAAAGATGGGAATCCCGTTGCCGAGCACTTGAGTGACTTTCAGAGTATAGGTAATCAGTTGGCTACGATGAAGATGAATTTAGATGAATATTTCAAGCTTTGTTATTATTGAGTTCTTTGCCTGATAGTTGGGAGACGTTGGTTGCGTCTCTTAGTAATTCAGCTCCTAATGGTAAGCTGACTTTGGAGATTGTTAAAGACATCATGTTTAGCGAGGAAGCCAGGCGAAAGGGTATGAGTACAGATCAGACACAGGCTCTTGTCACGGAGAACAGGGGTAGGAATTCGAATAGAGGATCTTGGAAATGATCTAAAGATCGTAGTAAGTCAAAGAACAACATAGGCAAGTCACAGGCGAGAGGAGGTTTTTTATGCAATTATTGTAACAAGGAATTCCACACGAGAAAAATTTGTAGAATTCGTAAGAGAGACCAGAAATAGGGTAATACTGAAAAGAAGTCAGAAGACAAGAATACTACAGCTACAATTTCTGAGGATGTGGGGGTACTCTCATTTGGAGATGAGGAGTGCCTACATGTTACAGATAGTGATGTTGAGTAGGTTGTTGATACAGCCGCCTCCTACCATGCTACTCCTAGGAGAGAGTTCTTCACTTCGTACAAAGGCGGTGACTTTGGTACTGTGAAGATGGGTAATATCAGCTATTCCAAGATTGAGGGGATATGTGACGTGTGTATTCGGACTAGCCTGGGTTGTACTTTGACATTGAAGGATGTTCGGCATGTTCCTGATTTACGGTTAAATTTGATTTCTGGTGTTGCACTAGATAAGATGGGTTATGATAACCATTTTGGAAGCGGAAAGTGGAAACTCACCAAAGGGTCCCTAGTTGTTGTAAAAGGGAAACTTTATTGTACTTTGTACAAGACTCATGTGAAGGTGTGTTCAAGCGGGCTCAATGCAATTGAGGATGAGTCTTCACCAAATTTGTGGCACAGGCGGTTGGCACACGTGAGTGAGGAAGGGTTGCAGATTCTGGCAAAGAAGTCCCTCATTCCCTTTGCCAAAGGTACAATTCTTAACCCTTGTGATTATTGCTTACTTGGTAAGCACCATAGAGTTTCCTTTCATGTTTCTAGTAAAAGAAAAACCAAGTTGCTTGATATGGTTTATTCTGATGTTTGTGGTCCCATTGAGGTGGAGTCTTTGGGCGGAAATAAGTATTTTCTTACTTTTATTAATGATGCTTCACCTAAAGTGTGGGTGTATTTTCTGAAAACAAAAGACCAGGTCTTTCAGCTTTTTCAGAGGTTCCATGCCATGGTGGAAAGAGAGACAGGAAAACCTTTGAAGTGCTTTCGTACTGATAACGGGGGAGAGTACACTTCAAAAGAGTTTGAAGCATATTGTGCAGGTCACGGTATACGGCATGAGAGGACAGTTCCACGTACCCCACAACACAATGGTGTGGCCGAGAGGATGAACCGCACTATTGTGGAGAGAGTCAGTTGCATGTCACGAATGGCTAAGCTGCCTAAGTCATTCTGGGGTGAAGTAGTTCGCACAACTTTTTACTTGATTAATAGGTCTCCTTCAGCTCCTTTGGATTTTGAGATTCCAGAGAAAGTATGGACCAGTGGTGATGTTTCGTACTTTTATCTGAGGGTGTTTGGGTGCAAGGCATTTACACATGTTGCTAAGGAACAGAGATCTAAGCTTGATGACAAAGCTACTCCATGTATCTTTGTTGGTTATGGAGATGCAGAGTTCGGGTACAGGTTGTGGGATCCAGAAAGTAAAAAGATGATCTGAAGCAGAGATGTAATTTTTCACGAGCATCAGACTTTGGCAGATTTTGAGAAATCTGCACAGCCTAGAGCGAGTAGTGCTCCAGACCTTACAGTAGTTCCTTCCACATCACAGGGTGCCACAGATGGGGGAGAAGTACAAGATGAGCCTGTTATAGATGTTCCAGAATTTGGGGATGATGATGATGTGCCAGATATCGAGGGTTTTGAGCAGGGGGAGCAGTTCCCTTCACCAGAGATTGGAGTACCTCAAGTTAGGAGATCGACTAGAGAGCACAAGCCATCAGTCGGGTATTCCAGTTCTAAGTATATTTTGCTTACAGATGAAGGGGAGCTAGAGAGTTTTCAGGAAGTTCAGACTCACAGAGACAGAGGTAGTTGGGTACAGGCTATGCAAGATGAGATGAATTCCTCGCATAAGAACAATACTTATTAGTTAGTTGATCTTCCTAAGGGCAGAAAAACATTGAGAAACAAATGGGTGCTCAAGTTGAAGAAGGATGGTGACAAGCTACTAAAGTATAAGGCTTATTTAGTTGTCAAGGGCTTCGGGCAGAAGCATGGTATAGATTTTGATCAGATTTTCTCACCGATGGAGAAGATGAGTTCTATTCGAGTGGCTTTGGGTTTAGTAGCTAGCATGGATCTTGAGCTTGAGTAGCTAAATGTGAAGACTGCCTTCTTTCATGGTAATATGGAGGAAGAGATTTATATGGTACAGCCAGAGGGTTTTGAAGTTAAGGGAAAAGAGCACTTGGTTTTCAAGTTAAAGAAGAGTCTCTACGACCTTAAGCAAACTCCGAGACAGTGGTACAGGAAATTTGACTCATTTATGATGGGTCATGGGTTCAAGAGAACTGCTGCAGATCAGTGTGTTTATGTGCGAAAATTCCCCGATGGTAACTTTGTTATACTTTTACTTTATGTTGATGATATGTTTGTTATTGGATAAGATGTTAATATGATTCGCAGGCTAAAAGGAGAGTTGTTCAAGTCCTTTGATATGAAGGACTTAGGCCCGGCCCGACAAATTTTAGGTATGAAGATTGTTTGTGATAGGAAAGCCAATAAGATATGGTTGTCACAGGAGAAATGTGTTGAACGGGTGCTTGAAAAGTTCAACATGAGAGATGCTAAGCCAGTTAGCACTCCTCTTGCGAGTCACTTTAACCTAAGCAAAAGCTTGTGTCCCTCTACCTGAGAAAGAAGAGAAGAAATGGCAGTTGTTCCTTACTCATCGGCAGTAGGGAGTCTTATGTATGCGATGGTCTGTACACGGCCTGATATTGCTCATGCAGTGGGTGTTGTAAGCAGATTTCTTTCCAATCCTGGAAGAGAGCATTGTGAAGCAGTCAAGTGGATTCTTCGTTACTTGAAGGGTACTTCGAGTTTATGTTTATGTTTTGGGGGTTCAAAACTAGTCTTGGAAGGGTTTACAGATTCAGATATGGCAGGGGACATTGATGACCGAAAGTCTATTTCGGGTTTCTTGTTTACTTTTGCAGGGGGAGCTGTCTCATGGCAGCCCAAGTTGCAAAAATGTGTTGCCTTATCTACCAATGAAGCTGAGTATATCGCTGCGATTGAAGTAGGGAAAGAGATGTTTTGGTTAAATAATATTAATATATTATTTTGGTTAAGTGCTATGGGACTAAAGGTTACATGAGCAATGAGCACCTACCAAGATCCAACAGGCCTCAGGGACCGAGGAATGGTGACGGGTGAGGTGAGGTTGGTGTCTCTTATTGCTATGTTACCAAGAGGAACCTAGTATGATGCTTTTGTGGGTGAGCGGGTAAATTGTGTGAACGGGTGGGTTGAGTGATTGGTCTATTTTATTTGATCCGTTGTGGTTGTTGATTGTACTTTTGAGCCTTTATTATTCCTGTCATATTGTATACTTCCCCGTGTATTATTTTAGATACAGGTACCATTGGTAGCAGTCAAATTGGAGCACATTAGAGTACCATGTGGATTTGAGTTATTTGGGGCCTAGCCGTGTAAATGAATTTATTTGTAATTTTGGGCACTCAAGTGTAATTATTTTTGTTGTTTTAAAATACACTTGACTATTTGCAATTTTAATGTAAATATTTCTTTTATTTTCGGTAATGAAAATCGGGGCGTGACAGGTTGACTCAATCGATGCTGCAACTTGACAATTGATTACTACTGTCCTTTGTCCCTGAAACCAACAAACCAAGTAAGCATTAAAGACAATGAAAATCCAACAAACCTAATATGTTAAATCCAATTGGAACCTACTTGATTTAGATGTGTGGTAGTGCCAGTGCTTTTGTCCCCGCTAATTGGAGCTCTCCGGCAAGTCCTTTGATTGTGCCCAAAATAGCCACAAATACTACATCGCAATGTCTGGGACCTTTTACCCCCTTGGCTTGTCTCATCATGCTCTAATCACCTATTTTTTTAGGCCTCCCTGGCAACCTCCTAAGTGCAGGAGGTAGAATAGGGTCAGTGTCTTCAACAACATGTGTCCACATCCTATGATCATGTATTGGATGGATCATCCCTTCATATGTCTTCAAGTACATATCCTTTGAGTAATAATAATCACAATATTGTTCAATGTCATACCTCTTGTAAGCAATTGCAGCTACAACATGCTTACAAGGTAGCCCAGAAATTTTCCATACCCTACACACACACTTCCTTGTATTGAGATCCAATACATGCCTGACCCCAACATTGTCAACAACCTTAAATTCCTCACCACCAGCATGGGCTACTTTGCAATTCCTTGACTTGTCCAGGCATTTGTTTAGTTTCTTTCGAGCAATTGCTGTTACAATACTATTCAATTCTTTTCCTTTCTGAAACCTCTTTTGTATCCATCCTATGACCTTGGTCCTAATACCCTCAAGCAGTGTCAGTATTGGCTTCTCCCTCAAAATACCCAGCCAGCTATTAAATGACTCTATCACATTATTTGTGATATGATCATTCCTTACCCTCTCATCAAATGCATGACTTGACCATGTATTGGTAGGATGCTGCATAAGCCAGTTATGAGCTTTAATGGAAAGACTTTTCAAACTCTCCATTGCCTCGTTGAATTCCATTTCATTGTAAGCTCTAGCAGCCTTCCAAAAATACTTCCTCACTAGTAATCCTGTGAACTTCCCTTTGAAGTTGCTAAAAAGATGGCGACAACATTTGCGATGAGTCGCATTAGGGAAATACTCTCGAATAGCAAGCTCAAGGCCCTACACCAAATAAATAATAAATCAATTAGCTTTTATAACAAATAAACAAACAAACAAAAAAAGGATAAGGACCAAATAAATAAGAAATCCATATTTTATTTACCTTTTGTTGGTCGGACATGAAAGTCATAGGCATGTTCTGATCACCTTCAATTGCAGCATGTAAATGGTCCAAGAAAAAGGACCAACTGTCTCGGCCTTCACTTTCAACAACTGTAATTGCCACAGGAAAGACTCCATTGTTGCCATCTAGAGCAACTACCGACAATAATACACCACCAAATGGGCCTTTCAAATGACAACCATCTATACCAAGAATGGTCTACACCCATTTAGATACCCATTTTTTGTAGCATTAAAGATAATAAAAATCCTTTTAAACTTAGGATTTTGTGTTGTATTAGGCCTGTCACACTCAATTTTGGCAATGCTACCAGGATTGGTCTGTAGTATTTCATTAGCATACCTCCTAAGCATTAAGAAGGAATCTCCATGATTTCCCTCCAACTCACTATATCCTTTTTTTTGGCTCTATAAACTTGCATTTTATGGGCTTCTACACCAAATTTCTTCTAGACCAGTTGCATAGCATCAATTTTCATGTCTGGGTTGTCCTTGAGTCTATCCCCCAGCTTCTTAGCAATCCATGTTGAAGTGGCTTCAGCATTTGTGGTCATCCTCACACAATTATGGGCTCCAATGTATGTCTTAATCTTAAAAGTCACATTATCTGGAAGAGGAGAGGCATGTATCCTCCACGGACAACCTTTCACAGCACATTGACAAGTCACTTGACTTTTTTCATTTTTTACTCTCTGAATTTTGAAACCTTCTTGAATGCTGTAGTCTCTGAGAACATATCTAAATTGGTTAACATTCCCAAACAAAAAACCACTTTCTAAAACAATCTTCTTCCCTTTCCTTGTGTGAAATTCCTTCCCAAACCTAGTTATATTAGAAGCTCTTTCCACCGCTTTTGACTGCTGATATCTTCTTCTACCAACATTCCCTTCTTCCTCACTAGATACATATCCATACTCATCCTCAGATTGATAATCAGATAGTCCGTCATCACTACCATCACAGTTAGGAACATAGGTCTCATCACTCTCTTGACTACTCTCGGCTTCCAATAAACCTTGCCCATTTGATTCTTCATCCTCTGAACTAAATGCAACTAAATCACCCTCTTCATACCACTCTATACATTCCTCTTCAGGACCTTCACTAATTTGAGCATTGTTGGTTGGATTAGCTTCAAGAATATGACTTTCAACAGATGGATTCAGCACTGTTGGAGCATTGTTGGCTGGTTGGTTGCATTCATCATTTCCAAGAGTTGTAGATACCCCCTGTGGTGGTGCATCAACAGTTGGATTTACCTCAACATACAAATGGATATACTTAGCATTTCCCATCACCCTAAACATCTTCACAACGTCATTATCTCCTCCAACAACAATTTTTTTCGTACTCCCAGGTACAACATATGTGAATGTAATAGCCATTCCAACTTTTGAAGGGAGATGAGATAGGGCAACTTCCCACACATCATGCTCCAAATCAAAGAAACAGTATTAGTCGGGGTCAACATTCTCTATAGTATGTAATTTGGACATGCAATGGACTAAAATATCATACAGATCATAACCCATATCTGCAACATATATAAAAACCACCAACATTAGGAGAAGTAAAATGAAACAGAAGGAGAAGACCCAAATCAAGAAAAATGAAACCGAAGGAGAACAAAACTAGTAAATCAAGAACATCAAAAAAAAGTTTCCAACCTTCGATCGCTGGCTAAATCAAGTCGCAGGACTAGGGTTTCTAGTTCGAAGCTTCGATGAACTGATGTGGTATAGTTTTCTCACCCTTCGAACCTTCGAGATCAAATCTACTTTGGTTTCACATCGTTACTTTTAGGGTTTGCAATTGAGAGACACAAAACATTGTGCCTTGTTCTCACAGGATAAAGAATGGATTTGGGGTAAAATAGTCTTTACACAAAAAACTTAACTCCGTTGCCCTTCCATTTACCTCAAGGGAGGTCATTGCTATTATGCAAATCACAGGGGAGGTCATTGTAATTTTACCTAACCTCAGGGGAGGTCCGTGTAATTTACCCATAGATCTAATATGATACTACCTCTGTCCCAAATTGTTGGACACTATTTCTATTTTGGGCTGTCCCATAATGTTAGTCCATGTTAAAAAGTCAACACAATAAATTTTGAATCTTTATTGTTTTGCCCTTTCTTTTTTCACAGCTCTAACTAATCTAAATGCATTATGAGGGGCAAACTTGGAAAATTGGAGTATAAAAGTTTGACAAAAGTGTAATCATTGTATTCTCTTAAAAAGTTGAATTTTTCAAAAGTGCCAAGCAATTTTAGGACAGAGGGAGTATATGAATTTTGCTTCAAAATGCGTGCACATGACAATCTTCTAGCATATTCTTTTCACTGAACATTAATTGACTTGCTGAAGTCCATGAATGCATATGAGAATTGTGTCCATGTACCACCGTGGTGGTAGTCCAGTTGGACGGGGCTTATATTCCTTACACCAAGGTCAGGAGTTCGAATCCGGACGTAAGTTGAAAGCGTTTGCATGAGTAAAGCCTGATTTTCTATGGTCTGTGGATAGGCAACTGGCTCATTGGTTGCTTTGGTGGGGGTGTGGTGATGGGCTCGCCTACACAGGCAGTAGTTTTGGCTCAAACCGGACATTCCACATCGGGGAGGGGCTCGTATGGTCACGCCCAGGGAGGGTTGCTACGCTGGTTGCCCCCTTCTCCCCTTTTTTCCAGCAAAAAAAAAAATTGTGTCCATGTATTGTTATGAGGATATAAAACTCTGAATTGAAATTTCTTGTATGGTTCGGGTATTGTGTAATATTTAAAGGCCTCATTTGTTTGTCGGATAGGATAAGGGGTATAGTATTAAGTGTAGTTAGTCATCCTAGGATAACTAACTACAGGATAAAAATAATGCAGTATTATTTTTATACTGTGTTTGGTAAGTACTGGATTATGCTGGGTATAAAACTAAAATAGTCCAACACTATGTTTGGATAACCATGGTATAAGCCTGGATTAATCCTTACTTTTCTCAAAGTGCCATTTAAGTGAAATTCATGGAGCCATGAAAATTTGTGTTCATTTGTAAAACAGAACAGAGATGGTTCCAAACATACAATCAATCATCCATGTACACTAATAAAGAAATTAAAACAAAAAGACTAAAATCAAAATATCCAGAACAACATCAGAAAAACATAGAATCAAACCTTTTCTTTTTTTTTTTTATTCCAATTCCAATACTCTACTAGAACCACAAATAATCAAAAGGATTATTCTATTCATTTTTCCAAAATTTTCTGGGAAACCAAACAAAGTGGAAAAAACCCAAAAGAACATAAATAAGACTTACTTGAGAGAATGAGGGACTAGATTGTGAGACAATAATATAAAAACAATCATTTATACATATAGAAAAGAAAACTCTTGAGTAGATCTGCAATCTTAAGTAGTTCCAAGGCAAGCCTTTTACATTTTCAACAAATTTAAGTTAATAACTTGTATATCTATGCTTAGATCTACCCTTTTTTGAGCAAATCTGCAAATCCCTAACCACAAAAATGATATGAAGATAAACATTCCACAATCTGATACAAAAAAAATAAAAAAATAAAAAATAAATTAAAATAAAAATTGTGGTTCCACAATCATGTATAGATCTCCAGAAGGTTTGACGAAAGAAAAAAAAAATCAAACAATCCAAAATAGAAACATGTATAGAACTGGAAAAGAACATATTTTGCAAAAAAATAAAAAATAAAAAATAAAAAACTGATACAAAAAACAAAAAATAAGAAAAAAAAAAACAAAACCGAACAATGCAAATATGTTTTTGACAAATCTGATACAAAAAATAAAATACAAAATAGATACATGTATAGATCTAGAATACAAGATACAAACAATACAAAATACAAAATATAAACATGTACAAAACCTTCGATCTGGGTCTTCATCTTCTAAGAGAGTCTTCGTCTTCGTCATCTCTGTTCGAAATCATCTTTGTCTTCGTCGATCTGGTCCTTTCTCTCTCTCTCTCTCTCTCTCTCTCTCTCTCTCTCTCTCTTCATCAACCTGGAGCTTCGATCTTCTCTCTTCGAGCAGCTTTCTTCTCTCTCTCTCCTCGATGTATTGTGGGTTTTTTTGGATTATGACTGTGAATCCATATGTGAGGCGCCTTTTATATCAAGGATAGAATGGTCATTTGTCTAGCTTATCCCACTTACACCTTATCCCCGCATTTTTAATACCACCTCCCCCCAGTTATTAAGTTATCCCCCCTAGTCAGCATAAATTTTAACCACATATTACAATACCTTGAGTTAACTTGTACTGAAAAGACACAAACAAACATAGTATAGGCCCCGATTGGACTATAATCCCCCTTAGTTATCCGGCAAACAAACAGACACAAAGTGATTAAATTTTATGGTTAAAGTATATTATATTATATTTATTAAAAAAAGGGAATTTTTCTTTCAAATGAGTACATGAATGCAGTTTCTCAGACTGGAATATTCAAAATGGAAACCAAAAATAAAGCTCGAGGAGAAAAGAAATAGGAAATAATATGATTAATTTAAATATTGGATTTAGAAGTTTATGTTCTTCTTTCTTCTCTTCTAATAAATAAAGGAATGAGGCAACTGATCCTATATGGTAATATGGCCGTATTTACAACCATAAGCACAAATGTTGTGTCAAACACAAAAACTCCCAAAATTTGAGGTCTATGGTTATACAAGTTTTCTTTCTGTACTAACGCAACCGAGACCACAAAGGGTCCTCTCCCGTTCACAAGCATAAAAGATATTGACCACACCCTCCACATTATGTCAATGTCCATGCACCTAAAAGACATAAAATTCACGCTATAAAAAAAACAATGCTAGTTTGATCTATTTTGAGTGTTCTTTGTAAAAGACTTCATAGAAGACTATCATCCGTAGTAGTCATAGAAATCCTAATCAATAGCTAGGATTTTGTAGATAAAAGTACAAAAATGATTACTCATATAATGTTCAAATTGAATATGTGCACTTCAATGCAACGGATATGTAGCTGCATTTTTAGCACTCAATTACTGCATTACCATCCCCATCATGTCATGCCGATATATACACACACACACACACACACACACACATATGTATAGCAACAATATTTAGAAGGGCTTTTATGGATTAGCCTCGGCTTTTGCGTTTAGGCAGAGCATATGCAGGGGCAGAGCCCGAATTCGATCTTAATAGGAGAACAGATTGGCATGCGGTTCAATGACAGCGTCCCGCCCGATTTTGATTCTGTTTCATGGATTTGTTTTGTCATATTCCTTACTGGTCAAGATACATATGTATCATATACATTCCTTTATATCTGTATGTGTATACATTGGATTCAATAGTAATGCATACATGTGTTGTCCATGATTGTAATTGTTCTTTCTTGTATTGGTACTTGACCTTTTTTTTATTATTTTATTTTATTTTATTTTAATTACTAAACCAATAAAGTTTTGGAACTAATTGTTTAATAGTTCAATGTTTGAACAAATTACCAAATGGTATTTAACCAAAATTTCTCTTCTTTTATGGAATGCCCAAGGGGACATCTAAGATGTCTTGTGGCTTCTACTTCATATTTGGCGGCTGGTGGGCCATCTCCTATCGATTCTTGGAGATTTGTATCTTGGTATTTTAGAGTAGGAGATGTGAAAAATAAATTGGTTGGTAGAACTTTGTTTTTGAAGCAGTGTGGTGCTCTGGCCAATGTGGCTAGTATGGATTCCATGCCTGCGAGTTGCATCCACTTTTGATCCTTAATTCTACCTTTTCAATCTATAATTGCAGTATGTGATCTACCATGTTACAGTATGTAACGACCCTGGTGCTGTGTACTGTACGGAAAGTTCATCCCACATCGCCTGGGGAAGGAAGGGTAATGTGCTATATATGGAGGGCCATAGTGGAACCTAGTAAGACGCGTTTTGGGCAGGCTTGTAGGCCTGTGCCAGGAAAAATCCATGCGGGTTGGGCCCAAAGCGGACAATATCTTACTAGGAGAGACTTGGGTCGTGACACATTATTGCAGTATTTGATCCTTAATTCTACCTTTTCAATCTATAATTGTAGTGTTGTAGTATGTGATCTACCATGTTACAATACAAGTTTGATATCATAATTGGGAAACAATGCATTTTTTAATCATGTCAATTCGTAGATTCTTATAAAGACTTAGACCTATTTTGATCATATTTAGGAAATGGTTCAAAGTTTGATCATATTTAGGAAGTGGTTTAAATTTTGAACATGAGGAAACAGTTCAAAGTTTGAAATATTATTATTTAAACGGTGCAAACGTTTGCACACTTTTGAAAAAGAATGAAATGTTTGGGTCATATTCCCTTGATACATGTTAGTAAATAATAATAATAATGATAACAATAATAATAATAATAATAATAATAATAATAATAATAATAATAATAATAACAACAACATATAGTGGCCTTGTGCAGTAGGCACTTTTCTTTTGGAATGCGCAATCACCAACCCAATGGGGGTAATTGTACGTCGTAATTTAGGAAGTGGAATCAGATACATGAACATAGTGCATTAAATTTTAGAATTTTCTTCTGCCTAAAGGTGATGAAATGTTCAAAAAAATTTATGCATTTTGTCATTCACTTCATTATTCAAAAAATTTGCATATACCTGATAGCATATCATTTTTTTCTGCCTAAAGGTGACTAACATGGTGATTCAGCTTTGTATTTATGTAGATCCTGTAGTGTGGGACATTAAAGTTTTAGGAACAAGAAAATGGAGGACCTTATAGCATGTTATAAATTCTGCCTAATGGTGATTTTATGATGATGCACCAAGGACTCGCATTATATTGTGGGACATTAAAGTTTTTTGAACAAGAAAATGGAGGACCTTATAGCATGTTATAAATTCTACCTAAAGGTGATTTTATGATGATACACCAAGGACTCGCATTATATTGTGGGACATTAAAAGATTTAGACAAGAAAACGGAGGACCTTATAGCGTGTTATAAATACTGCCTAAAGGTGATTTTATTATGATGTACCAAGGACTCACATTAGATTGTGAAAAAATCTATCTACTGTAATTCTGTCATGGACTCAATGCAAGTATTATACTGTAGTTTGTATTTTTTTTTTCATTCTACCAGAAATGAATCTTTCTGCGGTCAATTCTATCTTACCTCTATGTCGGAAATGGAGATGATAGGATCGGTTTCTTTAACTTTAGGACCCAATTCTATTATTGTCCTAGATAATGTTTTCTATGTACCGTCCATGAGACATAATTTGATCTTTATTTCAAGTTTAGATGAACATAGTTATTCTTTCTCTTTTGGTAATAAAAAATTTGAGTTGAGCCTTAATTATCTTGTTATTGGTAATGGTTCTCTTTCCAATGGGTTATATCATTTGAATGTTTTACCCAATAATAAGTCTTTGATTATTTCTTCTTCTGACATAAACATAGTTTTAACTCGAGATACTTCATATGATCTTTGGCATAGGAGTTTAGGCCATAATTTCAAAGAACACATTAATCGTTTAGTCAAGAAAATGTTCTTCCTGCCCTTGATTCCGATGTCCCAGTTATTTGCATTGATTGTGCCAAAAGCAAAATGACCAAAACCAGAAAATTAGGGTCAACTCGTAGTTCTGAACTTCTTGAGATCATTCACACTGATATCATTGATCCTTTAGATACCACCCTATGTGGTAACAAATACTTCATTATATTCATTGATTTTTTTTTTTTCCGTTATGGCTACCTTTATCTCATTAATAACAAATCCGCTGCGCTTGAAACGTTAATTTTTTTTTAAACTGAGGTAGAGTTGCAATTGGGAAAAACCATTAAAACTGTATGGTCTGATCGTGGGGGTGAATATTATGGAAAGTACGATCAGACTGGATAACATAAGGGTCCTTTTCGCTATATTCCTAGAAGAATGCTGTATTGTTTCCCAATACACTATGCCAAGTACTCCTGAACAAAACGGTGTAGCTGAAAGGTGAAACCATACCCTATAAATGGTTAGGAGTATGATGAGTAGGCAAAATCTTCCTATTTTCTTGTAGAATTAGGCTTTGCATTGTGTTCTTTATATCCTTTATCGTGTTCCTAGTAAGGCAGTGTCTAAAACCCCTTTTGACACTACCTTGAACCATTTTGGATGCAAACCATCCTTGAGTCATTTCCATGTTTGGGGTTGCCCAGCTGAAGTGAAAATATATAACCCAAATGAAAAGAAATTTGATCCCAAAACCACCTCTTGGTTTTCATAGGCTTGGTTTTAGGTCATCTAGTCGACCCAAACTCTTATAGACAAGTCATGTCTAGTCCCCAATCGGCTAAATGGATTGCATCCATGAATGTAGAGATGTTATCCATGGATCACAATGAAGTGTGGGAGCTTGCTGAACTTCCACAAGGTTTCAAAATTGTTGGTCACAAGTGGGTCTTTGAGACCAAGTTAGACTCTCGAGGCTATCTGGACCGCCATAAGGCTAGACTTGTGGCTATAGGCTTTACCCAAAAGGACTGTGTTGTTTTTAGTGACACTTTCTCCCCTGAGTTTATTGCATGTTATTTTGCTAAGGTGCAAAGTATTTGGTTACGTAACTTTATATTGGGATTGGGTAACTGATGGTTTTATTGATGTGAGGCATATTATCATAGATAGACTGATAGCAGATCATTTGACCAAAGGTTTACCTTCCACTACTTTTATGGGACATGTTGTTAACATGGGAATTGTTGAATTTTTTGATATTTTTGGTTAATGTGGGAGTAATTTTAGTTCTTAATAAAGATTTATTATTCAGTCTTACATTTCATTTTGATGCATTGGATGAATATCTTAATTGATATGCTTCATTATATTTTGTGCACATTATGTATGTTTTATCTCGAGATGTGAATGTGAAGATACGTCTAATAGTTAGACGCTTGTGGAGTCTCATTGAGACATTGACTTTCATAGTGAAAGATATTGGTTAATCACATGTGTACTCTATTAATCAGAGCATTCAAGTTTTGAGCATGTGTTCACATGTATACTCTCATAGTGAGAGCATTCAGTCTAGAGCAAGTGAGAGTAATTCCAAAGTGGAAAACTCTTGGTTTTGTTGAAGACATATAGTCTTTTGCGGCATTACTATTGGTTTTGTGCATACGGTTGCGGACAAAGCATTGGAGGACCGATTGTGGTTTGACACATTCCAGGATGGTTTCAAGTGTCATTATTGCATACCACATTTGTTATATCTACAATTCATATTAATGACTATGGTTGGCATCTGTAACCATGGAAGGGTGTTGTGTTGTTTGATAGCATAATGCTTCCATGATTCGGTGTTAAAATTTTCATTAAGTATGATGTGTTAATTAAGGTTATTCATTTAGCTATGAGTAAAATGTGGCCACATTGAGTATTCACTTGTGAGTCTAAATTGTTTTTAAACCAAAATTTTTTGTTTTTATAAATGTTCGCACATGTGGGAGAATGTTAGATTTTGGACTCACTTACTTTTGTTTTGTTTTATAAAAAATCATAGCCTAAATGGATATGCGGAGAGCACCTTAATAAGATGGGATATGGGCTTTTATGGCCCGATTAGTAAAACCTATTTTGTGCTTTATGGGCCTGTGATGGAAAGGCCCAGTTGAGTTTCTATATAAATCAGGGTTAAGTCCCCTCTCCTCTCTTAAGCTGCGTACGTTATTTTTTCATCAAGTGAACAACAATAAAGGAAGAGAGCAAGGAAAGGAAGCCCTAGCCCCAAATTTTGACTAACATCTTCTCATCAATTCTAAATGGCGAATCCAGGTATGTAAATTGATTTTGATGTGTTCTATGTTACTAATATGGTTTAATCTAACACCACCACCCCAACGGCAATTTCCCTCACAAAACTCCCTCTGATTTCGTTAATATAGGAGTGAATAAACCGCTGTCTCGTTGGCCCCTCAACAACAAAATTGTTTTGATTATTCCAGATCGCCCAAAGTGTGGCCACAGCGATATCGGGCTGCACCTCTAGTTTATTGGATTTGTGGCTGTTCTTTTAATTGGGTTATAACATTTTTGGGCCTTTAAATATAAAATCTTTTTTTTTTTTTTTGATATGGGGGCCGGAGGGGGATGAGGTTCAAACACTGAACCTATGCATTGGAGGGGACTTATATATGTCAAGCACTTTGCCACTTGAGCCATGCCAACCTATGCTTAATATAAAACCTAACAAGGCATGTTTTGGACCATGGCCTCCTTTATTTCAAAAACGCAAACCTAAGATAAAAGCTTGATGTGACATTTTTCACACATGCATTGTTTAAAAACTAGACTTGTTTACTCCTTATATATACTTTCTTTTCATAAGCTTGTAAGTTTGTGTTGTGAAAAAGCTCTCTCATGCGCGTGTAGGGGGTGGGGGTGCAAATCTTGAGTTCGGACTGTCCGATTTAGATTGAAAATCGTGACTTGCGCGGGCGCATCCTGCGAACTCGAATTATACTCTCACGCATATGGGTGTCACGTTTTGTTCCTAGTATTAATATTTTGTGACTGTTGGACAGCTGAGCACATGTTAAAAATGGTTTTAAAACTGTTTTAATTCTTTGTGACAGTTGCGAGAGAATTCAATGCAATTTATTACAATGTAACTGTTGGGCTGCCTAATTCACTATATATATGTATTGGTTAGCTTGGACATTAGGATCATCACCTGCCAGATTACTCTTCTTCATTTCTAGTTCTAAAATACAGTTTAGAAAGAAAAAAAAAACCATTTAATTCTTTTGGAGCAATTCTGAGCACTCAAGTATTTTTCCAATTCGAATGCGCATTTGGATGAATTTGATTGTTGAATCCTGTAGAACATAGCACCATATCAAGGCCTTCTGCATCGAGTCAGTGACTCCAATGGGGCTGTGTTCTCATGATTGTTGGAAATAAAGAGGATAATGCTATGAGTTTTGATTGAGGTGTGGAACAGTTGCACTGTCCTTAAGAACAATTCCGCCCCCTCGCAGTCACTGACTTGATGCAGAAGGTCTCAATATGGCGCTTTGCGCTCTAGGATTCAACAATCAAACTCTTCCAAACGTGTCTTCAAATTGGAAGAATACTTGATTGCTGAATCCTGGTATGGCGCTATGTTCTCCAGGATTTAGCAATCAAACTCTTCTAAACGTGCATTCGAATTGGAAGAATACTTGATTGCTGAATCCTGGAGAACATAGCGCCATATTGAGACCTTCTGCATCAAGTCAGAGCCTCTGAGGGGGCGGAATTATTCTTAAGAACAGTGCAACTGTTGCACATCTCAATCAAAACTCATAGCAATATCCTCTTTATTTCCAACACAGTTCACCCCCCACAGCCTTTTCCACATGATACACCACCCGGTTCAAGACCACAGCTTGCCAAACCCATTTGGTCCAACCACAACCCAACAGAGCATGATTAACTGATTCCCTTTCATGGCCACATAAAACACTCTTTGGGCTAGCCCACTACGTTCAGTCTAAATAAAGACTCAATACAAGCTTTCCACAAAAAAATGTTTCAACTTAGTGGGCACTTCCACCCCCATATCTTTTTCCACCGACACTCGGGAACACCAAGGATGCAGACCCCACATAAGCCAAATCCCAATCACAAGTAAGCGCCCATTGATACATCGATCTCATTGTAAACTGTCCCTTACAATCCCAATGCCATACTGCCACATCTGCAGGTGACTCGATGCGAGAGGAATCGAAAGAATGAACTCCACCTGTTGGGGTAAGAACAAACTTTGAAGTAAGCCCACATTCCAACTTCCCACATCCGAGTCAATAAGATCTGCAACTGGCCAATTTAACCGGTTGAAACGTTGACGGGTCAAAGGAAACGGTCTGATTTGAACTAGCAAAATGGAAAATTCTCAAAACTATTCTATTTTTAAAAATTGAGAAAATTTTGCTTTTGTATTTTTTTATGATGACACAGTTCAATTTCGATTGTCCTTATTGTTGTACCAGTAACCCATGATCTCATCATTTTTACGGGTTCCACGTACGGTCTGGTACATTGATGTCCCATAAGACTCCAATTTGAAAAGTCAATGTATACTTTAAATAAAGATCTTTCAATTTAGAGTAATGCTATAGTGAGCAGTTTCTCATTTGAGAAGGCGGATTTTAACCGTTGGATGAGCATTTAGCTATAAGATTCCCAGGAATCTGGAGCTGCATTTATTGTTAGATGCTCATCCAACGGTTAAAACCTGCCTTCTCATATGAGAAGCTTCTCACAATAGACTTACCCTTCAATTTACTTTATGACATGAGGACGATAATGAAAAGTGGAACAATTTGACCACAATAATGATATACCCCAACGAGTGCAGTAATAAACGTGCACACGAAAAGTTCCATTAATTTAAATGCACACAGTTTTCCAATGTCATAATTTTCAATCTACAAATCAGTTTTTCGCACAACTTACATTTTTGGAATCTACTTCCTGAGATCTATCAAATAAGTATAACAGTTGATATAAAATTATGGGGAAAAAAGGTATGTAAAATTTCTCAACGCCTTTTATGTAAAATTATTCAAAAAAAAAATTTAAGCTGAATTTCATTGTCTTTTTTATGTGAAATTTCACATACTTCTTTTCTTGCAGAATTTCATATTGATAATGATACTTGCATATTTGATAGATCTCTTCACAAAGATTCTAAAAATATAAATTTCATGAAAATTGATTTGTAGATTAAAAGTTATGGCTTTTTAAGTTTCGAAATACTTATAACAAAATTAGTTAGTGTGGTTGAATTGGTGGCGCTAAAGACAGATAAATGCGTGCGTGAGTTAAAATTAATGGGTAGTTTTGTCCAAACAAATACCCAAGGGACCTCTCTTAAACAAGAATACTATTAAAGCTAATGGTGAAAAAGTTCCTAATCTGGGAGAAAATATTCAATACAACATACATATTTTGATAACATGGTATTTTTTTATTGGCAAAATAGGACTTGGATGAGCTGGTATAACAAGCTAATAAAATCTCCATGTCCAGATACATGTCTATTAATTTTGTGGAAAAGATGGTTTGCACATAATAATCGTACCTATGTGTATTAGTTGAAAAATTCTTGTGTAATCGTCGCACCCGTGTGACTTCCAGTATTTTTTCTTGGGTCCATGTGGGTCGACTTATTGTAATTATGGTATCACATAGTGTTACAGTACATAGAATAAATTCTCACGGTGAGATGATATAATTTCCCAAATCTAGATAAGTTTCGACAAGTGTGTTAAAGATAAAGATAAGGAATCAACTAAAGGGTTTTGAAAGAAGATGAAAGCTTACTGAAGATGAAATCATGAAGAGTTTGTTGATTGAAGAAGACGACGAAGAGTTAAAGAGATTGGATGCCATTAGTTTGAGAGTCCATGTTTACTTTAAATAAAGATCTTTCAATTTACTTTATATTCACACGTCGGCTTTATGGTGATTAATTACTAGGGTGGTATAACCATTAGGAAAATTAGATAACCACTTTAGCCACACCCCCCCCCCCCCCCCCCCCCCCCCCCCCCCCCCAAATTGGGATAATTTGGTTAAGTCTGTAGTTATGAACTTAAGTGTCTAAATTAAGAAACTTAAAATTTTCAATTTTGTGAAAAGTCCCTATTTACGTACACTTTTGTGAAATTGTGAAATTTCACAAAAGGGGTTTTCCAAAAGTTCACAGAAGTAGTAAATTTAACAAAACTACTTTTGTAAAATTCGTAGTTTTGCGAAATTTTAAAATATAAGTACAGTACAGATATATAAGTGCAACGACTTTTCGCTAAGTGCACAGACTCTTTACTAAAGTGGTTTTTTTGTTGGACCGATGCCTATACAAGAACCATAAAATGTTATCACCAACTAGTCCAATTTTTCAGAATTCATTTTATTTTATTCTATTTTATTTAATATATTTATCAAGTAATATACCTTCTTATCCAAAAAAAAAAAAGAAAAGAAAAGAAAAGAAAGAGGGGTTAATTAGTATTATATCCCCCTAGTATAGGCTTATATGGCAATAGCCAATAGGTCCTTGAGTTAAACATGATTTGTATAAAGTCCCTGTCATTTTCTTTGTCCAATAGTACCCCTAGCATAAATCAAGTGAGGAAAAATGGAGTTCCAGGTTAACATCCTTCCTAACTATAACCTTTTCATAAATGATTCCCCAAATTTCTCCCCTAAATTCAGGCTTCCAAAATTTGGAATTATGCAATCTACCATAAAACCACCATAGTCTTCACCAGTCAACACCTATGTCAACATAAACCCAACTAACCACCCAGATTTGCTTTGTAAATTCCGGTGAAGAGTTCATCACTTCATCATTTTTCTTGAAGTCCGACGTGGGAAGGGACTCTACGGGAGCTTAAAAATAGGATATCAAATCGGAATTCCCTTGCAAGGCTATTAACCTACAAATAATGGGCAAGCAAGGTATTATTTTTGGTGTGTTTTTGTTGGTTGAAGAGTTTGAAAACATAATACAACGATACAATGAACACGATTTTGGGTGTATTGTTGTGTTTATTTGGTATTTGGCAGTCACACTATTTTTTATTTGTGATATCTCACCAAATGTCATAATTTGGAGTCTTTTAGCAGGTTGTCTAATGAAAATCACAAGCAACCTTGTGAAAAAAGGTCCAAATTGTAAACTTGGGGTTTGTGCTTTGAAATTTGATTAGCTTGTGAACTTCACAAAATAGATAGGAAACTTGTCATTTTAACACCTAAACATTTTTGCAGCTACTGCAAAAAGTGAGGTTACGCCATCCAAGTATGTTGGGCAACAAAGAAGGTGCACATAATTTCACAACCAGATTTTCCTCAATTTTTGCGCACACCTCGAAAGTTGTGGGTGTAAAAGGATCACAAGAAAAGAGCCGTGATAGCAAGAAAGTTTCCAACGAAAATAATGTCCTATTTTTGATTAGTTAGGCTTTCTAGTAGTTTTCTTAATGAGAAAAATGGTCGATATAATTTTGCTATGAAAAATGTAAGTGTGGTTTTTGGATTTTTGTGAAAAATTTGCAGAGATAGCCTATAATATTATCCAATACGTTTTATTTATTATGTTCATGTGGTTTATCACTTTTCTCGTGAAATTCACAAATCAATTTTGGTTGTGAATTTCACAAGAACGATGAATTTCACAATACATCTATATGAATTTCACAAAATGGTCTACTGTGTATATGTGGTTCATTCTTTTTACTATTCAATTTCGCAAATATAATTTTGTTTGTTCAAGTGTTTCAATTTTAGTTGTGAAAAAACTAAGAACATTATGTGCTGGGAATTTCACAAGATGGTCTACTAAGTACATGCCACCCATTCTGATTTTTTGTTTGAAACTCACAAAGAATCTTTGTGTGGATATCCAATTTATATTTCAGTTTTGTGAAATTCACAACACACACTGGAATATTGCTGAATTCCAGTTTGTATCATGAATTTCACAAGATGGTCTCATATGTTCAAGTGTTTCAATTTTAGTTGTGAAAAAAGTAAGAACACTTGTAGAAATTCACAGTAGAATTATTTTGAATTTCACATGTTGGTCTACTATGTACATGAGGATTTTGTTAAATTCTCAAAACATTTATAGCATACTATGGTTCTCAAAACATTTTGAATCTCACATGATTTTTGTATTTTTGTATATTTTTATTGGTATGGGTTGTTGAATTCAACCCAAAAGCATAGAATGTTAGAGATTATGTGCTGGGAATTTCACAAGATGGTCTAATTTGTACATGCCACCCATTCTGATTTTTTGTTTGAAATTCACAAAGAATCTTTGTATGGATATCCAATTTATATTTCAGTTTTGTGAAATTCACAACACACATTGGAATATTGCTGAATTCCAGTTTGTATCATGAATTTCACAAGATGGTCTCATGTGTTTATGTGGCAATGGAGTGGGACTAATGTGGCGATAATATTGGTGATGGTGTTGATTGGTGATTATTTAGATTTGGTGATCATTAAAACACAAAAATGATCCGCATGAACACAATCAAAGAGTCAAACATTTAATTTGATAGATTTTTATGATGTAATGAATATGAATGATCAATCAGCATGTGTTAAGGGATGTAAATGGTAGAAATAATTCTAACATTCAAACACAAACAAACATGGCAATAGTGGGGAATAAATACAATTAGTACTCCCAAATTCCAATTTGTAAATATGCATACACACATGCATACGGGTCGGGTAAAGGACATACCTTGCGGAATATACCCGATCACGGATCGTCTTGGCGGCGTTGTTACAAGCCCGGGGATAATACCCACGAACTGCTGCTCTTTAGTGCTTCCGTGTACGCTCTTGTGCTTCGAACAGGTCGTGAGAATGCCTACTAGAGACACCCCCTTTGTATCCACGCGCTAAATCCCAAGCCCTAGTGTGATTTGGCTAGAGAGAGAAAGTAACTAAAGGAGAGAGAGAGAGGGAGAGAGGGTGGCTGCCTTATTGTGTGCAGAGTTGTGTTTATGTGTGTTATACACACATATTTATATATATATATATATACACACACACACATGTACATGCACTAGGACTCCAAGTTATAATCCACATAGGATTTCTTGGATCCTAAGCTAAGCCCTTGGACCCGGTCCATAGATTATGTGGGTGACCCATAACCCACAAAAAATGTTAACACAATTAATGACTAAATATATAATACATCTATATTATATATATACATATATATCGCAGAATATATAGAAGGGTGAAATGGGGACAACAAAATCATTAACCATGATTAGATGTGTTAACTAGGATCCTAGGGATCTAGTATTAAATAAAAATATTTGGTGTCCTCCATCCACGAAAGTACATGGATGGGTGATTTAAGGGCAATTGTCTATAGAAGGAGAAGGAAAGAAAAAAAAAATAAAGTTGTATACCTTGAAAAATGCCCATATTAATAGCTCCTAATTTTAAACATTTATAATAGAACCCACTCTAAAAACACCCTGAAAGACAAAAATCCTTACCACTAATAGAACCCACTTCCAAAAACACCCCAAAAGACAAAAATCCTTACCACTAAAAATGAGCGGACTGTTGCCCAATTGGCATAGCCTCTCTCTTCCCAGTGGGGATGGAGAGGGTTCGAATCCCCATAGGAGATTGTATAGTTGTTTGACCCCCCAATTATTCTTCAGTCTGAATGAGTAGCCCTTATTGGGTTTTGCTGTGAGCCGTGTGGGGCTTTTGGGGGCGGGGGGTGGAGGGGGTGTGTGTATATCAAGTCTGGATCCAGGTAAGTATAAATTAAAAAAAAAGAATCCAATTCCAAAAATAGAATAATTCGAAAAGAGATTATTAAAGAAAACTCACTCATGAATTAGTACGTATTTTCATAAAAGTCAATGAAAATCAAAAGTCCTAAAGCCACGTGTATATTACAGGTCTAATTTAGAGACACAAGAAATCAGATTATTAGTACCATTTTAATCAATAGTCCGTCCTTGGGTAGGCAATATTTTGTAGGATTAATTGTCAATATTAACTTAATAGTACTCATATGGAGGACTATTTACTCCACGGGATATGGCGCTAGTAATTCCTCATAATAGTGAAGGAAAAGAGTAATATACTCTTACCTAGCTCGTGAGACATAGAGAGCCAAAATTTAAACTACACAACTACTCTTTTGGCTTTTTTTTTTTCGCACCAAAAATATGTAAATTAGCCCCAAAACTTTTCGCACATTCTGGGGACTCTGCCCCCAAAACCCCTCCATGGAACTTTTTTACTAGCATATTTAAACCCAAAAAACTTGGCCTCCTGATCACTCCAGAAAAGAGATCGTGTCCGTTGCACTTGCTACTAAAATCCTATCAAAACTATAATGGCAAATACTAAGGGTGTCGATTGCTGGGGCTGTGATGAGAGATATCTTTTAATTCTTGAAACCCTAAATTTAAATTACTTTGAGAAAACGAGTTTTGATTGATGAGATTATAATTAACTAAGTTATCCAAACTATCTAAATTATTGATTAAACTATAAAAAAATTAAATTAAAGAGAGTTGAAAGGTATGAGAGATGAATCTATATAGGATTGCGAATCCAACACTAACCACATAATAAGGGCATTCATACATTCGAATAAATTATTGCACTTGGATGATTATGGGGAATCATGGCTACAAGCCCGATTGCTCCGTCAAGAAAATAATCTTAATTTAACTACTAGCATAATCCATCTCTGGTTAGCATGGTGTGGCTTACCCTATACTAGGGTTGTAGCACACCCCATCTTTCCCAGGCATAGACATTCAATAAGTAATAACACAATTTCATTAAGCCACCATTGTATGTAAATATTTCACATAATCACAGAAAATATAAATTGTTGAGCACATTAAAGCCAAAGTAGATCTAAGACGAGAATGAACTTCGAAAACAATGATTTAAATCCATAAAGCATGATTTTTATATTGAAAATCCTCAAACATGCAATCATTATCCATAAATACAATGAATCTAGAAGGGAAACGTAAATCACACCCTATTACATGGCTAGGGTTTCATTGAAACATCCTAGATTGCGGATTAGTTGCCCATGGATGAAGAAGATGGCATGGAGTTGATGGAGGAATCCATGGAAGACCTTGATCTCCTTCTTCTTCTTGAATTTTTTTTCTCTATGGTAGAATGCGGGTGTGTAACCTAATAAACAACTAGGAAAGTTGTTTATATAAATTTCCAAAAATCCTATACCTTTCCATACTATTTTTGCTTCCAAAATTGATATTTTCGCATCTGTATGGATTTTACAGACCTCGTAGTTGCTCGAGCGACCATTGTGCTGAGATTACAATTTACAATCTCTAAAATGTCAGTCGCACAGACCTCGCTCGCTCGGGTGACATTCTCGACAGCTCTGCGTACCGATGGAAGAATTGCCATATCTCTTTGCTCGAACCTCCGATTGACGCTCGGTTTGCGGCCATATGTCACTAACTCGTCCCTACATTATTTTGGTTTAGAGATACTTCAGAATCATAGGTCTTGAATGTCAAAAATGGGCTTGAACTAGCTGTAACTTTTTCTATCTTCCACCGGGATCATCTTTTGAGCAATGAATGTGACTACTATTACATTGTTTTTTCTCCATTTTTTTATTCTAAGCTCCAAAACCTACAAAATGTAAAATACTAATTAGTAGCAATAAAAAACTAAATAACGTGGACTAATAAAATGCAAATTAAAGGGTAAAATATGGAATATTTCAACACCGATCACTCGCCAAACACAAATTCTTGGATCTGTCTCTTCTAAAAAATATGACGCCCTTTTCTTCACTAGATAATCTGAAAATCATTGGTGTAAATTTGGTCATAATCTCTAATATGGATTAAAATAGTTAAACGGATGACTTCTATATAATTTGTGTGAAATGATCATTAATATTGGACAATTACAATAAAAGGTCCCTAGACTCATTAAATGGATTTTTATTTAATTTATTTTATTTATGATTAATAATGATATACCCCAACGAGGGCAGTAGTAAACGTGCACATGAAAAGTTCCAGTCATATGCACAAAGTTTTCCAATGTTATAATTTTCAATCTACAAATCAGTTTTTCGCATAACTTACATTTTTGGAATCTACTTAATGAGACCTATCAAATAGTTGATATAAAATTATGGGGAAAAAAGGTATGTGAAATTTCTCAAGGTCTTTTATGTAAAATTATTCAAAAAAATTTTAAGCGGAATTTCATAGTCTTTTTTTTATGTGAAATTTCACATACTTCTTTTCTTGTAGAATTTCATATTGATAATGATACTTGCATATTTGATAAATATCTTCATATAGATTCTAAAAATAGAAACTTCATGAAAACTGATTTGTAGATTGAAAGTTAGGGCTTTTTAAAGTTTCAAAATACTTTTGAAAAAATTAGTTAGTGTGGTTGAACTGGCGACGTTAAAAACAGATATTTGTGCACGTGAGTTAAAATTAATGGACTAAGGGACCTTTCTTAAACAAGAATACTATTAAAACTAATACTGAAAAAGTACCTAATGTAGGAGAAAATATTCAATACAGCACACTACAACATCTGGCTTTTTGTGATGCACACTATTTGTGGCACACAAACGCATCACAAAAGAGCGTAATTTGTGATGGTTTTTTGTATTTGTGACGCACTTACAAATGTCAAAAAAAAATTTGGTTGGCCAATTAATCGACCTTAATTGTGACGCACTTTATGCGTCACAAATACTAAACTTGTGGCGCATATGGTGCGCCATAAATAAAAAGGGGCAATTGGTGATAAATCTATTTTAGGGTAATGTTTTAGTATTAGGTCCAACAAGCAAAAAGTTTAGTTATAAGCCCTCTTTCCTTTCAATTGGCTAAACTACCCTCATCATTTTGCTAAAATTACTACACAATAGGCAAGATACTACCATGAACTCCGACGACCTCGCCGGCCCTCTGGCGACCACCACCAAGACATCGTCTGAGCTTCAGCAACCTCGTTTAACCCTCTTAACTGTTTTTTCAAAGTTTTTTCACATTTCAAAATTTGTAACTTCCAATTTACACTTTGTTTTTAGGTAAAATTATATTTCTTACATCTACTTAACGAGATCTACCAAAAAAGTAGAATTGTTTGTATGAAATTCTGAGAGAAAAAAAAGTTGTAAAATTTCACAAAAAAAATTGTGAAATTTCTCTAAAAAAGATTGTGAAATTTTGTTGGAGTATTAATTATGTATTGTTTGGAGTATAGAAGTTGTGTGATCGAATGAGAGAGGATGAAGAAGTTAGATCCATAAAGAGGGGAGAGAGAGAAATAAATCATAGATCTAAAGAGAGTTTCAACACTAAAAAAACAAAACACTACACCAAAAAGGGCCTAAAACTGGGATGCATTTATCCGACAAATTGGTTAGAAATTGTGGCTGATTGCAAACACAAATGAATTTATTCCACTTTATTGTAGTAACCAATGAAGGCAATTTGAAAATAATTTGTTTAACTGTGACTATGAGTTCCTTACAGGGGTATATATGTATATATTGCAAACCAGAACATCAATTAGAACCATCGGCAGACTTCATCTAGGAGTTTTCGGCACTGGTGAACTCCATCCGATATTGTCGCAACACTATTGCGATGTAACAGCGGCGATGATCGTGAAGGAAGTTGTAGGCGGCGGTGGTCAGTGGCACCAGCGTAGTCATCGGCAGCGGCGAAGAAGGAGATCAAGGTCATGGATCTGAGCTTCGACCAAATAAAGTTGAGCGGCGCCAACACAGTGATGGTCGGATCTATGCGTGGCGATGGCAGAGGAGGCACCGGCACCGACGATTAAGACGATGATGCGAGGCGGTGGTCCGATCTCTGATCGGTCTTCTGTCTCTCTCTCTAACTGCAAATCAGTAAGGGGAAATGTGTGAAGAGTATAATGGTCACAAACTATGGTATTATATGGGTCAAAGGACTTATATTTATTAATGTCGACTAATTATGGACTTATCCTCAAATATTTTTCCCTTGTGTCTTGTAACTAAATAATTCTCTTAATTTGCTACTTAATACCAAATTTCTAAAATAAAAATTAAAATCTGGTCTACCACTTATCAGCACTTGTGCGCCACAAATTTCCCAAAAAATTTATTATCCCTCTTTGTGCGTCAGAGAGAGAGAGAGAGAGAGAGGCGTGATAGTGTGCTACCACCTCTGCCCACCATCGCCGGATGCCCTTGCAGTTCACCATCGCCCCCCCTCCTGCCATCCGCCCATGTCAATCGTGCCCTAGAAATCAGGTGATGATTTCTATTTTCTATTTTCTGTTTTCTTGTTTCTTTGATTTCTATTTTCTATCCTTGTTTCTTTGATTTATATTTTCTAATTTCTAGATTTGATTTCTACTTTCTACAATTTGCTAGATTTGATTTCTACTTTCTTAGAATTTCTTGTTTCTTGAAAAAAGGTGCCGCATTCCCATCCAAAAACAAAAAAAAAAAATAAAATTGGTGCCGCAGTTTCTCTCTCTCTGTGCAGATTCGCAGCCCTTCAACCAGCCTCCTGCTAGGTTCGGATTAGCAAATTGATTTTTTTTTTTTTTTTTGGTTTTGTGTAGAACTAATAACAGTTTAGATTTTAAGTGGAATTCTTAAATCCCGTTCTATTTTCCGAAGATAACACGATATCTTTTTTGGTCAACTCAGTGATAATATGATTGGAAATCGTATATTTATGACAGCCTATCTTGTTTCTCTGAAATTATTGAAAATGCAAATCAAGTCCCTACCAATTGAGAAAATTATTTTCATTTTTTAACTTGCAAAATTGTGTTAATCCGTCGAGAAAAAACCTACCAATCTACATGTTTGTTTCCTTTTTTGAACAGTTTATATGAATCTGTACGGAGATATGTTAACTCATATCCAAGTTGTTGCCTCTGATTGCAAACTGATTCCTATTAAATCATTAACAACGGATCACTCACTGATTCAATTTTTAATCTACAAGTACTGGTGATTATGGCAGCTGTTGCCCTAGCATTTGCTATGGTAGTGTAATTTCATATATAATGCTAGAATTGGTGGAGACTCTGTTGAAGTTGGTACTGGTACAACGTGGAATACCAAATTCACTAGAGAAATTGTAAACCCCAGTCACTCCATACATACTGCATAGCAGATGCCTTTCCTTGTTAAACTTGTAGGATTGCACGTCTAGCTGGGTATGCTTTAGTGAATCTTTTTCTACATCCAAGTCAGTTGGCTTGCAATCATAAATCTTCTCACTTTCTTCTCATCATTTCTTTTTCCCTCTTGAAGTTGTCTTTAATCAATACTTAAGGGCCTGTTTGGTTGTCCCTTCAAATTGAATGGATCCATTCAAATTTTGTATAGAAGGTAAAGGCAAAATTCATCACCATGAATGAATCCATATACAAACATGGGAGATTTCACCATATTTTTTCTTATGATGCAATTTGTTCATTTTTCTAGAATGCCAAAATTCAAGATTACAAGCCTCATTTTTGAGACGAGCATCCGTTTTCTAAATGAAACCATTCATGCTTTTAATCTTTTTATATAAAATTGTGTACGAAAACATGAATGGAATTATTTCATTCAAGGACAACCAAACAGGCCCCAAGGCAACTGGATGTAAGTGGATCAAAGTTTATCCTCAGATACTCTTAAGAGTAATGGTAGAAAACCTGTTTTTGATGTGAGCCATGGGCCATGTGCAATGTGGAAGTGACCTGCACTAATTTCATTTTATTATTATTAATTTTTTTTGGGGAGCTTCGGCCATTGCCTCTCTAATAAAACTTTTCAAAGCTGAAACACATGTTACATTTCTTTATCGCATTAGGTCCTTTTTACACTCAGATTGCTGTACAAGTCCGTTTTTCGTAAAATTTGATGTTTTGGAATAAGCAAAATGAGATCTATCAAACGAGTTCAATATTGACCATGAAATACTAAGACAAAAAAAAACAAAAAAAAAAAAACATCAAACAAATATGGAAAATTGCATTTTTTTCGCATACATATAATAAAAACATATTTCTTTCGTACAATTGGCACCATAGATGCATAGATCTTGAAAAAATACACGAAATCACAAAAAAAAAAAATATCACCCTAAAAACCCAAGAATTGAGAAAGTTATGGTAGTTTAAAGTTGATAGATAATATTATCTGTTAGACACACAGATAATAGATAATATTATATGTAAGATAGACAAAACCTCCACATCAGGATGCAACTTAACTTTTTTTGTAAAATTTCCACGCCCATTGCGTAGATCTCAAAGAAATATATGAAATAATAATAAAAAAAAATCACCCAAAAAGGCCAAGAATTGAGAAAGTTATGGTGGTTTAAGGTTGACAAATAATATTATCTGTCAGTGTCAACAGATTATATTATCTGTCTGAAAGATAAAAATGAAAAATAAAGTTCCAAATTACTTTTTTAATACAATTTTCAAGTCCAATGCGTAGATCTCGAAAAAATACATGACATAAAAAAAAAAAAAATCACCCAAAAAGGCCAAAAAATGAGTGAGTTGTGGTAGTTCAAAGTTCACAGATAATGTTTTCTGTGATAATTGTGAACAGATGGGCTTTTCACCGAATACGAAAAGTAGCCAGGGGCTTTTCACAAAACTTCAAAAAATGTGGGTTTTTGTCTACAACACATAATTTTAAGGGGCCTATAACTGAATATACCGTTTTTTGTTTTGGGGTCAAACCATGCACTGAAAGTGAATCAGTGATCAAAAGAAAGATGAAGATAGTATGTTGTCATGTTCTGTGATTGCAATGTGTTTTTTTTTTTTTGTTAAAAAGAAAAAGATAAAGACAGTGATATCTGTTGTCTTGTTGTGTAATTGCAGTGTGTTTCTTTCTTTTTTTTTTCTTTTTCTAAACCAATTTAATTTTTGTTTCTGTTTTAAAATTTGAGTTAAAATTTGTGATTGTAAAAACATTGCACTTAGCCTTCTGCGACTACCCTTTGCGATCAGATCTTGGAGCTATTCGACCCTGTCTCTCAGTCTTCGTCTCTCTCAACAGGTTCACAGCTTCAATATTTTTCTTCTTTTCCAGCTATGATTTTTTTGCCTGTGATGTTGTAGCAACTTTGACTTACTTGCTGTAGGTGATGATTTCAGTATGGTGGGGTCGAGTAAGAGAATGAATTCGTAAGAGAGTAGCAGTCTAAGAATCAGTGGTGTAGGGGAAGTCTCGAGGGAAAGTGGAAAAGAGGTAAAGAGAGACAGACTAATGGACGGTGAGTGGGGGAGTATTCCGAGAGAATCCTATGCAGTTAATGATCGAGCATGTACGTGTGAAGGAATATTCACAGTGAGCTCATAAATGCACAGATCCCAAGGGAATAATATCTGAAATTCTCTCTGAGTGTGTCTCAAGAAAATCAAGTCTGTTCACCTCTGAGGGTACTGTTCCTATTTATAGCAATTGGGACACGTGCCAAGGAATGAGCACAGTTGACGTGGCCCATTCCTATTGAGGCGTACCAAAATGCCACGTGTTGTCCGGAGATGACACAAGGAATGTTCTCACAGTAAACTAGAGAGTTATTTTAGATAGTCTCACTGACCTTTAGAAAGGCTTAGGAAATGTATCGCGGAATACACCGTCGCGACCTTCCTAAGCGAGCTCTGCTCTTAAGCCAACCAAGCCACATAACCTGAGAGTTCCCGATAAGGTAAAGAAAGACTTTACCGCGCCATAGTCTGGAATGACCATGTCGCGGTATAGTTATGTTGCACCAAGACCTGCCCCCAATCGAGGTCTATCTGAGCTGGGTACTACTAGGAGTAGTTTTCATGGTTCGTGAGAACGTATTGTGGACTTGTCCTCATCGGCGCCCTGATGATGACTTTTAGGGCTCCGATCTTATCCTTTAGGCGTTGCGTATAGTGTTTTCGGGTGATATATGGACACGTGTCAACTGTGGATACGTTTGTCAGATAGTGATACCCACATTTTGCCCCTTGCTTGGGTTGTACTGTCCAAAGGAAGTGTGGCTCGAGCACCCTGCCAGCTTTTTGCAGGGGTCTTGTCGGCTTTAAATGAGCCACGATGTCTTTGCGTGTGGAAATTGAAACATTCATTTTTGGGCAGTGACCTTTCGTTTCGCCGAATCCTTCTGGCGGTTCCCCGAGGTTATATAAAAGGGATTACAAAGCGGCTTCTTCCTCACATTTTCCACCAGTTCGTCATCATCATATATATTTTTTAGCTTTCAGCCCCTTCTCGCCTCTTCTTGATCTTCGGTCCTGGTTGATATCCCTCTGGGATTTTCGTGGGAAAGGTTCGTTCTGTGTTTTCAATGGCTGAGACTGTTCGCTCGTTGAAGGGGAAGAAGAAGCTTTTGGGGAACTCGGATCAGATCCCTGCTGCCGCTCCTTTCATCGGTGGCCAAGAAGATGTGTTTTGGGCGAAGGTTTGAGAGTTTTGCCTAGATTTTCCTTCGATCAAGGACCTGTTGCTTCACTATCCTGAGGTATCTGTGGAAGAAGCTGACATGATCGCGCCCGCTAGTGTTTTACGCCTTGAAATGGAACGAGGGGACTATCCCTATTCTAGCATAGATTTTCACGCTTCTTCTGGTCCTTGCACCGATTGGGACGAATGGATCTCTTTTGTGTTGTCAGATCCACAAAGTCGCAGACTGTTGACCGACGCGGGTATCTTAGATTCGGTTTCCATTTGCGTAGCTTTGAACTGTAGGAAGGGTACGCTGGGCTTAGCTGAGCTAGCTTCGAGGTGGAGCTCTGATTCCCACACCTTTGTTACCGCCTGGGGGGAGTTTGCCCCTACTCTAGAGGATGTGGTTGCTTTAATGGGTTTGCCCGTCGTTGGTGATTATTCACTAGAGGGTCTCCACGAGGACTCAGAAGATAAAGATGCCGTGGCCTTCTTGCAGCCGTGTCTTACTAGGAGTGCCGCGTTGATCAGCGCTTTTACTGGAGAGAACAGGGGTAGACGAGCTTCTTTCGTTACCTGGTTACGCTATTTCTACAAAGATATTCAGCCTTTGAAGCAAGTGACGGGTGACCAGGATCGGGATGAGAGAGCAGGTCCGGGATCCGATAACCCTCACTGTTTAGCAGCGTATATTGCTAGCTGGCTTGCACGGTACGTTCTCCCAATGTCTCCCGAGGATGGAATAAATGCTGTGATCTTCCCCTTAGCCGTGAAACTGGCTAAGGGTTATTTGCTACCTTTAGCTCCGTTGTTTTTAGGCACCCTGTACCATCGCCTGCATTCTCTCCATATCGACTTCAGACGTTCTGTCGGTCGTTTCGATATTTCTAGTTACTTGTGCACCCCTTTTCTGACCATGTTTCTTTTTGAGTGATTTAGAGGCTACGCTCCACCTCCCATCGTTTTCGAGGCTACCAAGAAGAAGCTTCACCGGCCCACCCGCCAAGTCACTTTCGTTGATAATCGTCAACCTAAGGCGGATAGGTGGTGCAAGAAAGGAACTTTAAAGCATCCGAGCAAGTTCTTGGATGAGATAAAAGAGTTTGAGTTTCGTCCCTACGCAAGAGCCATTACTGGTGAAAGGGATTTGGACCTATATCCGTCCGGTTCTTTCGAGGAAGTAGACTTGTCTATCTATCAGAATTCTTGAGGTTTCATCATGGCTGCGGCCATGTTTCCTTCGAACCTCCCTTTTCTATCTGAGTATACGAAGGGGTCGTGTGCTACCATCCGCATAGAGTTTCTCGCCAATTTGGTTTGGATCAGGGGGTGCCTGCGCGTCTTGATCTTCATTTGGATTATGCAGGAAGTTCTAGGCGTTTTACCTCTGCCGAAGTAAAAAATCTTTCTGGCGGGTTTGCCGTTCGTATTGCCCCGCGAGGGAGAGTTGGCCGCTGTACCCGGAACTGGGGATTTTTCTGGGATGAATGCCTTTCTTCTTTTGTTCGTTTTCAATCTAGCGATCCAGTCCGGGCCGAGGTTTTTGACATAGCGGCGAACGACGGAACCTTTCGGGCATCAAAGTCCAAAAGGTCGGTTGCTTCAGTGAAGGTCGGAGTTGAAGCGTCTCATGCGCCCGAAAGCTTGTCTGCCGCCGTAGGTCTTCCTCAAGATGACAACGAGGAGGTAGAGTCGCGAACAACTCCGAAAAGAAGGCGTCTGGTGAAGGCCTCGGAGAAGACAACGTCTTCTAAGGAGGTTCGAGAGGTATTTCGTTTGGCCTTCTTTTTTTTTTTTTTTCCATACCTGTTCTCTCCCTTTTCTTCATGCCATAATGGTCGGTTGTTTCTTGCATGGCAGGAGCTCGGGGGTTCTGGGATAGGTACGAGGCGTGAGGGTTTGGCTATTCAAGAGAAAGTTGGGAAGTTACCTCCACTTCCAGTTGACCATGCAACACGATATGATGTTGAGGGCCACTCTGGTGGGAAGCGCAAGAAAGATAAAGATCGATCTCGCAGCCATCGTAAAAAGAAAAGTAGGAGAAATAGAGGGAAACCTAAAAAATCCCACGTGGCTGGCGCTCTTGGGGCCGAGCTAGAGTCCGGTTCTACTACCACCCGTGCTCATCCTGTGGGCGTTTTCCAGGAAGGTGAGCTCGAAACGCGAGCTATTGTTGATTGTGGAGCGCCTGTTGTCGGCGACAAGGTTTTTCGATCTTGCTCTGATCATGTTGACGATGATGACGTGTTACCTCAAACGAGTTGTGCTGGTTCGGAGACGACTATGATTTCTGTGCCCGGTTGGTATGCATCACCTACTACGGGTAGAGTTGTTTTAAGTCTTGATGATCGTAGCGCTTTAAATGATTTCATGCAATCTTTACAAATGGAGCTGGATCTGGATCCAATGCTAACAGGTGATGTCCCTGTAATTGAGGAGAGAGTCCAGCAAGGTTGCGGTGATCTGCCAAGCAGGGAAACCGTTCTCTCTGACAGCGATGTTCCCGAGGGTTCTTCTTTAAATATGCCTTTGGCCCCAACTTGCTCAGTTAAAACTGGTTCCGAAAATTTATTGGAGTGGTGTTTGGAGAGGGATCTTCTAGGAATGGGTGTGGAGAATCGGGATGGTGTTTTGGGTACATCTTCTCGAGATGCAAAGTTGGTGTCTTGGGTGGTTGTGATATTAGTTCTGATTTCGTTCCTGCACTTAAAGCCAAGCGTCCCGAGACCCTTGCTTCCTTTTCGTGTAAATTTCTTGCGATTCGGTCTTGCTTTTTGGAATCTTTGGCAGCGGTCGTTATGTATTTGGATATAACGCTGATTAGAGATTTGGACGGTTGCTCATCTGGATACGTATGTGGATGCCTTGGATGATTTTAAGGCACTGGGTCTTAATGTTGGGTGGCTGGGATCCCATTTGGCGGATTTGCGCGAATTTTCTCTGTTCTGAGTCAGCGCGCAAAGAGAAAGCCATTGATGTCAAGATTGCTGCGGCCGAAGCTGCTTTAGAAGCTTTGAGGGAAGAGAAGAGGATCATGAGGGAGGGCCGCCCTACTCTTGGATCAAATTTGCAAATGTTGATAGTGGTGCGCGAGCATCTCGTGGTCTCTTTTAATTGCTACCGTTGGGCTTGTAGGGGCCTTCCCCGCCCACATACACCCCCCCCCCCCCCTTTTATTTTTATTTTTTATTTTTTTATTCGTATTTGTATTTCTGCCTGTCATCTTAGCCTTTGGTATTTCTTATAAATAAATAAAACACAATATTTGATATGCCACGTGTCTGTTTGAATGAATCGCCATAGTTTTGAAAAAAGGTAGGCGGGTTCATGAATTCGTGTGCAAAATAATCACGAAAGGACCGCCGTTGTTTTGAAGACACGAGCGAATGTATTAAATGCTGTGCGTGGTAAGTGATCTCTGCCGTCGTTTTGGAGAGTTGAACAGGCGCATTAATGTCGAATAGTAATGATGACGATTGGTGTCACATCTCCTCGTATTCCAAGGTGCATTAAGTAATTGCACTCTATAAAAACAGACCCTGAGTGTCATTATCCTTCACTTGGAATTTCTACGAAAAGTTTTAGGGAGAGGGGCCTATATTTGAATTTTCTCTTCTGCCCTTCTTCTTTCCGCCTCAAACTTAGCGTGATGTCTAGTTCGTCATCCAATTCTGAGGCTGACTCCGGCGTTTTGGGCTTACCTCCTGTTTTTGGTGAGATATGGGATGGTTGGAGGGGCGTTGCTGTCCCTAGTAATTTACACGTGACTTTGGAGCATGTGTATAAGCATCATCCAGAGACTTTGTTGGATTTTGTTGACTTTCATCGTGACCTTCAGAGCGAGTATTGTTTGGATTTAGCTCGGGCCATAAGGATTTTTGAGGGGAATGCCTTGGATTCTATGACGGATGACCTTTTGGATTGTGTTTCCTATCTTCTGGAGAAGCTGCAGAGGGGTCATGTGAATGTCAACTGGTTGGCTACTCGTCTTCATTATGTGAAAGAGAGGCGTCGCTGTCTTGATATCAGGCCGAGCTTGCATTATTTTGAAGGTCGTCGTCGGAATTATCTAGACGAATTGGCAACTGAAGCGAAGAAGCTCAGTGACTTGTCTTCTGCCCAACTTCGCGTGCTTCCCCTTACTAGTGCTGCTTCTCGAGCGTTTGATGAGGCTAGTTCTGAATTCGCACGAATTTCAGTGCCTCTAAATGAAAGGATCAGGGAAGTTGACGCTCATCTTCTCAAGCTTGAAGCAGACATTCGATCTATTGAAGATCAGGTGTCTATGGTTGGTATTGCCCCCGGCTGGCCAACATGCACTGATCTTTTGGGCGATTGAATTCCTTGGGGCTTCTTTGTTTCCTTCCCTCCTTTTTATTTTATCTTCGGGGCCGGTCGGGCCGTCTGCCGTGATCTTTTGATAAACTCCTTCTCTCTTTTATTTATTTATTTTTATACTTTTGGTTGGTTGGTGGGTGGTGATAGGATTGGTGCGTCTGGGCGAGCCCTTTTGTAGAGGCGGTATGCCGCTTTTTTTTGTAACAAACAATATGAAATGAATCAGGCTTATCTGTGTTCATCGTATATGTGTTTATGCTTTGTTTCTTTGATTTTGATGAAACGAGTGCTGTGTGAGAACAAGCTTATCTCTGATGTCCTTATGTTTTCGTGAGTAGTAGTAAATAACTTAAAAAAAAAAAAAAATTTCTTCACGATTTGCCATGGTGGTGGGGGGTCCCCAAGGTACATGATGATAGAAACGGTGCGAAATGCACGCTTGCATTCATAAAAGATTGCCTTGTGCGCTTTCCATGTAATGGAACAAAGAGAGAACTATTCTAGGAATAGTAGAGCTTCACCCATTTAAGGTTTAAGGTCCCTTGGCTGCTACCGTCTTCAGGGTGGATTAGCTTGCAGTATCCCCTGTCGTGGACCTGTTGGACGAGACAAGGACCTTCCCACTTAGGAGTGAACTTTGGGGCGGACATGCTTCTCATGACGTGCTATTCTTGATTGCTAGACTTTCAAGGCTCCTTTAGCTTTGTCCCTCCTTTCGTCCAGGCCTTCTAGTTCTGTATGTCGCATGTCCAGGTCGACTTCGCTTTGGAGTGCGATTCTAGCTGAGGGAACCGAGATCTCAGCGGGGACGACTGCTTCAGTGCCGTAGACCAGCAAAAATGGGGTGACTTGTGTAGCACGTCGCTTGGATGTTCGGTAGGCCCACAAAGCTAGTGGCAGTTGTTCTGACCAATTCTTGGGGAAGTCGGTCATGGTTTTGCTTAAGATTTTGGACAAAGTTTTGTTGCTTGCTTCGGCCTGCCCGTTCCCTTTAGGGTAATAGACCGTGGACTTGTGCCGGGAGATGCCATATTTGAAGTACAAGCTCGTGACAGGCTTTGAGGTGAAGGGCTTACCGTTGTCTGACAAGATCACCTTAGGAATACCGAACCTGCAAATTATGTATTGTTTTACAAAATTTGCGATGCTCTCCCCCGTTGCCCTTCGTAGTGGTATGGCTTCCACCCATTTCGTGAACAATTCTGTGGCTGCCAAGATCCAGATATTTCCACGTGATGGTGCTATGGCGCCCATGAGATCCATTGACCACGTATGGAAGGGCCATGGGGTTGTTAAACACTTTAACCCAACAGTTGGGGCGTGTATGCTATTAGCGTGTATCTGGCAAACCTTACGTTTCTTTGCGAATTCTAGTGCCTCCTTTTCCATTGTTGGCCAGTAATATCCCAAGTGTATAAGCTGCTGGTATAGCTTATTGCCTCCCTGGTGTTCAAATTGATGAACTTGCTGTAGGACGTCGTCCACTTCTTGGCCTGCGAGACACTTCAACGCTTTCCCATTAAAACCTTTTCGGAACAGATTCTCTTCGCTTACGAAGAATCGTGGTGCTTTCTTTCTGATTGAGGCTACGTCAATATTCTCAGTCGGGAGGGTTCCTTTCGTGAGATAATCGATGTATGGCCTGCGCCAATCATCGCTGGCTTCTACGAAGTTGCATTCGTTCCGAGAGGGGAACTCTTGGCATGATGCGCAATTTTGTTAAAGATTATTTGCTTCTTTTATCATCTCCGGCCAATAGTACCCTCTCCTCTGTATGATCCTGTATAAGCTGATGTCCGAATTGCCGCATGTTTGCCTATGGATCGTCTCGAGGCGGAGGATCGCTTCTTTCTTATCCGCATTTAGCTATCCATCCTCCCATGGCTCTGAAATAGAGCTCGCCTCGTAAATTAAGAAGTTCCTTAAACGCGGAGTGAGAGTGGACTCCTTGCTCTGCAATTGACGTCGGATTGGGGTCCTCCAGTCGCCTGGCTTATCCTCCTTTTGTGGGAGGAGCTCCGTAACTGTACATGGGAGGCTTTTTTTGAAGATCTCAATCGTGACGGAGTCTCCTTCAATTTCTACCTTCGACGCCAGTGTTGCAAGGGCATCCGGATGCCTGTTATTAGTTCTTGGTGCATGCATGATATGAATACTTTCAAACTTATCCAAGTACCGCTGCAATATGGAGCGATAGGCTGCAAGGGCAGGTTCTTTGATGGCGTAGCTTCCATCAGTCTGTTTGACTACGAGATTGGAGTCTCCCACGATTTGTATCGCCCCAACTCCCATCTTTTCTGCGGCCATGAGTCCTAAAATGAGTGCCTCGTTAAAGTCATCACCCGGGAGATCTTCGACGATGGGTTCAGGCTCGCCGCTAGGAAATTGAGCTAGCAGATCTGCTAACGCCTGACTCTTGATCGCTGTTGGCGGCAAGCAAATGATGTCGAATTCAGCCAACGTGAAGAGCCATCGCGCTATCTTTCCTGACATAGCTGGCTTGCTTAAGAGGTGCTTGATTGGATCGCATTTGGTCACGACCTTAAGCGGAAATGCCAGGAGATAGTGGCGGAATTTCTGTGCGGCGAAAATGAGTGCTAGGCAATATCTCTCCATCGCCGAGTACCTCACTTCTGGGCCTTGGAGGATACGGCTGATGTAATAAATAGGCCTTTCCTGTTCGCCTGACTCTTGCGCGAGTAACGCTCCTATCGACTTCGTTGTGGAGGTGAGATATAGTAGTAATGGCTGGCCCTTCGTTGGGACAGTCATGGTTCTTGGCGAAGTCAATACCCTTTTGATTGCATCGAAAGCCGAGTCATGCTGTGGTTCCCATGCGAACGCTGCATTCCCTTTCAATAAAGTTGAGAACGGGTGGGTGAGTTCTGCGAGAGCGGGAATAAACCTACGCAAATAAGATACCTTGCCAAGTAGACTTTTGAGCTGCTTTGTAGTCATAGGTCGCGACATCCCTCTAATGGCGGCAATCTTTGCTGGATCGGGGTCGATACCATGACGATGGACAATGCATCCTAGAAATTTCCCCGACGATACCCCGAACGCACATTTCAGCGGGTTCATTTTCACATTGAACTTTCGGCATCTATCAAAGACTACCTGTAGATCTGAGAAGTGTGTTCCTTCCTGCTTTGACTTTACTACGAGATCATCAATCTAGAATTCTATTATCGAATGTAGTAAGTCGTGGAATATAGCCATCATGGCTCTTTGGTATGTGGCTCTCACATTCTTGAGCCCAAACGGCATGATTGTGTAGAAAAAAATTACCTAGCGGCGTTCTGCTGTCTCCACCGCCGTAGGAGTTTCTTTGCTGTGTGGGATTTCATTCTGTCGCGCGTTTCCCAACGACTCCAGGATGAGTTGTTGAGTGCGCTGCATGTCTTGACTCTTGCTGAGCTTGGAGCATGGATGCCTGCATGGTTTCGAATGTTTTTATCAAAGTGTCTATCGTGGGGTTTCCTGAAGTCCGGGCCGGATGACTTTCAGCCATTTCTTCAGAAACGATATCTTCGTTGGTTTCTCCGACAACCTTTCCATTTTTCAAGACAGTCACCATTTATCAGAGCCTTGGTTGTATTCTTAGGCTTATGCCTAGACACAGGTTGTGATAGCAAAAGGATAGGCATATTCGAGTGTTCTCAGTACATAGGATCCGACATCCAGATATATTAAGATTAGCCCTGATATAACATAGTTTGCTTTTGTCAGGTCATTATCATAGACCCATATCTTGTTCCAGATGATTTTGGAGGGCATGTTATTGGCCCTAATGGGATAGAGCCACGCGATTGGGAGCTCTACGTCACTTTGATACGATACCAGGCCACCGTTAGACTGGAGAACCATGTGTGGCAGGAGATTCACGTTGAAGGAGCCGTGGATTTGAGGCGAGTTCAGTTAGAGGCCCTTTATCATGCTTGGACAGATAGACTGATAGCTGATGAGAGGATCAGGAGGATCCTTGACCATGAGATCTATGTACCCCTTGAGATGGATATGGTCCAGGCACACCTAGCCTTTTTAGCCGCTGCAGTTATACCACCCCCAGCTATGGTTCCCGTGGCTGATCCACCTGTCGAGCCCATCGCTGATGAGGATGATGAGGATGACGAGATGGATGGAGTGGTCCCCGCACTAATCGAGGGGATCGAGGATGAGATAGGCGAGTCGATGAGATGGAGGCCGAGGTTCATATCATCGAGTTACCTGAGCCGCCACCTGAGCTGCCTATTGAGCTCGATGTTATTATGGAGGATGCCCTACCCTCCGTATCTGACGATGATAGCATCTACCGAGCTGTTGTTCGCCCGACTCATAGGCCCGGAGTTTGGCGCCGATGGACCGTTGCCTTCGCTAGGCGCTCCTAGGTGTTCTTATTAGGTCTTGTTGTAAATATTGGACTGGTAGTCCTCTTTTGTTATTGATGCATATATTGGTAGCACTAGGGTGCATATAGGGCAATGACTCCCATATTTTTTTATATCAGACTAGTAGTCCACATGATTTTGATGATTGAACGTCAATCAGTCAGTTGATTAGTTATGTTAGTTAATTCAGAGAGACCTGTGCGTATTCTAGATCACAGTACGAAGAAACTGCGGAACAAAGACATTCCTCTAGTGAAAGTTTAGTGGAAGTATCATGATGAGAATAAAGCATCTTGGGAATTGGAATCAGAAATGAGAACTAAGTACCCAGAGTTGTTTCAAGATTAGTTAGGTTAGATTCCGGGACGGAATCCCTATTAAGGAGGGAGTGATGTAGCAACCTGTATTTTCGCGTCCCTAATAATAAATAAAATGTCAATTTTATTTCATTGATGTGTATTATTTTAGTTGTGATAATTTTTCCATAAATTATTGGTACTGGTATTATTAATTTGATAATTCAATGCCATTTTATTTTATTACTGTGTATCAGCGATAGTAGTAATATTATCTGAATAAATAAATAATATTTGGGTGAACATTTAGACAATGCCTTTAAATTTTGTAACCCCTTAATAATTTAATTGTATTGTTACTTAAGACTGCACCCCTAAGTTACCTTATGATTTGGAATAAGAACCATTAATAAAATGTAATCACATTTCTTACTTTTTTGTCCCTAGTGATTTATTTGGGACATTTTAATTAGCTAACTGACCAAATTAGACTAAGTAGACTGAATTAACTAACATAACTAATCAACTGACTGATTGACGTTCAATCATCAAAATCATGTGGACTACTAGTCCGATATACAAAAATATGGGAGTCATTGCCCTATATGCACCCTAGTGCTACCTATGTATGCATCAATAACAAAAGGGGACTACCAGTCCAATATTTACAACAAGACCTAATAAGAACACTTAGGAGCGCCTAGCGAAGGCAACGGGCCATCGGCGCCAAACTTCGGGCCTATGAGTCGGGCGAACAACAGCTTGGTAGATGCTATTATCGTCAGATACGGAGGGTGGGGCATCCTCCATAATAACATCGAGCTCCTGATCCTCTCATCAGTTATCAGTCTATCTGTCCAAGCATGATAAAGGACCTTTAACTGAACTCGCCTCAAATCCACGACTCCCTCAACGTGAATCTCCTGCCACACATGGTTCTCCAGTCTAACGGTGGCCTGGTATCGTATCAAAGTGACGTAGAGCTCCCAATCGAGTGGCTCTATCCCATTAGGGCCAATAATATGCCCTCCAAAATCATCTGGAACAAGATATGGGTCCATGATAATGACCTGACAAAAGCAAACTATCTTATATCAGGGCTAATCTTAATATATCTGGATGTCGGATCCTAAGTATTGAGGACACTCGACTATGCCTATCCTTTTGCTATCACAACCTGTGTCTAGGCATAAGTCTAAGAATACAACCAAGGCTCTGATGATGATTTCAATATGGTGGGGTCGAGTAAGAGAAATGAATTCGTAAGAGAGTAGCAGTCTAAGAATCAGTGGTGTAGGGGAAGTCTCGAGGGAAAGTGGAAAAGAGGTAAAGAAAGACAGACTAATGGACGGTGAGTGAGGGAGTATTCCGAGAGAATCCTATGCAGTTAATGATCGAGCATGTACGTGTAAAGGAATATTGACAGTGAGCTCATAAATGCACATATTCCAAGGGAATAATATCTGAAATTCTCTCTGAGTGTGTCTCAAGAAAATCAAGTCTGTTCACCTCTGAGGGTACTGTCCTTATTTATAGCAATTGGGATACGTGTCAAGGAATGAACACAGTTAACGTGGCCCATTCCTATTGAGGCGTACCAAAATGCCACGTGTCGTCCGGAGATGACACAAGGAATGTCCTCGCAGTAAACTAGAGAGTTATTTCAGATAGTCTCACTGACCTTTAGAAAGGCTTAGGAAATGTATCGTGGAATAGACCGTCGTGACCTTCCTAAGCGAGCTCTGCTCTTAAGCCAACCAGGCCACATAACCTGAGAGTTCCCGATAAGGTAAAGAAAGACTTTACCGTGCCATAGTCTGGAATGACCATGTTGCGGCATAGTTATGTTGCACCAAGACCTGCCCCCAATCGAGGTCTATCTGAGCTGGGTACTACTAGGAGTAGTTTTCATGGTTCGTGAGAAAGTATTGTGGACTTGTCCTCATCGGCGCCTTGATGATGACTTTTAGGGCTCCGATCTTATCCTTTAGGCGTTGCGTATAGTGTTTTCGGGTGATATATGGACACGTGTCAACCGTGGATACGGTTGTCAGATAGTGATACCCACACTTGCATATGTGGATTTATGTTTATGAGTTTAATGCTTGTTAATTGTTTTTTGTGGCTTAATAAAAAAAAAAATGAAAACTAGAAGAATAATTCATATGTAGTAATATATAAAAATATATTTTATGTAAGTATCCCGCCGTGCCTGCACCATTACTTTTGGGAAATTTACCGAACTCTCCACACCCGCATCCCACCCATACGGGTGCTTCCTAGCTCATGAGTCTTGTTTCATGCTTGGACTCAGAGTTTGGGGTTGTTAGTTCGTAATTTTTTTTGTGGTCTCATGGCTATTTTGCTTAAGTTTTGGCAAATTTTTGGGGGCCTTTTCTATGTTGCTCAGTTTGGGGTTGGGGCCATTGTACTTTTTAGTGTTCGCATCTTTCATTAATAAAATTCCTATTGCTGAGCAAATAAAAAAAGAAGAATATTTTGGCATTTGATGGAGTTTAGTTGGTATCACGTCATTGCGTAAGAACTTTAGTTCTTTATTTTTTTCTAAACTAGTTGACGCTCCAGAATTGATATAGTTTCTATTTGCGCGCCTTTTTTTTTTTAGCTTATACTTGAACTATATCTAAACATGGTGAGGAGTTTAAAGTGATATACTTATTAATCTTTTTTTATTGTTTTATAACATTTTCGTTAGAATGTGTGCCCAATGGACTAATGATTGTTTATTATGGTAGGCACTTAGTGTGCAAAATTCTGCATGTAGGGCATAGCTCACAGTCAGCCACTTATGTGGATCGAAATCCTTTGCTCAATAGCACCATGACTTGGTATGTGTAAAGTTTAATATGCATGATTCCTTTCATGGTTTTATTTTTTTATTTTTCACTTTACATCATATTTTGAATAATGCAGAACGAATCCCAGTTGCAAGTCCAATCCTAATAGCAATCCCAAGTATCAGATTCGCAAGGTCCAGTGAGCGTTATACAACTGTACAAAAAAACACATTACAATGAGAAAACTAATCAATGGACTTGTTCTGAAGCGAAAGATAATTATGTAAGTTTCATTTTTTTTTAAGTTACATACTTGTAGTTTAAATTTGTAAATGGTGGTCTCAAAACTAATTAACCTTTTCACTTGTAGGACGAAATGGAAAGGATAAGAGCCGAGCCTACCCCAGAGGAACCAACCCACCCACAAATGAGGATATTTTTTTAGCGTGAATTGGGAAAGAGGTCCGGATATTTTCGGGGACTCGGCCACGGGGTAGTGCCAATCTCAACTAGATCCGATTCTCACTTGACATGTGAGGCAAGGGTGTGGGAAAAGAAAAAATGTTAGAGCAGGCACTGCGAGAGGCGGCAGAGGCGAGTGCAGCACTAGAGATGTTGCTACGTGAACAACAACAAAATGCAGAAATTCACTCCTTGATCGAGTCATTGAGAGGTCAGAGGGGGCTCATCTACTTGACATGGTAAGTTACGCGACAAAAACAACTATTACCTATTACTAAGTTTCATTATGTGTTTCATTACAGAATAACTATGCGCATTGATTACAAACTAGTTTTTACTTAGGCTTGAAAAAAGTATATTTCCGGGGTTTGTGTGGGTGAAATGGTAAACCGTCGATCCAAAGGACATGAAACCTAACTCACACCTCAAACACGCCTAAATGAAGTTGTTGGAACCAACGAAATGCGAAACGGACTCCCGTTTATAAAATAATGCGAAAAAACTAGTTATTTGCGAATTATATATATTTTTTTCGTGTTATTTAATAATTGGAAGTCCGTTTTGCATTCCGTTTGTTCCAACAACTTTATTTAGGTGCGTTTGAGGTGCGAGTCGGGTTTCATGTCCTTCGAATCGACGGCTTACCGTTTCACTTCCCAAACCCCCAAAACATAGCTCTGGTTTCATTAAAGATAGTTCGCACATAATAATCATACCTATGTAAACCCCAGTTCGCACATAACCAGTTTTTTCCGCGTTATTTGTTAACTGGTAGTCCGTTTTACTTTTTGTTTGTTCCTTCAGCTTTATTTAAGCGCGTTTGAGGTGTGAGTTATATTTCATGTCTTTCAGATCGATGGTTTACCATTTCACCCCTCCCAAACCCCAAAAACATACCATTTTCAAGCCTAAGGTTGTAAAAACTAGTTTTTTCGCGTTATTTGATAAACGGGAGTCTGTTTTGCATTCCATTGGTTCCAACAACTTTATTTAGGCGTGTTTGAGGTGCAAGTTAAGTTTCATGTCCTTCGGATCGACGGTTTACCGTTTCACCCCCCCAGACCCCAAAAACATAGTTTTTTCAAGCCTAAGTAAAAACTAGTTTGTAATCAATGTGCATAGTTATTCTGTAATGAAATACGTAATGAAACTTAGTAATAGGTAATGAAATAGTAGTTTTTGTCACGTAAATTACCATGTCAAGTAGATGAGCCCCCTGCCCTCTCAATGACTCCAATGAGCGAATTTCTGCATTTTGTTGTTGTTCACGTAGCGACACCTCTAGTGCTGCTCTCGCTTCTGCCGCCTCTCGTTGTGCCTGCTCTAACATTTCATTTTTTTCCCGCACCCTCGCCTCACATGTCAAGTGAGAATCGGATCTAGTTGAGATTGGCACTACCCCGTGGCCGAGTCCCCGAAAATATCCGGACCTCCTTCCCAATTCATGCTAAAAAATCTCCTCATTTGTGGGTGGGTTGGATTCCTCTGGGGTAGGCTCTGCTCTTATCCTTTCCATTTTGTCCTACAAGTGAAAAGGTTAATTAGATGAGGTGGGATAACAAGCCAATAAAATATGGTATATTTTTTATCGGCAAAATAGGAATTGGATGAGGTGGGATAACATGCCAATAAAATCTCCATGCCCAGATACATGCCGATCCTAATTTTGTGGAAAAGATAGTTCGCACATAATAATCATACCTGTGTATTAGTTGAGAAATTCTTGTGTGATCGTCGCACCAGTGTGACTTCTCGTATTTTTTCGTGGGTGCATGTGGGTCTTATTGTAATTCTGTGATCACATAGTGTCACGGTACATAGAATAAATTGTCACGGTGAGGTGATATAATTTTCCCTAATCTAGACAAGTTTCGACGAGTGTGTTAAAGATAAAGATAAAGTAATCAACTGAAGTGTTTTGAAAGAAGATGAAAGGTTACTGAAGATGAAGAGTTTGTTGATTGAAGAAGACGACGACGAGTTAAAGTGATTTGGATACCATTAGTTGATTTGATTAGATAGGAGTTTGACATTGTAACTCATTGTTTTATTTTGTTTGTCACTAGAAGACAAAGCCTATCATGTACTGTGTATAAATACACATCCCTTGTATCAGTTCTGATATGAAGTGAAATCATCAAGTTTTCTTCTATATTCTATACTTTCTACATGTTACCAGAGCACTAATGTAGTCTCTTGATAATTCCATAAATCACGTAAATGGTTCCCTCTACCACAAACAGTTTGAACCTCTTTTCATCCTCATTATACCAGCTTATTGCAATCAGTGTTATTAAGCTCAACCCCTCCAACTATCTCATTTGGAGAACTCAGATGATGCCGTTAATTCAAACCTTGAAGGTTATGAATTTCTGCAGATCAACATGCTGAGACAGTTGTGATAGAAGAAAACACACAAACGAATTAAGAATAAAAAATATGAAGAATGGGAGGAAAGGGATGTCTTGCTAAGAAGTTGGGTATCTGGCACGTTCACTTAGGAGCATGTACCTAATCATTGGGTACAAATCATCCAAAGAAATTTGGGAATGCCTTGTGTGATGGACTTGCTGCCATCCATAAACCACTAGATCGATGAAGATAACAAGGTAATATGCTTTTTCCAAGGGTCTTGAACCAGAATACAAATCATTTAGAATGATCATGCTTCGCAATTAAGGTACCTTACCCTATACTAACTCAGTTTGTTAGTGGTCTTTAGAGGTTTTGACACGAGGGAAGAAGAAGAATCCACTACCCAGTCACCATCAGTTGACTACAATGCTACTACATTCACAATCCAAAGGACCAACAACAAAGGCAGAGGGTATGGATTCAGAGGAAGAGAAAATCAAAACAATCATGGATTTTCACTTCAAGAGGCAAGGGATTAAGGCCTGCTGGTTACAATCAGAACAACAACAATCAACGTGGCTTTCAAAGATCTATTCAAAAAAAAATGAAAGGAACTTTCTAGGCAACAAAAACACCTCCCAAGCTCGTACCACTTGAATTGGACAAGCTAGTCCTTGCAAATCTGTGGAAGAACCCTTGCCGAAAATCCTTTGTGACTTGTGGGGACCACCTCCCAAACTTTCTTCTCAGCACATGAGATATTATGTGATTTTCATAGATAATTGCACAAGATCACTTGGATGTACCCAATGATACACATCTGAGATTTTTACACCCATTTTTTAAGATTTCATAAAATGGAGGAGAAACAATTCGAAAACCTATCAAGGTTTTTCAATGCGATGGTGGAGGTGAGTTTGCAAGAATAGAATTTATCAATCTTTAGGCTCACATGGAATTATAAGAGAAGTTTCTTGTTCAAGAAGTCCAGCGCAAAATAGAGTTGCAGAAAGAAAACATAGGCATATAGTGGAAATGGGTTTAACTATGCTATTTCATACTAAGTTGTCATTGTTTCTATTGATTGAAGCATTCCTCACTGCTATCATCAATACAGTTACAACAAATTGGAAGAGCCCTTTTCAAACACTGCAGAAGCAATACCCTGACTATCATTCTTAAAGGATAACTCTTGGGGCACATAAGAATCTCACAAAACATGATACATAAATCACAATGTGTCTATCTCTCTCCTGGTGTGGTCCACTGACATTGTGGGGTGCACAGTGTCTGTGGGGGTCCACAGAGGAGAGAGATAGTGTAACGACCCTGGTGTTGTGGGCGGGTTGCTGTAGGTGCCTTTGTGGCTGCAGTAAGTGCTGGCAGGCTACACTATGGGAAGTTCGTCCCACATCGCTTGGGTGTGGAAAAGTAATGTGCTATATATGTGTAACAACCTGCATTTCCATTCAATTTGAAATTCATGTCCATATTTAATTTATTTGTAATTGCATTGGCATATTTAAATTCAATTAACATTGTCTGCTTTTATTTTATTTCCAGTCACATGTTGGTATATTAATTTCTTATCTAACTCACATTTAAATTTTATTTGGGGCCAAACTGCAATTTCACAAAATTAGTAAAACCTGTGTGGATTTCAAAGTCTGTATTTCAAAACGGTGAAAATAACTTCTATTGACTCAATCAGTATTTTTATAAAACCAGAAAATCAATTCTTACGTTAAAATGGAATTCCTGTATTTTTGTGGTGACCACCGCGCCCCGAAAATACCAGTTTATGTTCAAAACTGTCCATGTAGTGTTTAATTTCCCCAGATTTTTGGAAGTGACGTAAAGTATGACATGACTTGTACTTTATTGCTATTAATGGAAACTCATCATTTGCTTAAGCTTTGTTTGTCAATGCTTGGTGTATGTGTGTGTTGTTGTGCCAAAAGCTATTTTTCCCAAACACTATTTGAATTACCCCCTATTACTCTAGTTCACCTCTTCACAATCTGAGAGTATATATGTATACGTAAGTGTATCACACACACACACACCTGTGATTTTGTAGTTCATTTAGGATTGAATGAGAAAAGCTAATACTTGAAATCCAATGTGGAGTCTTCAAGGTTGAACTTGGAGCCCAAGTTCTCTCTATTGGGTCCTATATATGTATACCTCTCATTACACACACACATTCTGCACATCACAAAACACAGAGAGTTGAGAGAGAGAGATTTCACAGAGAATTTCAGAATTATATAGAGAGAGAAAGCTCTTAATCCCCATAGCCAAAGCTTGGGTTTGAATTTCTTCATTTGATTTCCTTTCTCAACAAACACTACTTCTCTTTGATATCAGTGAGTATTCTAGACTCACTAAGAATGTAATTACATGTCTATTTACTGTGTGTTTGTTCAATTTCGTAATACACCATTGTTGATCCTACGTATGAAAATTCATAGCTTGAAATCAAGATTTTCAAACCTTAATCTAAATTCGTTTTTAGAGATGAATATGGAAGATTATAGTATGTATTGACTATGTTTGAAGTTTTAGAGCTTAATTCGTTCATATAAGAAAGTATATTAGAAATCAAATTTTGACATGTTTTAGTTTATCATAAAATTGGAGAGTTATAGTTAGAATCATGTTAAATTAATCATAGATTCTTAATCCTTGTTTAAAAAGGAAGAGATCCATATATGACATGATGTACATACTTACAGAACTGAAATGGGTCAAAAAGGACCCCTGTTTGCTGAACCAGAGCAGTTCCTGCGGAGAAGATGAAGCCTCAGCTTCATCTCGCGCCGCGATCGCGCGAGCGAGGAATCGCGCGAGCGGTCCGCGCGAGCGACCCCTCGCGCGAGCGGCCCGCGCGAGCGACCTTTCGCGCGAGCGGCCCGCGCGCGCGAGGTTTGGCAGTTTCTGTTTTTGTCTGTTTTCCATTTTGAGACTGTTTGGTTCAACTTTTATATACTGTTAAGGTTCTGTTTGGGATATTTAGTTAATCAGAACTCTATTTGGTTATGTTTTGAATGATTAAAATATTGTAGTATGAGTTATCAATCCCCGTACGCATGTTGTTCCTTTAATTCAGTGTTTTGATTAGTTTCATGTGCATGTCATTCATGTGGGGTCAGTGGTACATGCATGTGGGTGTTAGTCAGTGTGGAAAAGAGTAATGGTAGTGTGGAAAGAGTATGAGTTGTGGTTGTGGTTGTAGTTTGTGGTTGTAGTTGTGGTTGTGGTTGTGGTTGTAGTTTGTGTTTGTAGTTGTGGTTGTGGTTGTGGTTGTGGTTGAGTTTGTGGAGAGGGTATCTTTGAAATGCGACGGTGGCAAATATGGACACTCCCTGACGCCCATGGAAGCGTTAAAGTGTGTGAAGCCGAACTCGGACACTCACTGGCACCCATGGAAGTGCTAAAGTGTGGCCTACGGACACTCCCTGATAACTCGAGTCTGGATACTGTGTGAGGGGTTGCCCCGGTATTTGCATGGCGGTTAGGGTATTCAAAGTGTGAGGCATTGGACACTCCCTGGTACCCCGGACCAAAGTGTGAGGCAAACTGGACACTCCCTGGCGCCCCGTTGCTAAAGTGTGGCTATCGTAGTATTTCAAAGAGACCAGGAGTAGGATAGTGGGTTGTTGTGGCTGTCGAGAGAAAAGAGTCGGCAAGATGAGTGTGGTGCATTGTTCTCATACACGGTCCCATCTGTTTAAATTACCCTCTTTAAATAATGTTGTGAATGCTTTCTAAATGAGCTCTTTACTTCAATAATAAACTTGTGGATTTAAATGGGAATTGGAAGGAGGTAAGTTGGTATGTTTTACATTCAAAGTCATGTTTTTAATACTCACCAGCTTCTTGAAGCTGACGACGTTGATGCGTCCTGGACATTCGTGTTCAGGCTTTTCAGGTTATAACCAGGAGGAATCATACGACTATGCTAATTGAGAATGGCTGCTGTTGGGATGAGAAACTGTTTATTCACTATGAGTTTTAAGTTTTAAACTGTTTTGTTTTATAAGGATGACTGTAACAGACACTAAGTTATTGTTTTGTTTTCAAGGTGGTCTGTGCCTTAGTGACCCCGGTTTATAAGATGTAATAAGATAGAAATTTTTGTAAGCCTTGATTGCTCTGCTCTGATTATTATGTTTTATTGTTCGACGTTTGGGACGGAATCGATCCTTCAAACTGTCGCGACCTACGGGTCCATAAAGGAAATTAAACGCTTTCCTTATTTATGCTACGTCGGGGCGTGACAGGATTTAGTGGTATCAGAGCCAGGTTATTATTTATCTCAAGATAGTTTAGCCAGGTTAGGGTTTACCAGTATAGACCCGATTCCACATTCCATTAAGTGTTACACACCCGATGATACGACAGGGAGGATAGACTCAGAACCCAAACACCTAAGATTATCTTTGTTCTAACTTAGGTAGTACCTTCTTATCAGGTATGGATCCAGCTCCTCCGCTATATGTACCAGACAGATTCGGAGGACACTTCGTGATGCCTGGGGCAGTGATCCCAGCTTTTCTTGACTTATATCATGCGGCCGTTGAGCAGTTGGCCACGGCGACTGTTATATCTGATGTATGGCACCAGGTTCACGTGGTAGGCCTAGTTGACCTGACCCGTATCCGTTTAGAGCTTCGTTACTTCGCAGAGGCCCAGCGTTTGGTTTTGGTCGAGATTCTGAGGTTGGTCAATAGCGATGTTTTCTACCTTCCCCTCGAGATCCAGATCGTGCATGCCCATCTGGCTCAGTTAGAGATGCCTCCGCCGGTGGTTCCCATTGCTGAGGATGATGCTGAGATTGTTCATGTGGGCCCTGTAGGAGGGGAGATTTTAGAGGACGGCATAGGTCTAGATGACCTTGCCGCTGAGCTCGAGGCTGAGCTAGCACTGGAGCTAGCCCTACCAGAGGAGATGGTAGATGAGGCAGATGCTCCTGTACCTGCTTCATCGTCCACCTCTCACAGCTATGACGGGGTTGGACCGTTCGTTGTTCAGCGATTTCGCCCTGTCGATTCGCTAGATCTCCTGATAGCTGCTTATGGAGATGATTGACGTTCTAGTTATGACTTGTACATATTAACTGCTTTTAATTATTAGCTCTATCTCTTTTTGCAACTGTAATTACATGCATTAGAGTTTAGGGCAATGACCCCATTTTTGTAACAATAACTCTTGCATGCGTCCTAACCCATACGATAGGGTAGGCATTGATCTGACCATACATGTTTTTGTATCCACTTGACAGAAGTTATATATATATAAGATATACTCTTTTGAATGTTGTTGTTATTTAAATTACTTCATAACACTGTTGCATGCATGTTTCTCATTCTACTACCACTATCATGCATAGAATGGCTGGAGGAGTCAGGAGGAACAGGAACCTGATCGAGGGAGCGCCCGAAGCTGCCGATCCTACAGGGATGTTTGAAGCATTTATCAGACGGTTAGAAAGGATCGGTAATACGAACGACAATCGAAGAGACCGTCAAACGGGAGACAAGTTGCTAGAAAGATTCCGTGCTCTAAGGCCCGAACAGTTTGCGGGTACCGCGGAACCCTGGAAGGCGGAACAGTGGTTGAGACAGATGGACCGGATGTTTGAACCTGTCCAATGTAACGAGATAGACAAGAGAAGATTGGCTACGTTTCAGCTGACCGATGCTGCCGCAGATTGGTGGGATTCGGTCATAGCTACTATCGGGAATGGAGCTGCAACGGGAATGACGTGGGCTACGTTCAAAGGGAGATTTTTGGAGAAGTACTTCCCGGCTACGGAGAGGCACAGAAGAGAGAAGGAATTCATGGACCTGACACAAGGAACCAAGTCGGTGCAGGAGTACACCACACAGTTTGAAAGGCTGTCTCGATTTGCTCCACACCTGGTCGATACCGAGGAGAAGAAGATCCGCAAGTATAATCAAGGGCTGACACCGCAGATCTGCCGCTTGACTCTCGGCCACTTGGATAAATCGTTTGAAGGACTTGTTGGTTTGGCTACTGATCTGGAAGAGGATGCTCGAGTGAGCCGAAAACAATTTGAATTCCGACCGCCTCACAGGGGTAATTTTGGGAATAGACCAGCAATGAACCGAACCCAAGGGCAAAAGAGGAATTTCGACGGAAGCAAGAAGGCCCATGCTATTACCTATCCGACTCAACCCCGAGTAGGAGAAGGAAGTAGTAGTGGAAAGTGCTTCAACTGTGGCAACCCTGGACATGTGGCTCGTGATTGTAAGGCACCAAGGCGTGCTACTCAGCAAGGGATAGTCTGCTTCAACTGTGGTGAACCAGGTCACATCAGCAGGTTCTGTACTGCTCCTAAGCAGGTGACTTATGGTCAACAGGGACAGACTCGCTTGAATGCTGTTATCCCTGATGCCGCTGGATATGATGGAGCTATGTACGAAGAAGGAGATTATGGAGAAGCTCAACCTGATCAGCAAGCAGTAGAAGGTACATTAACTCTGTTTAACTCCCATGTTAAAGTGTTATTTGATACGGGTGCTGCTCTTTCGTTCATATCTGTTAATACAATCCGAAGATTGGGTATTTTACCTCATCGTTTAGAGAAAGCTTTGAAGGCTACTTCGCCACTAGGAGCTGCAGTCAGATTAGGACACGTGTGCAATGATTGTCCCTTACGTTTAGGAGACCGAGAAATCCCTGCGAGATTGATTGTCCTATCGATGAAGGAGTTCGACATAATCCTAGGAATGGATTGGCTCTCTCAGAATCAAGTGAAGTTGGATTGTGCGAGGAAGAGAATTACATTCCCCGACAATGAGAATCAACCCTTTGATTTTCAATGTAACCCTTCGGGAGATATGTTCCTCACGAGATGTTTAGCCAACATCGAAGTCGTCAGTACAGAGGTGACAGCGTCATCTATACCTGTAGTCAAGGACTTCGAAGAAGTATTTCAAGACATTTCTGGTTTGCCGCCCGAGAGAAGTATAGAGTTCTGTATTGAGCTTATACCGGGTACCGTACCGATCACCAAGGTTCCCTACAGAATGGCCCCCACAGAACTGTTGGAATTGAAGGAACAAGTTCAAGAGCTCGAGAACCTAGGTTTTGTACGTCCAAGTACATCGCCTTGGGGAGCACCAGTGTTATTCGTAAAGAAGAAGGACGGGACACTTAGACTGTGTATCGACTACAGAGAATTGAACCGGGTAACTATCAAGAACAAGTATCCCTTGCCTCGGATTGACGATTTGTTTGATCAACTACAAGGAGCTACGACATTTTCCAAGATAGACCTTAGGTCGGGATATCATCAGTTGAGGGTACGAAAAGAAGACATACCTAAGACTGCTTTCAGAACCCGATATGGTCATTATGAATTTCTGGTGATGCCGTTTGGAATGACGAATGCCCCGGCAGTATTCATGGATTTGATGAACAGAGTGTTCAAGCCTTATTTAGATCAGTTTGTCATCGTCTTTATTGATGATATTTTGATCTATTCTAAGTCAGGAGAAGAACACGAGCAACATCTACGGATTGCGATGCAGACGCTCAAGGACCATCAGTTGTATGCCAAGTTCAGTAAGTGTGAGTTCTGGTTGCGAGAAGTGAAATTTTTGGGACACAAGGTGTCATCTCAAGGAATTTCAGTGGATTCGTCCAAGACCGATGCCGTGTCAAATTGGGTTAGACCGAGCAACCCTACAGAAGTTCGGAGCTTTCTAGGACTCGCAGGCTATTACAGGAGATTCGTTGAGGGATTCTCAAAGATAGCAGCACCTTTAACAGGGTTGACGAAGAAGAATTTGAAGTTCGAGTGGACAGAGAAGCACGAGCGAGCCTTTCTAGAGTTGAAAGAGAGACTCACAACCGTACCAGTACTAGCAATACCCAAGCCTGATGAAAAGTTCACTATCTTTAGTGACGCATCATATCAAGGGTTAGGGTGTGTACTTATGCAAGATGGCAGAGTTATAGCCTATGGATCTAGACAGCTGAAGCCGAATGAGTTGAACTATCCCATTCATGATTTGGAGTTGGCGGCAGTGGTTTTTGCACTCAAGATTTGGAGACACTATCTCTACGGTGAGAAGTTTGATTTATTCTCCGATCACAAGAGTCTAAAATATTTGTTCACACAGAAAGAGTTGAACATGAGGCAGCGCAGATGGATGGAGTTGATCAAAGATTACGACTTCACGTTAGAATACCACCCGGGTAAAGCCAATGTGGTCGCCGATGCGTTGAGTCGACAAACCCGTGAGACGATCGCCTCCTTAATGGTTAGAGAGTGGCGAGCATTGGAGACCTTGGCGGAGTTCGATGTACAGAGTGCTGAAGAAGGAGAAGGACAGTTGTTCGGATGTCTCATCCTACAGCCTGTTCTTATCGACCGCATTATTGGAGCTCAGAAAGAAGATGAGAAGTTTCAGACATGGTTCGTGAAGATGTCAGAGAAAGACCCGACAGAATGGGAAGTGGGAGTCGATGGAGGATATCGGTGCAGGAATAGATTATGTGTGCCAGGTAATGAAGAGTTAAGGAAGGATATCCTGGAAGAAGCGCATAAGTCAAGATATACAGTTCACCCGGGAGGAACAAAAATGTACAAAGATTTGAAGAGAAATTTCTGGTGGGAAGGTATGAAGAGAGACGTGGCCGAGTTTGTATCCAAGTGTTTGACGTGTCAGCAAGTCAAGGCCGAACATCAAAGACCGTCAGGATTGTTGCAACCGCTACCTATCCCTGGTTGGAAGTGGGAGCACATTACGATGGATTTTGTAGTGGGATTACCTCGATCGCAGCAGAATCATGACGCCATTTGGGTAATCGTGGATCGACTGACGAAGTCAGCTCATTTCATTACTTACAGTATGACATACCCGGTAGAGAAGATGAGCCGGATGTACATACAACAAGTTGTACGACTTCACGGTGCACCTGTGTCGATTGTGTCAGACCGTGATGCACGTTTTACCTCTGGATTTTGGGAAAGTCTGCAAGAAGCTATGGGAACCTCGCTCAAAATGAGCACTGCCTTTCACCCTCAGACAGATGGGCAGACTGAGCGTGTTAACCAGATCATGGAAGATATGCTCAGGGCTTGTGTGATTGATTTTGAAGAATCTTGGGAGACACACTTGCCATTGGTTGAATTTGCCTATAACAACAGTTATCACACGAGTATTGGTATGGCTCCGTTCGAAGCATTATACGGGCGACCATGCCGTTCTCCATTGTGTTGGGCAGAGGTTGGGGACTCAGAATTGTTGGGACCAGATTTGGTAAGAGAAACCAATGAGAAGATTTCTTTGGTCAAGGAGAGGATGAGAACCGCTCAGAGCCGGTATAAGAGTTATGCTGATCGACGCCGGAAGGATTTGGAGTTTAGTGTTGGAGATCACGTACTCCTTAAGGTTTCACCAACCCGAGGAGTGGTACGTTTTGGTCTCAAGAGAGGAAAGTTAGCTCCGCGTTTCATCGGACCGTTTGAGATTTTGGAACGTGTCGGGAAAGTAGCTTATCGACTGGCACTACCACCGAAGATGTCTGGGGTTCACAACGTGTTTCACGTGAGTATGTTGAGGAAGTACATACGTGACCCCTCACACGTGGTTAGTTATGACGATATTGAGACAAGTCATAACATTTCTTACAAGGAGAGACCTGTGAAGATTCTGGATCAGAGTATCAAGAAGTTGAGGAATAAGGATATCCCATTGGTGAAGGTTCAGTGGAATCACCATGACGAGAACGAAGCCTCATGGGAAGTTGAAGCTGATATGAGGAAGAAGTACCCGGAGTTGTTTCATGATTAGTCGGTCTTGATTTCGGGGACGAAATCCTGTTTAAGGGAGGAATGATGTAACAACCTGCATTTCCATTCAATTTGAAATTCATGTCCATATTTAATTTATTTGTAATTGCATTGGCATATTTAAATTCAATTAACATTGTCTGCTTTTATTTTATTTCCAGTCACATGTTGGTATATTAATTTCTTATCTAACTCACATTTAAATTTTATTTGGGGCCAAACTGCAATTTCACAAAATTAGTAAAACCTGTGTGGATTTCAAAGTCTGTATTTCAAAACGGTGAAAATAACTTCTATTGACTCAATCAGTATTTTTATAAAACCAGAAAATCAATTCTTACGTTAAAATGAAATTCCTGTATTTTTGTGGTGACCACCGCGCCCCGAAAATACCAGTTTATGTTCAAAACTGTCCATGTAGTGTTTAATTTCCCCAGATTTTTGGAAGTGACGTAAAGTATGACATGACTTGTACTTTATTGCTATTAATGGAAACTCATCATTTGCTTAAGCTTTGTTTGTCAATGCTTGGTGTATGTGTGTGTTGTTGTGCCAAAAGCTATTTTTCCCAAACACTATTTGAATTACCCCCTATTACTCTAGTTCACCTCTTCACAATCTGAGAGTATATATGTATACGTAAGTGTATCACACACACACACACACCTGTGATTTTGTAGTTCATTTAGGATTGAATGAGAAAAGCTAATACTTGAAATCCAATGTGGAGTCTTCAAGGTTGAACTTGGAGCCCAAGTTCTCTCTATTGGGTCCTATATATGTATACCTCTCATTACACACACACATTCTGCACATCACAAAACACAGAGAGTTGAGAGAGAGAGATTTCACAGAGAATTTCAGAATTATATAGAGAGAGAAAGCTCTTAATCCCCATAGCCAAAGCTTGGGTTTGAATTTCTTCATTTGATTTCCTTTCTCAACAAACACTACTTCTCTTTGATATCAGTGAGTATTCTAGACTCACTAAGAATGTAATTACATGTCTATTTACTGTGTGTTTGTTCAATTTCGTAATACACCATTGTTGATCCTACGTATGAAAATTCATAGCTTGAAATCAAGATTTTCAAACCTTAATCTAAATTCGTTTTTAGAGATGAATATGGAAGATTATAGTATGTATTGACTATGTTTGAAGTTTTAGAGCTTAATTCGTTCATATAAGAAAGTATATTAGAAATCAAATTTTGACATGTTTTAGTTTATCATAAAATTGGAGAGTTATAGTTAGAATCATGTTAAATTAATCATAGATTCTTAATCCTTGTTTAAAAAGGAAGAGATCCATATATGACATGATGTACATACTTACAGAACTGAAATGGGTCAAAAAGGACCCCTGTTTGCTGAACCAGAGCAGTTCCTGCGGAGAAGATGAAGCCTCAGCTTCATCTCGCGCCGCGATCGCGCGAGCGAGGAATCGCGCGAGCGACCCCTCGCGCGAGCGATCCGCGCGCGCGAGGTAGGCTTTTCCAGGCAGACGTAAGAGTTTATATATATATATATAATTGAAAATTGGCTGGTCGCGCGAGCGAGGGTCGCGCGAGAACCCCTTCGCGTGAGCGATCCGCGCGCGCGACCTTGCTTTCCTCAGGCAGGCAGAAAAGTTTATAATAAAAGGAAAATATGGGCTTATCGCGCGAGCGGCCCGCGCGAGCGACCTTTCGCGCGAGCGGCCCGCGCGCGCAAGGTTTGGCAGTTTCTGTTTTTGTCTGTTTTCCATTTTGAGACTGTTTGGTTCAACTTTTATATACTGTTAAGGTTCTGTTTGGGATATTTAGTTAATCAGAACTCTATTTGGTTATGTTTTGAATGATTAAAATATTGTAGTATGAGTTATCAATCCCCGTACGCATGTTGTTCCTTTAATTCAGTGTTTTGATTAGTTTCATGTGCATGTCATTCATGTGGGGTCAGTGGTACATGCATGTGGGTGTTAGTCAGTGTGGAAAAGAGTAATGGTAGTGTGGAAAGAGTATGAGTTGTGGTTGTGGTTGTAGTTTGTGGTTGTAGTTGTGGTTGTGGTTGTGGTTGTAGTTTGTGCTTGTAGTTGTGGTTGTGGTTGTGGTTGTGGTTGAGTTTGTGGAGAGGGTATCTTTGAAATGCGACGGTGGCAAATATGGACACTCCCTGACGCCCATGGAAGCGTTAAAGTGTGTGAAGCCGAACTCGGACACTCACTGGCACCCATGGAAGTGCTAAAGTGTGGCCTACGGACACTCCCTGATAACTCGAGTCTGGATACTGTGTGAGGGGTTGCCCCGGTATTTGCATGGCGGTTAGGGTATTCAAAGTGTGAGGCATTGGACACTCCCTGGTACCCCGGACCAAAGTGTGAGGCAAACTGGACACTCCCTGGCGCCCCGTTGCAAAAGTGTGGCTATCGTAGTATTTCAAAGAGACCAGGAGTAGGATAGTGGGTTGTTGTGGCTGTCGAGAGAAAAGAGTCGGCAAGATGAGTGTGGTGCATTGTTCTCATACACGGTCCCATCTGTTTAAATTACCCTCTTTAAATAATGTTGTGAATGCTTTCTAAATGAGCTCTTTACTTCAATAATAAACTTGTGGATTTAAATGGGAATTGGAAGGAGGTAAGTTGGTATGTTTTACATTCAAAGTCATGTTTTTAATACTCACCAGCTTCTTGAAGCTGACGACGTTGATGCGTCCTGGACATTCGTGTTCAGGCTTTTCAGGTTATAACCAGGAGGAATCATACGACTATGCTAATTGAGAATGGCTGCTGTTGGGATGAGAAACTGTTTATTCACTATGAGTTTTAAGTTTTAAACTGTTTTGTTTTATAAGGATGACTGTAACAGACACTAAGTTATTGTTTTGTTTTCAAGGCGGTCTGTGCCTTAGTGACCCCGGTTTATAAGATGTAATAAGATAGAAATTTTTGTAAGCCTTGATTGCTCTGCTCTGATTATTATGTTTTATTGTTCGACGTTTGGGACGGAATCGATCCTTCAAACTGTCGCGACCTACGGGTCCATAAAGGAAATTAAACGCTTTCCTTATTTATGCTACGTCGGGGCGTGACAATATGTGTGGTTCTAAGTCTCCCTAGTAAGATGCCTTTTGGGTAGTGACAAAGAATAAATCCGTGTGGGTTTGGGCCCAAAGGGGACAATATCTTACTGAGCGAGACTTAGGTCGTGACAGAATGGTATCAGAACTAGACCCAGCCGGAAGTGTGCCAACGTGGACGTTGGGCCCTAAGGGGGGTGGAATGTAACTACCCTGGTGTTGTGGGCGGGCTGCTGTAGGTGCCTTTGTGGCTGCAGTAAGTGCTGGCAGGCTACACACTATGGGAAGTTCGTCCCACATCGCCTGGGTGTGGAAAAGTAATGTGCTATATATGTATGGTTCTAAGTCTCCATAGTAAGAGGCCTTTTGGGTAGTGACCCAAGAACAAATCCGTGCGGGTTTGGGCCCGAAGCGGACAATATCTTACTGAGCGAGACTAGGGTCGTGACAGGTGTGGAAAAGTAATGTGCTATATGTGTGTGGTTCCAAGTCTCCCTAGTAAGATGCCTTTTGGGTAGTGACCCAAGAACAAATCCGTACGGGTTTGGGCCTAAAGCGGACAATATCTTACTGAGCGAGACTTGGGTCGTGACAGAATGGTATCAGAGATAGACCCAGCTGGAAGTGTGCCAACGTGGACATTGGGCCCTAAGGGTGGTGGAATGTAATGACCCTGGTGTTGTGGGCGGGCTGCTGTAGGTGCCTTTGTGGCTGCAGTAAGTGCTGGCAGGCTTAATGTAACGACCCTGGTGTTGTGGGCGGGCTGCTGTAGGTGCCTTTGTGGCTGCAGTAAGTGCTGGCAGGCTACACACTATGGGAAGTTCGTCCCACATCGCCTGAGTGTGGAAAAGTAATGTGCTATATATGTGTGGTTCTAAGTCTCCCTAGTAAGAGGCCTTTTGGGTAGTGGCCCAAGAACAAATCTGTGCGGGTTTGGGCCCAAAGCGGACAATATCTTATTGGGCGAGACTTAGGTCGTGACAGAATAGTATCAGAGATAGACCACCCAGCCGGAAGTGTGTCAACGTGGACGTTGGGCCCTAAGAGGGGTGGAATGTAACGACTCTGGTGTTGTGGGCGGGCTGCTGTAGGTGCCTTTGTGGCTGCAGTAAGTGCTGGCATGCTACACATGATGGGAAGTTCGTCCCTCATCGCCTGGGTGTGGAAAAGTAATGTGCTATATATGTATGGTTCTAAGTCTCCCTAGTAAGAGGTCTTTTGGGTAGTGGCTTAAGAACAAATCTGTGCTGGTTTGGGCCCAAAGCGGATAATATCTTACTGAGTGAGACTTAGGTCATGACAGATAGACACATAAAATTTATGTATCTTATTTTTGTGAGATTTTTATGTGCCCCAACAGTTATCCATTCTTAAAAGTCCTTTGGATGTAGCAGTCTACACAAGGGATACCTGTGCTATCATCCTTTTTCCAAGAAAGTTTTTGTTTCTAGACATGTAATAATTGATCGATGCACATTGCCTTCCATATGTTACTGTTGGAATTTTGGGTTTCCTCTTATTTGGGCATTGGGCTTTTTATTTCAAAAATACAAACAAAGTCATTACATTGATATGACTAATATCCTGTATTAAAAATATGGCCGTTGGAGGCTATTAAATTTATTAACTCCTGTATTAAAAATATGGCCGTTGGAGGCTATTAACTTCTGTATTAAAAATATGGCCGTTGGAGGCTATTAAATTAGTTTTTAATAAAATGACCGTTGGACAGTTTGTCTAATATAAATAGCCTTCTATCTTCCATTTTACATATAGAAAAATCCTTTCTCTTTTCTGTAACTTTCAAAACTATATTATGGGAAAATTCCTTATTATTTCTGGAGCAATTCTGAGCACTCAAATAGTCTTCCAATTCGAGTGCACGTTTGGAATACACTGATTGCTGAATCCTGGAGAGCATAGCGCTGAGACCTTGTGCATCGAGTCATTGACTCCGAGGGGCGGAATTGTTCTTAAGGACAGTGCAAATTATTGCACGCCTCAATCAGATTCATAGCCGTATCCTTCCTATTTTTTCAACAATCTTAAGAACAATTACTTGATGCTGCTATGATCGTCGCGAACCCAAGATGCTAATTAAAGAGACAATTGATCCGGTAATATTGCTTCTGCATTTATCAATAAGTTATTTCTTCTCTTGCTTTATTTAATCCATAACTTTGGTAGCATTTTTAATTGTGTATATGTTATGATGCACTAGTATTTGAAAATACTATTCTGTAGAGTTTTAAGTATCGTGGTTACACATCCTACACTGTTAAAAGTTGCACAGTATGTGAGTAGAAAAGTATTATTTAACAAATGCTTTAAATCTGGAAATTTCTTTAAGTTTCACAAATTTAAATTAGTTTCATTTTGCAGTTGTGGTACATATACTCAGTGTATATATATATATATATCGTATTTAACCTGTGCATTGTTTGAAGAACAAAACGTATTGCAAAAAAAAAAAAAAAAAAAAAAAAAACTTCAATGTGGTTTCAATTCTGTTCGTATTACATACATAATTGTTTACGTTGTTGTTCAATTTTACTACTTGATTAAATTAAAACAAATAAGGTTTTGTATAGATTATTACAAACAAGTGTAGACGGAGTCATATGTAGGAAACAATGCATATTTAATATGAATTAAGCCATTTTTGATCATAATTATGGAATGGTTCAATATTTGGTCATAATTAGGAAATAGTTCAAAATTTGATCAAAACTGACTTTGCATAACTTGTAATATATTGCACCTTTAGGACACGTTTTTTTTTAATGCGGTATCCATGGTAGTTCATTATTACATACCAGTGCAAGTGTATCCATTCACATTAATTATTTTTAGTTTTGGAAAAACTTGCTCAAGTACCATAACGTTCAAGTGTGACTCAACCCACCCTCTTGTATTTACTGTGTACTGTGTACATAAAATTGATGCGTGTGTATATATATATATATATATATATGTGGATATCTATGGGTCGCATAAGTACTGCTTGAAGTTTGAAAATTTTGTGAGAATATATCATATGTATGTGATGACGTGTGTTTTTCAACTAATATAAGGAAAATTCTTTAGTGTTGAGTATACACACCAATTGTGTGATACTAGCTAGTACCTTATACTGATGCAATTCTTGTTGTTGAAAAGATGAGTTGTTCTTTTATTATCTATTATCCAATGGTTTAAAGGTCCTTATTGGTGTACACCGTACCTTTTATATATGTCCAAATGGGTATATTGTTATATTGAAATTATAAGGACTTTTTAATAGTATAAATAAACCAACAGCTACATATCATGAGCTTGATAGAGTCCTTGATGGAGTCCTTAAAGTAATTATATTATGGCTTTTATGATGCCCAACTACTATTATATAAATTATAATAGTATATATTATGTGAGAGCGACTCTAGCATATGATTTGTGCATCGAAATACATATATGAAATGAGCATTGTTGGATGTGACAAGTTTCTTACTTGTATTTCCTTTAATTGACCCAATAGCTTTGACACGTGATATCTAATTCACCCGAGACCAGATTGAGATCATTTAAATATTTGGGTAAGTTTTACTAGAGTGTATTAGAAAATTAGTGTGCCTTTTAAAACTAATTTTGAGGTTGAATTATTTGACTGCATTAGGATTTTTAATCCTAAAGGAAAAAGAAAAAAGAAAAAGAAAAATGGGAGTACTCGGGGTGTCTCTGTTTTCCATAAAACAATATTATATACTATAGTATATACGTGAGTGAGCCGACCGTGTGTGATAAGATATACATATATGTGATAACTATATATCTATATATTGGATATGAGGTCTTATTGGATGTTGAAGTTCTTTTCAATCTTGAATATGACCCAAGAGTTTTGATTCATATCCTAAGTAAAGATGTAGCTTGTGCCTTTGTGAAACATGCTTTTAACATTATTGTTTGTAGATTTTAGACATAAAAATCTCTGTGACTTTTTATTCTATTCATGCTAATTTTTTACGAACATGCATTTCTTTTTGAAATTGAGAAATAGTGGGGGTACTTAACCTCTTGTTTATCCCATTTAGCCATATTACATTTAGAGCATATGGTAAATGGAGCTTTAGTAGAGTTTTTCTTAACCCAGTGGTTGTATTGAAAAATTATAAAACTACTTTAGTAGCTAAGGGGTTTAAGGAAATTGTTGTTTATTTGGATACCTATTCTCCTGTTTTACATCAATTAATGTGTGCTAGTTGATATTGTTGTTCATGCTTGATTAATTATCAAATTGATGTAAACACCTTTTAAATGGAGAATTAGAGGTGGAAAAATTATTTGAATAAACCGGTAGGGTTTTATAAATATAAATAGAAATAAAGTGTGTATTCTTGTATATTGTGCATATGGTTTAAAACTGGCACCCAACCAATGATTTGAAAATCATGATTAAACTATTATTTCAAATAATTTCAAAATTAGTGGAAGTGACATATAGTTACATGGAGGAGATTGATAGAGGATATCAAAAATTATAGTGTGAATTCCTAAGTAATTTTATAGATTAAATGACAAAATCTCTTGTGAATATTTTGTTTGGTCAATATCACTTGATTAGAGAAGTTATGAGTAAGGAAAATTATTTTTCGAAATAGAGTGAGAATTGCGGGAAAGGAGATACTCACTAAAACATTTTCCAAAACAAATGATCGCAATGTATTTTATTGTGGGAAATTAAACTTAGTCTCAGTAGTGCAAGAAGCATTGTCTGTTCTACATGCTAATGTGACCCAAAAAGCCATTTGTGGCTATATTTGTGGAAGTAAAGTTGATAGACAAATTTTGGAGGATGTTTTATTAATTTGAGGGCTTGTAGGCATATGTTTAACAACACAATTGTTTACTCTTCAAGGGAAAATGAAGTGTTTTACTAGATGACTCGCTTAGTACCAATGTTTTGATACTAGAGACTTAGAGTTAAATATCACCCCGTGAAGAACATATTTTTAAAAAATGTTGTATATTCGGAGATAATGAAGAACTTATTTTTGAAAATGTATTGCATACTTCAAAATTCGAAAGAAATTAAATTTTGGTTTTTCAAGGCCAAATTTTAGCCAAAGTTGTTGGGGAGGAAAGTATGTATTTTCAAAAATCAGTGATGCAATTTGGATTTCAGATTCAGATAAGACGAATTCAATGAGTGAATTTGTGTTTTTTTTTTAGTGGAGGTGCAGTATCTTAGAAGTCATCCAAGCAAACTTGCACAACTAAGTCAATGATGGAATATGAGTTTGTAGCTTTTGAGAAAGCTAGTTTTGAGGCTGAGTGGCTTAAAAGCTTCTTAGCAGATATTCCTATTTGGAATAAACATTGAGATAGCCAGGCTGTAAAAGGCTGAGCTATGAAAAAAAATCCTATAAAGGCAAGAGTAAGCATATACGCCTAAGTCATTATATTGTGAGACAGCTGTTTGAGATAGAGTTTTTCTCTTAATTTTGTATGGCCAGAAGTGAGTTTGGCTGATACCTTAACAATACCACTAGGGAGAAAACTAGTGTATGAAACATCGAGGGGAATGAGGCTTATGCCTATAACAAAAATCAACAATGATGGTAACCCAACCTATGTAATTGGAGAACCCAAGAAATAGGTTCATATGGGTAATAACAAGTCATTGGTTGATTTGAGATGTACTATAACTTAATTATATTGTTGTCCATTCCTATGATGTATAGTGCAATTGCAATGTGTAAAGGTTGAGTTAAACTCTTAATGAATTCCATAGTCCATATTATTTGGATGGTATGTTTAATTGCAATACATACTTGATGGATTCACCTATATAAGTGTGAAAGTGGGCCGCTTTCTATGAAAATGTAGGCAAGTTTTCTAGAGCACTTATGAAAATTCAGGACTGGCGCAGGGCCTAGAGGTGCCACACCGATTAGAGTTGCTCAGATTCTGAGGAATCAATGTGGGTATAAGACGACTGGATTACGTTAAGGGATTCTGGTTCATAGAAATTTTATTTCACCAAATTCCTGTAAGTCACTTCTTATATTCCTAGGGACTGGTTCATAGCCCTATAGGCACCAGTTTTGATGCATTGAATTCTCTTGCTCCATTCTTTTATGTGTTGTTTAAAATTTTGAAATAGGGGGGGATTGTTGGAATTTTGGGTTTCCTCTTATTTGGGCATTGGGCTTTTTATTTCAAAAATACAAACAAAGTCATTTACATTGATATGGCTAATATCCTGTATTAAAAATATGGCCGTTAGAGGCTATTAAATCTATTAACTCCTGTATTAAAAATATGGCCGTTGGAGGCTATTAACTCCTGTATTAAAAATATGGCCGTTGGAGGCTATTAAATCAGTTTTTAATAAAATGACCGTTGGACATTTTGTCTAATATAAATAGCCTTCTATCTTCCATTTTACATATAGAAAAATCCTCTCTCTTTTCTGTAACTTTCAAAACTATATTATGGGAAAATTCCTTATTATTTCTGGAGCAATTCTGAGCACTCAAATAGTCTTCCAATTCGAGTGCACGTTTGGAAGACACTGATTGCTGAATCCTGGAGAGCATAGCGTTGAGACCTTGTGCATCGAGTCATTGATTCCGAGGGGCGGAATTGTTCTTAAGGACAGTGCAAACTATTGCAGGCCTCAATCAGATTCATAGCCGTATCCTTCCTATCCGAGGGGCAGAATTGTTCTTAAGGATAGAGCAAACTATTGCACGCCTCAATCAGATTCATAGCCGTATCCTTCCTATTTTTTCAACAGTTACAACTAAAAGGAACATGTCTAGTGAACAAGAACCAACTTTTATGTCCACATATCACGAGTTTTTAACCACAATGACAGAGAACAGGAAAACACTCAAGGAATGAAGCATGACTCCCAACAGATCAACAAGCAAATCAGTCCAACTTACCAGTTGATATGAATCCACAAGGTCCTCCTCGACTGATGCAAGGAGGACAGACCAATGAGGACAATCATCAAGTTGACACAGTGGAAAAGCGAAAATTGTTGTGTTTATAGCTACTCCATAGAATTCACATATTAAACTTTGAGACAAAGATTATCTCTTAAATTTATTGCATTTCTCTTCCATCAGCTTTCTCACAGAAGAGATCAAAGTTTCTTATTACACAACATAATTCTCTTTCCTTTACACTTGGTTTTTTACTTTCTAAGAGATCACAATCAATTAAAAGAATGAACAAACCTTTTACAGTTGGGTTACAAAGAAATTAACACTCACAAATGCAAACTTAAAAGGAAGAAACAAATAGAATTATTAAAAGCTCTCAGTTAATTAACCCTCTTGCAATCGACTCGAATTTGACCCCTCTTTCCAGTCAATGGTTTGATGTTTCCCATTTTAACCATAGACTTTGCAAAATCTTTTGAAAAAGCACTAGGATTATGGCTGTAAGTCCTCACGAGCCCGTCTGTAACACCGCCATTAAATAGAACTTGATCAGATTTAAGAAGTCCCTTCTTGGATACCAAGCTAGTGAAGTACTTTGTGTCGAACCGTGCGGGTGTGGGGTCAAATGGAGCAAGATTGGTGTCCCCACCCACGCGCGGGCAAGTGGCTTTACGCTCATTTGCAAAGGCAGGATCAATATTAGTAGCATTAAAGATACGTTCCCTGAAGAGAAAGCACTGTGCAAATCCAATGGTGTGGCCACCGGAGAGTGCGACTAGGTCTTGAGTGTTGAGGCCTTGTTTCTTAAAGTTCTTGATTAGATCTGGGAGGTCCATGAATGGTGATGGAATGTTATTGTCGGCATCAGTCCTGCTCGCAGTTGTTGAGTCTCTCCTCCCTAGTGGCACCACCCATGTTGGTCCTCCTAGCTGTTTTTTGAAAAAAACAAAATAAAATATAATTAGCACATGCAGTTTGAGTGCATGATATCATACTATTTATATGTACATATACATATGCAAATGGAAAGAATTAATTATCAAATGCTTCTCTGATCTAAGAGGCATGCAGACGTAATTTTTAAGACAAACTCGATAGGAGAAGCTCTTCGCACAGCAGGGTGAGGAGAGTTGAATGTACGCAGGGTGAGGAGAGTTAAACGTACACTACTAATTAATCTCTACGTTAGTGCATTGGGATTTAAGAATTTTAGTTATTTGTTAAGAAAGTACTTTCAGATTGCTCATTTGGAACCACAATTAATTGGATGCCCAATTGCACGATCGGGTTTCCAATTACAGTTCCTATAATCGTTTGGAAATTTGCACTTGCAATTCAATAAAATACATTCGTTTTAGGAGGGAGGGTAATGATATTGCACATGATATTGCTAGAATTGTTATTGGAATAGAAGATGATATCTTTTGGTTTGATATAGTTTCCGTGCTTGGATTGTCGATAAAGCATATTGTGATGTTATATGTTTTGTAATTAGCATGGCAATCAAGTAAATTTCTAGATTCGTGCAAAAACTGATAGGACAAGTATATTTACACACCGCAATGACAGAGTCACGAGCAGCAACGGTCAAAATGTCAGCACATGACACCAGGGGACGTCCACAAACTCTGTCCACTTCAGCCTTGATGGCGTCGATTACTTCAAATCCTCTGGCAGAATTTGCATTAGCAAGTGCATTCTTTTCGCTGTCAATGGTTGTTGTGGGGTCTAGAAGAATTGAAGCATCACAACCCTGCATTAATCATCACCAAATGAACTATACATATTAGACTACGTGAAACTAATCATGTACATAACACACATATAATCGATAAAAAAAAAAAGAACTTTTGAATAAGAAGAGAAAAATTGCAGGCGTACGTACATTGACAAAACAATCATGGAAGTGCAAACGTAGAATAGAAGCGCCCATACGACGCTCTCTATGCACAGCAGCCTCAACCATTCTTTTGATGGTTGGCAGAGCTTTGGGACACACTCTCTCATAGTAATGAGGAGTGAGAGAAACAGAGAGAGCTGTGTTTGCAAGAAGAAGAAGAGCAAACATGATGAGGAGTGAGAGAAACAGAGAGAGCCATTTCTTGTGGTTAATTACTCTTAGATTGGGTATAGGCAGTGTTTTGTGTTCGCTTTATTTGGTTGTGTATTTATAGGGCAAATGAAATCTTAAGACCTAAGCACCAAAGCTGTACGGAGTAATTGTGGACTTGGCCAATATTGTGAGTATTTCTAAGAAGCTTGTATATTTCTTTAATTAATCATTACATCAAGGCAGGCAATTCATTCAAGAACAAGTAACTTAAAAAACTTTGAACTGTTCCAATTTCATTAGTCATTCTAAGTTTATCTGATAAAAGATTTGTAAGGTCCTAATGTCAACATTGTATGTGCAGACGGCCATCAAATTATACAGCTAATCACACATAAAGGTCATATACACTGAGATCACTTACAATACTAAGGATGCGTGTCAAGAGTTAATCCTACTTAGGTTCCGTTTGATAGAATTGAATATTAAGTGCTAATATTTTAAGTACTGAAAATTTTAAATGATTGAATTTACAAAACTGGAAACATTGTTTCAAGCATTGAAATATACTGTATTCTGTGTTACTTAAAATTTTTCAGTGGATATTTGGTTATTTTTTTTTTAATTAAGTGGTATGTTATCAAACACAATGGGAAAAAAAATGCTGAAGATGGGTTATCAAACACACTCTTAGTCTGTATATACCTGCGACAAAATTTAAGAAAATTAATTTTTGTTCTTATTTTCCTTTCCCTTTTCTATTTTACTTAACTAATTAAATCCATGAGCTTAACTGAGCCCGAGGAAACACTTCTTGTTGTTTGATTTGTAAACAAATAATACGAAAAAAAAAGAGAGCAAAAATAAATTGAAAGTTTGAATCTTATGGGTCACTTTTCTTCTTTTTTTTTTATTTTATTTTGTTTTATTTTTATCATATTTTTGGAGTTTTAATTTCTAAGCTTACATATAAGCATGGAGAAAACAAATGAAAAATGGTTTGACCTTTTCCTTTTTAGCTGGAGTAGAATGATTTCAGGCTTTGAATCTTCTTTCTCCACAATATGAATATAAACTAATTATTATTGAAAAGTCAAATCAGAGCCGAGTTTTATGATGTTTCTCAAACAGTTCAATTAAGAATAGCTATCTCTTACTTGTGATTACCTAAAATGGAAAAGCTAGAACTAAACAACTACTCCTGAATAGTATTGACTTTGAATTCACATTGTGTACTATTCCCTTTATGGCCTTAAAATAATAAACTTAGCTTAACCCGAGATGTTACATATAACACGGTTTTCACATTGTGTACTATTGTACGATTTATTCAACAGAATACATATATAGTTAGCCAACTCTACAATTTATTATACCAAATTGCTAGCTCCAAACAATATCATGAATTCACAATCAAAAGTTTGCACAGGTTGGTTGACCTTGAATGGAATAGTTGTATTCCATCGTTTGTATAGAACTTTACATAAAAAGTCGGTGAGTTTGAATGGTTCTATTTAGGAATAGGATGCTTGTATCAGAAATGATACTTGCAATCATAAATTTTGGCATTCTTGAAAAATGTAGAAATGGCCATATAAGAAGAAATATGGTGAAGTTTTCTATTTTTGTAAATGGATTCTTTCATGGTGCTGAATTTTACTTCAAGATTCAATATGAAATCTGAATGATCAAACTATTCAAATTAACCAAACAGGCCTTAGAGTTTGCTTGGTTCATAATAAGAGCATCTCCAATGTTAAATGCTATATCTTCCAAGCCAATATTGCTGCAGTGTCAAAATACTATATTTTGACATTTCTGCTCCAATGCAATATGCCATTTCAAATGTTTATATTTTAGACCAACCACCATTCATCTTCCAAAGTAGCACTTTTTTATAATCAGGGCAAAATGGCTATTTACTTATAAGTAATGATATGCTTTATAAATTTTGCATCCTAAATTCATGCAGAAGGGGATTTTCTACTTTCTAAAAAAAAAAAAAAAAATAATAATAATAATAAGTGACGTTGTAGAAATCAAGTGCTTCTACTACTACATTTATTTAGGAAGTATTTGAAATGCAAAATTTGAAAAATATTAAGGGAAAAGAAAATGGAGAATTTTTTTTTACTTAAATGCTAAAGTGCTGATGTGGCACAAATGCTAGCTGCCATTTGTAGTGTCAAATATGGCATGAAAAGTGACAATGCAATACTTTGACAGCTCCTTTAGCATGGTGTTAGCATGGCGATAGGAGCTCAACAATGCCCCTATGAAATATAGGATGTCAGCTAAGGTTGTAAATCGGTTGGGTTCGGTTCGGCTCGGAGTGTGTAAAATTTCGGTTTGATTTCAGTTTTACACTGCACAAACAAAATGAAAACTGACCGAATTGATCGGTTCGGTTTAATTTGTCAGTTTTTCGATTTCACCCCTAATGTCAGCTCCTTTAGTAGGGGCATTGGAGTTGCTCTAACATGTAGAAGACGACGGTTTCCATATCGAAAGCTTAAAGTTGGCATATTTTTTGGTCTTCATTTTTGTGTCAGATGCGCAGATCTAAATAGTTATCAAAATGCAGCACTCATATTTAAATTCATACACAAATCTACGCCAAAAATGCTACACCTACACCAAATTTCACACCCGACACATCTTGACTCTTAATTTCTGTGAGTCCCATGTAGGATTTATGTGGGACCCATATATGGCCCACATGAATCAAGGGCCAAGATTGTTGGATGTGAAATTTGGTGTGAGTGTATCATTACTCATTCTACATCCAACAATCCTGGACATTAATTTCAGTAGACCCCATGTGGGTTCCAAATGAGTCCTATACAGAATTCACTAGAATCTGGGGCCAAAATATATTGAGTGTAAAAGAGAGTATTTTTGCTCACCCAAAAAATGGTACACCCATTGACCAATGTAGTGGGACCCATGATTAAACAACATGCTTTGGTGTACCATATTATGGGTGAGCAAAAGTATTTTCAATGTAAAATTGTGTGTGAATTTAAATGTGAGTGTAGAATTACTTAATAGTTATCATTTCATTTTCATTGACATTGATACGGTCAGACTTCTAGTAGACTTTTTATATCCACGTTTATTCTGTTTTTAACTTTTGAGCTCATGCAAAAATTCAAATAGAAAACAGAGAAGCGGAGATTGGGTCACAGCCCATCTATGAACACTTTGAACAGCTACTCAAGCGGTCTGGCCTCCGTAGCTACTCTACTCCTTTTGACATAGTAACTACAAGATCAGCAAGTGTTTGGCGGAACCCATAATTACCCATCTTATTAACAAAAAGAAAAACAATATTATTAACAAAAAGAAAAAGGAAAAAGATATAACCAATTTTGATGCATATCTACGGGTGCAATTTGGAGCGAAGATTCTGATTTCGACTGATTAAGTTTCGGAAAATCTTGATTTTGGAAACTAAAAATGTATTCCAAATTCCGAAAATTCCGAAAAAATTCGGATTAGAATCGGAATTGTTTTGAGAATTCCGAAAATTCGAAAAATATTCCGAAAAAAATTTCCCAAAAATTTTCTTAATTATTCCAAAAATTTTCTGAAAAATTTTCTGAAATATTCCGAAATTTTTTCAAACTTGCCTTATCTGTCCCACATCGGTTAGCAAGGAAACAAGTAGGGACAAATGTAGAAAGTTGGAGTTGGGGGGCTTGGTACGGTGAAGAGGTAGCGAGTTTACGGGGGGTTTGGGGGCAGCACCCGAGTCAATTTTTTTGGATCTATTTATACATATTTTTGGACAGATGAAGGAATTAGAAAACTTAATATTGATTGACATCAAATGTACTATAAAATGACACATTATTTATACAAATAGAGACTTAAAGGTTGAATATTTCATACTTGGGAGGGGGCTTAAGTGTAAAGTAAATAGTATTTTTAATTAGAAAGGGGGGCTTAAATTTAAAAACATGCTTTGTTTTAGGATATATATATATATATATAATATTTTCCAAAAATCAAGGGGGGACTTGAGTCCCCCCTTGCCCTTCTATAGCTCCGTCTCTGGCAAGATGAGGAAGGTAAGTCTATAAATTAGTCCTAAGCTACCACCACATTAGTCCCAAGCTAGTAGCTTGCATTGAAAAATTCAGAAAATTCTGAAAAAAATTCCGAAATATTCTGAATTCCAATAATTCCAAAAATTCTGAAATTTTGGAATTGAAATGGAAAATGAAAATTCTGAATTTTCGGGCTCGGAAACGGAGTTGCCGAAAAGAAAACATGGGCATATAGTGGAAATGGGATTAACTATGCTATTTCATACTAAGTTGCCTTTGTTTCTATTGATTGAAGCATTCCTCACTGCAATTTTTATCATCCATATAGTTCCAACAAATTGGAAGAGCCCTTTTCAAAAACTGCAGAAACAGTACCCTGACTATAATTCTTAAAGTCCTTTGGATGTAGCAGTCTACACAAGTTTCAGCCCAAATCTGTTATCAAAAAAAAAAAAAAAAAAAAATAAGGTTTCAGCCCAAATCTTATCCTGTGTATTTATTGGCTATCGCAGTCTACACAAGGGATACATGTGCTATCAGTCTCCTCATTTGTGGGTGGGTTGGATCCCTCAGGGGTAGGCTCTGCTCTTATCCTTTCCATTTTGTCCTACAAGTGAAAAGGTTAATTAGATGAGGTGGGATAACAAGCCAATAAAATATGGTATATTTTTTATCGGCAAAATAGGAATTGGATGAGGTGGGATAACAAGCCAATAAAATCTCCATGCCCAGATACATGCCGATCCTAATTTTGTGGAAAAGATAGTTCGCACATAATAATCATACCTATTGAGAAATTCTTGTGTGATCGTCGCACCAGTGTGACTTCTCGTATTTTTTCGTGGGTGCATGTGGGTCTTATTGTAATTATGTGATCACATAGTGTCACGGTACTAAGAATAAATTGTCACGGTGAGGTGATATAATTTTCCCTAATCTAGACAAGTTTCGACGAGTGTGTTAAAGATAAAGATAAGTAATCAACTGAAGTGTTTTGAAAGAAGATGAAAGGTTACTGAAGATGAAGAGTTTGTTGATTGAAGAAGACGACGACGAGTTAAAGTGATTTGGATACCATTAGTTGATTTGATTAGATAGGAGTTTGACATTGTAACTCATTGTTTGAATTTTGTGTCACTAGAAGACAAAGCCTATCATGTACTGTGTATAAATACACACCCCTTGTATCAGTTCTGATATGAAGTGAAATCATCAAGTTTTCTTCTATATTCTATAATTTCTACATGTTACCAGAGCACTAATGTAGTCTCTTGATAATTCCATAAGTCACATAAATGGTTCCCTCTACCACAACCAGTTTGAACCTCCCGAACCTGGGTGATCTATCCATGACCAGGATGAAGCTTGGGTGATCCTCATTATACCAGCTTATTGCAATCAGTGTTATTAAGCTCAACCCCTCAACTATCTCATTTGGAGAACTCAGATGATGCCGTTAATTCAAACCTTGAAGGTCATGATTTTCTGCAGATCAACATGCTGAGACAGTTGTGATAGAAGAAAACACATAAAGGAATTAAGAATAAAAAAAACGAAGAATGGGAGGAAAGGGATGTCTTGCTAAGAAGTTGGGTATCTGGCACGTTCACTTAGGAGCATGTACCTAATCATTGGGTACAAATCATCCAAAGAAATTTGGGAATGCCTTGTGTGATGGACTTGCTGCCATCCATAAACCACTAGATCGATGAAGATAACAAGGTAATATACTTTTTCCAAGGGTCTTGAACCAAAATACAAATCATTTAGAATGATCATGCTTCGCAATTAAGGTACCTTACCCTGTACTAACTCAGTTTGTTAGTGGTCTTTAGAGGTTTTGACACGAGGGAAGAAGAAGAATTCACTACCCAGTCACCATCAGTTGACTACAATGCTACATTCACAACCCAAAGGACCAACAACAAAGGCAGAGGGTATGGATTCAGAGGAAGAGAAAATCAAAACAATCATGGATTTTCACTTCAAGAGGCAAGGGATTAAGGCCTGCTGGTTACAATCAGAACAACAACAATCAACGTGGCTTTCAAAGATCTTTTAAAAAAAAATTGAAAGGAACTTTCTTGGCAACAAAAACACCTCCCAAGCTCGTACCACTTGAATTGGACAAGCTAGTCCTTGCAAATCTGTGGAAGAACCCTTGCAGAAAATCCTTTGTGACTTGTGGGGACAACCTCCCAAACTTTCTTCTCAGCACATGAGATATTATGTGATTTTCATAGATGATTGCACAAGATCACTTGGATGTACCCAATGATACACATCTGAGATTTTTACACCCATTTTTTAAGATTTCATAAAATGGAGGAGAAACAATTCGAAAACCTATCAAGGTTTTTCAATGCGATGGTGGAGGTGAGTTTGCAAGAATAGAATTTATCAATCTTTAGGCTCACATGGAATTATAAGAGATGTTTCTTGTTCAAGAAGTCCAGCGCAAAATAGAGTTGCAGAAAGAAAACATAGGCATATAGTGGAAATGGGTTTAACTATGCTATTTCATACTAAGTTGCCATTGTTTCTATTGATTGAAGCATTCCTCACTGCTATCATCAATACAGTTACAACAAATTGGAAGAGCCCTTTTCAAACACTGCAGAAGCAGTACCCTGACTATCATTCTTAAAGGATAACTCTTGGGGCACATAAGAATCTCACAAAACATGATACATAAATCACAATGTGTCTATCTCTCTCCTGGTGTGGTCCACTGACATTGTGGGGTGCACAGTGTCTGTGGGGGTCCACAGAGGAGAGAGATAGTGTAACGACCCTGGTGTTGTGGGCGGGTTGCTGTAGGTGCCTTTGTGGCTGCAGTAAGTGCTGGCAGGCTACACTATGGGAAGTTCGTCCCACATCGCTTGGGTGTGGAAAAGTAATGTGCTATATATGTGTGGTTCTAAGTCTCCCTAGTAAGATGGCTTTTGGGTAGTGACAAAGAACAAATCCGTGTGGGTTTGGGCCCAAAGGGGACAATATCTTACTGAGCGAGACTTAGGTCGTGACAGAATGGTATCAGAACTAGCCGGAAGTGTGCCAACGTGGACGTTGGGCCCTAAGGGGGGTGGAATGTAACTACCCTGGTGTTGTGGGCGGGCTGCTGTAGGTGCCTTTGTGGCTGCAGTAAGTGCTGACAGGCTACACACTATGGGAAGTTCGTCCCACATCGCCTGGGTGTGGAAAAGTAATGTGCTATATATGTATGGTTCTAAGTCTCCATAGTGAGAGGCCTTTTGGGTAGTGACCCAAGAACAAATCAAATCCGTGCGGGTTTGGGCCCGAAGCGGACAATATCTTACTGAGCGAGACTAGGGTCGTGACAGGTGTGGAAAAGTAATGTGCTATATGTGTGTGGTTCCAAGTCTCCCTAGTAAGATGCCTTTTGGGTAGTGACCCAAGAACAAATCCGTGCGGGTTTGGGCCTAAAGCGGACAACATCTTACTGAGCGAGACTTGGGTCGTGACAGAATGGTATCAGAGCTAGACCCAGCCGGAAGTGTGCCAACGTGGACATTGGGCCCTAAGGGTGGTGGAATGTAACGACCCTGGTGTTGTGGGCGGGCTGCTGTAGGTGCCTTTGTGGCTGCAGTAAGTGCTGGCAGGCTTAATGTAACGACCCTGGTGTTGTGGGCGGGCTGCTGTAGGTGCCTTTGTGGCTGCAGTAAGTGCTGGCAGGCTACACACTATGGGAAGTTCGTCCCACATCGCCTGAGTGTGGAAAAGTAATGTGCTATATATGTGTGGTTCTAAGTCTCCCTAGTAAGAGACCTTTTGGGTAGTGGCCCAAGAACAAATCTATGCGGGTTTGGGCCCAAAGCGGACAATATCTTACTGAGCGAGACTTAGGTCGTGACAGAATGGTATCAGAGATAGACCACCCAGCCGGAAGTGTGTCAACGTGGACGTTGGGCCCTAAGAGGGGTGGAATGTAACGACTCTGGTGTTGTGGGCGGGCTGCTGTAGGTGCCTTTGTGGCTGCAGTAAGTGCTGGCAGGCTACACATGATGGGAAGTTCGTCCCTCATCGCCTGGGTGTGGAAAAGTAATGTGCTATATATGTATGGTTCTAAGTCTCCCTAGTAAGAGGTCTTTTGGGTAGTGGCTTAAGAACAAATCTGTGCGGGTTTGGGCCCAAAGCGGATAATATCTTACTGAGTGAGACTTAGGTCATGACAGATAGACACATAAAATTTATGTATCTTATTTTTGTGAGATTTTTATGTGCCCCAACAGTTATCCATTCTTAAAAGTCCTTTGGATGTAGCAGTCTACACAAGGGATACCTGTGCTATCATCCTTTTTCCAAGAAAGTTTTTGTTTCTAGACATGTAATAATTGATCGATGCACATTGCCTTCCATATGTTACTGTTGGAATTTTGGGTTTCCTCTTATTTGGGCATTGGACTTTTTATTTCAAAAATACAAACAAAGTCATTTACATTGATATGACTAATATCCTGTATTAAAAATATGGCCGTTGGAGGCTATTAAATTTATTAACTCCTGTATTAAAAATATGGCCGTTGGAGGCTATTAACTTCTGTATTAAAAATATGGCCGTTGGAGGCTATTAAATTAGTTTTTAATAAAATGACTGTTGGACAGTTTGTCTAATATAAATAGCCTTCTATCTTCCATTTTACATATAGAAAAATCCTTTCTCTTTTCTGTAACTTTCAAAACTATATTATGGGAAAATTCCTTATTATTTCTGGAGCAATTCTGAGCACTCAAATAGTCTTCCAATTCGAGTGCACGTTTGGAAGACACTGATTGCTGAATCCTGGAGAGCATAGCGCTGAGACCTTGTGCATCGAGTCATTGACTCCGAGGGGCGGAATTGTTCTTAAGGACAATGCAAATTATTGCACGCCTCAATCAGATTCATAGCCGTATCCTTCCTATTTTTTCAACAATCTTAAGAACAATTACTTGATGCTGCTATGATCGTCGCGAACCCAAGATGCTAATTAAAGAGATTATTGATCCGGTAATATTGCTTCTGCATTTATCAATAAGTTATTTCTTCTCTTGCTTTATTTAATCCATAACTTTGGTAGCATTTTTAATTGTGTATATGTTATGATGCACTAGTATTTGAAAATACTATTCTGTAGAGTTTTAAGTATCGTGGTTACACATCCTACACTGTTAAAAGTTGCACAGTATGTGAGTAGAAAAGTATTATTTAACAAATGCTTTAAATCTAGAAATTTCTTTAAGTTTCACAAATTTCACAAATTTAAATTAGTTTCGTTTTGCAGTTGTGGTACATATACTCAGTGTATATATATATATATATCGTATTTAACCTGTGCATTGTTTGAAGAACAAAACGTATTGCAAAAAAAAAAAAAAAAAAAAAAAAAACTTCAATGTGGTTTCAATTCTGTTCGTATTACATACATAATTGTTTACGTTGTTGTTCAATTTTACTACTTGATTAAATTAAAACAAATAAGGTTTTGTATAGATTATTACAAACAAGTGTAGACGGAGTCATATGTAGGAAACAATGCATATTTAATATGAATTAAGCCATTTTTGATCATAATTATGGAATGGTTCAATATTTGGTCATAATTAGGAAATAGTTCAAAATTTGATCAAAACTGACTTTGCATAACTTGTAATATATTGCACCTTTAGGACACGTTTTTTTTTTTAATGCGGTATCCATGGTAGTTCATTATTACATACCAGTGCAAGTGTATCCATTCACATTAATTATTTTCAGTTTTGGAAAAACTTGCTCAAGTACCATAACGTTCAAGTGTGACTCAACCCACCCTCTTGTATTTACTGTGTACTGTGTACATAAAATTGATGCGTGTGTATATATATATATATATGTGGATATCTATGGGTCGCATAAGTACTGCTTGAAGTTTGAAAATTTTGTGAAAATATATCATATGTATGTGATGACGTGTGTTTTTCAACTAATATAAGGAAAATTCTTTAGTGTTGAGTATACACACCAATTGTGTGATACTAGCTAGTACCTTATACTGATGCAATTCTTGTTGTTGAAAAGATGAGTTGTTCTTTTATTATCTATTATCCAATGGTTTAAAGGTCCTTATTGGTGTACACCGTACCTTTTATATATGTCCAAATGGGTATATTGTTATATTGAAATTATAAGGACTTTTTAATAGTATAAATAAACCAACAGCTACATATCATGAGCTTGATAGAGTCCTTGATGGAGTCCTTAAAGTAATTATATTATGGCTTTTATGATGCCCAACTGCTATTATATAAATTATAATAGTATATATTATGTGAGAGCGACTCTAGCATATGATTTGTGCATCGAAATACATATATGAAATGAGCATTGTTGGATGTGACAAGTTTCTTACTTGTATTTCCTTTAATTGACCCAATAGCTTTGACACGTGATATCTAATTCACCCGAGACCAGATTGAGATCATTTAAATATTTGGGTAAGTTTTACTAGAGTGTATTAGAAAATTAGTGTGCCTTTTAAAACTATTTTTGAGGTTGAATTATTGACTGCATTAGGATTTTTAATCCTAAAGGAAAAAGAAAAAAGAAAAAGAAATATGGGTGTACTCGGGGTGTCTCTGTTTTCCATAAAACAATATTATATACTATAGTATATACGTGAGTGAGCCGACCGTGTGTGATAAGATATACATATATGTGATAACTATATATCTATATATTGGATATGAGGTCTTATTGGATGTTGAAGTTCTTTTCAATCTTGAATATGACCCAAGAGTTTTGATTCATATCCTAAGTAAAGATGTAGCTTGTGCCTTTGTGAAACATGCTTTTAACATTATTGTTTGTAGATTTTAGACATAAAAATCTCTGTGACTTTTTATTCTATTCATGCTAATTTTTTACGAGCATGCATTTCTTTTTGAAATTGAGAAATAGTGGGGGTACTTAACCTCTTGTTTATCCCATTTAGCCATATTACATTTAGAGCATATGGTAAATGGAGCTTTAGTAAAGTTTTTCTTAACCCAGTGGTTGTATTGAAAAATTATAAAACTACTTTAGTAGCTAAGGGGTTTAAGGAAATTGTTGTTTATTTGGATACCTATTCTCCTGTTTTACATCAATTAATGTGTGCTAGTTGATATTGTTGTTCATGCTTGATTAATTATCAAATTGATGTAAACACCTTTTAAATGGAGAATTAGAGGTGGAAAAATTATTTGAATAAACCGGTAGGGTTTTATAAATATAAATAGAAATAAAGTGTGTATTCTTGTATATTGTGCATATGGTTTAAAACTGGCACCCAACCAATGATTTGAAAATCATGATTAAACTATTATTTCAAATAATTTCAAAATTAGTGGAAGTGACATATAGTTACATGGAGGAGATTGATAGAGGATATCAAAAATTATAGTGTGAATTCCTAAGTAATTTTATAGATTAAATGACAAAATCTCTTGTGAATATTTTGTTTGGTCAATATCACTTGATTAGAGAAGTTATGAGTAAGGAAAATTATTTTTCGAAATAGAGTGAGAATTGCGGGAAAGGAGATACTCACTAAAACATTTTCCAAAACAAATGATCGCAATGTATTTTATTGTGGGAAATTAAACTTAGTCTCAGTAGTGCAAGAAGCATTGTCTGTTCTACATGCTAATGTGACCCAAAAAGCCATTTGTGGCTATATTTGTGGAAGTAAAGTTGATAGACAAATTTTGGAGGATGTTTTATTAATTTGAGGGCTTGTAGGCATATGTTTAACAACACAATTGTTTACTCTTCAAGGGAAAATGAAGTGTTTTACTAGATGACTCGCTTAGTACCAATGTTTTGATACTAGAGACTTAGAGTTAAATATCACCCCGTGAAGAGCATATTTTTAAAAAATCTTGTATATCCGGAGATAATGAAGAACTTATTTTTGAAAATGTATTGCATACTTCAAAATTCGAAAGAAATTAAATTTTGGTTTTTCAAGGCCAAATTTTAGCCAAAGTTTTTGGGGGAGGAAAGTATGTATTTTCAAAAATCAGTGATGCAATTTGGATTTCAGATTCAGATAAGACGAATTCAATGAGTGAATTTGTGTTTTTTTTTAGTGGAGGTGCAGTATCTTAGAAGTCATCCAAGCAAACTTGCACAACTAAGTCAATGATGGAATATGAGTTTGTAGCTTTTGAGAAAGCTAGTTTTGAGGCTGAGTGGCTTAAAAGCTTTTTAGCAGATATTCCTATTTGGAATAAACATTGAGATAGCCAGGCTGTAAAAGGCTGAGCTATGAAAAAAAAATCCTATAAAGGCAAGAGTAAGCATATACGCCTAAGTCATTATATTGTGAGACAGCTGTTTGAGATAGAGTTTTTCTCTTAATTTTGTATGGCCAGAAGTGAGTTTGGCTGATACCTTAACAATACCACTAAGGAGAAAACTAGTGTATGAAACATCGAGGGGAATGAGGCTTATGCCTATAACAAAAATCAACAATGATGGTAACCCAACCTATGTAATTGGAGAACCCAAGAAATAGGTTCATATGGGTAATAACAAGTCATTGGTTGATTTGAGATGTACTATAACTTAATTATATTGTTGTCCATTCCTATGATGTATAGTGCAATTGCAATGTGTAAAGGTTGAGTTAAACTCTTAATGAATTCCATAGTCCATATTATTTGGATGGTATGTTTAATTGCAATACATACTTGATGGATTCACCTATATAAGTGTGAAAGTGGGCCGCTTTCTATGAAAATGCAGGCAAGTTTTCTAGAGCACTTATGAAAATTCAGGACTGGCGCAGGGCCTAGAGGTGCCACACCGATTAGAGTTGCTCAGATTCTGAGGAATCAATGTGGGTATAAGACGACTGGTTTACGTTAAGGGATTCTGGTTCATAGAAATTTTATTTCACCAAATTCCTGTAAGTCACTTCTTATATTCATAGGGACTGGTTCATAGCCCTATAGGCACCAGTTTTGATGCATTGAATTCTCTTGCTCCATTCTTTTATGTGTTGTTTAAAATTTTGAAATAGGGGGGGATTGTTGGAATTTTGGGTTTCCTCTTATTTGGGCATTGGGCTTTTTATTTCAAAAATACAAACAAAGTCATTTACATTGATATGGCTAATATCCTGTATTAAAAATATGGCCGTTAGAGGCTATTAAATCTATTAACTCCTGTATTAAAAATATGGCCGTTGGAGGCTATTAACTCCTGTATTAAAAATATGGCCGTTGGAGGCTATTAAATCAGTTTTTAATAAAATGACCGTTGGACAGTTTGTCTAATATAAATAGCCTTCTATCTTCCATTTTACATATAGAAAAATCCTCTCTCTTTTCTGTAACTTTCAAAACTATATTATGGGAAAATTCCTTATTATTTCTGGAGCAATTCTGAGCACTCAAATAGTCTTCCAATTCGAGTGCACGTTTGGAAGACACTGATTGCTGAATCCTGGAGAGCATAGCGTTGAGACCTTGTGCATCGAGTCATTGACTCCGAGGGGCGGAATTGTTCTTAAGGACAGTGCAAACTATTGCAGGCCTCAATCAGATTCATAGCCGTATCCTTCCTATCCGAGGGGCAGAATTGTTCTTAAGGACAGTGCAAACTATTGCACGCCTCAATCAGATTCATAGCCGTATCCTTCCTATTTTTTCAACAGTTACAACTAAAAGGAACATGTCTAGTGAACAAGAACCAACTTTTATGTCCACATATCACGAGTTTTTAACCACAATGACAGAGAACAGGAAAACACTCAAGGAATGAAGCATGACTCCCAACAGATCAACAAGCAAATCAGTCCAACTTACCAGTTGATATGAATCCACAAGGTCCTCCTCGACTGATGCAAGGAGGACAGACCAATGAGGACAATCATCAAGTTGACACAGTGGAAAAGCGAAAAATGTTGTGTTTATAGCTACTCCATAGAATTCACATATTAAACTTTGAGACAAAGATTATCTCTTAAATTTATTGCATTTCTCTTCCATCAGCTTTCTCACAGAAGAGATCAAAGTTTCTTATTACACAACATAATTCTCTTTCCTTTACACTTGGTTTTTTACTTTCTAAGAGATCACAATCAATTAAAAGAATGAACGAACCTTTTACAGTTGGGTTACAAAAGAAATTAACACTCACAAATACAAACTTAAAAGGAAGAAACAAATAGAATTATCACAAGCTCTTAGTTAATTAACCCTCCTGCAATCGACTCGAATTTGACCCCTCTTCCCAGTCAATGGTTTGATGTTTCCCATTTTAACCATAGACTTTGTAAAATCTTTTGAAAACGCACCAGGATTATGGCTGTAAGTCCTCACGAGCCCGTCTGTAACACCGCCATTAAATAGAACTTGATCAGATTTAAGAAGTCCCTTCTTGGATACCAAGCTTGTGAAGTACTTTGTGTCGAACCGTGCGGGTGTGGGGTCAAATGGAACAAGATTGGCGTCCCCACCCACGCGCGGGCAAGTGGCTTTACGCTCATTTGCAAAGGTAGGATCAATATTAGTAGCATTAAAGATGCGTTCCCTGAAGAGAAAGCACTGTGCAAATCCAATGGTGTGGCCACCGGAGAGTGCTACTAGGTCTTGAGTGTTGAGGCCTTGTTTCTTAAAGTTCTTGATTAGATCTGGGAGGTCCATAAATGGTGATGGAATGTTTTCGTCGGCATCAGTCCTGCTCGCAGTTGTTGAGTCTCTCCTCCCTAGTGGCACCACCCATGTTGGTCCCCCTAGCTGTTTTTTTTGAAAAAACAAAATAAAATAGAATTAACACATGCAGTTTGAGTGCATGATATCATACTATTTATATGTACATATACATATGCAAATGGAAAGAATTAATTATCAAATGCTTCTCTGATCTAAGAGGCATGCAGACGTCATTTTTAAGGCAAACTCGATAGGGGAAGCTCTTCGCACAGCAGGGTGAGGAGAGTTGAATGTACGCAGGGTGAGGAGAGTTAAACGTACACTACTAATTAATCTCTACGTTAGTGCATTGGGATTTAAGAATTTTAGTTATTTGTTAAGAAAGTACTTTCAGATTGCTCATTTGGAACCACAATTAATTGGATGCCCAATTGCACGATCGGGTTTCCAATTACAGTTCCTATAATCGTTTGGAAATTTGCACTTGCAATTCAATAAAATGCATTCGTTTTAGGAGGGAGGGTAATGATATTGCACATGATATTGCTAGAATTGTTATTGGAATAGAAGAAGATATCTTTTGGTTTGATATAGTTTCCGTGCTTGGATTGTCGATAAAGCATATTGTGATGTTATATGTTTTGTAATTAGCATGGCAATCAAGTAAATTTCTAGATTCGTGCAAAAACTGATAGGACAAGTATATTTACACACCGCAACGACAGAGTCACGAGCAGCAACGGTCAAAATGTCAGCACATGACACCAGGGGACGTCCACAAACTCTGTCCACCTCAGCCTTGATGGCGTCGATTACTTCAAATCCTCTGGCAGAATTTGCATTAGCAAGTGCATTCTTTTCGCTGTCAATGGTGGTGGTGGGATCTAGAAGAATTGAAGCATCACAACCCTGCATTAATCATCACCAAATGAACTATACATATTAGACTACGTGAAACTAATCATGTACATAACACACATATAATCGATAAAAAAAAAAAAAAAGAACTTTTGAATAAGAAGAGAAAAATTGCAGGCGTACGTACATTGACAAAACAATCATGGAAGTGCAAACGTAGAATAGAAGCGCCCATACGACGCTCTCTATGCACAGCAGCCTCAACCATTCTTTTGATGGTTGGCAGAGCTTTGGGACACACTCTCTCATAGTAATGAGGAGTGAGAGAAACAGAGAAAGCTGTGTTTGCAAGAAGAAGAAGAGCAAACATGATGAACAAAGCATGGAAGTTGCCAGCTGAAGCCATTTCTTGTGGTTAATTACTCTTAGATGGGTATATATAGGCAGTGTTTTGTGTTCGCTTAATTTATTTGGTTGTGTATTTGGCTATGGTGAGATATGTGTATTTATAGGGCAAATGAAATCTTAAGACCTAAGTACCAAAGCTGTACGGCTTAATTGTGGACTTGGCCAATATTGTGACTATTTCTAAGAAGCTTGTATATATTTCTTTAATTAATCATAACATCAAGGCAAGCAATCCATTCAAGAACAAGTAACTTAAAAAACTTTGAACTGTTCCAATTTCATTAGTCATGCTAAGTTTATCTGATAAAAGATTTGTATGGTCCTAATGTCAAACATTGTATGTGCAGACGGCCGACAAATTATACAGCTAATCACACATAAAGGTCATAGACACTGAGATCACTTACAATACTAAGGATGCGTGTCAAGAGTTAATCCTACTTAGGTTCCGTTTGATAAAACTAAAAATTAAGTGCTAATATTTGAAGTACTGAAAATTTTAAATGATTGAATTTACAAAACTGGAAACATTGTTTCAAGCATTGACTTATACTGTATTCTGTGTTACTTAAAATTTTCCAGTGGATATTTGGCTATTTTTTTTAATTAAGTGGTATGTTATCAAATACAATGGGAAAAAAAAATGCTGAAGATGGGTTATCAAACACACTCTTAGTCTGTATATACCTGCGATAAAATTTAAAAAAATTAATTTTTCTTCTTCTTTTCCTTTCCCTTTTCTGTTTTACTTAACTAATTAAATCCATGAGCTTAACTGAGCCCGAGGAAACACTTCTTGTTGTTTGATTTGTAAACAAATAATACTAAAAAAAAAAGAGAGCAAAAATAAATTGAAAGTTTGAATCTTATGGGTCACTTTTCTTCTTTTTTATTTTATTTTGTTTTTTTTTTTTATCATATTTTTGGAGTTTTAATTTCTAAGCTTACATATAAGCATGGAGAAAACAAATGAAAAATGGTTTGACCTCTTCCTTTTTAGTTCGAGTAGAATGATTTCAGGCTTTGAATCTTCTTTCTCCACAATATGAACATAAACTAATTATTATTGAAAAGTCAAATCAGAGCCGAGTTTTACGATGTTTCTCAAACAGTTCAATTAAGAATAGCTATCTCGTACTTGTGATTACCTAAAATGGAAAAGTTAGAACTAAACAACTACTCCTGAATAGTATTGACTTTGAATTATCACCCCCTTTACGGCCTTAAAATAATAAACTTAGCTTAACCCGAGATGTTACATATAACACGGTTTTCACATTGTATACTATTGTACGATTTATTCAACAGAATACATATATAGTTAGCCAACTCTACAATTTATTATACCAAATTGCTAGCTCCAAACAATATCATGAATTCACAATCAAAAGTTTGCACAGGGCCTTGTTTTTTTCGGCTTGTTTGGTTGACCTTGAATGGAATAGTTGTATTCCATCGTTTGTATAAAACTTTACATAAAAAGTCGGTGAGTTTGAATGGTTCCATTTGGGAATAGGATGCTCGTATCAGAAATGATACTTGCAATCATAAATTTTGGCATTCTTGAAAAATATAGAAATGGCCACATAAGAAGAAATATGGTGAAGTTTCCTATTTTTGTAAATGAATTCTTTCATGGTGCTGAATTTTACTTCAAGATTCAATATGAAATCTGAATGATCAAACTATTCAAATTCAAGTGACAACCAAAGAGGCCTTAGAGTTTGCTTGGTTCATAATAAGAGCATCTCCAATGTTAAATGCTATATCTTCCAAGCCAATATTGCTGCAGTGTCAAAATGCTATATTTTGACATTTCTGCTCCAATGTAATATGCCGTTTCAAATGTTATATATTAGACCAACCACCATTCATCTTCCAAAGTAGCACTTTTTTTATAATCGGGGCAAAATGGCCATTTACTTATAAGTAATGATATGCTTTCTAAATTTTGCATCCTAAATTCATGTAGAAGTGGATTTTCTACTTTCTAAAAAAAATAAAATAAAATAATAAGTGACGTAGTAGAAATCAAGTGCTTCTTTTTGAGAGAAAAGAAATCAAGTACTTCTACTACTACATTTATTTAGGAAGTACTTGAGATGCAAAATTTGAAAAATATTAAGGGAAAAAAAATAGAGATTTTTTTTTTACTTAAATGCTAAAGTGCTGACATGGCACAAATGCTAGCTGCCATTTGTAGTGTCAAATATAGCACAAAAAGTGACAATGCAATACCTTGACAGCTCCTTTAGCATGGCGTTAGGAGCTCAACAATGCCCCTATGAAATATAGGATGTCAGCTAAGGGTGTAAATCGGTTGGGTTCGGTTCGGTTCAGTTCGGAGTGTGTAAAATTTTGGTTCGATTTCAGTTTTACACTCCACAATCAAAATAAAAACTGACCAAATTGATCGGTTCGGTTTGATTTGTCAGTTATTCGGTTTCACCCCTAATGCCAGCTCCTTTAGTAGGGGCATTGGAGTTGCTCTAACATGTTGAAGACTACGGTTTCCATATCGAAAGCTTAAAATTGGCATATTTTTTGGTCTTCATTTTTGTGTCAGATGCGCAGATCTAAATAGTTATCAAAATGCTACACTCATATTTAAATTCATACACAAAGCTACGCCAAAAATGCTACACCTACACCAAATTTTACACCCGACACATCTTGACTCTTAATTTCTGTGAGTCCCATGTAGGATTTATGTGGGACTCATATATGGCCCACATGAATCAAGGGCCAAGATTGTTAGATGTGAAATTTGGTGTGAGTGTATCATTACTCATTCTACATCCAACAATCCTGGCCATTAATTCCAGTGGACCCCATGTGGGTTCCAAATGAGTCCTATACAGAATTCACCAGAATCTAGGGCCAAAATATATTGAGTGTAAAAGAGAGCATTTTTGCTCACCCAAAAAATAGTACACCAATGCTTACCAAAGCATTCCATTGACCAATGCAGTGGTACCCATAATTAAACAACATGCATTGGTGTACCATATTGTGGGTGAGCAAAAGTATTTTCAATATAAAATTGTGTGTGAATTTAGATATGAGTGTAGAATTACTTAATAGTTATCATTTCATTTTCATTGACATTGATACGGTCAGACTTCTAGTAGACTTTTTATATCCACGTTTATTCTGTTTTTAACTTTTGAGCTCATGCAAAAATTCAAATAGAAAACAGAGAAGCGGAGATTGGGTCACAGCCCATCTATGAACACATTGAACAGCTACTCAAGCGGTCTGGCCTCCGTAGCTACTCTACTCCTTTTGACATAGTAACTACAAGATCAGCAAGTGTTCGGCCGAACCCATAAATACCCATCTTATTAACAAAAAGAAAAACAATATTATTAACAAAAAGAAAAAGGAAAAAGATATAACCAATTTTGATGCATATCTAGGGGTGCAATTTGGAATGGAAATTCTAATTCCGATTGATTATGTTTCAAAAAATTTCTATTTTGGAAACTAAAAATGCATCCTAAATTCCGAAAATTCCGAAGAAAAATCGAATTGGAATCGGAATTGTTTTGAGAATTCCAAAAATTCGAAAAATATTCCAAAAAATATTTTCCGAAAATTTTCTAAATTATTCCAAAAATTTTCCGAAATATTCCGAAAGTTTTCCAAACTTGCCTTATATCTGTCCCACATCGGTTAGCAAGGAAGCAAGTAGGGACAAATGTAGAAAGTTTGGAGTTGGGGGGACTTGGTAGGGTGAAGAGGTAGCGAGTTTATGTGGGGTTCGGGGGTAGCACCCCGAGTCGATTTTTTTGGATCTATTTATACATATTTTTAGACGGATGAAGGAATTAGAAAACTTAAATATTGATTGACATCAAATGTACTATAAAATAACACATTATTTCTACAAATAGAGACCTAAAGGTTGAATATTTCATACTTGGGAGGGGGGCTTAAGTGTAAAGTAAATAGTATTTTTAATTTGAAAGGGGGGCTTAAATTTAAAAAACATGCTTTGTTTTAGGATATATATATATATATATATAATATTTTTCAAAAATCAAGGGGGGCTTGAGTCCTCCCTTGCCCTTCTATAGCTCCGTCTCTGGCAAGATGAGGAAGGTAAGTCTATAAATCAGTCCTAAGCTATCACTACATTAGTCCCAAGCTAATAGCTTGCATTGAAAAATTCAGAAAATTCTGAAAAAATTCCGAAATATTCCGAATTCCAATAATTCCAAAAATTCTGAAATTTTGGAATTAAAATGGAAAATAAAAATTCTGAATTTTTGGACTCGGAAACGGAGTTGCAGAATAGAAAACATGGGCATATAGTGGAAATGGGATTAACTATGCTATTTCATACTAAGTTGCCATTGTTTCTATTGATTGAAGCATTCCTCACTGCAATTTTTATCATCAATATAGTTCCAACAAATTGGAAGAGCCCTTTTCAAACACTGCAGAAACAGTACCCTGACTATAATTCTTAAAGTCCTTTGGATGTACCAGTCTACACAAGTTTCAGCCCAAATCTGTTATCAAAAAAAAAAAAAAAAGTTTCAGCCCAAATCTTATCCTGTGTATTTATTGGCTATAGCAGTCTACACAAGGGATACATGTGCTATCACCCTTAATTTTTCCATGAAAGTTTATGTTTCTAGACATGTAATAATTGATCGATGCACATAGCACATTGCCTTCCATATGTTACAACTAAAATGAACATGTCTAGTGAACAAGAATCAACTTTTATGTCCACATATCACTGAGTTTCGTAACCACAATGACAAAGAACAGGAAAACACTCAAAGAAGGAAAGAAGCATGACTCCCAATAAGATCAACAAGCAGTTGATATGAATCCACAAGGTCCTCCTCAGCTGATGCAAGACGGACAGACCAATGAGGGCAATCATCAAGTTGATACAGTGGAAAAGCGAAAAATGTCGTGTTTATAGCTACTCCATAGAATTCACATATTAAACTTTGAGACAAAGACTCTCTTAAATTGATTGCATTTCTCTTCCATCAGCTTTCTCACAGAAGAGATCAAAGTTTCTTATTACACAACATAATTCTCTTTCCTTTACACTTGTTTTTTTTTTTTTTTTACTTTCTAAAAGATCACAATCAATTAAAAGAATGAACAAACCTTTTACACTTGGGTTACAAAAGAAATTAACACTCACAAATGCAAACTTAAAAGGAAGAAATTAACAAATAGAATTATCAAAAGCTCTCAGTTAATTAACCCTCTTGCAATCGACTCGAATTTGACCCCTCTTTCCAGTCAATGGTTTGATGTTTCCCATTTTAACCATAGACTTTGCAAAATCTTTTGAAAAAGCACTAGGATTATAGCTGTAAGTCCTCACGAGCCCGTCTGTAACAGCGCCATTAAATAGAACTTGATCAGATTTAAGAAGTCCCTTCTTTGATACCAAGCTAGTGAAGTACTTTGTGTCGAACCGTGCGGGTGTGGGGTCAAATGGAGCAAGATTGGCATCCCCACCCACGCGCGGGCAAGTGGCTTTACGCTCATTTGCAAAGGCAGGATCAATATTAGTAGCATTAAAGATACGTTCCCTGAAGAGAAAGCACTGTGCAAATCCAATGGTGTGGCCACCGGAGAGTGCGACTAGGTCTTGAGTGTTGAGGCCTTGTTTCTTAAAGTTCTTGATTAGATCTAGGAGGTCCATGAATGGTGATGGAATGTTATTGTCGGCATCAGTCCTGCTCGCAGTTGTTGAGTCTCTCCTCCCTAGTGGCACCACCCATGTTGGTCCCCCTAGCTGTTTTTTGAAAAAATAAAATAAAATAAAATAGAATTAACACATGTAGCTGTTTGAGTACATGATATCATACTATATATTTACATGTACATATGCTTTTCTGATCTAAGAGGCATGCACGAGTATTTTTTTAAAGCAAACCCGATACGCGAAGCTCTTGGCGAGGAGAGTTAAATGTATGCAGGGTGAGGAGAGTTGAATGTACACTACTAATTAATCTCTGGTAGTGAATTGGGATTTGAGAATTATTGTTACTACCTCCGTCCCATTTTATGTGTCCATTTTGGGGAATCCAACTATTTAAGGGGACAAAAAGAATCTACACTTACTTTCCACAATTACCCATAATCATTGCACTTTCTTTTTTTATTTTGTTTTGGTGTTGATTGCAAGAAAGGGTAGTTTGGGAAACTAAGTCAAATTTTCATACTAATTTAGGAAAGTGGACAATAATTTTGGGACATCCCAAAAAAGAAAAATGGACACATAAAATGGGACGGAGGGAGTAGTTGTTAAGAAAGTACTTCTTGACTACTCATTTGGAACCACAATTAATTGGATGCCTAATTGCACCATCGAGTTTCCAATTGCAGTTCCTATAATCGTTTGGAAATTTGCACTTGCAATTGAATAAAAAAAAACATTCGTTTTAGGAGGGATGGTAATGGTATTGCACATGATATTGCCAGAATAAGATATCTTTTGGTTTGATATGGTTTCCATGCTTGGATTGTCGATAAAGTATATTATGATGTTATTTGTTTTGTAATTGGCATGGAAATGAAGTAAATTTCTATACAAGTGTGAAAAATAATAGGAGAAGTATGTTTACACACCGCAACGACTGAGTCACGAGCAGCAACGGTCAAAATGTCAGCACAGGACACCACGGGCCTCCCACAAACTCTGTCCACCTCAGCCTTGATGGCGTCGATTACTTCAAATCCTCTGGCAGAATTTGCATTAGCAAGTGCATTCTTTTCGCTGTCAATGGTGGCCGTGGGGTCTAGAAGAATTGAAGCATCACAACCCTGCATTAATCATCACCAAATGAACTATACATATTAGACTACATGAAACTAATCATGTACATAACACACATCTAATCGATAAAAAGAAAGAACTTTTGAATAAGAAGAGAATAATTGCTGGCGTACGTACATTGACAAAACAATCATGGAAGTGCAAACGCAGAATAGAAGCGCCCATACGACGCTCTCTATGCACAGCAGCCTCAACCATTCTTTTGATGGTTGGCAGAGCTTTGGGACACACTCTCTCATAGTAATGAGGAGTGAGAGAAGCAGAGAGAGCTGTGTTTGCAAGAAGAAGAGCAAACATGATGAACAAAGCATGGAAGTTGCTAGCTGAAGCCATTTCTTGTGGTTAATTACTCTTAGATGGGTATAGGCAGTGTTTTGTGTTCACTTAATTTGCTTGTGTATTTGGCTATGGTGAGATATGTGTATTTATAGGGCAAATGAAATCTTAAGACCTAAGTACTAAAGCTGTAATTAGTTTGTACTTTGTAACCCTTGGACTTGGTCAATATTGTGACAATTTCTAAGAAGCACACCAAACTTTAATTAAACTTAACATCAAGGCAGGCAATCCATTCAAGAACAAGTAACTTAAAATACTTTGAACTGTTCCCATTTCATTATCGGATAAAAGATTTGTATGGTCCTAATGTCAACATTGTATGCTACAGCTAGTAACACAGAAAGGTTAGAGACACTGAGATCACTTACAATACAAAGGATGCGTGTGAAGAGTTAATCTTTCTTCTTATATTCCTTTCCCTTTTCTTTTACCTAACTAAATCCATTAACTGAACCCGAGGAAACACTTCTTGCTGTTTGATTTATACACAATTAATAATACGAAAAAAGAGGGCAAAAATTAATTGAAAGTTTGAATCCTATGGATCATTCTTCTTCAATTTTTTTTTTGTTTTATTTTTATCGTAATTTTTTTTGGAGTTTTAATTTCTAAGCTTACATGTAAGCACGGAGAAAACAAATGAAAAATGGTTTGACCCCTTCCCTTTTAGCTTGAGTATAATGATTGCAGGCTTTGAAATACTAAACTTAGCTTAACCCGAGATGATACCTAAAACACGGTTTTCAAATTCTATACTCTACGTACGATTTATTCAACAGAATACATATATATATATATTATATAGTTAGCCAAGTGACTCCAAACTAACCACGGCCACTTGGCCTAGTGGAAGTGAGTCTCAACTAGGGTGTTATACCCCTTTGGTTAAGGGTTTGAAACTCCACAATAATATACTGGTTGTGGTCAGAATTCCTTCAATAGTGTCGTTGGAGTTGGTCTAACATGTAGAGGACAATGGCTTTGATATCGAAAGCTTAAAATTGGCATATATTTTGGTCGTGTCGGGTAATATTTGGGATACAATTATTCACACATTTTTTGGAACACAACTCAAAAGATGTGTTTATTTCTCTCCTTGTCACTGTGGGATCCACTGACAAACACATATTTTAAGTTGTATTCTAAAAATTGTGTGAATGGATATATACCAAACTTTACCCTTTTGTGTCACAAGCGCATATCTAAATAGTTATTATTTCATTTTCATTGACAATGATACGGTCAGACTTCTAGTTGACTTTCTATGCTTAAAATTGGCCAATTTAATTTAATTTTTTTGATAAGAACTAAGAAGCAAGAACTCAATTTGCCAAAGTTAACATCAGCTAGATCAAACCAAATTGGAAATAACAGATGGGCAAAGAACCCTTCCACACATTCAAACACTTGAACCAGGCACCCAACCTGGCCAACTCGTTCGCCACTTTGTTTCCATTTCTTTTCACATGCTGAATACATCTCATCCCACCAACCTCCATTAATAGTCTTCTGATATGAACTGGTAATCTCCAGACCGGGCACGCCTCCACCACACTTGCAGAATCTAATTGGATAATCAAATCCCTAACTCCTTCCACCGCAAGCTGTAACGATCTCGCGAGGGCGGTGCATTCAGTCGTGAAGATGTCAAAATTGGTGCGAGAATAGCCTGAAAAAGCAAGTAACACATTCCCCGAACTATCCACCATAAGGGGCGGACTCAGAGTGAGGGCGAGCGAGGTCAGCCGCCCTCACTGAACTTTCCGAAAAAAAATAGGTTATATATGATAATTTTAAAAAATAAGTAGATTTTTATTAAGATTTTCTATTAATTTGAGGGCTTTTTGTAAAGAGTAATGATATGCTTTTCAAATTTCGATCACAAAAATACTTCTCAAATGGTTTGGCAGTGGGGCCAAGTCAAACACAGTGGGATCAGTTGAATTTTGATTGAAAGTTATTTACCTTGCACCACTACTAGGTCATTTGGAAAGCTCTTTTGATATAGAAATTTAGGAATCATATTATTACTCTTTTGTAAATTTTAGAACTTTGTAGAACTTTGACACTGTTTTAATTGACAACTTGTTCTTACTCTTAATTTTATAGTATTATATATTGTGCGTATACATGTATATGTTATATATCGAAAGACCAAACAACAAAACAAAAACCACTAGAGTCGCCTAGTGTCCCACAAGGTATTTTCTAAAAAATAAAAATAAAAAAAATATTACCACGCAGATGAAGTTTGAAGTTTCGTAGAAGCCCTCGAAAGACTCAAAGACCTCATATTCACCATTAAACATAAAAAAAATGTTTCCACACAAAATTTCCAACCCCATATATATATACACGAACTTATGAAAAATAATCACATAAAATTATATTATTTCTACAAAAAAAAATTTCAGTCGGGGGCCTGTCCCCAAACCCCCCCTAAAAGCTTCGCCCCCACTGAATTAGAATTAGAGTACTGGGTCCGCCACTGCCCACCATCCAAGTTTAGTTTCAACACAACCCAACGATCCACCCAAACGGCAAGGCCACAGTGTCTACCTTCCCTAGCAAAACTCCCTCTGATTTCGTTAATTTAGGAGTAAATAAACTGCTCTCATTGGCCCCTCAACGACGACCCTCAACAACAAAATTGTTTCAATTATTCCAGATAGCCCAAAGTGTGACCACAGCGATATCCGGCCGCATCTCCAGTTTGTTAGACTTGTGGGTTATTCGTTAAATTGGGTTATAACATTTTTGGGCATTTAAATATTGATATTATTAAAAATCAGTCAACTATTGTTTGATATTTTAAAGGACAGTCAGTTACTTTTTCAAAAAAAAAAATAAAAAAATTAAAATTAAAAATTTCAAAACACATCAATTTTTTGATTTTTTAAAATAAAAAAATAAAAAAAATTACATTTACCCCCCATCTTTTTCCTCATCAATACCTCCACTAACTGCCACCACCATGGCTGGCCACCACACCACACCACACCACCGCCACTACCAGCAGCCACAATCTTTCTCTCTCTCTCTCTCTCTCTCTATATATATATATATATATACACATATACACACACACACATGAGTCTAATATATGGTCACCACCACCCCAACCTCTCTCTATCTCTTCTCTCTCTTCTCACCACCACCACGGGCCTGCGCCCTCATCCACCCCTACCTTGTAGAAAAGAAGGGAAAAAAAAAAGTTGCAAGTTGGAGCAACTGTCAAAATGGCAGGAGCAACTCACCAAACTTATCGGGAGCAACTCACCAAACTTAAGGAGCAACTTTCCGTTTGGTGAGGTGCTCCTTACGTTTGGTGAGTTGCTCCCGATACGTTTAGTGAGTTGCTTCTTCTGTTTAGACTATTGTTCGAAAAATCTACACATTTTTTTTTTCTTTTGTAGTGGCGATGGTGGATGAACGAGGTGGTCCGTGGTAGTCGTGTGGCTATGAGAAGAGAGAGAAGAGATGGGATGGTGGTGGAGCAAGGTGTAGATTTTTAGAGCAATTGTTCAAACAGAAGGAACAACTCACAAAACGCATTGGGAGCAACTCACCAAACGTAAGGAGCAACATTATTCTTTCCGTTTGGAGCGTTACTCCTTACGTTTGGTGAGTTGCTCTCCATAAGTTTGGTGAGTTGCTCCTACTGTTTGGACAGTTGCTCTAACCTGTAATTTTTTTTTCTTTTCTGCGGTGGCAAGGGTGGACGGGGGAGGAGGTTCGTGGTGGTGGCAAGAAGAGAGAGAAGAGATAGAGAGAGGTTGGGGTGGTGGTGGCCATATATTAGATGTATATCCTCATGTATATATATATAGAGAGAGAGGTTGTGGTGGGGGTGGTAGTGGTGGCCGTGGTAGTGGTGGTGGTGGTGGTGTGGTAGTTGCTGGTAGTGGTGGTGGTCGTGGTGTGGTCGTGGTGGCCAGCCATGGTATTTCATGCTAAGTTGCCATTGTTTCTATTGATTGAAGCATTCCTCACTGCAATTTTTATCATCAATATAGTTCCAACAAATTGGAAGAGCCCTTTTCAAACACTGCAGAAACAGTACCCTGACTATAATTCTTAACGTCCTTTCTTAACAAGTTTCAGCCCAAATCTTATCCTGTGTATTTATTGGATATAGCAGTCTACACAAGGGATACATGTGCTATCATCGTTAATTTTTCCAAGTAAGTTTTTGTTTCCAGACATGTAATAATTGATCGATGCACATTGCCTTCCATATGTTACAACTAAAAGGGACATGTTTAGTGAACAAGAACCAACTTTTATGTCCACATATCACGAGTTTCGTAACCACAATGGCAAAGAACAGGAAAACAATCAAGCAAGGAATGAAGCATGACTCCCAATAGATTAACCAGCAAATCAGTCTCACTTACCAGTTGATATGAATCCACAAGGTCCTCCTCAACTGATGCAAGAAGGACAGACAAATGAGGACAATCATCAAGTTAACAGAGTGGAAAAGTGAAAAATGTTGTGTTCATAGCTACTCCATAGAATGCATATATTAAACTTTGAGACAAAGACTCACTTAAATTTATTGCATTTCTCTTCCATCAGGTTTCTCACAGAAGAGATCAAAGTTTCTTATTACACAACATAATTCTCTTTTCTTTACACTTGTTTTTTTACTTTCTAAAAGATCACAGTCAATTAAAAGAATGAACAAACCTTTTACAGTTGGGTTACAAAAGAAATTAACACTCACAACTGCAAACTTAAAAGGAAGAAACAAATAGAATTATCAAAAGCTCTCAGTTAATTAACCCTCTTGCAATCGACTCGAATTTGACCCCTCTTCCCAGACAATGGTTTGATGTTACCCATTTTAACCATAGACTTTGCAAAATCTTTTGAAAAAGCACCAGGATTATAGCTGTAAGTCCTCACGAGCCCGTCTGTAACACCGCCATTAAATAGAACTTGATCAGATTTAAGAAGTCCCTTCTTGGATACCAAGCTAGTGAAGTACTTTGTGTCGAACCGTGCGGGTGTGGGGTCAAATGGAGCAAGATTGGTGTCCCCACCCACGTGCGGGCAAGTGGCTTTACGCTCATTTGCAAAGGCAGGATCAATATTAGTAGCATTAAAGATACGTTCCCTAAAGAGAAAGCACTGTGCAAATCCAATGGTGTGGCCACCAGAGAGTGCGACTAGGTCTTGAGTGTTGAGGCCTTGTTTCTTAAAGTTCTTGATTAGATCTGGGAGGTCCATGAATGGTGATGGAATGTTATTGTCGGCATCAGTCCTGCTCGCAGTTGTTGAGTCTCTCCTCCCTAGTGGCACCACCCATGTTGGTCCCCCTAGCTGTTTTTTGAAAAAAGAAAAGAAAATAAAATAGAATTAACACATGTAGCTGTTTGAGTACATGATATCATACTGTATATTTACATGTACATATGCATATGCAAATGGAAAGAATTAATTATCAAATGCTTCTATGATCTAAGAGGCATGCACGAGTATTTTTTAAAGCAAACCCGATACGTAAAGCTCTTGATGAAGAGAGTTAAATGTACGCAGGGTGAGGAGAGTTAAATGTACAGTACTAATTAATCTCTATGGTAGTGAATTGGGATTTGAGAATTATTGTTATTTGTTAAGAAAGTACTTCTTGACTGCTCATTTGGAACCACAATATATTAATTGGATGCCTAATTGCACGATCGTGTTTCCAATTGCAGTTCCTATAATCGTTTGGAAATTTGGACTTGCAATTCAATAATAAAAAAAAACATTCGTTTTAGGAGGGAGGGTGATGGTATTGCACATGATATTGCTAGAATTGTTATTGGAATAGAAGAAGATATCTTTTGGTTTGATATAGTTACCATGCTTGGATTGTCGATCAAGCATATTATGATGTTGTATGTTGTGTAATTCGCATGGAAATGAAGTAAATTTCTATATAAATGCGAAAAATAATAGGACAATTATATTTACACACCGCAACGACAGAGTCACGAGCAGCAACAGTCAAAATGTCGGCACAAGACACTAGGGGATGTCCACAAACTCTGTCCACCTCAGCCTTGATGGCGTCGATTACTTCAAATCCTCTGGCAGAATTTGCATTAGCAAGTGCATTCTTTTCGCTATCAATGGTGGCCGTGGAGTCTAGAAGAATTGAAGCATCACAACCCTGCATTAACCATCACCAAATGAACTATATAGATTAGACTACCTGAAACTAATTAATCATGTACATACACATACACATACACAGGCACACACATGTATAATTGATAAGAAGGAACTTTTGAATAAGAAGAGAAAAATTGCAGGCGTACGTACATTGACAAAACAATCATGGAAGTGCAAACGCAGAATAGAAGCACCCATACGACGCTCTCTATGCACAGCAGCCTCAACCATTCTTTTGATGGTTGGCAGAGCTTTGGGGCACACTCTCTCATAGTAATGAGGAGTGAGTGAAACAGAGAGAGCTGTGTTTGCAAGAAGAAGAGCAAATATGATGAACAAAGAATGGATGTTGCTAGCTGAAGCCATTTCGATCTTGTGATTAATTACTCTTGGATAGTGTATAGGCAGTGTTTTGTGTTCGCTTAAATTGGTTGTGTATTTGGCAATGATGATATGTGTATTTATAGGGGCAAATGAAATCTTAAGACCTAGGCAACAAAGCTGTACGGAGTTTGTGGACTTGGCCAATGTGACTATTTCTACGAAGCTTTTATATATTTCTTTAATTAAACTTAACATCAAGGCAGGCAATTCATTCAAGAACAAGAAACTTAAAAAACTTTGAACTGTTCCCATTTCATTAGTCATGCTAAGTTTATCTGATAAAAGATTTGTATGGTCCTAATGTCAACATTGTATGCTACAGGCTACAGCTAATCACACATGCACACTGAGATCACTACAATACAAAGGATGCCTGTCAAGAGTTGATTCTACTTGGGATTCGTTTGATAGAACTGAAAATTAAGTATTGAAAATTTTTAGCGATTGAATTTGCAAAATTGGAAATAGTATTTCAAGCATTGAAATAGACTGCATTCAGTATCACTTAAAACATCATAAAATACAAAAACAACATTGAGCTTTTAAAAGCTCCATTTTAAAGCTTTTAAAAGCCACCGGAAAAACATTTCCATGGAAAATGACTACACTTATTTTTCATGGAAAACATTTTACTGATCAATTTTCCACCAAAATATGGTGTTTGATTGACTAAAATATCCATGGAAAACTTTTCCCCAAAAAAGTCACGTGACTTCATTTTCACTCATTTTCACTCATTTTTGTGAAATAGACTGCATTCAGTATTTGTGAAATTGACTATTGATATGAGTAGTTGTCTCAATTGCTTGAATTTGTATCATTTTCAAACTTTTTGTTTGTGATTCATAGGTTAATTGCTTGAAAAAATGTAAGTTTTCAATGGAAAATGTTAATTTTCCATGGAAAATTATTGTAATCAAATAGGAAAAGCTATTTTCCATGGAAAATGACTATTTTTCACTGGAAAATAATGACAATCAAACAGCAAAACTAGATTTCCCCCGGAAAATGTTAGATTTTCCAGCTAGAAAATAATTGCAATCAAACAGCCCTAAATTTTATTTCCACGGAAAAATTTTCCAAGTAAAATAATTCCATGGAAAAAAATTCTTTTCAACCCATTTTCTACCTTGCAATCAAACGCACCCTAAGTTCAATTTTTACAATGCTCATAAACTAGTTACCATATGAATTAACATATATTTGTGGTTTCAAAAATTAAGGAGAAGTTACAAAATGGGGGCCAAACTAAGACTTAGTCTATATATACTAGCTATAAAATTTAAGAAAATTAATTTTTCTTCTTATTTTTCTTTCCCTTTTCTTTTTACTTAACTAAATCCATGAACTTAATTGAGCCCGAGGAAACACTTCTTGTTTTGATTTATAATACGAAAAAAAAGAAAAAAAGAAATTGAAAGTTTGAATCCTATGGGTCACTTTTCTTCTATTTTATTTTATTTTCATCATATTTTTGGAGTTTTAATTTCTAAGCTTATACATAAGCATGGAGAAAACAAAGAAAAATGGTTTGACCTATTCCTTTTTAGCTTGAGTAGAATGATTTCAGGCTTTGAATCATCCTTCTCCACAATATGAATATATATAACGCGAATGTTTCCATACAATCAAGTGATTTGATTGTATGGTACAACCAAATAAAGCCAAACCACTTGACATGCAATGATAAAAAAAGGTTTGTAACACTGGTATAAATGTTCTTTATCATAGGTATTAAGATTCCTTATCATGCGTACAAAACTCCCTTACCATAAGTGCAAAGATTTCTTACCACTGGTAAAACCACCAATGATTTTGATATGGTACAAACATCTATTATAATGGTACAACACTTTGTTAACTTGATACAAACATTTCTTATAAGAGTGCAACGTTTTCTTGCTAGGTACACACAATTCTTCAAATGGTACAATATTTCTTACATTAGTACAAACATTTGTTATAAAAGGTACAAATATTTCTAACTTTAGTACAAATATTTCTTATTAATGTATGTCAAGTGTTTGGTTGTACCAAACAACCAAACCACTCAAACCACTCGATCGTATGGCAGAATTCTCCTAAATATAATAAGCTCTCTCTAACTTGTAATTGTCTTGAATTTGAATTATCACCACTTTATGGCCTTAAAATACTAAACTTAGCTTAACCCGAGATGACACCTAAAACGCGGTTTTCAAATTCTGTAATACGTACGATTTATTCAACAGAATACATATATAGTTAGCCAACTGATCTACAATTCATCACACCAAGTTGCTCCAAACAATATCATGAATTCACAATCAAAAGTTTACACAGGGCCTTTTTTTTTTTTGGTAATCGGGGGTGTCCGGGCCAGCTTGCGCGCACCTCGACTAATCCCCCGAGGTCTGGAGGCGCCGGGTGAATACTCCAGTGGCCACGCCCCCCATGACTCGAACACTAAACCTCTTGGGTAGTACACCCAAGAAGCTTACCACTCGGCCACAAGGGACTTGGTTAGTTTACACAGGGCCTTGATTTTTAGAGTTTGCTTGGTTTATAATATTAATATTGCTGTGTAAGAGCATCTGTAATATTAAATGCTATATCTTTCATGCCAATATTATTGTAGTGTCAAATGCTATATTCTGACATTCCTGCTTTAATGTTATATGTCATTTCAGATGTTATATTTTAGCCCAACCACCATTCATCTTCCAAAGTAGTGGCTTTTGATTAGGGCAAAATGGTCATTTACTAATGTGTAATGGTATATTTTCTAAATTTTGCATCCCAAATTCATATAGCAAGAGGGGACTTTCTACTTTCTTAAAAAAAAAAAAAAAGTGACATAGTAGAAATCAAGTGGTTCTACTACTGCATTTATTTGAGAAGTATTTGGATTGCAAAATTTGAGAAACATTTATAAAAAAAAAAAAGTGATCAAAATTTATTACTTAAATGCTAAAGTGCTGATGTGGCACAAATGCTAACTGCCATTTGTAGTGCCAAATTAATATGGCAAAGAAAGTGGCCATGCTATTTTTTAGTAGCTCCTTTAGCATAGTGTTAGAAGCTCAACTATACTAAAGTCCTTATCAAATATAGGATGGCAGCTCCTTTAGTAGGGGTGTTGGAGTTGGTCTAACATGTAGAAGACGACGGTTTCAATATCGAAAGCTTAAAATTGGCATATTTTATGGTCTTCATTTTCGTGTTAGATGTGCAGATCTAAGTAGTTATCAAAAATACTATACTCATATCTAAATTCACACACAATTCCACATGAAACAATTTTCTTGGTCTTTGATTTTAGTGGACCCCATGTAGATTCCATATGAGTCCCACACACGAGATCTACAGAAATCTAGAATTAGAATGAGTTGGATGTAAAATTATGAATAAATTTAAATATGGGTATACCATTACTCAGTCAAAGACTCAAAGCCCATCTATGAACACATTGAACACCAACTCCGTAAGGACCGTAACTACTCCTACCCCTTTTGACATATAGTAACTACAAGATCAGCAAGTTTTTAGACGAACGACAAGCCCATTAGAATCACCCAATCTTATTAACAAAAAGAAAAAGGAAAAAAGAAAAAGGAAAAAGAAATACCCGATTTTGACGCATAACCATAGGATCTAGTTCAGTTTAAGTTCACTTCTTTATCTGATTTTTATGAGAACCAATGGGAGATTGGTTTGATAGAGAACCTATTTTACGAAATTTATTAGACTGGAAAATAGACCCCTATGTAAAAAATAGACACTCTTTAAACAAGGTTCTCACAAGAACAAAATAAAAAGTGGGATTTCGACTGAACTAGGTTCTGTTTTCGGCTCTCCCAAACAAGCCCATAGTACTCCTTCCCATCGCAAATTACGAATTCTTATTCTATTTTTTTTTTCTACAAAGTTCTTATTCCATTTTAAAATGTCCCACAATGTTTTAAAACTCTCAACCGGTTAAAACGTTGACGGGTCAAAGGAAACAGTCAGATTTGAACCGGTAAGACGGAAAATTCTCAAAATTATTCTATTTTTAAATATGGGGAAATTTTGCTTTTGTATTTTTTTTTGGCTTCTTTTTTTGTTTTTAAATTATTATTAATATTTATCTATAATTGATATGCCCAAAATTATGGGCAGTTTCCTACTCAAACTAGAAGACTAATAGAAAGTGCATCTATTTCCTAATCCAATTGGGAAACCCCCACAATTAATGTCAATCAATCCTAATACAATTACGAAACTTACTTGATTGGTGTCAATCACACCCTAATAGGATTATATTTCCTTATCCATGTACGAGTAGGTCTCTTACATTTATAAAAGAGACCTCTCACCCCCCATTGAGGGGGCGGCCAACTCTTTAGTCTACACAGCACCTCTATAAAATTCACCATTATACGCATACACCCGGCCGGTATTACTGGTAGTGCCGCTCCTCTTTGTTGGCTCACCAGGCCCGCCGGTGATCTGCTAGTGAACGTGCTCAGACACACCCGTGGACGTAGGTACCTTCATTAACAGGGCCGAACCACATACAAAAAATAGTCTCTCTCTCTCCTAAATTGCTTTACTTTACTCTTACCAATTTTTGGCATCATCAGTTTGGCGCCGTCTGTGGGAAACGACAATTCTTCTCATCAACAAATTCTTGACTGATCAATATGCCATCAAAGAAGGGTAAGAAGGCTGCGCAGCAGTCCGACCGGGATGTTCCTTCGACCCCGGCGTCGTCTTCAGCAGTCCTGACATATGAGCAAATCACCACAACCCTCACACAACTCTTGGAGGGTCAGCGTCAAATCTAGCAACAGATCGATGCACTGCTAGCCCAGCAAAGCAATCCTCTAGTGGCCGGGAAACGACCCGGGAACATTGCGTACGGTCGAGAACCGATCTTGACCAGACAACGGACCCGAGCCAATCCGTCCCATGTTGAGGATGCCAGAGACATCAACAGTGGGCGTGCTGTCCGAGAGGAAAGGCATGAGCATATGGCACGGGAATCAGTCCAGGGTCACTCGGTCAAGAGCCAAGTTGTCCCTAGGCGAACGGTTACCCGGAGTCATAGCCGAGCCCGATCCCAGAGGACAACACCCTGCCATGAAGAAGCCTCTTCCACCAACCCGACCAGCTCCTCAGATACCGGTCGGGAAGGAGTGGAAGCCCGAATCAAGTACTTACAGAAGCAAATCGACGGAGTGGCCAAAAAGCTTGGTCAAAACCGTGTTCCGAATCAAGCCAATACCTAGACAGAGTCACCATTCTCCAGCCAGATCACGAGGTTCTCTATCCCGCGCGAATTTAAGTAGCCTCGGCTAGATTCATACAACGGCTCGGAAAGCCCGGTCGACCACATCCAGACCTATAAGGCTCAGATGGCCCTAGCCACCAACTCCGATGAGCTACACTGCCTAGCCTTCCCCAGCACTTTGAAAGGCCCGTCCATGCAGTGGTTCTACTCCTTGGAGCCCCGATCGGTCTGCAGTTTCAAACAACTCAGCAAGCAGTTCATCAACCAGTTCGCCGGTATGCATGAGCGGCCAAAGCCAGACATGCAGCTACTGACAGTCAGACAACGGAATAATGAGTTCCTCAAGGAGTTCACTGACCGGTTCAACCAACAGAAGCTTCAAATCCGCAATTTGAACGAGACAATCGCCATCATAGCCTTCTGCTCGGGAGTTCAACACACCAAGTGCGCCGCGTCGTTCCACAGAAACCGACCGGAAACTTTGGTTGAGCTCTCTGAAAGGGTTGGAAAATATATTGACACTGAAGAGTTTCTGAAGACCAAATACACCGGGCAAGAAAGCGACGAGTCTTCCAGAAGTAAGCGAAAGCGAGATCAGCCCGGGAGTTCTTACAATTCTTCCAGTTCACAGAGATCTGAGTCCGGCAATCCCGACCCGACCACTGGTTCACAGCAGTTCGGGTCAGGCAGCCCTGACCGGATCTCCAGCTCACAACAAGCATGGTTCGACAGTCCCGACCCGACCTCCAGTTCATATCGGTCAGGATCAAGTAGTTCCGACTTTGCCTCCAGCACAGAGAAATCTGGAGCTTGACGATCCTGATCCGACCTCCTGTCTGCATCGATCTAAGATGAGACCGACTACAGTGGTACTTGTCTGATCACCACATGAGGCTCCGCCGATTGTCAGAGAGCCTTTCCAAAAGTCCTCAGGCCTAACCCCGAGGCATACAAAGACCTCGGGCCTAACCCCGAGGCATCTAAAAAGACCTCGGGCCTAACCCCGAGGCATCTAAAAAGACCTCGGGCTCCGAACCCAGGCACTCAAAAGATCTCGGGCTCCGAACCCAGGCACTCAAAAGACCTCGGGCTCCGAACCCAGGCACTAAAAAGACCTCGAGCTCCGAACTCAAGCACTAAAAAGACCTCGAGCTCCGAACTCAGGCACCAAAGACCTCGGGGTCACGCCCGAGGCACCGGCTTCGCTTAGGTCCAACCAACGATGGGGGAAAACCTCCTAGGTGGCTGATGATGGCAAGCTTCAAAAGACCCTGCAACCACCATGTTCTAGGTCGGTTACCTACAGTCATAGCCTCTGTAAGACCCTCGTCTTAGCGAAAGCTTGGGGGGCAAGACGGCGCAGTGAACTAAACAGGTAATCACACCGGGTATCTACAGGCCTCGCGGATAACCAAGTCAAAATCTTGGACAACCCGAGCACCTATAGTACTCAGAGGCATTAACTCCACTTAGGTCCAGACCGACGATAGAGGTGACTAAAATCTCTTAGGTTGGCCGACGATAGAGGAGCAAAAGGACCCTAAAGCAACGTGATTTAGGTCGGCTCCACCAACATGGTCAAGCTCTTCTCCCAACAGTCTTGACGAAGGCTGGCCGGGCGGAAGACAACTATCCTGGGGAGTTAACAGTAAAAAGGACCCTAGAGCAATACGTTTTAGGTCGGCTTATCCAACATGGTAAAACTCTTCTACCCACAACTTTGACGAAGGTTCACGGGCAGAAGATAACCATCCTGGGAGCTAACTCAAACAAAAAGACTCCGAAGTAGGCCGAGTCTCAACTCTCGGTCACTTCCCGAGCATTCAAAGACTCCAAATTAGGCCGGGTCTCAACTCCCGATCAGTTCCCGAGCACCTAAAAGTCCCGAGCTAGGTAGGGTCTCAACTCTCAGCCAGTTCCCAAGGGCTCACCAGGCTCAAAAGCCCCGAGGCAGCTTCCACAAGCACTCAGACGGCGGCAAGTAACATCAAACTAATTTCCAAACTTGTCCCGATATAGCATCTGGCCAATCTTGGAAATGGGGGGCAGCTGATACGCCCAAAATTATGGGCAGTTTCCTACTCAAGCTAGAAGACTAATGGAAAGTGCATCTATTTCCTAATCCAATTGGGAAACCCCCACAATTAATGTCAATCAATCCTAATACAATTAGGAAACTTACTTGATTGGTGTCAATCACACCCTAATAGGATTATATTTCCTTATCCATGTACGAGTAGGTCTCTTACATTTATAAAAGAGACCTCTCACCCCCCATTGAGGGGGCGGCCAACTCTTTAGTCTACACAGCACCTCTATAAAATTCACCATTATACGCATACACCCGGCCGGTATTACTGGTAGTGCCGCCCCTCTTTGTTGGCTCATTAGGCCCGCCGGTGATCTGCTAGTGAACGTGCTCAGATACACCCGTGGACGTAGGTACCTTCATTAACAGGGCCGAACCACATACAAAAAATAGTCTCTCTCTCTCCTAAATTGCTTTACTTTACTCTTACCAATTTTTGGCATCATCAATAATTATGATGACACGGTTTAATTTCAATTGTCTAACCCATGATCTGGTCATTTTTACGAGTTCATGTACAGTCTGGTACATTGATGTCCCAAAGACTCTAGTTTGAAAAGTCAATGTATACTTTAAATAAAGATATTTCAATTTACTATCTATTTACTTTATGACAAGAGGACAATAATGAAAAGTTGAACAATTTGACCACAATAAAGCAAGTTGGCAGAAATAGTTGGAATTTTCAAAAGATTCTCTTAATTTATGACGAATATAGAAAAATTACCCTTTTTGAAATAATTCAAAATTTCTAATAATTATTGTGAAGCATTTGAGTGGTGCTAGAGGCACCGGATTTGTATATCCACTCTAGTTACTGGCTCATGCTAAGAGCCTTGTGGTCGAGTGGCATTAATCCCTCTCCCGCAAGTGCGAGGGGGAGGGGTCAACTCCTTTTTAGTGTGTTGTGGAGTTTTTTTTTTTCCTCTTTGGGCCGCTCACAGGATGGAGTCTCATTTGAAGTGGGCCTTGCCCCCAAAACTAACTTTTGCTTTAATAAATTAGTACATATATGGTAGATGTTTCCCACTTCCATCCAAATCTCACAAACATAACTGGTTTTTTCATAATTGATACAAGTCAATTACTCGAATTTGAGTAATGTTATGAGTCTCAGATTTTGTGTCCCAATTGTTCCCAAATATATGTGACAGTAAGACTACTATCAATAATAGTGGAACCACTTCAACATTTTCTAATTAAAATCAATCGTGCCCACTCAAAAAGAAAATATTGGCCCATTATTTCGGAGCTACACTGGCAATCATAAAGCAACTCCTTGGCACCAAGGCTTTGATTGCCTGTTATGGTACATCCGTGTGGTTTTGCTGTCCCTCCTTTGTGAGGGTTGTTGTCCTTCTTATGTGAGGGTGAAGGTTCGAGTTTGGTACCAACCAATGTTTCAATTCCCAAAAAAGCAGCTCCTTGGCAGTTTTAATTTGCCACTGAAATTTCCATTCAATTGCGGTGTAAATTTGATTTCAGAAACAGTTAAAGAAAATCACGATTGGAGAGCCAATCACGCTATTGACTCTCCAATACGGTTCCCAAACAGGGCCTATTGTTAAAATCTTTACAATACTCAAGATTAGAGAGAGGCTAGGCTCTACTTTGATAGATAGGCCCAAATGAAAATAGGATAATTCGGTCACCTACGTAATTCCTTTATGCTGAAGGTGGTTAGTTTATATTTTGTTTCTTGTTCTTTTCAAATTGCTCTAGTGCCCTATCGGAGGAGAAGCCAGACCTCCAGGCCGGGACAACTTTGTCCAGTCACAATACAGCTCGGGACTAGTTCAGCTTGCCTGGAGGCGTGTCCTACACTTCTCGAAACCTATCAGTTTCCTAAACCAGTTAGGAAACCTCCCAGATTCGCATCAACGATTTCCTAATCCGATTAGGAAACAGTCCGAATATGCAGCAATCATCATAGGCTGTCAAATGGTTGCCTAATCAAACTAAAACACCTTATAAGGAAGGACTCTTCCTTCTATTAAAGGGTCTTCACCTCCCCCTTTGAGGGGATCCGAATCCATTCGAATTCAACCTAGCAAATATATCATATTGTCTAGCCTCTCCCAAGAAAACCCCAACACCTACCATGTGCGGTCGACTCTTGGTTGTTCCAATCACCATTGTTGGATCACCAATGTCCCCGCAGTAGTTTTATTTCATATTGTGGAGTGCTCTGCCACACACGTGGATGTAGGTTCCTTCGTTAATAGCGTCGAACCACATACAAACTCTCTCTCCATCGTTATCTCTCTCTTTTATCTACTATAAACACACTGAACTCCCCTTAACCCGAAAAAAAGCATCATCAGTTTGACACCGTCTGTGGGAAACAACAGATTTCTCAAAATAAATCTCTTAACTGAGAAATATGCCTTTGAAGAAGGGTAAAAAGGCTGCTCAACAGACTAAGTTGGACATTTCGATGGCCCCAACACCAGCTGCAGCAATTCTAACACCGGAGCAGATAACAACGGCCTTCGCCCAACTCCTGGAGGGCCAACGTCAAACTCAATAGCAAATCGATACCCTCTGGCTCAATAGAACAATGTCCCGTCAGCTAATGATCCTCTCGGAAATGTTATCGACTGTTGGTCACCACTCCGAGGTCGACGACCTACCTGAGGTCGTCCGACCCTCATGGAGGACGCCAGGGACGTAATCAATGATAGGCGTGCTGCCCGGGAGGAGCGGCTCGAATGTTCGACTCGGGAATCAGTCTAAGATACCTCAGTCAGGAGTTATGGCGATCTTAGGCACCAGATTAACCATAGTCGTAGCCGAGCTCTCTCCCAGGGAACATCCACTCATAATCTGGAAGAGACTTCATCTCATGTAGATAGTGATCGGGCCAGGGTAGAAGTCAAAATCAGGGAGCTGGAGAAATAAATCGGGGACATGGCCAAAAACATTAATAGGAGGTCGCCCTATGACCACACCGACACAGGTACCGAGTCGTCCTTCATCATAGAAATAACCAGGTTTGTTGTCCCTCACAAGTTCAAATAGTCTCAGATGGAGTCATATAGCGAGATGGGAAGCCCGGTGGACTACATCCGCACTTACAAGTCTCGAATGGTTCTCACCAGCAACTTTGACGACCTCTATAGCCTAGCCTTTTCTAGCATTTTGAAGGGCCCGACAACCCAGTGGTTCCATTCTCTGAAATTGAGATCGATCGGCAACTTTAAACAACTCAGCAAATAGTTCATCAGCCAGTTTATTAGTATGCACGAGTAACCGAGGACTTATATATAGTTACTCACTATCAGGCAAAGGAAAAATTAGTCTCTCAAGGAATTCGTCGATCGGTTTAACTAGGAGAAGCTCAGGATGTACGATCTAAATAAAACCGCTGCTATTACCGCCTTCTGCTCGGGAGTTCAGCACACCAAGTGTGCTACGTCGTTTCACAGAAACTGACAGACAACCTTGGTTGAACTCGCAGAAAGGGTCAGGAAATACGTTGACACTAAAGAAACCCCGATCACCCAAACGACGAGGCTTTGAGAAGCAAGAAAAAGCGGGATCAAACTGAGAAGAATAATAGAAAGAAACCTATAGGAAGGACCAACAGAAGGGTGATCGGGATCAGGCCCCAGCAACATTCACGCCACTTTTCTGACCTATTCAAGAGGTCATGGTCGCAGCGGAAGCTCGGAATCTGCTCAATAATCCAACCTAGCTGAAGAGTCCACCTGAAAGGAGAAATTGGGATAAGTATTGCCACTACCACAAAGATCACAACCATGATACTGAGGATTGCTTTAAGTTGAGGATCGTAATCGAGAAACGGATCGAGAAGGGCCATCTAGCCAAGTTTGTCACTACTAATATGTTAGGAAACTGCGTTCCCAGAATCCATTGACAGCGCGTATAAGTTGGTAATGCAAAAAAAATTACGTGAAAACTACAATAACCCTACAAGGGCGGAACTAGGGTTGCCTTGAACTGCAAAAACGGATTGATGTAGTAGACGAATCGAGAACACGAGATCGATAACAACTCACGATCTTCTACCGTATTCCTCCGCTGCCAGAATATCGAACTGAGTATGGGATCTTTCAAAATCCTTTCTGTTTTCTGCTCTCCCTCTTTTACGCTCTCTTTTCTATTCCGAGTTATAATTCTTTATATAGAAAAACACTAACTGAGAAGAGAGCCAAAGCAGCATATATATAGGCTACGTTATGGACCATAAGAAGTCAATAAGGAATAGGCTTTCTTATGGAATTAGGAAACCCTAATTCGAACTGAATCAGATTCCTATTTCCATAAATTATAATTCATACCACTAAAGAATTTTAATTGCACTCCTACCCTTATCTCAAAAATATATTTTGAGCTCCATGTTATTAAATGCTTATTATCTCCCCACGTTAAGATTACAGATATCCAGTAATTAAATATAATTACTGACAATCATATATAATTAATTTCTTAAAATTCCTTGAGATCCTCTGATTAACTTATCTGATATGTCGGATACAAAATCCACCTGCAGGGTTTGACATAATCAAAACTTATAAGCTTAATGGATATCATCAATCCCAAAATTGAGACATGGATTCCATCATTAATTAATATCCACCACACAATTAATATTGTCACCCAATCCAATGAGATATTGACCCATTTAAGGATCTCACCCTTTTAGGGATCAAAGTGTAAATATCAAATGTACGTGTCTACAAATTAACTTAGGATTTAGAGCATAATTAAGCACTCATAATAGCCATGAGGTATTAATTATCTTATAAGTCAGTATAAAGATAATTACCCCTAGTTAATCCCGTTTAATACACAAAGTGTACCAGCATAGTGAGTTGAAACTATACCGTTTTTCGTAGGCAAGACAAACCTACTACAACACCATGCTGCAGGCCTACCGATGGTGTGTCCAATCCCATCTAAGACTGTAAACCAAAATCTTACATTCTATAATATCTGATGGCCTGATTTTCCGTGTGTAAGCCGAACTCTACACACCAAACCACCTACTATATAGAATGAGAGACACACATGCATAATATTAAATAAATAATATAATACAAACATTGCCCACACAGATTCTAAAAAAAAATGGATTAACTGATTTTATTAAATGAATAATAAATCAACTACATAAAGCATGGCTTTTAGTATATATCCCTAACAATCTCCCACTTAGACTCAAAGCCATGATGCGACACACCTCACTCCTATCCCTTCTACATGACTGTCAAAAGTCTTGGCCGGTAAGCTCTTGGTGAAAGGATCTGCCAGGTTATTTGCTGATGCTATCTTGGTCACTTCAACATCACCTCTTTGCACGATCTCTCGTATCAGGTGATAATGATCAATGTGTTTTCCCTTCTTAAGGGCCCTTGGTTCCTTTGAGTTAGCAACCGCTCCGCTATTATTGCAATAAAGGGTAATAGCCGATTGTACTGCAGGTACTACTCTTAGATCCATAAGGAAGTTTCTGAGCCAAACGGCCTCCTTAGCGGCTTTCGAAATAGCCACATACTCGGCTTCTACGGTGGAATCAACAATACATGACTGCTTGATACTCCTCCAAGTAATGGCTCCACCTCCTAGGGTAAACACATATCCTGAGGTAGACTTTCTGGAATCCCTATCTGACATAAAATCAGAATCTGTGTACCCAATGGGTACAAGAATGTCTGCTTGGTAAACTAACATATAGTCTCGAGTCCTTTTTAGGTACTTGAAAATATTTTTCACTGCAGTCTAATGTTCTTGCCCTGGATTAGACTGATATCTACTAAGCATGCCAACAGTAAAGCAGATGTCAGGTCTAGTACATAGCATAGCATACATTAGGCTTCCTACTACCGAGGCATAAGGAACTGCCTTCATCTTCTCTATATCATCAGGTGTCTTAGGACACTGATCCTTAGATAGAGTAATTCCATGTCTGAAGGGAAGGAATCCCTTCTTGGAATCTTGCATGCTAAGCCTTGCAAGAATATTGTCAATATAAGTGCCTTGTGACAAGCCCAACATCCCATTCTTACGATCTCGCATAAGCTTGATCCCTAGGATGTGACCGGCTTCTCTCAAGTCCTTCATATCAAATTGATTGGACAACCATACCCTTACAGAAGATAACACCCCCACATCGTTTTCGATTAGCAAGATATCATCCACATATAGTACTAAGTACACCACCACGCTTCCATCATGTTTCTTGTACACACAGGATTCATCCGTACATTGATCAAAACCAAAAGACTTGATTGCTTGATCAAAGCGGATATTCCAAGACCTAGATGCCTGTTTAAGTCCATAAATGGACTTCTTAAGCTTGCACAACATGTGTTCTTGGCCCTTTGTGATGAACCCGTCTGGTTGCACCATATAGATGCACTCGTCAAGATTCCCATTAAAAAATGTTGTCTTGACATCTATTTGCCAAATTTCATAATCGAAATGTGCAGTAATGGACAAGAGAATCCGGATAGACTTCAGCATTGCCACCGGCGAAAAAGTTTCCTCATAATCGATTCCTTATTTTTGAGTGAACCCTTTCGCAACAAGCCTAGCTTTAAGGGTTTCCACCTTACCATCTGCTCCTCTCTTTTTCTTATAGATCCACTTGCATCTAATGGGTTTTATTTCATTGGGTGGTTCTACAAGATCCCAGACTTGATTGGAGTACATAGACTCCATTTCAGATTTCATAGCCTTTTGCCAAAGATCTGCATCTTTATCTTGGAGTGCTTTATTGTAGTTACAGGGGTCAGTACCTTGTTCATCAGGGACCCGGTCATAAGACTCTCCCAAGAACATATACCGGTCAGGTTGAATAATAACCCTCCCACTACGACGAGGCACAACCCGTTTCTGTGTATCACTGATATTTCATTGTGAAGATTCTGAACTTAATACACCATTATCTACACGTTGTACTGGTTCAGGAACCTGCGAGTTAATGGTTGGTTCAGGATCTACACAAGTTTCGATAATCCTCCCACTACGACGTGGTAATGGAATATCGATAACTCTTTCTTGTGGTGTTTCTTCTCGTGCCGTTGGTATCAAAGAAGTATGTCTCGGTGTCTCTCCTCTCATTTCCTCTAGAACAATACGACTTCTAGGCTTGTGGTCCATAACATAGTCCTCTTCTAAGAATGTGGCATTGGTGCTAACAATAACCTTCTGATCCTTAGGACTATAAAACAGACCACCTTTAGTTCATCTTTGATACCCAACAAAGAAACATACTTCTGTTCTCGATTCCAACTTTTCTGCGTTCCCTTTCAGCATATGTGCTGGACTACCCCAGATCCGAACATGCCGCAGACTAGGCTTTCGCCCAGTCCACAATTCCGTGGGAGTAGTAGGTACTGACTTAGATGGCACCAAGTTTAGAATGTATGCGACTGTCTCTAATGCGTGTCCCCAAAAGGAAATTGGTAAATCCGAATAACTCATCATAGATCTTACCATGTCCATAAGAGTCCTGTTCCTTCTTTTTGCTACACCGTTCTGCTGAGGCATACGGGGTGTAGACAATTGGGATGTAATCCCTTGCTCCAATAAGTATTCCCTAAACTCTCCCAAGAGGTACTTTCCACCACGATCAGATCGTAGTGTCTTGATACATTTACTTAGATGCTTCTCCGTTTCAGCCTTGAAGTCTTTGAATTTCTCAAAGCATTCAGACTTACGCCGCATCAAGTAAATGTACCCATACCTTGAGTAATCATCGATGAAAGTGACAAAGTACTCAAATCCCCCTCTTGCTTGGACAGTCTTAGGACCACACAAATCAGAGTGAACCAGTTGTGGATACCGGGATTCCACCTCTTTTTGTTTTGTTTTGAAACTTGTTTGATTTTGAATCAAAGGAAGAAAATGGTTGGTCTGTTGAAAACAGATACAGAGTCGCCACTTGGTCTTTAAGGAACCAAGAAACCTAATTTTGACTCACCCAAATGGATAAAGGGCACCGGCCCTTCATAACCAAAGAACTTGGCTCGGGGTTTTGGTACGAGAGAGGAAGGAGCCTTTGTCGCGACTAAAACACCCTCAACTCGCCCCGTCTTTCGACCGGCCTCAATTAGCATCCAAATAATCATCTTATACTATGTTTGGTTCGACAAATAATACTATGATAGTATATTACATCACATAAGAAAATTTGAAATGGAAGATCTAAAGATAAGATATCATTCATAAGATCTAAGCCAAATATCACACAATGCAAAGTGAAAGATCACACAAATAAACCTAGGAAAAATCGTCTAATCATGTATCAAATAATCAAGACTTCCTAATCTAAAGGGGGACATGAATTGTTATTGAAACAAATAAACAAAGAAATCAAAATATGCTTAGCAAGCTAGTATGATGCATGTTAATCTTTAAGAAAAGAAGACCTCTCAATCCCCGGGATGGATGAGAAAGGATGATTAGATCGGGGGAAGCATGAACGTGTGATCAAGTTCATTCCTTATAATCTTCTTAGATTAGGAGCCATGAAGGCCCCAAATCTTGCATGGATGCAAGGTATGTATCTAGAATGTGCCAAGGTTGTAGTGTGCCTTGTGTTCATGGATTCCTAGAATGACTTAGAAGTCTATAATATGCATGAATGTATGAAGGAAATCATCATGGGATATGTACAAATGTAGTATGAACTACTTCCTAAGACATGAGCTAATTTGGAGTGCATACAAGCATCAAATCAAAGAATGAAAATTAAAATGTGCTTGCTGTGAATAGTGGACAGAACAGTAGCATGATCTTGTGGAAATTGAAAAGAGGGGTTAGGAATGTTTTCAATGCATGATTTTTTATGGAGAGCTTCCTTATTGTGTCTAGAACACTACCCAAAAGGCCAATCTTGAATAGATATCACAGATTGAGAGAAATCATATAAACAATAAAGGTCACTCAGAAACAGAGTCCATACTGTCGACCGAAATGTTAGAAATTCTTAGAAAATGAAAACAAAAGATCTAGAGGCTCATTTTATACAGAAAGTTCCCTACGACATTGAAGTATAAGGGAAAAATAAGTTAGGACCACCCCTTTTGGAAAAGTTTTCTGTAAAACAAGTTGGAAGTGGACCTAGCTGCTGTGACAGCAAAGACAGAATGTCTGGAAGGAATGTTTGGGTCCAAATGGACCATTTCCAAGTGCTTCCAAGTCAAACCAAAAATCATGGGTGTTCTATAATGAGTTAGGAAGATTTTCCAAGTGGTCTTGCATCCATACATTGAGTATTGAGTTCTAGAGAAATCTTTGAACTCAGATCACTCACTGTTTTGACTCACTGTTTTGAAGATTTTGGGAAAAACAAGGTTTATTTCTTGAAATCAAAATGAGGGGTTTAGGAGGGGGGGTTTTGAAATGGGGGTTTTGAAAGTATACTTCCAGAACTTGGATGAATATTCTAACCACTTGGACTATCAATTCCTAACTCATTTCATGAACTTCCCAAGTATTTGCAAAACATAGTTTTATTTGGAAACCAAACTCAAGAATCTATGGGAGTATGATACATGAAAGGATAGATGATACATGATATGATATAACATGCTAAAAGTGGTAAAGAGCATGTGCATAAGATATGGGTTCATCTAGATACAAGAGAGTATTGCATCAAAGTGTGAAAGTCAAAAAGTGAAATGCTGTGAATAGTGGACAGACTGTATGCATTACTTTATAACATTATAATGGGAGGTCAAACGTGCCTAGGAAAATGTGGGAAAAATCAGAGATCATCCTTATTGTGTCTAGAAAATAACCCAAAAAGCCAAACCTCAATAGCTATCACAGATTAAAAGAAATAAATCAGAATGTACACATGACTCAGAAACAAAAGCTGCACTGTTGACTGATTTTGTATGATTTTTCATAAATCAAAGAAAGGGTTTATGATGACCCATTATATACCAAACGTTTCCTAAGACACCCAAGTTTCATAAAAAAAATAGAAAAGATATATGTACAGTGACGAAAACATCCTGAATAAGTGCAAGAAGTTGGGTGAACATTCTATGAGAACAGGGGCAGATTATGAATATGAACTTCTCACACCCAAAATAATTACTTTCATATCTCTATAATTGATGGGAAAAATTGGAGACAAACTATGGTGTCTTAGGAAGATTTTCCAAGTGGTTTCATCATCATAACTATTTTGGATCTGAACAGCTCACTATTTTGGATCATTAGTGAAGAAAATGGATTTGAGTTTTGAAATAGAGTTTGAGTTCTTGATTGGGGGTTTTGAAATAGATGTTCAAAGCATGAACTTAAACTTTTGAGATGACCACGTGACCACTTAGAACCTCATCCAACCTTGGATCATTAAATAACTCCCAATATTATTTGCACAAACATAGTTTTATTTGAGAATATGACTTCAAGAATACATATGAATGTATTGAAGGTAGAATCATTATCCATCAAACATGTCTTTGAGGTCAAGAGCTACTATTCATAAGAATTCACTCTCCTCAAACAACATGTTATCTAGATGATGATGAACAACTAAATAATCAAAGAAAAGTAAAAAAAAAATGAGGTTAAGAGAGAGATGAACATCAAAGTAAACAAGCATTCAAATAGCAATCAATAGTTGATAATCATTGAGATATTGGACTTATAGCTTGGTGTTTCACTCATATATGGTGACATTTGGACATGGAAGTAGCTTCCTATCTCATGAATACTCAAGAATGGTGGTGAAAGAAATATTTGGATGATGGAAGTTTTGATAGCAAACTCAAAGAAAACTCACTTTGATGGAGAAAATAGAAGAAGAAGACTACTTCTTCTCTTTCTCTCTCTATATTTCACTAGAGTTTCTTCCTAAGCTCTCTCTAAGCTTCCATGTCTCTCCCCTAAATGGAAGTAAACGGCTTCTTTTATAGGCAAAGGAGGGGTGGTAAATGGAGTTTTAAAAAGTTTAAAATGATCTCCCATTGGTCCAAATAAGCTGGGAACCAAAACTACGTCGTTTTGATTTCTAATATATCAAATTGGACCCCCAAAAGAAAATACAAAAACATACTGTTCTGGGGGAGAGTGCCGCGGCGGCAGTGGGCCAGTACCACGGTGGCACTGCTCTTCCTTCGTCCAGATAATGCTGTTTAGGCCCCCAGAGGTTCCGGTATTCGCGAAAAGGCCCTATTTCGTCCGAAATTCATAGAAAATGCATATGAACTCCAAACTGAGGTTGTGATATACCGTTGGAAAGGTATTGGAGTCTAATTTACATAAAAAATAGTTCGGGGATAGGTCACTTTGAAAAGTTTTGCGGTATTCGCGATAAAAGCCGATTTGATCACCTTTTTTGCCTTTGGAAATTCATAATAAATTCGTTTTAAATCCAGAAATTATGTGCGATATACTGTTGGAAAGATATTGACCTCTAGTATCCATGAAAAATGTTTGAAAAATGTTACAGTGCTCCGGTTCTAAAGTCAAATTCTGGTCAAACTGGTCAAACTTGGGATTCCCGAGAAGTTCTGGGAACTTCCAGGAGCTCCCAGGAGTTGACGTTTTCGCTCGATTTTCTTTTAAAACTCATTTTAATACTTTTCTAATGATTCCGGTGAATTCAGATAATTTCGGTCAAACTTGGTCAAACTTTGGTCAAACCTGATCAAATCTTGGTCAAACCGGTCAACGGGGACTTTCCGGGAACTTCCGGGACTTCCAGGGGTCTTTGGGAGCTGACGATTTCATCCGATTTTCTTTTAAAACTCATTTGAATACTTTTCTTACGACATAGCATGTTTCCAGAACTTTGGGACCAAATATGGGAGTTTTCTGGCTTTCAGGGGCATTTTGGTCATTCTGAGCATTTTGAGAAATGGGACCAACTTCCAGGAGTCCTTTTGAGTCCTTTTTCGATCATTGTGAACCACCAAGCTATGGGTCTCCTAAATCTGATAGTCGACAAAATGGGGTGTCTACACCAGTTCCAACGGCTCTTTTGCTCTATAGCCCTTGGCCGAGAATGGCCTCTTGCTCATTTTACCTTCCAAGCAGGATTCACAAACTGGAAGTGCCTCCACTTCCAATGAGCCTAATGGCCCATTTTGAACCAGTCTTTGAATCCTTTTCAAATTAATATGACCAAGGCGTAAGTGCCAAAGATGCGTTTGGTTCATCCTCGAAGGTTCTTTTCTCTTAAATGGAAAACTATTTGTGTTATTCAATTCATTAAGTTGCAGTATAGGAGAGATAGGATTTATAATATAAAGATCATCCACCAATTGACCAGAACAAATAAAACGTTTATTTTCTTTAATAACTACTACTTTATTAAAATAAACTGAATGTCCATTCTTTACTAAACTAGAAACTGAAACTAAATTCTTTATAATAGAAGGTACATAAGGCAATTTCTTAATATTAAAATCCTATCTCTACCAAAACTAAGATGTAGATCTCCTACTGCAACTGCTGCTACTCTCGTAGCATTTCCCATATATAGATAAATCTTTCCATCACTAAGCTGTTTGGTTCCCTGGAACCCCTGCAAAGAATTGCATACATGATCAGTGGCTCCCGTATCTACACACCAGGTACTGGTAGATCGGACCGCTAAACACGATTCAACAACTAGTAAATGAGATTTACCATGATTGTTCTGTCTGGCGAGATAAATTGGACATTGCTTCTTCCAGTGTCCTGGCTGCTTGCAAACAAAACATTTGCCTTTAGGCTTTCCTGGTTGTCCTCGTGGCCTTTGGATTGGCGGAGGACCCGCGGCCTTCTTTTGAGCCTTTTTCATTTTCTTCTTGCCTTTCGGCTTTGAAGCAGAACCTTTCTCAAACACAAGAGCACTCCCTGACTTTCTGTTAAGACCCTCAGCTGCCTGGAGTTCTTTAAGCAGCTCCGCCAAAGTATATTTAAATTTATTCATGTTGTAATTGAGGCAGAATTGCTTAAAAGACTCTGATATCGACCTGGGTTTCCCCGTCGATTAATCAATAGATTCATGGTAAAATCCCTACATGATGTATTTTATTACAAGTTTTTAGCTGATAAAGGGATCAAATGGTATAGTTCATTTGTTGGTAGCTTGGAGGATTAGAAGCATGACTATTGCTTTCCAATTGGCTGTTTTTGCATTAATTGCTACTTCATCAATCTTATTGATTGGCGTACCCGTTGTATTTGCTTCTCCTGATGGTTGGTCAAGTAACAAAAATGTTGTATTTTGTGGTACATCATTATGGATTGGATTAGTCTTTCTGGTGGGTATCCTTAGCTCCAAGGATCTCTAGTTCATTAAGAAGAGATATCATCTTAAGAACATGATCCCTTACAGGCGTCCCCTCAGCCATGGTTGTGTTCATCAAGTCTTTCATGGCAACCTGCCTAGCAGCACGACTTTGATCCCGAACATCTCTCGGAGGCTCTCCATCATGTCATAGGCACTGGTCATTGAATGATGCTGATGTTGCAGAACATTTGACATGGATGCCAAAATGTAACACCGCGCCATCTCATCAGCCTTGACCCATTGCTTGTGAGCCTGGGTTTCCTCAGCGGTTGCCCCCTCACCAGGTTGCTCAGGACATTCTTGAGTAAGCACAAACTTGTACTCTTTAGTAGTTAACACAATATCCAAATTTCTTTCCAGTCTATATCGTATGGTCCAGTAAGTTTGTTTTCTTTAAGTATAACAGTAAGTGGATTGAAAGTACCCATTTAAAATCCTGAGAATCACATAACATAAATAATTACGTTTGGACAAAAATTACTATGGATTCGAGTTGAAAATATTGGTTCCCTCTACCATATTTGAAAGGAATCCGCCAGCAACCTGATACACCGCGAATAGTATGACTCGATGGAAAGCCATATACTATCCATCATTTGTTCAGATAGACAATTGCCTTTTAATTTAATTATCCAGGCAAAGTACTTTGCCTAATAAAATTAAACTGCTGACTTTCTTTGGTCCTATAAATAATAACAGTGACTCAGATGGAGAGGATATTATTATTTATAGCTAAGTGTATACCATCACTTAATTTTAGGTCAAGAGTTCCATGAGGAACACCTCTGATGGAGAGGTGACCCACACCAACAATCACCCAAAACATTCTTTTAAAGAAGTTTGTACTGATGATTCCATGATCACCTACATCCGATGGGGAGGATGACATTAGAGCCATCATATAAAATTAATCATATCATCTACAAACCAGTGATAGAGACCATGGGATTTATACTTGATAAATTCCCTCTCCCACTTAGAATTTTAAAAAAAAATTTGAGGGTTATAATTTTTTAGAAAAACTTTTAATTTAATTAATAAAAAATAATGGAATACTTGACAAGGATTAATTCATCCTTACTTGTGAAACCCACATGTGTAGATAATAAAATTATTCTATTCTCATGATTTTAGAAAATAAGTACTTATGTTTTCAAATTATGGAATTAGTTTTATTTCTAAATACACATATAGTTGTCCATCATTTTAAATTAATACAAATTAAACATGCAGCTAGACATCTGAAATATGTCTAGGAACAATTATCCATGTTGTCCTATTCATTAAACATAAAACAATAATAATCATTCAATCATACATAAATAAGGAAACCACAATAAAATAGGAATCCCACTATTATGGTCAAGCTGCAACTCTTGTGAAGAAATCTTCATGGAACCCGATTAGCTCTATGTCGCCACTACGCACGGGGGTCGAGCTGCCCGGTCAGCAACTGCCTTCCAGAACTGTTTTCTGAAATAGCCTTCAAAAATTACCTCCAGATTGCTTTCTGAAATTACTTGTAAATTGTCTTCACGAACTGTCTTCACGGATTTACTTGAGATATATTACACAAACCCTATGCCTCTATAAAGGAGTTCACATGCTATTTCTTTGCAGTAAATTAACCACACATCAATCAAACGTGGGATCCAATACACACAAATCCTATGCCTCCATAAATGAGTTCACATGCTATATTAAAACAGCAAAATTAACCACGGATAAAACCATCGTGGGATCCAATCACACAAAATCAGTGACCATAATAGTGGAATAAGAACGCTGCAAAACAAGGGTTACAACAGTTCTACGTTCTATCCATCCATCAAAACACGCATAAGATCTGTTTTATTCGACAACATGGTTGCGTCCAACCCATACGCAGAATCAACGTTGCTCTGATACCACTGTTAGGAAACTGCGTTCCCAGAATCCATTGACAGCACGTATAAGTTGGTACTTCAAAATAAATTACGTGAAAACTACAATAACCCTACAAGGGTGGAACTAGGGTTACCTTGAACTGCAAAAACGGATTGCTGTAGTAGACGAATCCAGAACACGGGCTCTATAACAGCTCACGATCTTCTACCGTATTCCTCCGCTGCCAGAATATCGAACCGAGTGTGGGCTCTTTCGAAATCCTTTTTGTTTTCTGCTCTCCCTCTTTTACGCTCTCTTTTCTATTCCGAGTTATAATTCTCTATATAGAAAAACACTAACTGAGAAGAGAGCCAAAGCAGCATGTATATATAGGCTACAATAGGGACCATAAGAAGTCAATAAGGAATAGGCTTCCTTATGGAATTAGGAAACCCTAATTCGAACTGAATCAGATTCCTATTTCCATAAATTATAATTCATACCACTAAAGAATTATAATTGCACTCCTACCCTTATCTCAAAAATATATTTCGAGCTTCATGTTATTAAATGCTTATTATCTCCCCACGTTAAGATTACAGTTATCCATTAATTAAATATAATTACTGACAATCATATTTAATTAATTTATTAAAATTCCTTGAGATCCTCTGCTTAACTTATCTGATATGTCGGATACAAAATCCACCTGCAGGGTTTGACATAATCAAAACTTATAAGCTTTCTCAAGGGGATATCATCAATCCCAAAATTGAGACATGGATTCAATAATTAATTAATATCCACCACACAATTAATATTGCCACCCAATCCAATGAGATATTGACCCACTTAAGGATCTCACCCTTTTAGGGATCAAAGTGTAAATATCAAATGTACGTGTCTACAAATTAACTTAGGATTTAGAGCATAAGCACTCATAATAGCCACGAGGTATTAATTATCTTATAAGTCAGTATAAAGATAATTACACCAAGTCAGTCCCGTTTAATACACAAAGTGTACCAGCATGGTGAGTTGAAGCTATACCGTTTTCCGTAGGCAAGACAAACCTACTACAACACCATGCTGCAGGCCTACCGATGGTGTGTCCAATCCCATCTAAGATTGTAAACCAAAATCTTACATTCTATAATATCCGATGGCCTGATCTTCCGTGTGTAAGCCAAACTCTACACACCAAACCACCTACTATATAGAATGAGAGACACACATGCATAATATTAAATAAATAATATAATACAAACATTGCCCACACAGATTCTAAAAAAAATGGATTAACTGATTTTATTAAATGAATAATAAATCAACTACATAAAGCATAGCTTTTAGTATAAATCCCTAACATAATAGACAACCTAGGCCGGACAGCAGCCCACCCCAGCAGCAACCCCTCGTCAATATTAACTTAGTCTCCAGGGGAATATCAGGTGGAGGAGACTCACAATCAGCCACGAAGAGACATGCACGAGTTTTCCGATCAGAAGTAGCATTTCGAATCCCATATAGATAGATTTGCTCACCTTTTCTTCCAGTGATGTCCAAGGCATACACCTTCCCCATGATGACCCCCTGGTGGTAACGTTCACCATTGCCAACTGCTCGGTCAAGAGAGTGCTGATTGACACCAGTAGTTCTTCCGACTTATTTTTGTCTTGGCGTTCGATTACCTCAGGATCTCCAGAGAAAGACTCTAATAGGCCTTAGTACTTGCCAAGTTTGTGGTTGGGGTTGAACATTTAACCTATACAATGAAGGGCCTAAGACCTATTCCAGATCTAAACGAGCTACAGTCACTTTGTAAAAGTTTTCTAATTCTATTTACTAGATGAGTGGTGCTACATTCACTGAATTCTTTGTCACGCCCTGAATGAAAAAACTGATTTATAAGTACATTTTTTTGGATTCGTAATCCGTGACCAGTTGATTGCAGAATTGTCTTTCTGTACTGAACCACACATAATCAACCTAGGGTAATAACTTGTGAAATGCCCAAAACTAACTCACCATACTAGATCGAGTAGTTCTATTCAGTGGCCAATCTCTACCCGGGCCAAGATATGTGTAGCTGTCTAAAGAAGCGTCATCCTGAATGGTTCAGGATACCCAGGGCCTCCTAGTCCTATAACATGAGGCCCTGTTAGAGGAGAAGCCAGACCTCCAGGGCAGGACAACTTCGTCCAGTCACAATACAGCTTGGGACCAGCTCGGCTTGCAGGGAGGCGTGTCCTACACTTCTCAAAATCTGGCAGTTTCCTAAACCAGTTAGGAAACCTCCCAGATTCGCATCAACAGTTTCCTAATCCGATTAGGAAACAGTTCGGATATGCAGCAATCAGCACAAGCTGTCAAATGATTACCTAATCAGACTAAAATGCCTTGTAAGGAAGGACACTTCCTTCTATAAAAGGGTCCTCTCCTTCCCCTTAGAGGGGATCCAAATCCATCCGAATTCAACCTAGCAAATATATCATATTGTCAAGCCTCTCCCAAGAAAACCCCAACACCTACCCTGCGCAGTCGACACTTGGTAGTTCCAATCACCATTGTTCGATCAGCAAGGTCCCCACAGTAGTTTTCTTTCATATAGTGGAGTGCTCTAACACACACGGATATTAGTTCAAACATGCATGGACCCCAAAAATATCAGTTTGACCTTCAAACTAAAACTTATTTTCATAAATAATTATTTTCGACCCCAATGTAGTTTGAAATATTGTGATTTTATTAATTGTTAAAAAGAAAATGTGGGTTCTCACAATTACCCCTGTGGTCAATGTGTGTAAGAGGGAATCCAACTCTGAGAGTCTTAGACCCACAAATTGTGAGACCCTTCATAATTCTTAATACTTATTCATATTATTGCTTTTTCTCCAGTATTACTGATTATAATTTGTAAGAGCAAGTATTATGGTTCTCAAATTTGATTCACATCACATGTGGTAGTTGAATACATGTAATAATTGTGGGATTACTTGATTTGTATTAAAAATTATTTTTATAATCTAAACTATATATTTTGTGAGCTCGTCACACACGTCAACATGCGAATGTCGTATGACCATTTAATCCATGCCATACACTTGTCCCTATTTCTAGGGAGATAATGACAAGTAGTTAGCAAAATGTTAAATTTGTTAACTGCCAACTATGTGTCATGATCCCAAGAAATAGGTAGGGGGCACATGTATGGTATGAATTAAATGGTTGCACCATGTTAGAGTGGTGCGATAGGCTTATGATTGAAGAATTTCTCCGTGTGTTGGGAAGCAAATTAAATTGGGATATAAATTTCGGAACCATATCATTAATCAATTTGTATAACTTGAATTGATGTACCACAATTTGGGTACGGCTAAATTGGAAAGTGAGACTAAAACTGTTGGGTTAAATTTTATTGTTGCATAAATTATAATGGGGCCAATATAACGTGTGTGTATATATATATATTTCTAGTATTTGGATGGACTAGATTACAATTGAAAAACTAGATTACATGTGGAAATTTTATTTTGATCCCAACTCAATATTTTTTGAGGCCATATTTAATAGTAAAGATTTGACAAAATTTAGGGGCCCTAGGTGGTCGTCTCTCTGCCTAACCTCCAGGGCCGGCCCTAATACCATGTAAAAAGCCCAACAGGGGCATGCATAAGCTCTCTTGGGTAACCCTCACCTTGTAAGCCGATTTTTAGGGTTGAGTTAGGCTTCTAATATCTATATAATAAGTTAGGGTTGTGGGTTCCATCCTTTTTAATCTAAATTCAATCTCAACAGTTGAGACAAGAGTGGATATTTTAATCCGTTGGATAGTTTGTCCAACAAAAATTGTGTTAAACCTAATCCATGGGATCTTCTCACATTGATTCTTGATTTGGTAAAATCCAGAATTAATACTAAGCCTTTATAAAACTTACCATTTTGAAATTTAAATAACCCATCAAAATTTAATAATTAAGGAAAGAAAAATTAATAACATCATGACAATATTTAAATTTTTTTTTTTAATTTTCTTCTTTTTTGTAAAATTATGCATATGAATCTGTTTTTTTTTTTTTTAATGTACTCATGTATATGCATTTATGATGAAGAGAGTGCCCGTGGACACATGTACAGGGGCGGATGACACATGTACAGGGGCGGATGCACGTTGGGGCAGTTGTCCCCCCTCAACTTTTCAAAATCACTATTTTACCCAATAAATTTCACACATTATTCATTTTTGCCCCTTAATTGTCCCCTCAAATTTTCAAAATAACCCTTTTACCATATATATTTCATACACTAGTAATTGCCCGTGCCCGTGGGCACGGCGTAAAAAAAAAAGAGTAAAAGAAGTTAAAGTAAATAAAGAGTTTGATACAATTATACACAAATTGTGATCAAAATTTGGTCACTCCCTTGAAGAAATTTCATTGGGATTTTAGCCTGCTAATTTTCATTGGTTCTATCTTTTGTATTTTGCAATATGAATTAGAATATATTGTAAAGTTAGGATCTTTATTGCTTGAGAGGATGCCAAGAAAAATGTGTTAAATTTAGGAGTGTAATGGCCATACCCTTTGGTATTCTAAAAGGAACTATACACAATTAACAACACATATTAATTGGTGTTGAATCTGCCGTGAAAATTTTCACACCTTTTTATACAAAAATGCCAAACATATTGGAGCCCGCTTTTCATTTCATTGTACCTTCACAGAATAGCCACACAGAAAATAATGTTCAAAAATAGAAAAGACAAAAAAGCAAATAAATAAAGTAAAAAAATGCTTGCAAAATACAATTCTAAATTCATCTTTTTAATAAGGGAAGACACAATTCTTGAGCCCCAAACACCAAAACACTAAACCAAATTTCAGCTATTAAAGTTCAACTTCTAGCTCTCCAGATTCTCCTTCCCAGCACCGACGGCAGGTTCGTCTTAGCAACCATACTGTGCAATTGAATTAACCTGCATCTCAAAAGTTGTACAAAAATGCACAAAAAAAATAAAAAATAAAATGATATCATAATATTCGAAAGCCAGGGCACGAGTTATTGAATATATATATATATTCGGAAAGTTAGATATAAAATTGTATCACTGCCCGACTAGGAAAGTTATAAAAATCTAGTCTCTCAAATTAATTCTTTTAACGTGAAATACATTCAATTTTGCTAGATTGAAGGCAACACATTAACTACATATGCATATACATATATAGATGTGTTAATAAATTAAGAGAGGAAAAAAAAGCTTCTGCCTACATAACTCTCAAAATCTCTCTCTTTCTCTCTCCCTCTCTCTCTCTCTCTCTGTGGCTACAATGGCTTGTTGCACCTTCAATCGTTTGTTCATAGCAGATATGAAGTTTATTGACATTAATGTCAATCATTAGTAAGTCCCATCTAATGCACACAAGAAATTCTAAGTACAAGTTGTTGATTCCAATGAATAGGGGCGCCATTGTACAGCTTTACAATCTTTCACGCTCAACTACAAGGACTTTTGCCTCCTTCATTCTCTCTCCTTAAAAAAGGAATTTCATCCTTGGAACAATCTTTATCACCATATTCGACTGATGATAATGATGATGATGGTGGTGATGATCTCCAAAACATACATGAGAAGAGTAAAGTATGCACCTATATATGTATATATGTAACGCCCTAAAGACCAAACCACGTGGACAAAGTCAATGAGTCAAACAATACAACATAAAACACGGAATAGTCCAACGTGGACCAATCCACAAGGCATAAGCAAAGGGGAATCCTACGTGGATTCCAAAGAAAAGTCAAAAGTCAAGGATTGACCCACGAGGACCAAACAAGTCAAATATGGTCAATCAACATAGTTTTGGTTTTAAAATGAGTTTAAAAGAAAGTATAAAGAAACCCCAAAGGTTTAAAAGAAACAAATATTGAAGTTTGCTTTGAAAGTTTATCATAGAAGATGTTATGAAAGATTTCAACCAAACGGTCCTTAAGAAAATGAAAGTAATATTTTTCCCATAAAAGACTAACCATAGCCTAAATATAAACCAAAATAGATTTCTAAAATTTTGAAGTCTTTGAAAAGCCACTATTCACAATCAGGGGGTCTTTCGACCGGTCCGAGGGGTACATTCGACTGGTCGAATGCCCCTCTGCAACAAGAAAACATAAGTAAAAGAAATATCATTGAGTTCCAAACGGACTCGAGTTTAAAAGACATGGATCAAACAAGGATCCAAGAGGATCTTCACAACATAAATAAGATCAAGGAAAATTACAAATATATTCTTGTAATTAAAATCTAAGAATGAGATAACGAATATTAGCAAGTACAATGTTCCTACCATGAGCTACAACATTGGAACTTTAACAAGTAATATGACTTCCTCATAATGAATCTTCCAAAACGAGATGCCACACGTCGGATGACTCTTGGGCCTTGCCCTAATCAACACTTCTTGAAAAAGGGGGTTTTATAGATTCATTAAGCACGACGACTTAGTAGAAAACATTGTAAAAATGTACTACTACTTCTAAGATCATGCTAAGACATGCGGTGCAATGTTTTGCCGCCGTGACAATGCAATTAGCCGTAAGGCCAAACCGTGCAACTTTCCAATACCAATTTCCATAAACACTCACTCTCAACACCGGATGCAAGCCACTCCAACGTGAGTGTAGCAAACAATATCTCCAGTAGCTAGCCGAATATGACCTTGCATTTTCGAATGTTTTAAGGATCACAAACAACTTTCCTCACTTCACACCCGCTTCCAGAATTTCATCAGTAACTACCCCAAACTGGGATTTCAAGAGACATTCCCCAATCGTGGGAATTCTAACAATATTCATAAGTCCCAAGTCAATGCCATGAATGCTTTGCTGACTTGGCGACTATGAAATGCTACTAGATGTGATTATGCTTCTACAATGTCATTGCTAAAAATACAATGTTAAGAAGTAAACATGGCAGTTCATGATACCAAAACTAAACTAATCATGGAGTTTATATAGAATTTAATCTTCATCTTAGGCAATTAGGATATTTCTAACATTAATTAGTTTTTGAAGCCATAGAAACTCAAATACCACTTAGGTTTAGGCATGGATTCAAGTAAGCACATAAGAGCAAGTAATCATTTAATTAATCACATAGGAAGATTTCCGAAACAAGATTAGTTTTTATTAACACTAACCTACACATGGCAAACCATAAAATTAGAAATAATAGTGCACTTAAATAATGAAATCTACCTCTTGAGTAAGTGAGCAAATGCTCACACCAAAGAAATCCAAAGAAGAAATTATGCACATTAGCATATTCCCCAAGCAATTAACACCTAGTTAAATAAAATTACATTTAGGAAATATAACTATGGTGAAACAAAACAACACAAACTACCTCTTGAGTTCTAGAGCAACAAACTCAATAAATAGGAAAACAAAATGGAAAAGGAGTGAACCTAAAGGAAGCTCTTGACAAGGGGAACAATTTGATCTCTAATAGCCTTACTCCAAAAATGGCTTGATGGTGTTCAAAATTGAGCTTGAAGCTTTAAGCTTCCATGGAGGTTTTTGATCTCCAAACAAGAGAGAGAAATGAGAGATATAGAGAGAGAAAAGAAAAAGAAAAATTGAAGGAGATAGGGAAGAGTGGTCGGCCAAATAAGGGGGAAAAGGGGGGAGGTTGAGTGTTGTCTTGGGTTTAGTTCCCAAAGTCAAAAAGTGTCACACCCCAACCCACCCCAGTGGATTAGAGTACGTGTAACAAGACTATGCGCACCCAAAATACACTAATAAGCAAGAAATCATGTTAGTTATTAAGAAAAAACACAATTTGAACCAACATAAAAGGGCTTGGTGCGATAAAAAGCCCAAAGGGCAAAATGGTCATTTATGAAAGATAGTAAAATTTTATACCAAAAGATAGATATTTGAGTCCTGGTTCCAATGCAAAAAAATGGCGCACGAATATGAGTTTTCTAGAAAAAGTTATGCACGTTTCCGTAAAAGTCATTGTGTGTAGATTAATCCGGCTGCAGATCGATCCGTCCTTTAAAGCTGGATCGATCCATCTTAGTAATTTTCCAGCACAATGTCCTCCCAGGAGTCCGGATCGATCTGCCCTTTAACCTGGATCCATTTGGGTTCTGCATAACAGTTTTCTGCGGCTAAAAACCCCTGCTTTTCAAGTCCAAGCTATATCCAAACACAACCAAACTTCATGGGACTTCAAGAAAACATTTCAAAACTATTTACCAACATTCTTAACATTTCCAAGCATGTAAAACATATGTATATATCACCTCTTAGATCAACACGACCATGAACTCATTTCTTTTGATTGAAACACGTTCTTGACATTCGTCTCTTAACAAAACTAACATCTCATGAAAGCATCAAAGATCATTCCAAAAACATTCCTATGTGCCCCAAAACCATAACCAATCCTCACAAGAGTTACAAAAGATCATTTTGCCCATACTTGATTAGTTATACACACACAAAACTCACAATGCTCCAACTAAGAGCTTAAGCATGCATCAAACCAAAATTTCCCAACATGAGTATAACTTGTCAAATAAAAGACCCCAAATCTAGTTTGCCTTTCAAAGTTACATAATCTACAAAGTTCTCTCCATACATACACAACTTGTGGATAACATATTACAACCCATACCACAAGATACAACCAACACTAAATTGAACCTTGCATATCATAAGTTTTCAAAAACATGAGTTAACTACACATCTCCAAACCATAAGTTGCATTAGGAAACTTAAATATCTAGATATATGAACATATTGACACACATCTTATAACCCTCACTCCAACCCGTCATGTGGATCATTTCCTTTCCTGTTCTCGTTCCATACCTGCGGTGGTTATTCAATAAGCACACAGAAAATAGTATTTGCTTAAGCTTTCGCTTAGTGAGTAAAGCTAATCACATGTATGAGTGTATGTCATATTCAAAGCACAAGTCAACAATCAATATATCATTTAGTCTCTAAAAGACCAAATTTCAATTCACCGTGACGTCGCTCTTGCCTTTTTCCCTTATGTGCATATAGCACCTCTAAATCACACTATTTTACATACCCTTCCACAGCTGGGTAGTCACCCATACACCTTTACACAGTTAAGTGGTGATTACCCTTACACCGTTGGGTTTTACCACGTCTCCTTATTATGGAGTAAATCCACAGTGAACCAATATAAGGCTTTTTTCAACCCACATAACACATAATCACATAACTATCTCAACATGGCAATCCTTGCAAAATTAGGCATCAAAACCCACATAGATTCACATACTAATATTCACAATTTTATATCCATGCATTAATCTACAAGAATTCAACATACTAGCATAAAATTAGCATATTAAATATGATTTTACATTCAGACCATGGATTAGAGTCACTCACCTCTTACAGATTTTACCCCAAACAAGCGATTTCCTTAACGATTCTTACCCAAATCATACTCAAGAGTAATTCCTACAAGTTTTCGGCAACCGCGTGTCATCGATTAGAATGAGCTACCAAAATCCGACGATTAAAACCTAAAAGAAAAGTATAAAAATTATCATGTCACCTCCACGAGTCCGAATACGGCTTCGGTTCGCGAATTGGACGAACGGCGTCGACGATAACGGTGTTGGCAACTCTCGTCTTCTCGCTTATCTCTTTTCCTTTTATTTTTTTTTCTGTAAATTATGAGGATACTCACCTCTTTGACACATATGCAATGCATGTTGTGTGTTGCCAATCCCTCATTTTCTTCACTTTTCATTTACACCCCCAGAATTCTTAAGTTCCTGTTATGAAGTCTCCCAAACATTCCATTAACTACCCAATTATCTAATAGGTGTTTATCTAAGTTTTGTATGGGTTGCCCCCACATGGGTCCCAAATATTTTGTGAAGTTGCTAACGTACCTACTAATTATATCATTTTCATTTATGCCCTTATTTGCTATACTAAACTAGCATTTTAACAACGAACATATTAATCAATGTAATATGGAAGCTACTAAGCATATCTCCAACTAATCATATAAATGCATCTAGTCATTTAAATGCAAATTTCATAACCAGGGCCCTTCACTGGGTCCCACTTCATTACCTGTCCCTCCTTACTGAGGACTTTTCCAATGGTGTCCTTAATTGAACACTTTCTCGGGCGAGTCCAAGCCTCCCCCTTAATCCATTTTATACACTAATTATATAAATTAATGCATATTAACATGTTGATTAGACCTTTTTCTGAGTACGGGTGTTACATTTCTCCCCCTCTAGATAGAAGTTTGGTCCCCAAACTTTGCTCTACTCAAGTTTCAACCACTCATAGTTGTCCTCCCCAAACTTCAATTTCCCATCTTCTAATTATCGTCTCAACTAAATGATCTATTAACTATACATGTCGCCTCTTTATCCATGGTAGCTGTCCCTACGGTTGTGAGTTGGAAATTCTAGCTCCCTTTGTTCTCTTCCCACCAGCGGCTGCACAGAACCTTGAGTTGTTTCATCTGATTCAAAAGAATCCGAACCTCCTTGCCATTTATTAGGACATTCCCGCACTCGATGACCCGGTTGATCACATACATAATCAATACCCTTAATCACCTTGCTCCGATTTGGACGGTTTCTCGCGATATGTCTGAGTTCTTGACAAATATTACAAGTTATCATTTGATAGCATTTTCTCCAATGTTGTTTATTACACGTGGAACACCACGATCTCTCATCACTTGAACCACTACTTATCGATTAACTTCCAGATTTTTGTCTTTTAGAACTATCCTATCCACTATACTAGCTTGACTCTGGCCTCTTATTTTGTTGATTTATTTGAACTTGTGGATTCAATTGATACCCTATATCCCTTTCAGCAGTAGAAGTGATATCCAATGCCCCGGCGAAAGTCTAAGGTCAAAACACAGCTATTCGCCCTCGAATATCTTTTCAGAGTCCTACCCCAAACTTCCTTCCTTTTACCTTTTCATTTATTATCATATCTCCAACAAACCTTCCCAGACATGTGTATTGTGCCGAGTACTCTCTAACCGACATCCCACCTTATGTTAACTCCATGAACTCTTGAGCGTCTCAGTCTTTGAAGGACTCCGGGAAGTATTGCTCGTTGAATACCTCTAAGAATTATTCCCAAGTTGTTGGTTAACCTGGGCACAGCTTAGTACGCCACCAATACTATACCTCATCCTTCAACATGTCAGCAACAAATAAAACTTGTTGCTCTTATGTACATGGTAATACCCTGAATATCTTTTCTATATCGAAAATCCAAAAATTTGCTTTCATTGGGTCGGCTTCCCCATGGAATATAGTTGGCTTTTGCTTGTGAAATTTTGAAATAGTAACAACTTCCTCCCTCGGATTGGGATTCGGTTGCACTAGTCCTTCCTCAACCATGCGTGTCTCAGCCACTTGGACTAGCCCTTCAATAGCCCTTTCAACTCGTTCTTTCGGGTTGGGTTCTCAACTCCAGACATTATGTTCTTAGAACCCACAATATAATGTACACGCACATGTTACTTTAAATAACTCTATGGCATGATAATCAACATTAGAAACATGCTAAGTAAACGTGCATGCAGGATCATGTAACTATGTGTCATTGTGTGCACACTACACATCGTGCGTCACTCGTCCCCAAGGCTCTAGCCTATTACTCTGATACCAAAAATTTTCACACCCCAACCCACCCCAGTGGATTAGGACACATGTAACAAGACTATACGCACCCAAAATACACTAATAAGCAAGAGACCATGTTAGTTATTAAGAAAAAACATGATTTGAACCAACATAAAAGGGCTTGGTGCGACAAAATAGCCCCAAGGGCAAAATGGTCATTTAGGAAAGATAGTAAAATTTTATACCAAAAGATAGATCTTTGAGTCCCAGTTCCCATGCAAAAAATGTCGCACAAATCCGAGTTTTCTAGAAAGAGTGATGCACGTTTCCGTAAAAGTTGACGTGCAGCAGATATGTGCGCCGATCGATCTGGTTGTGGTCCGATCCGCCCTTTAAAGCCGGATCGATCCATCTTAGGAATTTTCTAGCACAATTTCCTCCTAGAAGTCCAGATCAATCCACCCTTTGACCCAGAACGATCCGAGTTCTGTAGAACAGTTTTCTGCTGCTAAAAACCCCTATTTTTCAAGTCCAAACTATATCCAAACACAACAAAACTTCATGGGACTTCAAGAAAACATTTCAAAACTATTTCCCGACATTCTTAAACATTTCCAAGCATGTAAAACATATGCATATATCACCTCAATTGGATCAACACGACCATGAACTCTGTCACGCCCCGACGTAGCATAAATAAGGAAAGCGTTTAATTTCCTTTATGGACCCGTAGGTCGCGACAGTTTGAAGGATCGATTCCGTCCCAAACGTCGAACAACAGTAAACAATAATAATCAGAGCAGAGAAATCAAGGCTTACAAAAAATTTCCAACTTATTACATCTTATGATACGGGGTCAACTAAGGCACAGACCGCCTTGAAAACAAAACAATAACTTAGTGTCTCCTACAGTCATTCTTATTACAAAACGGTCCATAACTTAAAACAGGTAAACTTAAAGCATATAATTAAGTAAACAATTTTCTCATCCGAGGGCAGCCATTCTCAATTAGCATAGTCGTATGATTCCTCCTGATCATAATCTGAAAAACCTGAACACGAATGTCCAGGACGCATCAATGTCGTCAGCTTTAAAAAGCTGGTGAGTATTAAAAACATGACTTTGAATGTAAAACATACTCATTTATCTTTTTCCATTTTTTTTCAATTTGTAAAATCAATAGTTAAACCGCAGAAAGAATTCATTTTATAAAACAACAAGGAATATATCAAAAGTCGTTCATTCATAAAATAGTTACTCGTGTATGAGACAATGCACCACACTCATCTTGCCGACTCTTTTCTCTCGACAGCCACAACAACCCACTATCTTACTCCTGGTATCTTTGAAACACTAAGATAGCCACACTTTAGCAACGGGGCGCCAGGGAGTGTCCAGTTTGCCTCACACTTTGGTCCGGGGTACCAGGGAGTGTCCATTGCCTCACACTTTGAATACCTAAACCGCCATGCAAATACCGGAGCAACCTCACGCAGTATCCAGACTCGGGTATCAGGGAGTGTCCGTAGGCCACACTTTAGCACTACCATGGGTGCCAGGGAATGTCCAAGTTCGGCTTCACACACTTTAACGCTTCCATGGGCGTCAGGGAGTGTCCATATTTGCCACCGTCGCATTTCAAAGATACCCTCGCCGCAACCACAACCACAACCACAATTACGACCACAACCACAACTACAACCACAACCACAACCGCAATCTCAACTCAAAACTCGTACTCTTTCCACACTGACCATAACTCTTTTCCACACCGACTGACACCCCCATGCATGTACCACTGACCCTACATGAATGATATGCACTTGAACCTAAGCAAAATGCTGAATTAAAGGAACCACACACGTACGGGGATTGATAAGTCATAATACAATGTTTTAATCATTCAAACATAACCAAATAGAGTTCTGATTAACTAAATTTCCCAAACAGAACCTTATCAGTACTTAAAAGTTGAACCAAACAGTCCCTTAGCACAAAACAAACAAAAACCACAAACTGGCAGATCGCGCGCGCGGGTCGTTCGCGCGAAAGATCGCTCGCGCGGTCTGCCCAATTTTCCTTTTATATATAAACTTTTCAGCCTGCCTGAAAAAGTCAAGGTCGCGCGCGCGGAATCGCTCGCGCGAGGGGTCTCTCGCGCGATCCTCGCTCGCGCGACCTGCCTAAATTTCATTATATATATATAAACTCTTCTGTCTGCCTGGGGAAGCAAGGATCGCGCGCGCGGGTCGCTCGTGCGAAAGATCGCTCGCGCGGGCCGCTCGCGCGAAAGATCGCTCGTGCGATCGTGGCGCGAGATGAAACAGAGGCTTCATCTTCTTCGTCAGAACTGCTCTGTTCCAGCAATTCAGGGGTCTTTTGACCCATTCTCAATTCTGTAACTATATATATCATATAATATATGGATCTCTTTGTTTTTCAACAAGGATTAAGAATCTACAATCGATTTTATACGAATCAATCTATAACTCTTGAATTTTATGAAAGATTAAAAGTTCATAAAACTAAATTTCGAATATACTTTCTCATGTGAGTAAATTAGGCTCCAATACTTTAAACATAGTCTATATGTACCATAATCTTTCATTAATATCTACAAAAACAGATTTTGGTTGAGTTTGAAAAGTTAGGATTTCAAGCTATGAAACTTCAACGTAAATTCATGAATGGTGATCATAAATTCAACTACACAATCTAGCAAATACTGTAGGAATTACATGCTAAGTGAGTTTAGAATACTCACAGATGATTGAGATATAAGAAAATAAGTTGAGAAAGAAACCCAATAAGAATTTCAAACTTCAAGTTTGGCTATGGTGGAGAGCTTTCTCTCTCTATATAAAAATTCTGTATAAGCCTCTGTGGTTCTCTCTAACTCTCTGTATCAGTTTTGCAGAATGTGTGTGATGGATAGAGATGTGAGTTGTGCATATATAGAGGTAATTAGGTGAACTTGGGCTCCAAGTCCCTTCACTAAGGCTCAACAAAATGGGCTTTTGTTTAGTTAAATGCACATATAAATTATACACAGCCCACATACATATACACATTCTCAGATGATGAAGGGGCAAATTAGAGTAGTAGGGGTCAAGGGGTGTTTGGCAAATCCAGCTTTTGGCACAAGCACAATACACAATAAAAGACATGGACAAACAAAGCATATGCAAGTAGTCATGAAATCACTTATAGTGTTTGGGTAATACCACTTATGGCACAACATAATACATGTACAAAAAATGCACCCCCAAACAAGGCATGGTCAATCATTTCTTTCCATAATTGGTAAGTAAGCATAGTCACTTCAACCTTTACGTCCAAATCACAAACTGTGCAAGTTTAATGCGGCACGGACAGTTTTGAACATAAACTGGTATTTTCGGGGTGCGGTGTTCACCACAAAAATACAGAAATTTCATTTTTTGTGTAAGAATTGATTTCTCGGTTTTATAAAAATACTGATTGAATCCAAAGAAATTATTTTCGCCGTCTTTGAAATACAGATTTTGAAATCCACACGGGTATTATTGATTTTATGACAATTACAGTTTGACCCCAACAAATCCTTAGCTTGAAATCATTCAAGGAATAAATTTAGAACATGAGAAATGTAATTAAATGAAGCAGTCAATACCAAATGAAATTAAATATGACAATGCATTTACAAATTAAATAAAAATGCAGGTTATTACACCCTTCCTCCCTTAAACAGGATTTCGTCCCCGAAATCAAGACTGACTAGTCATGAAACAACTCCGGGTACTTCTTCCTCATATCAGCTTCAACTTCCCACGAGGCTTCATTCTCGTCATGGTGATTTCCACTGAACCTTCACCAACGGAATGTCCTTATTCCTCAGCTCCTTGATACTCTGGTCCAGAATCTTCACAGGTCTCTCCTTGTAAGAAATGTTATGACTCGTCTCAATGTCGTCATAACTAACCACGTGTGAGGGGTCACGTATGTACTTCCTCAACATACTCACGTGAAACACGTTGTGAACCCCAGACATCTTCGGAGGTAGCGCCAGTCGATAGGCTACTTTCCCGACACGTTCCAAAATCTCAAACGGTCCGATGAAATGTGGAGCTAATTTCCCTCTCTTGAGACCGAAGCGTACCACCCCTCGGGTTGGTGAAACCTTAAGGAGCACGTGATCTCCAACACTAAACTCCAAATCCTTCCGGCGTCAATCAACATAACTCTTGTACCGGCTCTGAGCGGTTCTAATTCTTTCCTTGACCAAAGAAATCTTCTCATTGGTTTCTCTTACCAAATCTGGTCCCAACGGCTCTGTGTCCCCAACTTCTGCCCAACACAACGGAGAGCGACATGGTCGTCCGTACAATGCTTCGAACGGAGCCATACCTATACTCGCGTGATAACTATTGTTATAGGCAAATTCAACCAACGGCAAGTGTGTCTCCCAAGATTCTTCAAAATCAATAACACAAGCCCTGAGCATATCCTCTATGATCTGATTAACACGCTCAGTTTGTCCATCTGTCTGAGGGTGAAAAGCAGTGCTCATCTTGAGCGAGGTTCCCATGGCTTCTTGCAAACTTTCCCAAAATCCAGAAGTAAAACGTGCGTCACAGTCTGACACAATTGACACCGGTGCACCGTGAAGTCGCACCACTTGTTGTATGTACATCCGGCTTAACTTTTCCACCGGGTATGTCATACTATAAGCAATAAAATGAGCAGACTTCGTCAATCTATCCACGATTACCCAAATAGCGTCATGATTCTGCTGCGACCGGGGCAATCCTACTACAAAATCCATGGTTATATGCTCCCACTTCCAACCAGGAACATGTAGTGGTTGCAACAGTCCCGACGGTCTCTGATGTTCGGCTTTGACTTGTTGACACGTCAAACACTTAGATACAAATTCGGCCACGTCTTTCTTCATACCTTTCCACCAAAAATTTCTCTTCAAATCCTTGTACATCTTCGTTCCTCCCGGGTGAACTGTATATCTTGACTTATGTGCTTCTTCCAGGATATCTTTCCTTAGCTCTTCATCACCTGGCACACATAATCTATTCCTGCACCGATATCCTCCATCGACTCCCACCTTCCATTCTGCCGGATCTTTCTCTGACATCTTCACGAACCATGTCTGAAACTTCTCGTCTTCTTTCTGAGCTCCAATAATGCGGTCGATAAGAACAGGCTGTAGGATAAGACATCCGAAAAGTTGTCCCTCTCCTTCTCCAGCACTCTGTACGTCGAACTCCGCCAATGTCTCCAATGCTCGCCATTCTCTAACCATTAAGGAGGCGATCGTCTCACGAGTCTGTCGACTCAAAGCATCAGCAACCACATTAGCTTTACCAGGGTGGTATTCTAACGTGAAGTCGTAATCTTTGATCAACTCCATCCATCTGCGCTGCCTCATGTTCAACTCTTTCTGTGTGAACAAATACTTCAGGCTCTTGTGATCGGAGAATAAATCAAACTTCTCACCGTAGAGATAGTGTCTCCAAATCTTGAGTACAAACACTACTGCCGCCAACTCCAAATCATGAATAGGATAGTTCAACTCATTCGGCTTCAGCTGTCTGGATCCATAGGCTATAACTCTGCCATCTTGCATAAGTACACACCCCAGTTCTTGATATGATGCGTCACTAAAGATAGTGAACTTCTCATCAGGCTTGGGTATTGCTAGTACTGGCGCGGTAGTGAGTCTCTCTTTCAACTCTAGAAAGGCGCGCTCCTGCTTCTCTGTCCATTCGAACTTCAAATTCTTCTTCGTCAACCCAGTTAAAGGTGCTGCTATCTTTGAGAATCCCTCAACAAATCTCCTGTAATAGCCTGCGAGTCCAAGAAAACTCCAAACTTCTGTAGGGTTGCTCGGCCTAACCCAGTTTGACACAGCATCGGTCTTGGACGAATCCACTAAAATTCCTTGAGATGACACCTTGTGTCCCAAAAATTTAACTTCTTGCAACCAGAACTCACACTTACTGAACTTGGCATACAAGTGATGGTCCTTAAGCGTCTGCATCGCAATCCGTAGATGTTGCTCGTGTTCTTCTCCTGACTTAGAATAGATCAAAATATCATCTATAAAGACGATGACAAACTGATCCAAATAAGGCTTGAACACTCTGTTCATCAGATCCATAAACACTGCTGGGGCGTTCTTCATTCCAAACGGCATTACCAGAAATTCATAATGACCATATTGAGTTCTGAAAGCATTCTTAGGTATGTCTTCTTTTCGTACCCTCAACTGATGATATCCCGACCTTAGGTCTATCTTGGAAAATGTCGTAGCTCCTTGTAGTTGATCAAACAAATCGTCGATCCGAGGCAAAGGATACTTGTTCTTGATAGTCACGCGGTTCAATTCTCTGTAGTCGATACACAATCTGAGTGTACCATCCTTCTTCTTCACGAATAACACCGGTGCTCCCCAAGGCGATGTACTTGGACGTACAAAACCTAGGTTCTCGAGCTCTTGAACTTGTTCTTTCAATTCCAATAGTTCAGTGGGGGCCATTCTGTAGGGAACCTTGGTGATCGGTACGGTACCCGGTATAAGCTCAATACAGAACTCTATACTTCTCTCGGGCGGCAAACCAGAAATGTCTTCAAATACTTCTTCGAAGTCCTTGACTACAGGTATAGACAACACTGTCGCTTCTGTACTGACGACTTCGATGTTGGCTAAACATCTCGTGAGGAACCATCTCTAGAAGGGTTACATTGAAAATCAAAGTGTTGATTCTCATTGTCGGGGAATGTAATTCTCTTCCTCGCACAATCCAACTTCACTTGATTCTGAGACAGCCAATCCATTCCCAGGATTATGTCGAACTCCTTCATTGATAGGACAATCAACCTCGCAGGGATTTCACGGTCTCCTAGCCGTAAAGGACAATCCTTGCACACGTGTCCTAATCTGACTGTAGCTCCTAATGGCGAAGTAGCCTTCAAAGCTTTCTCTAAGCGATGAGGTAAGATACCCAATCTCCGAATTATATTAACAGATATGAACGAAAGAGCAGCACCCGTATCAAATAACACTTTAACATGAGAGTTAAACAGAGTTAATGTACCTTCTACTGCTTGTTGATCAGGTTGAGCTTCTCCATAATCTCCTTCTTCATACGCAGTTCCATCATATCCCACTGCATCAGGGATAACATCATTCAAGCGAGTCTGTCCCGGTTGACCATAAGTCACCTGCTTAGGAGCAGTGCAGAACCTGCTGATGTGACCTGGTTCACCACAGTTGAAGCAGACTATCCCTTGCTGAGCAGCACGCCTCGGTGCCTTGCAATCACGAGCCAGATGTCCAGGGTTGCCACAATTGAAGCACTTTCCACTACTACTTCCTTCTCCTACTCGGGGTTGAGTCGGATAGGTAATAGCCTGGGTCTTCTTTCTTCCGTCGAAATTCCTCTTCTGCGCGCCCTTGGGTACGATTCATTGGTGGTCTATTCCCAAATTACCCCTTTGAGGCGGTCGGAATTCAAATTGTTTTCGGTTCACTCGCGCATCCTCTTCCAGATCGGTAGCCAAACCAACAAGTCCTTCAAACGATTTATCTAGGTGGCCGAGAGTCAGGCGACGAATCTGAGGTGTCAGCCCTTGGTTATACTTACGGATCTTCTTCTCCTCAGTATCAACCAGGTGTGGAGCAAACTGAGACAGTCTTTCGAACTGTGTGGTGTACTCTTGCACCGACTTGGTTCCTTACGTCAGGTCTATGAATTCCTTCTCTCTTCTGTGCCTCTCTGTAGCCGGGAAGTACTTCTCCAAAAATCTCCCTTTGAATGCAATCCACGTCATTCCCATTGCAGCTCCATTCCCGATAGTAGCTATGACCGAATCCCACCAATCTGCGGCAGCATCGGTCAACTGAAACGTAGCCAACCACCTCTTATCCATCTCGTTGCACTGGACAGCCTCGAACATACGGTCCATCTGTCTTAACCATTGCTCGGCCTTCCAGGGTTCTGCGGTACCCACAAACTGCTCGGGCCTTAGTGCACGGAATCTCTCCAGCAATTTGTCTCCAGTCTGGCGGTCTCGTCGGTTTTCATTCTGATTACTAACCCTTTCGAGACGTCTAATGAAAGCTTCAAATATTCCCGGGGGATCGGCAGCCTCATGTGCTCCTTCGATCAAATTTCGGTTCCTCCTTAGTCCTCCAGCCATTCTATGCATGATAGTGATAGTAGAATGAGGAAAAATGCATGCAACAGTGCTATGAAGCAATTTAAATGACAACGACATTCAAAAGAGTATATTTTATATATATAACTTCTTGTCAAGTTGATAAAAAAAGCATGTATGATCAGATCAATGCCTACCCTATCTGTATGGGTTAGGACGCATGCAAGAGTTAATGTTACAAAAATGGGGTCATTGCCCTACACTCTAATGCATGTAATTACAGTTGCAAAAAGAGACAGAGCTAATAGTTAAAAGTAGTTAATATGTACACAGCCATATCTAGAACGTCAATCGTCCCCATAAGCGGTTATCAGGAGATCTAGCGAATCGACAGGGCGAAATCGCTGCACAACGAACGGTCCAACCCCGTCATAGCTGTGAGAGGTGGACGATGAAGCAGGTATAGGGGCATCTGCCTCATCTACCATCTCCTCAGGTAAGACTAGCTCAAGTGCTAGCTCAGCTGCCTCAAGCTCAGCGGCAAGATCATCTAAACCTATGCCGTCCTCTATAATCTTCCCACCTACTGGGACCACATGAACAACCTCCGCATCGTCCTCGACGATGGGAACTACTGGCGGGGGCATCTCTAGCTGAGCCAGATGGGCATGCACAATCTGGATCTCGAGGGGGAGGTAGAAAGCATCGCTATCGATCAACCTCAAAACCTCAACCAAAACCAAGCGCTGAGCCTCTGCAAAGTAACGAAGCTCTAGGCGGATACGAGTCAAATCAACTAAACCTACCACGTGAACCTGGTGCCATACTTCAGATACTATAGTCGCTGTGGCCAACTGTTCAACGGCCGCAAGATATAAGTCGAGAAAGGCTGGGATCACTGCCCCAGGTGTCACAAAGTGTCCTCCAAATCTGTCTGGTACATAAAGCGGATGAGCTGGATCCATACCTGATAAAAAGGTACTACTTAAGTCAGGACAGAAAAATCTTAGGCGTTTGGGTTCTGAGTCTATCCTCCCTGTCGTATCATCGGGTGTGTAACACTTAATGGAATGTGGAATCGGGTCTATACTGGTAAACCCTAACCTGGCTAAACTATCTTGAGATAAATAATAACCTGGCTCTGATACCACTAAATCCTGTCACGCCCCGACGTAGCATAAATAAGGAAAGCGTTTAATTTCCTTTATGGACCCGTAGGTCGTGACAGTTTGAAGGATCGATTCCGTCCCAAACGTCGAACAACAGTAAACAATAATAATCAGAGCAGAGAAATCAAGGCTTACAAAAAATTTCTAACTTATTACATCTTATGATACGGGGTCAACTAAGGCACAGACCGCCTTGAAAACAAAACAATAACTTAGTGTCTGTTACAGTCATTCTTATTACAAAACGGTCCATAACTTAAAACAGGTAAACTTAAAGCATATAATTAAGTAAACAGTTTTCTCATCCGAGGGCAGCCATTCTCAATTAGCATAGTCGTATGATTCCTCCTGATCATAACCTGAAAAGCCTGAACACGAATGTCCAGGACGCATCAATGTCGTCAGCTTTAAAAAGCTGGTGAGTATTAAAAACATGACTTTGAATGTAAAACATACTCATTTATCTTTTTCCATTTTTTTTCAATTTGTAAAATCAATAGTTAAACCGCAGAAAGAATTCATTTTATAAAACAACAAGGAATATATCAAAAGTCGTTCATTCATAAAATAGTTACTCGTGTATGAGACAATGCACCACACTCATCTTGCCGACTCTTTTCTCTCGACAGCCACAACAACCCACTATCTTACTCCTGGTATCTTTGAAACACTAAGATAGCCACACTTTAGCAACAGGGCGCCAGGGAGTGTCCAGTTTGCCTCACACTTTGGTCCGGGGTACCAGGGAGTGTCCATTGCCTCACACTTTGAATACCTAAACCGCCATGCAAATACCGGAGCAACCTCACGCAGTATCCAGACTCGGGTATCAGGGAGTGTCCGTAGGCCACACTTTAGCACTACCATGGGTGCCAGGGAATGTCCAAGTTTGGCTTCACACACTTTAACGCTTCCATGGGCGTCAGGGAGTGTCCATATTTGCCACCGTCGCATTTCAAAGATACCCTCGCCGCAACCACAACCACAACCACAATTACGACCACAACCACAACTACAACCACAACCACAATCGCAATCTCAACTCAAAACTCGTACTCTTTCCACACTGACCATAACTCTTTTCCACACCGACTGATACCCCCATACATGAATGATATGCGCTTGAACCTAAGCAAAATGCTGAATTAAAGGAACCACACGCGTACGGGGATTGATAAGTCATAATACAATGTTTTAATCATTCAAACATAACCAAATAGAGTTCTGATTAACTAAATTTCCCAAACAGAACCTTATCAGTACTTAAAAGTTGAACCAAACAGTCCCTTAGCACAAAACAAACAAAAACCACAAACTGGCAGATCCCGCGCACGGGTCGCTCGCGCGAAAGATCGCTCGCGTGGTCTGCCCAATTTTCCTTTTATATATAAACTTTTTTGCCTGCCTGAAAAAGTCAAGGTCGCGCGCGCGGATCGCTCGCGCGAGGGGTCTCTCGCGCGATCCTCGCTCGCGCGACCTGCCTAAATTTCATTATATATATATAAACTCTTCTGTCTGCCTGGGGAAGCAAGGATCGCGCGCGCGGGTCGCTCGCGCGAAAGATCGCTCGCGCGGGCCGCTCGCGCGAAAGATCGCTCGTGCGATCGTGGCGCGAGATGAAACAGAGGCTTCATCTTGTTCGTCAGAACTGCTCTGTTCCAGCAATTCAGGGGTCTTTTGACCCATTCTCAATTCTGTAACTATATATATCATATAATATATGGATCTCTTTGTTTTTCAACAAGGATTAAGAATCTACAATCGATTTTATACGAATCAATCTATAACTCTTGAATTTTATGAAAGATTAAAAGTTCATAAAACTAAATTTCTAATATACTTTCTCATGTGAGTAAATTAGGCTCCAATACTTTAAACATAGTCTATATGTACCATAATCTTTCATTATTATCTACAAAAACATATTTTGGTTGAGTTTGAAAAGTTAGGATTTCAAGCTATGAAACTTCAACGTAAATTCATGAATGGTGATCATAAATTCAACTACACAATCTAGCAAATACTGTAGGAATTACATGCTAAGTGAGTTTAGAATACTCACAGACGATTGAGATATAAGAAAATAAGTTGAGAAAGAAACCCAATAAGAATTTCAAACTTCAAGTTTGGCTATGGTGGAGAGCTTTCTCTCTCTCTATAAAAATTCTGTATAAGCCTCTGTGGTTCTCTCTAACTCTCTGTATCAGTTTTGCAGAATGTGTGTGATGAATAGAGATGTGAGTTGTGCATATATAGAGGTAATTAGGTGAACTTGGGCTCCAAGTCCCTTCACTAAGGCTCAACAAAATGGGATTTTGTTTAGTTAAATGCACATATAAATTATACACAGCCCACATACATATACACATTCTCATATGATGAAGGGGCAAATTAGAGTAGTAGGGGTCAAGGGGTGTTTGGCAAATCCAGCTTTTGGCACAAGCACAATACACAATAAAAGACATGGACAAACAAAGCATATGCAAGTAGTCATGAAATCACTTATAGTGTTTGGGTAATACCACTTATGGCACAACATAATACATGTACAAAAAATGCATCCCCAAACAAGGCATGGTCAATCATTTCTTGCCATAATTGGTAAGTAAGCATAGTCACTTCAACCTTTACGTCCAAATCACAAACTGTGCAAGTTTAATGCGGCACGGACAGTTTTGAACATAAACTGGTATTTTCGGGGTGCGGTGTTCACCACAAAAATACAGAAATTTCATTTTTTGTGTAAGAATTGATTTCTCGGTTTTATAAAAATACTGATTGAATCCAAAGAAATTATTTTCGCCGTCTTTGAAATACAGATTTTGAAATCCACACGGGTATTATTGATTTTATGACAATTACAGTTTGACCCCAACAAATCCTTAGCTTGAAATCATTCAAAAAATAAATTTAGAACATGAGAAATGTAATTAAATGAAGCAGTCAATACCAAATGAAATTAAATATGACAATGCATTTACAAATTAAATAAAAATGCAGGTTATTACAAACTCATTTCTTTTGATTGAAACACGTTCTTGATATTCGTATCTTGTCCAAAACTAACATCTCATGAAAGCATCAAAGATCATTCCAAAAACATTCCTATGTGCCCCAAAACCATAACCAATCCTCACAAGAGTTATAAAAGATCATTTTTCCCATACTTGATTAGTTATACACACACAAAACTGACATCAAACCATAATTTCCCAACATGAGTATAACTTGTCAAAGAAAAAACCCCAAATCTAGTTTGCCTTTCAAAGTTACATAATCTATACAGTTCTCTCCATACACACACAACTTGTGGAGAACATATTACAGCCCATCCACAAGATAAAACCAACACTAAATTGAACCTTACATATTATAAGTTTTTCAAAACATGAGTTAACTATACATCTCCAAACCATAAGTTGCATTAGGAAACTTACACATCTTGACATATGAACATATTGACACACATCTTATAACCCTCACTCCAACCCATTGTGCGGATCATTTCCTCTCCTGTTCTCGTTCCGTAGCTGCGGTGATTATTTAATAATCATACATAAAATACGATTTGCTTAAGCTTTCGCTTAGTGAGTAAAGCTAATCACATGTGTGAGTGTATGTCATATTCAATGCATAAGTCAACAATCAACATATCATTTAGTCTTCAAAAGACCAAATGTCAATTCACTGTGACGTCGCTCTTGCCCTTTTCCCTTATATGCATATAGCACCTCTAAATCACACCATCTCACATACCCTACCACAGCTGGATAGTCACCCACACACCTTTGCATAGTTAAGTGGTGAATACCCTTACACCGTTGGGTTTTACCACGTCTCCTTATTATTGAGTAAATCCACGTATAACCAACATAAGGCTTTCTTCAATCCACATAACACATAATCACATAATCATCTCAACATGGCAATCCTTGCAAAATTAGGCATCAAAACCCACATAGATTCACATGCTAATATTCACAATTTTATATCCATGCAATAATCTACAAGAATTCAACATACTAGCATAAAATTAACATTTTAAATATGATTTTACATTCAACCCATGGATTAGAGTCACTCGCCTCTTACAGATTTTACCCCAGGCAAGCGAATTCCTTAACAATTCTTGCCCAAATCATACTCCGAAGTTTTTCCTACAAGTTTTCGACAACTGCGTGTCACCGATTAGAATGAGCTACCAAAATCCGACGATTAAAACGTAAAACAAAAGTATAGAAACGATCATCTTACCTCCACGAGTTTGAATACGACTTCGGTTCGCGAATTAGACGAATCGCGGTGACGGCACGACGAATAAACGGCGTCGACAACTCTCGTCTTCTCTTTTTTCCTTTTATTTTTTTCTGTAAATTATGAGGATACTCACCTCTTTGACCCACATGCAATGCATGTTGTGTGTTGTCAATCCCTCATTTTCTCCACTTTTTGTTTACGCCCCCGGAATTCTTAAGTTTCTATTACGAAATCCCCAAAACATTCCATTAACTACCCAATTATCTATTGGATGTTTATCTAAGTTTCTTATGGGTCCCCCCCACGTGGGTCCCAAATATTTTGTGAAGTTGCTAACGTACCTACTAATTATGAATTATTTTCATTTTTGCCCTTATTTGCTATACTAAACTAGCATTTTAACAACGAACATATTAACCAATGTAATATGGAAGCTACTAAACATATCTCCAACTAATCATATAAATGCATCTAGTCATTTAAATGCAAATTTCATAACCCGGGCCCTTCATTGGGTCCCACTTCATTACCTGTCCCTCCTTACTGAGGACTTTTCAAATGGTGTCCTTTACTAAACACTTTTCTCGGGCGAGTCCAAGCCTCTCCCTTAATCCATTTTATACACTAATAATATAAATTAATGCATATTAACATGTTGATTAAAGCTTTTTCCAGGTACGGGTGTTATAAAAAGTGGATAGGTTACGTGTGGGTGGGTATAAGTTAGGTTTTAGTGTATAGCACACCCAATCTAAAGATACATAATTACACGTGTACCTACTAACCAAAATGTGATACCAATATGTATCAAATTAAAATACATTATCCCAATTCAAGACCCACATTGGTCAAAAATTACCAAGTTACCCTTTAAAAATTCTGGGTTTCTACAATCTACTCCCCCGTAAAAGAATTCTGTACCGGAATTCGAACGAGAGCGAAAGGAACTCAAACAAAGAATGGTCCACGGCCACACCAAAACGCCGTAGTGTCACAAAACAATGTGAACACTAGTACAACATGAGAAAACGAAACATCTCACACATCGATTCCAGAAACGAAAGGGAAGCTCAATAAAATCATCAGTAAGCACACCAAGAGTGATGAGGAACAAACGCCAGGGACATATGAGGTCCAATATTAATTGACGGAGTCAACTCTAAAGATCGACAATAATAAGGGACATGAACCTCCAAACCATTGGATCAACCAAAAATGTACTTGAATGAAAATAAAGTACAACTGGATATCTCAAATTCATCAAATCAAAGCAAAAGCAATCCCTTCAATAGGAACACGTGATCACAATGAACACAACAGGTTGTTTTATACCTAGAATTTCTCTAAAAATTGAATAAGCAACAAGTATACAAAGGATATGTATATCAACAAAAGATAGGTTCTAATCATCAACCGGAAGCCCAATCCAAAGAACAGAGAGTAACCCATAGAATGGAAATAAAATTGTATAACCATCACTGATGGTGAAAACATTCGCAAGACCCAAGGAATAAATGTGATAAGCTTCAATCGGTATATAAAAGAATCGAAGGAATATATTACACAAGCGTGAAATATCACACAGAGATTGAATTACTATTAAACACAAGATTCTCAAAGCAGATCAATGATATACTATCAAAACAATCGTCATGCGAAGCAAAAGTATGATGTTTTAAGACACGAGTTCAAAAATGAACCAAATCACTAGGTCAGCTCCCAAGGAATGATCCAAACACTCAAGAATGAAACTAAAGAAAACTTCACAAAGTAAATGATATACTCGGTACTAAAGACCGTAATGACTCAAAGCTACGTCTTAACCATGTAAGAGGTACGAGTAACAAAGACTTACTCGTAATACACCGCTCCTTACCAAAGACAGTGATCAATATAGACACAAGAGTTTATAACAATGGCAACGGGAAGTCGATAGAAGAAATGATTATCACATCCCAAAACATAAACGTCGCTATAGTCAATTATAACGATTTCACTAATAGATGGATCTATTGAGAGATCCCATCTCAAAACAATATGGAAAAAGAAATGCCATTGCCAAAAGTCAAAGGGTCTAACAAGGAAAAGTGTTTAAGAAGACCAATGCTGCCATCAACAAGACAACAATAAATCAAACAGGTGAACGAATGGATATAAACAAATAAGTTCACCAACCTTTGTTATCGCACGCGACAACCAAAAAAAATATATCAAGGAATTACGCCTTGACCAAAACAAGAAAACATATGGTCATAATGATATCAAGCTCCCGAACCTTCAACTATTGAAAGCATGATTCACATCAAAACGAACTAGAAGTTCCCGAACTGGGTGATCTCAAAGTGTCACACGAAAGATGGAAGCAAACTACGCGACACACCTAAAACAAGAGTTATAACAAACTCATGACACAATGGACCATAAATAACGAAAGTCTTCAAGGAAACACAGTTGAAGTTTTTTAACAGAATGAAGACAACTCTACAGAAGTTGCCATACTAACCGAAGGTTATCTCAAAAAAAACGATCACCAAGAATCATCCTATGCTCAAAGTAAGGATGAAATTGAAAGGTTGCAATGATCTCCAACAAAGCACAATCACAAAAATCTCACGACAGGGTGAGGAAAAAGAAAAAAGGACTCACCGATCACAATAAACAAGTAATGCACCTAGTGCATGAATCAAACTCATCAACAATGACATCAATAGTAATCCCTCAAGAAGGCATGAAAGGAAAATCTAGGGGTCTGACCAGCTATCAAAAGCCCGTAACACAAACATATTGACCTAGAAGGTCCAACCACAGCAAGCATAGAATCTCACATGATCCACCTCTAAACACGAACTAAATTGAAATTAATAACAGAAGAATATGCCTTATGCATACTCTTAACACTGATACAGAAGTAAGGTGGATGACATCAAGTAGATACTTTCATTCGAATAATAAAAAGAGAGAAAATCAACAAAAATAGACAATGAAACTCAGTACAATAAAATGTATACTCCACAGAATCAACTAAATTCCCCTATCAAACAATCATAGGATCATAGGAATAACAATGGTTTACATTGATAGGCCACCTCAATGGGCCACAAAATTAGGCAATTGCCAGTAAGTTCAAAATAATATGGAAATTCAAGTTATGAAATACAATCAAGATTCCTTAACAAGGACAAGGTACACTTGAGTTCAACATGCAACAGGATCGGAGAACTCACGAGTGACTCTAAAGTCTAAACGGGTCCGTGGTCAAAACCACCGACACTAAAGAAAAGAAAGAATCAATCGATAAGGAAAACAATCCTTACAACCACAGCAAAAGGATACATCTTATGCAGATTTACACAAAACTCTAACACACTATAACAATTAAATACTATATGAACGACCATAGTATTCAAAACATAGAAGATTACGCTATTGCAAAACAACCACAAGCCCTCAAGGCGCATAATCAAATGCAATCGAAATTTAAGCCTTAGTAAATAATAAATTAAGGCTACCAATCAACAAAGATCTACAATACGCAAGAGATCTTACTCCCATACTTGAATTCATGGAGATAACGAAATCGAGGATCTCAACAATAAATCATCTAACAGCATCTATCCCTTGAGAAGTAGGGAAAGATCCAGGTGTTCAACAACTTAATTTTGAATTCAATGAATAAACTCTAAGAATTTAGTTAGGCAAAACCATCAGAGGAAGATCGATTGAAGAATCAATGAGTCCAAAGAAAAAGGTCATCACAGCACTACAGTGCAGCGTACCCAAGTTCAAAACTTAAGGGTGAACTAGTTTGAAATGAACAACCATTAATCACGAGAATCAAATCAATAAGGCACAAACATGCTTTCAAGAAAAGATTTGGAACAATGGAACCACAACGCTCTAGCAAGAGATCAGAGACCATAAGGATCAAGAATAAGCCTACTTCCAACAAGTACAACAGAGACAAGAATCCATACTTACTCACAAAGGAAGAAACACTAGAGAGTACGTGTTTCTAAGACCAATATCACAGCACTAACCATGCAATGTTAACGACGAATCCTCAATGAAAATTATAACAAAAATTGATAATGATTGATAAATAACTCATAGAAAAGATTTCACCAATCAACAGGATATGCAGTTGTGGACCCTGAACTGTGGAGAGGGTCCTAGCATTCCCTAGATAGTGTCCCAGGATGGATCCCAAGGACCATACTTCAGGGAAAACTAGGACTTCCTCATGCGATCCTAGAGACAAAGAGTCGCCACATAATTTTTATCGGGAATCAGGAAATCCAAGTTTGACTCGCCCAAAATTGAATAAGGTTACTCACCCTTCATTACCAGAAACGAGGTTCGGGGGTCTTGGTACGAGAGGGGAAAGAGCCCAAGCAGGACTAAAGCACCCCCTCCTTGCCCTACTGAATGGTAGGCCTTGATTCAAATATCCTTGTTCTTAATTCATAATTGATGTTGTTTCCTCAAACATACTAGATAATATATACATATCAAAGGGAACAGCTAATGAAAAATCATTTCAAAAGATTAAATCAAGTAGTAGTCGGATTCACATGCAATACAAGGGAGAGGTATACTTACAGTGGCTAGTTCCGCCCGGGACCGATGCAAGTAAAGGAAACATGTTGTGATATGTAAAAAGGAACGAGGAGACTTACATTGGTTGACTCAAGCGGAGTCACAAGAAAGGAAACGAGTAATGCAATCATGCAACAATCCTAAACAGCATGTCTCTAACAAATAATCATATAAATGGAGACTATTCGAAAGGACTTTGTGTCGTTGAAATAAAGTTGTAAATCTAGAAAAATTCTAAGAGAAAGGATAGAGAAGGTACACGATACATGGGCACTAAGCCACATGTAGACGAGGCAAGCTCACAAATCGAAGTCCGGATCCATTGCATTCAATTCTCTGCACCAAGACACCAAGGAATACCCAAGCATTGCAAAAACACAAGCAAACCAATGATATGCATGAAAATAAAGAAGAAAATGTTATCAATCAAATTTCCAGATTCAGCAATCTCTAATGAATCCTATCAAAAGTGGTATAACATGAGATGGGTTAAAACCCTTTTATAGAAAGTTAGATACATGTCTTAATGAACTTCTCCAAAAAGTAGGACGTCATTACCAGTTTTGAAGTTTGAGAAATAAGAGTTTTGGGAACAGTGGATTAGGACTGTCTACTGTTCTTGTAAAATTCATAATTAATTCTACAAAAATCATGTGAAGCTCTATTTAATATCAAAAGAAATCTATTTGACTGTAGTTCATGAAAAAAATAATCCCATGGACATGTCATGATCTTAAAGTCTCTGAAAGTTGTTTTAACCAGACTCTGTTATTCTGGAAATTTGGTATCATTTGACAAAGGAATGCAAAACATAATAGAAATTCATAAATCATGTTAATTAAGTTAATCTAAGCTTTTGATCTCTCATCCATTTATCCTAGAAGATTTGTAAACCAAGTTTAAGTCATCAATTATTGTTGAACGATCAAGGTATGACCATTTTGTATATATAATCATGATTGTAGTTTAAACTTAGAAAATTTCAGAATAGTTGTATCAACTTCAAACACTTAGAAAATAATCTTAACTCGATCGTATACTTACGATTTTACATCGGCATATAGATACACGAGTTAGAAATCATCCCCAAAAAGCAAAATATCAATAGCTATTATAGATTTTCTGAAATTCAAGCACAAAGAGACTATGTTCAAATCTGTTAACCGCTTTCTCAACAATTTCTAAAAATAGCATATGGATCCTAAAAGTTCTCAAAACGGATCAAATGAAAGATAATTCATCAAAAATTACCCAAAAAATTTGAAATCCATAAAACTATGGGTTTTGATGGACCAGATTCTATGGGCAAAACCAATCTATTTTGCTGAATTTTATCTAATTCATTTTAAAGTGTGAGGAAAACATCTTAGGTGTTGATTGAAGCTTATTAGAGAGATCAAACTCATAGATCAACTTAATTATCATAATTCCCAATCAATTTTGCCCTCAAGTTATATGAAGAACTCTAGATCATGGATCAAAGGGACTTACAAATATTCTATTGGAGATGAAATTCAATAGGAATTCTAGGTAATAGGAATAATCAAGAGATATGTATGAACATATGAATCATCCTTCTCATAGATCATACTTCCAAACCATCATAGAATTCAAAATAGATACATATATATAATTATGTATGCATGGATTTAAACTAAAATAGAAGAATGAAATCAAAATTGAAAATCAAAATGAAAATCAGTCTCTAATTAAGAATTAATAACAAAATCAAAAGAGACTTGGATCTAGTTATGTGAGTGTGTGAAGAACAAGAGAGGAAGAAGATGAGTGTTCTAACAAATAAAACAAAACTAAACTAGATCCAAGTCTTATAGATCTATATATAAAAGTAGGAATTAGAGATGAATTATGATGTTTACCTCTTGGAGGATTCTCAATTATGCAATCAAAGTTGATTTGAAGATCTTCTTCTTCAATTGTTCTTCAAGCTCTTCAAGCATTCATCCATGGAAGTTAATGGAGGCAATTGATGTCTAATTCATCTAATCTAATTATCTTGAGATTAATTTAGGAAATTTTAATTCATAATTCACTTCCTCTCTCTAGAAATCTCTCTTGAATTCTAAGTATATTCAAAGCTACTTCAAGATGACCAAAGCTCTAGGTGCTCTCTAGATCAAGTATGTCAAGATGATCTCATATGGATCTATATATAGAGTTTTGAAAACTTAACTCTTAAGTTTCAGGGTTAAAATAGTGATTTTAGAGGTCAGAAAAGGGTTAAAATGGCCATTTTAGTGCCTAAACGCAGTTTCCAGGCAATTTTCTCGCAGTGGGAGGCTTCTAGAAGGGTTTGGAACTTAAAACGCTCAATGGAGGCGGCACATTATAGGTGGCGGCTTAGGTATGACCTACTACCCCATAAATGGGACCCGCCATTTGCTTTTCTGGTTCCCCTAGCTGCCCTTATGCCCTAATTTAAATATTACGTTCACTGTTTTTTCTAGATTTTCGTAAAAATGCTTTTTGGTGTCCGAAATCGTCCGTTTACATACTGTTGGAAAGCTGTCGAGTTGAATTTTAGTATAAAAAAATTTTATGAGGTTTTGAAATGAAAATTGAAGTTCAATTGAAGTTCAGAAGACCTCTGGAACTTTCGTCTTCTTTTTGAAATCAAACGACTTCTTTTTCAAAATTACTTTTAAATGTGCGTCGATTTTGAACTTTTCTTTGAAATTGAATCTCCAGATACCTAGAATACTACATTTAGAACACTTCATGTTCATATAACCCTGAGTGAATATGAATTCTGAGAGATGATTTTGACAAAACCGAGATTTATGCATGGAAAAGGGCTTTTCTGAGCTTGAAGTCACTTTTCGAAGTTTGATCTTTCGATTGTGTGGAATCCATTACCTTCTACAGGGTACTTTTCATCATTGAATCTTCCAAGATGTTGTCCACCCTAAATCATTTCAGTGTGGTCAAAATTTGGTGTCTACAGTTTGTCCCTCTTTAGCAGAGCTTGTTGTGAACAACGTGAACTGGAAGTGAGTGCCAAAGCTAGAAGGCACCCAATAACCATGCTGAGAGGATTTTAGGAAAAATACAAATCCGCAAAAATCAAGAAATTTAAAATTAGAGAAAATCAATAAATCATGAATGCAAGAATGCAATGCAATGCAATGCTAGGTAGAGGCGACTAAATCTAAGCTGCTGCTGGTCGTGCTCCGCTGGAGCTGCCTATGTATCCTTTCTAGGAATCAAACCAGGGCGTAGTTCAAGTGTGTGAGAGGATAGAGAACAACACATAAACAACAATACAGATGAAATTCTCCTATCCTAGGATGCTGATGTAGCATGAAAACGTGAATGTGCAAGTGCTAGAGGAATCGTCCTCAAAGGTTCTAGATGCAGAATCTAATGCAAGGGATGCAACGCCTCATTCTCACAGTCGAATATGTCTAAAGAGAAGTGTGCTATCTGTATCTCAGATGATTCTCAGAGTCCTGTCGGAGTCTTTCTTCTGAACTTGAGGCTTGTAGGTGTCATCTACATCTCGGACGACTGCTGAAGTAGAAGAGTATCTTGGATGAATTCTGAATCATGTCAAACAACTTTTAAAAAAAAGTGTCCTAACCCTTGGACGATTGTTGATGTATAGTCCTTCTGCTGGGGATGAATTGCTGATGTAGAGGTCATCTCCTTACGATGAATTTGTATAGGGTATCTCCTTACGATAACTTTCTGATGTAGAGGTCATCTCCTTACGATGGCTTTTAAAAGTAAAGGGCATCTCCATATGACGACTTTCTAAGGTAAAGGGCATCTCCATACGATGGCTTTCAAACGTAAAGGGCATCTCCATATGACGACTTTTTAAGGTAGAGGGCATCTCCATACGATGCCTTTCAAAGGTAGAGGGCATCTCCATACGATGACTTCCAAAGTAAAGGTCATCTCCATACCATGGCTTTCAAAAGTAAAGGGCATCTCCATATGACGACTTTTTGAGGTAGAGGGCATCTCCATACGATGGCTTTCAAAAGTAAAGGGCATCTCCTTACGATGACTTTGTGAAGTAGAGGGCGTCTTCGTATGATGAAATACAAATGTAGAGTGTGTCTCCTTACGACAACATTTCAGTAGATGCTTCTGCTAGCTCAATCGATCCAACATTCCTTCTGAATAAAGGTACAATAGATGCTAATTCAAAAAGTGTTCACAGATTATGATCCCTCTCTGAAGGTTGACAAGTGCCAATTTCTGGCGAAACAACTAATTAGCGGATACCCATTCTGATTCATGGATTCTTGAGATATACCCACTACACCAAAAGCCCCATTTTCTAACGGACAAAATATGAGATTTCTAACGGAAATTTACCGTTACAAATTTGTAACGGTAAATTTCTGTTGGAAAAATTAAAATCCGTTAGTATTTTGCATTGAAAGTTAGAAAATTTCATTAAAAGGAAAATGCAGTGGCATTTTCTGTAAATAAATCCCAAACAAATGAAATGCGGTGGCAATTTTGTAAATAAATATACCAAATATTTCCCCCCAATATTTTCCCCCTTAAACCTGTAGATCCCCCCTCTCTCCTCCTTTACCATTTAGGAACCGTAGAGCTCTATTTCCCTCTCTTCTTCTTCTATCTTTTCCCTCTGGTATAACTTTCTGATCATCATAGCCCGAACCACCAAAGCTCGTGCCGCCGTTGTGGTTACTCATACCGCCGCCGCTGCAGTTACTCATGTCATCGCTACCGTGATCTCTCTGTCTCTGTCCTTCTCTCTCTCCCTCGCACTGTCGCAGCAACTACTGGCTTAACTCCCACCACCGGCTTTGTCCGGTAAGACCTCGCCGTCACCATCAGAGTGAGATCTCATCTTCCATCGCCATAAAATCTGGTTAACTCTCTCTCTCTCTTTCTCTCTCTCTAACACACACATCAGATGTGTACCAGACACACACGCATTACTTCGAGCACACATAGACACACACTCCCCTTTTTTTTATTCAAATATACATATATGTGTATGTATATACATATATAGATCTATCACAGAGTGCTTTTGCTTAAGAAATTTTTGCTCTTTTGGATTTTGGGTTTTGCCTAAACAAATTGGCTGCTACTGCTATGGATTTTTTGGAGCTAGAGATTTTGATGTCACTGATTTCTGCTACTAAGATATGTGACTGCTGGTTTTTTATAGGTCACTGATTTTGGCCGCTTCAAGGGGATTTGGATATCAGGTCTTTGGGGGTAAGGTTTCTGGGATTTTTTGCATTTCAAAGTATCAGGTGCATGTCTCGATTTATGTTTGCCTACTTTTAATTGATTGTAGATCTATAGATTTCTTGGTGTAGAATTGATTGTAGAGGAATGCTTGTCGCAGCCTAATATTAATCTTGACACTTCAACTGGTATCATCCTACACAATTCAGAAAATTTGACCAAACTGCTCTAGCATATTGGCATTTGTAAAAAAAATTGTTCTATAGACTTTTGTTTTTGCAGCATAGCACGAAACATAAGTTGAGCCCACAAGTGTTCACCTATATCTCTGCTAAAGCATCGTCATGCGTCTTTCTTTAAACAAATTTGAATTGCAAGCATAAAATGAAACCATGCCAAGGAAGTGGCAATCTTCCATCTCTCATTATTTTAGAAAATTTTGCATTTGTAGCTCTGTGAGCAGTTTTGAGAATGCAACCTCTAAGCTCCAGATTTTTTCACCAGAGACCATATTGAGCCAAACTTTAGGTCTGTGGAAACATTCTAAACAAAGTCTTGGATTGCACGGTGTTTAATGGTTTCTGGTTACCAGTAGACATGTGTGAATTTCCTTGATTATTGCTACTGCTGAATAAACTTTTTGAAAATTATTTATTTTGATTTCCATCTAGTTGACTTGAAAACTTGTTCTTATTTCTCTATTTATTACTGCAGTTGGGTTGCAAATCACTATAAGTGGATTGTCTGGAAACTCTCCTGTTATGAGAGATGCTATACATCCAAATCTTCTGGAAAGCTTTTAACAGTGTCTAATGTGCTTGAGGAATTGAAATATAGGTATCCATGTTGTATCAAGTATATATTTGTAGTAATTAGTCTTAGACATCTATGAAAATAATTTACTATGCCTTCTCATAGATATGAGAGAGAATTGAATCATGGTCATTGATCTGCAATTAAGAGAATTCTTGAAGGAGATGCGCTGCCTTCATCAATGATGATGTTATGCATTTCATCTGTTAATTCAATCTGTTAAAAATAGAATTAACTGATGGGTGGTAAGGAAACGTTACTTTTCATATTTTCTCTTTCTATATGAAGTTCTTGGATGTACGAAAACTATATGTTTCACAGGTACTCAATGACTGCTCTCTTGGATGGAATGCTGTCGAAGGAGCTAGCAGCAGCGAAATTATTTGTGGGACAAAAACTCAGAGTAATTCATCACTATCCTTTATGGTTAAAACTTAGTAGTTTGCATACCCTATTGCTTACAGTTTATGTTATCATCTGAAGATCTGAGGAGCTGGATTATCTGGCTAGGTTGGTCATGTTTCTCCCATTGAGGTTGTTGTTCGATTCATTTCTTTATTCAAGTTGAGTTGTTGGAATGAACTTTATAGCAGTCACAAGGTTCCCTCCAATTTTTGCTTCAGTCTCAGGCATCAAGGATGGGTAGTTTACTGTTACACATTAATGGAACATATAGAGCTCATTGGGCTGATCGTTTGGGATTATGTAAGAAGTTACTATATTATAATGCACTATAATAAAGTCGCAGTTTCTATTTGGCTGTAACATTTTTTGCAGTTTTTCCTTCTGCCTCTTCACAAATGGCCTTTGAATCTGTATCTCTAGGTAAGGGTGATGGCGTTCCATTAGCATTTAGGTGTATCAAGGCTACTGGTGGTCTTGTTCCTAGCACAGTAGTTGGAGTCTCACGGATATACCCTGTTCTTTACAGGGAGAGATAACCATAAGTAGACCTTTTTTTTGTTTGTTTTTTTTTTTTTTTTTACGTGAAACGCCTCCAAAGTTTCGTCTATGATAGTACTTCCTAAGCTTTGTCTACTTTTATCTCTCCTATGCAGGTTAAGCAATGAGGGATTTATTATGAGATCAGAGGGGATGGAGGGTCATGCGATGCAGTTGTATAACCAGAGGTGAGCCTTACTCTGCCATAGCAAACCAACATTATATCTATTTTTTTTATTATTTTTCGAAAAAGTTCTATTTGTCTAGTTTAAATGATTTTTGATAAGTAAATCACTATGGCTAGCTTGAATATTTTGCTTCCTTTGTAACCTTTAATGTCAACGCTGGACAATATTTGTTTGTGGTGATGGACTTATGTTGATGTTTAGGTCGAAGAAATAACTGTGGCAGAGTATTGTAATGATAATTTGTTGCAATATAGTTATTTAGGTCTATTCATATCTAGATAGTATAATGAGTCCCTTTCATAAACTAGTCTTAGAGCACGTGCTTTGCACGTGGTTGGTGTAAAAGGAGTAAAACTTTAGGCACACCCATTTTCACAACTTTACCCCCCACAACCTGATGTGGCAATCATGGGATGGTGTATTGGGTTAGTTGGTTGAATTAAATGGTGGGTCCCATGCCCTCCCATGGTTGCCACATCAGGTTGTGGGGGGTAAAGTTGTGGAAATGGTTGTGCCTGAAGTTTTACTCGTGCAAAAGAGGGTAGATATGAACAAATAGAAGGATCAAAGTGGCTAAACTATTGACTCGTTTTTAACATCTTTTTGAGACGTATTAAAATCTATGAGAATCATTTCAGCTGTCGTGTAATATTAATTTCTTTAGATTATAAAATATCTTTTTAAGTGTAGAAGTGAAGTACTCCAAAACACTTCCTCATTGTTCATTTTTTAAAAATAATTATCACAATTTTGACTATGTTCTGTTCTTGCTAATTATGTGGTCATATGGGTGCAAGTTAGTATGGAAACTCCGAAACCAATTTGAAAAAAACTACGATTATAAGCACATGCATTGCATGTGGATGATGCACAAGTAAAACCGCTAATTTGGATTACATTTTTATCACCCATTTCCCCTTGATAAAACTGTGGAACTGAACATCACTACTAAAATTGGTCAAAAGTAAACACTTAATACTTGTTAGGTTAGATTAACCCCCATATGTAGGGACAATGTCGCTATTTAATCTACCTATGTGCAGCTAATTTTTAACCATTAACCCCTTGTGGGGCTAATTTTGGGATTGACTGTCTATGTAGGGTTAATTTTGTCACTTAAACTCTCTTATATAGGCCTAATTTTAACACTTAATCCCCATGTGGGGCTGTTTTGGGGGAAACCTTAACAATTTCATTTTAGTCTAAAACTACAAATAACTAAAAATTTGTTCATGCTTATGCAAGGGTGTGCCAAATAGTATAGCATAGGAATACTATTGTCAAATTATATATATATATATATATATTAATTAGCATTAAAGAACCTTTTTGCAGAAGGTTGGTGGTTCAATCCACCCAAACCCGTATTAGTTCCAGAGGTGGCTTTTAACCCAATGTTGTTCCTATTGTGGACCACACAAAACACCACTAAATAAATGAACTTTGAATTTTATACGTTTGAGTGCCTTCTTTTTGACAGGGGAACAGCACGCTATGCAAGTGTACATGCGCATTTGGGTAGGAATGTAAGTAGAAGGAATGACCTTAAGTCATTGGCTTGTACCTTAATACTATATAAAGATTTATACTACATTAAACAGACATTTTAAAGTCATGGAGAGGAGTGATTGTAAGTGCTCATTTTGGGTTTTGGGTGAGGAGCATGTATGAGGGGCATGTTCGTGGCTGAAATAGCTCGAAATGCTTCTTGTATATAATGGGTAAGACCGTAAGCATAGGAACTTATTATTAGCGTCTTGAAATAGTAAGTGACAAATTACTAGTTTTAGGAAAGAGTATGGGAACACTTGAAAGATTACAGCTTTCTTCGTCTTGAAAGCAAATAGTTACAGTATATGGAATGTTGTCATAATATATAATTAATACTTACGTAACTATTTTTTAAAAATGAAATGAATTAAAATTTTATTATATCAATAGACATTAATTTTGAGTATAGTTAAATTAAATTTTTGTATACCCCAAAAAAAAAATGGTTGTCATGATATATACCTTTGGATTTCATCTTACCCATTCAGAATTTTGAATTATATACTACAATGTGATTATATATCATAAGATTCATAACCTACGAATATGTTTTAATATCTAAACGCTAAAAAAAATACACTAAACTTACAATGATTCTAACGTAGATTTTACAATATCCAATCAATAATCGTCCAATGTAAAAAAAAGTAAGCAAATAAATAAATAAGATAAGATACTTTTCTGATAAACAAAATAGATTTTGAACAAAAACATGTAGAAAAAACTACAGAAAAATGAAAAACAAAAATGCCAACAAATACACATTCAACAAAATCAAATTGATCTTCTCCACGAACTCCCAAAGGATACTCGTACATGATTAAATTTTGTGTAAGAGTCATATTTAACTTTGGATTAAACTTTAGTACTCTGTACACACTCTTGCACAATTAGCAAAGGTGTTTAGTTGCTGTAAAGTCTGGATTGGTTCTTACCCCACTGAGTATCATCACTTAGTGTTGGTAGTGAAATGTCCTTTGGCTGAGTAACAAAAGTCAGAAAAAAAAATGGTGTTAGTTTCAGTTGGGATCTTCTCAATTGTATGTTAGACTTGTTAGTCAGAGTAAAATATGTTTTAATTTAACAATACGAATAAAAACTAAAAATTAAATTTCAAATTCAAACCTTATCTTTTAGATGGATATCTGGAATGACTAAAAGTTAAATTAGAATAAATAGTATTGAGTAATGCTATGTTTCCCATATTCTAAATTTAGTTTTCAACTACTTTGTAAGTTGTACCAATGTCATAAGGTATAAGGTATCACCGATCACCGTCACTAACATGGTACAACTATTAAGTTTCCCAAATCGCGATAGTAATTTTGTCAACTTAAAATCTTTTTTTTTTATAAATAAAATAATAAAATTGGAATCTAATATTAGGTTCAATACTTATCACTTTACATGTATCTATATTTGATCTGATAACTCTTAGAACTCTTAACTTAAAGTTGGTTCATTGATAAGGTAACATACATGAACAACTGTAGATACAGAGATATAAACTTGCCATCTCATGTGAAAAATTCTATTCCCTTGATCTGATTATAATTTGTGGATTAACTAAGAAAGAGAAGATAAACTAGGGGCCTTTATCAAATAATAATATATATTAATTAGCATTTACAAATATTTGCATCTATGATTGATGATAATTACTTCAGAATGCTTACAATGTAATGGTAAATGTGGGCTTATTATTCTTGCAACTTTGTTTTGTTCTTGCAACATTCTTGGATTTAATTATGAGCATGTAGAAGTTTGATGAATAAAGCAGATGAAATCTGCTGATTCTTTAAATGCCACTTTTTGTTTCCAAATTCCATTTTGGCTATAGTTAGAAGGTATAATTTACTCAATCTTCTCTTCTCATTACAAACCTACTTTGTTGAAAGAGGCAGAGGGAGATAAGTAGATTCATGTTTTTTAAGAGGATTTTCCTTTTAACTTTTTGATTTATCTTCGACTTCTTTGTCATGAATGCTATTATAGTTCGGCCATCCTGAGTGGATCGACTTCCCAAAAGAAGGCAATAGTTGGAGTTATGAAAAATGCCGGCGTCAATGGGACCTGGTGGATACAGAGCACCTGAGATACAAGGTTCAGAATCTCATTTTTTAGCAGTTAATATATGTAGCGTTTATGAAAATACGAGTACATTAGCATTTTATGCAGCGATCTATTTCAATAATATAAGCTATTGGTATTTCTTCAAATTCTTTAGACGACGTCCCATAACATCAAAAAGTTTTCTTTTGCAAAGTCTGGATGGGAACTAATCCTTGAAAAACGCTGTTTGTTTGATGAATATTTTGTGCTTCTCGCTGATATGTTTTGTGGATGAATTTGATTTGTCTTGTCAGTTGCTATTAACTTCTTGATGGTACTGAATGGAAAATTTTCTTGTGCCAGGTGGGCCATGATGTGGACCATTTCACATCCCCTGAAGGAATACCTGGAGTGCCCGAAACCAATTTCAACAACCGTCCCAACTCCTTCAAAATACTCTCACCAGCTCACACATGTGCGGTATGATCTTCCCTTCGAACCATAACTAATCACAAACCTCTATGAACTCGGTTTCTATTTCATGTTTGCGCGCACCCACAGTAACTTTCTATACAACACAAGACACTATAGGAAGAATGACTAAACATAGATAAAATTAACCTGGGTTGATATTATGAACCTCAATAGTTATCATCAGCAACCCCCTTTTTCACATGCATGTTGCCCCAATGTGAAAGGTGAGACTATATTTTGGTTAATATGGTAGCTCGAGTGTGTGTGTTTCAGTTTTTTTTTTTTTTTTTTTGATATCGAATATTATAGTTTGAGCTTCCAAATGGATTGTTTTATGTATTTGGTGGTTACAGAATTATAACTATTTTGTTTGAAATTGGTCACTATTTATTTTACCCGCATTAAACTGATAAAGTGCTTTTCCCTTTTGAAGGTCTATTATAGGGTTGAAGAAAATTTTGAAGATATCAAAGATTTTGCATCCATGGGTGTTGATGAGGAAGTTTTGGTGAATGTGGTGGATAGCGATGAGCGATCTCAAGAGTTGGCTTCTGATATTGATAATGATGCCCATGCCCACACAAGTAAGATAGGAGGATTGGAAGTGGAAGAGATTGGAGAAGGCACGTCAGAAGACTGAATCTTTTGCTAGTAAATACGAAACTAGAATGTAGTCCACGGTTGTACACAGTTTGTATTTAAGGATAATTATGCTTATTTTGGGTTATATTTTTTTGTATTTAATATATATTGAGCTTATATTTATTATGGTTTGGATTTGAGCTTATTATATATGTTTATAGTAAATATGATGTGGTTGTGATGGAAATTAGGTGCAAATAAAATTGGGGAACATATTTTATATTTATGTTTTTCATATTTAAAATAATTACTAACGGATAATTTCCCTTAGTATTCTTACACGTGTGTTAGAAAAAAACCATTAGTAAGAAAATTACTAACGGTTTATATCCGTTAGTAATTGTCTCGAAAGTGTTAGAAACTGTCATATTACATAAATTACGAACAGTAATTTACCGTTAGTATTTTTTGTATATAAAAGTGTTAGAATATAAACCGTTAGAATAAATATTACTAACGGAATTCTTCCGTTAGGAATAATAAATTACTAACGGAAAACATCCATTAGTAAACATATTACTAACGGTAATTTACCGTTAGTAAAAATACTTTTTCTAACGGAAAATTCCCGTTAGAAATTCCGTTGGAATTATTGCCCACACTCTATTTCTAACGGTAAATTACCATTAGGAATAATTTTACTAACGGTAAATTACCGTTAGAAATGTGCTTTTTTGGTGTAGTGACCCTTCCTTTGGAGGTAATTCTGATGACACCTGAAAGTTCTCTGCTGGGGAGATTCTTCAATTCTGAACTGTTTTAAACCAAGATTCATATCTCCGAGGGTCCTTTAGACCAATTTCAACAAGTTTTAAGCACTCTTAAGGCTTATATATCAAGATCGGACCAATCCAGGGTCAAAACTAAGTTCCCGATATCACAATTTTGAAAAAAAATTGATAGGAAAAAGAATTGATGATTTTGGTATGACTTTGACGTGCTTCATAAATCTTTAATCAACTTTAGCAGATATTCATGCAAGGCATACTGGTCTGTTTCAACAACTACTCAACTCAATATCCAAGGTCGGTCTTCTGATTAGCACTTTTCCATCAACCACTCGGTGCTTCATCTTGACTAGGATTTAATTGGTGTAATAATGGTGTTCAGAGCTTCTACTTGTATCCACCTTTGGATGCTTTTTAAGTTTTACAATTGATTATAGATCACTCTAGACCCACACACTTGAGATCACGACAGATTTGACCATGACAGAGTTGACAGACATTGACACAAGAAGATGACACTCTTGACAGGAGTTTGGAGGAGAAAACTCAATTTTCCATGATTTAATGCGCATTTGTCATGTTTGACGTATCTCTTTGCTTTTTATGTGTACTTCTCACCTTAGTGTGATAATGCTCAGTTGATAAAGTAATGCCTTGAAAATACTTCATATGGATCTCAATCAATCTTTTGCTTTGTCTGAAATATGCTTTGAATTAGTGCCTTAGCTTATAGAATAAGAGACAATTCATTTCAAATGTTTTCAAAGATATACTTGATGGCTCAAGATTTTCTTATAATGTGAAAGGGGTATAGGCAAATAAGGTTTTCCCCTAGTTGACAGGGATGAATGGTAGTTTGGGCGCGTTTGCCCCTAGTGTGGCAGCAGTATCTTGAGGTTCTGGGCAAACTTGAGAGTTTGCCCCTAGTTTGCAGGGTTTAGGGACTGAGAGCCAGGAAAGCTCGCCTACTTATCCCCAAGTGGGAATCAGGTCCAAAGTAGTTCGGCATGGTTTTGAAAGAAGGTATTTGAGATGTGGCTGAGTGTTTCAGGAATAGTGACCGAACCGAGTAGGTTGCCTATGTATCCCCGAGTGGGAATCAGGTCAAGCGTCACTACACCAAATGGCCAGATTTCTAACGGACAACTTTTTTGATTTCTAACGGATATATCCGTTAGTAATTACTAACGGATATATCCGTTAGAAATTGTATGTATCCGTTAGTAATGACAACACAATGGCAATTTTGTAAATAAAAATTCAAAATTTAAAAATACGGTGGCATTTTTGTAAATAAATATTCAAAAATTAAAAATACAATGGCAATTTTGTAAATAAGCACAACACAAATTTTGCCCAAAATTTCCCCCTAACATTTCCCCCCTAGCATTTAACAGATTTATCCTAGGTCAAATATTTAACAAAAGAAGAGAATAAGAAAAAGGAAAGGAAAGGAAAGGAAAGGAGAACATTTAACACAAGAGAATGAGAAAAGAAGGATAGGAGGAGAAGAGAGGTGGAAAGGATACGCCGCCATCACCTGATCGTTGCCACCGCCGCAGGACATAGGTATTCTCTCTCTCTCTCTCTCTCTTCTTCGTCATCCATTCTATTATGATGTCCTACTTTTTGCTCTCCTTAGGGGCTCTGCAAATCATCCAGAGAACCAACTCATCCCCAAAAGAAAAACCCTAACTTTTTCTCTCTAGAACCTCTTTCTATCACCGAACTCCAGTTCGCCCAAAATTTCATGTCTCTGTACTTAGTTCGTCATTGACGAAGAACCACGAAGGATGAGTTAACTCAATGGCTCAGATTACAATTTTGCTATTTAAATCTATACATTGCCCTAGTTTTTGCGGTAATTCAATTTATCAAGTTCGTGAACAATTTTCTAGTTAAATCTATGTTTTGTACTAGTTTTTTCTTCCCGAGCATGACCACAGTGGAATTGGTAATCATCACAAGAAATACTGTAAGTATCAAGATCAATGAGTTTTTCAACCATTCGAATGTGACGACTAATTTAGTTACTAAAGGAGCATCTTTGGATAGGAGATGCTTACCATCAACCAGCAATTACGAAATATATATATATGTATGTGTATATATATTTGGACATATGTATATATCGTCAATTTTTTGATTCCATTTACTGGTCCACGTCTTCTTTAGGGTTGAAATTCAACAATATTATTTATTTATTTTTTAATTTGGACTAATCAAATGCTGAAAATCTTGTTATTTCTCCTTATTTGCAGGTTGGATGTTGGAGATGGTAAAGAAGTTGATCTCGAGGAATGCCCAATATCAAAGCTTCGGCAAACAATGCATCAAGTACCTAGGACCTGTATGTGCTGTCATGTGCTATTTCCATGGAAATCCCAAAATGAAATTGCATTACTCTTTACATTTCAAATTAATTTGAACTGTGGTGAAATATTAGTTCCAACTGATGTGATTTTAACGATTTGCATTTTCTTTTTTATTGGTTAAATTTTTTTACGAAACAGAAAGAGAGGGAACACTATGAATATATTGTTGATGAAGGGAAAATTGTGCACAAACAAACAGGACGGTTAATTGTTGAGAGACCTTTTTCTAAAATAAAGATTAAGAACGGGTTCGACCTCAGACCAAAAAAGTTTATTTTATATGGCTTGACTAAAATTCTGTTTATTTTTAGGCTTTGTAGTTCAAGGGATGCATATAAGTACATAATATCTTACTTATCTATTTAAAAACATGTAAAGTCATATATCAAATTTGTTCGTTCCCCTTATATTGGTCAAGACCTTGCTGCATGTGTTATTTGTGTTGATTAGATACCGAATTTACTCAATTTAGTGAATTCGTGCAAATGCGTGTATGTGAAACCAAGCCTGTTTAATAATGTTGTCTTGTTGAACTTTATATTGTAATTATTATTACTATTACTTTTTTTTTTAGAAAATCTCATACCTTTCCTATTTGCAGGTGGACTTGTTTTTCTACAAGGAGCCCGAGGAAGCAAAGGAACAAGCAGAGGAGGAAGCACATGTTGCCCCTGAGTATGGAGATTATAATTCTGCACTTGGTCCCATTTCAGGTGACCAATGGACCAGCCAAATTGCTGATGGCCAGTGGGCCCCTGATGCTCCAGCTAGCGTCCCCGCAGTTCCTGGTGGTGGTTGGACCTCATAACCAGGTGTGTTAGTACTTTATGGATTATTTTATTGTCTTATATCCTTAACAGATCCCACAATTAATCTTGATAGCTTCTCATTTTCTGAAGTTCCATTTTCTATTAATTTTGATATATGCTTGTATGGAAGGCATGATTTTTCTTTACACCTTCATTTGAACTAATTTTCTACAGCCTGAAGCTTATTATTTAGTTTTATCCTATTGGTGAAAATTCTTGCAATTTAGTGTGATGGTTTCTTTGGAAAATACTGTAGCTTTTTTCGGGGCCAACAATCAGTTACGAGTGATTGTTTAAAAAAGTTGTGTCGTTGGACCAAATGCTTAATATTTTTCTCCGAATTTCTCAATTGGTTTTGTGCAATGCAGTGCCAGTTTCTGCAGAAGGAAGGGATGCTGCAGCTGCACCACCAATCCCAGCAGCAGCTGGTTTGGATGTTCCTGCTGCCGCTCAAACTGAGTGGAAGTAGTTTTTTTTATACCTTGTCGAAACCCTTCTTATTTTTTCCGCTTTATGAGATTATCTTTCGAAGGATGGGACACCTGATTTTGGCCAAAACAGTTGTAGCTGATGTCTATTTTTTTTAGGAAATTTTAATGTTTCGGTTGATGTTTTGGATCTTTATATTTGGTTTAATGGATGATATTTATATTCACTTTAGAGTAGTAGCTCCTGCCTCGTTGATCATTGTAGTATAGTTTCTCGTAGGTATATTTTACATTTTCTATATTACTTCTTGTCCCAATTTCATCCACTTACCATTTTCATGGACCCTTTTTTCACATTCAAAAGAACTTAGTGAGATCACTTTCCCATTTTCCCACCAAAATACATGTTTTATTATACAGGTTAAGAGATTCAAACATCAATTAGATGCTGTGAGAAATAAATCAATAGTTGATGAACTCAAAGAGGCTTTGGCTGATGTTAAAGACAAGCCTGAAATAATTCCCGGCGAGCTGGGTGTCATTGAGGTTAGCTTTCACTATATTCCTTGCCTTTTTTGTTCATTTTCTTGTTGAACATTGCTTATATTATATTTTCAGGTTGCCCGACACCCCGATGCTATCACAGTAGTCACTGGAATTGTGGGTTGTACTGGTTTGAAGGTAAAACTCAGAATCCCTATTTCCAAATTGACAAGAACATCTACAACCGTTCAATAGTGAGATACTTTGGTGAAGTTGGTAATTCATGTTCAATGTGTCACATAAAGCATTTCTGTCTTAGCATCACCCAAGTCACTAGCACCATCTACCTTATCAGTCAATAGTGCCAAATTTGCTCTTTCAACATTTTGCCTCTGCAATGTAAACAAAAGAACATTTCACACTATAATTTCCTTTCTTTTGGGAAAAATGAACCGAGAAAGTACAGAACTATTAAAGAAAACCATAAAGGTGAATTCTCCACCAAAGTGATTATGATATTGGAGAAGAAGAGACAACAAAGGGCTTTGACGGTATTAGAAGTAACAGCCAAAAGAAGACAGGGAAATGGAAAATGAGTGTAAGCATGAGCAGGTTGAAACCAGGCTGAGAGGACACACATTGTTATCCTTAAATTTCTTACAGAAATTGTCATACAGCACTGCTGGTGATGATATGGTTAGATGTTCAGTTATATATGGTTCAGAACCAATAGAACCACTGTTTCCAAAACTTGGTAAAGCTAAGAGGTGATGGATTAAGGGTTGTTTATGATTTTCCTTGCTGTTTGGGTTATTGTACTGTGATTTCATGCGAGGTTTTTTAACCTGTTAGAATGACGAGCAGACTTCTTGTCAACTAGCCTTAGTGTTTTCCTTATTGAACAAACAAAGAAATGTGTTTTGCTTAGTGTTTTTTTTTCTTCCCCTCATTAAATCCCTCAACCAAATAGAGCTTTATTAATGTTTAAGATATTATTCTGGATATGGTCAGTTCCAATTGGACTCGGGAGCAGAATTGTTCAAGTTGAAATAGATGGCTTTTCAGGAAAAAAGGAAAGATAAGAATGAAAATAGTCCACAACTGTCATTAACTCCTTAGTACGAAACAAGCTTATTTAAAGATGAACTTCTCTTTTGGAAGTACAAAACAAGCTTTTTCAATGATGAACTTCTCTTTTGGAAAGTTCTATTAGATGCTTATTTAATGCATAAGGTTTTTATTCACTACCAAGTTAGCTGTATTATTTCAATATGATGAATTATCCTTTTTGGTATAAGGTTGACACTCCTAGTACTTGTATATTTACCTCTGCACTTATGTTTTGATTTCTCTGAACATGTTTTTTGTGTTCAGACGGATGATTTGCAAGATCATATCACGTTTTGGCCGGCCAGGTGTTGTAACGATTTACAATTCTTTGTGCTCGAATATGTTTAAAAGATAATAGTACAGCCAAAAACAAAAAGAAAGGAAAAGTTAATTTGTTAAATTTTAAGTATGCATCTATTTTCTGACACCAGTGATCTATTTATTTTTCTGTCGGTTCTTTCAGATTATTGCCCAGCTACTTTCGGAACGGTTGATCCCATTTATTGCTCTCGATGTGAGGATGTAAGGTTTTTCTTCTTTGCCTATTTTGTTATCACACTCGACTGGTTTTTCTGAGAAGATATACGGAGTCATATTCTTATATTATCCTGTGAAATATTTGTTGAGGATTTTGTTTGCTTTCGAATTACGATAAATTTTTTGAAATATTTGATTGTTAAAAGGACATATAAAGTTTAAAATTTTGTCTTTTCTTTTTTCATCTGATTTTATATTCCTTCCTTGTACCCTCATTGGTTTACTTAATAACTGTTAATTCACCAATTGCTCCAAAAGCTTAAGCTACTAGAGACACGACAATGTATATCAAGCTTCAACATCCTCCCCATCCCTCATGGTTGACCCCGTCTCGCACATAGAGAAGCAACAAACTAAACAAACCAAACTCCATCATAGTGTAGACAAATAACTAAGTGCATATTTGCACATCAAAACAAGGACTGAGATTTAACGCAAGACATTCCATAAATAAGACTCTGATACTATGTCAAGTCACCAGCTGCGCCAAAAGCTTAAGCTATCAGAATGTGCCCTACAATGTATATCAAGCTTCAACAATAACAAACAAAGCCTTAATCTACATTCCAATTGAAAAAGAAAGAAAAAGGTCAAACTACGTTGCTTTAGAAAGATAGATAGATGTAGCAGCAACATTGGTAGTTTTTATCAAGATAGATATGAATCATATGATTGTTGTAATTGTATTTGTGTTCATCACTTGGAGTTCAATATCTGGATGATGGTTCATCTTCTTCCACTTTGGCTGCCCATGCAGGTGGTTTCAATTTCAAAGTTCTCGGCTATAAAGTTGTAATTCCAGAATATGCCCCGGGGTATGCACCTTGTTCTCCATCATACTCGGTGAAAGTCAGTCTTTTCATTTTGATTCTGCATTATTTGCCAATTTTTTAAATGAACTTGCAATCAGGGAAAAAAGCTATATCCCTCATTTTTTCTTCATTGAGCTTTTATAAGTATGTTCTAGTGAGATGTCATCTTTGTTAATACAGTAAGTACCGTGCTTATTGTGATTTTCTATATGGGTTGACTTGATGCTTGAAGAATGTAAGATCAAACCAAGCAAATTATTGTTTCAAAATTATAAGACATGAGCAAGAATTCATTTCTTCTTTGACATGGCAATGTTTTGAAGCATCTCCTAATTGCCTCATTACAGGTGGATCTACTTTTGGTTGCTTATGGCTACTAGCTGTGGACTTTTCATTAGTGAAGAGGCTTTAACTATTTGGGTCTGTCCTTTGCACTGGTATTTATGTTTCACAGAGTTAGTGTTTATGTTACTCAATGGGTTATATTCGTGCCTTGTATTTTATTTTACACTAAACAGTTCTATAGTTTCTGCTATTAGCTTTGTTTCTTGTGTCCTCCAATTAGCCTTGTAGAGTTTATACTTCTTTTCGAGTTTTTTAGACGCGCAATTTTTTTCCCTCCCAAACAAGCATAACACTGATACCATGTCATCTCTATCACTACATTAATAGACATATATACATATATATATTTATATAATGCTTATGTTGTCTGTGAAGATGGGAAGCCATTGTCACCTGAGTCAGCTCGCATACTGGTTTATACAAGACTACATATTAATACAAAAAAAAGAGGGAAAAATAAAAGATAAAGAGAATAGAAAAATAAAAATAAAAGATAAAGGTGTGAGATCGGCGCCGCCCTTGCCGTCCCCGTGCCGCCCGACGTCCCCTCGCCGCCCCCTCACCGTCCCCGTGCCGCTGCCTGATCGGTCTGCTGGAGAAGGTACATATTGCAAGACTACATTTCAATTTCATAAAAATTATTCCCATCACTTTACATAGAGATTTGTTTGATTACATTGATGTACACTCAGTCACTCACTCACATATCCAACGAAGATTAAAAGGCCTAACACCCTATGTTAGTATGGATCCATTTGCTACCACTTTTTTGTCATTTCAAGCCCATGTGGATCACATGGAGCTCCAGGAAGGGAAATGCTAAGTGACAGCAAGTTTAGGGATCTCCTTCGTGGATCAGAATATGTGCTTGCTTACGAAGATAAGGACAGTGATTGGATGCTTGTTGGAGATGTCCCATGGGAGTAAGTTTTCGTCTACCACCTTTTGTTTGGCTTACTTTTCATTCTACTATATATTGCATTCTTTATTTATAACTCTTCAATATGGAGTCAGGTAAATGAAATATATATTGCATGGTATGTAGACTTTTTATTTATTTATAAATATTCATCTCTAGATGCACCTGAGGAAATTTACCCAGCATATCTTCTCACTAGAGGCCAATGAGTTTGCTGGTTTTAAGAAAGAATCGTTAAGTAGCATAACTTGAGTCTTGCATATTTGACTTTTTGATTGTCAAATAACCATGTAACGCAACATTGATTAAAGAACTAGCACGTTATATACTACTTTTATTCCTCATGAGTTGTGAATAAGAAAACAATGAAGTTTTTGGAAAAGTGAAACAAGTTGCGTGCATGAATTGTGGATTACAGTGATTATTATGTATGGTCAACGATATCATTATAATACTCTTTGATGTAAACTTAGAGATTTCATCCTAGCCTTGCATTTTCATTATAATACTCATCATAGTCTCTCTCTTTTTTTTTGAAGGCTGCACGAAATATACATATAAATATTATACTTCTATGTGATAATTCGAGATGAGTGGGTATGTTCTTCATATTTACTCTCCTTCATTATGCACTTATCACTTTCTCATTCATGAACTTAAAAACAAAGTCATTTTCATTGCAATACATACACTACGTTAACAAATTTTGTTCGTGGGTTGTTTGGAGTTTCAATAGTTTTAACTAAATAATTCATTTGATCTTATTGGTATTTTTTTAAAAGTGATTTGTGTTTCTATATTGCAGAGACAAGAGACTTGACCAATTTTTGACTTGACCAAGGAAGAGTACCAATGCAAGAGAGCCGGTAGGAGTTGAGAAGCGTAAGCATAGTTTGATCCGTGCTAGATATTTAGGCAATAAGAAAGTCACATGATTATGAGTTTCATTTTTTTTTGTACCATTTTTTTTTTAATATTGTCTTGGTTTAGTTTATATTGAGAAACTAAAGGATGTAAAAAATATTGTTGATGTTTATTTAGGCTTGGATGGAATTTTCTTGTTATGATTATTATTGATTATATTTGTTGTAGATTGAGCTTGTTATGTGTTTTTTAGAGATTAATTATGCTTGTGAATAAGGTGTGGGTGTGAAATGTAAATTAGGTGCAAATAAAAATTTGAAAGCATGTAAATAAATAATTTTTTTTTAGCTTTATGCATATTTCTAACGGATATATCCGTTAGTATTTTTTAAAATTTTTTTGGAAATTACTAACGGATATATCCATTAGTAATAGTTGACAAACCGTTAGTATTCAATATGAATCTTGTAAAATTAGATAGGAAAAACCGTTAGTAAGTAGCTTTCTAACGGATATATCCGTTAGAATTCCTTTGATTTACTAACGGATATATCCGTTAGAAAAATTAATTTTTCTAACGGATATATCCATTAGTAAATCCGTTAGTAATATTACTAACGCTAAAATACTAACGGATATATAACAGATATATCTATTAGTAATGAGGCCATATGGTGTAGTGCGTAGTTCCTCGAATGCTAGAGGTTTTGAAAGAACAAGGATTCAAGAAATGGGGGGCTTTTCAAGCCAGGTCATCAGACAGATTTTCTGAAGCAGGTCGCTTGTGGTAGCATTGAAAGAAATTAAACTACTTCTCCTTTTTCTTTTCTTTTCTTTTTCTTTTCTCTTTTTTTTTTGATGGTTGACTCTTTTTACCTTTTCACTAGCCAGTCAATTTTACATCTCTCATCATACATCATACATGTTTTCAGAGAAAGATTAGAACTTCAAATCTTTGGGCTAAAAACCCTGTCGCGCCCCGGAGTAAGCCAAAAATAGGGAAAATAAAAATTTTCCTTTATGGGTCCGTAGACACGTGACTAGTTTGTTAACCGTCCTGTCCTTCTAACTCCGCACCATACAATCATAAGGTAAAATGCTAGAGCATATGCATGATCTAAACTTATCAGAGCATAAATACAGCAGTGGAAATTAAACAAGGGTTACAATAACTTCAATCTTAATACAAGAGGCCATACTAAACAATTTACATAATCTTAAAACTTGAGAAACTGTCTATTAGGTCTTGGGCAAGGTTTTATTCTCCTTGGCTCCACAGTACTGCATCCTAAACTCTTCTATCTATCTCCAAACCTGCAACACTCTGGGCATACGAATGCCCAGGACGTAACATCCCGTCAGCCTTGGAACAAGACTGAGTGAGAGTCTCAACCGCACAATAATCGGTAAATACAGAACATCTCTCAACTCACGTTATAGTTTAGCACTTTAAGGTATGGTTAATCTCTTATCAAAAGACGCATTCTCACCACGGGCATAGCAGAGGTCTCAACAAGACAGGTAAACAGATAAACATAACATCATAGAATACATTCTCCTTATTATAACCTCGTGCGTGCAAATGCATGACCAATGTGACTTACTCCCAACTCTTTTCAAAGACGCCTGTTTTTCAAAATAGATATTTTTCAAAACCATTTTATTTTAAAACCAAAACTTTCCAAAACCAAATCACTTCGAACCAAACCCTTTTTCTCATCAATTCAATCTCATCATTCACTTTCTCTTTCTCATCCACATGACAACACGCGGTATGTCAAGGATGATAACATGCTATCACAGCCAATTCATACTCATCCCTTGATAGGCCACCGGACGTCTTCACGGCGCACACTATCTGTAAACAATGAAACTAGCACATGGGACGTCTTCAACCATGTGTATATTCTCACCGGTTGTCTGCACGACTGAGAAGTATATTAGAGCACTAGTCGGACGTCTTCAACGATACATGGGACGTCTTCAACCACGTATGCGAATCACCGGACGTCTTCAATGGCAAGAGGCGCGCTAGGAACCCTAACCGTTCATGTCCACCTGGCTCGTCAGCCGTTGATCCATCGGATCCAAAAATCACATCTCTTTCACATTCACATATCTCATCTTATTCATATTCTCATCAAACACCTCTCTTTTTCAGACAATGCATGCTAACACATGTCATGAAATGCAAGTGAGTCCACTACCGATACCCATATGCAAAACCACTTTCATTCTCTTTATTATTATCATAGCATGCATTATTTATTCCAGTCAACAACATCGTAAAACGTGCATTTAACAATTAGCTGCAGAAACGTAACATATAGAGCATACATAACATGGATTTGATACTGATAACCATATAGATAAAACCCTTGACATGCTCACGTAGGTGATAGCACTACTATAACATGCTTTGCATAGTCTTACCATCATTGAAAATACACGTGACATCATAAGTCAGCATACTACTTATACAAAACATCATACAGATGACTTTTAAACATCTTATATTCATCTTATTAGGATTAGAGTGAGGTTAGGAAACTCACCTCGAGTCGCCGCTCCTCGAAAAACAGATAAACGTCAAGTTCTTCAACAATAAACGGAATAAACAGTAATAATGTATGTGTACCATTATAGGGGCAAAATGGTAATTTACCAAATGAGGTCCTATACCTCAAGGTAGTGATCTCCGTGTCATTTTAAGTCCAACGCCATTGACTAGACTCAGATCGGAGTCCGTCGTGTTTTACGAGGTAAAAGGTAGGGCTTACTTATACTAATGCGAGCCCTAAAAGACAGGCTGTATTTTCGACTAAGTCAAAAAGCCACCAAACTTTAAGGGAATGCTCTAGACATTATTCTAAGACTCTGGGAACTGACCGCGTAATTTTCGGAGTCCTAGATTACTTATTATGAATTATTGAAGATAACATATACCAGAAAATACCCGAAACGGGATTTAAATATGTAATTATAATTATACAAAGAAATCAGTACTTAGAAGTATTTTTATTAAATACTAGATATTAAAATACACCACCAGTTTTTATCTCATAATTTTCGGAGCTCGTTTGGTTATTTTTAATAATTAATATACTCATAAAATAGCTCCTTATTAATTATTAAAAATATTGGACTATAATATTATAGCTTTATAACTTACATTATGTAATAAAATAGTCCCAGGGTCATTACCCTAATTTTCTAGAATTTATAAATACATATAGGTATTTATTAACTATTTGAAACTATTTAAAAATGATATTTTATTATTTATATTAACCATATAAATAATATATAATATTTATAATATAATAATGATATATAGAACATTAAAATAATATTCTATACTATAAAACCTTAATGATATAATTATAAATTATTTATAATTATTAAAACCAATTAAAACCTTTTAAACTAATTAATACTAATAATCATAATAATAATAATAATAAGACCCGACGGGTCAACCCGAACCGACCCGAGCCTTCACGGGTTACCCGTATACACTCACAAGAAAACCCAAACTTGTGACCCGATGGGTCAGACCCTACTCAACCGAATCTTAAACGGACTACCCATATACACACTCACGCAAACCCAACTCGAGAACCCATTCGGGTTAGACCAAACCCGAACCGGAAACCCAACTTTCCTCACAAACCTATCCTACCCATTAACTCGAACCCAAACCAGACCCGTACCGAACCTACCCAAGCCCTGATCCATCTGTACACACGACACAACCCGCCCCATATCCGACCCAAACCCATGATCTGACCCTAAGCGTCAAAATGACGCCGTTCTAATAAAATGGCCCCATGGGTTTTTAAAACTTAACCCAGCCCGCTACACATACCCGTTTACACTAACAACCTAACCCGCCCAAACTCAAACCCGACCTGTCCCAAGATCCGGGTGTTATAACACTTTTTGACCTTTCTTCTCCGGCGAAGAGGCTTCGCCGGAAAATCGCGGGTCGCCGGAAAAACTTCTAGCACTCATAACTCTCTCATCTCTTCATCAAATTTGATGAAACCAATGGGGAAATGTTCGTCTCTTCCTCCTCTACAACATAGTATAAGCCCATAGTCTAGTTTATTTGTTTTGGGCACCTACCAGAGGATTATTCTTTTGGTTATTTCTGAGAATAACGGCCTGCATGGCTACCTAAACATCATCTAGGTATAAAGCTGCTATGAGAGGGTCTTATGGGATCCTAAGGAGCATAATGGTGTGACTTGGGGGTGGATTGGTTGAGATTTCAAAATCAACCTCCTTGGGTGAAGCTTTAATGGCTGCCGGAGGTTCATAGTGAGCCTTAGGCTCTGTTTGAGAGCTTGCATGCAGTCCCTAAGGCCTCTGGATGACATGCAATGATCTACAGATGCAATTGGGGTGGGGTTTACCTCAGGAAAGTCTCAATCTTCTCCGATCTCTCTCTTCTTCTTCGGTTTTCCTCTTCTCCTTCCTTCTTCTCCTTCGTTCTGCTTCTTCTTCTTCTATGCTTCTTTGAGTGACAGTGTGTGAGTAGAGAATGGATAGAGAAGGGTGTGAATAGTGTATAAGGCAGGGATGTGAGTATGGTATATACAAACCGTGGGTGTGGGGGTGGGTGATCTCTCAAGTCCTCTCTCGGGTTCTCTCTCTAACCCATCTGAAATGGACAGATTAGGAGGGGGTGTATGAGGGTGTAATGTAGGTGAGGGAGTGTTTATTTATAGAGGGATGGATGAGAGATGTAATCCCATGTAATGGGTACACAAGGTGTACGGGTATGTGTGTGCTTGTGTATGCCCAAGGGTAGAATGAATGGGGTCCACATAGGGTGGTGGTGTGGGTCCCACATCTCGGGTAGGAACACTGAGATGTGTGCCTGAGTCCTAAGGTACATGCACTACTGACAATAAGTGATACTGAAAATGTAATCCTGTACCAGGAGGTGTACGGTTCTAAATGCAAGGCTTCCTAAGGTTTCTAATGTAGAAATTATATATGCCGGGGTTACGACAATTCTAGTAGGTTCCTGGTTACAAGTATCGTCGTTGTCGTTAGGACGTTGACTGAAAATCCCATCCAAGGGTTTCTTATTAAGAAAGATTCCTAATGGACCTACTGTAATCGTTGGCATGGTGACGTCACTAATTCTAGTTCTACGTGAAATTTCCAAGGAAATTTCTGGGTGCAACAGCTCACTCAAAGAGATTAAAACTTTGGGATAATTCATGTTCTCGATATCTCGATCTTCTTTATTCTCCTTCCTCTTCTTCTCTTCTTTCTTTTCTTTTCTCTCTAAAGTTTTGACTAGCTAGGATAGGTTCTTGAAAATAACATGCAAACTATTCTTTTTTTCATGCTCTAACTTTTGCCTAGGTGCCCTTTTGGGTTTTCATCCTAGCGAGCCTTTTTTTTTTATTTAGAGAAGTAGTTCATTTAAAATGTTTGGCTGCCATCAAGGACAAAGTGTACATGGCTTGCAGTTTAGACAGGTTTGAATGGCTCATTTTTTTGGGCTCAAGATTTTGAAATGGGAAGATCAGGGGATTAAGCTAGTCCCGAGTTACTATCAACCATATCTTTTCATGATTTAAGCAAAAGCATCTCAAGATTCTTAAAGTAAGACTAATCAATTCTTAGCTTTCTTTGGCGTTAGCGCAAAATCAACTTTGATCCTTTCAGGATTCTTTTTCAATGCAAAAAATTTATCGACAGAGTATTTTCCACAATAATTAGAGAATTGACATTTTCAGCTTAGTGATTCATTCATTCATGACAAGGCGCATTATATCGAGAAAATCAAGATTTCATTTTATTACTAGAAATAGAAGGTTTACAATACTCGACATAGACTTAAACACAACTTGACGATAGATAGACTCGACAACAAGACTCAAAATTGACTCGACTTGATCTCAAGTGGAGCGTCACTGTGATTTACTTATTCCTCTTAAACATCCATTCAGTTTCAACAAGAAGCTATTCTAAACATCATCACAACACCACCCCTTGTAAGCTTTCCCAAGTTCTTCATTCTTCAACAAAGACTTGAATTCTTTGGCTAATTTCTTGGGCCTTTTGTGGTGGAGGAATGATGATACCCTTTTCAATCAAGTCCTGAATTATGCCTGAGTCTCTAGCATCTATTTGTGCTATGCCCACGGCTCTGATGGAAATTATAGTAGTACTCAGTCTTGAAGCCTTATGGAAGTGGATCAGGTTCTGGCTTAGGTTCCAGCTTCTTCAAGTACCCTTCCTCTAGAATTTTTTCAAGTGCACTACTCAAGGACATTCCTAGCTCAGAAAATTCTCTCTTCTCTTTCTTTTGCCCTTGATTCTGGTTTTCCCTTGAACTCTGGTATTCCTTCCCTATTGCTATTGAATTGGTCTCTTTAGCAATTGTGGTACCAATACATCGATATCAGGTAATGGATATTTGTTCAAATGAAGTGGCCCTTTGAACTTTTTCAAAGACCTTGCATTGGGCATATCAAATAAACCCTCCTTATCAAGCTTATGGTCATCAATTCTTTAACTCTTGCAGGTCGCATTCTCCAGTATACCACTCTTGGAGAGCTTGTCAAGGATTTCCTGATCCAGAGTTTGTATGCCTAGATTAGCCAATCTTTCAAACTACTCATTATCATCACAAGGTGCAAGAGGTGGAGTCGGAGGCATTGTGTCAGCCAATTGCTTTATCACACCCATCATTTTCACAAGCAGTTCACTAATTTGGTTGACCGTAGATTCCATAGCAGTCATCCTAGCATCCATATCGGTTTCATGTGTCATCTTTCCAATCCTGACTAATTTGGCTTATCTTTCCTCAAACCTTGATATGATCAAATGACTGTTCGAAGCTCTGACCCAGGAGGGAGTACAACTCTTTGTTCCTATCTTCTTTTCTGGTTTATTAGGGATTTTCAAATAATCAGGTATCTTTTATTGCAAAAGAATTTTCAAAGAATGATATTTACAAAAGTGGATGAAAAATCATTTCCTTTTCAAAAACATTTTCTAAAATCAAAGAAATTAAGTTCCAAAATTCTAAGGAAAAGAATTTTTCTTTTTCAGAAGTATATTAGTGGCGTCGCACTCGTGAGTCGTATATGCAATGCTTGTGTAGTGTATGCAATGCAAATGAAATGCAATCTAATCTAAATGCAATGCACCTTAATCTAGCTTAGACCTAGCATATCAGCATATAAGCACATAAGATTCCTTGAGTATGCTAATCACCCTACTAATCTAATCATTATCCAAGGATTTTTAGCTTTCTTGATGCCTCAAGTTTTACAAAATTGAATTTTTCATGAAAATCTTGAAAGGGAGGGGGAGATTTGTAATTTCAAAAGTACTTTTAAACCATCAATGCCTGAGGTGTGAAATTCACGATTCTTTAAAATCAAGGTAGAAAATTTGAATTTCTTAAATCTGAGTGGAATTTTGAAATTGAATCATCAAGTGTGAAATCATGATTTTTTTTAAAACCAAAGTAGGAAATTTGAAATCCTCTAAAATCTGAGAGGAGAATTTAAAATTGAATCATCAAAGTAGGAATTTTGAAATTCTCTAAAATCTAGGGAGAATTTTGGAAGGATTTTGCAAAAGGGATGTTCCCAGAATTTTCAAAAGACTTGGGATTTTGAAAGAAGTGCTAGTATTTTCAAAGTTTTCAAAAATTGTCCTCGAATAATGACTGGATGTTCGAATATAGATCTTACTACTCTAGAGGAATCTACCATACAAGGTTTGATGATGCCTTCGCATACACGTCCTCATCATCCACATAATCCCTTACTGGCAAACGCAAATAATTCATCACATTGTCCTAATCAAAGATGATAATCAAGATCCTAATTGAAAGGTTCTATAGAAACTGTATGCAAAGGCCGGGTTTTAGTCTCATAAAGGGTCCATTAGCAAGCCAAGGGCTCTATATACCGCACGCGGTATAAGGCTAACGGTGACTACATGCTACCAAAGTCTCTTGAGGAATGGAAGAAAGGGGGCCCTCCACCCTCAAGGCAATGGTCTCAAGCAGTTGCGATGAAAGAACAATGCAAGTGCAAATGCAGGCAGAAACAACACGATTATTGAATTAATAACAAGAATATTCATTGGCTTAAGTCAAACCCTCGAAGAACAAGAAACCAACGGTTTCATGTTCAAGTCCCCAGCGGAGTTGCCAGATTGTGGACCAATGCGGATTAGGGTCCTGGCGTTTTCCCTCGATAGTGTCCTGGGATGGATCCCAAGGAGCACACTTCAGGGAAAACTAGGACTTCCTCACGCGATCCTAGAGACAAAGAGTTGCCACCTAATTTTTATTGGAAATTAGGAAACCTAAGTTTGACTCGCCCAAAATTGAATAAGGTTACTCGCCCTTCATTACCAGAAACAAGGTTCGGGGGTCTTGGTACGAGAGGGGAAGGAGCCCAAGCAGGACTAAAGCACCCCATCCTCGCCCTACCGAATGGTAGGCCTTGATTCAACTATCCTTGTTCTTAATTCATAATTGGTGTTGTTCCCTCAAACATACTAGATAATATATATGTCAAAAGGGAACATCTAATGAAAAATCATTTAAAAAGATTGAATCAAGTAGTAGTCGGATGCACATGCAATACAACGGAGAGGTATACTTACAGTGGCTAGTCCTGCCGGGGACCGATGCAAGTAAAGTAAATATGCCGTGATATGCAAAAGGGAACGAGGAGACTTACATTGGTTGACTCAAGCGGAGTCGCAAGAAAGGGAACGTGTAATGCAATCATGCAACAATCCTAAATAACATGTCTCTAACAAATAATCATTTATAGATTGCTGTAAGATATAAATAACTTTACCCTTTTATATTATCTTTCCTTTGCAAAATTTGGTCTCCAACCAACTTTTGTTTTCTCTGGAAACACTACAAAAGTATTATACTTCTAATCTAGATTAAAAAAGGCTCATCATTTCTTTACACCAAAGTGCTAGACATCCTTATCCAAAGTTACCATGAGAAAGAATTCACATTCTTTTCATAATTTTGGAGATGTCTATCGAAAAGATTTGCTTTTGAATAAGATCCAGTACATACATTGTAGTTCCATCGAGAAAAGCAAGGAATAGTAGTAGCTCTAAATAACTCATCCCATGACCCAGTCATATCTAAAAGAAGATAGTTCCTTCTTCCGGCTACACCATCCCATAGAGGCGCACTAGGTGTAGACTATCGAGAAAGAATTTCATTCTTATCTCTTATAGACAATAAACACATTAGACAGATACTCACCATTTTAATCAAATCAAAAGGGAATGATATTCTTTTACCAACAACTCCTCATTCCAAACCTTTCGAATTCCTTCAAAAGATTGAGGAAAAAGGTGCAATAGGTAAATCTATATCAGTATCTGGAGTAGCCAAAACTACTTTGTAACTCTAATGTTTATTGGCCCGCATACGTGATTATGCCCTAATTCTAATAAGCCTTCGGTTGTGTGATCTTTCAGAAGAAAGGTCACCTAGTCATATTACCCTCTACATAGGATTGGCAAATAGGCAGTGGTGTTAGTAACCAAAAGAGTTTATGATCCAATCCTTTACTCCCTATTTATCCTATTTAGATTAATATGATCTAGCCTCTAAAACCAAGGTTTATAGAATTAGTTGAAAGTTCTATCTTTTAGATGGTAAAATATCCATAAGTTATTTAAACACTACATCAGATAATATACGAAAAACAAGAGTAAATAGGTGAGATACTTGCTTGACAAGTTATTAGATCACAATAAAAGAACGTTTTCTTTTAATCAACAATTTCAGTACCAAAATCAAAAGAATAAATATTATTCATGAATTCAAAACTGAAATCCATCTAATAACTCCAAAGTTTTATTACAATCTAAAACTATTAATTTAACAGCAACTCTTGCATCAGATTCCAAAAGGCAATCAAGATCTTCTAATCACTGCACATTCTTATTTTCCAACTCCCTTGACCTTTGGCAGTCAAGTATTCCACACAGTTCCTTTTCCAATGCCCTCTCACGCCACAATGGAAACACTTTTCTTTTGGCACAGTACCAGCCTTTCCCTTTCCAAGTCTTGCCTTCTTCCCAATTGTTGGGTTAGGCTCACCTATCCTTGAGTCTTGTTTCTCCTTCTCTAAACTTATGCCCTCTGGCTTAGTTCCAGAAGATGAAACCATTCCAATGTTATGAACATTTGACTCCTCTTTGACTATATCCATCGTTGCCTCAAGAGAGCTCATCAACTCACTTGTTGAAAAAACTGTTTTACTCATTTTAAAAACCCTTTTAAATTGAGTGAATGATGAAGGCAACGAATGCAAGATTATGTCAGCTTGAGTCTCACTGTCAATGTCGGAACCCAGAACTTCCAATACTCTGAAATAAGTAACCATTTTAAAAACATGCTCTGGTATTGAAGTTCCTTCCAACATTTTGGTGTCCATGACTAACTCCAAGGCTCTAAGCCTTGCAGTTCGACTCAGCTCCCCAAACATCTCCTCGATGTTCAATATTATAGCACAGGCAGTGTTCAAAGGTTGATGTTGCTGCTTCAACACATCAGACAAAGATTCTAAGATGCTAGAGCGAGCTATACCATCAAATCTTATCCACTGCCAATATTGATCCGCAAGATCAGTTGGGGTGTCATGGCACGGAATAGGTGGACAGGGAATTGTAAGAACGTATTTACATCCATTAGCAGTTAATAATTCATCTAGTTCCAGTTTCCATTCAACGTAGTTGTTTCCAATTAGCTTATTCTGGATCATGGTTATAGCAAATGGGCTAGACTTTATGAATCTGAAATACAAATAATGTAACAGAATTACAATATGGAAATCATGAATATGACAATTTATATGATACATTGGAATTCCCTTAACCAACTCATTAATTGTCTTCAGGATGTCAAGCCTATGAAATTAAGTCTCTGTGTGGCGATCATAACCTCATAGCCTGATTGGGAAACCCATCATGAATGTCGTGCAAATCTTACAAAACAATTCATTACTCCTGAACTTTTGGTCTCTAAGTTTCTGGATAATGCTCCCTGTGGAATCCCTCACTACAAGGAAAAAGGCTTTTTATGTCACTTAAAAAGTGACATAAATAGATATTTATGTCACTTTTTTTTCTAGTAAAAAGTGACATAAATGGAGGCGACATAAATGTTTTAAAAGTGACATAAATGTATTCGAAAAAGTGACAAATGTTTCATAAAACCAACACATTTGTTAATAAAAAGTGACATAAATACTTAAAAGTGACATAAATACCATTTTATTTATGTCACTTTTAGCCTAAAGTGACATAAAAGTAGAAAAGTGACATAAATATCAAAAAAAAAAAAAATTACATCAAAGTCTTAAAAGTGACATAAATACCATTTTATTTATGTCACTTTTAACCTAAAGTGACATAAAAGTAAAAAAGTGACATAAATACCAAACAAAATTATTACATTAAAGTCTTAAAAGTGACATAAATACTATTTTATTTATGTCACTTTAAACCTAAAGTGACATAAAAGTAAAAAAGTGACATAAATACTAAACAATCAAAGTCTTAAAAGTGACAAAAATACTGTAAAAGTGACATAAATACTTAAAAAAGTGACATAAATACCACCCTATTAAAACAATATATATATACCACCCTGTACAAAATTAAATCCAACTCAATTAATGATCTATTGCAACTATTAAATTTCATCGATTCATCTAAATATCAACCAATTAATATATTGGAATGAACAAAAAACTAGGACAATCGATCCGAGTCAAAAGTGCTAAACTAATAACTTATACATATTATATAATATTCATCAAAAAGTACTAAGAAAACTATGAAACCAACAACAAAAAATTAGCCCAGCAAAAAAAGTGGTTCACATGTTAGCTTTCCATCAAATTGTGAAACTTTAATTTGTACCTACAAAAAAGAAAAAGTTTTCATTAATTAGTTGCATATATAAAATAATAAAAAGCAAAACTATGTTTGGGGGTTTTGAGAGACCAAAATGTGTTCGGGGACTCGGAATGATGTAATACTCATTTTTTGCACTATTTGTCAACCATGAATATATCCGTTATGCATTCCATTAGTTCCCGCAAGTTTATTTAGGCATGTTTGAGGTGCATGTAAGGTTTCGTGGCGTTTGGTTAAGCGGTTTACCGATTCACTACTCAAAACCTCAAAAACTAGGCGTTTTCAAGCCTAAGTGATGAAAGAGTCGCTTTTTTCGCATTTTTTTGTGAACCGTGAATCCGTTATGTATTATGTTAGTTCCACAAGTTTATTTAGGCATGTTTGAGGTGCGTGTAAGGTTTCGTGGCATTTGGTTAAGCGGTTTACCAATTCACTACTCAAAACCTCAAAAACTAGGCATTTTCAAGCCTAAGTGATGAAAGAGTCGTTTTTTCGCATTTCTTGTGAACCGTGAGTCCGGTATCCATTCCAGTTTTGGTCTCTAAGTTTCTGGATAATGCTCTGTGTGGAATCCCTTACCCATAGCTTAGCTTGTGTTTACCATTAACTAGAATGCAATGATAACCGCCTCAAGTAGTGCCTCAGTGTAGTGGTTACCCTCTAACGCGTCTCATTGATTCTATCCAAAGGAAGTTCATATCTAGTAACTAATGAATAGTCTATCCTCCGTATGGAATGATCACCCATGGCTGGGTGACACAGAATATACTACCCACCTTACAATGAACTGTTTATGGAAGACCGTGGGAGTTATAAAATAAGTCCCTCTCCCACTAGATTTTTATAAGAAGTTCATATCTAGCAATCAATAAGAAATAACCTCCGTATGGAATGATCACTCATAACTGAGTGACACAGAGTATTTCTCATACTTACAATGAACTAATAGGAACTTTCCAATTATTAAAAAGAAATTGTCTCTTCACATTTCCCATAAACATCCAGTGTTTACTAATGTGTTGGAAAAGTTTTTGAATTTTATTTTAGAAAACATGTTTTGAGTGCATGCAAGTAGTAACAATATATAAAATTCCAATCAAAACTAATCACATAAAATAAAAACTAAAATGAAATAAAAGCATTCAATAATGCCTCTATCTCCCATGGCTCTATCTCCATAGAACCTCCTTCTTGATTTGATTGCCTCCGACTCCATCTTCATGGACAATGGCTTGCTCCTTCATCTTCATGGATTTTCTAATTCTATTACATTGGTCCTATGCTTCTCTCGAAACTTATAATTTATCTAGAAATAGAAATAACAGTAATAAAATGAAGAAGGCTAGGGAAACCGGTATGACTTTCCTATTCGTAGGATTGAAGTCGCAGCGCCCTTTACACATGCCTTAAAACCAAACCAATGATTAAAACATAATATACACCAATCTCAAACAATTAAATACAAAATTTAAAAGTCTTGGCGCCATGGGAGATAGCGGACTAAGCTTGCTGCAAAAGGGTTAGTCGCACGCACAACCACACATATATAACAAATATATATACCATTGGAACCCCTAATTGATTCACACAGTATATAAAATCTTTACATACTGAATTAGAACTTAAAACAGCATCACAGTTCTCTGTCACACTTCGATCGATCGACAAAGGTTCGATCAATTGAACCTTCAATCGATTGAACTATGTTCAATCGATTGAACTTTCAGTTTTATAGAATGTCTTGAAAAACTTACATAATATATAAAAATTTACAGTAAATATTTTAAAACCTTTAAATCTGTAAACTAAACACCTGGACAGAAAAGCGGTCTCGATCGATCGACCAATATTCGATTGATCGAACAGAACCAAAGTTTGATCGATTGAAACTAGTTAGATCGCTTGAGAACAGATGATGTTCGATCGATCGAGACTACTTCGATCGATTGAACCCACCTTGCATCCTATGCAATCACATATTTGTATTCTGCTGCGATAACACTGCAAAAATAGATCTGTGACGATGCAGTTTCAAAAACAGTTCTCAAATCATCATGCAAATTAAAACTAGTGTTCCAAAAACGCATCTATAGATCCAAACAAGCGAGGTTCTGATACCAATTATAGGAAAAACAAGTTTAAAGTTAAATTTAAGCGCGCAGTGAAAAGATTAAGTTACAAAAACTTATTGGTAGCCTTGGATCTACTACTTATTAACTATATAGATGCTTATAACAAGATGGAGAAGATTCTATAACTTAGGTCTTGAACCCAATTTTGATTTTGTCCTTCTCCTTGTGTGTGTAGCAGCAACCTCTAGGAAATCTTCACCCTTATGTCTTCTCGAATACTTCCTGGAGAGGCTAGAGCTGGTGGAAACTCTAATGGTGAGGATAGAGAAGGTTTGGGAACCCTAAAACAGTTTCTGCAGCTTAGGGATATTAAAACGACGAACAACCTTTTTCTAGACGCAGCTGCCCTATTTATAGATTCCTATAATCGACCTTACTTTCGATCGATCGAAGTGACTTCGATCAATCGAATCTTTGATCGATCGAACCATGTTCGATCGATCGAACCTGTCTAAACTTCAATCGATCGAAGAAACTTTGATCGATCAAAACAGTCTTGACAGCATCCTCATTTGCCTTTCCAAGCATTCTGGTGGAGCTAAGAGTGGGACCTCCTAGGTTCTTAATTACTGGCTCCGATTAATTATTATTCTATCTAGTCAATACTCTTAACTAAGGAATCAATAATTAATCAATTATCATTAATGCCACTATAAAATGATAATTGCACTCCAGTGCATAAGAACATAATCACACATACATAAGCGAATGCTAGACTTGTATAATATGATACAGATGTCCCTCTACCAGGCAGTATTCGTATCTATCATTGGGGTGTATGTTTTAAGATACTATCGACCCAATAGATAGTACATCTTATATTCCTCGAGTATCATTCACTACGCTTGGATTACTAAACATATCAACAATAACACTTTGTTGACAAGGCTGACCAACTCTCAGTAATCACTCCTAGTGACATTCTTGAGGGAATACTTACTCTTCGTTTTATTGAAGAGGGTAGAATTCCATCTTGACAATATATGTTCCCAATGTTGCATACTTGATTACCCACGATACCCAGGTGTTGATCTTGCAAGACCTCACTGATTGGTAAGTCAAAGCAACCAAGCACACAACTTGTGTCCATAATTGTCTCAGTATTAAGGACATGTATCCCTATACAAGTTTTGAGTTCCTACTGACGGTGATGCATTTAGGTGTTAATAGGTATAACTCAGGTCTGTTAATGCACCGTGTGTACTAGCATATTAACCAAGAGCCAAAGACTCTTATGAACGAGATTCATCATTCTACCCCGTAGATGTTAATCATGCTACAGTGTATACTTGATAAGTTATCCAGACTTATCATCCACTGTGACTTATTTGAAACAACAAGGATTTGTGATTCATATCTCACATGTGTAATCACATACACAAATGAACCACATACAATGTTGTTTAAGGATTTCAGTCTAATATTCATCTCATGAACTAACATGCATAAATGCATTATGATATTCTATTGTCCAACTAACTGGTTTGAGGGCATATTCCCAACACAGACCCCACAACACAGCAACGTCCTCAAGTGTGACGGTCACCACACCTATCAATAGGTGAAAGGTGTGGGTCTCCTGACGCCACCTCTCAAGTAATGCACTGATGAGGGCATGGTCGCATCGGATCCAGCTGACCCGGAAAATTCCATAGAATCCAGCTCGCATCAAATAAGGCATCAGTCGTGAATTGCCGGCCCATTCCCACAGCCTGTAATCAGCCCTGCGTACTGTAACGAATGCATCGTAATCCTACAATCGCATAAATTTTGTTAGATTTGTGATCTTAGTATATTGGTACAAAATAACATATATATAAATATAATGTTTACATACCCTGGGATGCTCCCATAAATCCTGCGATATGTGGGTCGACTGTAAAGTCAGAATAGATGGGTCTATAGGACCCCGCTGCGGACGCGTCATCTAAACTGCATTAATTATACATTTACAAATTAACCATGTATTTTGGGATTCTGAATTTTTTCAACAAATTAACCAACAAAAATAATCATAAAAAATTCATATGAAATAACGATTTCGAGTTGTCGAGTTACTGATTTTTTGTTATCATGTGATTGTTGTGGTTTCTAGGTCGAACAAATATTCGATAACACTCTAACTATCGTATTGCGATATCTTTGTAAATCCTAGTAACTAAATATCTGAAATTGGTTGGATAAAGATTTGACTAGAGAACAATTGTCCCCCGACGTTACGTGTAGGGGTGGGCATTCGGTTAGATCGGTTCAATTTGGGGTATTTCGGTTCGGTTTGGATTCAGTTCGGTTTGGCAAAATGTTACCCAGTAAACTGACTGAAATTTAATTTGGTTGGTTTGGTTCAGTTAACCGAATTATAAATTCCAATTTTAAATTTTGCTTTTTTTTTTCTTTCTCATTTTGAGAGCGTAAGGTCTAGGTGGATTCCAGTAATCTAAATTTTCTTTTTCACTTTTGGTTTGTTTTTGTTTTTGTGTTTTTATTTTTAAGGACTGAAAGAATGTGGATACAATTATTATTATTTTTTCTCATGTTAATGTAAATTAGTCTTAATTGATTCTATTTCTCAGCAAATTTGCAATATTTTTCTTTTCCAAACTATTTGTAATATCTCCCGTGCAATTATCATTACAACAATCACCATGTTTATGTTTCTTCAATATCTCGGCTTATATTGTATGCTAAGTTCAGATTCTAAATCGAAGTTATTAAAGTTTTACTTCGTTATTTATTTTAGCTCTTTAAGTTGGTTGACAATAATAGATATCATATATAATTCATTATTACAATTACGAAAGGATTAATTTCCCTGTAAAAATAAAGGGTTTAATTATTTTGTTTTTGTAATTCATTGTTCATAATATTATAAATACACATTTTATTTGTATTTACATTTCAAAATTTTTTATAATATTTGTATCTTAATGTCCATTTTCTTAATTCGTTTAGAAAAATAGAAGACTTTATCAAATTTCTTTAGACGTGATCATTCCTAAGTTTTACTTTGAAATGCCTTGCAAGTTGCAAATGGCCTCAGTCACACATGCCATCCATGTTTGGTCACCTTTTTTTTTCAATGGAAATTGTATTTGCATTGGATAAATGACCATACAAGACCGTGAAATGTTTGTCCTATCCCTAACCTATGATGATAGTTTATATTGTATTAACGGCATATTTGCTGTTCATTATCATCAAAGCAAGTGGGAAAAAATTGTTGTTGAACTGCGAAGGAAAAAATGACAATAGAGAAACGAAAGAAAAAGGGAGAGCAGTTCGCGGTGACTTCACACTCTTCCCAAACCGTAGGTGGTGCACGATCAAGGTTTACTCTTTAATGATGTAATTTGCTGTGTGATTCCATTTGATAATTAGTTTCACAATTGCAAATGTAATGATATTCTGGAAGTAATTATACGGCTATAATGGAATGGACATATTTTTGGTGATTTTTTGGAAATATTTTGGTAGTTTGGTAGTAATTTGGTATGTTGATTGCTTTCCATAATACAAAGCATTTACAAATAAGACCTATTTACAAAAAAAAAACAGAGCATTTCCATAAGAATCCACAAGAAGCAGCCATATAAGACCCATGCACTTGCACTTTCCAAAGGGAGAACCAAAAAAAATCCCTTATTGCTGAAACAATACGGAGCATTTCTTTGTTGGTTTTGTTTTCATACACAAATATATATATATATATATGTATATATATAAGCCGTAGAACCATTTAGTTCTCTGTCGGATCTTTCAGTTCAATCATGTAATTGTCATGCTATATATGTTGGTAATCTATGTTCAAATTCGCTCTATAATTTGTATTTCGAACATCAAATTTCTAATAACCCAATTGGGTTATTGAGATTGAACTAGAGTTTTGTAGAAAAAGATAAGTAGTATGAAAGGGGAAAGAATGACGAACAGTCTTGTTTAGGTCTTCTTGAGATTAAACCAGGGTTTTGAGATTGACCAAAGGGAGAGTCTTGTTTGGGTCTTCTTGTTTGGGAACCGTTAGAAATATTGATATATATCTATATATTGATCAGAATGGCTACTTATATAGATATATAGGAGGGCATATTTGGCTTTTCACATTTGGTGATAACTGTTAGGGAAACTAACAGTTTCACTTAGCCCAATAGTCCAGGGGGGTTATGTGTTACATTACAAATTATAAGGGGGTAAAGTGCCACATGGGCTAACCACATGGGGGTAAAAGGTAATTTACCCTATAAAAATCTACATATATATACATACATATATAAAATCTACATATATATACATATATAAACATATATACATACCTCGTCGGTGCCTGGAAGTGAGAGACAGAGATCGCCGGAGAGAGAGAGAGAGAGAGAGAGAGAGAGAGAGAGAGAGAGAGATCATTGGAGAGAGAGAGAGACAGAGATCGCCGGAGAGAGAGGAGAGAGCAGGTCGCCCGAGATGTTCAGAATAATGAAAGAATAATGAGAGAGAGATGTTCAAAAAATGAAAACGGAGGAAAAAAGAGCCGACTTTAAAGTCGTCATTAGTAAAAACGACTTTACATAAAGTTGTGATTACTAAAACCGAGTTTATTTAAAGTCGTGTTTAGTAATAACGACTTTAAAGTCGTTATTTGTAACACCGACTTATTTTTCATCACTCGTCAGAAATGTCCAATCAAATGACAGAAACGACTAGAGTCGTTTTTTGTACAACTGACTTTATATAAAGTCATTTTCAGTAAAAACAACTTTAAAATCGTTTTTGGTAATATCGACTTTCTATAAAGTCATTTTCACTACAACCGACTTTTTACTAATATTCAATTTTCCCTTTTTCCAAAATTCGTAGAAAATCATTTCAATTCGATATTAAACTCGGTTTTAGTAATACCGATTTAAAAAAAATCATTTTTACGAAAGACGACTCTATATAGTTGTTATCAGTAACAACGTTTTACTCTGTTTCTGTCTTTAAGTTTTAAAACACCCTAGTTTAATAATTAAGTATTTAAAATGCATTTTTTTATGGAAACAACTTGGGTTTTGTGTGTGTCTATATATATATGTATGTATATGTGTGTATGTATCTATCTGTGGGTGGAGGGTCTAGTAATGCTTCAACTGTGAGAATTGGGTGTTTTGATGTGTGGAATTTGGGCTTTAAGGATTGTGGGTATGCTGAAATTGAATTGGGGTTTTAGGATTTCTAGAGATCTGAAATGGTAAATTGAGATGATTCACCATCAATCATGGGCAAAATCTCAGAACATGCAATCAATTGAATTTCGTGAAGTTACCAATTGCTTTAACAGTTCAAAAGAAAGAAAATCACCAGTAGTAGTTGGGGGAACTTTAGTAGTTCCTGTTCTTTGTTCAAACAAGAGTGAATAACAACTTTAAAGTGGCAGAGGCTTTGTTTCAAACTTCCATAGAGGGAAATGCAATATATATATATATATATCTATATCTATCTAAAAGCAGAGGTTTGTAGCTTTGTTGCATATGAGGACGACACGTGGATAAAGTTTTCCCAAAACAACAATCAAAATAGGTGTCTGGAAAGTCAAAATAAGAGTTTGGAAATTTATGGTCTTTCCTATTGAACAGTTATGTTACATCTTCTTCTCCTTTTTCCTTCTACCTCTCACACAAAAAATGGTAAAGTAGAGGAAACGAAGGGGTTATACACTTTTAAGCTTTGTGTCTCTCTCAAATCTCAATCACTCTTTTTTTATCTCTATGTTTGTAAAGTCACTTGCTTCGATTAATCGTGAGAGCAACTCTTTTGATTTCCTTTAAAAAGTTTGAGATTGGAGCACTGGTTTGCTTTCAATTACAGGAGCCTATATCTGCTGCGAACTCAAATTTTTATTTTTAGCGATTCTGAATGGGTAGGAAACAGTATGGCTTCTCTTGACGACAAATCAGAATTTACAGGAGGAATATGTGGCTTCCGAATATGAGAAGCGTCTTATCTCTACCATCATCATCATCGGTAATATTCTCTCTATTATCCGTCTATATATATATATTTTTGTCTACACAAACATATACTACGACATATTACTTCTTTGGCACATGTATTGCGATTTGTCATTGAAAGGTCTGTCATGTACTTCTCTGGATTAGTATATATGCCATATGGATTAACCATGTGATTCGCCACATAGTTTGTGATTTTCCACGTCATTAGTTGTAGAAAAAAAATAGCTGACTTAAATCGGAGGATCTAGCACCTGTTAGTCAAAATTTATCAAATTTTTGCATAAAAAATGAATGAATTTTTTTTCAATATTTTTTGGTCAGAATTTATATTTTCATTGAACAAAGAAATATAGTACGAATCAGCCAACCCCTTTAGGGGAGAAATCAGAGCAAATTATACAAGCTAGATCAGAAGGAATGGAAAAGTCCCAAACATCTATGATAACATCAGATTTTGCTGCCTTAGCAACCCAATAAGCACCTCTATTGGCCTTCCTACTAATGGCCACAAAGGGAATACAAGCAAATTTCAAACTGAGAGAGACAATATCACTGCAGACCCCAAAAATCAAGGAATTAGGGTAAGAATTTATTTCAAAGAATAATTGTCCTTATTTTGATTCATAGACAGGAAGTGGTATTGAGATCGAACATTCAGTTGCATATCAAGAAAATACCTTTTTTTGTAGGCCTGTAAAGACACCACCAAGTGGTGCAGAGGCAACATGTTCATTCACGTTTGATTGCTTCAGATTTCAGAGTACTTGGTTACCAACCTATATCTCATGGATCATTTGAATTATTGGGAGAGAAGAATTTTCATACAATCCCATGATGGATAAAATACAAAATTGTTTGGAAATTGGAATGGGTGATACCTGGCTCACAACCTTCTCACATCCTTGTCTCTATCTCTCTTCTAGTAGGCACTTTAGGGTCCACTAACATTGTTGGACTCATTAGGAGAGAGATAGACACCAAAAAAAATGACCATGAGCAAAGTATTACACACTCAAGTGGAATATACTCTCTGAGTTGTAAAAACAAAGCATTCTAGTATATCAAATGATCCATGAGATATATGCTAGTATATATATATATATATATTGGCCAATAGAGATATATGTAAAAACAAAGCATGCTAGTATATCAGATTTCAGAGTACTTGGTTACCAACCTATATCTCATGGATCATTTGATATTCGGGTAAGCAGTTATTCTTTGCGCGTGATACATGCTAGTATATATATAGAGAGAGAGAGAGTCGGAACTTGATCTTCAAGTTTGGTTTCTGTGGAAATCAAATGGGGAGTCTCAGCCCTAAATTGGAAGAAGAGATGAATTGGGGGAGTCTTTTGTGTGTTTTATTCGAAGGGCTTATGTGCAACAAATATGGTGGAGCCCCCAATTTATTATTGTGGAATTCGTTGTGTAATGGTATGTGTGCGTAGAGTTTTTGATAAAAATCTAGTCTTTCAAATTAATTTTCTTAAGGTGAAATACATTCAATTTTCCTAGATTGAGGGCAAGACATTAACTACATATGCATAAACATCTATATAATAAGGGAGGGCGGTGTGGGTCCTTCCCAAGTTAGCAATTTTCAATCTCAACCATTGAGACAGAGTTGGATATTTTAAACCGTCAGATCAAAAGTGCATGCATATATCATGCATGTATATAAATAGGAAGTGACACAAGACATTACTGCCAAAATGAAATCAATTTAAGTAGGGAAATTAAATCCTCCAAATTGATTGTAATTTGATAATTAAACTGAATATGCAACTTTCACGCACATATCACATTAAATCTCTCACGCCAAAATGAAATCAATCTAAGAGATTGCCATTGCAAAATCGTGGAGTGTTTTTTTTTTTTTTTTGGGTGTGTGTGGAGTGTTTGCCCACATATAATATTAGTTAAAAAATATATATATATATATATTAGTTAAAAAAACTCCCACTGTTGTAAATATTACATATTAATGTGTGGCTGTCCACATTTTGTATTAGGTTAGGGATCTAATTGTAAAGTGATATTTATTTACACACCCCTACCTTACCCCATTTTGCCCCTATAGTTGTACTCATACATTATTACTGTTTATTCCGTTTATTGTTGTAGAACTTGACGGTTATCTGCTTTCCAAGGATCGGTGACTCGAGGTGAGTTTCCTAACCTCACTCTAATCCTAATAAGATGAATATAAGATGTTTAAAAGCTACCTGTATGATATTTTGTATAAGTAATATGCTGATTTAAGATGCCACATGTATTCCAATAATTGTAAGACTACGCAAAGCATGTTATGGTAGTGCTATCGCATACGTGAGCATGTCAAGGGTTTTATCTATATGTTTATCGGTATCAAATCCATGTTACGTGATCCATGCTCTATATGTTACGTTTCTGCTGCTAATTGTTAAATGCACGTTTCACGATGTTGTTGACTGGAATAAATACGCATGCTATGATAATAATAAAGAGAATGAAAGTGGTTTTGCATATGGGTATCGGGAGTGGATTCACTTGCATTTCATGACATGTGTTAGCATGCATTGTATGATAAAGAGAGGTGTTCGATGAGAATGTGAATGAGATGAGATGTGAATGTAAAAGAGATGTGATTTCTGGATCCTATGGATCAACGGTTGACGAGCCCGGTGGACATGAACGGTTAGGGTTCCTAGCGCGCCTCTCGCCGTTGAAGACGTCCGGTGATGCGCATATGTGGTTGAAGACGTTCCATGTATCGTTGAAGACGTCTGGCTAGTGCCCTAATATACTTCTCAGCCGTGTAGACGATCGGTAAGAGTATACACATGGTTGAAGACGTCCCATGTGCCAGTCTCATTGTTTACAGATAGTGTACGCCGTGAAGACGTCCGGTGACCTATTAAGGGATGAGTGTGAATTGACTGTGATAGCATGTTATCATCCTTGATATACCGCGTGTTGTCAAGTGGATGAGAAAGAGAAAGTGAATGATGAGATTGAGTTGATGAGCAAAAATGATTTGGTTCAAAATGATTTGGTTTGGAAAGTTTTGATTTTAAAATGAAATGGTTTTGAAAAGTATCTGTTTTATAAAGCAAGTGTCTTTGAAAAGAGTTGGGAGTGAGTCTTATTGGTCATGCATTTGCACGCATGAGTTTATAATAAGGAGAATGTATTCTATGATGCTATGATGATCCGTTTACCTATTTTGTTGAGACCTCTGCTATGCCCGTGGTGAGAATGTGTCTTTTGATAAGAGATTAACCATACCTTAAAGTACTAAACTATGACGTGAATTGAGAGATGTTCTGTATTTACTGATTATTGTGCGGTTGAGACTCTCACTCAGCCTTGTTCCAAGGCTGACGGCATGTTACGCCCTGGGCATTCGTATGCCCAGAGTGTTGCAGGTTTGGAGATAGATAGAAGAGTTCAGGATACAGTACCGTGGAGCCAAGGAGAATAAAGCCTTGCCCAAGACCTGATAGACAGTTTCTCAAGTTTTAAGATTATGTAAATTGTTTAGTATGGCCTCCTGTATTAAGATTGAAGTTATTGTAACCCTTGTTTAACTTCCACTGTTGTATTTATACTCTGATAAGTTTAGATCATGCTTATGCTCCAGCATTTCCCTTATGAATGCATAGTGCGGAGTTAGAAGGACAGGACGGTTAACAAACTAGTCACGTGTCTACGGACCCATAAAGGAAAATTTTTATTTTCCCTATTTTTGGCTTACTCCGGGGCGTGACATGGTCACATGTATGCCTACTCTTTACACGTAATCTTGCCTTTACCAGATTACTTAGTCAAATTATCAAACTTAAGGCACACTTTCCAGACCAACCAATTAAGTCTATTCGACTTGACAATGTAGCCGAATTCACCTCTCAAGTTTTTGATGACTGTTGTTCATCTATAGGAATTGATGTTGAACATCCTGTCCCGCATGTACACACACAAAATGGTTAAGCAGAATCCCTAATTAAACGCCTTCAACTTGTTGCAAGGCCTTTGCTTATGCAATCTAGACTCCCTGTTAGTGCATGGGGACATGCTATCTTGCATGTTGAAATGTTACTTAAACTCAGACCCACTTCTTATAATCAATTTTCACCTGCACAACTTGTGACAGGTTGTCAGCCTAACATTTCACACTTGCGAAAATTTGGTTGTGCAGTACATGCTCCTATACCACCCCCAAAACGTACTAAGATGGGCCCCCAAAGGCGTTTGTGAATTTATGTTGGTTTTGACTCACCTTCTATTATTCGTTATCTAGAACCATTAATAGGTGATGTATTTACTGCCAGGTTTGCAGATTGCCAATTTGATGAGATAGTCTTCCCGCCGTTAGGGGGGGGGGAATGAAATTGATAGGAAACAACTTGTTCCTGAAGAACGGCGTGAATTATCGTGGACTACTTCCACTTTGTCTCACCTAGATCCAAGAACTTCTCAATGTGATTATGAGTTAAGGAGAATATTGCATTTACAGGAAATTGCAAACCAATTACCTGATTCATTTAATGATGCAGCTAAGGTGACAAGGTCACATGTGCCAGCTATGACTGCACCCGCTCAAATTAGTGTCACTGTAGGATGAACTTCGAATACGGTAACAAATGAATCTGTTGCACGCCAGAAGCACGGCAGACCTATAGGTTCCAAAGATTCAGCTCCTTGGAAGCAGAGAGTGAATGAAAAATCATGCCCTAATAAAGCTTCAGAAGAAGATGTTCATAGCGCTCTAGAAGAGGTTATGTACCAAAAACCCACTTTTCCTGAAATCTCTGCGGAAGATAATGCCTTAGACAAGGCACTAGTCCATGAAGAGACTATGACTCAGGTACCTAATAATAGTGAGATCTCAATATTCCATATACTTTCAGGAGAAATGTGGGAGCGAAAGAAATTAGTCATCGATGACATATTTACATATGCAGTAGCTACTGAAATATCCAAGGGCAATGATGAAAATGATGATACTGAACCACGTAGTATAAATGAATGTCGACAAAGAAATGGTTGGCCAAAATGGAAAGAAGCAATTCAAGCAGAATTGGAATCTCTTGAAAAATGTGGCGTATTTGGACCTATAGCACAAACACCAAAGAATGTAAACCCGGTAGGTTTTAAATGGGTGTTTGTGAGAAAAATTAATGAAAAAAATGATATTGCAAGATATAAGGCAAGTCTTGTAGCACAAGGTTTCCTGCAGAAACCTGGGATTGATTATGAAGAAACATACTCCCCAGTTATGGATGCAATCACATTAAGATATTTAATAAGTCTCGTAGTTTCTGAAAAACTAGACATGAGACTCATGGATGTAGTAACTACATACCTATATGGGGACTTAGACACAGACATTTAAATGAAGATCCCCGAAGGATTGGCTTTGCCTGAAGCAAAACTAAGAAGTACGTACTCGATCAAACTAAGACGTGCACTGTACGGTTTTAAACAATCCAAAAGAATGTGGTACAACCGTCTTAGTGAATATTTGTCTAAGGAAGGGTATGAAAATAATCCCATTTGTCCATGTGTCTTCATAAAGAAATTTGAAAATGGATTTGCCATAGTAGCAGTTTATGTGGATGATATAAATCTAATTAGGTCTCCAGAAGAGCTTGAGAAAACTGCTAGCTATTTGAAGAAAGAGTTTGAAATGAAAGACCTTGGGGAAACAAAATTTTGTCTCGGCCTGCAGCTCGAGAGAAGTACTAGTGGAATATTAGTTCATCAATCAAGCTATACTGAAAAGATGTTGAAGCGCTTTAATATGGACAAATCTCATCCACTAAGTACACCCATGGTCGTCAGGTCCCTAGATGTCAAGAAAGATCCATATCGACCAAAAGAAGAAAATGAAAAAATTCTTGGTCTGAAGTACCATACATGAGTGCTATTGGTGCACTATTGTACTTGGCTCAAAGTACAAGACCAGACATTGCATTTTCTGTGAATCTGCTTGCAAGATTTAGTTCTGTACCCACCTATAGGCATTGGACTGGAATAAAACCCATTTTTAGATACCTTCGTAGGACCATTGATATGGGTTTGTTTTATTCATCTGATTTATCTAATCATTCCCACTTAGTTGGTTATGCAGATTCAAGTTATTTGTTCGACCCTCATAAGAGTCGCTCACAAACAGGTTATGTATTTCTGAACAATAATGCGGCTATTTCTTGGCGCTCTACTAAACAAGCTTTAGTAGCTACATCCTCCAACCATCATGAAATTCTAGCACTCCATGAAGCAAGTCGAGAGTGTGTCTGGCTAAGATCATTAGTCCAACATACACGGAGTAGTTATCAATTAACTCCAGTCGTTGATGAGCCGACTACAATCTATGAAGACAATGCTGCATGTATTGCTCAAATTCAAGGAGGTTTCATCAAGGGAGATCGGATCAAGCACATTTCACCCAAATTTTTCTTCACACATGAACTTCAAGAGAATCGTGAAATTGAAGTCAAACAAATTCGATCAAGCGATAACCTTGTTGATCTCTTTACTAAGGCATTACCTAAGTCAACTTTTCAGAAATTGGTGTATGGAATTGGCATGCGTACGTTGTCTTAATCATCAGACCAACTGAAGTTTTCTCTAAATGAGGGGGAGTGATCATAAAGTAAGCATCCTGTAGTATGAAATGAATTTTAGGTGCGCTGTACTCTTTTTCCTTCGATCAAAGTTTTTTCCCACAGTGCTTTCTCTTATCAACGTTTTAATGAGGCAGCATTATGCGCATCCACCAAGTTCCTGAAGAACATTGTACTCTTTTTTCTTAGCTTCGATTTTTCCCACTGGATTTTCCTTTGAAGGTTTTAATGAGGCAACAATCATTTAATGGTGGACATCCAAGGGGGAGTGTTGTAAATATTACATATTTATGTGTGGCTGTCCACATTTTGTATTAGGTTAGGGATCTAATTGTAAAGTGATATTTATTTACACACCCCTACCTTATCCTATAAATAGGGACTATATCAATGAGAAAAACTTACTTGATTCTGGTATTACTTTTCTGTTTTTCTCTTATTCTCTCTTTATTATAACACCCACAAAATATTTGCGGTGTTTTTTTTTAACTTTGAGTTGGTTGCTTATTGTAACTAAAATAATCATATGTTAGTGTTATTGATTCAAAAGTCAGAATCAACATTTGGATAGAATTGCATGGAATTTTGGCTAGAAAATATGCTCTTTCCAAGAAAGGGAGTTCATGTAAATGGAGAGTAAAGATTACATATTTCCATTACCAAATTATAAATGGAGAGTAAAGATTACCAAATTTTTAAAGCTTTCCTCTGTCTCTCATCATCTATATAGAAACAAGTTAGGGTTGTGGGTCCTACCATTTTTAATCTAACTTTCAATCTCAACCGTTGAGACAAGAGTGTATATTTTAATCCATTGGATGGTTTGTTTCACAAAAAATGTGTTAAACTTAATCCATGGGATCATCTCACACTGTTTGAGATTTGGAATCATCTCATATGAGAAGCTGCTCACTATAGGTTTGCCCTTAATATTAAGCCTTTATAAAACTTACCATTTTGAAATTTAAATAACCGATCAAAATTTCATAAGGAAAGAAAAATTAATAACATGCTTCAACTTTTCAAAAAAATGCTTTTAAGCTTAAAAAAAATCGGGTCAGGGGCGCTACCCCCGAATCTCCATATAAGTTTCTGCCCCCTTAACAAAACTCTTGGGTCCACCCTTGCACATGTATATGCATTACATAAATGTTCTGGGTATCTATACTTGAAGTTCAAAACAAAATTAAGGAAAGAAAAATTAAGCCCATACATCATGACTATATTTAATCTGTTAGTATGGACAATTGATTGGATTCATTGCATTTTCTTGCAAGTCTATTGAGAGTGTGTTTAGTAAATCTTATGATTTTAAATTCTATCATCTACACTTTTTGAACCGGAATGGTTCCAAATTCCAATGATCTTTTAAAGTATTGAATTTTATTTATTTATTTATTTATTCACTTCGTGCCCACGGGCACGGGTTATAACTACTATAGTAACAAGTTAGGGTTGTCAGTCTCAAGCTTTTTAATCTAACTTTCAATCTCAACCGTTGAGACAAGAGTAGATAATTTAATCCTTTGGATGGTTTGTCCCACAAAAATTGTGTTAAACTTAATCCATGGAATAATCTCACATTGTTCTTGATTTGGTAAAATTCAGAATTATTATTTAGCCTTTATAAAACTGACCATTTTAAAATTTAAATAACCTATCAAAATTTCAAAAGGAAAGAAAAATTAATAACATATTTCAACTTTTCAAAAAAATGCTTTTAAGCTTAAAAAAATCGGGTCAGGTGCGCTGTCTCCGAATCTCCGTATAAGGTTCTGCCCCCTTAACAAAACTCATGGGTCCGCCCTTGCACATGTAAATGCATTACATAAATTTTCTAAGTATATTAAAAACAAAATTAAGGAAAGAAAAATTAAGCCTATGCATCATGGCTATATTTAATCTGTTGGTATGGACAATTGATTGGATTCATTGCATTTTCTTGCAAGTCTATTGAGAAGGAGTTTTTGTGAATCTTATGATTTTAAATTATATCATCTACACTTTTTGAACCGGAATGGTTCCAAATTCCAATGATCTTTTAAAGTATTGAATTTTATTTATTTATTTATTTATTTATTCACTTCGTGCCCACGGGTACGGGTTATAACTACTATAGTAACAAGTTAGGGTTGTCAGTCTCACCCTTTTTAATCTAACTTTCAATCTCAACCGTTGAGACAAGAGTAGATATTTTAATCCATTAGATGGTTTGTCCTACAAAAATTGTGTTAAACTTAATCTATGGAATCATCTCACATTGTTCTTGATTTGGTAAAATTCAGAATTAATATTTAGCCTTTATAAAACTTACCATTTAAAATTTAAATAACCGATCAAAATTTCAAAAGGAAAGAAAAATTAATAACATATTTCAACTTTTCAAAAAAATGTTTTGAAGCTTAAAAAAAATCGGGTCAGGTGCGCTGTCTCCGAATCTCCGTATAAGGTTCTGCCCCTTAATAAAACTCATGGGTCCGCCCTTACACATGTAAATGCATTACATAAATGTTCTGAGTATATTCAAAACAAAATTAAGGAAAGAAAAATTAAGCCCATGCATCATGGCTATGTTTAATTTGTTGGTATGGACAATTGATTGGATTCATTGCATTTTCTTGCAAGTCTATTGAGAGGGAGTTTTTGTGAATCTTATAATTTTAAATTATATCATCTACACTTTTTGAACTGGAATGGTTCCAAATTCCAAGGATCTTGTAAAGTATTGAATTTTATTTATTTACTAGTAATAACCCGTGCCCGTGGGCACAAAGTAAAAAAAAAAAAAATAAAGAAGAAGAAGAAGAAGATGAAGAAGAAGAAGAAGAAATGGAAAAAAAAAATGCAATACTTTAAAATTTTCAAATCTTTTGCGTAAAATTGTACAGGTCATTCAAACCCACATGCTATTTAGTACTAACCCGTGCCCGTGGGCACAAAGCGGGAAAAAAAATTCAATACTTTAAAAGATCTGAGATATGGTTGGAATTTTAAGTGAAGAAGACATTGGTTCCAATATTAAATATATCATTAACTCAATTTAGTTAAATATATTTCGTCCAACATTGGATGAATATTTTAAGTATAATTAATGTTTATTCGTAGAGACTTTCCCCGTGCCCGAGGGCACGAAGTGAAAACAAAAAATAAAAAATAAAAAACAAAGGCTTTTTCTAAGCTTTTGGAAAGAAATAGAAAAGGAAAGCAAAACTTTTGTGATTATTTATAATTAGCTCATATTTGGGAAGCAGCAATACTCATTTCACTAATTAGCCCTATAGACTATATCAAACTGATAGAACTAATCAAATGACCTATAAAAAGGGTGGAACTAATCAAACTGGTAGCAAAATTTACAACCATAGTGCTGGAAAAACCCATTTTCTAGATAGACAATAGAATATAACAAATACGCTTCCTAGATTTTAAAAAAAGAACAAGTGAGAATACATTTCTTGATAGGGGTGGGCATAGTTCGGGCCAACCCGAAAAACTGAACCGAACCCGAAAAATTAAAAACTTTGGTTCGGTTTAAAACCGAACTGAATTTATTTCAGTTCGAAACTGAACCAAAGTTTATACTACAGTTCGGTTTTCGGTACTAAAACCTCAACCCGAACCCGAACCGAAAAACCGAACTTTTTAAAATATAAAATGTTGGATGTTTATAAATTTGCAATTATTTTTTTGTGGATTTTTAATCACTATTCTATGCACATAAAATTGAAATAATAATTTTAATAAAATAAAATTGTATTTTATAGCTGACAATGTCACAATGGCAGCTTGGTTCCGAGTGCTTCGTTGTACTGGGAGTTCAATTTAAAAAAAAAAAATGGTTTGAGTGTAATATTATATCAATTGTCCATTAGAGTTCGGCTCAAATTAAAAAAATGTAAATTTTAAAAAATGTAAATTTAAAAAAAAAAAAAAAAAAAAAGTTCGGCTCAAATTAAACCCGAAATTCCGAACCGAACCCGAACTTTATTTCGGAAACCGAACTGAACTTTCGAAGTTTAATTCAGTTCGGTTTTCGGTACTATAGTTGCCAACCCGAACTCGACCAACCCGAACCGAACTTTTCGGTTCGAACCCGAACTACCCGAATGCCCACCCCTATTTCTTGATACTTGAATTATGAAATCCATTGTTAAAACCCACTTCCTAATCTTCAACTTTATGTGATTTTTCACTCATATTATATCAGTTTGATTAGTTTTATGAAAGTCATTTGATCAGATTCACGGAAAGGAAAAAAGAAAAACCTATAAGAAAATAAACTCTATGAATATATGTATGATATGGGAAGTTTGTATTCCAATATTTTATTTTGAAAAAATCAGTCCACTGATTTAGTTTATCTCCCAAGATTTGTGTTTTGTATTTACTATTAGATATGTATATATTCAAATTCAAATTAATTTAGAGAATTCCTTTTTTGCTATAAAAAAAAAAAACACTCTAATGATTTAGTTTTACCCAAGAATTGTGTTTTGAATTTACTGAAGTTGACAATTTGGATATTGACATGTATTTATTCAAATTCAAATTAATTTAGAGAATTTCTTTTTAATTTAGAGTTTTAATAGGATACAATGCAATATTTAATGAAATTAACTATTTTTGGTGGACAATCAATCCGGCGGTCTGAAATATCTAAACTTGTCTCAATGGTCAACATTAAAAGTTGCTAACTTGAAAGAGACCCACACCGCTCTATCTTATTATATAGATGATTCATTGATTATATGATTTTATTGTCATATATAGGTCAATGACTATATTAATATAGGTCAATGCTTATATGATTACTAATATAGTAATATGATTTTTTGAAAAATACTTTGCGTAATTAGTATTTGTCAAAGATTAATGCAGATTTTGCTTATGGTCTGGGGGTTTCATACTTTCGGAGGGTGTGAATGTAAATCTCTTGCATGTGTAGGAGTTAACACACGAATTAAAAGTATGGTCTGGGGGTTTCATACTTTCGTGGGGGGGGGAGGGGACACACGAAATAAGAGTAAAGAGTAATGCATCTTTTGCTTATGGTTCGGGGGTGTATAAAATTAAATTGATTTCTTTGGTAAGAGAGAGAATTAGGGAGTATGAGAGAGAAGGATATATAAGGCAAGCAATATATACATGTTTGATATATGTAGTATTTTTGATCCAACGGTTTAAAATATCTCAACTTGTCTCAATAGCTAGGATTGAAAATAGCTAATTTAAGAGAGACCCACACCGCTCTAACTTATTATATCGATTTATGGTTATAACTAGTATATAGATGTGTTAATAAATTAAGAGAGGAAAAAAAAAACCTTCCGTCTTCAAAACTCTCCCCCTCTCTCTCTCTCTACAATGGCTTGTTGCACCTTCAATCGTTTGTTCATAGCCAGTATGAAGTTTATTGACATTAATGTCAATTGCATTAGTAAGTCCCATACAATACATACAAGAAATTCTCAGTACAAGTTGTCGATTCCAATAAATAGGGTTTACAATCTTTCACGCTCTACTACAAGGACATCGCCTCCATCATTCCTTAAAAAAGGAAATTCATCCTTGGCACAATCTTTATCACCATATTCGGCTGATGATGATGGTGATGATGGTGATGATCTCCAAAACAAACATCAGAAGAGTAAAGTATGTACCTATATAGGGGCGTTCCTTATTTATTTTCTTTCTTGATTTCTCTCTGCGTAATTTACTTGTTATTTTACCTTTTCCAATAGTCTAATTTCAGACTACCTTAAATTAAAGTGTTAAAGCCGAGAGGGCTGTATCCCAATTGGCATAGCCTCTCTCCACTCAGTGGGAAGGGACTCTTCTAATTGGGTAGGGAGAGAGTTCGAATCCCCATAGAGGATTCTAGTGTGGGACTTTGGAGTTGGGTTAGGACTGGAGTGTGCGTGTGTGTATCTAGTCGGGTCCAGGTAAGTATCAAACAAAAAATTTTAGAACAATAAAAAAATAAAGTGTTAAAAACACTGTGCACCCTAATGTTTACCCGGTTACCCCGTTTGGCAATTTGCACCATATTATTTTAATTTTCGTAATTTGGCCCCTATTGTATACATTGAGTTGCAATGTGGCCCTTCTGTCAGATTTTCTGTAAAAAACTAACGGAAAGTTTGACAGAAAATCTGACGGAAGAGTCACATTGCAACTCGTATACATTAGGGACCAATGCAAATTGCAAAAATTGAAAGATTAGGGTGCAAAATATTAAACGGGATAACATTAGGGATGCAAAGTGCTTTTAACCCCAACCCTAAAATAAATTATAAATTTGTGCGAAGATGTAAAATCCTGTTAAAAGATTAGTAATTTTTTTTTTTCTTTTTTGCTTTCATGATCAGGTTGTTGCAGAGCCAGCATTGGAGGATGCACTTGTTCAAGTCATTTGTATATTTAAAAAACCTTGTTTGACACGTCCATGGTTGACAGATAAAAGTTCCGGGGGTAATTGTAATGGGTTTATTATAGAGGGTCGGAGATTGTTGACTTGTGCTCATTGCGTTGAGCATCATACCAATGTTAAAATTAAAAAACATGGTTCTAAAACCATCTACCAAGCAACGGTGTTGGCTATTGCAGAGGACTTCGATTTGGGTGGGTTCTTTTGAACTATCTCTCTTTGTTTCTTTCTTAGTCATTCTGTTCTGTGAGAGGCTTGTTTGTGTTTGGGAGATCCCATGAATTTTGAATTAAAGGTGTTTGTAAACATTTTTAATATAGGAAATCATCATTCTAAATTAGTTCACTACTCTAGACGAAAGAAGGAAAAATTCAAGTTGACAACTAGATATACATTGTTGGCTCATTATCTAACTGCTTAAGTTTTTAGATGAGTTGGTGATCTAACATGGTATTAGAGTCTTGATTGTTGGAGGTCTTGGTTCAAGTCTCTCCTGCTGAAGTTATACCCATTGTTTGTTTGTGCCAAAATTGCACTTTTACTCTGTTTTGTATTTGTGTGCGGTTTGTTTGTCACTCCATATGTGAATCCGGGTCGCACATGAGGCGGAGTGAGAGCTTGATATGCATTGTGGGCCAACTCGATCTCTAGCACCTTAGGCTTTATTTGGTTCTTGGATTTAGTGAAGGAAAATAAAGAAAAACATAGATAAACATTTTCCTTTATTTGAATAATAGGGAAATTAAGGATGAGGAAAATAGGAAATAAAAAGAGAATAAGTTAAGAAATAAATTAAACAATTTAGATGTTGTGAGTCATTTCCCTTTATCCAAAAATTACATTGTATTTTAAAAAAAAAATTTATTTTTTGTTGGTACTTAAGCATGAAGGAAAACACGAGGGACAGTTTTCATTCTTGTTTTCATTTCCCTTTTCTTTTCCCTCACTTAATCCATGAACCGAACGGTGCCTTAACTTATTAGATGAGTGGATGATCTAACAAATTTCAATGGAATGCATGATAAATGTTTTTAGAAAAGTTTCAATTTTTTGCTTTTAAATTAATATCTTCTTTCAGCTTTTTGAAACATACGACTTTTTGAGAAAACATACGGACATTGAACAACTGTATCCACCCAGCCCATGTAAGCTGTCGATATACTCCATATCCCGGCACTGCAAAAACATTTATGGTTTGGATCATGAAACATATTAATCACTTTAATTTGTTTACAGCAATTCTTACAGTTAGTGATGATGAATTCTGGGAAGGAGTTGGGGCTGTGGAATTGGGAGACATACCATCACCCAGAGATGAGTTAACTATCATGAGCTACTTGAATGGTAACAACAATGTAACGTCAAGAGAATGTATTATACTTCACATGGGCATGGAACAATATTTACAAGGGAAACTCAAGCTTCCAGCAATTACGGTTAGTTAATTATACATTTAGATTTATGGGTTCTATTCATCTTAGGATTAGTTTGGTTGTGGATTCATGGAATGAGAAGAATAGGGGAAAGGAAAACAAGAGATAGAGAACTAGTTCCCTTGTGTATTTTTGTTGTGTTTTCTTCTATGCTAAAATAACGCTAAAAGTTGTAAATTTCCTAAAAAATGTGACCTGGATAAAAAGGGAGGCTTGAGATTCACGATTCAATACTCTCAATTTAGTTCGCACTACGTTTTTATTTTCCTTCCTATATATTTTCGTCACCCATTGCCTTGTTAACCAAACAAAGGAAAAACACATTTCTCAGTGTTTTCCTTTCTTTTCCTTCATTAAATCCATGAAGCAAACAAAGCTTTAAGAACATTTGATCGGCCTTTTGTGATTCTCTAATTTTAGATTTTTGCACTCGTCACTTTCATGTACTTGCAACTTACCTGGGCTTACATACAGGTTAATTATGATTTAAAGTTTGGTCAGTCTGGATCAGCTGTTTTCAATGAGAATGGAAAATGTGTAGGTATGGCGTTTCAAGGTTCTTCAATGAATAATACAGGACGTGTCATACCGGTGACAATTATGAAGCATTTTATTCAAGATTATGACAGGAATGGAGGATATACTGGTATATTTAAGTGAAGCATCAATTGTTTCTCTCTTTTTCATTGGATTATTTATGATTACCGTTTTGTTTCCAGAGTATACTGATACGATTGAGTTTTTTTTTTTTTAAAACTTAGTTACTTATGTTTTTAGCATTTTCGATATAATAGGGTTACCAATTTTCGGGGTCAAGTGGCAGAAGATGGAAAATCATGACCTACGCATGTCTACGAGGATTCAACATGATCAGGAGGGTGTGCTTATAAGACATGTTGACGCTAATTATCCTGAATTGCAAGTTTTGAAGCCAGATGATGTTATTCTCAGCATTGATGGGGTTAAAATTGCTAATGATGGAACAGGTAATATTGATTTATCCTTTGATATACCATTTTGATAGCCTATTTAGGAACTACTTTTAGCAATTCAAACGTTGTTTGGAGGGGTGTCACGACCCAACTTGCAAACTGAGAATTAAGGCACGCGGCACCCACTAACAGTTACTCCCTCCGTCTTATTTTAAGTGTTCATCTTTGGGAATCCAACTATTTAAGGGGACCAAAAGAATCTACACCTACTTTTCACAATTGCCCATAATCATTGCACTTTTGTTTTGTTTTATTTTGATGTTGATTGCAAGAAAAGGTAATTTGGGAAACTAAGTAAAATTTGTATACTAATTTAGAAAAGTGGACAACAATTTTGGGACAACCAAAAAAAGAAAGGGGGACACATAAAATGGGACAGAAGGAATATTAAAGTTGCAGAAATAACCTTAATAAAAAATTTTGTTCAACGAAAGCCTTAAAAGAATACCCTTTTTAAAACCTGAAATGGAAATACCATTTAATACATTTTAAAGTGTTGAAAACCAAAGTAACATTTTTCTGGGTATTAGAGACCCCAAGGTACCCTTTTGTCAAAATTGAAGTTAAAAATAAAAAGTGGAAATGCTTTGTTTTAAAAACCTTCCAAATCTGTATTTTTCCAATTGATATAAAACAAGAGCATTTACACAAATCAGCCCATTTCAAATCAAGTATGTACAACTTGTTTCCAATCATCTTAAATACGTTAAAATATTTTAACTCAATTGGGGATAATTCCAAATATTTTAACTCAAGTATTACAAGTTCCCAATTAAATTCTAACCGATGTTTACATCCCAAGTTTATAACCATATAAAAATGTGAAACTCTCAAGTTCTCTCCCGAGTCTCACTTTATCGTCTCTCCATAATTCCAATTACCTGCAATGGTTAGTGGAATAACCATACATCTAGAGATTTTTTTAAGCTTTCGCGTAGTGAACAATTTAAATCAATCAATATGAATGAAAATTCATATGTTTATAATTCATCAAAATCATCAACCAGTCTCTAGGGAAATAAATACGCATTCACCAACAGCGGCAAGTCCAAGTCCTAAACCGCGATCCCTGGCCGGTCCAAGCCCTAAACCATGGATCTAATACTCTGGCAAGTCCAACGTCCTAAACCATGCATATATAGTAGTCGTCACTATAAAATTCTCACATATCGAGAAACTTGCCCTGGTGAATTTGTATAAATCTCACCGTTTGACCCATATAATCACATTGCATGCTCACATAATCACCTCAACATGCTTTTCACAAAAATCATAACTATTGGGCCTAAATTACACATGAATTTTGCCCAACTATATTAATCATGCTTGCTAGCAATTAATATACCCAATTAATTTCTTGAACCTAAACACAGAAAATACGTCAAAAATCCGATTCAAATCACTCACCTCTTGGGTTCATCTAGAAACACCATAATTAAGCTTAATCTACTCCTTGTATAAATTCTACAAGTTATTAAGCAATTTATGGATTAACCAAAAAATGGGTCACGGAAAAACTATCAAGGAACTAAACGAAATTTACATCTGTGTAAATCTCACCTCCACAAGTCCAAAACCGGTCTCGTACTGAAAATTGAAGGTCGTTTGGGCAAAGGGTCGGACCACCATCGGAGCCAATGCTCCCCCCTTCCTCTCTCTTTCTCTCTGTCTTTCGTCTGTGATACTTCACTCTCTTTTCTTTTCTTTCTGTTTTATGTCCTAAGAGATATATCTTAAGGGGAGAGACGATCTTAAGTGAACTGGGTCGAGTGAACTTACCCAGTGAACTGGAACCCGCGGGTTCTTCACTGGGTAATTTCACTTGACCCAGTTCACTTAAGATCCTGGTCGATATCTTAAGTAGTATATATATATATAATAGGTATAGCCGACATATCTATATAATGAGTTAGAGCGGTGGGTCCTATCCTTTTAATCTAACTTTCAATCTCAACCGTTGAGATAAGAGTGGATATTTTACTCCGTTGAATGGTTTGTCCCACAAAAAATATGTTAAACATAATCCATAGGATCATCTCACACAGAATCTTGATTTGGTAAAATCCAGAATAATACTAACCCTTTATAGAACTTACCAATTTGAAATTTAAATAACACACCAAAATTTCAAAAGGAAAGAAAAATTAATAACATCATGGCAATATTTAAATTTTTTTTTTTTTTTTGAATTTTCTTCTTTTTTGTAAAATTATGCAAATAAATCTGTATTTTTTTTAATGTAAACATGTATATGCATTTATGATGAAGACAGTGCCCCCTGACACATGTACATGGGCGAATGCACGTTGGGGCTGTTGCCCCCCTCAACTTTTCAAAATCATTATTTTACTCTATAAATTTCATATATTATTTATTTTTACCCCTTAATTGCCCCCCTCAACTTTTCAAAATCACTCTTTTACCTTATATATATATATATATCATACATTAGTCATTTTTGCCCATTAATTGCCCCCCCCCCCCCCCCCCCAACTTTTCAAAATAATTCTTTTACCATATATATTTCCTATTTATTTATTTTTTCCCCTTAATAGTCCCCTCAACTTTTCCAAAAAATTCTTTTACTTTGCAATCATATTTATTCCTTTTTGTCCCTTAATTGCCCTCTCAACTTTAAAAAAAAATTTAATTAAATAAAAATTCGATCAGGTGCGCTGCCCCCGAACTCCCATATAAGTTTCTGCCTCCCTCCCTGAACAAAACTCCTGGCTCCACCCCTACACATGTATATGCATCGCATAAAAATGTTTTGGGCATCTATATATACTTGAAGTTCAAAACAAAATTAAGGAAAGAAAAATCAAGGCCGTCATGGCTATATTTAATCTGTTGGTATGGTCAATATTTGATTGGATTCGTTGCTTTTTCTTGCAAGTCTATTGAGATGGTGTTTGTGAATCTTATAATTTTAAATTATACCATTTACACTTTTATTTTTATTTTATTTTTTTCGTTTCGTATCCACGGACACGGGTTATAACTAATACATATATAACACACGTTTGACATATATCACAGACACACACCCACACATTTTTTGGAAGCTGCTTGTTTTCCAATCTTCCCCTCCTAATATCCTAACTACTTTAGGACTAGTTAGATTATGATGGATATTTATATTTATATATATAGAATACTAAACACAGTTTTTGTTTTGTCTTTTTGTTTGCTTTCCCTTTTCTTATGTCATGCTAGATAACCAAGTTAGGAGATAAACTTGACCTCTTGGTAATTAAACCCCGTTTCGGTAAGCCATATGATGCCCACACGATTATACCATGTATTCAATTAGCTTTCCAATTATAAAAAGTTTGTATCTAAGTCCGATTGGGCACCAAACGTGGTCCCAAATATTTCTATGAAGTTACTAATTAGTATACTAATTATGTAACGTGTCCAATTAGCTCTCATAAAGATACTCAAATTGACCACAAAAATTGTCACTAATAATTTATAATATAATAAAATTATATTATATTATAACACACAGGCCCGGCCCTGGGCATAGGCCACATAGGCCATTGCCTAGGGCCCCCAATTTTATGCTATTAGTATTAGACCAACTCAAAAGTATTTTTAATCCAACTGAAAAAAGCCCAAAGCCCAATGCAAACTAGAGGCCGAACTCTCCTTTAAGATACATGCGTATCCTGCGCCCAAATTTTCATTCCCTCCCCTCCCCCCCCAAAAAAAAAAAAAAACCTTAAAACCACAGCCCCTAAATTTTTGGAAAGTACAAAATTATGTGTAGTAATTGTAGATTTTATAAGTAGACTCTCTTAAATTTCACACAAGCCCCCCTGGACTTCTGAAAATTCTAGATTTACATGTAATATTTTACAAGTTTTAGATAAGGCCCCCCTGCACTCTTGAGAATTGTAAACTTACATGTAATATTTAACAAGTTTTAGGTATAGGCCCCCATAAAATTACAATATACTCCAAATTAGGGTGTTAAACCAATTCTACTATTTTACAAATAATTATGTATAGATATACCCAAAAAAAATTTGCCTCGGGGGCGCTGCCCCCGAATCCCTATATAGTCTAGGCCCCTCCGGACCAAAAATCCTGGCTCTGTCCTTGTTCTATACGGTGTACCAAAAGCATTCCCAACCCAATTGAAACGATGTGCTTGCTTCGTCTCCGACTCTCTCTCTCTCTCTCTCTCTCTCTCTCTCTCTCTCTCTCCATTTTAAAGTAGATTGCTCTAAAGCTAATTGTATGCAAGGTTAATTTTGTATCACATTTTAGTTAAATACTTTGTGCTAATAAATAGAGGGCCCCATTTTAAAAACTCGCCTAGGGCCCCCGAAAACTCAGGACCGGCCTTGATAACACATATTCCCATTATCATGTCCCCTCACAATGGGACTTCTCAATCACATGCCTCTAAAAGGCAATATAATAATAACATATTTAAACAACTAAACATATATGCATTTAGTATTTAATCTCACTTGTGCAATTAGTCGCATATGAATCATAACATGATTCCTTCTTATCATAATGATATTATAAAGTGCACGTTTCTCACATAAACGCCACATCATCAAGTTCCTGTGTCTCCAACAGACACCCACAATCAACCAATGTGTCACTCATTTCCAAATTAATCAACATTAATAAATTTTAATTAGACCAATTAAATATTAACTAGCTTATTTATCCGGAACGGGTGTAACAAGGGGCCACTCTCAATCTCTTGCGTTGGAAGACACTGTGATAGCAAGAAGCAAGACTACATGATATTAACTGGCACGGATGAAATGTGGCCTTAAACTTCTATATATTTCATAGTCAGGATGAAAGATAATAGGGATCTGGCCTTGAATGATATGATGACTACATGATATTAACTGGCACGGATAGCCTAGTAGCAAAAAGCTAAGCCTGAGACAAACAGTTTCGTGGCTTAATTGATACATATGATTTTCGGCGATCTTGAGCATTAAAGATTTAACCAATTGGCCTATTCCATGCATGAGGATCCCTTGTCACAGAATACATTTTATATGGAACTACGTTAATTGTTGCTAATTTTTACTTCTTGGTGGTTGAGTTTCAGTTCGATTTGTGCGAGGACAACGCATAGATTTCAATTACCTGTTTACTCAAAAATATACGGGCGACAATGTACTAGTAGAAATTCTCCGGGATTCAGAGAGACATGAATTTGGTATAAAACTTGCTACTCACAAACAATTCGTGCCTGGAAACGTCAAAGGGAGAACTCAGAACTACTACATTATTGGAGGACTTGTTTTCAGAACTCGAACTATTCCATATATTGAACTAACTTATGTATGTATTTTTACTTGGAGTCTATATAATCTCTTTATCTCATTCATGATTGAGCTTATGTGAGTTAGTTTATATCATCCAAGGCAAGAGCTTGTTTAGGATAGAGCTTTTTAGGAAAAATCACCAATTATGAGTGATTTTTAAAAACATTGTGACCGATTGTTTATATATAGAGCTTTAAAAAATTTATTTGTATCTAAAAAAATAGCTTGATTGAAGCTTTTTAAAGAATTTCTTATTTTCAAAAGGTGGCTATCCTAAAATCTAACTTAAAAAGGGCTCTAAGAATGCTCGTTTATCATTTGAATACGCTCTTAAATAATTTGTAGGATGAAGA